>CM059831.1:22388926-24788926 GCA_030444775.1 Atalantia buxifolia
AATACCCACTAAAGCTCGCCCTATTCAAATGAATATGGAATTGGAAAAACATTGTAAAGAAGAAATTAAAGATTTGGAAAACAAAGGACTTATTGTTAAATCAAGATCCCCATGGTCTTGTGCCGCTTTTTATGTCAATAAAAATTCTGAAATAGAAAGAGGAACACCAAGACTAGTAATAAATTACAAACCCTCAATAAAGCATTAAAATGGATTAGGTATCCCATACCTAATAAAAAGATTTACTCCAAAACTCCACTCTGCATTCATATTTTCAAAATTTGACATGAAGTCGATTTTGGCAAATTCAAATTCACCCTAAAGACCGTTACAAAAACTCGCTTTCACTGCTCCATTTGGCCAATATGAATGGACAAAGAATGCCTTTTGGTTTGAAAAATGCACCTTCGTAATTTCAAAGAATTATGAATGACATTTATAATCCTTTCACCGATTTTTGCATTGTTTATATTGATGATGTATTGATTTTTTCCCGACCAATAGATCAACATTTTAAACATTTAAAGACTTTCTATTTCGCAACTAGAAAAAGCAGGCCTAGCCATTTCTAGTTCAAAAATTTCCTATTCCACTAAAATCCGATTTCTTGGCCATTATATCTCAAAGGGAACTATCACTCCAATTGAAAGGTCCCTTGCTTTCACTTGATAAATTTCTGATAAAATTCTTGACAAAAACCAATTGCAAAGATTTTTAGGAAGCTTGAATTATGTTCTTGATTTCTGCTAACATCACAGAATAGCAAAACCATTACATGATAGATTAAAAAAGAACCCCGTTGCATGGTCGAAAAATCATACTAAAGTCGTAAAACAAATAAAAGACATTGTTAAAGATATTCCATGTTTATTTCTTGCTAATCCCACATTACCTAAAATTGTTGAGACTGATGCATCGACTTAGGTTATGGTGGAATATTAAAACAAGTTGAGAATAATAAAGAACAAGTAGTACAATATGTTTTACACTGCCGTTGGAATGAATGTCGGAAAAACTATTCTACTATTAAAAAAGAGATTTTATCTATTGTTCTATGCATTTTCTCAGACATTTATTTAGAGAATTGAGTAGGAGAAGATGCTTCTATTCTATCAAGTTGTTCTTTAATAGCTTTAGCAAAATCTGATTTTGATTCTTGAACAAGCTTCTGACTATGTTTCGAAACCTGAAAAGGTTTGAAAATAGGTTCTTTGAGCTTTTTATCAGAATCTGATTTTTGTTGAAATAGGCTTTGACAAAACAGAGAAACTTGATTATGGTTGACTTTTGGATTTGGTCTTCTATCCTAATTAATCGAAGTTTTCTATCGTATTTAGATTAGCATTACAGAAGTTATTCTGTTGGATAATGCTATCTAAATCCGTTTCTGGGTCTTTATGAATTTTATAAGGTGAGGCTTTAATCCTAATAGGTGGTTCACCATGGTCAATGGATACACTCCTAAGAGGTGGATGCTCGAGATTCTATGGTTTTATTCTTTACGAAAAGGTTCCATTCGGGAATTTTCTTTCTAACAAGAAATAGGATTTGAATCTTTAAAGGGATAAGAAATGTTATTTTTAAAAGCATACATTTCAAACCAATCAAAAAATAAAATGTGGACTTTATGTAAATTTACAAATTCATAATAATCTTCTTGTATTTTTCTTCTTTGGTTTAAGAAATGTTTAAAAAACCAAAGTCTTTTTTCTTTATTAATGTCTGAGTAAAAATCTTTATGCAAAAGGGTTTTATCAAGTCCAAATTCTTTTTCAAGAACATTAATTACATTCTCTCAGAATCGAGAAAATGTGGGAGAAGTCGGAGGAGAAGGTTCCTTCTCTTCCTGTCTTTGTTCCTGTTGACGACTAGTGTAAATTGGGTGTGGTACACTAGTGGTATAGTCAACAGAATGTATGGAAGAACTAGGTATATCCGAAGTGGAAAACCTAGGCTGACTCTTTATAGGTTGAAAAGGGAGATTTATAACTGAAGGAATTTTTGTAAATTTTCTTTCTAGTGAGGAAACACTAGCATTAGAATCTTTATCGGAGAACCTAGAAGATGTAGATCTCCTGAATGAAAGTTTGACTTTACCATCGAATATTGAGTCACATTACGTAACTCAGTATTTGGCTCAAGATGTTTAGGTATTGTCGGAGCAGTGGCTCCTTCAAGAATCCATTCATCGGGAAGGTTGACATCTTTCCATTGAATAGGTTTTGGAATAACAGTGTTTGCTTTGGAAAGGTCAGTCTGCAAGAGAAGAGTCTCATCTCTTTTTGACTGAATTTATGTTGCGTATTAAACGAGATCATGGCTTTGTATGATATTTTGAAAATTAATGCAACCTAAGCAGATCCTTCTAACATGTGATAGTTATGAGTTTTGATCTGAAAATCATGCTTTTTAAAATATTTTTATCTTTTAATGAAACCGTTATGTTTGGATAATAATCAAAAGAAATTGGTCCTTTCTGAGAGACTAGATTCAATACTACCGAGTAAGGAATCATCAAAGGAGATGAACCTCCCATCTCTCGAGGACAAAAAGAAGTGTTTAATCCTTCTTTAGTTAAGGGTTTTATGCCTACTTGGATTAAACCTATGTGGACATAATTAAAATTCTTTTCTTTTAACTTTTTTAATGACTTTTCCGTAAATGTAGATGAATTGTTTCAAATGGCTTTGAAAGTGTGATATCTCTTTCTTCTATCTTTATTACACAATCAGTCTTTAAAAAATCAAGTTTTTTCATTTTATAAATTTTATCTTTAGAAACTTTCGGCAAATCCCAATTATCAATTGCTTTATTAAAATCTTCAATAATAAATTCTTCCGAATTCACTATGTTCTTTGATACACTAGTCTTCTCGGAAGAAGAGCTAGAGAAAGATGATGTTCTATGAAGTAGAGAGTCCATGTTGTTAAAATTCTTTAATCGAATCCTATGTGGATGTCTACAGGTATGGTTTTATCGCCTAAACGGATCCCCTGTCCTATAGCGGGATACGAACCACACAAAGGAAGATAGTGTAATATCTTACAATTGGAGAAAACAATAGGAAAAGGATCTAGGGACGATAGTGGATTTAGGAAAATTTAAGATTGGTTGATTTTAATAGATAACTTTAAATAAACAAAATAAACTTTACCGAGTGGAGGTACGTGGCGTTGTCCATCCGGATCGATGCGAACTTAATCTGCCTTTGAGGTAATTTCTCGGGCGTTAATCGACTTAGAAGATTTGCCCTTACCTCGCACGTTACGGTTTCCACCTATATACCTTTCTTTTTAATTATTTTCAATCAATAATTTTATTAGGGCTTTAGCAATCTTTTTTACCACAAAGGCTCAAACAAAAATATTAGATCTGGATCCCGAACTAATATTTAGATTGAATGGGGAGAAGAGAAGATACAAATGTACATGAGATCCGGTCTCTTTGCTTCGAGAACGTACAATTTTTATGAGCGGATCTGATATGGAAGATCAGATCGCTAACATGCATAAAGCTTCAAATAAATTGCATAAAAGTAAAGTGCATAAATTTAAATTGCTTTAAAATAAATTACGGAAATTTAAAGTGCATAAAAGTAAATTGCAGAAATTTAAATTCTTTGTAAAGTAAATTGCGGAAATTTAAATACGCATGAACTTTAAAATTATTACAGGCTTTGAAATGAAAATTACATAAGCTTTAAAGTATTTACATTTATTTCTTTAAGTCGACAGCTTTTAGAGATTACAAGTGAGATTCCAGAAAAATTCTGAAAACAAGGAACTTAACCAATGATCGGAAAATTCCTTGAATACAGAAAACTTCTTTTGTCTCTTGGGAAAAAAAAGAAAAGAGAAAAGAAAAAGAAAGGAAAAATCACAAGACAGGAAAATAATTCCTTGAAGTCTTGATCCTCATTTCCCAGGGAGAGAGAGATAGAGAGAGAAGTAGAGAGAGAAGTGAAAGGAAAGAATGCCGAGTCTAAGTCTTCGGTCATTCTTATATACAAAAATTTTGAAACTGTTCACCAGAATGCGAGCTTTAAGTGCACAAAGAACGCTTGGAAAATGGCACTCATGCTTTAGACGTCGTCTTTATCAAGAAATACAAAATACAAAATACAAAATACAAAATACAAAATACAAAATCGGGTGAAGAGACATGTGCGCTCTCACTTGTGTCCAGAGGACCACCCGAAATACAAAATTTTGTTTTTTTTTTTTTTTTTTTTTTTTTTTTTAAGTAAATAACTTATTTACATTGCTTTATAGAGACAATAATCCGGCGCATCTTCATTGTCGTCACCAAGGGAGATGATCGGTTCGATTCTTCATCATCAGTGAGCTTTGAATAGATGGTTCTGACCGGAGGCAAGAAGCTCGCCCATAACTTTGAAATACTCTTCTTCTGTTTTGGCACCTGCAAGAAGAGATTGGGCTTTGGCCTTTTGGGTGAGGAAGGTTCCTTGGGCTCTAACGTCTTTAATAGTTGGAGCAAGGAGACCTTTGGCAGAAAGCCAGTTTTGGATTAGGTGTGTGGTCAATTTAGTCTGCTCATCAAATTTGTTCCACCATTTAACTTTGAAAGTTCTTTGAAGGATTAATTGGGAGTCATGAGTGTGGTATCTGAGGTTCCACATCCATACCCAAGGTAGGAAGAAATTTGTACAAAAACAGAGAAAAGGGGGAAATCTTTTCTCAGACTCAGAAGGTTTGTAATGAGCTTTAAAAAGGTTTAAACATTGGATGGCATTTGGAGTTAGGATATCTGGTGTTGGGCCAAAATAGTTCCACCACTGTTGGAACCAATTTGGAAGGCTTTGCACGGTTATTTTGGAATTAAAGAAAAATAACCATGAGTGAGATTTTTTGGGTTTTGAATAAAGAATGTGTTAAACCAGCTTGTTGATAATCCCAAAGAGGAATAGGTCAAACAACGTGGCGTATACATTTGAAAATTGGCGGGAATCTTTTTGATTGTGGAGATGGTCATTCCACTCTCTTGGGCTCAAGACTTTTAAAATGGTAGCAAAATGAATAGGCAGTTTCTTTATGGGTTTCACCGAGAAAGAAATGTTTAAATTTGATCGACTCAAAGGCTTCAAGAATAGATTCATAGAAGGCTTGCGGTTTTGTTAAATCCCATGGTTTAAAAACCATCCAGGGGGAAAACTTTGAAATTGTTTGAAATGGGTCGAATGGTAAAATCCATCTTCCACGGTTAAAATGTTTTGGAAGTAGGTTTTATCAAACCAATCCGAGGTTTTCTTTGAAAGCTTTGATTGTGAAAGAACAATCTGGGAGGATGAACTTTCACCAGAAAGAACAACTTTTTGTGAAGAGGGTTTTGTAGTAATTTCTTTAGAAACAGGTTTTTCTTTTGGAGAAATTTGGCTTTGTGAAAAACTTTGTAGAAAGAGTAAAAAAAAATCGGGGAATTAAAATGGATTTTACCCATTCATTTACCCGATCCCGAGAGGCAAGGGCTTTAACTCTTGATTCATCATCTTCAATTGTGTCGATCCAAGATCTGATCGGCATGGCTGATGATAATAATTTTTCTTTAGGGGGTGAAGAGGCTTTGGAAGGTGTCTGGACACGTGGTCTTTGAGATCCCTTTCCCTTTATCTTTTGTCTTTTTGGGAGGCATTATCTGCTTTGAAGAAACTCTCTCGTTAGAAAATCAGGGAGTGAATTTGTATCGCTTTAATAAATTCAATATCAAAATCAAAAACACTCAAAATAGCTTGCCATCTAGCAAAAATTTGTTTTGAAGCAATATTTTGAACGCCTTTTTCCAAGACATGTTTTGTCACGCTTTTACAATCAATTCTTAGTAAAAATTTTTGATTTAATAAATCACTTTGAAATTTTGAAATGCATAGAACAATAGATAAAATCTCTTTTTTATAGTAGAATAGTTTTTCCGACATTCATTCCAATGGGCGTAAAACATATTGTACTACTTGTTCTTTATTATTCTCAACTTGTTTTAATATTCCACCATAACCTAAGTCCGATGCATCGCCTCAACAATTTTAGGTAATGTGGGATTAGCAAGAAATAAACATGGAATATCTTTAACAATGTCTTTTATTTGTTTTACGACTTTAGTATGATTTTCCACCATGCAACAGGTTCTTTTTTAATCTATCATGTAATGGTTTTGCTATTCTCGCTGATGTTAGGGTAAATCAAGAACATAATTCAAGCTTCCTAAAAATCTTTGCAATTGGGTTTTGTCAAGAATTTTATCAGAAATTTATCAAGTGAAAGCAAGGGACCTTTCAATTGGAGTGATAGTTCCTTTGAGATATAATGGCCAAGAAATCGGATTTTAGTCCGAATAGGAAATTTTTGAACTAGAAATGGCTAGGCCTCGCTTTTCTAGTTGAAATAGAAAGTCTTTAAATGTTTAAAATGTTGATCTATTGACTGGGAAAAAATCAATACATCATCAATATAAACAATGCAAAAATCAAAGAAAGGATTATAAATGTCATTCATAATTCTTTGAAATTCTCAAGGTGCATTTTTCAAACCAAAGGCATTACATGTCCATTCATATTGGCCAAATGGAACAAAGAAAGCGCTTTTGTAACGTCTTTAGGGTGAATTTGAATTTGCCAAAATCCCGACTTCATGTCAAATTTTGAAAATATGAATGCAGAGTGGAGTTTTTGAGTAAATCTTTTTATTAGGTATGGGATACCTAATCCATTTTAATGCTTTATTGAGGGGTTTGTAATTTATTACTAGTCTTGGTGTTCCTCTTTCTATTTCAGAATTTTTATTGACATAAAAAGCGGCACAAGACCATGGGGATCTTGATTTAACAATAAGTCCTTTGTTTTCCAAATCTTTAATTTCTTCTTTACAATGTTTTTCCAATTCCATATTCATTTGAATAGGGCGAGCTTTAGTGGGTATTTGTTTTTCATCAAAAGAATTTTCATATGGCAAATCTACCAAGTGTTGTTTTCTGTTCCAAAAAGCAGCTTGGTAAATCAAAGACATATTTCCTTTTCAATTAATGCTTTGAATTCAGAAATTTTTCTTTGTATAAAATCATTTTTCAATTGATTCTCTATTCTTTGTAGGTTTAAATCCTTTTGCAAACAAGTTAGATTAACCTGTTTTGATTTAAGTGGGACATTTATTTGGTTTTGATGAACAGAATTTGCTTTTATAATATTTAAATTTCTTGTTTTAGGCTTTTCTATGAAAGGAAATTTTAATTTGGTTTTTCCCGCTTCGAAAGATATACCATTATAATTTACAAGATAGGAGTTATAAGATTTATAAAAGGTGTTCCCAATATAACAACATGATGGATGTCATTTGTTAGAAAAAAGTAGTTTTAAATTCAAACCACCACAATGAGATGCTTCTACTTTAGAATGAATGTTCAATTTTGAATTATTGGCGTGAAAGCTTTTCTTTTTCTTCTTTCTTTATATTTATCTCGAACAAAAATTTCTTTAATACAATTTAAATCGGCACCAAAGTCAAATAGGGCAATGGTATCAATTTCGAAGTTCTTTGAAAAGACTAAAGTAATTTTTATTAAATATTTTCTTGTGGTAATTTGATTTAAGACAAAAAGAAAATCATTGGGTACAGATTCAATGTTTTCAAGTTGTAAATCAATTTCTTTTTCACCATCTCGAACTTGATTCTTTATCGAATTGTCTTCTAATTGTTTTTGTAATAGAAGTTGAATAGTTTCAATCATTTTTTTGTTTTTCTTTTAATTCTTTAATTTCGAGTTTAATTTCTTTAATCTCTTTCTGAAGATCTGGAATATTAGAACCGTTTTTTTTTTGTTTTCTTTTTTATCCAAGATTTGAGTCAAATCATAAGTATTTTTCTTTATTATTGGAATTTTTGATGTTTCGCTTTATCTCCTACCTCTAAAGTTTTTAAAAGTTTATCAAGATATTCTTTTTGTAAGGTAGATCGTAAATGTGTTTAACCAATTCAAGAAAAGTTTCTTGATCTTTAGTCAAAACATTGATTTTCTTTAAGTAAGATTCTGATTGGCTTGAGTCAGAATCATTATCGAATTAGTTACGTAATCGAGTCAACTAACTCGCAATCTGAAGGATTCATCATCTCCCCGTCATGGAAGACTCGAGTCGAAGACTCTATCAATAAAGAGGCTATTTTTGAAAATGTTTCTTCATCAAGGCCAAGCTCAGGAGCTTTTTGTTCATTCTACGTAACTTTGCAAAGGTGGCCTTTCATTCCGCATTTAAAACATGTGGCTTCTTTGAAGTTAAAGTGGGCTTTTTGTTTGGGCTTGAAATCTTTCTTTTTAGAAAATTGTTTTTTATAATGCTTTGAAGGTTTCTTGTAAAAAGGTTCTCTAAACTTTTGGAAAGATTTTCTATGGCCTTTGGACTTGTAATGTTTCTTGTAAGGTTTCGTAGAACACTTACCATTACAATCTTTGGAAGTAGAAGTTTTAAAGGGTCATAGTTGAATTGTTTACGTAAACTACCTAATTCTTGCTTAGACTTTCTAAGCTCCCATTTAAGTCGTTTCTATAATTTCAAGTCTTGACATATCTTTAAACCTTCTTTATTGACAAAACTGACAAGTTCACCATAGGTGAGCTCATCGTAAGGAATACGGTTATCATATAAGGCTTTAATGGAATTTCTAACTTTTTCTCCTAATAGGGTAGGTAAACCTGCAAGGAATTTCTCCTTCCAAGTTATATGATTTGCATCATCCCTAAGAAAAAGTCTGGTAAAGAATGTAGTTTTGTAGTTTTGGAATTCACTAAGTTTTCTACATCTTAGGTTATGTAGGCTCAAAGATTTTTATCTCTCGAGGTGAGAAGGGTCACCTATGAAATGAAGGGATATAGTCAAAATCAAGGTGGCGACCGCATCTTGAATTGACTATTGAATTCATCTAGAATGGGGATTCCATCCTCATCTGTTTGAATAGAGTTTAAAATATCTAATTGCTGTTGATTGGTAAGAAGATGATCCCACCAACCTTTAGTTGACTCAGAAAACCAAAGAATAAGGATTTCTCGCAATGGCTTTGTCGAAGTTCCCGATTGGGTTTTATAAGCATTGGCTCCATGGTCATCTGCTGTGCAATAATCCTAAGATATTGTATTCGACATTCCATCTAAATTCCACTCATAGACTAAGATGCATTATACCGGGATTGATTTAATGCACTTGGTCTATTATCTATGGTTAGATCTGGTGGACTTTTAGTGGTTGGGAGTGCCAATTCCCAATGAATTTTATTGACTTTTGAAGTTGGTTCTTCTTTAAAGGCTTCTATATCCGAAGAGGCTATAGAGGATTGGTCTTGTTCTAGATCGCAATCCCGCTTGATTGAGCACTATCGGGAGCAACTGGCTTTAAAATAGGAGAGTAGAGAGATGATGCATCTTTAGAGAATCGAGTAGAGAAGATGCTTCTATTCTATCGAGTTGTTCTTTAATAGCTTTAGCAAAATCTGATTTTGATTCTTGAACAAGCTTCTGACTATGTTTCGAAACCTGAAAAGGTTTGAAAATAGGTTCTTTGAGCTTTTATCGTAATCCGATTTTGTTGAAATAGGCTTTGACAAAAACAGAGAAACAGCTTATGGTTGACTTTTGATTTGGTCTTCTATCCTAATTAATCAAAAGTTTTTCTATCGTATTTAGATTAGCATTACGTAAGTTATTCTCGGGATAATGCTATCTAAACCGCTTCGGGTCTTTATGAATTTTATAAGGTGAGGCTTTAATCCTAATAGGTGGTTCACCATGGTCAATGGATACACTCCTAAGAGGTGGATGCTCGATTCTATGGTTTTATTATCATTTCGAAAAGGTTCCATTCGGGAATTTTCTTTCTAACAAGAATAGGATTTGAATCTTTAAAGGGATAAGAAATGTTATTTTTAAAAGCATACATTTCAAACCAATCAAAAATAAAATGTGGACTTTATGTAAATTTACAAATTCATAATAATCTTCTTGTATTTTTCTTCTTTGGTTTAAGAAATGTTTAAAAACCAAAGTCTTTTTTTCTTTATTAATGTCTCGAGTAAAAATCTTTATGCAAAAGGGTTTTATCAAGTCCAAATTCTTTTTCAAGAACATTAATTACATTCTCTCAGAATCGCAGAAAATGTGGGAGAAGTCGAGGAGAAGGTTCCTTCTCTTCCTCGTTTTTTGTTCCCGTGACGACTAGTGTAAATTGGGTGTGGTACACTAGTGGTATAGTCAACAGAATGTATGGAAGAACTAGGTATATCCGAAGTGGAAAACCTAGGCCGACTCTTTTTATAGGTTGAAAAGGAGATTTATAATCAAGGAATTTTTGTAAATTTTCTTTCTAGTGAGGAAACACTAGCATTAGAATCTTTATCGGAGAACCTAGAAGATGTAGATCTCCCGAATGAAAGTTTGACTTTACCATTCTGAATATTGAGTCACATTCTCAGTAACTCGTATTTGGCTCAAGATGTTTAGGTATTGTCTGAGCAAAGGGCTCTTCAAGAATCCATTCATCTAGAAGGTTGACATCTTTCCATTGAATAGGTTTTGGAATAACAAAGTGTTTGCTTTGGAAAGGTCACCGAGAGAAGAGTCTCATCTCTTTTTGACTGAATTTATGTTGCGTATTAAACGCCGAGATCATGGCTTTGTATGATATTTTGAAAATTAATGCAACCGAATGATCCTTCTAACATGTGATAGTTATGAGTTTTGATCTCAGAAATCATGCTTTTTAAAATATTTTTATCTTTTAATGAAACCGTTATGATTGGATAACAGACAAAAGAAATTGGTCCTTTACAGAGACTAGATTCAATACTACTGAGTAAGGAATCATCAAAGGAGATGAACCTCCCATCTCTCGAGGACAAAGAAGAATCGTGTTTAATCCTTCTTTAGTTAAGGGTTTTATGCCTACTTGGATTAAACCTATGCGGACATAATTAAAATTCTTTTCTTTTAACTTTTTTAATGACTTTTCCGTAAACAGATGAATTGTTTCAAATGGCTTTGAAAGGGTGATATCTCTTTCTTCCGTCTTTATTACACAATCGCCTTTAAAAAATCAAGTTTTTTCATTTTATAAATTTTATCTTTAGAAACTTTCGCAAAAATCCCAATTATCAATTGCTTTATTAAAATCTTCAATAATAAATTCTTCCAATTCACTATGTTCTTTGATACACTAGTCTTCTCAAGAAGAGCTAGAGAAAGATGATGTTCTATGAAGTAGAGAGTCCATGTTGTTAAAATTCTTTAATCGAATCCTATGTGGATGTCTACAGTATGGTTTTACCGCCTAAACGGATCCCCGTCCTATAGCGGACTTACTACCAAGAAAAAAATTCAACACACACAAAGAAAACAATTTTGGAAATCGACAACCTCGATTCTTTACCTCTATATTACACTATCTTCCCTTGGCTCGATACCAATAGAAAAGGATCTAGACGATAGTGGATTTAGGAAAATTTAAGATTGGTTGATTTTAATAGATAACACAGACTTTAAATAAACAAAATAAACTTTACCGAGTGGCGTGAGGTATGCGGGCGCGACTGTCCATCCATCTAGGACGATAGTGGATTTAGGAAAATTTAAGATTGGTTGATTTTAATAGATAACATCGACGTTAAATAACTTAATAAACTTTTTGAGGTAATTGTCCATCACGGTCGATGCGTGAATCCGACTTTGAGGTAATTTCTCGAAATTTGCCCTTAGAATGCATTTGCCCTTACCTCGCACGCTCGGATACCTTTCTTTAATTATTTTCAATCAATAATTTTATTAGGGCTTTAGCAATCTTTTTACCACAAAGGCTCAAACAAAAATATTAGATCCGATCCCGTAACTAATATTTAGATTGAATGGGGGAGAAGAGAAGATACAAATGTACAAGACGAGATCCGGTCTCTTTGCTTCGAGAACGTGACAATTTTTATGAGCAGATCGATATGGAAGATCAGATCGCCTAACATGCATAAAGCTTTAAATAAATTGCATAAAAGTAAAGTGCATAAATTTAAATTGCTTTAAAATAAATTACGGAAATTTAAAGTGCATAAAAGTAAATTGCAGAAATTTAAATTGTAAAAGTAAATTGCGGAAATTTAAATACGCATGAACTTTAAAATTATTACAGTTTTGAAATGAAAATTACATAAGCTTTAAAGTATTTACATTTATTTCTTTAAGTCGATGCTTTTAGAGATTACAAGTGAGATTCCGTAAAAATTCTCAAAACAAGGAACTTAACCAATGATCGGAAAATTCCTTGAATACGTAAAACTTCTTTTGTCTCTTGGAAAAAAAAAAAAAAAAAGAAAAGAAAGAGAAAATCACAAGACAGGAAATAATTCCTTGAAGTCTTGATCCTAATTTCCCGAGAGAGATGAGAGAAGAGAGAGAGAGAGAGAGAAGTGAAAGGAAAGAATGCCGAGTCTAAGTCTTCTGGCCATTCTTATATACAAAAATTTTGAAACTGCTCACCGTAGAATGAGCTTTAAGTGCACAAAGAACGCTTGGAAAATGGCACTCGTTGCTTTAGACGCTGTTTCATCAAGAAATACAAAATACAAAATACAAAATACAAAATACAAAATACAAAATCGGGTAGAGACATGTGCGCTCTCACTTGTGTCCGAGGACCACCCGAAATAAAATTTTTTTTTTTTTTTTTTTTTTTTTTTTTTTTTTTTTTTTTATAAATAACTTATTTACATTGCTTTATAGAGACAATAATCCGGCGCCATCTTCATTGTCGTCACCAAGGGAGATGATCGGTTCGCATTCTTCATCATCACTGAGCTTTGAATAGATGGTTCTGAACCGGAGGCAAGAAGTCGCCCATAACTTTGAAATACTCTTCTTCTGTTTTGGCACCTGCAAGAAGAGATTGGGCTTTGGACTTTTGGGTGAGGAAGGTTCCTTGGGTTCTAACGCCTTTAATAGTCAGGGCAAGGAGACCTTTGCGTAAAGCCGCTGATTGTGGATTAGGTGTGTGGTCAATTTAGTCTCGCTCATCAAATTTGTTCCACCATTTAACTTTGAAAGTTCTTTGAAGGATTAATTGGGAGTCATGAGTGTGGTATCTCGAGGTTCCACATCCATACCCAAGTAGGAAGAAATTTGTACAAAAACAGAGAAAAGGGGGAAATCTTTTCTCGACTCAAGGTTTGTAATGAGCTTTAAAAAGGTTTAAACATTGGATGGCATTTGGAGTTAGATATCTGGTGTTGGGCCAAAATAGTTCCACCACCGTTGGAACCAATTTGGAAGGCTTTGCACGGTTATTTTGGAATTAAAGAAAAATAACCATGAGTGAGATTTTTTTGGGTTTTGAATAAAGAATGTGTTAAACCAAAGCTTGTTGATAATCCCAAGAGAATAGGTCAAACAATGTAAGGCATACATTTGAAAATTGGAATCTTTTTGATTGTGGAGATGGTCATTCCACTCTCTTGGGCTCAAGACTTTTAAAATGGTAGCAAAGGAATAGGCAGTGTTCTTTATGGGTTTCACCGAGAAAGAAATGTTTAAATTTGATCGACTCAAAGGGCTTCAAGAATAGATTCATGAAGGCTTGCGGTTTTGTTAAATCCCATGGTTTAAAACCATCCAGGGGGAAAACTTTGAAATTGTTTGAAATGGGTCGAATGGTAAAATCCATCTTCCACGGTTAAAATGTTTTGAAGTAGGTTTTATCAAACCAATCCGAGGTTTTCTTTGAAAGCTTTGATTGTGAAAGAACAATCTGGGAGGATGAACTTTCACCAAAAGAACAACTTTTTGTGAAGAGGGTTTTGTAGTAATTTCTTTAGAAACAGTTTTTCTTTTGGAGAAATTTGGCTTTGTGAAAACTTTGTAGAGCGAGTAAAAATCGGGGAATTAGAAATGGATTTTACCCATTCATTTACCCGATCCCGAGAGGCAAGGGCTTTAACTCTTGATTCATCATCTTCAATTGTGTCGATCCAAGATCCGATCGGCATGGCTGATGATAATAATTTTTCTTTGGGGGTGAAGAGGCTTTGGAAGGTGTCCGGGACACAGGGTCTTTGAGATCCCTTTCCCTTTATCTTTTGTCTTTTTGGGAGGCATTATCTCTGCTTGAAGAAACTCTCTGGTTAGAAAATCGGAGTGAATTTGTATCGCTTTAATAAATTCAATATCAAAATCAAAAACACTCAAAATAGCTTGCCATCTAGCAAAAATTTGTTTTGAAGCAATATTTTGAACGCCTTTTTCCAAGACATGTTTTGTCGCTTTTACAATCAATTCTTAGTAAAAATTTTTGATTTAATAAATCACTTTGAAATTTTGAAATGCATAGAACAATAGATAAAATCTCTTTTTTAATAGTAGAATAGTTTTTCTGACATTCATTCCAATGGGCGTAAAAATATTGTACTACTTGTTCTTTATTATTCTCAACTTGTTTTAATATTCCACCATAACCTAAGTCCGATGCATCGCCTCAACAATTTTAGGTAATGTGGGATTAGCAAGAAATAAACATGGAATATCTTTAACAATGTCTTTTATTTGTTTTACGACTTTAGTATGATTTTCCACCATGCAACAGGTTCTTTTTTAATCTATCATGTAATGGTTTTGCTATTCTCTGATGTTAGGCAGTAAATCAAGAACATAATTCAAGCTTCCTAAAAATCTTTGCAATTGGGTTTTGTCAAGAATTTTATCAGAAATTTATCAAGAAAGCAAGGGACCTTTCAATTGGAGTGATAGTTCCTTTGAGATATAATGGCCAAGAAATCGGATTTTAGTCCTGAATAGGGAAATTTTTGAACTAGAAATGGCTAGGCCTGCTTTTCTAGTTGCGAAATAGAAAGTCTTTAAATGTTTAAAATGTTGATCTATTGACTGGGAAAAAATCAATACATCATCAATATAAACAATGCAAAAATCAAGAAAGGATTATAAATGTCATTCATAATTCTTTGAAATTCTGAAGGTGCATTTTTCAAACCAAAGGGCATTACTGTCCATTCATATTGGCCAAATGGAACAGAGAAAGCAGTTTTGTAACGGTCTTTAGGGTGAATTTGAATTTGCCAAAATCCTGACTTCATGTCAAATTTTGAAAATATGAATGCAGAGTGGAGTTTTTGAGTAAATCTTTTTATTAGGTATGGGATACCTAATCCATTTTAATGCTTTATTGAGGGGTTTGTAATTTATTACTAGTCTTGGTGTTCCTCTTTCTATTTCAGAATTTTTATTGACATAAAAAGCGCACAAGACCATGGGGATCTTGATTTAACAATAAGTCCTTTGTTTTCCAAATCTTTAATTTCTTCTTTACAATGTTTTTCCAATTCCATATTCATTTGAATAGGGCGAGCTTTAGTGGGTATTTGTTTTTCATCAAAAGAATTTTCATATGGCAAATCTACCAAGTGTTGTTTTCTGTTCCAAAAAGCAGTTGGTAAATCAAAGACATATTTCTTTTTCGATTAATGCTTTGAATTCAGAAATTTTTCTTTGTATAAAATCATTTTTTAATTGATTTTCTATTCTTTGTAGGTTTAAATCTTTTTGTAAACAGGTTAGATTAGCCTGTTTTGATTTTAGTAGGACATTTATTTGGTTTTGATGAACAGAATTTGCTTTTATAATATTTAAATTTCTTGTTTTAGGCTTTTCTATGAAAGGAAATTTTAATTTGGTTTTTCCCGCTTGGAAAGATATACCATTATAATTTACAAGATAGGAGTTATAAGATTTATAAAAGGTGTTCCCAATATAACAACATGATGGATGTCATTTGTTAGGAAAAATGTAGTTTTAAATTCGAAACCACTGTTAATAACAGATGCTTCTACTTTAGAATGAATGTTCAATTTTGAATTATTGGCGTAAAAGCTTTTCTTTTGTTCTTTCTTTATATTTATCCTGAACAAAAATTTCTTTAATACAATTTAAATCGGCACCAGTGTCAAATAGGGCAATGGTATCAATTTCAAGTTCTTTGGAAAAGACTAAAGTAATTTTTATTAAATATTTTCTTGTGGTAATTTGATTTAAGACAAAAAGAAAATCATTGGGTGCAGATTCAATGTTTTCAAGTTGTAAATCAATTTCTTTTTCACCATCTGAACTTGATTCTTTATCAGAATTGTCTTCTAATTGTTTTTGTAATAGAAGTTGAATAGTTTCAATCATTTTTTTGTTTTTCTTTTAATTCTTTAATTTCGAGTTTAATTTCTTTAATCTCTTTCAAGATCTGAATATTAGAACTCGTTTTTTTTTTGTTTTCTTTTTATCCAAGATTTGAGTCAAATCATAAGTATTTTTCTTTATTATTGGAATTTTTGATGTTTCTGCTTTATCTCCTACCTCTAAAGTTTTTAAAAGTTTATCAAGATATTCTTTTTGTAAGGTAGATCGAAATGTGTTTAACCAATTCAAGAAAAGTTTCTTGATCTTTAGTCAAAACATTGATTTTCTTTAAGTAAGATTCTGATTGGCTTGAGTCAGAATCATTACTGGAATCAGTTACAGAATCAGAGTCAACTAACTCGTCAATCTGTAAGGATTCATCATCTCCCGTCATGGAAGACTCAGAGTCAGAAGACTCTATCAATAAAGAGGCTATTTTTGAAAATGTTTCTTCATCAAGGCCAAGCTCGTGGAGCTTTTTGTTCATTCTACAGAACTTTGCAGTGTGGCCTTTCATTCCGCATTTAAAACATGTGGCTTCTTTGAAGTTAAAGTGGGCTTTTTGTTTGGGCTTGAAATCTTTCTTTTTAGAAAATTGTTTTTTATAATGCTTTGAAGGTTTCTTGTAAAAAGGTTCTCTAAACTTTTGGAAAGATTTTCTATGGCCTTTGGACTTGTAATGTTTCTTGTAAGGTTTCGTAGAACACTTACCATTACAATCTTTGGAAGTAGAAGTTTTAAAGGGGTCATAGTTGAATTGTTTACAGAAACTACCTAATTCTTGCTTAGACTTTCTAAGCTCCCATTTAAGTCGTTTCTGTAATTTCAAGTCTTGACATATCTTTAAACCTTCTTTATTGACAAAACTGACAAGTTCACCATAGGTGAGCTCATCGTAAGGAATACGGTTATCATATAAGGCTTTAATGGAATTTCTAACTTTTTCTCCTAATAGGGTAGGTAAACCTGCAAGGAATTTCTCCTTCCAAGTTATATGATTTGCATCATCCCTAAGAAAAAGTCTGGTAAAGAATGTAGTTTTGTAGTTTTGGAATTCACTAAGTTTTCTACATCTTAGGTTATGTAGAAGCTCAAAGATTTTTATCTCCGAGGTGAGAAGGGTCACCTATGAAATGAAGGGATATAGTCAAAATCAAGGTGGCGACGCATCTTGAATTGACTATTGAATTCATCCGAGAATGGGGATTCCATCCTCATCTGTTTGAATAGAGTTTAAAATATCTAATTGCTTGTTGATTGGTAAGAAGATGATCCCACCAACCTTTTAGTTGACTCAGAAAACCAAAGAATAAGGATTTCTCAATGGCTTTGTCAAGTTCCCGATTGGGTTTTATAAGCATTGGCTGCCATGGTCATCTGTTGCAATAATCCTAAGATATTGTATTCGACATTCCATCTAAATTCCACTCATAGACTAAGATGCATTATACCGGGATTGATTTAATGCACTTGGTGTATTATCTATGGTTAGATCTGGTGGACTTTTAGTGGTTGGGAGTGCCAATTCCCAATGAATTTTATTGACTTTTGAAGTTGGTTCTTCCTTAAAGGCTTCTATATCCGAAGAGGCTATAGAGGATTGGTCCTGTTCTAGTCGCAATCCCGCTTGATTGAGCACTATCGGAGCAACTGGGCTTTAGAAATAGAGTAGAAGAGGATGCATCTTTAGAGAATCGAGTAGAGAAGATGCTTCTATTCTATCGAGTTGTTCTTTAATAGCTTTAGCAAAATCTGATTTTGATTCTTGAACAAGCTTCTGACTATGTTTCGAAACCTGAAAAGGTTTGAAAATAGGTTCTTTGAGCTTTTATCGAATCCGATTTTGTTGAAATAGGCTTTGACAAAACAGAGAAACAAGCTTATGGTTGACTTTTGGATTTGGTCTTCTATCCTAATTAATCTGTTTTCTATCGTATTTAGATTAGCATTACAGAATTATTCTGTGGATAATGCTATCTAAATCCGCTTCGGTCTTTATGAATTTTATAAGGTGAGGCTTTAATCCTAATAGGTGGTTCACCATGGTCAATGGATACACTCCTAAGAGGTGGATGCTCGATTCTATGGTTTTATTACACGAAAAGGTTCCATTCGGGAATTTTCTTTCTAACAAGAATAGGATTTGAATCTTTAAAGGGATAAGAAATGTTATTTTTAAAAGCATACATTTCAAACCAATCAAAAAATAAAATGTGGACTTTATGTAAATTTACAAATTCATAATAATCTTCTTGTATTTTTCTTCTTTGGTTTAAGAAATGTTTAAAAACCAAAGTCTTTTTTTCTTTATTAATGTCCGAGTAAAAATCTTTATGCAAAAGGGTTTTATCAAGTCCAAATTCTTTTTCAAGAACATTAATTACATTCTCTCAGAATCGCAAAAATGTGGGAGAAGTCGGAGGAGAAGGTTCCTTCTCTTCCTCGTTTTTGTTCCCGTGACGACTAGTGTAAATTGGGTGTGGTACACTAGTGGTATAGTCAATGAATGTATGGAAGAACTAGGTATATCCGAAGTGGAAAACCTAGGCCGACTTTTTTATAGGTTGAAAAGGAGATTTATAATCAAGGAATTTTTGTAAATTTTCTTTCTAGTGAGGAAACACTAGCATTAGAATCTTTATCGGAGAACCTAGAAGATGTAGATCTCCCGAATGAAAGTTTGACTTTACCATCTGAATATTGAGTCACATTCTCGTAACTCGTATTTGGCTCAAGATGTTTAGGTATTGTCGGAGCAAAGGCTCTTCAAGAATCCATTCATCGGGAAGGTTGACATCTTTCCATTGAATAGGTTTTGGAATAACAAATGTTTGCTTTGGAAAGGTCATCTGCAAGAGAAGAGTCTCATCTCTTTTTGACTGAATTTATGTTGCGTATTAAACGCCGAGATCATGGCTTTGTATGATATTTTGAAAATTAATGCAACCGAATGCATCCTTCTAACATGTGATAGTTATGAGTTTTGATCTCAGAAAATCATGCTTTTTAAAATATTTTTATCTTTTAATGAAACCGTTATGTTTGGATATAACAAATAAAAGAAATTGGTACTTTACAGAGACTAGATTCAATACGACTGAGTAAGGAATCATCAAAGGAGATGAACCTCTCATCTCTGAGGACATCAAGAAGAATCGTGTTTAATCCTTCTTTAGTTAAGGGTTTTATGCCTACTTGGATTAAACCTATGTGGACATAATTAAAATTCTTTTCTTTTAACTTTTTTAATGACTTTTCCGTAAACAGATGAATTGTTTCAAATGGCTTTGAAAGGGTGATATCTCTTTCTTCTGTCTTTATTACACAATCATCTTTAAAAAATCAAGTTTTTTCATTTTATAAATTTTATCTTTAGAAACTTTCGCAAATCCCAATTATCAATTGCTTTATTAAAATCTTCAATAATAAATTCTTCCTAATTCACTATGTTCTTTGATACACTAGTCTTCTCGGAAGAAGAGCTAGAGAAAGATGATGTTCTATGAAGTAGAGTCCATGTTGTTAAAATTCTTTAATCGAATCCTATGTGGATGTCTACAGGTATGGTTTTACTTTGCCTAAACGGATCCCCGTCCTATAGCGGGACTTACTACCAAAAAAAATTCAACACACACAAAGAAAACAATTTTGGAAATCGACAACCTTTACATTCTTTACCTCTATATTACACTATCTTCCCCTTGGCTCTGATACCATAAGGCGCTTACCATCACACCAAAAGCTTAAGCTGTTAGTGGAGGCGCTACTTTAATCTTATAAGCACCATCCCCAGACCACGTGTGCACGGTTTGAACCCTTAGCTCCCTTCCCCCCCCAAACCGGGTTAACAGGGGACCCTTAGCTGGTGGGACCCACGCACCGGTCCCACAAGACTCGCCGATCTTTGCTGGAAATCTCGCAGGCGTCTGGACCTTACCAAGGACTCGAACCCGCGACCTGGCTCTGATACCAATAGGAAAAGGATCTAGGACGATAGTGGATTTAGGAAAATTTAAGATTGGTTGATTTTAATAGGAAAGCCATGTAAATTTTTATCTATTCTTCACGTGTTGAATCTAATCTTACATTTATATTTTCTTGTAAGGTTTGAAAGTTTAATAAACCATCCAAAGTGTTTGCATTAATTTTCAAAATATCATACAAAGCCATGATCTCAAATATTTAATACGCAAACATAAATTCCAAAAAAAAGAGATGAGACTCTTCTCTTGCAGACGACCTTTCCAAAGCAAACACCTTTTATTATTCCAAAACCTATTCAATGGAAAGATGTCAACCTTCCCGATGAATGGATTCTTGAAGAGCCACTTTGCTCCGACAATACCTAAACATCTTGAGCCAAATACTGAGTTACTGAATGTGACTCAATATTCGATGGTAAAGTCAAACTTTCATTCGGAGATCTACATCTTCTAGGTTCTCCGATAAAGATTCTAATGCTAGTGTTTCCTCACTAGAAAGAAAATTTACAAAAATTCCTTCAGTTATAAATCTCCCTTTTCAACCTATAAAGAGTCAGCCTAGGTTTTCCACTTCGGATATACCTAGTTCTTCCATACATTCTGTTGACTATACCACTAGTGTACCACACCCAATTTACACTAGTCGTCAACAGGAACAAAGACAGGAAGAGAAGGAACCTTCTCCTCCGACTTCTCCCACATTTTCTGCGATTCTGAGAGAATGTAATTAATGTTCTTGAAAAAGAATTTGGTTTACAACTTGGACAAGCACCAAGTTCTTTCAAAGTTATTTAGGGCGAAATCAAGAACATAATTCAAGCTTCCTAAAAATCTTTGCAATTGGGTTTTGTCAAGAATTTTATCGAAATTTATCAAGGTGAAAGCAAGGGACCTTTCAATTGGAGTGATAGTTCCTTTGAGATATAATGGCCAAGAAATCGGATTTTAGTCCGGAATAGGAAATTTTTGAACTAGAAATGGCTAGGCCTGCTTTTCTAGTTGCGAAATAGAAAGTCTTTAAATGTTTAAAATGTTGATCTATTGACTAGGAAAAAGCAGGCCTATTTTAAACATTTAAACATTTTAAATGTTTAAAATGTTGATCACGTTTTGTTAAAATGTTGATCTATTAACAAAATTTTTGTTAATAACAGATGCTTCTACTTTAGAATGAATGTTCAATTTTGAATTATTGGCGTGAAAAAGCTTTTCTTTTGTTCTTTCTTTATATTTATCCGGAACAAAAATTTCTTTAATACAATTTAAATCGGCACCAAAGTGTCAAATAGGGCAATGGTATCAATTTCAAGTTCTTTGGAAAAGACTAAAGTAATTTTTATTAAATATTTTCTTGTGGTAATTTGATTTAAGACAAAAAGAAAATCATTGGGTACAGATTCAATGTTTTCAAGTTGTAAATCAATTTCTTTTTCACCATCTAACTTGATTCTTTATCAGAATTGTCTTCTAATTGTTTTTGTAATAGAAGTTGAATAGTTTCTGAATCATTTTTTTGTTTTTCTTTTAATTCTTTAATTTCGAGTTTAATTTCTTTAATCTCTTTCTGAAGATCTGGAATATTAGAACTGTTTTCTTTTTTTTTCTTTTTATCCAAGATTTGAGTCAAATCATAAGTATTTTTCTTTATTATTGGAATTTTTGATGTTTTACGCTTTATCTCCTACCTCTAAAGTTTTTAAAAGTTTATCAAGATATTCTTTTTGTAAGGTAGGATCAGAAATGTGTTTAACCAATTCAAGAAAAGTTTCTTGATCTTTAGTCAAAACATTGATTTTCTTTAAGTAAGATTCTGATTGGCTTGAGTCAGAATCATTACTGGAATCAGTTACAGAATCAGAGTCAATTAACTCGTCAATCTGTAAAGATTCATCATCTCCCGTCATGGAAGACTCAGAGTCAGAAGACTCTATCAATAAAGAGGCTATTTTTGAAAATGTTTCTTCATCAAGGCCAAGCTCGTGGAGCTTTTTGTTCATTCTACAGAACTTTGCAGTGTGGCCTTTCATTCCGCATTTAAAACATGTGGCTTCTTTGAAGTTAAAGTGGGCTTTTGTTTGGGCTTGAAATCTTTCTTTTTAGAAAATTGTTTTTATAATGCTTTGAAGGTTTCTTGTAAAAAGGTTCTCTAAACTTTTGGAAAGATTTTCTATGGCCTTTGGACTTGTAATGTTTCTTGTAAGGTTTCGTAGAACACTTACCATTACAATCTTTGGAAGTAGAAGTTTTAAAGGGGTCATAGTTGAATTGTTTACGAAACTACCTAATTCTTGCTTAGACTTTCTAAGCTCCCATTTAAGTCGTTTTTGTAATTTCAAGTCTTGACATATCTTTAAACCTTCTTTATTGACAAAACTGACAAGTTCACCATAGGTGAGCTCATCGTAAGGAATACGGTTATCATATAAGGCTTTAATGGAATTTCTAACTTTTTCTCCTAATAGGGTAGGTAAACCTGCAAGGAATTTCTCCTTCCAAGTTATATGATTTGCATCATCCCTAAGAAAAAGTCTGGTAAAGAATGTAGTTTTGTAGTTTTGGAATTCACTAAGTTTTCTACATCTTAGGTTATGTAGAAGCTCAGCATTTTTATCTCTGAGGTGAGAAGGGTCACCTATGAAATGAAGGGATATAGTCAAAATCAAGGTAGCGACTGCATCTTGAATTGGACTATTGAATTCATCCGAGAATGGGATTCCATCCTCATCTGTTTGAATAGAGTTTAAAATATCTAATTCTTTGTTGATTGGTAAGAAGATGATCCCACCAACCTTTTAGTTGACCTGTAAAACCAGCAATAAGGATTTCTGCAATGGCTTTGTCAGAAGTTCCTGATTGGGTTTTATAAGCATTGGCTGCCATGGTCATCTGTTGCAATAATCATGGACGATAGTGGATTTAGGAAAATTTAAGATTGGTTGATTTTAATAGATAACACAGACTTTAAATAAACAAAATAAACTTTACCGAGTGGAGTGTACGTGGCGTTGTCCATCCGGATCTAATATTTTTGTTTGAGCCTTTGTGGTAAAAAAAGATTGCTAAAGCCCTAATAAAATTATTGATTGAAAATAATTAAAGAAAGGTATATAGGCTGGAAACCAGAACGTGCGAGGTAAGGGCAAATCTTTCTAAGTCGATTAACGCTCCGAGAAATTACCTCAAAGGCGATTAAGTTACGCATCGATCCGGATGGACAACGCCACGTACCTCCACTCGGTAAAAAGAAAAGAGAAAAGAAAGGAAAAATCACAAGACAGAAAATAATTCCTTGAAGTCTTGATCCTCATTTCCCGGGAGAGAGAGATAGAGAGAGAAGAGAGAGAGAGTGAAAGGAAAGAATGCCGAGTCTAAGTCTTCGGTCATTCTTATAATTGCAGAAATTTAAATTGCTTTGTAAAGTAAATTGGAAATTTAAATACGCATGAACTTTAAAATTATTACAGGCTTTGAAATGAAAATTACATAAGCTTTAAAGTATTTACATTTATTTCTTTAAGTCGAAAACTTTTAGAGATTACAAGTGAGATTCCGAGAAAAATTAAAAAACAAGGAACTTAACCAATGATCGGAAAATTCCTTGAATACGAAAACTTCTTTTGTCTCTTGGAAAAAAAAAAAAAAAAAGAAAAGAAAAAGAAAGGAAAAATCACAAGACAGGAAAATAATTCCTTGAAGTCTTGATCCTCATTTCCCGGGAGAGAGAGATAGAGGAGAAGTCGGAGGAGAAGGTTCCTTCTCTTCCTGTCTTTGTTCCTGTTGACGACTAGTGTAAATTGAATGTGGTACACTAGTGGTATAATCAACAGAATGTATGGATGAACTAGGTATATCCGAAGTGGAAAACCTAGGCTGACTCTTTTTATAGGTTGAAAAGGAGATTTATAATCAAAGAAATTTTTGTAAATTTTCTTTCTAGTGAGGAAACACTAGCATTAGAATCTTTATCAGAGAATCTAGAAGATGTAGATCTCCTGAATGAAAGTTTGACTTTACCATCGAATATTGAGTCACATTCTCGTAACTCGTATTTGGCTCAAGATGTTTAGGTATTGTCGGAGCAGTGGCTCCTTCAAGAATCCATTCATCGGGAAGGTTGACATCTTTCCATTGAATAGGTTTTGGAATAACAGTGTTTGCTTTGGAAAGGTCGATCTGCAAGAGAAGAGTCTCATCTCTTTTTGACTGAATTTATGTTGCGTATTAAACGCCGAGATCATGGCTTTGTATGATATTTTGAAAATTAATGCAACCTAATGCAGATCCTTCTAACATGTGATAGTTATGAGTTTTGATCTGTAAAATCATGCTTTTTAAAATATTTTTATCTTTTAATGAAACCGTTATGTTTGGATAACAGTCAAAAGAAATTGGTCCTTTACAGAGACTAGATTCAATACTACTGAGTAAGGAATCATCAAAGGAGATGAACCTCCCATCTCTGAGGACAAAGAAATTGAAGTGTTTAATCCTTCTTTAGTTAAGGGTTTTATGCCTACTTGGATTAAACCTATGTGGACATAATTAAAATTCTTTTCTTTTAACTTTTTTAATGACTTTTCCGTAAACAGATGAATTGTTTCAAATGGCTTTGAAAGGGTGATATCTCTTTCTTCTGTCTTTATTACACAATCAGTCTTTAAAAAATCAAGTTTTTTCATTTTATAAATTTTATCTTTAGAAACTTTCGCAAATCCCAATTATCAATTGCTTTATTAAAATCTTCAATAATAAATTCTTCCAATTCACTATGTTCTTTGATACACTAGTCTTCTCGGAAGAAGAGCTAGAGAAAGATGATGTTCTATGAAGTAGAGAGTCCATGTTGTTAAAATTCTTTAATCGAATCCTATGTGGATGTCTACGGGTATGGTTTCTATCGCCCTAAACGGATCCCTGTCCTATAGCGGGACTTACTACCAAGAAAAAATTCAACACACACAAAGAAAACAATTTTGGAAATCGACAACTCGTTCTTTACCTCTATATTACACTATCTTCCCTTGGCTCGATACCAATAGGAAAAGGATCTGGGGCGATAGTGGATTTAGGAAAATTTAAGATTGGTTGATTTTAATAGATAACACAGACTTTAAATAAACAAAATAAACTTTCCGAGTGGAGGTGCGTGGCGTTGTCCATCCGGATCGATGCAGAACTTAATCTGCCTTTGAGGTAATTTCTCGGGCGTTAATCGACTTAGAAACAGATTTGCCCTTACCTCGCACGTTAAGGTTTCCAGCCTATATACCTTTCTTTAATTATTTTCAATCAATAATTTTATTAGGGCTTTAGCAATCTTTTTTTACACAAAGGCTCAAACAAAAAATATTAGATCCGGATCCCGAACTAATATTTAGATTGAATGGGGGAGAAGAGAAGATACAATGGCAGAGATCCGGTCTCTTTCTTCGAGGAACGTCAATTTTATGATGCAGATCGATATGGAAGATCGGATCGCCTAACATGCATAAAGCTTTAAATAAATTGCATAAAAGTAAAGTGCATAAATTTAAATTGCTTTAAAATAAATTACGGAAATTTAAAGTGCATAAAAGTAAATTGCGAAATTTAAATTCTTTGTAAAGTAAATTGCGGAAATTTAAATACGCATGAACTTTTGATCTGTAAACCGATACTGGAGACGATAATGTTTAAAATGTTGATCTATTAACAAAAAATTTCCGTTATTAACAAAAATATATATATATGTATGTATGTATGTATATATATATATGTATGTATGTATGTATGTATGTGTGTGTATATATCTATATATAAAGATATATATAATTAAAGCTTCAATAGTGTAGATATGTAATATTTTGGTAGATATGTACATTTTATAATATCGATAAATTATGTATGTACGACAATGTATAAATGCTTGATGTAAATTTTGTTTAATATATAAATATTAAGTGAGTTATTGGGTAACCCGATTATTTTTCTGTGTCGGGTTTGGGTCTCAACATTTTGATGCGATTATTAACTGGATCGGGTTTGGGTCGAATTAAATTTGACACGACACGAAGTTGACGCGACACAAATACGACCCGATGACCCATTTTGTCAGCTCTACTCTATTCTATTTAAGTGGGCGTGATTGATTACACAAACATGAGGGCAAGAATCAACACAGCTGTAATAGTAATGTAGGTGACAAATGGTCCCTAGAGCTTGACCAAGTAGTTTTAAAACAGTTTTGTACAGCTAGTCATTTAAGTTCTCCTCCTAAGAGAGGCAAAGATAAAAAATTGATCTAAGCTTTTTTCATCCTTCTACTTAAAAAAAATAGTCAAAAACGTTTTGTAATCTAATATGTCAAATTAATTTTCTTTTTCTTTTTTCTTTTTAACAATGCTTGTACACTAGTGAGGCTTGAACCCATGATTGAAATCTTAGAAAGGTCATTCCTTACTTCTAGAGATAGACTTGACCTAATTTTACTATTGTAAATAATAAATTTCTAAGTACTACTAAAGAATAGTGAGAACATCGATCAAGTGGACGATAAGATTATGTAATCAATTCACTTAAAAAATTATCAATTACTTGATGAATATAAAATATCATATTATTTAAAATAAAATTTTAAATATCTACTATTATTCATTAATAAAAGAAAAGAAAACTGACAAACAAATTAGGCCACATGGACCAAACCTGTTCGGTGAGATGTCAAAAACCATGTTTGTGTGATCGGACCAAAACTGTATAATTCTTGCCCCATCTAAATGAAATAAAGCAGCATGGGCCGATGTCTTGTTTGGTGAATGTCTCCTTTTCATATAGACCAATGTCGTGTTTATTGGTGTCGGCTGTGAGCTGCCACAAGCTGCGGGCAAAAGGATTTCAGAAATCAAAACATATTATTTTGACCATTTTAGCCTCGTATCTTTTAGCATTTCAAATGGAAAGCAAGATTCCCCTTTCATCACCCAAAATTAAATGAATTATGATACCAGATATTTATATATATATATAGGCCTGTTGGCACCTTTCATTAATCTCATAAAAAATTTTTGGTGTTTTAATTATATTTAAGGATATACAAATATAATTAATTTAATTTATATTCTCTCTCTCTATATCTCTCTCTCACATTGGTATGAGTTTTCTTTTCTTTTTTTTTTTTAATTTCAAATCCAATTTGTCCGTTCTCAGCATATCAGAATCTCCATTGTTTTTTGTCAATTTTCATTTTTGAAATCGAAGAATAAATGGGAAAAGGAACATGAAGCTTTTGCTAAGAGAAGAAAGAAGAAGCACTACGTACACCATGCGTGAGATGAAATCATAAGAGCTCCAGCAAAGAAGAATGTGGTTACAACCTATTGAGTATTACTCATTATCATTCACAATTTAAATATTGGAGAGTTATTATTTTTACTGAATTCATTTTGATTTGGTTAAAAAATGGTGTTTTTGAGTATTTTAGAGAGAGAAAGTATGAAAGATTTACAACTAAAAAAAAGGAAAAAGCCACTCACACCCACAAGGTTTGCTTAAATAATCATGATCCCTTTTTAAGTATTATACCATTTGATTATAACAACCTAAATAAATATAAATATAATAATAAGATAATAGTAATATATATATATATATATAGTAATAAGATAATAGTAATACATACATACATATATATATATATATATATATAGATATTATGATACAAATAAAATACTACAATAAGTATAATTAATAAATTAATGCATATAATGAAGATTAATTTTAATATTAAGCAATTATTAGTCTATCCCAAAGGATTTTATTAATACTAAAATTTGTTAATTCAAAAAAATGATTTCAAGATTTATACTAATATAGAAATAATTAAAAAATATTGTAAATAGAATAATACAAATTTTATAAATTACGGTGAATGTTAGGAATAATTATTTTAATATTATTAATTTGTTAAATAGATTTTATCGTTATGAAAAGAATATGACAAATTAATAATGTTAAAATAACTTTTCTAATATTAAGAAATAATTTATAAATTTTATTTTATTTTATATATTATAGTATTTTTATTTTAATTTATGTTTATTATATAATTTTTTTAAAGTCAAATATTAGGTTGTTGTAATAAAAAATATAATAGTCAAAAAGGGATGTGTGTGACTATTTATAGAATTAAGGGGGTTTGTATAACCATTTAAGTAAATCGTGAGGGTGTGAGTGGCTTTTCCCCAATGAAAAAAGTGTTTATTTAGAGAGAAAGGTAATTTTAATATTAAATAAAATATAATTAAAAAAGAGATTTAAACGGATTTTTTAGGTGCATCACTAATCCCACTCTAACATAAAAATAAAAACAAGAAAGGGGAAAAAAAAAAAAAGAAGAAACAAAGAGTGGAAAGACACAATTAATGGAGCTCAGTGTGGGACAACTACGTTGCTGGAATTGGAGCCATTGATGGGTTGAAAAGTACCTAGCTAGAGGTTATTTTTCTTAGAATACAAAGAAATTATTGACTTATTGTGATTATCTAAATGGTCTGATCGGGTTAGCAACCACGTTCATCTTGTCGCTACTCAATATCTAAAATTCAAAAGAGTTATAAGTAGTGTGTTATTTAATTTCCACTATCCATGTATTTATTCTCAACAAAAGGACATGTTTGGGATCCCCTCATTTTATCCATAAATTTTCGCACAAGATCTTACCATAAAATCACAATAATTTTGATGATTAAGATTATCATTGATAAGAATTATTTTGTGTATAAATAATGTCAACTAATAATGAACCCCACAACTATTACCAACATCCTATTTACTCTCAAAAACTTGTGTAGTTGTGTGATAATGATAATCTAGTAAATAATTACTGTGATTTAAAACAAAGTTGTGCGAAAATTTACGGTTAGAACTAATCCTCAACTTTGTAATAAATAATCACAATAATTGTTTAGTAATATTTATAATCTACTAAAAATTTGCATTTTCACTGTAAAAATTTATCTTCTGAACGCATATTAAAACAAAGTTGCCAATTGTGTAGTAGATGATACAATATAACTTTTGTGATAATGATAATTAATATTTGAGGCATTATTAATTCATAACTTGCTTGTATAACAATTCAAATTTTTAATATATATATATATATATAGAGAGAGAGAGAGAGAGAGAGAGAGCCTTAAGACAATAAATGGATTCAATAATACAAAATCTGGGATATTTAATAATTGCAAGATAGGCCTATTTCATATGGTGTTTTAAGAGATCATGGAAATTATATGAATACAGGAATTTGTTGAGAGTAGAAATAATATTGGGCTTCCAGTTGGTCCTTTTACTGTTGGGCTTGGTCATTGAGCCTTTTCATAGTTAGCCATGCTAGTGATTTTCGCATCCAATGTCCTTTGTTGCTTCGGAACCAAGGTGCAAAACCCACGAACAAATAAAAAATCATCGTAATTATCGTGACTGAAAAAAATTTTCTGATCGCATATTAAGACAAAGTCCCCAATCGTTTAGTAGATACGGTAGAACTTTTGCGATAATGATAATTATTGATAGGGGTGTTCAAAATCTAATCCGATCCGCTCAATCTATCTGATTCGTAAAAATTTAATCCGTAAAAATTCGATTCATGAATTGATAGATTGGATTTAATTGAGAATTTGATAATTCGTAATCAGTGGATTGGATATCGATCTGCTTCTGTAAATCCGTAAAAATTTGCGAATCTGTAAAAAAATAAAAAGTATTTATTTAATTAAAAATAAAAATTATAAATATGGCATTAGTACTTACTAGTAAATAAATGAGTTAAAATATAGTTACATTAAGAATATATTATATCTTATCCGATAATAATATAAAATAAAAAATAATTAAATAAAAAAATATAGTTTCTAAATAGTTAAGTTCCACATACTGATCTAAATAAATGAGATTTTTTTTTTTATTTTGGTGTGTTATATTTTGAAACTTTAAATATTTTTTTAACTTTATTTAAACAATTAATTTATTTAAATCTTATTTAATTTTAAATTTGATCAGTAGTAAAATTATTTTTATATTAAAATTTTTTATTCATAGATTGGGCAGAAATTTTTAGCTGCAAACCAATCCGCAAAATGATGAATTTGATATGGATTAGGTTAAATTCATATCTGATTCGTAGATGTATGGATTAGACTTGTATTGAATTTCACCAATTCATGGATTGATGGGATTGGATTGAAAATTTATAATCTGCAAAATCATAAATTAGATATGGATTGATGTCCAATCTGTAAAATCTAATCCGCAAACTCCCCTAATAATTAATGTTTGAGGTATTATTAATTCATAACTTGCTTGTACAACAATTCAAATTTTCTAAATTAAATGCCTTTTTCAATCTAATATTAATTCATGTTAAAACAATATTGAACATTTCGAGGGAAAATAAATTAATTTCAAGAAAAACGACCTTTTTAGTGTAACGGGCTTTCATACCACTTGTTGAATATAATAATATTAGATGAAGTAGTATTCGGCAAAATAGTTAAGAGGATTGTTGCGCAAATGTTGAGCTTAGAAGATCTTTATAAAAGGAGAAATATTATGATCTTCTGAATCATTTTATTTATTTATTTATATATTTATATAAAGAAATAACAACTGCAAAAGGAAAAAGATTCACCAATTGGTACAATATATTCAGACCAAAACAATTAAACCAAACGATGATAAAAACAGGAGAGGATCTTGATTCTAGAAAACAGATACATGTTTAAGCATTTAATTTCCAACGCATAAATTATATAAGTTTATATACTATTTTTGCCAATGTTTCATCAGCATTTTGTCTCTTTGCTATTTTTGTTAATAGGAGAGAAAATAGGATTTTCAATATTAGTACTGGTTCCATTATTAGGTGACTTATATATTAGCAAATAATCTTAGCCATCAAAATTATCGTTATCTGACGGTAACACATATTGTGTCAAAATAAATATTATCTGAAGGAAAAAAGATTTTTTTTTTTTAACAATTTTGGGTCAAAATAGATGTTGTTTGAAGTATGGGAATTGGGCAAATAACACAAAACAAAGCAAAATGCTCGTTGATCATGAAATGTGGAAATTAATAACGCAAAGCGGTTCATGAATTAGGTCTAAATGCACAAAAGAAAAATGACAAAATTCAGGAATTTATGCATAGAGATTAATTGAAAACGATCATTACATCTTCATAAAGTCATAAATCATAATCACAATTTTCAAACACGTCTTGTGGCGTTGAGTCGTTGACGATGGAAGATCCACAAACCCATTAAATTTCGACTTTAAAGAACTTAAAGTAATTGAAGGTAACTCGTTGAAATTTCCCCTAAACTTAGTGCTGACTAGAATCCTTGTCAAAGAAACTATGATAAAGATTTTGTAATAGGGAATTTGATTTTGACTTTGAATTAGTAGCAGCAATGGATATCGATTTTAGACATGCTTATGCTGGCTAGTTGTTTTAACTTTTAAGCAGCAAAATTTTTTGGGATGGTATTTAAAATTTGGTGTTTAAACCTCACTTATTGGATGGACAGAAAATTTTATTACATTTATGAAATAATTATCATGTAGATTTAAATAATTAAATATTGAGAATTTATAAATAGTTAACAAGTTCATTGAAACTACTAATTTTACTGCAATCCTTTCAAACAAGTTCAATTTACAAATGAATAATGTTTTTTATGCTACATAATTTTTACGGCTATGCGCTTTTTTAATTTTTATATTTTAAATTAAGTATTCGTTTAATTCTTAAAAATATTTAAATAAATTTTTATTAATAATTATGTAACATTCATGCTCTTACTTTTTTTTTAATAATAATATTAATATTCTTATAAAAATCTTGGAGAAATTAACAGAAAGAAAATAAGTATTGATTTACTAATTGCGCAGCTCCATTCAGAACACAATTTTGAAAAATGTGATGATCATTTTACTAGAGATGGCCAACGGGCTGTGCCGTGCCAGTCCAGGCCCATCAAAGGAAGCCCACGCGTGCTCGTACTCGTGCGGTGCCGTGCCCACTATTCATTTCGTGCTTGCCATGCCGTGCCAGCTCGGCAAACGTGATGTGCCCACACGTGCCGTGCCCACACGTGCCATCCCGTGGGCCATGCCGTGCCGTGGAAAAATAGCCCACTAAGCTTTTTTCTTTTTTTTTTTAAGAGTGCATGCCAAGTTGTTGTCTTATTTTTTTTTTCAATCTTGTGTACTTTTTTTAGATCTATGTGCATTTATTTAAATTTAATAGAATAAAAATTTCAAAATTCAAGTACACATTCAATAATAATAAATTAATAATAATAAGAGAATGTAATATTAGTTGCTAAGTTTGACTCTATGGTATTAGAATTCTTTTTTAGTACTTCACAACAACAATGATAATAATTTTTTTTAAGAGTTAACTTAATTGTTAACTTGAAATTAACTAAAGTCATATATCATAGTTTATAATAACATTAATACATATTTATAAAATCATGATATTTATAATTTATTTATTAAAATCATGATATCAATTATTTATTTAATAAATTATAAACATAAATCAATTATAATTTTTTTGAAACTAAGAATTAAATAAACTTAAAAAACTTGAGCCAATAAAATATATTAAAAGATTCAATTTCAAGTTAGTTATAAAATCATAAAATTTTAAGTTTACTTTCATTAAATACTTGTAGCATTTTGTGAGTGCCAACAGGCACGATTGGGCGAAAATGCTGGATATGGTTTAATTTTCTTATAACTTGCAGTGAAATAAGACTACTTTTAGGAGCCCTTTTGAGGTAGTCATGGGACAACAACCAGTAACACCACACACGCTCATTGTGTGCTATACTAGGAAGTGTCCCACAGCATACAAGGTTACTAAATCCTGGTATGAGTAAGTGGATATAGCATAGGCACACCTCTACAAAGCAACTAAATGAATGAAAAAATGGGCAGACAACAAACGTAGACATGTAGAGTTCAATGTGGAAGACTTGGTGCTGGTCAAGATTATACTGTCACAACACAAGCCTACCCACTCACTGAACAAAGGCCTTGTTCGATGGTACGAAGGGCCATTTCCCGTTGTTAAGAGGGTCGGCAATATATCATGCAAGTTGGAGTTGCTCTCTTGGTTTAAACTTCATCCAGTCTTCTATGTTAGTTGCTTGAAGCCATACCATGGGGACACAGAAGATCCGATGCGGGGAGAGTTCAAGCGCCCTTCACTCTGCAACACAAGGGTATATGACAAAGAGGTGGAGAATATTTTGGCCTACCGTGTTGTTTGGAAAAAAAGTTTTCTACCATGCCAAGAGTACTTTGTCAAGTAGAAGGGTCTACCCGAGAGCAAAGCAAGTTGGGAGCCGACAAATGACTTATGACAGTTCCAAGATAAGATCAAGAACTTCCACAATGAGTCGACGAGGACGTCTCTGGATTAGATGGGAGAGAATATAATGCCCCAAGCATTTCAGCCAAGCCTTGGTGTGTGTCATCACCAATGAAGGATTTAAAATCATGAAGGCTTTTATGCACATGGTAGATAATTCTATGTAATTAATGAGTTAGGTGGTAATGGAGATAGTTCTAGAGCACTATCTAGACATTTTCTTGTACTCTATAAATAGGAGGGGCCTCACTTGGCTAAAACACACAAGAAATCCAGCACACAAAGCACTGTAAGCTTTCCTTTGAGCAATAAGAGTTCTTTCCTCTCATCTTGAGCGAGTTTAAGTAAAGGAAAATTATCCACCGTCCACCCGTTTTTTTCAACTTTTTCAAAATTACACATTTTTTTTTTTGCTACAATCTATCTGAAGTTATATTTTTTTTCTATTTTTCCACTTTCGTTCGGTACTGTTAAAAAAACTAACGGAATATTGTTTAAATGACTTTTTTACCCTCAAATGTAAAAGATAATTTATCCACAGACTACTTTTTTTTTTTATATTTTTTGGAAAATACATAATTCTTAATTTTTTTTTTGCTGAACTCCACTTGAAGTTATATTATTTTGCACTTATCCACTACTGTGTCATTGTGAAATGACGATTTTATCCTTATGATGTTAGCAAAGTTATAACGGTCTCCAAACGGAAGTGAAAAAGTGAAAAGAAATGTAACTTCAGATGGATTCCAGCCAAAAACAAAATTGTGTATTTTTGAAAAACGGTGAAAAAACGGGTGGACGGTGGATAATTTCCCTTAAGTAAATACTCTTTTCTACTTTCGAATCCAACAATGTTTGAAGTGTGCAAGGCTGACTTAGGGCCAAGAAAGTGTGATTTGGCACCTAAGGCGCATGATTCAGCAAGGAAATTAGTTTGTCGTGACATTTTGCATGATTATTTACTCCTTAATTTACAATTCTTTAAAAAATAGTAGTTAGGTTTTAGAAAAGTAAAGAGGACTAATGATACATAGTTGTCAGATAAAAGAAAAAATTCACATGCTTGTGGGTGAAGAGAGCTTTTAGCAAGGAATTCATGTGTGTTTCGTGTAATTTTAATGAAGGTTAAAGTCGTTTTAAAAAGGACGCAATTTTAAGGCTGCAACTTTTTTCAATGTGCCAAAAATAATTAAATGATGGTAGTAATTTGAGCTAACATATATGAGTAATGATATAGTCACAAACTCTTGTACAAATTTATTTTGTATAAATTAATGTGGCATTAATTTATTGGTAGTATTAAATATATCTTAGCCCACATGATTTATTTCTATTATTTTATATTTTCATTCAACCAATGAATTAATGCCACATCAGTTTGTACAAGATAAGTTTATACAAGAGTTTGTGGCTGTATCATCACTCAACATATATTATTATGTTAAATTTGGGCTAATACGGACTCAGATCATGGAATACATCTCGAATCAAATTCTAAATCACTAACAATTTATATATTCTTTCTAAAAAGTTTTTATTATCTATTAAAGCCCTAATCGATTTTGGTCCAAATTTTAATTCTTTTAAAAATATGACAAAAAATAACATAGTTCTATTGGATAAAAAAATAAAATATAAGAATCAATACAGATATATAATTAATTATACGGATGATAATGTCATAAATATGTTAATGTTGAAACTCTAAACTCAAGCATGATACAGTATTGTATAAATGGGTGACACAACTTTGTATCTATCGACTTTATACAACAACTTTGTGAACATTTGCGGTATGAATTTTTTCTTTCTTCATCTTATTTATTTATATTTCAACTGTCGACACGTTTTATAAAAATAACAACTGTTGAATATTTATGGTCAGTAGATGGAGTAAGGAATTTCTTTTATGGTTGATCGTGTAGTAACTTTCATAGTACGTGGGTTCATAAGTAAGGGTGAAGCTAAAGAGTGGCTAACCCGGACTAGATTTTTGGAAATAATTTATTACTTAATTACATAAATTCCTTAGTTTGTATTTTTAATTTGAAATTTTCAAGTAAAATTTTGTAATTGAAGAAAACTTTTCTAATTGGAATTAATTGTTGGTTTATCTGAAATGTGTCATGAACTTAAATAATAATTAAAAAAATTTTGCCCACCCTAAAAAATGGTGTTAGCTTCGTTCCTGTTCATATGTTCTACAATTTTTTTTTTAAATGGTCGTTATACAAGTCTGCATACAAAGCAATCAACCTTATAAAGGTTCACAGTGGAAATCATCATAATTTGCAACGGCTCACAAATAAAAAATTAATATTCATTCAGAAAAGTCAAATCTTGCGTGCTCTGTAAACTTGTGTTCGTGATTACCACCAGGAAGTCAAAGTTAGGCTACATTAAATAAAAGGATTCTCATTGCGACACTTGATTATCTTTATTTACCGATTTATAATTTCATTATATATAGAGTTTCTTCGGACCATAATACCATGCATAGAGTGGACTTTAAGCCTTGTATAGCTTTTTCAGCCAACACCAACCTTCTCAGTTCTTGCTCCTAGCAACCAAATCGATCAAATTCGTAAGTTTTTCAATATGACTCTTATTAGATTTCATTAATATGCGTTTAAATTTTTTTCCGCTTCTTTTACACAGCTTTATTGTGTGTGTGCGTGTATGTGTATATGTATATGTATATGTAAATTCTTCATATCTTCAAAGGGAAACCGTTTTGTTTTATTTTTATTCTTTGTTACTACTTTGGGACGTCCACATTTTATAAAAATGACAACTAATTAAATATTTATTGTATGTAGATCAAATAAAGAACTTCTTTATGATTGATCATGTAGTAACTTTCATATACGTTGGTTAATTATTATCATGTACGTTTTGCAATTTCTTTTTTTTTTTTTTTTTTTTAAAGGACGTTTTACAAATCATAAGTATCAGAAAATGTTGATAAACTCATAGTTTAATAAGTCAGTAGATTCATCTAGCTCTATAAACTTAGTACTAATCGATCAAATTGGCGTATGCTATTTATGTTACCAAAAAATTAAAAAAGAAAATCACTAATGTTAACTTACGTAATTAAAGAAGAACACTTATAGGTTTGGCGAATATTCTAAATTCTATTGTAGCTCTATGATGACAAGAAAATCGAGGATGAGAGATAAGTTTAATTTTCATGAATATAATGAATTAGATTTCTTCACCTTTCTATCAATTTTTTTTTTTTTTTACATCAAAGAATAATCTATAAATTATATAGTTATAATGTAAAGTTAAAATTATGTGTAAACAGAAATAAGGATCGAATAAAATATGTGGAGGCTGAAGATTGCCGAGGGTGACAAAAACAGCCCATATATGTTTACAACAAACAATTTTGTGGGAAGGCAAATATGGGAGTTTGATCCAAACGCTGGCTCACCAGAAGAGCTTGCTGAGGTTGAAGAAGCTCGACAAAAATTTTACAAAAATCGACATAATGTGAAGCCGGCGGGTGATCTTCTTTGGCGCTTACAGGTGTGTAACTAGTTAATTACTTTCTAAATTTCAATTTACATGCTTTTGTAAATTCATGCACTTCATTTTACCCCCGCGACCTATTAAAAACACATCAATCTATCCCCATTCTTCATTGAGAAGACAAAAAGTTTTCATCAATACAACGACCCCCATTGATCTTAATCTTTTGAGCCGCATATGAGGCTGCGTTCATGTCTCAAATAATTTGGGAAGTAAGTTGAAATTAGGAAACAAATTAATTGCTTGCGTTAAGTGTGAATTTCAAAGTTAGGTAGCACTTATGACTTAACTATGTGTTTTAGTTGGAAGAACTGTTCTCGTCATCATATGCGTGCATATATACTGTTCTGGACATTTAAATAATTAATTTGTTGCTATGGCTCATGATTTAATTGACAACATATTAATTAATTTAAAAGTGTGATCATTTTCTTATGGATTATTATATAATCTACTCTTAGAAAGTATTACCCTACCATACCTACTTAAAAAATAGTACTGAAATAGAATAATTATAAGGTAGTCTGTTTAAAATTGAAAAAAATAAAACGGATTTTGGGTTAATTAACTTAATTTTTCAAAATCATAATCCTATTTTAACAGTAATCCCAACCACCAGGTGGGGCACAACTTAACTTTATTTGACCCACATGTTCCCAGAAAAGAAAAAGAAAAAACTTTTAATTCCAATTATGTCCAAAAGGGGAACGACGGAAGTCAGACGCTCACAGCTAATTATGGTCGTATTAGAATTTTTTTTTGACACGCGTCTAGAGAACCAACATTCTACTCTGCCGCACCATTTGCATATTGCCCTATAACTACTTCAGCATTTTTTAGAAACTCAAAAAAAAAAGTTATATAAAAAACTTTCGACCTTAAGATGGAAGGAGCATGTGCCGACCAACTACTGGGAATTGTTTTTTTAGGATTTAAATTGAATAAATATTATGAAATTTTTTTCAAAAGAAATCAACAAGGTAAATAAGAGTAATCTCCATTCTTATTATCTGAAATATTTAATTATGTATCTTTTTTCGCTCTTTTTTTTTTAGAAGTAATTATGTATCCTTGCCAAAAAATAAAGAGCTCTATTTCTCATCGAATATTTAATTATGTTTGAAAAAAAAAACAGTTTCTGAGGGAGAAAAATTTCAAACAAACAATTCCTCAAGTAAAGGTTAAGGATGGTGAAGCAATCACATATGAAACTACCACCATTGCAATGAAGAGGGCTGCTCATTACTTTTCAGCTATACAAGCTAGCGACGGCCATTGGCCTGCTGAAAATGCCGGCCCCATGTATTTTCTTCCTCCATTTGTAAGTATTTTCTTTTCATCCTCACCTTCACATTATGAGAAAGGGAGAATGACACTTTATCTATAATATTTTCTCTTTCTTTTTTTTTGGGGTCGGTAACTTGTCACTTTTTTCCCACAGTTTTTAGAATACTCTATTACTTCTTGATGTGAAAATTTTAACAGCAAAATGTAGTTACTTTATGACTAGATTGAATTTTTCTGTGAAATCATTGACATCAGGAAAGTATGAAATATGGTAAAAGCTGAAGATTATAGCGTGTCAATTTCCTTTGCCAAAATATACTTGGGTCAGTATAGCCAAAAGACAAAACAAACTTAAAAAGGAGTCTATGTGACCATTTCTAGACCATTTCTAGAAACAATGGGATCTTTGTAACTATTTTCACTAAACCTATTGTTGTCCTTTTATTAGTTATTTTAGAATTTAGACAACTAACCTTCATATTTTTCTTTTTCCTTGAAATTTTCAGGTCTTCTGCTTGTACATTACAGGTCATCTTAACGCTGTCTTCACAGTTGAGCATCGCAGAGAAATTATTCGCTATTTGTACAACCATCAGGTGCTGGCTTAATAATTAATGTTCTTAGTTTTCTTAACTAAGCTTATTTATTAAACTTTGGTCACACACATTTATATACATGTATGTAATATTGTGACGATATTGTTTGTGCTGCAGCATGAAGATGGTGGCTGGGGAGTACATGTAGAGGGTCCAAGCAGCATGTTTGGTACAGTTTTCAGCTACCTTTGCATGCGTTTACTAGGTCTAGGACCCAATGACGGAGAAAACAATGCTTGTGCTAGAGCTCGTAAATGGATTCGGGACCATGGTGGTGTCACTTACATACCCTCTTGGGGAAAGAATTGGCTTTCAGTAAGATTGATCATATATGAATTCCTAGTCACTTACACGCCAAGAAATATTTAATGATCAAAATTTTAATTTTCATTCTTCTCTTTATTTTGTGCCGTTGCACTGTGATCCATAGATACTTGGAATATTTGAATGGTCTGGCACCAACCCAATGCCACCAGAGTTCTGGATCCTGCCTTCCTTTGTTCCACTTCATCCATGTATGTGCATTTTGTAATTCTATAGATACCTCTGTTCAGGGCAGAGGATTTGCTTCCGTCTCTTTGACGGTCAATTATTCTGAAAACTTACATGAATTTTAAATGCAGCAAAAATGTGGTGCTATTGTAGACTGGTTTACATGCCTGTGTCTTACTTGTATGGGAAAAGGTTTGTTGGACCAATCACTCCACTAATTCAACAATTGAGGGAAGAACTTCACGTTCAGCCTTACAATGAAATCAACTGGAGAAAAGTTCGCCATCTCTGCGCAAAGGTGATTTTATTAACAATTAGCGTCCTCGTTATATTTTGATGTATAGGCATTGATGCTTTTATCTTAATCAAGTGTTATTAAATTTGTGAAATTGTTATTACAGGAGGATCTCTACTATCCCCATCCTTTTGTACAGGAATTACTTTGGGATACGCTTTACTTAGCTAGCGAGCCTCTCCTAACTCGTTGGCCTTTGAACAAGCTTATCAGACAGAAGGCTTTAAAAGAAACAATGAAGTTCATTCATTACGAGGACCACAACAGTCGGTACATTACCATAGGCTGTGTGGAAAAGGTAATATTGTTATTACCATAATGCAGAACAAAAGGAAAACATGTATCAGTTTTCAATTTGTGCATGTACCGTTGATTATCCAATTGACACTCACAGTTACCACTCTCGAATTGAACAGCCGTTGTGTATGCTTGCTTGTTGGGTTGAAGATCCAAACGGAATTGCATTTAAGAAGCATCTTAATAGGATTGCAGATTACATTTGGCTCGGGGAAGACGGAATGAAAGTTCAGGTTGTGCTACTCTATTACTCCGATTCGATACAATAGTACTAAAAGGTTAACAATATATATAGCTAAATTTGATACTATTCCCATCCTTATGCAGACTTTCGGCAGCCAAACATGGGATACTGCTCTTGGCCTTCAAGCTTTGATTGCTTGCAATATTGTTGACGAAGTTGAATCTGTACTCGGTAAAGGACACGACTACTTGAAGAAAGCTCAGGTGTCATATTCAAATCCTTATGAGCATAACATACATGCTATATTTGTTTTTCTGGCCCCTCCAATTACTTTGCTCTTTATTGAAACATTCCCTTTGAAATTTTTGAAGATTAGGGACAATCCAGTAGGTGACTACAAAGGCAATTTTCGACACTTTTCTAAAGGAGCATGGACATTTTCGGATCAAGATCACGGATGGCAAGTTTCAGATTGTACCGCAGAAGGTTTGAAGGTAGCTCCATATCTTATTTCAGCCACTTAAAGCTAGTTTAGAGCCAAATCTTTTATGCCAATCATGGTATTCCTAACAAAAGTTTCTTGTATCTTCATAGTGTGTCCTACAACTCTCACTGATGCCACCAGAAATTGTTGGCGAGAAAATGGAACCTGAGAGGTTATATGATGCTGTTAATTTCTTACTGTCTCTTCAGGTGACATTTAAATTGTATGATAATTCTTGTAGAGTTAATTTCAAATTATCCGCTTTCGAATTAACTATCTTTAAATCACTATCTTTATTTTTAAAAACCTAAATTTACCCTACATTTTTGTTAAGCATACCAAAAAATTCATTAACCAACCTCTATTTTTTCTCCTTATCTTTTGACCGAACAGAGGCATAATTTGAGGTTTTTTTTTTTTAAAAAGACAATTTGAAAATAGTGAATTCGTGAAATTTACCCTTCTAATTTTTATTAGTTCAATAGCATTCAATAATCTTTTAAACTTATTGTAGGATGAAAAAACTGGTGGATTAGCAGTTTGGGAGCGAGCTGGAGCCTCGTTGCTATTGGAGGTAACAATTTAAACCACACCAATTTAGCTCTATTTGGTATTGAGGTGTTGTACCTTTAACCTACAGCTGCTATAGGAAAAAAAAATTATGTCTATGCAATGAAAGTTAATGGTGTATAATAAATACAATTTTTAAATAATAATCTTAACAAAATTAATAAAGATATAATAGATTTTTAGTCATACAAATATATAGTTAAGTTAACTTAGCTTCCAAGTACAGCAGTTAATGTTTACGAAACACTTTAGCGCTGTAACTTAAAAACCACAGCTATCTAATCTCAATTTTAAATAAGACCTTAGTTTTCATTATAAGCATTATTATAATAATCCTAAATGATACAATAATTTTGGTAATCTGTTTTCCTCTGCAGTGGCTAAATCCGGTGGAGTTTCTTGAGGACCTTATAGTAGAGCACACTTACGTCGAATGCACTGCATCAGCAATCGAAGCATTTATGTTGTTTAAGAAATTATACCCTCATCATAGAAAAAAGGAGATTGAAAATTTCATCGTGAAAGCTGTGCAGTACATCGACGACGAACAAACTGCTGATGGTTCATGGTTAATTCTTTTATTTTTTTAACACTAATTGAGCCTTTTGTAACATTTCTGTCCAATTAACGTCAAGTGCTAGAGAAATTAGCGTAATGAGCAAACATGTCTATGTCTATAGGTATGGAAATTGGGGAATTTGCTTCATATATGGTACCTGTTTTGCTCTTGGAGGTCTGCAAGCTGCTGGCAAGACTTACAACAATTGTCTTGCAATTCGAAGAGCAGTTGATTTTCTACTAAATGCACAAAGTGATGATGGTGGCTGGGGAGAGAGCTACAAATCATGCCCAAATAAGGTAATTTCACAATACTAGTGAAGGCGCGTGCTTCCCCAGACATATCTATTTAACTGTTAGGCTCAAGCTATTACATATATGTATTTATATTAAGTTTCTTCATATGGTATGCTGGCACTTAAAATAATTTAGCTGACTTTTGATTCTCATTGTTGATACAGAAATATACACCTCTTGAAGGAAAGAGATCAACAGTAGTACACACCGCATTGGCAGTTCTTAGTTTAATTAGTGCTGGGCAGGTCAGCTTATGCTTTAGTCACGTTAATTTTTATATTTCTATTGGATAAGAAAATAAATGCGCACAAACTAAATCTTTAAAAGATCAACGGCTCAGATTAGCATGAGACTTATTAACTACTGAACTTAAATTTATATTTTATTTTGTAATAGGCTGATAGAGACCCAACTCCTATTCATCGTGGTGTGAAGTTGTTGATCAACTCACAATTGGAAAATGGAGACTTCCCGCAACAGGTAAAAAATTGGTGCTTATAATAATTTTTATTTTTAAAAGGTAGGGGTAAAAAAGGCTCAAATAAAGTTTTAGTCCCCTATTTTTCCCAAAATTTAAACTCGAGTGACCAGTTAAAAAAAGCTGCAGGCCGCTTAAAAATGCTTTGGCCTTGATGCTTATAATATCAAATGCTTAAACCATTGACTGGATTGACATCAACTATTTGCTAACTATTGATTAATTTTTTTTAATTGCAGGAAATTATGGGAGTGTTCATGAGAAACTGCATGTTACACTATGCAGAATACAGGAATATTTTCCCATTGAGGGCTTTAGCAGAGTATCGCAAAAGAGTTCCACTGCCTAATTAAAAAGCTTTTTACTCCATTGGAAATAATAAGCCGATAAAGATTTGTGTATGTAATTTCATGTATGCAATCATGTTGAGAGATGGATCTGCTGCATAATTTGTAATGGGGATATGGAGCACAATAAGTCTCAAATAATTGCTAAATGCCGCAAATATGGCCATCCAGTTACTTTCCTTGCACTTATTAGAAGAATGATTTTGTTCATTATGTAAATAAATAAATAATTGATAAATGAGTTGCATCTAATTAGAAGTATGAGAAATTGTTGTGGCTGTAGTTCGATGGTATTACTTACGGTCAAGTAATAGTTTTGAAGTGAAAGGAAAAAAAATTGATTGAGTGAGTACTAAATTAATTAAGTCAAAGAAATTCAGTTATAAATATTACCCTCAGATGATTAATATCCATCGGAGGCCTAATTACAAGTATCAATTCTTGGGGGTGATTCGTAAAAAGCGTAAATATTTTCATTTTTTCACTACTCTAACTATGTCAAAATAACAAACGACTAAATACAAAATTACATTAAGTATGCAAAATAATACTTGAGTTGACTTATAAAATATCAATATTTGCCTTTATGAATAACTACAAAAAATACAACATAGATTTTTTAATGTCTAAAACAACCCCAAAATAAACATAGATTAGAATAATTTTTTTTTTAAAATTTAGCCCAATCGATTCAACAAGTAGAGCTCTTATGAGTAAGTTTTTACAAAAGTGCTTTAGTTATTTAGCTGTTGATGAGATTTTTTATTATAAAATTATTTAACAGAAAAATTTTTAAAGTTGTTTCATAAAAAAAATGAAATAAGTTTGAGAAATTAAAAAAAAAATTTAACAATTTAACTTTTTAAAAAGGCTCTATAACTCTAATCTTGAGAGCTCAAAAAACTTATGTTAGCATGGACAAAATAGCTTGCTTAAGAAAACCCAGCAACATTAATTTTTTAAGAGGGCTTTAAAGACTAGTTGCCATGTTAAGAAAGAGATTAAAAACTAGAAAGAGAAAACATATGTCAATTTTCTTCAATTATTAGACTTAATATACTTTTGACCAAAAAACTCACATATGTACTTTTGACCAATAAACTCACATTTGGGGAAAAAAAGAAAGAAAGAAAGAAAGAAATATTCCCCATTGTCGACTTAAAACACATTGTCTTTTGTTTTTTTTTTTTTTTTTGGGTTTGTTGTTGTAATTTTAAATCATTCACCAGCAACTTGTGTCGTGTATTTACTAAACCAACGCATATAATACTCTCACTAGTTATTGCTCCAAAGCTAACCACCAACCAAAAACAATTAAGATTACAGTCCTTAATTAATTTTCTACAGTGGTATATATCAAGAACATTTAATTTTACAGTTCTTGACTGATATTTACAAGATGTACATATCAATCAAGATTCCACAATGAAGGCAAGTTCAGTTTTTTATTGACCGATTCCTTATCTAATTCGTATGTCTTTCCGAATTTCTCTATTTTTTTAAATGCCCCCTATGTTTCTTCCGGTGAAAATCTGCCCGGAGTCAACTAAGAGAATTGATTCAGTTTCTGTTCTTGGGATTGGGTGAACAATCTTCTGCTAAGGAGGGAAGAAAGGTAAAAATTCATTCTTTCCTTTTTCTTCAATCAAAATTCTTGATTCTTTCTTCCCCACAACTTGAATTCGGCATACAAATTATATTACTAGATAATTATTAGCATAATAGGGTATTTTGACAATGAAATAACAAATTAAACGATTAACTTCAAATTAAGCATCAAATGAATGGATTAAAATGGTTGTCGACTAACGATTGTAAACTAATTAGTAATTAGTCTAGGTATTAAAATATTTGCCAAGAAAAAACTACAATAAGAGACGTAAAGAATTATTTTACTTCTCATTCAAAATAATACTCATCATAATAAATTACGTTGAATTAATAATGTTTGCCCGTTTGGTATAAATAATCGGTTCAGTCATTATTGTTGCTCCATTATTAATTAGTCAATGTCCTATTATCTTCTCCTTCGTTGACTTGGTTGGGTATGGCTACTATGCAACTGGTGTATGCATGCTTCATTTTGACATGACATGTAGCCAATTCAATTGTTACTGTAATAAGGATTGTAAAGTGACCGGTTATTTCGGTTGAGTTCACTACAATCATGGTTTTCTGTTTTAATGTTTCAAGTTGTTTACTCTTTATCACAAATTTTTTAGTTAGTCTCTTATTGCCTCAACTACTGCTAGTAAATGTTCCAAATAATTTACTCCACGTCACAAGTACCGTATTAGGGAACCCACCCAATATTTATACTTTTAGTATATTTTAATTTATTTAATTCAAGATTAATATAATATCGTAACATAATGTTCTTAAATATATTGTTAATGGGAAATAACTATGATAATATTATATATCCAAATAGGATTAAATTTAATTATCTAATTACTAAATTATTTAATGTTGAAATTCCACAAATTTGTTTACATATTTTCTAAGTAATATATTTCAAGTCACAACTTACACTAATAAAATCCTAATTCCAATTAAATTTTTGCAAGTGATTTTTTATTTCTTTCCAATGGATGGCAGCTGAATTGATATCAACGGAGAAAAATAGTTTGGACCTTGTGGAGCATGAGATTGTATAACGGGATATGGATGCAAGAGGCTCGGAGCTAGTATCGTAAAGCATGTTAAAGAAATCAAAGTGGGGTTAATGAAGGTGCCTTAGAGGTGGCATAAAAACTTTATGCTCTAAGCTAGTATTAACATGAATATTTTTTCTTAATTTATATAGCAATTGAACTATCGAAACTTACTTAGTATTATTAAATTTCTATTTTTGTTCTTCTTTAATGGATGGATAATCATAATCTTGCATAAGTGATCAAATACATTTTAAAAAATAAATGCGGGTGTGGAGATTCAAACAAAGGTCTAAGTGGCCCCAAAATTAAACGGTCACTTCAATGGGGTGGAAATTAAGCATTATCTAGAGACCTGGTAGTTTATTGATATATTTTAAATTATAATACCTCCGTTTTATAGACTTAAAGTCATTAGGGAGTACGGTTGGCAACAAGATGAGACGAACTGAGAATTACCAAACTTTATCCTATCCCAAACGAGAAATTGAGAAAAAAATATGCCCCGATGCCGTCCCGAAAAGGATCATAAATCCTAATAAGAACCTGAATTTTCACAAATGACCAGAGTTTTCTGTCATACACAGTAGATTCGATATTAATGACATGTTACACACACGCGCGCACACACACGTGCGCACACACACACACACACAAAACAATTTGCTATATATTTCTGAAAACCTAAATTTTGGGACATTTGGGATCTCGATCGAAATTTTTAAACGTCTTGAAACATAATCAAATAGTAAATGAGGAAAAAATTTCATCTCAAATACCATCCTTAATGAGCCAAGATCCCAATCAAGATTCAGGGAATTCTGCCAACCCTATTAACGAGAAAGGTAATGACTAATAAAATAATAGACCAATGAATTCAGATTAGAAGAGACTTGGTTCAATCTAATAACATAAGGATTAAATATAACAAATGTGCATTGTTAGATTTAATACACATTGTCCTTTGTTTCTTTATTTTTTTTGGTTGGTTGTTGTAATATTAAATCATTCACCAGCAACTTGTGTCGTGTATTTATGAAACCCAACACACATAATACTCTCACTATTTATATTGCTCCAAAGCTAACCACCAACCAAAAACGTTTATTTTACGGTACTTAATTAATTTTCTCAAGATGTATATATCAAGAACATTTAATTTTACAGTTCTTGATTGATATATACAAGATGTACATGTCAATCAAGATCCCACAATTAAGAAAAGTTACAACCTTTTATTGACTGATTCCGTATCTAATTCATTCGTCTTTCCGAATTTCTCCATTTTTTTTAAATGCCCCATATATTTCTTTCGGTGAAAATCTGTTCTGAGTGTAGTAAGCGAATTGATTCAGTTTTTGTTCTTGGGACTGAGTGAACAATCCTCTGCTTGCAACAAGGAAAGAAAGGTCAAAATTCGTTCTTTCCTTTTTCTTCAATCATAATTCTTGATTCTTTCTTCCGCACAACTTGAATTCGGCATACAAATTATATTACTAGATAATTATTAGCATAATAGGGTATTTTCACAATGAAATCAAAAATTCAAGGATTAACTTCAAATTAAGCATCAAATCAATGGATTAAAATGGTTGCCGACTAACAATTGTAAACTAATTAGTAATTAGTCTAGTTATTAAAACGTTTGCCAAGAAAGTACTACAATAAGGGACTTAAAGAATGATTTTACTTTTCATTCAAAATAATACTCATCATAATAAATTACGTTGAATTAATAATGTTTGCCCGTTTGGTACAAATAATCGGTTCAGTCATTATTGTTGCTCCATTATTAATTAGTCATTGTCCTATTATCTTCTCCTTCGTTGACTTAGTTGGGTATGGCTCCAATGCAACTGGTGTATGCATACTTCATTTTGACATGACTTGTAGCCAACTCAATTGTAACAATGTAACAACAACGAAATTATTGTTACTCCATTATTAATTAGTCATTGTCCCAGTCAAAACAATGTAACAATAACGAAATTATTGTTAGTCTATTATTAATTAGTCATTGTCCCAATCAAAACAATGTAACAATAACGAAATTAATAGGTTCTGCTTATGGTGAGAACAACCAAGATATTTTGATCATTTTTTTTTTCTGCCTCTTTTATTCATCAGTTGCTGACTTATTTATAATAGCAAATAACTAGTCTTGATTTACTAGCTAACAATCACAGCCTGTAAATAATTGAGGAAGTGCTCAAAATTATATTATATGTTGCTGTGTACAAGATCTTTATAAACAAAAATACTAGAATCATCTAAGGCAAGTGCCAAACAGTCAAATAATAGAAAAGGAAAGAATATAAAGGAGAATGAATATTACAATGAAGTAAATATGCTAAGTTAGTGGCTAAGATCAAGGACCGATTGATTCTTGTTCTAATACTCCCCCTCAAGTTAGGAAGTGAAGATCCGTAACTCCCAACTTGCCAAGAAGATATTGAAACTGATCTTTACCAAGAGCTTTGGTAAAAATGTCACCCAATTGTTGTCGTGAAGGCACATAAGTTAAGGAAATGATTTTGGCATGAAGCTTTTCACGAACAAGATGGCAATCTATTTCTATGTGCTTGGTACGCTCATGGAAGATGGGATTAGCAGCGATATGAAGCGTAGCTTGATTAACACAATGTAAAGTTATAGGCATTGGATGCGTCACATGGAGATCACGAAGTAGAGTTTTCAACCAAACCAATTCACATGTTGTTGTCGCCATGGCTCGATATTCGGCTTCAGCAGAAGAGCGCGATACAACTGGTTGCTTCTTGGTTTTCCAAGAAATAGGACTGTTGCCGAGCATGATAAAATATCCTGTGGTGGATCGATGAGTCATGGGGTAACTTGCCCAATCTGAATCTGAGAAGGCTGAGAGTTCCAAAGAACTAGTGGAGGACAAGAGGATACCAGCGCCTGGAGAAGATTTGATATAACGTAAGGCACACAGGGCAGCATCATAATGTGGTCGTCTTGGTGTGTGCATAAATTGACTAAGTATGTTTACAGCATATGTAATTTCTGGCCGGGTGATTGTCAAATATATGAGACGTCCTACGAGGCGGCGGTATTGGCTAGGATTTTGACAAAGGGTTCCTTGATCGTTGGAGAGCTTCAAGTTTTGTTCCATTGGAAAAGAAGATGGCCGTGTGCCTAATTGTCCATTATCTTGAAGTATATCTAAAGCATATTTCCGTTGATTTAAAAAAATCCCTTGCTTTGAATGAGCCACTTCAATTCCTAAAAAATATTTCAAAGTTCCCAAGTCTTTAATATGAAATTGAGCCTGCAAAAACATCTTCAATGCAGTTATAGTGTCAAGATGGTTACCAGCGATTATTATATCATCAACATACATAAGCACTAATGTAAAATGAGAATCATGCATATTAGTAAATAAACAAGAATCAGCATAAGATTGAATGTAACCAATTTTTTTAAGAGCGGATGAGAATTTTTTAAACCAATTTCAAGAAGCTTGCTTGAGACCATAAAGGGACTTGTTTAGCCGACAAAATTGAGAAGACTCCCCCTGTTTACGAACTCCTGGGGGTAAGGTCATATAAATTTCCTCATGCAAGTCTCCATGAAGAAATACATTATGAACATCTAATTGAAATAATAACCACCCTCGAATAGCTGCCACTGCCAATACACATCTAACAGTCACAAGTTTTGCAACATGTGCAAATGTCTCATGGTAATCCAAACCTTCAATTTGTGTGTATCTTTTAGCAACAAGGCGTGCTTTGTATCTCTAAATAGAACCATCAGCTTTTCTTTTAATTTTGTACACCCATTTACAACCAATTGGGTTCTTGCCGGGAGGTAGATCTTGTATTGTCCATGTGTTGTTTTGCTCCAAAGCGTTAATCTCTATATCCATAGCATTGCGCCAATGAGCATGTTGAATGGCTTGAGAATATGTAGTTAGTTCAACATCGGGAGATATGGCTGAAAGAAAGGCTACATGACCACTAGAAAACTTGTCATAGGATAAATACTTAGATAATGGATATAAAGGACTTACCAAGGGTGGATGATTAGTAAAAGTATTAGAGTTGCCAAATGTACCATGAAGTGCAGTAGAGCAAATATAATTCTGAAGATAATGTGGATGGCAAGACTGTCGTTGGGATCGTCGAAGAGGTGGAAAAGGGATAACTATTGAATCAGATGTACCTTGGTGGAGTGACTTCTCATTGGAAAAAGTTGGAAGGAGTGGTGCATTTTCATTGGTAGGCAGTGTGATAGGAAGAGGTAAAACATTATTATTTTCTCGTGGATTTGTAATAGTTTTGAATGGGAATTCAGTTTCCACAAAAGTAACATCACGAGAAATGAAAGTCTTTTTGTTAATGATATCATAAACTTTATATCCAGGATACCCAAATGGGTAACCAACAAATATACACTTGATGGCATGGGGAGCAAATTTATGACGATTAGCACTGTTAGTATACGCATAACAAAGACAGCCAAAAATATGAAGACGATCATAGTGAGGTTTAGTCTTAAAAAGCATTTCATAAGGAGATTGACCACCAAGATTAGGAGTGGGTATACGATTAATCAAATGAGTTGCAGTTAAAACACAATCTCCCCAGAAAGACAAAGGTAAATGTGCTTGAAAACATAATGCACGTGCAACTTCTAAAATATGTCGGTGCTTGAGTTCTGCTACCCCATTTTGTTGAGGTGTTTCAACACAAGTTCGTTCATGCAAGATGCCATGCTCATGAAAAAAAGATTGCATTTGATTTGATAAAAATTTACTTCCTTGATTAGTACGAATTTTTTTAATTTGTGTGTGAAATTGTGTCTTGATCAAGAAGTAAAAGTTTTTTAATAATGGAAAAGCTTCAAACTTGTGCCGCATGAGGTAAACCCAAGTACAACGAGTATGGTCATCAACAATAGTAAGAAAATAATGTGCCCCTTCATATGTAGATGTGCGATGAGGCCCCCAAACATCACAAAAAATTAATTGAAATGGCTTATCTGAACATTTTTTATTCAACTGGAATGAACTTCTAGTGTTTTTTGAAAATTGACAAATCTCATAACAAGAATTAAATGATGCAATATTAGAAATAAAAGAGAAACGTTGCATTCAGTCTTTAGAAGGGTGACCGAGTCGCAAATGCCAAAGATTGGAATTGGGTTCCTTTACAACGTTCATTACTGAAGGAAGGGAAGAATGACCATTGATATGCTGATAATAATATAGTCCATCATGAACTTCACCCTTTTCAATCAGCTTCTTCGTTGAAAGGTCCTGAAAAACACAAAACAAAGGGAAAAAGATAGCAGCACAGTTTAAATCCTTGGTTAGCTTGCTTACAGATAATAGATTAAAATTAAAATGAGGAACCAATAAGGCATTATTTAAAGTCAAAGAGGAGGTTAATTTAATGGATCCACATTTTGTTGTAGGAACTGTTGTGCCATTTGGTAATCTCACGGGTTTGACATGAGACATGGGCACATAATTTTTAAAGGAAGAAATATTAGGGGTCATGCGATCAGATGCCCACTATCAATTATCCAAGAATCATTATGCGAGTTAATAACAGAATTGCAAGAAGGAAGGATTTTACCAGCTAAGTTTACAGTAGATGGTTGCTCACTTGTTGAAAGTATAGATAATAACTGTTAATATTGTTCAGCCATGAGACCAGGAATTTGGATAGTAGGCTGAGATGATGAATTCTTGTTTGTTGGAAGGGGATGATCATCTAGTTGTTGTGGCTTCGTGGTTGCAGGAGCAGCTACATGCGATCGATTTGAATGTTTCTAGTTTGGTGGGTAGCCAACAATTTTGTAACATTTGGCTTTTACATGGCCATATTTTTCACAATGATCGCAAAAAGGTCTACCCCGTCCTTGTGTCTCTTGTACTCCATGCAAATGGCTAGGATGTGAATGATTTTGACGGTTGGTCATTTGAGTCTTATTATTGGCTGCCAAAGCTGTTGATTCAAAAGATGGTTGACTGGAAACATGGAGAAGTCGTTGACGTTCTTCCTGATGAATAATTGAATATGCTTTTCCAACATTTGGAAGTGGTTCCATGGCTAAGATTTGACTTCGTACCGAAGAATATGAATCATTGAGACCCATTAGGAATTGAAACACCTTTTCAGTCTCTAGTAATCCCTGCAATTCATTTGAAGTTTCACACTTGTAAGAAAAAATAGTGGTTAATGTGGACAATTCATCCCAATAAAATTTCAAAGTATTAAAATAAATCACTAATGGTTTTTGCTCTTGCTGGTGATTGCATATGGCTCTCTTAAGTTTCATAAATCCGTGGGTTATTACTCTGCGAAAAACGTTCTTCCAACCCAAGCCAAAGAGAGCGTGGAGTATGACAATAAATGAGACTGCTGGCAAGATTTTTCTCTATTCCATTGAGCATCCATGAAAGGACCATGTCATTGCATCGCTCCCATGTTTTTAAATCTTGTGAGGTCGATGAAGGTTTTTGTATGCTTCCATCAATAAAACCCAATTTGTTTTTGGCATTCAATGCCATCTTCATGGATCTTTTCCATGTTGAATAATTATCACCCGTTAGGGCATTAGATACAAGAATGGCTCCAGGATGATTAGATGAATGAAGAAAGTATGGTGAAGAAACATCGGTAATGAGGGAATTTGATGTTTCTGATATTGGATTTAAATTACTAGACATGATTGTCAAAGAGAAAAGCAGAAATGAGCAAAATTTTGCTATGATACCATGTAAATAATTGAGGAAGTGCTCAAAATTGTATTATATGTTGCTGTGTACAAGATCTTTATATACAAAAATACTAGAATCATCTAAGGCAAGTGCCAAACGGTCAAATAATAGAAAAGGAAATAATATAAAGGAGAATGAATATTACAATGAAGTAAATATGCTAAGTTAGTGGCTAAGATCAAGGACCGATTGATTCTTGTTCTAATACAGCCAAATCAAGATCTTTGACAGCAAAGAAATATCACAAAGCTACAAAACAAAATATTAGTTGAATCAAACTAAACAACCTCTGATTTAGCTTCCCCATATCACGGCTCAACTGTTGACATAGTCCACCTAATCATATTCTTCCCAAACACTTGCACGTGCATGTATAATGCATGAACAGTATGGAGCCCTACGTGATCATGGTACTTGGCATTAGGCTTTGGCTTCCTCAGAGATCTTCTAAGCCTCTTATTAATACCCCCACCACGAAAAGGATCCTTGTCCTCAAGGATCAATGAAGGAAACTGTTGTTGTAGTATAGTGGTGTCGTCTCAAGTAACGTGATTAGTGTTAAAAATGTATAATTATCAAGCGATAATAATGTTATTTTGTGTTTAATTTATAATTTATATTTATGTTTATGTAATATATTAGAAATTATTAATTATGTTTTAAATATATCTAATTTTGTCTATTTTTGTGTATTTATTAGGAAAAATATTAATTTCACGTAAATCGAGGCTCCAAACAATTAAACCGAGGTGAAATTTGAATTCCGGAGGTCCGAAAACTTTAAGATCAGTCAAGATCGGCTAAAAATCGGGCTTGTGTAAAAAGAGTTGACTTTTCCTGTTGACTGAGCTCTAATTGGATGCTGAAATGAGCTTACAATAGACTTGAGTGCATGGGATAGCTGGCAATTTTGACTGAATCTCAACCGTTCATGATTTTGCTTGATCATTTAGACATTCTTTAAGTGCAGGCAGAGTGGGACAATCTTGAGTGAAATGATCATTCAAACTACATATGTTACATAACGTCTTCCGCTGGCAATCGTTTCCATCGGACCAAGCTTTACTCAATCAACTTTCCCCTTCATTTCAGCCATCGTGCATCAACAATAGATTTAGGTTCTAAGACCAACACTCCCTCATCATCAACCAGTGGCACTTTATTGCTATTACTCAATAACTCCCCCCACCACTTTTTTAAGTAAGGATATGTGAAACACTAGGTGAATCCTTACGCTATCTGGTAATTGAATTTTGTATGCCACTGCACCAATTCTTTGAATAATTTTATAAGGACCAAAATACCTGCTAGCTAACTTTTGGTGTGCACGTTTGAAAACTGATGACTGACAGTGAGGTTGCAATTTAAGAAAGACCATGTCACCTTCTTTGAATAATATTTCCCTACGATGTTTATCAGCCACTTGTTTCATTCTATTCGTTGTTGCTGCCAGATTCCTTTTGAGTTGCCCCAACAATTCATCTCATGTCATCAATGCTTGATCAACCTCATGGACTGGCGACTACCCAATTCGATACATTGGTATTTTAAGTGGAGCTCGGCCGTAGAGGGCTTGAAAAGGTGTCATGCCGGTGAAGGCATGAAACGTAGTGTTGTACCAAAACTCAGCCCACGGTAAAAAAGAACACTATTGTCGCAGCCATTGGTTCACAAAGCACCACAAATAATGTTCAAGATAACGGTTAATTGCCTCGGTTTGTCCGTCGGTTTGGGAATGATAGGCGGAGCTCAACTTCATTTTGGTGTCGTATTGATTGAAAAACTCTTGCCAAAATTTGCTAACAAATATAGGGTCTCGGTCACTGATAATTGATACTGGCATGCCATGTAACTTCACGACACTTTCCACAAACTTTTCTACTACTATTTTCACCGAAAAGAGGTGAGAGAGGGCCATGAAATGGGCTGATTTGCTCAATCGATCAATGACCACCAAAATTGTATTTTTCCCTTGAGAGCTTAGTAATCCCTCAATAAAATCTAAAGTTATATTTTCTAATACCTGACATGGAATCGATAGCGGTTGGAGCAATCTCGCCGGTTTGAGTGTAGTAGCTTTCGTTCTCTAGCACGTTTCACACTTGCCAACATATTCTAATACTGATTGGAACATATGAGGCCAATAGAACTACTGAGAGAGGCATTTGTATATGCGTAAAACTCCAAAGTTCCCTCTTATCTTCGTGTCATAAGCTTCAAATAGCAACATTGCCCGTATTTTCTCAGGAACCACCACCCTTCATTTAAACATCAACAGCCCATTCTTTAACAAATAAGGACCAGTAGTATGTGTTTGAGCTACCGCCTTAATTGTTTTTAATATATTCATCTTCTTTAGCCGCCTTTTTTAATTCCTCCCAAATTGTAATCTGTGGTATAAACAAATAATTGATTGATTATACTATTGCTAGTATTTCTTTGGCATACATCAACCACGTCTTCTTGGTGACTCCTAATACTTGGCTCATATAGGCAATTGGCTTGCCATTTTGCTGCAGTACAGCCTCGATTCCTTCCCTAGATGAATCGGTCTCAATAATGAATGTTTCTTTGAAGTTTGGCATGGTGAGAATTGGCGTGTTGCTCATGGCTTGTTTGAGATTTTCAAAGGCTTCCTCGGCTTCTTTTTTCTACTGGAATTGACCTTTCTTTAACAAATTTGTAAGTGGTTTGGACATTACTCCATAACCTTAGATGAATTTGCGGTAGTATCCCGTCAATCCAAGGAATCCCCATAATTCGGTGATGGATTGTGGCCGGGGCCATGTTGTCATTGCTAAGATTTTCTTCTTGTCCACCCTGACGCCATGACAAGTGATGATGTGCCCGAGATACTCAAGCTCTTACTGCCCGAAATTACATTTGTTAATTTTGACACAAAATTGTTGTGGTTTAATGATCTCCAACGCCTGTTTCACATGATTAAAATGGCACTCCTAGGATGAGCTATAAATCAATATATCATCAAAAAATACAAGTATAAACTTTATGAGGTGTGGCTGGAATATTGAGTTCATAATTGCTTGAAACGTTGATGGAGCATTGCATAAGCAGGACGGCATTATCATATACTCATAATGACCATTGTGTGTGCGAAATGTGAAATACAAGTGTGCAACCCAAGAAGGGGGTGAATTGGTATTTTTAAAAATTATCCTAACAAAACCACACAACAATCCAATCTAAAGTCTTAATAAATTCGAAAGAAATAAGTTTAAACAAATCATAATAATAGATGAGCAAGGGAGAAGAGAAACAAGCACACGAAATTTTAAGTGGTTCGGCAATCCCCGCCTACGTCCACGCCTCCAAGCGATCCAAGCTTGAGGTTTTCACTATCCAAGCCTTAAAAGGCTTAAAATGGTTACAATTGACTTCAAGGTGTCAATGAACCTTTACAACAATGAGATTATATCTCAATCTCTTCACTCAAGTGTCTCACACACTCAAACACTCACAATTTGGATGAAGAAATGAAAAATACAACAAAAACTCTCTTAAAGAGTAGATGAACAAAATGAATAACAATAATGATTCAATGAATAATGATTTGCAAATTGAGAGCTCAAGATAAGTTGTGTGCCTTTTGTTTATGCTTGCTAGAGAGAGTGAAAATGAATTGGATTTGAGTTTTTATAGTTAGAGCTAAAAGACTAGCCGTTATGAGTTTTTTACTCATAACCGGATTACCGTTTTGGTATCCGAAATTTCGCTTGTATGTTACCGTTAAGGCAAAAATTTAAATTTTTGAATATCCGGAATGCCGCTTGTGATATCTGGATTGCCGTTTATGCTCCAGAAGCTTTCTGCCCCGTAACCGGATTTCCGTTTAGCACAACCGGATTGCCGTTTATGCTCCAGAAGCTTTCTGCTCTATAACTGAAATTCCGTTTAGCACAACCGGATTGCCGCTTGCTACAGTAACGGTACAGTGCACTGTTTGCCAAAATTATATTTTGACCCTAAAACTTTATGAAACTGTAGTATGGCCCAAAACGTTATAAAAATTTACAATTAAGTCCAATTTCAGAATTTCTTAATAATACTTTATGAATCCCAAAACTTTCTGAAATTATGAACACGCCCAAACTTTGTGAAATTTTAGAATGGCCCATAATATTTAAATATTTTCAAATAAGTCTAAATCCGAAACTCAAAAAAACAAAGATTGTAAAATTCTTTCACTTTAGTTCACAACTTTGAAAAATAACTTAACTCTATAAAATCATTTTCTTGTTTTAAAAGCACAATATATAAAACTTTATTTTTAACTACTCTCAATTTTCTTTAATCAACACATGTGGTTTGTTATCATCAAAATCAATATTTATAGCCATAGGCTAACAATCTCCCCCTTTTTTATGATGACAAAACACATAAAAAAAATTGATTTAGTTATGAAAAGCTCCCCCTTAATCAATGCAAGGTTAAGAAACAATTTCAAAAAGATTTAAAAGCTCCCCCTGCATAAATGCATATCAATTTTCATAACAAATAGACATATTATATCTCCCCCTTCATCATCAAAAAGAACAAGAGCTCCCCCTATCAATCATCAAAATCTCAATACAAGCACATTAAATATCCAAAGCATGAAAAGATATCATAACCAACAAATAAAACAAATCCATAGCATCCAAAATTTAAGTAAAGAACATAATAAATACGCAAAGCAAATGCATATAATACAAATCAAATACATAATCCAAAGTCATAACAGCCATCTATATAATCGAAAAACAAAATACATAAAGCAATAAATGACATGTAGGTGTATCCGATACAAGCATAAGAGACTACTGAGGTGGTGAGGATGGTGGTGATGGAGGTGGATACGGATATGGAATACCGAAGTGCTCAAAGAGGAGGCGCTGGCCGTGAATGAGCCGCCGTGTTGTTCTTCTTTGAAACTCGCCGCCGCACGGAGAGCATCCTCACCTCATCCATAATCTGCTGAAGTGTAACCTCGTCAGAAATATGATGCTCGGGAGGTGGCAATGCAGGTGCAAAGGCAGTAGGAGCAGAGGTAGACACCGGAGAATCTCAATGACGACGCTGGCCTCGAAACGGAAGAGAGAAATCAGGGAGTTGATCAGCAGGAATCACATCGTTGAGTTGCCGATCATCACTCGGAGCAAGGAAGGTGTACTTGTTTTCAGTGACTTTGACCCAAGTGCAATCACGCCACTCAAAACCTAAGCCAATAACAGCATCATCCCCTATAACCTTAGAAGTTTTAAACGAAGGTTCATTAATCGGAACCTTAAAGAATTTAAGGATTCGGGTAATAAAGTGACCATATGGAAGGGAGCGAGAAATCATGGCACGTATGGTTAACATGGTTCGGATGATGATATAACCTAAATTAACCGGACGACGATTAAGAATACAGTCAATCAAAGCGACGTCCATGTGAGAAACCTCATCCAAATGCCCTGATCTAGGAAGAACAATGGACTGAATAAAGCGGAGTAAAATATGAGTTTGAAGACAAAGACAGCGAGTACGGAAATGAATGGTACAATCTTCAACAGAAAGATCATTACACCGACAAATATTTCGAACGGCGTCAACATGAACATATCTATCAATTTTGGGAGATTTCCTAGGCGAAAAAATTTCTAGACCAAAATGGGATGATCCTAGGATAGATTTCAACAACGAAACATCAAAATCAACCATAACTCCTCCAACATTGGTGATTACTCGAGTCCTTTTCTCCTCGGAAACATCCATATTCGAGTAAAACACTTTCACCAAGTCGGGATAAACATTTTCGTCAATCATAAGAGCATCATTCCAACCAACATCACCTAAACAGTTGAAATAAGTTTCTATGACTAATATGAAGACTATGAAGCTAATTGGGTTCAGAAATATAAAACGTATTGAGTACCTCTCGAGTCCGAAAATTTTGATGAAACCGGTTGATCAAATGCTTGTTCCGAAGGTGTGAGGACTCAAAAGTGGATTGAGTGGAGGTGTCACCGGCTTGCCGTGACCGCTTGGAGGGTTGAATCGGTTCTTTGCCTTTTCTTCGAACCGGCCGTGAGCTTGACATGGTGAGGTTGAGTGATTTGAGGTGAAATGAGTCAAGGAAAATGAAGATAATGAGGATTGGAAACAATTCGGCTAAAAAACAACTTGAGAGGAAGAAATTTAGAGAGAGAAAAAATCTTGGAAAAAACCTAAGTTGATTTCGGATCTAGAGATTTTGAGGTTGAAAATGAATTTGAAAGGTGATTTTAGACACAAGAACGGATGGGGAACAAGTTTTATGGTTGGATTTGCATCAAAAACGCATGGAAAATGATGGATTTTGAAGAGAAAATGAGAGAGGGAAAAGCGGCTTTAGAGAGAGAGAAGAACCGGTTTGCCGAAAAGAGAAGAAGATGAAAAACAAAAGCTTAACCCAGCAAATCCGGCATTCTGGATGCGAACAACCGGACATCCGGTTGCGTTCCAGAAAGCATTCTCGCGAATCCGGATTTTCGGATAACATAACCGATTATCCGGTTTGGAGGCAGTGAAGACAATCCCAAATCCGGTTTACCGGCTGTTAATAACCAGAAATCCGGTTATGGTCCAGTAGCTACTTAAGCATATCTGGATTTCCGGATTTCACTAACCGGTTAGCCGGTTAGTGTCCAGAACAATTAACACTTAAAGCGGCTGACCGGTTTCCTTATCCGGTTGGCCGGATATTTCCCAGAAATGATCAGAAACAATTCGGTTTACCGGTTTGATGAACCGGATTTCCGGATGTGAGGCAGAAAGTGAGTTTTGCAAATCCGGTTATCCGAATATTGACCCGAGAGCAACAAAGAAGAAAACGGATTTCCGGTTGAATAGGAAGCGGTATACCGGTTTAGACTTAGAAATATTTTTACCACTTATTGAAAATTGGCAAGCTCTTATACTTGTATTATACACACCATTTTATTTTTGGCTTAAAATTTGATCAATTTTAAATCATTTTTTAGATTCAAAATTTTTCAATAAGCCATTTAATTCATGAAACATAAAATAACAAACATATCAAGCTATTTAATTCATGAAGCATAAATCCATACAATAACAAGCATACCAACAATTCATAACTCAAGATGCAACATTCAACATTCTAAGCTCATGTCTTATCTTTATAAAAAGCTCTTCACTGAGAGGTTTTGTAAAGATATCCGCAAGTTGATTTTCAGTCGAAACAAATTTAATCACAACATCTCTTTTTTTAATATGATCTCTAAGAAAGTGATGCCTAATTTCTATATGCTTTGTCCTAAAATGTTGAATTGGGTTCTTGGATAGATTAATAGCACTAGTATTGTCACACAAGATAGGTATTTGATCGAGTTTAATGCCATAGTCTCTAAGGGTTTGTTTCATCCAAAGAATTTGTGCACAACAACTACCTGTGGCTAAATATTCAGCCTCGGTGGTTGAAAGCGCAACTGAGTTTTGTTTCTTACTAAACCAAGAGACAAGTGAATGACCTAGGAAGTGACATGTTCCACTAGTACTTTTTCTATCAACCTTATAACCAGTAAAATCGGCATCCGAGTAACAAGTTAAATCAATATGTGTTCCCCTAGGATACCAAAGACCAAGATTAATGGTGGCAATCAAATAACGAAAAATTCGTTAAACGGCAAGCAAGTGTGACTCTTTAGGACAAGATTGAAATCTAGCACACAAGCATACACTAAACATAATGTCAGGCCTACTAGCAGTTAAATAGAGTAAGGATCCGATCATACCTCGATATGTCTTGATATCAACTTCCTTACCTTTCTCATCTTTGTCCAGCTTGATTGTAGTACTCATTGGAGTGCTTTTTGCCGTTCCATTTTCATAGCCGAATCTTTTAAGTAGATCTTTCACGTACTTGACTTGATTTATGAAAATTCCTTCCTCGTTTTGTTTGATTTGGAGTCCAAGGAAGTACTTCAACTCTCCCATCATACTCATCTCAAATTCTTTACTCATACAAGATGAAAATTCTTTACACAACAACTCATTAGTAGAACCAAAAATAATATCATCAACATAAATTTGAACAATAAGTATATGTTGGTTTTTATGCTTAACAAATAAAGTTGTGTCCGCTTTTCCCATTGAAAAATCGTTATCTAACAAGAAGTTTTTAAGTCTTTCGTACCATGCTTTAGGTGCTTGTTTAAGACCATACAAAGCCTTAGATAACTTATACACATGGTCTGGAAATTTTTCATTTTCAAAACTAGGAGGTTGTTTCACATAAACTTCCTCTATAATATACCCGTTTAAGAAAGCACTCTTGACATCCATTTGATATAAAATGAAATCCTTATGACATGCATAAGCTAACAACATCCTAATGGATTCTAATCTAGCTACAGGTGCAAATGTTTCATCAAAATCAATTCCTTCTTCTTGGTTGTAACCTTGAGCCACTAATCTAGCTTTATTTCTTACAACCACACCGGATTCATCCATTTTGTTTTTAAATACCCATTTAGTACCTATAATGGATTGATGTTCCGGATTAGGGACTAATTCCCACACATTGTTTCTCTCAAATTGATTCAACTCCTCTTGCATTGCCATAATCCAAGACTCATCATTTTCCGCATCCGCAAAGGATTTTGGTTCAATTTGAGAAATAAATGCAGCATGTTCACATGTGTTCCGAAGTGATGATCTGGTTGTAACACCTCGTGAGGGATCTCCTAAAATTAATCCTTAGGGTGAGAAGAAACATACCTCCACTCCTTGGGGAGTGTTTGAGAAGTACCTTCATTTTGCTCTGCATTTGTTTCTTCATGATGCTCTTCTTGAATTCCATGAGGTGCATCCTTTTGGTTGTCATTTGATGATTCTTCTTGATGTTCTTCTTCTGCATTATCATCAACAACTCTTTTCTCCATAGAGGAGGGATTAGACTCATCAAATGTGACATGTATAGATTTTTCCACAACCAAAGTTCTTTTATTATACACTCTATAAGCTTTGCTTGAGTTTGAATAACCAAGAAAAATACCAACATCGAATTTTGAATCAAATTTACCTAGGTTATCTTTTGTGTTCAAAACAAAATATTTGCATCCGAATACTTTAAAATAGCCAATGTTGGGTTTTCTATCTTTCCAAAGCTCATATGTAGTTTTATTAAGATTATGTCTAATCAACACATGATTCAAAATATAACATGCGGTGTTGACGGCTTCGGCCCAAAAATATTTTGGCAAAGAGTTTTCATTTAGCATGGTCCTAGCCATTTCTTGAATAGACCTATTATTTCTCTCTACAACTCCATTTTGTTGAGGAGCCTAGGTGATGAAAATTGATGCTCAATGCCAAACTCACTACAAAACTCCTCAATGGATGATTTTCAAATTCTCCACCATGGTCACTTCTAATACAAGTAATTGAATATCCTTTTTCATTTTGAACCTTTTTACAGAAAATTCTAAATGCATCAAAAGCATCATCCTTATTAGTTAAGAACAATACCCATGTGAATCTAGAGTAATCATCCATAATTACAAAAGCATAATATTTGCCACTTAAACTAGCATATCTAGAAGGACCAAATAAATCTATGTGAAGTAATTGAAGAGGTTTTGAAGTAGAAATATTTTTCTTGCTTTTGAAAGAAGATTTGATTTGTTTTCCAAGTTGGCAAGCTTCACAAATTCTATCTTTTTGAAAATTGATTTTTGGAAGACCTTTAACCAAATCGTTTTTCACAATTTTTGAAATCAAATCCATACTTGCATGACCTAATCTTCTATGCCACAACCAACCATCATCATGCAATGCGGAGAAACATTTATCATTTGATGATGCACAATCTATATTGATAGTATAGACATTAACACATCTATTTCCTACAAACAAAACCTTGCCATCACATGCATTCTCAATAACACATTTTGATTTATCAAAGATAACTCTATATCCTTTATCACATAATTGACTAATGCTAAGCAAGTTGTGTTTTAAATTCTCAACCAAACACACATTTTCAATGAAAGTAGAGGATACATTACCGACATTGCCAATGCCAATGATTTTTCCTTTTGAATTATCTCCAAATGATACATCTCCACCATTTTCGATCTTGGTAAAACTTGAAAACCAAGAATAATTCCCTGTCATGTGTCTTGAACAACCACTGTCCAAGTACCACTTATTCATCTTCTTCTTCTTCAAGGCCTGCAGAGAAAATTTCAAGTTTTAGGTACCCAAACCTTTTTGGGTCCTTGAGAGTTAGCAATGGTTCCTTTCGGAACCCAAACACATTTCACACCATAATATGCATTTCTCTTCACTGGACATTTATCTTTCATATGACCATCTTGATTACAATAATGACATACAATTTGATTGTTAATAGATGTATTCTTTACAAAGTAGTTCTTGTAATATTTTTGTTTCAAATTTGGTTTGTAACCAATCCCTCCTTTGTCAAACACACACTTTTGTGAATTAAGCAAGTTATCCAACATCTTTTGCCCATTTGTAAATTTTAGCACAATCTCATTTAGATCATTGCTCTTCTTTCTAAGCAATTCATTTTCATTTTTCAAGTCGTTCACATGTGATTCTAAATGCTCATGTGATGTGCTAGAATTCTCAAATAATGCAACTTTATCATGCAATGTTTTATTCTCTAATTCTAGGCAAGTAATCTTTGCACTAAATGATTCATTTTCATTTTTAAGCTCTACCATTTTCTTTTTAAGGCAAACATTCTTTTTACTCATTTTCATCAATTCATCATGCAATTCTTTAAAGGCATTATGTAATTCATCATATGTAGGAAGATCACTTACCTCATCAAGTTCATCACATGATTCTTCCCCAAAGGCCATGAGAGCTAAATTTATCATTTCTTGTTGCTCTTTCTCATCACTTGTTTCCTCATCGCTATCATCCCATGTGGCCACCATAGCTTTCTTCTTGAGTTTGTTGAGGAGAGGACATTCCGGTCGTATGTGTCCAGGCTTCTTCCATTCATAGCAAGTGATTGGTTCTTTTTTCTCCTTTTTATTCTTGTAACCTCTGAACTTTCTCTGCTCATTATTCTTCTTGTAAAATTTTCTGAATCTTCTAGCCAACATTGCCAACTTCTCATCATCCATCTCGCTTTCCTCATCACTCTCACGTTTTTCGGCTTTGAGAGTGATGTTTTTCTTCTTTTCCTCATGCCTTTTTTCTGCTGCCAAATCCTCTTCATATGAAATAAGAGAGCCAATTAAATCATCAATGGGTAAAACATTTAAATCTTTGGCTTCCTTAATGGCAGTCCTTTTTGGTCTCCATTCCTTAGGTAGCGACCTAATGATTTTCTTAACTTTCTCGCTATTAGAAAAGGTTTTTCCTAGGGCTCCTAAAGTGTTCACTATGTCCGTGAATCTAGTATACATAGAATATACACTCTCATTTTGTTCCATTTGGAACAGTTCATATTGTCGAGTGTACCTACTAATTTTTGACTCTTTCACTTGATTCGTGCCTTTATACACGACTTCAAGTTTGTGCCAAATTTCATTAGCACTTTCACAACTAGACACTCTATGAAACTCTTTCTTATCAAGTGCACAAAATAAGACATTCCAATTCATTCCATTCCCGTGAAGGTTTTGGGATATCTTCCCCTACTTCGTTTTTAGTCAAAGGCATGAAAGGACCATCACTAACGATTTCCCAAATTTCGTAGTCTAAAGCTTGCAAGTAAATTCTCATCCTAGTTTTCCAATACGGATAATCGTTTCCATCAAAATATGGTGGTCTAGTGGTGGATTGTCCTTCCCTAAATGTAGAATCATTATGAGTTGTCATTGATCTTTAGCTCTAGACCGTTAAATCTAAATAAGAGCACCTCGCTCTGATACCAAATGAAATACAAGTGTGCAACCCAAGAGGGGGGGTGAATTGGTATTTTTAAAAATTATCCTAACAAAACCACACAACAATCCAATCTAAAGCCTTAATAAATTCGAAAGCAATAAGTTTAAACAAATCACAATAATAAATGAGCAAGGGAGAAGAGAAACAAACACACGAAATTTTACGTGGTTCGGCAATCCCCGCCTACGTCCACGCCTCCAAGCGATCCAAGCTTGAGGTTTTCACTATCCAAGCCTTCCAAGGCTTAAAATGCTTACAATTGACTTCAAGGTGTCAATGAACCTTTACAACAATGAGATTATATCTCAATCTCTTCACTCAAGTGTCTCACACACTCAAACACTCACAATTTGGATGAAGAAATGAAAAATACAACAAAAACTCTCTTAAAGAGTAGATGAACAAAATGAAGAACAATAATGATTTGCAAATTGAGAGCTCAAGATAAGTTGTTTGCCTTTTGTTTATGCTTGCTAGAGAGAGTGAAAATGAATTGGATTTGAGTTTTTATAGTTAGAGCTGAAAAACTAGCCGTTATGAGTTTTTTACTCATAACCGGATTACCGTTTATAGTATCCGGAATTCCGCTTGCATGTTACCGTTAAGGTAAAAATTTAAATTTTTGAATATCTAGAATGCCGCTTGTGATATCCGGATTGCCGTTTATACTCCAGAAGCTTTCTGCCCCGTAACCGGATTTCAATTTAGCACAACCGTATTGCCGTTTATGCTCCAGAAGCTTTCTGTCCTGTAACCGGAATTCTGTTTAGCACAACCAGATTGCCGCTTGCTACAGTAACGGTATAGTGCGCTGTTTACAAAAATTATATTTTGACCCAAAACTTTATGAAACTGTAGTATGGCCCAAAATGTTATAAAAATTTACAATTAAGTCCAATTTCAGAATTTCTTAATAATACTTTATGAATCCCAAAACTTTCTAAAATTATGAACACGCCCAAACTTTGTGAAATTTTAGAATGGCCCATAATATTTAAATATTTTCAAATAAGTCTAAATCCGAAACTTAAAAAAATAAAGATTGTAAAATTCTTTCACTTTAGTTCACAACTTTGAAAAATAACTTAACTCCATAAAATCAATTTCTTGTTTTAAAAGCACAATATATAAAACTTTATTTTTAACTACTCTCAATTTTCTTTAATCAACACATGTGGTTTGTTATTATCAAAATCAATATTTATAGCCAAATAGGCTAACAAAATGTTGTCTTGTTTATATCTGAGGGATTCATTTGCACTTGATGGTAACCGGCTCTCAGGTCTAACTTGGTGAAGGAGGCAGCACCATGTAACTCATCTAACATGTCGTCGACAGTTGGAATTAGAAACCGATCCTTTACGGTTTGTTCGTTGGTCGTTTCTTGATACTCAAAGAATTGTGTTGTTCGGTTGAACCACTCCATTGGATCGTCGCTGGAGTAACAAGGGAATTCTAGTTTTGCTAGCTTTAGTGGTATTGGTTGTCGTCTCCTTCACTTTCTTCTCGAATTGGCCTTGCTGTAGAACCAGCGTTCTCCTGACTTGTTGCTCCTCTGCTAGCACTAAAGGACTCGGCTAACTTACTGATGGTGTCGTCCATTCGTTGAAGCATATCATTGATCCTGAATTTCATCTGTGATATTCTGTCCTGTAAGCTCCCCAAGTCAGCTTCAATTCTCTCTATACGCTCTTTGTTGGTTGTCATCGTTAACCTGCTCTGATACCACTTGATGAGGTCCCAGTCAAAATAAATTAACAATAACGAAATTAATAAGTTCTACTTATAGTGAGAACAACCAAGATGTTTTGATAATTTTTTCTTTTTTGATGCCCCTTTTATTCATCAGTTGCTGACTTATTTATAATAGCAAATAACTAGTCTTGATTTACTAGCCAACAATCACGGCCAAATCAAGATCGTTGACAGTAAAGAAATATCATAAAGCTACAATACGAAATAGCAGTTGAATCAAACTAAACAACCTCTGATTTGGCTTCCCCATAGCACGGCTCAACCGTTGACATAGTCCACCTAATCATACTCTTCCCAAACACTTGCATGTGCATGTAAGGATGTATGTATCATGCATGAACAGCATGGAGCCCTACATGATCATGGTACTTCGCATTGGGCTTTGGTTTCCTCAGAGATCGTCTAAGCCTCTTATCAATCTTTCCATTGAACACTATTAGTTGCTGTTTTTTTATTGAAAAAACCTCTTAAACTTACCCCTTCTTCATTTTGCTTTTCTCTCCCTCCATAGAACTCCCTCCTATCTTCCTCCCTCTTTCTCCCCATTGACCACTACCCTGCTATTCAAACAGTACAAAGGCAACAAGTTCATAATACCAAGAAGTAATGTCCATGGAGTCCTTGTTTGAATAGTACTGCCTCAACTTCCAAAGAGATGAAAAGACAATAAAATATAAAAAAAGGTATAATGTGGATTTTAATTTTTTTTTTTAGTTGTTACAATCGATCCCATAGTTTTTTTTTAGTTGTTTTAGTTATTAACTTTCTCTTTTTTTTTCAAGGGAAAAAGACACCTATATTATAAAATTAAAAAAAAATAGCCACGAAAACCCCTAAATTTTCAATAAGAGATATCAAGCTTTTTTTTTACTACAATACCCTTTGTCTCAATTAACCTAAAAAAATTGACTCCAATTTTTTATAATAAATTTATAATATTAAAATAAATGTATTAATATATACATTTTAAAACAATTTCAAACCAACATTTATAATAAATCAAATAATATATATGTTTTAAATTAATTTCAATATTTAAATAAATTCTAGTGTTTTACAATATATTAGGGTAACGTTTACATTTTGAATTGGAGTGGGAATTCTAGGAATGAGAGTGTGGAGTGGGAGTGGGAATGAGAGTAAGTCTTTTACTTACACTGGAATGGAAGCATAAAATGGAGATCAGAATCTAATTTATGTGTTTACTTTGTTATGGATTGGAAGTAAATAATTTCAAATTATAATTTTATCCTTATTTAAATAATTGTAGTTTTTAATTATAATTTTAATAAAAATTATATTTGATGAATAAATATTTATTTTATTATATTTATAAATTTATAATAATTATTAATATTCTTAATTATGTACATCACAATTTTTTTATTAATTTTAATTTTAATTATGTAAATTAAAGATTATTGATAAGGGCAACATAAATGAAACATTTTTACCATTAACATAGTACAAGATTAATATTTTCTTAGAATCAACTATTTATTATTATTAATTATTAATATTAAATAAATATAATACTATTATTTTTAAATAAATATAATAATATTATATTTTCAAATAAAGATAATATATAGTAATATTATTGATTCTCTATTAATATAATAATATTATTTTTTAGTTATTTTAACTTAGAATCAATGCAAATTATTATTTAGTTAAATATAATAATATTATTTATTTTATTATATTAAATTGAATAAATGGAGGAAAAAAGGAAGAGGTTGGAGTGGGAATATGGGAGTCCCACTCCAAAAATAGGTGGGGCCCATAGAGTGGGATTCTCAATCCTCCTAGAGTTAGAGGAATCTACACTCCTCCCTTCTACTCCAAAAAGTAAACACAATATAAATGTAGTCTATTTGATTAAAGTAAATTTTATAATAAATAGAAACATAATATGAAATAAATATATTAAATTTTAGATAATCTTGAATATCATTTAAACTAATAATTTAATATTTTAATGTTATTAGTACATCAGATATTTTATTAATTGTAAAATCTATTGAACCCAAAGATTTGTTTAAAATTCTTATAAAAATACAAATATATTATTAAAATAAATATAATACTTTCGATATTTTAAGTTTTAAATATTAAGAAATATTTTAATATTATTTTAGACTACAAAACAGATTATATTATTTATATTATTTTTATATTTGTTAAAAAATCTCAAAGTTCTTTTTTCAACTATTGTATTCAAAGGTTATATGGTAATAAAGGGTTTTGGTATCCTTTTAAAAAATTTAGAGGTTTGCATGACCATTTTCCCAAAATATGGGTTGTAGTTATTATTTTCCTTTTCTCAAAAACATAACATGAAAATGATCATCTCCTTTCCTTTCTATGATTATTTACTCCTTAATTTACATCTCTTAAATAAAAAAAGTAGTTAGGGTTTAGAAAAGAAAAGGGGACTAATGATACATGGGTGTCAAAAGTTGTCAAAAAAGGAAAAAAATTATATGCTTGTGGGTGTAGAGAGCTTTCAGTAAAAGGAAATTATTTGTTTTCATGCAATTTAATGACGGTCAAAATCGTTTTAAAAAGGACGCAATTTTAAGGGTGCAACTTTTCTTAATGTGCCAAAAATAGTAAAATCACGGTAGCAATTTGAGCTCTTAATGTACCAAAAATAGTAAAATCATGGTAGCAATTTGAGCTAACAAAAATTATTATGTTAAATTTGGGTAATGCGGATTCAATAATTCATGTAGTACGTCTCGAACCAAATTCTAAAACACTAACAATTTATATATTCTTTATAAAAATTCCAAATTGAAATACATTTTAAAAATATGATAAAAATACCATATTTCTTGGTACTGTGGTTAAGGTACACTAAATTTAAAACCTTACTAATCATAAAAAAAACTACTATAGAGCAAGTAAAGATTGATTCCATAAATACTATGCTAGTTTTATTTATTATCAACTCTAAGACGAAGACTTCAAAAAAATAATAATATTAATAATAATAAAAACCAAAACAAATAAAATTGTCTAACTAAAGAAAATGTCAAACATATAAAAAAAAGGGGTTTTTTATGAATTCTTAACTAAACGACAAGAAATAGAGAAATTAAAAATGTGAAAATAATAATTTAATAAAAACTCTAATTAAAGGAGAAAGAAATAATAATATTAATGAAAACTTTGGGTCAAAAGATCATTTGCCACTACCAAACATGCACATAATCAATATATCAAATCTATCATCAACTTTTATTGAAATCATCAACCGTAGATAAGAATAAGTTCTGTTAGTCTATGTCTTTCTTTAATATATCGTTAGACAAAACAAGTTCTTCACCTTATTTCTAACTAGTAAATAATTTAAAACAAGATCTCTAAATTTAAGATAATAGAAGCATTAAGTGGAGAAAGATATTAGGTTGATTTAGACAATAAACATACAAGCTCGGATTACTGAACCTAGGTTACGTTCTTTAATTGCAATCACCGACTCTAATTTGTTACTAATGATTAAAATATCAAAATAATTACGGATTAAGTATTTTAATTTAGCAATAAAATTTATTCGAGTGATATTTAATTGACCACGCAAATAAGATAAGAAGAAAATAATAAATATTAATTATAAAAGAACATAAACAATCTCAATTAAATAAATTAAATAATAAAAATTAAATTTTAATCAAACAACATGCTTAAGATTTTAAATTCACTCTCAAACAAATAAAAAAAAACTGACCTAATATGACAAAACAGAAAGCCAGAATAAAAGCTGATGACATTCGGAGTTCCAAAAAATTGAATGAAAAAAGTCAAATACGATGATGAAACAATTTGGGCATAGACTACCCTTCTTGATTCTTGATGGTTGTCGAAGCCAGCAAAAATAAATACCTACTCTAAATAAATTACGTATAGTGATTGAGCAGGGTCGTGTCCACAGAGATCGGTAATTATTTAAATCCTTTTAAAATGTAAAGTGCAAAATGGGAGAATTGTTGACAATAATAAAAATCAAATTAAAATAAAAAGAATACAAATTAAAATTGTAATTCAAATTGGGAAAAGCTCTGGTTGAAGGAATTAACTCAGCTTGATTCGAATACTGATCATTGATTCAAATATAAATCATTACTACTTATGAATAGACCGGTTATAGCTACTAAGACCCTCTAATAGCCAATCTATCCTTAACTAGTCGATAACCAAGGTACGATCATTAGTTATTTCGCTAATCAATAGACAACCCTAGATACAATTATAGGATTTAATCAATTGACAGCCTGAAAAATCAGAGAGACCCAAATCCTAATCAGCAAACACATAAAATAGTTCATTTAAATTAGATTATTTAATCTCATAACACAACGCAATGCTATGCTATTTGTCACAAAAATTAAAATCTTGATACGATGAATCTTTTAATTGATAATAGATTAAGTTGATAATTAAATAGTGGCCAATTATCTAATTAAGAAACATAATCATGACAATAATTTAGACAATAAACAAATACCCAAAAAGTAATAAAATAATTAAAGCATAAGAAAGATCTCACAGTAATGATGAATCAAAGCTTTATTAACCTTCAACCAGAATAATAGGTTTAGTTCTTCATAGAGAGAAAAGAGAAAAAAATTAAATCTAGTGTTTTTTTCCAAATGATTCCCCCTTTTCCCTCTTCTCCTCTCCTCTAGAGTTCTTTTTAAAATTAAATACTAATATCTAAAATATTATCTAAATATTAAATTCGAAATTACAAAAATAAGCAAAAAGATAAAACACGTTAAAATAAAAACTGTAGGTCTTTAGTTGACAGCACACGCCCACGCCTTATCAACAAAGTCTTCTGAAGCTCATAATTTCTCCAGGAAAATAATCATCCTCAAACATCATCTTGTAGCTCAATTTTAACACCAATCAATAGAATTGTACCTACAAAAATAAAACACAAGTAAATCACTATTTTTAAGTGCAAAACATCGAAATTAAATGAAGTAAACAATGCAAAACTAGTGCATAAATTGCACTCTAACAAATTCCCCCACACCAAGATAATGCTTGTCCTCAAGCATATAACTCAAGACTAATCCCAAATCTCCACTCAATTCTCATCTCAACTCATCCAAAAACAATCTTAAGCAAGCATACCTCAAGAATTTAAGTCAATCAACATTCGAGAGATAAGGATTTTAAAGCATAGGACCTCATAAGCTAGTATAAAAACATTCAACCACCAAGAAAATTTATTCAAAATTCAAGTGCAACAAGATTTAATAGCCCTCTCATTGACTTTACTCTATGCACTCAAAGTGTTTAGGGTATCATTTATGCACTCAAATCAAATCAAAGAATGTTATTACCATAAGCTTGCTCATATATCACATCTCAATCCACAAAACATAAATTAAATGCAAAAATCTAAGGGTCTTAGAAAGGTTGTAACGGGGTTAAATAGGTTAAATGAAAAAGAAAGGTCTATGAAAGAAAAAGAGATCAAAATGAGAAGAATGAACTCATTGAATGAACCTTATAATATCAAAACACTTATTTCTACTCAAGTCGCCAATAATGTAAACACCTTTTTTTTCTTTTTTTGATTTTTTTGATTTTTTTAATCTAAAAATTAAAAGACACACTTGAAACACCAAAAAAAAATTACAGAAATACTTTTTTAATAAGCATATGGACAGGCCTAAAAATCATTTTACAAAATCACAGAAGTATTTATTAGTTAAAATGTGGGCACGCCTAACCAAAAATTTTCTTCTGGCCAAAATAAGCAAAAACATTATTCACCAAAAATTACAGAAGTACTTTTTTAATAAGCATATGGACAGGCATAAAAATCATTTTATAAAATCACAGAAGTACTTATTAGTTAAAACATGAGCACGCCTAACCAAAAATTTTCTTCTGGCCAAAATAAGCGACACTTGAGATAAAAAAAAATACAAAAGTATTTTTTTATAATTATATGGGCAAGTTTTAAAACCATTTTACTTTAAAATCACAGAAGTACTTATTAGTTAAAACGTGGGCACGCCTAACCAAAAATTTTCTTCTGGCCAAAATAAGCCAAAAACATTATTTAAACAATCTGAATCAAAATTAAAAACAAAAGATATAACAAAAACCAAAATAAATAAATCATTTGGGTTGCCTCCCAAAAAGCGCTTTTGTTTTATGTCTTTGGCTAGACACATTCATGCATCAATCTCCATAAATGGGATTATCGAGAGCTACTTCCTCCACAATATTCACCGAAAAACCTTCATAAAAAGGTTTTAAGCGATGACCATTAACCTTAAAAACTTTGTCAGAAGTCGGACTCCGAATCTCAACTGCACCATGAGGAAAAATATTAGTAACAATAAAAGGTCCTACCCAACGAGAACGTAATTTACCCGAAAAAAGTTTAAGCTTAGAATGAAAAAGAAGAACTTTTTTACCAACAGAAAACTCCTTTCTTAAAATCATTCTGTCATGAAATGTCTTCGTTTTTTCCTTGTAAAATAGCAAACTCTCATAGGATTCGTTTCTAATCTCCTCCAACTCTTGTAGTACAGGATTTAAAACAAACTCATGTTCATCCTTTTGCAATCCTTTGAGGCCCAAACTGTTATTTAAAGTAGCTACCAATGAATCTTCAACATAAAAAACTTCCTGCACTATAGGGTTAATAACATCCACAGAAAATACTGAATGTTCTTCACTAGGATATTTCATGGCATCATTCATATTGAACTCTATAACCTCTTCATCAAACTCCATAGTGAGAATCCCTTTATGTACATTCATTATAGTCCTAGCAGTCTTAAGAAAAGGTCTTCCTAGCAAAATTGGGACAGAATTAGAGGAGTTATCCTCTTCTATATCAAGTACATAAAAATCAACAGGAAAAACCAACTCATTAACTTATACTAAGACATTTTCTAATACCCCATCAGGATATGCATTAGACCTATCGGCTAGTTGAATTATCACACCAGTTTCTTTTAATGCACCAACATTCAAAGATGAATAAATGGAATGAGGCATGATACTAATAGAAGCTCCTAGATCTAACATAGCCTTCTCAACTCTAACATTACCAATTTTGCAAGGGATAGCAAACATATCTGGATCCTTGCACTTAGAAGGTAGTTTCTTTTGGAGAACTCCTGAAACATTCTCCCCTATGTGAACTCTTTCATCTCCTCTTAATTTTCTTTTGGAGATGCACAGTTCCTTTAGGAATTTAGCATATCGAGGTATTTGTTTTATAGCATCTAATAAAGTAATATTTATCTCAACCTTGCGAAATGTCTCAAGGATGTCTTTCTCTTATTCTTCCTTCTTGGATTTTGCAAACCAGTTTGGAAAAGGAGGAAGTATCACCACAGGTTGGGGTTTCGCTCTGGTGGGTTGCACATCTTGAGATTTAGGCATCAATTCATTCTTCTCAAGCTCATCTTCTACAAGCTTTGTCAATTTCTTACTAGGCTCTTGCAACTCCTTCCCACTTCTAAGGATGACAGCACTAGCGTTTTGCTTTAGAATCACCTTAGATTATGAAGGCAATCTCCCTGATACTTGAGACTCCAGACTGCTCACTGTAGTCGCCAATTGACTCACTTGGTTCTCCAAATTCTGAATGCTTGTTGTAGTTGCTTGCTGAAATTGTTGAGAGTTAGTCGCATGTGATTTAACAATTTCTTCAAGAGATATACCTGACTTGGAGTTTGACTATGGAGGGGCTAGTTGTCTTGGTAGGTATTGTTGTGGGAATCCTGACGGCCTAACTCCATAGCTGAAGTTGGGATGATCCCTTCATCCCGGATTGTATGTTTGTGCATAAGGATCATACCTCCTCTGAGGCATGCCTGGGAATCCTCCAACTGCATTGGCTTGTTCAATGCGTTCTTCTTGAAGTGTAGGACACATATCAGTTGAATGACACATATCATTTGAATGACCTATATTGGAACAAATGCCACAAGTCTTTACCTGTTGTACATTACCTACAACAAACTTTTCCATAAGAGAATTAAGTTTATCTAAATGTTGATCAATAGAAGAAATATTTACCTCATTCACCTTCCTTGAAGTGGGATCTTGCCTGCTGCCAAACTGTTGTGCATTGGCAGCCATATTTGAGATCAACTCCCTTGCTTGAGTAGGGGTCTTGTTCACCAACACACCTCCACTAGCAGCATCTATCATACTTCTATCCATCAATGACAGTCCTTCGTAAAAGTATTGAATAAGAAGTTGATCAGAAATCTGATGCTGAGGACAGTTGGCACACAATTGTTTGAATCGCTCCTAATACTCATACAAAGTTTCCCCAAGAAGTTGTCTGATCCCACAAATATCTTTTCTGCTGCTGACAGCTCTTGAAGCAGGAAAGTACTTCTCAAGGAACTGCTTCTTCAAACCATTCCACGTTGTAATCAATCCAGAAGGCAAGTAGTACAACCAGTCTTTAGCTAACCCATCTAAAGAGAAAGGAAAAGTGTGCAGCTTAATCTGCTCTTCAGTCACGCCTTGTGGCCTCATACTTGAACACACGACATGAAACTCCTTGAGATGTTTATGAGGATCTTCACCTGCAAAACTATGAAACTTGGGTAATAAATGAATAAAACCAGACTTTAATTCAAAATTTATCTCCAAGTCTACATATTGAATGCAGAGTGGTTGCTTATTCAAGTCTGGTTCAGCCAACTCTCTAAGAGTTCTTTCTACAGGTGCAACTCTATCTATCACTTGTTCTTCTGAATCGCTAGATGACCCAACCAAATCAGGCACCGTATCTGTTTCAGAAAGTAAAGGCAACAAAGATCGTTGCTTAGCTCGCTTCGTCTGTTGTCTCAGCTGGCAAGCTGTCTTCTCAATTTCAGGATCAAACGAAACTATACCTGTACGAGAAGAATGAACTATACACCAAGTAAAAAAGTAAAAATGATTAAATAAACGACACCAATCCCCGGCAACGGCACCAAAATTTGATGGTTGTCGAAGCCAGAAAAAATAAATACCTACTCTAAATAAATTACGTATAGTGATTGAGCAAGGTCGTGTCCACAGAGATCGGTAATTATTTAAATCTTTTTAAAATGTAAAGTGTAAAATGGGGGGATGTTGACAATAATAAAAATCAAATTAAAATAACAAGAATGCAAATTAAAATTGTAATTCAAATTGGGAAAAGCTCTAGTTGAAGGAATTAGCTCAGCTTGATTCGAATACTGATCATTGATTCAAATATAAATCATTACTACTTATGAATAGACCGGTTATAGCTACTTAAACCCTCTAATAGCCAATCTCTCTTTAACTAGTCGATAACCAAGGTACGACCATTAGTTATTTCCCTAATCAATAGACAACCCTAGATACGATTATAGGATTTAATCAGTTGACAGCCTGAGAAACCAGAGAGACCCAAATCCTAATCAGCAAACACATACGATGGTTCATTTAAATTAGATTGTTTATTCTCATAACACAACGCACTGCTATGCTATTTGTCACAAACATTAAAATCTTCATACGATAAATCTTTTAATTGACAATAGATTAAGTTAATAATTAAATAGTGGCCAATTACCTAATTAACAAACATAATCATGACAATAATTTAGAGAATAAATAAATACCCAAAAAGCAATAAAATAATTAAAGCATAAGAAAGATCTTACAGTAATGATTAATCAAAGCTTTATTAAACTTCAACCAGAATAATAGGTTTAGTTCTTCATAGAGAGAAAAGAGAAAAAAATTAAATCTAGGGTTTCTTTTCCAAATGATTCCCCCTTTTCCCTCTTCTCCTCTCCTCTAGAGTTCTTTTTAAAATTAAATACTAATATCTAAAATATTATCTAAATATTAAATTTGGAATTACAAAAATAACCGAAAAGATAAAACAAGTTAAAATAAAAACTGCAGGTCCTTAGTTGACAGCACGTGCCCACGTCTTATCAACAAAGTCTTCTGAAGCTCATAATTTCTCCAAGAAAATAATCATCCTCAAATATCATCTGGTAGCTCAATTTTAGCACCAATCAATAAAATTACACCTATAAAAATAAAACACAAGTAAATCACTATTTTTAAGTGCAAAACACCGAAATTAAAGAAAATAAACAATACAAAACTAGTACATATCTAACAATTGGCCACCTACTTTTCTCCCTCTTCTCTAAAAACAATTGTTATTTTTCTGCTGCCGACGCACAGCTCTCTCTCTCTCTCTTCCTTGTCAAAAGCCAAAAGCTTCCTTTACATATAATGCTTGGCCGAGTCCTCCTCGAATTAAGAACTTAAGATTGCTAGTAAGCCACCTCTGATAAGCTAAATATCCGCCCCTTGTACCAAGCTAAAGTAAGCCGTCAATTGATTTCAATCCTCACGTGCTCGCCAGTTCTGTTTTCCTTTTAAATTCCCTTTGTTTTCCCAAGCTCTAATTTGAAAAATATTCTTTATTTCTTTTATTCTTTCCAATTCTTGATCTCTTATCGTTCAAATTCGTAAGCTTAACAATATGATTCTTTTTAGATTTGATTAATATGGGTTTAATATTCTTGCTCCTATCAGAACACTTATAGGTTTGGCGAATATTCTAAATTCTATTATAGCTCTATGATGACAAGAAAACTGAGGATAAGAGATAAGTTTAATTTTCGTGAATATAGTGAACTAGATTTCTTCATCTTTCTATCAATTTTTTTTTTTTTAACATGAAAGAATAATCTATACATTATATGGTCATAATGTAAAGTTAGTTATATGTATAACCAGAAATAAGGATCGAATCAAATATGTGGAGGCTGAAGATTGCAGAGGGTGACAAAAGCAGCCCATATATGTTTACAACAAACAATTTTGTGGGAAGGCAAATATGGGAGTTTGATCCAAATGCTGGCTCACCAGAAGAGCTTGCTGAAGTTGAAGAAGCTCGACAAAATTTTTACAAAAGTCGACAGAATGTGAAGCCGGCGGGTGATCTTCTTTGGCGCTTACAGGTTTGTAAGTAATTAATTACCTTGTCTAAATTTCAATTTACCCGCTTTTGTAAATTCACGTACTTCATTTTACCCCCACGACCTACTAAAAACACATCAATCTATCGCCATTCTTCATTGAGAAGACAAAAGGTTTTAATCAATACGACGACCCCCATTTACCTTAATCTTTTGAACCGCATACGAGGCTGCGTTCATGTTTTAAATAATTTGGGAAGTAAATTGAAATTAATTGCATGCGTTAAATGTGAATTTCAAAGTTAGGCAGTACTCAGCTATGTGTTTTACCTGGATGAAGTGTTCTCGTCATCATACGCATGCATATATACTGTTCTGGATATGTAACTAATCAATGCTGAACTACCACCTGCTTAAAAATCCAATACTGAAATACAAAACTGCTTTAATTCCAATAAAGTCTAAATAAGGAAAACGACAGAAGTCGGAGCCATTAGAAATTGACAAATTAGAAACCATCCGTTGGAGCCACAGCACTCGGGCTAAAGGCCCACCTACGCCAGCCCACCATTTGTATATTGCCGTATAACTATTTCAACATATTTTAGGAGCTTTTTTCTTTTTTTCTTTTTTTTCCTAAAGAAGAAAATCTACATAAAAAATCAACTAAATAAACTTTTATGGTCATACTCGAAGACTCAAATTTTCGAACTTATGTTAAGAGGAGCATGTATTGATAGTGTCGGATCTAGGAAAATAATTTATTGGGAACTAAGTTAGATAATAGTAAAATTTAAAAATTAAAACTTTGAATATATAAAATATTTACTAATACATTTATGATTGTGCTCGATTTATTTTCATGATTTTAAAAATGTTATGCAATAAACTCATTATCAATATTATTAAATGTATCATTTCCTACATAAACAAATAAACTATTATTCATACATCTGGTTTTAAAGATGACTCTTCTCAAGTTTCATTATCTCTAATTCTCTACTATTACTAGGAAACTGGAAGAATTAATCCTGTTTTTGGGAATAGAAAAATATTTTTTGAAATTAAAGTATAGAGTTATATAATTTTTAAAATTTAAATTTTATGGGTTTATAAATTTATCGAGACTATTCTAATAGATTTAATGGGGCTACTTAAAAACCCAAAATATATTTTTCTTTTATTCTTAGATTTTTTTTTAGGCAGCAAGGCTTATAGCCCCCACAGGTCACATGCTACATCCGCCATTGTGTATCGACCAACTATGTAGGGAATTGCTTTTTAGGACTTAAATTACATAAATACTAGGAATTTTTTGTTAAAAAAAATCAACAAATTAAATAAGAGTCATCTCCATTCGAATTAACTCAAATATTTAATTATGTAAGCGTGCAAAAAAATAAAAAACTTCATTTTCTCATGAACCATCTACACTATGTTTGGGGGGGAAATAAATACAGTTTCTGAGAGAGAAAAATTTCAAACAAACAATTCCTCAAGTAAAGTTAAAGGATGGAGAAGCAATCACATATGAAACTGCCACCATTGCAATGAAGAGGGCTGCTCATTACTTTTCAGCAATACAAGCTAGCGATGGCCATTGGCCTGCTGAAAATGCCGGCCCCATGTTTTTTCTTCCTCCATTTGTAAGTACTTTCTTTTCATCCTCACCTTCACATTCTGAGAAAGGGAGAACGACAATTTATCTATAATTTTTTTTTTTGGTTTGGTATTTTTTACTTTTTTCTTACAGTTTTTACAATACTCTATAATTCTTGACGTCAAAATTTTATCAAAAATAAATAGTTATTTTATGACCATAATGAATTTTCCTGTGAAATTTTGTATATCGGGAAATTTTTCTGCGGAATTTTTTATATCAGGAAAATATAAAGTATGGTAAAAGTTGAAAACTCTATGATTTGGCAAAATGCTTTGGAAACTTTCATGCTTTTAGAAATGGCCACATAAATCTCTTTTTGGATAATTATGCCTACATAAAATATAGTTGGGTTACTATAGCCAAAAAAAAAAAAAGACAACTAATATAAAAAGGGGTCTATGTGACATTTCTAAAAATAATAGAATATCCATAACTATTTTACTAAACCACGGGGGGTGTGGCTGTCCTTTTCTCAGTTATTTTAGAAGTTAGACAACAAACCAATACATTTTTTTTTCTTTTACCTTGAAAATTTTCAGGTCTTCTGCTTGTACGTTACAGGCCATCTTAATACTGTCTTCACAGTTGAGCATCGTGGAGAAATTTTTCGTTATTTGTACAACCATCAGGTCCTGGCTGAATAATTAACGTTTTTAGTTTTCTTAAATTGAGCTTGTATATTAAAATTTAGTCACACATTTATATAAATGTATGTACTGATGTGATGATATTGTTTTTGTTGCAGCATGAAGATGGCGGCTGGGGAGTACATGTAGAGGGTCCAAGCAGCATGTTTGGTACAGTTTTCAGCTACGTTTGTATGCGTTTACTAGGTCTAGGACCCAATGACGGAGAAAACAATGCTTGTGCTAGAGCTCGTACATGGATTCGCGACCATGGCGGTGTCACATACATACCCTCTTGGGGAAAGACTTGGCTTTCAGTAAGATTGATCATATATGAATTACTAGTCACTTACACGCCAAGAAATATTTAATTATCAAAATTTTAATTTTCATTCTTCTCTTTATTTTGTGCCGTTGCACTGTGATCCATAGATACTTGGAATATTTGAATGGTCTGGCACCAACCCAATGCCACCAGAGTTCTGGATCCTGCCTTCCTTTGTTCCACTTCATCCATGTATGTGCATTTTGTAATTCTATAGATACCTCTGTTCAGGGCAGAGGATTTGCTTCTGTCTCTTTGACGGTCAATTATTCTGAAAACTTAACATGAATTGTAAATGCAGCAAAAATGTGGTGCAATTGTAGACTGGTTTACATGCCTGTGTCTTACTTGTATGGGAAAAGGTTTGTTGGACCAATCACTCCACTAATTCAACAATTGAGGGAAGAACTTCACATTCAGCCTTACAATGAAATCAACTGGAGAAAAGTTCGCCATCTCTGCGCGAAGGTGATTTTATTAACAATTAGCGTTCTCGTTATATTTTGATGTATAGACAGTGATGCTTTTATCTTAATCAAGTGTTATTGAATTTACGAAATTGTTATTACAGGAGGATCTCTACTATCCCCATCCTTTTGTACAGGAATTACTTTGGGATACGCTTTACATAGCTAGCGAGCCTCTCCTAACTCGTTGGCCTTTGAACAAGCTTATCAGACAGAAGGCTTTAAAAGAAACAATGAAGTTCATTCATTACGAGGACCACAACAGTCGGTACATTACCATAGGCTGTGTGCAAAAGGTTATGTTGTTATTACCATAATGCAGAACAAAAGGAAAACATGTATCAGTTTTCAATTTGTTCGTGTACCGTTGATGATCCAATTGACACTCACAGTTACCACTCTCGAATTGAACAGCCATTGTGTATGCTTTCTTGTTGGGTTGAAGATCCAAACGGAATTGCATTTAAGAAGCATCTTAATAGGATTGCAGATTACATTTGGCTCGGGGAAGACGGAATGAAAGTTCAGGTTGCTACTCTAGTACTGCTATTCGATACCATAGTACTAACAAGTTGACAATATATATAGCTAAATTTGATACTATTCCCATCCTTATGCAGACTTTCGGCAGCCAAACATGGGATACTGCTTTTGGTCTTCAAGCTTTGATTGCTTGCAATATTGTTGACGAAGTTGAATCTGTACTCGCTAAAGGACACGACTACTTGAAGAAAGCTCAGGTTTCTTAATCAAATCCTTATTGGCATAACATACATGCTATATTTGTTTTTCCGGCCCCTCCAATTACTTTGCTCTTTATTGAAACATTCCCTTTGAAATTTTTGAAGATTAGGGACAATCCGGTAGGTGACTACAAAGGCAATTTTCGACACTTTTCTAAAGGAGCATGGACATTTTCGGATCAAGATCACGGATGGCAAGTTTCAGATTGTACCGCAGAAGGTTTGAAGGTAGCTCTATATCTTATTTCAGCCACTTAAAGCTAGTTTAGAGCCAAATCTTTTATGCCAATCATGGTGTTCCTAACAAAAGTTTCTTGTATCTTCATAGTGCGTCCTACACCTGTCACTGATGCCACCAGAAATTGTTGGCGAGAAAATGGAACCTGAGAGACTATATGATGCTGTTAATTTCTTACTCTCTCTTCAGGTAACATTTAAATTGTATCACAGTTCTTGTAGTGTTAATTTTAGATTACTCTCTCGTGACTTAACTATCTTCAATTCGCTCTCCTTATTTTTTAAAATCTCAATTTATCTTTCATTTTTATTATGAATACAAAAGGGAAAAAAATTCATCAATCGATCCCTATTTTTCCCTTATCAATTGATAAAATATAAGGATAATTTGAGCTTTTCTAAAAATAAAAAAATGCTTAGAGAATAGTCAATTCACGAGGAGATGATCCGAAATTTACCCTTCTTGTAATTTTCATTAGTTCAATAGCCTTCAATAATCTTATAAACTTATGGCAGGATAAAAAAACAGGTGGATTAGCAGTTTGGGAGCGAGCTGAAGCTTCGTTGTTGTTGGATGTAACAAATTAATACACACCTAATTTTATTTTCATTGAAAGCATTATGATTAGAATCTTAAATGATACATTAATTTTTGTACTCCGTTTTCCTCTGCAGTGGCTAAATCCGGTGGAGTTTCTTGAGGACCTTGTAGTAGAGCACACCTATGTCGAATGCACTGCATCAGCAATCGAAGCATTTATGTTGTTCAAGAAATTATACCCACATCATAGAAAAATGGAGATTGAAAATTTCATCGCCAAAGCTGTGCAGTACATTGAAGACGAACAAACTGCTGATGGTTCATGGTTAATTTTTTCTTTTTTTTTTAACGTGAATTGAGTCTTTTGTAACATTTTTATCCGATTGAGATATTAACTTGATGAGCACGTGTCTACGTATGTAGGTATGGAAATTGGGGAATTTGCTTCATATATGGTACCTGTTTTGCTCTTGGAGGTTTGCAAGCTGCTGGCAAGACTTACAACAATTGTCTTGCAATTCGGAGAGCAGTTGATTTTCTACTAAAAACACAAAGTGATGATGGTGGCTGGGGAGAGAGCTACAAATCATGCCCAAATAAGGTAATTTCACAATACTAGTGAAGGCGCGTGCGTCCCTAGACTTATCTACTTGACTGTTAGGCTCAAGCTACAACATATATGTATTTATATTAAGTTTCTTCATATGGTATACTGGCACTTAAAATAATTTAGCTGGCTTTTGATTCTCATTGTTGATACAGATATATACACCTCTTGAAGGAAAGAGATCAACAGTGGTACACACCGCATTGGCAGTTCTTAGTTTAATTAGTGCTGGGCAGGTCAGCTTATGCTTTAGTCACGTTAATTTTTATATTTCTATTGGATAAGAAAATAAATGCGCACAAACTAAATCTTTAAAAGATCAACGGCTCAGATTAGTACGAGACTTGGTAACTACTGAACTTAAATTTATATTTTATTTTGTAATAGGTTGATAGAGACCCAACTCCTATTCATCGTGGTGTGAAGTTGTTGATCAACTCACAATTGGAAAATGGAGACTTCCCGCAACAGGTAAGAAATTGGTGCTTATAATAATTTTTATTTTTTTATTTTTAAAAGGTAGGGGTAGAAAAGGCTCAAATAAAGTTTTAGTCCCCTATTTTTCCTAAAATTTAAACTCGAGTGACCAGTTAAAAAAAGCTGCAGGCCACTTAAAAATGTTTTGGCCTTGATGCTTATAATATCAAATGGTTAAACCATTGACTGGATTGACATCAAATATTTGCTAATTATTGATTAATTTTTTTTAATTGCAGGAAATTATGGGAGTGTTCATGAGAAACTGCATGTTACACTATGCAGAATACAGGAATATTTTCCCATTGAGGGCTTTAGCAGAGTATCGCAAAAGAGTTCCACTGCCTAATTAAAAAGCTTTTTACTCCATTGGAAATAATAAGCCGATAAAGATTTGTGTATGTATTTTCATGTATGCAATCATGTTGAGAGATGGATCTGCTGCATAATTTGTAATGGGGATATGGAGCAAAATAAGTCACATTAATTGCTAAATGCCGCAAATATGGCCATCCAATTACTTTCCTTGCACTTATTAGAAGAATGATTTTGTTCATTATGTAAATAAATAAATAATTGATAAATGAGTTGCATCTAATTAGAAGTATGAGAAATTGTTGTGGCTGTAGTTCGATGGTATTACTTACGGTCAAGTAATAGTTTTGAAGTGAAAGGAAAAAAAATTGATTGAGTACTAAATTAATTAAGTCAAAGAAATTCAGTTATAAATATTACCCTCAGATGATTAATATCCATCGGAGGCCTAATTACAAGTATCAATTCTTGGGGGTGATTCGTAAAAAGTGTAAATATTTTCATTTTTTCACTACTCTAACTATGTCAAAATAACAAACGACTATAAGACATTAGATTGTGATAGTTTATTACATTAAGTATGCAAAATAATACTTGAGTTGACTTATAAAATACCAATATTTGCCTTTATGAATAACTACAAAAAATACAACATAGATTTTTAAATGTCTAAAACAACCCCAAAATAAACATAGATTAGAATATTTTTTTAAAAAAAATTTAGCCCAATCGATTCAACAAGTAGAGCTCTTATAAGTAAGTTTTTACAAAAGTGCTTTAGTTATTTAGCTGTTGATGAGAATTTTTATTATAAAATTATTTAACAGAAAAATTTTTAAAGTTGTTTCATAAAAAAAATGAAATAAGTTTGAGAAATTAAAAAAAAAATTAAACAATTTAACTTTTTATAAAGGCTCTATAACTCTAATCTTGAGAGCTCAAAAAACTTATGTTAGCATGGACAAAATAGCTTGCTCAAACAATTTAAACAATTTAACCCAGCAACACTAATTTTTTAAGAGGGCTTTAAAGACTAGTTGCCATGTTAAGAAAGAGATTAAAAACTAGAAAGAGAAAACATATGTCAATTTTCTTCAATTATTAGACTTAATATACTTTTGACCAAAAAACTCACATATGTACTTTTGACCAATAAACTCACATATGTCTTTTCTTTTTTCTTTTTTTTTTGGGTTTGTTGTTGTAATTTTAAATCATTCACCAGCAACGTGTGTCGTGTATTTACTAAACCAACGCATATAATACTCTCACTAGTTATTGCTCCAAAGCTAACCACCAACCAAAAACAATTAAGATTACAGTCCTTAATTAATTTTCTACAGATGTATATATCAAGAACATTTAATTTTACAGTTCTTGACTGATATTTACAAGATGTACATATCAATCAAGATTCCACAATGAAGACAAGTTCAGTCTTTTACTGACCGATTCCTTATCTAATTCGTACGTCTTTCCGAATTTCTCTATTTTTTTTAAATGCCCCCTATGTTTCTTCCGGTGATAATCTGCCCGGAGTCAACTATGAGAATTGATTCAGTTTCTGTTCTTGGGATTGGGTGAACAATCTTCTGCTAAGGAGGGAAGAAAGGTAAAAATTCATTCTGTCCTTTTTCTTCAATCATAATTCTTGATTCTTTCTTCCCCACAACTTGAATTCGGCATACAAATTATATTACTAGATAATTATTAGCATAATAGGGTATTTTGACAATGAAATAACAAATTAAACGATTAACTTCAAATTAAGCATCAAATGAATGGATTAAAATGGTTGCCAACTAACGATTGTAAACTAATTAGTAATTAGTCTAGGTATTAAAATGTTTGCCAAGAAAGAACTACAATAAGAGACGCAAAGAATTATTTTACTTCTCATTCAAAATAATACTCATCATAATAAATTACGTTGAATTAATAATGTTTGCCCGTTTGGTATAAATAATCGGTTCAGTCATTATTGTTGCTCCATTATTAATTAGTCAATGTCCTATTATCTTCTCCTTCGTTCACTTGGTTGGGTATGGCTACTATGCAACTGGTGTATGCATGCTTCATTTTGACATGACATGTAGCCAATTCAATTGTTACTGTAATAAGGATTGTAAAGTGACCGGTTATTTCGGTTGAGTTCACTACAATCATGGTTTTCTGTTTTAATGTTTCAAGTTGTTTACTCTTTATCACAAGTTTTTTAGTTAGTCTCTTATTGCCTCAACTACTGCTAGTAAATGTTCCAAATAATTTACTCCACGTCACAAGTACCGTATTAGGAAACCCACCCAATATTTATACTTTTAGTATATTTTAATATATTTAATTCAAGATTAATATAATATCGTAACATAATGTTCTTAAATATATTGTTAATGGGAAATAACTATGATAATATTATGTATCCAAATAGGATTAAATTTAATTATCTAATTACTAAATTATTTAATGTTGAAATTCCACAAATTTGTTTACATATTTTCTAAGTAATATATTTCAAGTCACAACTTACACTAATAAAATCCTAATTCCAATTAAATTTTTGCAAGTGATTGTTTATTTCTTTCCAATGGATGGCAGCTGAATTGATATCAACGGAGAAAAATAGTTTGGACCTTGTGGAGCATGAGATTGTATAACGGGATATAGATGCAAGAGGCTCGGAGCTAGCATCGTAAAGCATGTTAAAGAAATCAAAGTGGTGTTAATGAAGGTGCCTTAGAGGTGGCATAAAAACATTATGCTCTAAGCTAGTATTAACATGAATATTTTTTCTTAATTTATATAGCAATTGAACTATCGAAACTTACTTAGTATTATTAAATTTCTATTTTTGTTCTTCTTTAGTGGATGGATAATCATAACCTTGCATAAGTGATCGAATACATTTTAAAAAATAAATGCGGGTGTGGAGTTCAAACAAAGGTCTAAGTGGCCCCGAAATTAAACGGTCACTTCAATTGGGTGGAAATTAAGCATTATCTAGAGACCTGGTAGTTTATTGATATATTTTAAATTATGATACCTCCGTTTTATAGACTTAAAGTCATTAGGGAGTACGGTTGGCAACAGGATGAGATGAACTGAGAATTACCAAACTTAATCCTATCCCAAACGAGAAATTGAGAAAAAAATATGTCCCGATGCCGTCCCGAAAAGAATCATAAATCCTAATAAGAACCTAAATTTTCACAAATGACAAGAGTTTTCTGTCATACACAGTAGATTCGATATTAACGACATGTTACACACACGCGCGCGCGCACACACACACACACAAAACAATTTGCTATATATTTCTGAAAACCTAAATTCTGGGACATTTGGGATCTCAATCGAAATTTTAAACGTCTTGAAACATAATCAAATAGTAAATGAGGAAAAAATTTCATCTCAAATACCATCCTTAACGAGCCAAGATCCCAATCAAGATTCAGGGAATTCTGCCAACCCTATTAACGATAAAGGTAATGAATAATAAAATAATAGACCAATGAATTTAGATTAGAAGAGACTTGGTTCAATCTAATAACATAAGGATTAAATATAACAAATGTGCATTGTTAGATTTAATACACATTGTCCTTTGTTTCTTTATTTTTTTTGGTTGGTTGTAATATTAAATCATTCACCAGCAACTTGTGTCGTGTATTTATGAAACCCAACACACATAATACTCTCACGATTTATATTGCTCCAAAGCTAACCACCAACCAAAAACGTTTATTTTACGGTACTTAATTAATTTTCTCAAGATGTATATATCAAGAACATTTAATTTTACAGTTCTTGATTGATATATACAAGATGTACATGTCAATCAAGATCCGACAATTAAGAAAAGTTACAGCCTTTTATTGACTGATTCCATATCTAATTCATTCGTCTTTCCAAATTTCTCTATTTTTCTAAAATGCCCCATATATTTCTTTCGGTGAAAATCTGTCCTGAGTGTAGTAAGTGAATTGATTCAGTTTTTGTTCTTGGGACTGAGTGAACAATCCTCTGCTTGCAACAAGGAAAGAAAGGTCAAAATTCATTCTTTCCTTTTTCTTCAATCATAATTCTTGATTCTTTCTTCCGCACAACTTGAATTCGGCATACAAATTATATTACTAGATAATTATTAGCATAATAGGGTATTTTCGCAATGAAATCAAAAATTCAAGGATTAACTTCAAATTAAGCATCAAATCAATGGATTAAAATGGTTGCCGACTAACAATTGTAAACCAATTAGTAATTAGTCTAGTTATTAAAATGTTTGCCAAGAAAGTACTACAATAAGGGACGTAAAGAATTATTTTACTTTTCATTCAAAATAATACTCATCATAATAAATTACGTTGAATTAATAATGTTTGCCCGTTTGGTACAAATAATCGGTTCAGTCATTATTGTTGCTCCATTATTAATTAGTCATTGTCCTTTTATCTTCTCCTTCGTTGACTTCGTTGGGTATGGCTCCAATGCAACCGGTGTATGCATACTTCATTTTGACATGACTTGTAGCCACCTCAATTGTAACAATGTAACAATAACGAAATTATTGTTACGCCATTATTAATTAGTCATTGTCCCAATCAAAACAATGTAACAATAACGAAATTAATAGGTTCTGCTTATGGTGAGAACAACCAAGATGTTTTGATAATTTTTTTTTTTTTGCCTCTTTTATTCGTCAGTTGCTGACTTATTTATAATAACAAATAACTAGTCATGATTTACTAGCCAACAATCACAGTCAAATCAAGATCTTTGACAACAAAGAAATATCACAAAGCTACAAAACGAAATAGTAGTTGAATCAAACAAAACAACCTCTGATCTAGCTTCCCCATATCACGGCTCAACTGTTGACATAGTCCACCTAATCATATTCTTCCCAAACACTTGTACGTGCATGTATAATGCATGAACAGTATGGAGCCCTACGTGATCATGGTACTTGGCATTAGGCTTTGGCTTCCTCAGAGATTTTCTAAGCCTCTTATCAATACCCCCACCGCGAAAAGGATCCTTGTCCTCAAGGATCAAGGAAGGAAACTGTTGTTGTAGTACAGCGGTGTCGTCTCAAGTAGCGTCTTCCGCTGGCAATCGTTTCCATCGGACCAAGCTTTACTCAATCAATTTTCCCCTTCATTTCAGCCATCGTGCATCAACAATAGATTTAGGTTCTAAGACCAACACTCCCTCATCATCAACCAGTGGCACTTTATTGCTATTACTCAATAACTCCCCCCACCACTTTTTTAATTAAAGATATGTGAAACACTAGGTGAATCCTTGCGCTCTCTGGTAATTGAATTTTGTATGCCACTGCACCAATTCTTTGAATAATTTTATAAGGACCAAAATACCTGCTAGCTAACTTTTGGTGTGCACGTTTGAAAACTGATGACTGACGGTGAGGTTGCAGTTTAAGAAAGACCATGTCACCTTTTTTGAACACTACTTCCCTACGGTGTTTATCAGCCACTTGTTTCATTCTATTTGTTGTTGCTGCCAGATTCCTTTTGAGTTGCCCCAACAATTCATCTCATGTCATCAATGCTTGATCAACCTTATGGACTAGCGACTGCCCAATTCGGTACATTGGTACTTTAGGTGGAGCTCAGTCGTAGAGGGCTTGAAACGGTGTCATGCCGATGAAGACATGAAACGTAGTGTTGTACCAAAACTCAACCCACGGTAAAAAAGAACACCATTGTCGCGGCCATTGGTGCACAAAGCACCACAAATATTGTTCAAGATAACGGTTAATTGCCTCGGTTTGTCCGTCAGTTTGGGAATGATAGGCGGAGCTCAACTTCATTTTGGTGCCGTATTGATTGAAAAACTCTTGCCAAAATTTGCTAACAAATATAGGGTCTCGGTCACTGATAATTGATCGTGGCATGCCATGTAACTTCACGACACCTTCCACAAACTTTTCTACTACTGTTTTCACCGAAAAGAGGTGAGAGAGGGCCATTAAATGGGCTGATTTGCTGAATCGATCAATGACCACAAAAATTGTATTTTTCCCTTGAGAGCTTAGTAATTCCTCAATAAAGTCTAAAGTTATATTTTCTCATACCTGACATGGAATCGGTAGCGGTTGGAGCAATCTCGCCGGTTTGAGTGTAGTAGCTTTCGTTCTCTAGCACGTTTCACACTTGCCCACATATTCTAATACTGATTGGAACATGTGAGGCCAATAGAACTACTGAGAGAGGCATTTGTATATGCGTAGAACTCCAAAGTTCCCTCTTATCTTCGTGTCATAAGCTTCAAATAGCAACATTGCCCGTATTTTCTCAGGAACCACCACCTTTCCTTTAAACATCAACAGCCTATTCTTTAACAAATAAGGACCAGTAGTATGTGTTTGAGCTACCGCCTTAATTTTTTTAATATATTCATCTTCTTCAGCCGCCTTTTTTAATTCCTCCCAAATTGCAACCTGCGGTATAAACAAATAATTGAGAATTAGACTATCTGGCCTTCGTGACAAAGCATCCGCGACATTGTTTTCACATACCGGTTTGTACATGATCTCATAATCGTACCCCACAGCTTGGCCATCCACTTTTGTTGCTCCGGCGTAGCTATTTTCTACTCCAAAAAATTTTTCAAGCTACGTTGGTCAGTTTGTATGACAAATTTCTGTCCTAGCAGGTACGGTCTCCAAATCTGGATTGATTATACTATTGCTAGCATTTCTTTGGCGTCCTAGCAGGTACGGTCTCCAAATCTGGATTGATTATACTATTGCTAGCATTTCTTTGGCATACATCAACCATGTCTTCTTGGTGACTCCTAATATTTGGCTCATATAGGCAATTGGCTTGCCATTTTGCTGTAGTATAGCCTCGATTCCTTCCCCAGATGCATCGGTCTCAATAATGAATGTTTCTTTAAAGTTTGGCATGGTGAGAATTGGCGAGTTGCTCATGGCTTGTTTGAGATTTTCAAATGCTTCATCGGCTTTTTTATTCCAATGGAATTGACCTTTCTTTAACAAATTTGTAAGTGGTTTGGACATTACTCCATAACCTTAGATGAATTTACGGTAGTATCCCGTCAATCCAAGGAATCCCCGCAATTCGGTGATGGATTGTGGCCGGGGCCATGTTGTCATTGCTGAGATTTTCTTCTTGTCCACCCTGACGCCATGACAAGTGATGATATGCCCAAGATAGTCATGCTCTTACTGCCCAAAATTACATTTGTTAATTTTGACATAAAATTGCTGTGGTTTAAGGATCTCCAATGCCTGTTTCACATGATTAAGATGGCACTCCTAGGATGAGCTATAAATCAATATATCATCAAAAAATACAAGTATAAACTTTATGAGGTGTGGCTGGAATATTGAGTTCACAATTGCTTGAAACGTTGATGGAGCATTGCACAAGCCGGACGGCATCACCATATACTCGTAATGACCATTGTGTGTGCGAAATATTGTCTTGTGTATATCTGAGGGGTTCATTCGCACTTGATGGTAACCGGCTCTCAGGTCTAACTTGGTAAAGGAGGCGGCACCATGTAACTCATCTGACATGTCGTCGACAGTTAGAATTGGAAACTGATCCTTTACGGTTTGTTCGTTGGTCGTTTCTTGATACTCAAAGAATTATGTTGTTCGGTTGAACCACTCCATTGGATCGTCGCTGGAGTAACAAGGGAATTCCAGTTTTGCTAGCTTTAGTGGTATTGGTTGTCGTCTCCTTCACTTTCTTCTCAAATTGGCCTTGCTGTAGAACCAGCGTTCTCCTGACTTGTTGCTCCCCTGCTAACACTTAAGGACTCGGCTAACTTACTGATGGTGTCGTCCATTCGTTGAAGCATATCATTGATCCCGAATTTCATCCGTGATATTCTGTCCTGCAAGCTCCCCAAGTCAGCTTCAATTCTCTCGATACGCTCTTTGTTGGTTGTCATCGTTAACCTGCTCTGATACCACTTAAAAAAGTCCCAGTCAAAACAATGTAACAATAACGAAATTAATAAGTTCTGCTTATAGTAAGAACAACTAAGATGTTTTGATAATTTTTTTTTTTGCTGCCCCTTTTATTCATCAGTTGCTGACTTATTTATAATAGCAAATAACTAGTCTTGATTTACTAGCCAACAATCACGGCCAAATCAAGATCTTTGACAGTAAAGAAATATCACAAAGCTACAATACGAAATAGCAGTTGAATCAAACTAAACAACCTCTGATTTGGCTTCCCAATAGCACAGCTCAACTGTTGACATAGTCCACCTAATCATACTCTTCCCAAACACTTGCATGTGCATGTAAGGATGCATGTATCATGCATGAACAGCATGGAGCCCTACATGATCATGGTACTTAGCATTAGGCTTTGGTTTCCTCAGAGATCGTCTAAGCCTCTTATCAATCTTTCCATTGAACACTATTAGTTGCTGTTTTTTTTAATTGAAAAAACCTCTTAAACTTACCCCTTCTTCATTTTGCTTTTCTCTCCCTCCATAGAACTCCCTCCTATCTTCCTCCCTCTTTCTCCCCATTGACCACTACCCTGCTATTCAAACAGTACAAAGGCAACAAGTTCATAATACCAAGAAGTAATGTCCATGGAGTCCTTGTTTGAATAGTACTGCCTCAACTTCCAAAGAGATGAAAAGACAATAAAATATAAAAAAAGGTATAATGTGGATTTTAATCTTATTATTTTGTTTCCACTTGCCATTATATTACAATCAATCCCATAGTTTATTTTTAGTTGTTTTAGTTATTAACTTTCTCTTTTTTTTCAAGGGAAAAAGACACTTATATTATAAAATTAAAAAAAACAGCCACGAGAACCCCTAAATTTTCAACAAGAGATATCAAGCTTTTTTTTTTACTACAATACCCTTTGTCTCAATTAACCTAAAAAAATTGACTCCAATTTTTTGTAATAAATTTATAATATTAAAATAAATGTATTAATATATACATTTTAAAACAATTTCAAACCTACATTTATAATAAATCAAATAATATATATGTTTTAAATTAATTTCAATATTTAAATATATTCTAGTGTTTTACAATATATTAGGGTAACGTTTACATTTTAAATTGAAGTGGGAATTCTAGGATTGAGAGTGTGGAGTGGGAGTGGGAATGGGAGTAAGTTTTTTACTTACACTGGAATGGAAGCATGAAATGGAGATCAGAATCCAATTTATGTGTTTACTTTGTTATAAATTGGGAGTAAATAATTTCAAATTATAATTTTATCCTTATTTAAATAATTATAGTTTTTAATTATAAATTTAAAAAAATTATATTTGATGAATAAATATTTATTTTATTATATTTATAAATTTATAATAATTATTAATATTCTTAATTATGTACATCATAATTTTTTTATTAATTTTAATTTTAATTATGTAAATTAAAAATTATTGATAAGGGTAACATAAATGAAACATTTTTACTATTAACATAGTACAAGATTAATATTTTCTTAGAATCAACTATTTATTATTATTAATTATTAATATTAAATAAATATAATACTATTATTTTTAAATAAATATAATAATATTATATTTTCAAATAAAGATAATATATAGTAATATTATTAATTCTCTATTAATATAATAATATTATTTTTTTAGTTATTTTAACTTAGAATCAATGTAAATTATTATTTAGTTAAATATAATAATATTATTTATTTTATTTTATTAAATATAATTATATTAAATTGAATAAAAGGAGGAAAAAAGGAAGAGGTTGGAGTGGGAATATGGGAGTCCCACTCTAAAAATGGGTGGGGCCCACAGAGTGGGATTTCCAATCCTCCTAGAGTTAGAGGAATCTACACTCCTCCCTCCTACTCCAAAAAGTAAACACAATATAAATGTAGTCTATTTGATTAAAGTAAATTTTATAATAAATAGAAATATAATATGAAAATAAATATATTAAATTTTAGATAATCTTGAATATCATTTAAACTAATAATTTAATATTTTAATGTTATTAGTACATCAGATATTTTATTAATTGTAAAATCTATTTAACCCAAAGATGTATTTAAAATTCTTATAAAAATACAAATATATTATTAAAATAAATATAATACTTTCGATATTTTAAGTTTTAAATATTAAGAAATATTTTAATATTATTTTAGACTACAAAACATATTATATTATTTATATTATTTTTGTATTCGTTAAAAAATCTCTAAGTTCATTTTTTAATTATTTTATTCAAAGGTTATATGGTAATAAAGGGTTTTGGTATCCTTTTAAAAAATTTAGAGGTTTGCATGACCATTTTCCCAAAATCTGGGTTGTAGTTATTATTTTTCCTTTTCTCAAAAACATAACATGAAAATGATCATCTCCTTTCCTTTCTATGATTATTTACTCCTTAATTTAAAACTCTTAAATAAAAAAAATAGTTAGGGTTTAGAAAAGAAAAAGGGACTGATGATAAATGGGTGTCAAAAGTTGTCAAAAAAGGAAAAAAATTATATGCTTGTGGGTGCAGAGAGCTTTCAGTAAAAGGAAATTATTTGTTTTCATGCAATTTAATGACGGTCAAAATCGTTTTAAAAAGGTAGCAATTTGAGCTCTTAATGTGCCAAAAATAGTAAAATCATGGTAGCAATTTGAGCTAACAAAAATTATTATGTTAAATTTGGGTAATGCGGATTCAATAATTCATGTAGTACGTCTCGAACCAAATTCTAAAACACTAACAATTTATATAATCTTTATAAAAATTCCAAATTTAAATACATTTTAAAAATATGATAAAAATACCATATTTCTTGGTACTGTGGTTAAGGTACACTAAATTTAAAACCTTACTAATAATATAAAAAACTACTATAGAGCAAGTAAAGATTGATCCCATAAAGACTACGCTAGTTTTATTTATTATCAACTCTAAGACGAAGACTTCAAAAAAATAATAATATTAATAATAATAAAAACCAAAACAAATAAAATTAGTCTAACTAAAGAAAATGTCAAACATATAAAAAAAAAGGGGTTTTTTTTATGAATTCTTAACTAAACGGCAAGAAATAGAGAAATTAGAAATGTGAAAATAATAATTTAATAAAAACTATAATTAAAGGAGAAAGAAATAATAATATTAATAAAAACTTTGGGTCAAAAGATCATTTGCCACTACCAAACATTCACATAATCAATATATCAAATCTATCATCAACTTTTATTGAAATCATCAACCGTAGATAAGAATAAGTTCTGTTAGTCTATGTCTTTCTTTAATATATCGTTAGACAAAACAAGTTCTTCACCTTATTTCTAACGAGTAAATAATTTAAAACAAGATCTCTAAATTTAAGATAATAAAAGCATTAAGTGGAGAAAGATATTAGGTTTATTTAGGCAATAAACATACAAGCTCGGATTACTTAACCTAGGTTACGTTCTTTAATTGCAATCACCGACTCCAATTTGTTACTAATGATTAAAATATCAAAATAATTATGGATTAAGTATTTTAATTTAGCAATAAAATTTATTCGAGTGATATTTAATTGACCACGCAAATAAGATAAGAAGAAAATCATAAATATTAATTATGAAAGAATATAAACAATCTCAATTAAATAAATTAAATAATAAAAATTAAATTTTAATCAAACAACATGTTTAAGATTTTAAATTCACTCTCAAACAAATAAAAAAAACTGACCTAATATGACAAAAAAGAAAGCCAGAATAAAAGCTGATGACATTCAGAGTTCCAAAAAATTGAATCAAAAAAGAAAAATACGATGATGAAACAATTTGGGCATAGACTACCCTTCTTGATTCTTGATTGTTGTCGAAGCCAGCAAAAATAAATAACCACTCTAAATAAATTGCGTATAGTGATTGAGCAGGATCGTGTCCACAGAGATCGGTAATTATTTAAATCCTTTTAAAATGCAAAGTGCAAAATGGGAGAATTGTTGACAATAATAAAAATCAAATTAAAATAACAAGAATGCAAATTAAAATTGTAATTCAAATTGGGAAAAGCTCTGGTTGAATGAATTAACTCAGCTTGATTCGAATACTGATCATTGATTCAAATATAAATCATTACTACTTATGAATAAACCGGTTATAGCTACTGAGACCCTCTAATAGCCAATCTCTCCTTAACTAGTCGATAACCAAGGTACGACCATTAGTTATTTCCCTAATCAATAAACAACCCTAGATACGATCATAGGATTTAATCAATTGACAACCTGAAAAACCAGAGAGACCCAAATCCTAATCAGCAAACACATACGATGGTTCATTTAAATTAGATTGTTTATTCTCATAACACAACGCAATGTTATGCTATTTGTCACAAACATTAAAATCTTCATACGATAAATCATTTAATTGATAATAGATTAAATTGATAATAAAATAGTGACCAATTATCTAATTACCAAACATAATCATGACAATAATTTAGAGAATAAACAAATATCCAAAAAGCAATAAAACAATTAAAGCGTAAGAAATATCTCACAGTAATGATGAATCAAGGCTTTATTAACCTTCAACCAGAATAATAGGTTTAGTTCTTCATAAAGAGAAAAGAGAAAAAAAATTAAAGCTAGGTTTTTTTTTCCCTCTTCTCCTCTCCTCTAGAGTTCTTTATGAAATAAAATACTAATATCTAAAATATTATCTAAATATTAAATTCGGAATTACAAAAATAACCAAAAAGATAAAACACGTTAAATAAAAACTGTAGGTCCTTAATTGACAGCACGCGCCCACGCCTTATCAACAAAGTCTTCTGAAGCTTATAATTTCTCCAAGAAAATAATCATCCTCAAACATCATCTTGTAGCTCAATTTTAGCACCAATCAATAGAAGTGTACCTACAAAAATAAAACACAAGTAAATTATTATTATTAAGTGCAAAACATCGAAATTAAAGGAAGTAAACAATGTAAAACTAGTGCATAAATTGCACTCTAACAAATTCTCCCACACCAAGATAATGCTTGTCCTCAAGCATATGACTCAAGACTAATCCCAAATCTCCACTCAATTCTCATCTCAACTCATCCAAAAACAATCTTAAGCAAGCATACCTCAAGAATTTAAGTCAATCAACATTCGAGAGATAAGGATTTTAAAGCATAGGATCTCATAAGCTAGTATAAAAACATTCAACCACCAAGAAAATTCATTCAAAATTCAAGTGCAACAAGATTTAATAGCCCTCTCATTGACTTCACTCTATGCACTCAAAGTGTTTAGTGTATTATTTATGCACTCAAATCAAATCAAAGAATGTTATTACCATAAGCTTGCTCATATATCACATCTCAATCCACAAAACATAAATTAAATGCAACAATCTAAGGGTCTTAGAAAGGTTGTAATGGGGTTAAATAGGTTAAATAAAAAAGAAAGGTCTATGAAAGAAAAAGAGATCAAAATGAGAAGAATGAACTCATTGAATGACCCTTATAATATCAAAACGCTTATTTCTACTCAAGTTGCTAATAATGTAAACACCTTTTTTTTCTTTTTTCTTTTTTTCTTTTTTTTTTGATTTTTTTAATCTAAAAACTAAAAGAGACACTTGAAACACCAAAAAAAAATTACAGCAATACTTTTTTAATAAGCATATGGACAGGCCTAAAAATTATTTTACAAAATCACAGAAGTACTTATTAGTTAAAACGTAGGCACGCCTAACCAAAAATTTTCTTCTGGCCAAAATAAGCAAAAACATTATTCACCAAAAATTACAGAAGTATTTTTTTAATAAGCATATGGGCAGGCCTAAAAATCATTTTACAAAATCACAGAAGTACTTATTAGTTAAAACGTGGGCACGCCTAACCAAAAATTTTCTTCTGGCCAAAATAAGCGACACTTGAGACAAAAAAAAAATACATAAGTATTTTTTTATAATCATATGGGCAAGGCTTAAAATCATTTTACTTTAAAATCACAGAAGTACTTATTAGTTAAAACGTGGGCACGCCTAACCAAAAATTTTCTTCTGGCCAAAATCAGCCAAAAACATTATTCAAACAATCTGAATCAAAATTAAAAACAAAAAATATAAAAAAACCAAAATAAATAAATCATTTGGGTTGCCTCCCAAAAAGCGCTTTTGTTTTATGTCTTTGGCTAGACACATTCATGCATCAATCTCCATAAATGGGACTCTTGAGAGCTACTTCCTCCACAATATTCACTGAAAAACATTCATAAAAAGATTTTAAGTGATGACCATTAACCTTAAAAACTTTGTCAGAAGTCGCACTCCGAATCTCAACTGCACCATGAGGAAAAATATTAGTGACAATAAAAGGTCCTACTCAACGAGAACGTAATTTACCCGGAAAAAGTTTAAGCTTAGAATGAAAAAGAAGAACTTTTTGACCAACAAAAAACTCCTTTCTTAAAATCATTTTGTCATGAAATGTCTTCGTCTTTTCCTTGTAAAATCGCGAACTCTCATAGGATTCGTTTCTAATCTCCTCCAACTCTTGTAGTACAGGATTTAAAACAAACTCATGTTCATCCTTTTGCAATCCTTTGAGGCCCAAACTGTTATTTAAAGCAGCTACCAATGAATCTTCAACATAAAAAATTCCTGCACTATAGGGTTAATAACATCCACAGAAAATACCAAATGTTCTTCACTAGGATATTTCATGGCATCATTCATATTGAACTCTATAACCTCTTTATCAAACTCCATAGTGAGAATCTCTTTATGTACATTCGTTATAGTCTTAGCAGTCTTAAGAAAAGGTTTTCCCAGCAAAATTGGGACAGAATTAGAGGAGTTATCCTCTTCCATATCAAGTACATAAAAATCAGCAGGAAAAATCAACTCATTAACTTATACTAAGACATCTTCTAATACCCCATCAGGATATGCATTAGACCTATCAGCTAGTTGAATTATCACACCAGTTTCTTTTAATGAACCAACATTCAAAGATGAATAAATGGAACGAGGCATGACATTAATAGAAGCTCCTAAATCTAACATAGCCTTCTCAACTCTAACATTACCAATTTTGTAAGGGATAGTAAACATACCTGGATCCTTGCACTTAGGAGATAGTTTCTTTTGGAGAGCTGCTGAAACATTCTCCCCCATGTGAACTCTTTCATCTCCTCTTAATTTTCTTTTGGAGGTGCACAGTTCCTTTAGGAATTTAGCATATCGAGGTATTTGTTTTATAGCATCTAATAAAGGAATATTTACCTCAACCTTGCGAAATATCTCAAGGATGTCTTTCTCTTGTTCCTCCTTCTTGAATTTTGCAAACCGGCTTGGAAAAGGAGGAGGTATCACCACAGGTTGGGGTTTCGCTCTGGTGGGTTGCACATCTTGAGATTTAGGCATCAATTCATTCTTCTCAAGCTCATCTTCTACATGCTTTGTCAATTTCTTACTAGGCTCTTGCAACTCCTTCCCACTTCTAAGGATGACAGCACTAGTGTTTTACTTTGGATTCACCTCAGATTATGAAGGCAATCTCCCTGATACTTGAGACTCCAGACGGCTCACTGTAGTCACCAATTGACTCACTTGGTTCTCTAAATTCTGAATGCTTGTTGTAGTTGCCTACTGAAATTGTTGAGTGTTAGTCGCAAGTGATTTAACAATTTCTTCAAGAGATATACCTGACTTAGAGTTTGACTATGGAGGGCTAGTTGTCTTGGTGGGTATTATTGTGGGAATCCTGACGGCCTAACTCCATAGTTGAAGTTCGGATGATCCCTTCATCCCGGATTGTATGCTTGTGCATAAGGATCATACCTCCTCTGAGGTATGCTTGGGAATCCTCCAACTGCATTGGCTTGTTTAACGGGTTCTTCTTGAAGTGTAGGACACATATCAGTTGAATGACCCATATTGGAACAAATGCCACAAGTCTTTACCTGTTGTACATTACCTATAACAAACTTTTCCACAAGAGAAGTAAGTTTATCTAAACATTGATCAATAGAAGAAATATTTACCTCATTCACCTTCCTTGAAGTGGGATCTTGCGTGCTGCCAAACTGTTGTGCATTGGCAGCCATATTTGAGATCAACTCCCTTGCTTGAGTAGGGGTCTTGTTCACCAACACACCTCCACTAGCAACATCTATCATACTTCTATCCATCAATGACAGTCCTTCGTAAAAGTATTGAATAAGAAGTTGATCAGAAATCTGATGCTGAGGACAGCTGGCACACAATTATTTGAATCGCTCCCAATACTCATACAAAGTTTCCCCAGGAAGTTGTTTGATCCCACAAATGTCTTTTCTTATGCTGGCGGCTCTTGAAGCAGGAAAGTACTTCTCAAGGAACTGCTTCTTCAAACCATTGCACGTTGTAATCAATTCAGGAGGCAAGTAGTACAACCAGTCTTTAGCTAACCCATCTAAAGAGAAAGGAAAAGCGCGCAGCTTAATCTGCTCTTCAGTCATGCCTTGTGGCCTCATACTTGAATACACGACATGAAACTCCTTGAGATGTTTATAAGGATCTTCACCTGCAAAACTATGAAACTTGGGTAATAAATGAATAAGACCAGACTTTAATTCAAAATTTACCTCCAAGTCTACATATTGAATGCAGAGTGGTTGCTTATTCAAGTCTGGTTCAGCTAACTCTCTAAGAGTTCTTTCTACAGGTGCAACTCTATCCATCACTTGTTCTTCTGAATCGCTAGATGACCTAACCAAATCAAGCACCGTATCTATTTCAGAAAGTAAAGGCGACGAGGATCGTTGCTTAGCTCACTTCGTCTGTTGTCTCAGCTGGCAAGCTATCTTCTCAATTTCAGGATCAAACGAAAACTATACCTGTACGAGAAGAATGAACTATACACCAAGTAAAAAAGTAAAAAGGATTAAATAAACGACACCAATCCCTGGCAACGGCGCCAAAATTTGATGGTTGTCGAAGCCAGAAAAAATAAATACCTACTCTAAATAAATTACGTATAGTGATTGAGCAGGATCGTGTCCACAGAGATCGGTAATTATTTAAATCCTTTTAAAATGTAAAGTGTAAAATGGGGAGATGTTGACAATAATAAAAATCAAATTAAAATAACAAGAATGCAAATTAAAATTGTAATTCAAATTGGGAAAAGCTCTGGTTGAAGGAATTAACTTAGCTTGATTCGAATACTGATCATTGATTCAAATATAAATCATTACTACTTATGAATAGACCGGTTATAGCTACTTAGACCCTATAATAGCCAATCTCTCCTTAACTAGTCGATAACCAAGGTACGACCATTAGTTATTTCCTTAATCAATAGACAACCCTAAATACGATCATAGGATTTAATCAATTGACAGCCTGAAAAACCAGAGAGACCCAAATCCTAATCAGCAAATACATACGATGGTTCATTTAAATTAGATTGTTTATTCTCATAACACAACGCACTGCTATACTATTTGTCACAAACATTAAAATTTTCATACGATGAATCTTTTAATTGACAATAAATTAAATTGATAATTAAATAGTGGCTAATTATCTAATTAACAAACATAATCATGACAATAATTTAGAGAATAAACAAATACCCAAAAAGCAATAAAACAATTAAAGCATAAGAAAGATCTCATAGTAATGATGAATCAAAACTTTATTAAACTTCAACCAGAATAATAGGTTTAATTCTTCATAGAGAGAAAAGAAAAAAAAAATTAGATCTAGGGTTTCTTTTCCAAATGATTCCCCCCTTTTCCCTCTTCTCCTCTCCTCTAGAGTTCTTTTTAAAATAAAACACTAATATCTAAAATATTATCTAAATATTAAATTCGGAATTACAAAAATAACCAAAAAGATAAAACACGTTAAAATAAAAACTGCAGGTCCTTAGTTGACAGCACATGCCTACGCCTTATCAACAAAGTCTTCTAAAGCTCATAATTTCTACAGGAAAATAATTATCCTCAAACATCATCTTGTAGCTCAATTTTAGCACCAATCAATAAAATTGCACCTACAAAAATAAAACATAAGTAAATCACTATTATTAAGTGCAAAACATCGAAATTAAAGGAAGTAAACAATACAAAACTAGTACATAAATTGCACTCTAACAATTCGCCACCTACTTTTCTCTCTCTTCTCTAAAAACGATTGTTATTTTTCTGCTGCAGATGCACAGCTCTCTCTCTCTCTCTCTCCCTTGTCAAAAGCCAAAAGCTTCCTTTATATAATGCTTGGCCGAGTCCTCCTCGAATTAAGAACTTAAGATTGCTAGTAAGCCACCTCTGATAAGCTAAATATCCGCCCCTTGCACCAAGCTAAAGTAAGCCGTCAATTGATTTCAATCCTCACGTGCTCGCCAATTCTATTTTCCTTTTAAATTCCCTTTGTTTTCCCAAGCTCTAATTTGAAAAATATTCTTTATTTCTTTTATTCTTTCCGATTCTTGATCTCTTATTGATCAAATTCGTAAGCTTAACAATATGATTCTTTTTAGATTTGATTAATATGCGTTTAATATTCTTGCTCCGATCAGAACACTTGTAGGTTTGGCGAATATTCTAAATTCTATTATAGCTCTATGATGACAAGAAAACTGAGGATAAGAGATAAGTTTAATTTTCGTGAATATAGTGAACTAGATTTCTTCATCTTTCTATCAATTTTTTTTTTTTAACATGAAAGAATAATCTATACATTATATGGTCATAATGTAAAGTTTTTTTTTTTGAAAGGATCGAATCAGATATGTGGAGGCTGAAGATTGCAGAGGGTGACAAAAGCAGCCCACATATGTTTACAACAAACAATTTTGTGGGAAGGCAAATATGGGAGTTTGATCCAAATGCTGGCTCACCAGAAGAGCTTGCTGAAGTTGAAGAAGCTCGACAAAATTTTTACAAAAGTCGACATAATGTGAAGCCGGCGGGTGATCTTCTTTGGCGCTTACAGGTTTGTAAGTAATTAATTACCTTGTCTAAATTTCAATTTACCCGCTTTTGTAAATTCACGTACTTCATTTTACCCCCACGACCTACTAAAAACACATCAATCTATCTTCATTCTTCATTGAGAAGACAAAAGGTTTTAATCAATACGACGACCCCCATTTACCTTAATCTTTTGAACCGCATATGAGGCTGCGTTCATGTTTTAAATAATTTGGGAAGTAAATTGAAATTAATTGCATGCGTTAAATGTGAATTTCAAAGTTAGGCAGTACTCAGCTATGTGTTTTACCTGGATGAACTGTTCTCGTCATCAACGCATGCATATATACTGTTCAGGATATGTAACTAATCAATGCTGAAATACCCTACCACCTACTTAAAAATCTGATACTGAAATAGAAAACTGCTTTAATTCCAATAAAGTCTAAATAAGGAAAACGACAGAAGTCGGAGCCATTAGAAATTGAAAAATTAGAAACCATCTGTTGGAGCCACAGCACTCGGCTAAAGGCCCACATACGCCAGCCCACCATTTGTATATTGCCGTATAACTATTTCAACATATTTTAGGAGCTTTTTTCTTGTTTTTCTTTTTTTTCCTAAAGAAGAAAATCTACATAAAAAATCAACTAAATAAACTTTTATGGTCATACTCGAAGACTCAAATTTTCGAACTTAAGTTAAGAGGAGCATGTATTGATAGTGTCGGATCTAAGAAAATAATTTATTGGGAGCTAAGTTAGATAATAGTAAAATTTAAAAATTAAAACTTTGAATATATAAAATATTTACTAATACATTTATGATTGTTCTCGATTTATTTTCATGATTTTAAAAATGTTATGTAATAAACTTATTATCAATATTATTAAATGTATCATTTCCTACATAAACAATCAAACTATTATTCATACATCTGGTTCTAAAGATGACTCTTCTCAAGTTTCATTATCTCTACTATTACTAGGAAACTGGAAGAATTAATCCTATTTTTAGGAATAGAAAAATATTTTTTAAAATTAAAGTATAGAGTTATATAATTTTTAAAGTTTAAATTTTATGGGTTTATAAACTTATCGAAACTATTCTAATAGATTTAATGAGGCTACTTAAAAACCCAAAATATGTTTTTCTTTTATTCTTAGATTTTTTTTTTTTAGCCAGCAGGGCTTATAGCCCCCACATGTCACATGCTACATCCGCCATTGTGTATCGACCAACTATGTAGGGAATTGCTTTTTAGGACTTAAATTACATAAATACTAGGAATTTTTTATTAAAAAAATCAACAAATTAAATAAGAGTCATCTCCATTCGAATTAACTCAAATATTTAATTATGTAAGCGTGCAAAAAAATAAAAAGCTTCATTTTCTCATGAACCATCTACACTATGTTTGGGGGGGAAATAAATACAGTTTCTGAGAGAGAAAAATTTCAAACAAACAATTCCTCAAGTAAAATTAAAGGATGGAGAAGCAATCACATATGAAACTGCCACCATTGCAATGAAGAGGGCTGCTCATTACTTTTCAACAATACAAGCTAGCGATGGCCATTGGCCTGCTGAAAATGCCGGCCCCATGTTTTTTCTTCCTCCATTTGTAAGTACTTTCTTTTCATCCTCACCTTCACATTCTGAGAAAGGGAGAAAGACACTTTATCTATAATTTTTTTTTTTTGGTTTGGTATTTTGTCACTTTTTTCTTACAGTTTTTACAATACTCTATAATTCTTGACGTCAAAATTTTATCAAAAATAAATAGTTATTTTATGACCATAATGAATTTTCCTGTGAAATTTTGTATATCGGGAAATTTTTCTGCGGAATTTTTTATATCAGGAAAGTGTAAAGTATGGTAAAAGTTGAAAACTCTATGATTTGGCAAAATGCTTTGGAAACTTTCATGCTTTTAGAAATGGCCACATAAATCTCTTTTTGGATAATTATGCCTACATAAAATATAGTTGGGTTATTATAGCCAAAAAAAAAAAAAGACATAACTAATATAAAAAGGGGTCTATATGACATTTCTAAAAATAATAGAATATCCATAACTATTTTACTAAACCACGGGGGGTGTTGCTGTCCTTTTCTCAGTTATTTTAGACGTTAGACAACTAACCAATACATTTTTTTTTCTTTTACCTTGAAAATTTTCAGGTCTTCTGCTTGTACGTTACAGGCCATCTTAATACTGTCTTCACAGTTGAGCATCGTAGAGAAATTTTTCGTTATTTGTACAACCATCAGGTCTTGGCTGAATAATTAAAGTTTTTCAGTTTTCTTAAATTGAGCTTGTTTATTAAAATTTAGTCACACATTTATATAAATGTATGTACTGATGTGATGATATTGTTTTTGTTGCAGCATGAAGATGGCGGCTGGGGAGTACATGTAGAGGGTCCAAGCAGCATGTTTGGTACAGTTTTCAGCTATGTTTGTATGCGTTTACTAGGTCTAGGACCCAATGACGGAGAAAACAATGCTTGTGCTAGAGCTCGTAAATGGATTCGCGACCATGGCGGTGTCACATACATACCCTCTTGGGGAAAGAATTGGCTTTCAGTAAGATTGATCATATATGAATTACTAGTCACTTACACGCCAAGAAATATTTAATGATCAAAATTTTAATTTTCATTCTTCTCTTTATTTTGTGCCGTTGCACTGTGATCCATAGATACTTGGAATATTTGAATGGTCTGGCACCAACCCAATGCCACCAGAGTTCTGGATCCTGCCTTCCTTTGTTCCACTTCATCCATGTATGTGCATTTTGTAATTCTATAGATACCTCTGTTCAGGGCAGAGGATTTGCTTCTGTCTCTTTGACGGTCAATTATTCTGAAAACTTACATGAATTGTAAATGCAGCAAAAATGTGGTGCCATTGTAGACTGGTTTACATGCCTGTGTCTTACTTGTATGGGAAAAGGTTTGTTGGACCAATCACTCCACTAATTCAACAATTGAGGGAAGAACTTCACATTCAGCCTTACAATGAAATCAACTGGAGAAAAGTTCGCCATCTCTGCGCGAAGGTGATTTTATTAACAATTAGCGTTCTTGTTATATTTTGATGTATAGACAGTGATGCTTTTATCTTAATCAAGTGTTATTAAATTTGCGAAATTGTTATTACAGGAGGATCTCTACTATCCCCATCCTTTTGTACAGGAATTACTTTGGGATACGCTTTACATAGCTAGCGAGCCTCTCCTAACTCGTTGGCCTTTGAACAAGCTTATCAGACAGAAGGCTTTAAAAGAAACAATGAAGTTCATTCATTACGAGGACCACAACAGTCGGTACATTACCATAGGCTGTGTGCAAAAGGTTATGTTGTTATTACCATAATGCAGAACAAAAGGAAAACATGTATCAGTTTTCAATTTGTTCGTGTACCGTTGATGATCCAATTGACACTCACAGTTACCACTCTCGAATTGAACAGCCATTGTGTATGCTTTCTTGTTGGGTTGAAGATCCAAACGGAATTGCATTTAAGAAGCATCTTAATAGGATTGCAGATTACATTTGGCTCGGGGAAGACGGAATGAAAGTTCAGGTTGCTACTCTAGTACTGCTATTCGATACCATAGTACTAACAAGTTGACAATATATATAGCTAAATTTGATACTATTCCCATCCTTATGCAGACTTTCGGCAGCCAAACATGGGATACTGCTTTTGGTCTTCAAGCTTTGATTGCTTGCAATATTGTTGACGAAGTTGAATCTGTACTCGCTAAAGGACACGACTACTTGAAGAAAGCTCAGGTTTCTTAATCAAATCCTTATTGGCATAACATACATGCTATATTTGTTTTTCCGGCCCCTCCAATTACTTTGCTCTTTATTGAAACATTCCCTTTGAAATTTTTGAAGATTAGGGACAATCCGGTAGGTGACTACAAAGGCAATTTTCGACACTTTTCTAAAGGAGCATGGACATTTTCGGATCAAGATCACGGATGGCAAGTTTCAGATTGTACCGCAGAAGGTTTGAAGGTAGCTCTATATCTTATTTCAGCCACTTAAAGCTAGTTTAGAGCCAAATCTTTTATGCCAATCATGGTGTTCCTAACAAAAGTTTCTTGTATCTTCATAGTGCGTCCTACACCTGTCACTGATGCCACCAGAAATTGTTGGCCAGAAAATGGAACCTGAGAGACTATATGATGCTGTTAATTTCTTACTCTCTCTTCAGGTAACATTTAAATTGTATCACAGTTCTTGTAGTGTCAGTTTCGGATTACTCTCTCGTGACTTAACTATCTTCAATTCGCTCTCCTTATTTTTTAAAATCTCAATTTATCTTTCATTTTTATTATGAATACAAAAGGGAAAAAAATTCATCAATCGATCCCTATTTTTCCCTTATCAATTGATAAAATATAGGGATAATTTGAGCTTTTCTAAAAATAACAAAAATGCTTAGAGAATAGTCAATTCACGAGGAGATGATCCGAAATTTACCCTTCTTGTAATTTTCATTAGTTCAGTAGCCTTCAATAATCTTATAAACTTATGGCAGGATAAAAAAACAGGTGGATTAGCAGTTTGGGAGCGAGCTGAAGCTTCGTTGTTGTTGGATGTAACAAATTAATACACATCTAATTTTATTTTCATTGAAAGCATTATGATTAGAATCTTAAATGATACATTAATTTTTGTACTCCGTTTTCCTCTGCAGTGGCTAAATCCGGTGGAGTTTCTTGAGGACCTTGTAGTAGAGCACACCTATGTCGAATGCACTGCATCAGCAATCGAAGCACTTATGTTATTCAAGAAATTATACCCACATCATAGAAAAATGGAGATTGAAAATTTCATCGCCAAAGCTGTGCAGTACATTGAAGACGAACAAACTGCTGATGGTTCATGGTTAATTTTTTCTTTTTTTCTTTTTTTTTTAACGTGAATTGAGTCTTTTGTAACATTTTTATCCGATTGAGATATTAACTTGATGAGCACGTGTCTACGTATGTAGGTATGGAAATTGGGGAATTTGCTTCATATATGGTACCTGTTTTGCTCTTGGAGGTTTGCAAGCTGCTGGCAAGACTTACAACAATTGTCTTGCAATTCGGAGAGCAGTTGATTTTCTACTAAAAACACAAAGTGATGATGGTGGCTGGGGAGAGAGCTACAAATCATGCCCAAATAAGGTAATTTTACAATACTAGTGAAGGCGCGTGCGTCCCTAGACATATCTACTTGACTGTTAGGCTCAAGCTACAACATATATGTATTTATATTAAGTTTCTTCATATAGTACACTGGCACTTAAAATAATTTAGCTGGCTTTCGATTCTCATTGTTGATACAGATATATACACCTCTTGAAGGAAAGAGATCAACAGTAGTACACACCGCATTGGCAGTTCTTAGTTTAATTAGTGCTGGGCAGGTCAGCTTATGCTTTAGTCACGTTAATTTTTATATTTCTATTGTATAAGAAAATAAATGCGCACAAACTAAATCTTTAAAAGATCAACGGCTCAGATTAGCATGAGACTTATTAACTACTAAACTTAAATTTATATTTTATTTTGTAATAGGCTGATAGAGACCCAACTCCTATTCATCGTGGTGTGAAGTTGTTGATCAACTCACAATTGGAAAATGGAGACTTCCCGCAACAGGTAAAAAATTGGTGCTTATAATAATTTTTATTTTTTTATTTTTAAAAGGTAGGGGTAGAAAAGGCTCAAATAAAGTTTTAGTCCCCTATTTTTCCCAAAATTTAAACTTGAGTGACCCGTTAAAAAAAGCTGCAGGCCACTTAAAAATGCTTTGGCCTTGATGCTTATAATATCAAATGCTTAAACCATTGACTGGATTGACATCAAATATTTGCTAATTATTGATTAATTTTTTTTAATTGCAGGAAATTATGGGAGTGTTCATGAGAAACTGCATGTTACACTATGCAGAATACAGGAATATTTTCCCATTGAGGGCTTTAGCAGAGTATCGCAAAAGTGTTCCACTGCCTAATTAAAAAGCTTTTTACTCCATTGGAAATAATAAGCCGATAAAGATTCGTATTTATATTTTCATGTATGGAATCATGTTGAGAAATGGAACTGCTGCATAACTTGTAATGGAGATATGGAGCAAAATAAGTCTCAAATAATTGCTAAATTCCGCAAATATGGCCATCCAATTACTTTCCTTGCACTTATTAGAAGAATGATCTTGTTCATTATGTAAATAAATAAATAATTGATAAATGAGTTGCATCTAATTAGAAGTATGTTTAATTTTGGTGGCTGTGGTTCATAGAATTACTTACTGTTAAGTAATAGTTTTGTAGTGAAAGGAAAAAAATTGATTGAGTGAGTGCTAAATTAATTAAGTCAAAGAAATTCAATTGTAAATATTACCCTCAGATGATCAATATCCAGTGGAGCCCTAATTACAAGTAATTCTTGGGGCTGATTAGTTAAAGTGTAAATATTTTTATTCTTTCACTACTCGATGTCAAAATAACAAACGACTATAAGGCCCCGTTTGGGATTGTTTTTGGGAGGGTTAAAAGTGATTTTAAAAATCTAAAAGTTAATTTTGGTGTTTGGTAAAAAAAAATCAAAATCACTTTTACCAGAATCAGCTCCTCCTACAGCTGATTTTGAAAAGCAGGGAAAGAGTAGCTTTTAGATTCTGATTTTGAGAATCAATTTTATCCTTTAGTATAATTTCATAAATATCCTTACAATTATTACTTAAACCCAAAATTATCCTTATTTAAACTAGAAACCAAATTATTATTTTAATAATTTTTTATTATAATTAAGTAATTAACGCACACTTTTCGTTTACCCTATTTCTTCATATTTTGCGTTCTATCAAAACTTTTCTAGTGCAACGAAACAAGATCCAAAGATGCGTGTTCATCACCATATTCAATAACAGTAAGTAATTCATCACTCTTTTCATGCATATTCAATGTAATTTTTATTATAATATTTGTTGTTTGTCTTGTTTGAGTTTGTTTATATATAAACAACTCCATGCCTATGCAATTTTTATTATAATATTTATTGTTTGTCTTATTTGGATTTATTTATTACAAACGGTTCCATGACCATGTAATTTTTATTATAATATTTGTTGTTTGTCTTATTTGAATTTGTTTACATATAAATGATTCCATGCATATGCAGTTGCAATGCTTTTGTTTCTAAAATATTTAATGCATATGCAAGTAAAAGGGGATTTCAGTTTATAGCCCAGCTTTATTATTTGTTTATGCCGCCAGTTGATGTTCATCAAACTTTACTACCAGTAGTGTAGTATGAAGTCAGTAGCGTAGTATAAATGTCTGTGATTTTCAATTTTTCCGCCTTTTATTTTTTTTTGTTTATTATAATTTTTAAAGTCGTGCTTGTGTTAAAATATATTTACAATGATGTAGATGGACAGAGACAAGAAAATTGTCAATCAAGTTAAAACTAATAATGTACCACGAGATAAGGCTATTTGGGACAATGAGACTATTTCAATCTTTTGTAATTTGTGTATCGTAGAGGTAGAGGAAGGACATCGACCTGGGACTCATTTTACTAAAATAGGATGGGAAATTTTGGTTAAAAATTTTTATAAGGCGACAGGAAGAGAGTATAATAAATTACAATTAAAAAATAAATGGGAAGCACTAAAAAACGACTGGAAATTATGGAAGGATCTTATTGGAAAAGAAACTGGTCTTGGATGGAATATGCAAAAGAAAACAATTGATGCATCTCCGGAATGGTGGCAAAGTAAATTGAAGGTATGATACATTAGTTAATAGCTTTTAATATAATTTGGTTAATATTTTCGCAATTCATTTAAATATGATTTATTACATGCAGGCAAATCCTAAAGTAAAAAAATTCCGCAAAGAGGGCATTGATAAAGAATTGGAGGGGAAGTTAGATAGGATGTTCATGAACATTACAGCTACTGGCAATAAAGCTTGGACACCTTCTTCTGGGGTAATTCCACTTGATGATTATGAGGATTCCAATAATGATACAATATTTCCAGTTGAAGAAAATAGTGATTCTGACAAGGATATGCAATTTCAATATACTTACCAAGGTGCTAAAGAGAAAAAAGAAGAAAAAGTAGTTGGACTACATAGCACACAAGGCAAAAGGAAAAAAAGTTGATCATGCAGGGAGGAAGGTTGGAGGTGCTATAAAAATATCACAACAAATTGAACGTCTTGTTGAAGCAGTTGAAAATAGAAGTTCTACATTATTAAACTTACAAAAAGAAATGAATGGTTGCAGTATTGCAGAAGCAATGAAGATAGTTGAATCTATTCCTGGGGTTGAGATTGGGGGCAATATATGGTTGTTTGCTACTCAACTTCTTATTCGTAAAGAGAAAAGGGAGATGCTTGCAACCATGAAAGAACCTCAAATTATGCTTAACTGGCTTTATTATGAGCAATCACAATATTTGCAGTCTTAAGTTTTTCGTTGTTATTACTATTTTATTCTAGTATTAATAAGGGATTATCCTTTTTTTTGTTATGTTTTTAATAATATTTTAAGGTACAATTGGCTATTTGAATATATGACAATGAATTGTTATTTTGAATGTTTGTTAGATATTTTTTGTTCCTTATTATTATTATTCTTTTGTTCATGCTAGATGATATGGGTTTAAATTATTGATTACAGGTTTTGTTTATAATATGGACATGCTAGATGACGAGCAGGAGTTTGATAGCATCATATCCACTTTTATGATTGCCGTTGATTATTATTATAGGACGTATATTCATAAACAACCTTGCATGAATTCTTCAGAAACAGGTAATATCTGGTTGATGCGAATATTAAAAGGGAATGAAACTCGGTGTCAGAGGATGTTTAGAATGGAGAAAGATGTATTTTTTAGATTATGTAATGAATTGGAAATAAATTACGAGCTAAAAGGCTCAAGAAGAGTGAGCACTGCTGAGGTATTAGGAATGTTCTTGCATACTATAGGACATGGTGTGGGTAATAGATTAGCACAAGAACGATTCCAACACTCTGGAGAGACAGTGAGTAGATATTTTGGTGAAGCACTAGATGCTATATGTCGCTTGTCTATAGATTTGATAAAACCATTTGATCATGAGTTTAAAGATATTCCTGAAGAAATCTTGAGAGATTCTAGATATATGCCACACTTTAAGGTAAATGATTATCAATTAAACTTTTACACTTTATAAAGTTGTAAATATTTTTTACATATATAATTTTATATTGCCGTTTCAGGATTGTATCGGTGCTATAGATGGCACACATGTTCATGTCTCTATACCTACTGAGGATCAAATACCATAAATTGGTCGGAAAGGCATACCAACTCAGAACATAATGGCTGCGTGCAATTTTGATATGCAATTTATATTTGCAATTGCAGGTTGGGAAGGAAGCGCTCATGATACAAGGATATTTTTATCAACTTTACGTAATCCTACTTTGAATTTTCCTAAACCACCTAGAGGTTTGTCATTTTTACATAATTTTTCTTTTTCTTTTTTATCAAATTTTTCTCCAACAGCTTTCTTAAGTTTATTTTTATATAATATTATTAAAATTATATTTTAAATGTTTAGGAAAATATTATTTAGTGGATGCGGGGTACCCACAAATGAGGGGCTTTTTGGGGCCATATAAAGGTGAAAGATATCACCTTCCAGATTTTCGTAGAGGCAGCCAACCAACAGGTTATCAAGAGGTATTCAATCATGCACACTCTTCACTTAGAAGTGTAATAGAACGCACTTTTGGTGTATGGAAAAAACGATGCAAGATTTTGAGGGACATGCCTAGCTATCCATTCAATAAACAAGTAAAGATAATTATTGCAACCATGGCATTACATAACTATATAAGAAGACATGCACAACATGACAAACATTTTGAGAATGAAGAAAATGAACACAATGATTACACCGATGAAGAGACAGGGAGAGAGGTTAATGATGGACAAGAAGGACAAGAAGAAGAATATATCAACAATGGACCTGAAGCACGAGAAATGGAAGTTCTAAGAAATAATATTGCTGCAAGTTTAATGCGAATATGATATTGCATGATAATATATTATTTGTTTTCGTTTTGAGTTTTTGTAGCTCATTACATTTTTTTATGTTTATTCTTAGAATACCTAGTTATACTTTACTTGATGTTATTTAATGAAAATTGTAGTTGATTTTTTAAATATCCATTGTTTTAAGATTTAAAAAAATCCCTATAGCATAAATTTTATTTTTAGTTAAAATTATTATAGTACACAATTAAAGATATTGTATGTGTACATTTTTATATGTTTAAATAAATTTCATCCTACATTATGTGCATTTTAGTCATTTATTTTCTTACAGCAGTTTAACAATAAGATTTACCAAACGCTCATAACTGCTTTCAAAATTCACAATACTTTTGAAAATAAAGTTTACCAAACACTTAACTGATTCTTGTCACAGCTGATTATTTCTACAGCACAGCTAACAGCAATTATTTTAAAAGCTACAGCATTACCAAACTGGCCCTAAGAGTTATTAAATTGTGACAGCTTACTACATTAAATATGTAAAATAATACTTCAAACTTATAAAATACCAATATTTGCCTTTATAAATAACTACAAAAGGTACAACATACATTTTGTAATATCTAAACAACCCCAAAATAAACACATATTAGAATAATTTCTATTTTTCTTAAATTAGCCAATTGACTCAACAAGTAGAGCTTTTATAAGTAGAGATGACAATTTTTCCTGTTCAAATGGGATCATGCGGGATCTCATCTCCTTTGAGACGAAATCGGAACATATTTTCACATTCCAAATTAAAATGGGGTGGGATGGGACAAGGACAAAAAATAAATTCCACCTTTATTTCTGGGACAAAAGGAGGACCAAGTATAAAATATCGTCTCATCCTATCCCATTAATAATATAATTTTAAGACTATTTTAAATTTTTAATTATTTTATAATTTTAACCTAAGTAACATTCAAAGTTGAAACCTAAAGCCTAAAATTAAATAATAAAAGTAATAGAATTAGAAAGTGAAGTGTCAGCCAAAAGCCACAATTAAAATTTATTTTTTTATATTTTTTATGATCAAAATATAAGTTGGTTATTATCCAAATCTATAACTTTTCAAGCGTAAATCTTACTATTAATATGCAATGAAAGCAAACAGGTAATTAAAAAATGTTAGCATATAATTGTATTCAAACATGTATGTCGTAGTCAAAATAAAACTATTATTTGATTATTTTACTTTGTATTTATTTAAAATTTTTGCTATATTGAGATGTGATGATCCTTAAAAGAAAAATAATGTCAAAATTTATTTATTTATTTACATTCGGGATTATTCAGGATAACAGGATGGGACAAGATATTTAACAGGACGAGTTTGGGATAAATTTTTGTCCCAAAAAAAAATAAAGGGACAAAAATAGGATATTTTTTATCACACTTGCATATACTATATATAACTGGGATTGGCAAATCTTGCCTCATTCCATCCTATTGCCAACCCTACTTATCAGTAAGTTTTTACTAAAAATATTTTAGTTATTTGGTTGTTGATGAGAGCTTTTATTAAAAAATTATAAAATTACTTAATAGATAGGTTTTTAAAGTTGTATCATAAAAGGAATGAAATAAGATTATGAAATAAAAATATGACAATTTGGACAATTTTATTTATTATAAAAATTCTCTAACCTCTAGTCTCAAAAGTCCAAAAAACATATTTTAGTAAAGACAAAATAGCTTACTTGAGAAAACTGAACAACACTAAAAGTTTTTTAAAGAGTTTTTAAGACTAAATAAACAGTCATGTTTGTTAGATAAGTCATCCCCAAGCATGCATATTATGTGTACAGTGACAATAACGAGTGTGGCACCTTTTTTTTTATAACATTACCATGACAATACACTTATATTGTAATAATAAAAAAAATCAGACCAGTTTTTATCCTTAAAGTAATATTTTTTTTTTCATTAACTCATTCATTTATTAAATTTGAAAAATAGGGGCTGAATTCTATGAAGCTTACTCCTTACTTCTAAAATGGTAATAGACCATAGCTAACTTTTACCTATAAAGCAACTAACATAATTCCGAGGACATTAGGAATATTTGTTGGGATGAAGAAGTCCACTCCACTTAATTACGGGGACATCAATAGAATTGCAAGAATTAAACCTCCTTCCCCCAAATATGGGGATAGAATAGAATAACGTTGGTGGTTATGTATCTATAATTAGGATATTATTTATAACCTACTTTAAGTTCACTAGCAAAATTAACTTAAAACTAGCAATATTGGTTGAACTTCGCTAGATAAATTAGTATTTTCACTACCTAAAAATCCGAAGTGTATGTGTTCCCTAAGGAGATTCAACAAGTCGAAGAGCAATAGATTTGCTAAAATTAAGGTAAATGGAATATTTCCAAAATAAACAGAAAATCCACCCACGTAGCCAACAAAATTGCACAACAAACATCATAAATATTCGAGGGCCAGCCTTAGATTTCTCTTACTGACAGCTCAACCTCTAAATGACAACTCATAGGCTGGCAAATGAAAGTAAAAAAAAAAAAATTAATGTTAGCGTCTTAATTCCACTTATTTGGTTTAATTTCCTTTTGTTAAAAAAAAAAAAAGCCATCAACTTTCTATTCTTAGCATTTTTTTCTGCTCAACTTGGCACCAGCTTTCTCTCTATGCTCGCCAGTTTTCTTTGCAAAGAAAATTTGATAAAGCAAAAATTAATCTCTTTTCTTTGAAGAATTAAATTCGAAGAAGGTTTTGTTGTGTTCGCTTGTTACATGATTGCCAATGGGCAGGCACATTGGCAGGCCTGCGCGCAATGTTGTACATGTTTTGGTTTTAATATCATTTGTTGGTGCGACTTTTGGTTTATCAGACACTGAAATTCTCTTACAATTCAAGAGTTCATTGAATGATTCATCATCTGCTCTCGTTAATTGGAATGCTGTAAGGAATCCATGCACATTCAATTATCCAAATTGGAATGGTGTTCTTTGTTTGAATGGCAGTGTATGGGGACTGAAACTTGAGCAAATGAATTTATCAGGGACCATTGCTGCCGAATCTCTCGGTTTATTATCTTCGTTGCGCACAGTAAGTTTCATGAATAACAAATTTGAAGGCCCATTGCCTGATCTAAGGAAAATGGGGCCTTTGAAATCTATCTATTTGTCAGACAATGGCTTTTCAGGGAACATTTCTGATGATGCATTTGAGGGTATGACTTCGTTGAAGAAATTGTATATGGCAAATAATAGATTAACGGGTACAATTCCTTCATCACTTGTTCAATTGCCTAAGCTTATGGAGCTGAGGCTTGAAGCCAATCAATTTCAAGGACAAATACCTGAAATTAAACAGAATGAGATGAGGTCTTTCAGTTTGGCCAATAATGAATTGGAAGGTCCAATTCCCGAAAGTTTAATTAAGATGGATCCGTCCACCTTTGCAGGTAAGTATGCTATCCAAATCTATACAAATTTCAGTTACATATTAACATTTGAGCATCATAAATAAGGGTAAATTCTCCTGTAGTCTCTAGAATTTAAGCCAATTTATCAGTTTTGTTGCTACTCCTTATAATTGTAAAAGTTACACAAATCGTTGCCCCTCGAATTTGTTTGAATTTTAAGTTTTATAAAACAAAAGCAATTTAGCCTTAATGTTCGATTCGGCAACCATAAAAATAACACTGCAAAAAATTGTGATGTAATTTTTAAAATGAAGAGAACTAAGAGGATAATTGACAGCATTGCCCTTTTCAATTCTTTCACTTGCACAAATACTTTTGGTTCATAACTTTCATTTGCTCAATCCAGGTAACAAAAATTTATGTGGGCCGCCTTTAGATCCTTGTGTATTGCCGAAGTATCCAGAGATTCCGAACAACGTGAGCCAGCCGCCGATCATAGTCCAGGAGAATCCAAACCAAAAGAAGGAGGTATCTCTGCTAAAAATTATCATGATAGTATTAGTTGTAGGGGTTTCACTTGGAATTATTGCGGCTATTTTAATCGTCTTCTACTTGAGAAAACGCAAAACACAGATCGAACGAGCCTCGTCATATGAAGCCTCAAGCAAGTTGCCAACTTCATTTGGAAGTAGTAAAGTGGAACCGGAGCCTATTGAGATCAAGAAAAAGGCTGATTATGGGAAGCTTTCATTTGTGAGGGATGATATGGAGCCGTTTGATTTACAAGACATGCTTAGAGCATCGGCTGAGGTTTTGGGAAGTGGGACATTTGGTGCTTCTTACAAGACAGTTATATCAAATGGGCAAGCATATGTCGTGAAGAGATATAAACAAATGAACAATGTCGGAAGAGAAGATTTTCAAGAGCATATGAAGAGGCTTGGGAGATTGGAACATCCGAATTTGTTGCCTCTCACAGCTTTTTACTATCGGAAGGAGGAGAAGCTCTTGCTTTATGAGTTTGTTGAGAATGGTAGCTTGGCTAGTAAACTTCATGGTAAGATTCTTAACTTACCAGATTTTAATTTTAAATGTTTTTGCTCTTACAATTATCCGTGTCAATTCATATATGTTTATTTGGGAGCATTCTTTTATTAGATCAGGATTCCTTAGGATCAAGATTTTTTTTATAATGAGTTTATTCACATAGGTGATTATTGATTAATATAGATAAAAAAAAAAGTTAAATTCCGACAAAGAGCTTTCACTAGTTGAGTTGAGACACAAAATCTATAAAAATTTATGAAAGTTCAGATCAGAATATCTATCAGCATCTAAAAGGATGTGTGTATTGCCCATTTGCTTAGCTTTCTGCTGACAATATTGTCTTGCACACTACTATTGCATCTTTCTCGTTAAATTCGCAACAAACCACAACTATTTGCTCAGATACTGATCATGTTGGATAATTTTCTTTTGTCCAGCAAATCATACTGAACAACGACCAGGCCTTGATTGGCAAACCCGGCTGAAAATCATAAACGGAGTAGTCAAAGGAATGGCTTATCTCCACAATGAACTTCCAGGTTCAATTATCCCTCACGGTCACCTTAAATCATCCAATGTGCTTCTTGACAAGTCCTTTGAACCACTATTAACAGATTATGCTCTAAGGCCATTGATCAACCCCGACAATGCACACACTCTCATGGTTGCTTATAAGTCGCCCGAGTATGCACACAATGGCAAAATATCGAAGAAGTCTGATGTATGGAGCCTTGGAATACTAATCTTAGAGCTATTAACTGGCAAATTTCCTGAAAACTATCTATTACAAGGTTATGATAGTAAGGCAAGCTTGTCAAATTGGGTCAATAACATGGTTAAAGAAAAACGGACAGGTGATGTGTTTGATAAAGAGATGAAGGGAGCCAAAAATAGTAAGAGTGAAATGATAAATCTTTTGAAGATAGGATTGAGTTGTTGTGAAGAAGATGTGTTGGCAAGGATGGAATTGAAAGAAGTTATTGAGAAGATTGAGCGGTTGAAAGAGGGAGGTAATGATCATGGTGAACATTTTTGTGATGGGTATGTTCAAAGCATTAATGGGTCAGGGGACGGGTTCTTCTCACATGGCTGATTGGAAACTACGCAAACCTTTGAGGTATGATTTGTTGCACCTGCTGATAATTGACTATGAAAACATAAAGATAAAGATGGAATTGGTTATTCTGAGGGGATAAATTTCATATTCATGAATGAAACGTGAGGTTAGTAGAGAGAAAAAAATGAGGTTATTGTGGTTAGCCAGTCGTGTAATTAATTTGCGTAAGTTGAAGTTTAGATGATAGAAATTCATAATTTGTTGGTTTGTAGAAAGAAAATGAATGAAACGATCACCTTTTTTTTTCCTTTTCTTTTTTTTGTTTTATTTTATTTTATTTTATTTTTGGTTAATTCATTATTTCACTTAGCTGTTAATTGCATGATCATCACTATATCATGAAACATGATAGATTCACCATAACAACGTGAGTCTTATAGATTTTATCAACTATAAAATTCACTATTAATAGATGAAATATATATAATAGTTGGAACTCAAATGTTAGGATCCTTAATATTATTCATTATGATAATTTAATTTCTCTAGAAAAAAATAATGCATTGCTATGATCAATTAGTTGAATTGAATTTTTGAATCGGATGATTTGAGTTCCAATGGAATAAAATTCACGTGATTGTATTTAATTACACTTTATAGTTAAAAGGATCAAGAGACCCCAAAAGCTTAATCAAAATTTACACAAGATCTCGAGCAAATGTTTTTCACTTTTCTATAATTCGTGAAATGTTTATAAATAAAAATATAAGAATAGTTTAAATCACAAACAAATTCTATCATCAATACACTCGTTACGCCATATAATTAAAAGGATCAATAGACCACAAAAGTTTAATCAAAATGTACACAAAGACCTTGAGTAATTGTTTTTCACATCCCTATAATTTGTGAAATAGCTCAAGACATCCCTCTCCCCGATTTTTTGTATATTTTAACTGTTTTACCCTTAATGAATTTGGACAATTCAAATAGATGAAAATTTTGTTTTAAACAAAAATATTATGGATTACTTTTTTTTTTAATTTTCTTACTATTTAGAGAAACCAACTCAACCCAATCAAATAACTATTGAGGATACATGTTTGTGGGGAATGGAAAATGCAGATAATTGCAGTAATAAAAGTGGAACTGTAATAAAGTCAAGATAATTGCAGTGATAAAAGTGGAACTATAATAAAGTCATATGTCTACAACAATATAGGTACAAAGACAACAATAATAATAGGTGAACTACAAAAAATTAGTGTGTACTTTAAAACTCGTTACAATTGTTGCTTTCTATAAGACATTATTTGCCCCCATCAATCATGTGATGCATATGTGTTAAGCAATACACCTCTAAGATACAATGAAGCACTTATTTGTTAGCTTGCATTGTGCATCGATAAAAACAAACCTGAATACTGTTGGATATTTGATGCATAAAAAATAAATGTTATGTAATGCAATTTGTTTTAGGAAAAAGCACTAAGGAAATAGGGGTGTAGGATCATTATTTTCGTGACTATTTCAAATGAAATGCCATCATGAAAGGATGCATCCTTAAGTAAAAAATATCTCATTTATAAGGCATAACTAATTGGACATGTCTTTATAATAACACATATTTTTATAATAAAACATCATTTATTTTGAAATTGTCCCACAATAACATGCCCATCCCAAACCAATGCAACCCTTAAATAGTTGGGTTGGGGTTGACAGGGTTGACAGTTCAATTATAATTGAAAATTAAATAAATTAAAACATTGAAAAAAAACAATTAGTACTTAAAATCGAATCAAAAAGGAGGTAAAAATAAAACATATTAATTATATATCATAATATGAAATGTTGTTTGTAGTCTAATATTTATCGATAAACAAGGGAACAAAAATAAATGTTGTCAACCATACGGCATAATATACTTGAATATTAACTTACGTTTATTGACAATTGAATGTGATTTTTAAATTTGGGACTGAACATTAGAATAAACGCTAGGCTTAAAAGAGAAAAGTTCAAAAGAACTATTCTTCAATAAAAGGGTAGAAAGGGTTAAATACTAGGTTTATTTATTTTGGGTTTCATAGTTGAAAGTTAACAGATAGGGTAAGTTGGGATGTATGGATCCATTATGAACCCAACCCAACCAATCATTAATGGGCTTTAAAAAAATTGAGTCAATTAACTCATTAAAATACACCCAACTCATCCAAATTTAATTAGGAGCGGTGATATTTTCTACCCCTCATTTTATTTAATTTTCCCCATCAAGCACTTTTATTATAGTATTTATATTGTCCTTGTGTGTAATTATTTCATAGAGTAAATAGATTTTAAGTACATCTAAAATTTTAATAATTAAAGATTTCAGACAAGCTTGCCCACACCCACGAGCCATGGCTGTCCTTGTGGGGAAAAAAAAAACACTGCTGCACCAGTAAGGAAGAGAGAGATCATTACTTTTTTTAAGATAAGATTATAATAAGGATAAATAGAGATTAGGTGGGATATATTACGAGATAAAGATTATTTAAAATTTTTTAATAAAATTAATTAAGAATTAAATTAGAGGGTCAAACATCGGGCTGCGTTGCGTTTGCCACTTCTATTTTCATGTGAATATATGAAAAATGTAAATAATTTATAAGATTAAATTTGTGGAAGCTTTTGTTGCTAGTCATGTATTGTAAATTTTCATCAAATCAAACATGAACTTTGAATTAAAAAAAATGATATATATATATAGTTTCATAGATTAATAATTTCAATACTTTTAGTTTTTTTTCATAATCCATTGAATATGGATTTTTAAAAAATATTGAATTACCAAAAAATGTATATACATTTAAAATATTAGAGGAAACTAATACCATGTTTTGTTGTTATGTAATAATAAAAAGATAATTACAGGTATAAAAATTTTTAATTTATTAATTTACTGAAAATTAATTAATTTCCTTGAAAATGCCACATTTTAATTGTTTTATTGTATTCAACTGTTTTTAATTTATTAATTATTTTTGTTTCCTTATTTTCAGTTAATTTTTAATTAATTATTAACTGTACCTATGTTATTTGTTAAACGTTGGCTTTGGTCTTGTGAATGTTGTTGATGTTGCACTGCTTGTGTGGTGTTATATAAGATTTGTTGCAATTTATGATCAATATGCTTTATTATCTCTAGATTAATAATATTGCCACAAATTAGGGATGGCAATAAACTTCGGATCCGGCCCAGATCCGCAAAGATCTGGAAGATCCAGACCCAAATCCAGATGCAAGTGCATCTAGAAAATCGGATATCTAAATCCGCATTATTTTATAATTAAATTATTTATTTAATTAAATTTCAATTGAAAAATATATAAATTAAATTATTTATTTAATATTTATAAGCATAATTAACTCGACAATCTTCATTGACTACGAATAATATGTTAAAAAACTAAAATAATAATAATAATAATTAGAGAATATTGTAATGAATTGGTTTACCTGAGATATTTTTTTAATTTTTTATGTTTGATTTATGTTGTGCAATTATCGTTTGTGAATTTATAGTGTTATTGTATGTTATTTATGTTGAATTGATGTTGAATTATTGATTGTTTAATTATAATTGAATTTTATTTGATATTATTAGGTAAATTATTAAATTTAAAATTATATTTAAATTTATTATTATACGGATTTGGATATTCGAAAAATTCACTGGCAATCCGTGCGAATATTACTTGCATCCGGATGCCAAAAGTTCAATGTGTACCTAGATTTGGATCCAGATCCGCATTTTGCCATCTATACCACAAACTCTTGTACAAATTTAATCTGTACAAACTGATGTGACATAATCAAATTGGTTGAATTAAACATCTCTTGGTCCACATGAAATGTTTTTATTATTTTATATTTTCATTCAACAAATAAATTAGTGTTAAATCAATTTGTACATCAAAAAGTTTGTACATGAATTTATAGGTGTATCATCACTCTTATCTTTATTGTAAATAAAATGGACTACTCATTTTACTAGCATTAAAAAAGTTCATTTTCAATATTTTATGTAGATATTCACAGTTGAAATTAAGGAGACATTTGATGGGAAATGTAACACTAAAAGAAGGTTTAAGGAAACTAATGATTGAGACACAAAAGAACAGATGAAAAGCATGAAAATAGAACCACCTAAACTTAAAGAAAGGGAGTTGTCGCCATAGACATTGGACATTCAACTTTAGGAGCGTCCTTATTTGCTAAGCAGTTTGATGAATTGGAGTTGGAAAGTGAAAAAACTGAGATGCTAAAGGAGGTAAAGCCACTATATGCTTTTGGAAGGGGTAAGAACAGATATTTAATTAATAAAATTGTTAAAGAAATGAAAGCAGACATATTTGCTGTTGCTCATGGCGATCAATACATAGATAAAAATTTTGATAAAAAATAATTGTATTTTGACTATTGACATGACATTAAATTTCAATTAAGGAGATTGTTATCTTACATTATCATGTAAGATACATGATTCTTTCACAGCCGTTCGATAAAAATCTAACGATTGTAGAAATATAAGATAATAAATCATGTTATTTCGACAACTGTTGGAATATCATCCAACAGTTGTGGAAGAATTATGTATGTTACATGATAATATAACATAACAAAAAGCCTTTAATTAATGGTAAAAATTTTAGAACAACAATAATTTTGGGTCACATGTTCTCGATATCACACTGTGGCTGAATGTAAAATAAATTATTGTAAGCTAGAGAGCGATTTGAGGCACGATACAAAATCAGAAAGCTATGAACATTTATGAATAATTGTATGCTAAAATTATCTTTGTAGATTTAAAACTTCAAATGGCGGAAGAGAAAAATTTGACCTAAAACTTTAACATTTGCTAAAAAAAGAAATAAACTGGGCACTGGACAAAATGTTTAGCATGTTTCTGGCCAACAATCTCTTTCAAATTCCTGCACTGCAAGATGAATCTAGTATTTGCTTAATTTGAGAATTAATATACTTTATTGATCTACAAATTTGTGCAAGGCATTTAAGTAACTAAATAAACTCTTTACATTGTGAGATATGTAAATTTCTATAAACTCTTTACCTTGTCAGATATGTCAATTCCTTGCGTACGTCGATGTAGAGATCATAAACTCCTGACTTAATTACATCTATATATTCACCTAGTATAAATAGAAATAATTGTTATCTTGCTCGATTCACAATTAAAGATACATGGAAAAATAATTGAGTTTTTTTTTATTTCTTATTTATTCAAAAACAAACTTCTAATTGGATAGTATCCAAGATAGGGATTGTCCTGCTCTTTTTCTTTTTTTTTGTGTTCACGACTAACGAACCTCAATTCCATCCGTAGCGGAAATTTTACGTACAGGCGCCTGCAAGTCCATCCTCAAATTATTAGTATGGAAATTTTAATTATTTAATAACAACAATGCTAGATATTCCCAAATTTATCCCAAAAATTCAACCAATAGACACTATGAACAAAGTAGTGGAAGATTTTTATAAATTTCTGTAAAATTTTGTAGTACCGTTTTTAACGCAAATGACTAATGCCATTTAATTTGAAATGAATCTTTTGAGATATGTATTCATAGAGTGATCATAATACTAGTATTAAAATTCTATTTGAGATAATAAAATCTCTTGTATTAAAAATTAAGAGAAAATCATGCAAACCCTGCTCATATGGGTGGGAAAAGGAATTGAATTACCATTAGGCTAAATAATTTAAAAAAAAAACACACATACACACAATAACCGCAATATTATATATACTAGGAAATTTAGAACAACCTTATTCATGTCTAACTAGGCTCTTTGTTTGTATGTTGTTTGGCAGCAGAGGATTTGCTGTGTTAAAAGATTTCAAAGAAGTAATAAATAAAACCACTCAGTGAAAGGCCAATTGATCAAGCCTGCCGCCCTCATACTTTGAACCCTCATAAAATATTGTGGGGATTAGAATTCCTTCCTCAATTATAACAAATAATTAAGTGGAGGTAATCTTCTCGTTTAGAAAATGTGAGTGTAGCAGACATTATTCGAATATTAATTAGGGTAAAAATCTGAACAGTGCTTTATAAAAAATAATGTAAATTAATTTTCAATAACAATCTAATTGTAAATATTAATAGTAGGCTCATATAATATGAGTTATAACCTGATTCAAATATGAATTAAAAAAAAGTGATAAACAAACAAGAGAAATGGTGGTCGTGAACAAGTCCATAAACAAGGCTACGTCGTCAAAGAGGAGTCTTATTTATTGAAATTCAATTATGTTGTAATCTTTTGTAACTTAGTGGATTGCGCAATAGTTGAGAGTGGCTTTGTACATACAGGAATTTTCAAAACTATGTGAAAATTGCTTATGTTATTTCTTTAGTTTTATGCATTTGCTAATTTAATTAAGTTGACTTCAATTAAAATTGCCTAACTAAGAAAACGGATCTAGCACTTTGTAAGAGTAACATTCATCCCTTTGTTGATTCCTTTCATTCTCACAAATGCTTTTGGTTAATAAATTGCACAATACAGGTGAAGTGTTCCCCAAGCTAATTACCTCAAGGCTTATAAAGAACAACGAATTAACAAAATGATGATTATCTAAGAAACAAATCAACAATCAAAGAACAGAGAACTCAATTTTTGAAATCACAGAACACAACTATTAACGTGGTTCAGTCAATTTGCATTGACCTACATCTACGGGGGAACAAATTCATCAGCTTCATTGATTCTTTCAAGTTTATTGTACGCAGAGATTACAGAGCATGTATCAAGGAACAAGAAAGCTTCTTTCTCTCAAGCTAACTCTCTCACAAGAATGCTCTAGATCTCTCTTACTCACACACTCGAATCAGCTGTGTAAACAGTCTTATAACAAATCCAGAAGCTTTTCCAGAAACGCACGTGATAGTCATGTGCACTAACGGTTTCATAACAACCTCCTCAGGTCACGTGCAAAGCTTATGCTTCATTAAACCAAAAACGGCAAGGCTGTCTGTCGTTTCATCAAGTCAGCAAAACACTCATTAAAACGCAGACTTCACATGTCGTTTTGCTTTAATCATAAACCATCAAACGCGCATCAGTCGTTTTGACCTCTTTGATTTGCTTCACTGAATACACAACAACAGGTTAACAAAAATTTATCGAAATTAGTACGAGATGTAACAAATCCCCTCCCCCCCCGGGGCGAAAAAAAAAAAACAAAAAACAAAAGCATCCGGAGATCATAATCCAAAACAAAAGAAGTAGGTATCTCTACTAAAGATTATCACGATAGTATTAGACTATTAGTTGTAGGAGTTTCACTTGGAATTATTGTGGCGATTTTAATCGTTTTCTACTTGAGAAAACGCAAAGCAGAATCGATCGACCCTCATCATATGAAGACTCAAGCAAGTTGCCAACTTCATTTGGAAGTAGCAAAGCGGAGCCCTAGGCTGTTGAGATCAAGAAGAAGGCTGATTATGGGCAGCTTTCATTTGTGAGGGATGATATGGAGCCGTTTGATTTACAAGACATGCTTAGAGCATCGGCCGGCTGAGGCTTTGGGAAGTGGGACATTTGGTGCTTCTTGCAAGACAGTTATATTAAATGGGCAAGCCAAGCATATGTCGTGAAGAGATATAACAATGTTGGAAGAGAAATTTTTCATGAGCATATGAGAAGGCTATGTAGATTGGAACACCCGAATTTGTTGCCTCTCACAGCTTTCTACTATAGGCAAGAGGAAAAGCTCTTGATTTATGAGCTTGTTGACAATGGTAGCTTGGCTAGTAAATTTCATGGTAAGAATTTTAACTTCTTTGATTTGATTTTAAATGTTTTAGTTCATGAACATGTTTGTAGTTATGGGTGCCTCTTCATACATGTCTATTTGAGAGCATTCTGTCAGGAGATCAAGATTCCTTGGGACAAGAATTTCTTGTAAGTTCATCTTGAGTAAAATTCGCATGGTTAATTAGCGGTTAATATAAATAAAAATAATAGTCAAAGTTTAATATAAATAAAAATAATAGTCAAAAGTTTTGGAACAAACTATCACCAGTAGACCCGCAACACAAGGTACTTAAAAATTTAGGAAAATTTAGATGAGAAGGATGCCAATTATCTATCAGCACCTAAAATATGCGTGTATTGCTCATTTTCTTAGCTTTCCGTTGACCATATTCTCTTGCTCGCCACTTTTGTATCTTTCTTGTGAAATTCTTTCATGAACCACAACTGTTTAGTCAGATACTGATCGTGTTGGAGAATTTTCTTTTGTCCAGCAAATCATACTGCAAAGAAAATGACCTATATTAATACTATTTTGGTTTCAGTAATATATTTTGTAGTGCCAACGCAGTCCACGCCAGTATCATAATGACACTAACAAATAATATCAGTGATTTTATGTAATTATAGTATTAAAACCATTTTGATTCTAGGACATCGTCCATATAATGATACTATGGTATCAAACACACTGATACAAGGGTACTACAAAGATAACGATACCATAGCAACAATGTTTATTCGACAAAAATACCCAAAAAAAAAGAAATAGAAATTTACAATTGGTACCTGAATTGAAATATCCATTGAATGATCTGAAAATTTATTACATTGTGTGGAACAATGTGAATATTGAAATGTAAAAGCCAAAACATGGTGTCAAACCCAGAAGAGCAAAGAGTTTGCAATAAAAACTACTCGAAGAATCAACCAATACCAATTACAATCTTCTATTTATTTATGCAATCTTGATCAATCCTGCAAACCTGTTAAAGAAAAAAAAAATTGTTATGTTAACTAAAAATTAAAAGGCTTTCTCAAAAAACAAATCTTAGAAGAAAGTGAAAACTAGCAAAACGGGTTTGGATTCATCATCATGATCGGCAACAAAAGCAACCCGTTTAGCTAGCCCAGCCGAGAACTCATCAGCTATCAAATTACATGTGTGCATAGCCATAGAAAATAATAATAATAATAATAATTTAAACACGGTGGTATTATTACTTAAGCCAACAAGAATCAATACTTGTATTTTATTTTAACTCTTTCTCTTTTTATTTTTCTTTTTTTGAAAAAGAATTCAACTCAACTTAAAAATTCTTATTAATTTCGATATACTGTAAATAATTTAATGCATGATTTAAATGATTAGCGCAACACCGACACACCATTAGCTAATCATGATGCTGAAGTAAAGAGCAACTTTAAGCATAAAGCATAGTCACAGAGTCTTTTACATTTAACCCAATGCTTGGCAGCAAGCATTTTGTTAAGACACCACATACATGGAACAATTTATGGATTTAATCTGTCCATTAGATTATGGGTGCATTTGGGATTGAGGTGCTGTACCTTTTAAGCTACAGCTGCTGTAAAAAAAAAGCTGTAATTATGAAACAAAAGTTAGTAATATAGAGCAAATGTAAATTTTAAATAACAATTTTGATAAAATTATTAAAGATATAATAGATTTTCTATTATACAAGTGAAAAATCATATCAACATAGTTTCCAAGCTACAGCAACTAGTGTTTACCACACACTTTAGTGTTGTAGCTCTGCCTAACCTCAATCTATTTGTTCTCCATCAACATTAAGTACATTTTTTAAGGAATATTCACCAAAGGTTAATTTTTCAAAAATATTTGTTTTTGTGTTTGATCTTATTAGGGCTTGTTCAATCTGATCAAATATGCAAAAACAAAGATTAGGACTTTACAAGATATTGTTATCTCATTCTACCATGGCCTAAAAACAAAAATGCATTCAATAAACAAGCCAGCCCATTACACAAATATATTTTCCTGATTATCCAATACTCAACACAATGGCTTTGATGCAGACTCAAATAATATGCAATAGATGGAATCCGAAAAAAGAACAAAAGAAAACTCATTCGAAATTTAGCAGTTATGTTGGTTACCTCAAGCATCAGATGACCTTCAAGTCTTCAACTTCAGATGACCTTCAAGTCTTCAACTGCCTGTGCCATGTTTCCGGAGTTGATGGAAAAAACACATCGCTTTCAACAGATAAAATTTAGTTGAGTGCAGCCATTTGAGAAGCATGATTGACAAATGACTCCAGCTCCTCAACAGATGCCAACTTTTCCAACAAAGAAAGCAATCACAAACACAAATCAACATACTAACTATCGGTCAAAATATATAAAATTTCAAAAGTTGAGCTGCAAAAATTATAAGATAAAAGTCATTTCATCCCTTTTGTTTATTGTAAGCAAGAAAGAGAGGGTGAAAAAAATTTTTTAATGATCAGAAGCAAATGGTGAAATTAAACACTACCACAATGAGTTCCACAATTAGCCAATGACTGAAGTTGATTACAGAGAGGTCCTTCTATTATAATTGACATTAGTTGCATGGTTATGAGATTCATGGCCTAAACTCATCAGCACAAGATCATATGACTAACTAGATTATAAGCTCAGATGAATTGCACATCATGTTTATCAAGCACTCATGAACATTTTATTGCATTTCTGTTTTGAGGTTTTACAATGTCAATGTTCACCGAAAACCTCATAAATTATTCTAGGACCATATCAAAATCAAGCACCAGAATGTACTTTAAGACAAGAATCACACACAATATAAGACACAAGAATAACTTACTCATCATTATAGGATAGCAGGACAGTAAATCAGCCATAAGAGCATCACCACCATATGTCTCTCCAGCAGCAATATAAATTGAAGTGCTTGATGCATATCCTACAGCAGTAAGAAATATTCCAACCTCCTTTGGATTTAGGGGACAATAACCTTTGGATGCCGGTTCCTAGGAATCAATTTCCTTCACTTTCCAGTTGGCGGTGTTTTCTCTACAAAGTTTAAACCAAGTTAAAATAAATAACATGCATCAAGTAACATAAACAACTAATCAAGTGAAGAAGCATCAAATCAAGTCAACTCAGACCTTATTGCCCTTAGTTCATCTGCCTCAACAGGAAATAAATCATGGGTGTAGTGCATCCACTAAGGCAAGCATCCTTCTCATATCACAAATGCAGTGCAATATAAGGACAGTAAGACCTCATCCGATCCACCAACAACTACAATGAAATAAATTTTTTCCTACATCTAGTTGCATAGGTCACAAGAAATATAGCACTAAAAAAAAATCAAATGAAAATTCAGGACTAATTATTTACTTTCCTCACTGCATCAATTTGAGGGGCAAAACGGAGGGCTTCATTGCAAGCACAGCAATGCAGCTTCTGAATATCTGGAGGTATATTGTTATTTGCTAGATAAGAATCAGATTTGGCAGCTCAAATAATCTACCAAGAATCATTTGAGTATCAAGATGATCACATTTGGAATACTATGCAAAGCTTTTAACAGAAACATGGTGAAGAATTTCAATAAACACACCAGATAATCCTCCCACATGCTAGGTATCTCTCCCAGGTAGTTATCCATACCAGACTAGCTTATGAAATGTTTAAGTGCTCTGGCAGCTGTACTGAGTTCATTAGGAAGATTTTTTTATGACTTTTACATCATTAGCCAAAGAGTTATTTAAATTATCTTCATCAAAAACATCAGAAAACTTGCTGCAGACAAAGAAAGTAGAAACAGACCACAGATTTCAATTGTTAAGACATTGATGCAGAGACAAACAGCTAAGATCCAAAATGGGAAAGGAACCTAGAATCTTGCCAAAATGACTGTTTATCGGGCTCTGGAACTACAATAGTGGCATTTATGATACAAGCTACAGCTACCATGTCGCATATCTGCAACTCGAACATTTAGACTATAACTCAGCTCTCAATAATAGCCACAGAATAATTTTAACAAAGCAGTTGACGCTAAGCACTAAACTAACACCTTTTGCATTTAAATTGTCTAAAATACTATCAATAGAAGGAGGAAATGTAGCAGGAAAAGCAAAGCAATTTCAGGCGGTAAGCTTATAAATGGTTAATGAGAAAAGTATTCTAAGTGAGTACAACAGATAAATAGGACACCAGGTTATGCTTACGAATGTGTAACTAAAAAAAAACGAATACATTATATTCATACTTTTAGGACTAATGATAACAATCAAATCTAGATGAAATCAACCAAAAATGGAGAAATATAAGAAGATGCATAATTGGTTTCTACTGTTCTCTTTTAATCAATTTCCAAAAATATGTGAAAGAATAACGGACAATATAACTGGTCAAAATGGAATCATTCACTGAAGCATTCCAGGTGTATATTTTGTAACTTCTCAATTCACCATATCAGAAAATAAAGAGCTTCCTAGCAATGGGATAATTACACAGACAAAATGGGAAATTATGGATAGAAGAAAACAAAAAAACAATCCTGAGCACGCATCTGGTTGAATCCAGTTAGTCATCTGATGCTGTCTCCAGTGAATCTTCTATACATTTTCCTTATAGATTAAATATTTTGTCCAAGAGAAGTAAGGTTCAAAATCCAAACCACAACTTCAAAATCAGTGAAATCAAACCACAAATAAGCTTCAAAATTTAACCAATTCATTACCAAAACCCACTGAAACACTAAATAGAGATAATCTTTATTTGATCAAATTAAGTCACTCACTTCGACTTATTAAACAAGAGATAAGAAATAACAATATGAACAAATACCTAGGGTTTATTCAAGAAAAACTCCAGCGCTGAAAAAAGAGCTAGAAATTCTTTAATAAGGACAACGACGCGACAGCTGCATGCTCGACTTTGTCCGTCAAAAGGAAATAGCATGGCGGCGGCAAGGGGGTTCGATTCAAAATAATGGCAACAAGGAACAACGGTGTGAATCAAACGGCTATCATCGGCGAGTCAATCACCGGCCAAAATGACGGTGAGAACGGCCGGATTCATATGGGAATTTCAGTGAGAACTTCAAGCTGTCCAAGCTTTTTTCCGATCAATCATTTTAGAAGCTGTATTTTTTTTTTTTTCCCTCCTGCGGTTTCTTCTAATTTGATGTAGAGTCATGCTTTATTTGAGTTTTAGGGTCAGTAGAGAGCCAGTGAATCGATTGCGGGAAGAGAGGGAAGATTAGGAGACAAAAAATTCATTCAAGTGCTCCTGATTTTTAAGACAAGAAAACGACGACGTTTAGATTTGAAAAATAAAATTAATTGATACGTCTGTTAGTATCAATCCAGTATCGTAATACCATAATATCAATAGTTAATAACATGTTTTGCTAAAAACGCTCAGGTCATCAAATACTGAAATTCTTTTTTATTTAATATCAGTAATTTAGTATGAACGAAAGTCATTTTCTACTAGTGGCAGGGCTTGATTGGAACACGGCTGAAAAGGGGTGGTCAAAGGCTTGGCTTATCTCCACAATGAGCTTCCAGGCTCAATTACCCCTCACGGTCACTGTAAATCATCCAATGAGCTTCTTGACAAGTCCTTTAAACGACCATTAACAGATTATGCCCCAAGGCCATTGATGAACCCCGACAATGCACACACTCTCATGGCTGCTTACAAGTCACCCCAGTATGCACACAATGCCAAGATATCAAAGAAATCTGATTTCTGGAGCCTTGGAATACTAATAACTATCTATTGCAAGGTTATGATAGTAAGGCAAGCTTATCAAGTTGGGTCAATAAAATGGTTAAAGAAACAAGGACGAGTGAAGGGTTTGATAAAGAGATGAAGGGAGCCAAAAATAGTAAGAGTGAAATGATAAATCTTTTGAAGATAGGATTGAGTTGTTGTGAAGAAGATGTGTTGGCAAGGATGGAATTGAAAGAAGTTATTGAGAAGATTGAGCGGTTGAAAGAGGGAGGTAATGATCATGATGAACATCTTTATGATGGGTGTGTTCAAAGCATTAATGGGTCAGGGGATGGGTTCTTCTCTCATGGCTGATTGGGAGCTACGAAAACATTTGAGGTATGATTTGTTGCGCTTGCTGATAATTGATGATGAAAACGTAAAGATGAAGATGGAATTGGTTGTTTTGAGGGGGTAAATTTCATATTCATGAATGAAATGTGAGGTTGGGAGAGAGAAAAGAATGAGGTTATTGTGCTTAGCCAGTGGTGTAATTAATATGCGTAAGTTGAAGAAGTGATAGAAATTCATAATTTGTTGGACTGTAGAAAGAAAATGAATTAAACGATCACCTTTTTGTTTTCCTTTTCTTTTTTATTTATTTTCTTTTTGGTTAATTCACAATTTTATTTAGCTGATAATTGCATGTTCAAGACTATATAATTGAACATGGGCGTTTGTTACCTTACATGATAAGCTAACAAACATAACAAAATGAGAAGCGTTGGATTTGAAACTTGAAATTTAACGGTTGAAAAGAAAAAATAATGTATCATGAGAATTTTGGGAAAGTAGGACAAATTTAAATTTGAAGGTTTTTTTATTTAATTTATTTATCCAAATAATCCAATGCTTGCATGACCATAAAATTAATCATGCTCTTAATGTAAAACTTAGCAAATTTATGTAAACATATTAGGTTAATTAAATATGTGTAATAATAATAATGACATTAATAAATAATAATAGCAACAATAATAATAATGATGACAACAACAACAACAACAATAATAAAAATAAAAATAAAAGAAGTAATAATTTATTAAATTCATTTTTATTTATTATTATTATTATTATTTAAAATACTATTATAATGATAATTAATATTTTCATTATTATTTATTAAAATATTATTATAATTATAATTTACTAATTTTATTAAATTTTAAATTTTAATTATTATTTAAATTAAGGATAAAATGGGTATTAAAAAGTTTAGTTTGGGGTAAAAAAGTAATTTTTTGAAATAGAGTTCTAATTTCTAACCCCCTTAGAAATTAGAACTCTGGTAATGATTCTTAAATTTATGGGTCCACACTGCTCCCATTCCGATCCCAAGTTTTCATTTTATAGGTAAACAACTTATTGATTATGATTCCTTCATTTCAATTCACATTACTGTTTAATAAACACAACATTAGGCTTATTAGTGGTAAGAATAGAATGGGCAAATGAAGGCATCAATACTTTTCTTATTATTCTTATTAACCAAAACCATTATGGATGTGTTTTACTTGCATGGTTTATGATTGTATAGTAATTAAGAATGGGTGTGAATGAGACACACACAAGAGATCAAAGGTGTTCAGAATTTAATCTGATCTGCTCAGTCCGTATGATCCGTATAAATCCAATCCGTGAAAATCTTATCCGTGGATTAGTGGATTGAATTGGATTAAAAATTTAAAAATCTGCAATCAGTGGATTGAATATGGATTTACTTATGTGAATCTGCAAAAATCCGCGAATTCGTAAAAAAATAAAAAATATTTATTTAATAAAAAATTAAACTTGAAAATATGTCATTATACTTACTAATAAATAAATAAGTTAAAATATAGTTACATTAACACCATATTATGTCTTATCCAAAAATAATATAAAATAAAAATAATTAAATAAAAAATATACATTCCCAAGCAGTTAATTTTTATGTAATAATCTAAACACATGAGATTTTTTTTCTTTTTGGTGCATTATATTTTAAAATTTTAAATGTAGTTTCTATCTTTATTTAAACAATTAATTTATTTAAATCTTATTTAATTTTAAATTTGATTGGTAATAAAATCATTTTTATATTAATTTTTTTATTTAGTTACTTCGTCGATATGACATGATTAAAAATTTTTAGCCCGTAAAGCAATCCACAAAATGGTAGATTGGATATAGATTAGGTCAAATCCGCATCCAATCCGTAGATGTATAGATTAGATTTGGATTGAAGTTCACCAATTGTGGATTGGATTGAGTTAAAAATTTATAATTCGTAAAATCGTGGATCGGATATGGAATGATGTTCAATCAGCAAAATTTGATCTGCGAATACTCCTACAAGGTATTATTATTTGACTTTTAAAATTTATAAAACTAAAGGCGTTTATTACCTTACGATTTGACCATCTTTTCAATCAGCTTCAACCGGCAAACTTATATTTTCACCAGCAATAAATTTCAACAACAGCAATAACAATCCGCATCCAATCTGTAGCAGCAAAACTATTATTATTATTATTACTACTACTATTACTATTATTATTAAAATTTATCAATGTTATTATTATTTTCATCATCATCAATATTATTGTTGTTGTTATTATTATTTATTAATGTCATTATTATTATTACACATATTTAATTAACCTGACATCTTTACATAAATTTACTAAGATTTAAATTAGGACCACAACTAATATCATGGTCATGCAAGCATTAGATTATTTGGGGATAAGTAAATTAAATTAAAACAAGAAAGAAAAAACTTTCAAGTATGAATTTGTCCCACTTCCCCACACTTCCCTTGATACATTAAATTTCCTTTCCTTTCCAGCCGTTAGATTTGAAGTTTCAAATCCAACATTTCTCATTTTACTATGTTTGTTTCCTTATTAAGTAAGGTAACAAACGCCGTGAACATGATAGATTTATCACAACAACTTGATTTTCAATTAACATGGTATTCATCTACTAAATTTTATCAATTTTGGAATTCACTATCCAATATGTGATTTATACATAATAGTTGGGGCTCAACGATTGAGATCCCTAATATTATTCATAATAATAATCTAATTTTTCTAGAGAAATGTATGGGGAGGACTAATTAGTTGAAATGAATCTTTAAACAGTATACTGTGTGTAATCAAAGTTTCAATAGAACAAAATTGACGTGAATGTAGTTTAATTATACCATATAATTAAGAGGATCATGAGAGCCCAAAAGTTAATCAAAATGCACACGAAACCCTTCAGTAAATGTTTTTCACATCCCTATAATTTGTGAAATTTTAATAAGTAAAAACATAAGAGCAACTAAATCACAAAAAAATGCTATCATCAATAGACTCGTTGTGCCATATAATTAAAAAACACGCTATACTATATAATTAAAAAGATCAAGAGACCACAAAAGTTTAATCAAAATGTACATAAAGACCTTAAGCAAATGTTTTTCACATCCCAATAGTTTGTGAAATATCTCAACACATCCCTCTCACTGATTTAGACTCGTTTGCCATATAGTTAAAAAAAATACTTTATACCATATAATTAAAAAGATCAAGAGACCACAAAAGTTTAATCAAAATGTACATAAAGACCTTAAGCAAATGTTTTTCACATCCCTATAGTTTGTGAAATGTCTCATCACATCCTTCTCACTGATTTTTTTTTATATAACTTAACGGCGTTACCCTCAATGGGCTTGGATAATTCAAATAAATGGAAAAACTATTTTAAATAAAAATATTGTGAATTACATAATTTTTTAATTTTTGTATTTAAATTTCTTACTATTTGGGAGACACCAACGCAACCCAATCCAATAACATGTCCATCCCAAACCAATCCAATCCTTAAATTGTTGGGCTGGACTTGATGGGGTTGACAATTTGATTAAAATTGAAAATTAAATAATTTAAAACATTGAAAAATTAAAAAAAAAACTACCAGTACTTAAAATCAAATTAAAATGGAGGTAAAAATTAAACATATTAATTCTGAATCATAATTTAAAATGTTGTTTGTAGTCCGGTATTTTATTGATAAACAAACAACAATAAATGCTTTCAACCGTATGGCATAATATATTTGAATATCTACTTGCGTTTGTTGACAATTTGTTGTTTGTGTGATTTTTAAATTTGGGATTGAACATTAGAATAAACGCCGACTTTAAGAGAGAACAGTTCAAAAGATTTCTTTTTTCGTTTTTAATGGAAGAGTAGAAAGGATTAAAAATTAAGTTTATTAGACGATATAATTTTTAATGGAACAGTTCAAAAGATTGCTATTCTGCAGAGCACTTTTATATAGATATATAATTTTTGTTATGGTATTTCTTATTAGACTAAATTATGAAAGGCCTAAAACCTATGAAAAATATAGGCTTGATGAAATTATTTTACATAAAATAACACAAGCGTATTCTCTATAAGAACGGTCAGGGTACTTACAATTCTAACTAAAGTGTCTAAATGCAAGACACGACAAAAAGTCAAAGGTGTGATTCATTAAAAAAAGACTTAGGTCTTAAAGAATGACCTAGGTTTATTCTTTACAAAGAATGACCTAAGTCTACTCTTATAAAGAATTACCTAGGTTTATTTTTTACAAAGAATGACCTAGGAACTTAGAAAATATTTTAAGTAAAACGACCAAAGGGCCAGTCTTCGATAAAGTGTCAAATGCATGATTTAACAAAGAATGACCTGGGTTCATTATTTACAAAGAACGACCTGGGTTCATTATTTACAAAGAACGACTTGAAATACAAGTTATGCAACCCAAGAGCCGGGATATTAAAAATATACAATACAATTCGCACAACAATTTAATCTATTACCTTAATCAAATAAAAAACAATAAATTCATTCAAGCACAATATTAAAAGAGTAAGGAAAGAGAAAGCAAATACAAGAATTTTTACGTGGTTCGGCTATCCCCACCTACGTCCACGCCTCCAAGCTCACCCGGCTTGAGGATTTCACTATCCAAGCCTTCCAAGGCTTCAAATGTTTACAATTAACTTCCAAAGTGTCAATGGACCTTTACAACAAGAGATTATCTCCCCAATCTCTTTACCCCAAGTGTTTCCCACACTTGTACACTCACAATTTGATGAGAAATGAAAATCACAATAATAAAACTCTCTTTAAGAGTGGATAACAAATTATAGCTCAATAATGATTCAATAAATGATGATTTGCGAAATGGAAGCTCAATAGATGTTGTATGATCTTATTTTTGTCTGGATTAGTCCTTAAAATGAAGTTAGGATTGAGTTTTTATAGTTAAAACCTAAAAACTAGCCGTTATAGACAAATTCCAGCAGCCAAGCGGTTAGCCGCTTGATTTATCCGGCTAGCCGCTTGTAACAGTGATATTACCGTTATTTTGAATTTTGCTACAGTAACACTGTTCACCCAAATTACACTTTAGCCCAAAACTTTCTATAATTATACTATGGCCCAAAACGTCATAAAACTTTACAAATAGGTCCAATTTCAGAATTTCCAAATAGCATCGTATTTCAAAACTTTCTGAAATTATGATATGACCCCAAATATATTATTATTACTCAAAGAGGTCCTTTTCAAAATTTAACATAATACCCATAATTTTCAAAGTTTTCAAAACCTTTCACTTTAGTCCAAAATTTGAAAATATAAGATTTTGCTCAGGCGGCTAGCCTCTAGCCTCAGGCGGTTAGCCGCTTCCTCTCTGTCCAATTTTGGATTTCATGTGATTGAATTTCATTCGAGTCCAAAAACTTTCATAAATTATAGTATGGCCTAAAATGTTTCAAAACTTTACAAATAAGTCCAAATTCGAAATTCAAAATAATATTTATCAAACTCAAAGATTGCAAAACTTTTCATTTAAGTCCAAATTACTCAAATCCACAACATACTTTATCTTATAAATATAAAACCTTTTAGTTATAAATGTAAAACCTTTTAGTTTATGAAAAATAATTATTGAATTAATCTTTTGAGCTTCTCAAATGCTAAATCATGCATTAATTAAATCATACCGGCTTTACAAGAATTTATCGTAATAATTCGTCCGTTGAGCTCTAAACTTCATTCTTGATTTCGTCGTTGTCCGTGGAGTGTCTTGAACTTGATTTCACTTGATTGACTTGCATAAATATTATCCTTCAAAAACTAGTGAAAATGTGAAATACAATATTTATTAAATCACTTAAGACACATGTTTGTTATCATCAAAATTACATTATGTGTAGCCCTTTAGGCTAACAATCTCCCCCTTTTTGATGATGACAAACATCTCATGTATTTTGACATATATACTCTCCCTTAATACATGGCATATATAATTTGTATATTCTCCCTTAATATTTCAAAAACATGCACAAATATTTCAAAATCAAAATATATTATATGTCTCCGTATTCAAAATACATGATCTCTCCCCCTTCATCATCAAAATTACTAGAAAATCATGCTAAGACCGATAATATATTAATGGTTCATCAAGAAATATGTAATAACCAAACATCCAATTAACAATAAAATGATCATAAACCATTATTCCATCAATTACCAAATTAACAACTCATAATATAAAATCATAATAAAAAGAAAACATGTAATCAAATCATCATTATATCTCAAAATCATTACCATGATCATATATCAACCATAAAAATGCTCAAAATGCATGTTACTTCCCTCAATTTACATCATCAAAATACTTTGTCTCCCCCTTTGGATAACAAAAATGTTCAAAATGCATATTATCCAAAATTATATTGCATGCTCCCCCTAAATATATGGCCAATTTAAAATTTTAACCAAATTGATTTTATCCAAAAACAATATCATATTTGTCTCCCCCTTCATCATATAAAAAATAGATAGATGCGATTTGAAACAAGACATCAAAAATAATTCGATGAAGATATTACCCATTTTGTGCGAGTAAAAATTTCGGCAGAGTCTCCCCTTAAAAATGAACAAATCCTTAAATACACAACATGATTAAAAACACTTCCATATAAGCTTAAACAATTATTTCAAACCAACAACTCCATCAATTTATCAAGCAATACATCAAAGTCATCATGAATTCCCCCAACACTTGTAATAATTCTATCCGAGGATCGTATAATCATATTCGAATAAAACACCTTAACTAAATTTTCATAGTATTGCTCCTTAATAACTAAAACATTTTTCCAAAACATTTTTCCAGCCCATAGCAATGAGAAAATAACTAAGAAATTTGTCACAAATTTCTAAATTCTTCAAATTACGAAGATTAACAAAATAGAGAGCAATAACCGACCTCGACATAAAATGGTCGTGAAACCGTTTCCGAAGACGTAGATGCTGCAAGTGGGTTGATATGAACTCCGTATTATCTCCATAATCGTCCTTGCGTCTCTTGGCAACTTGTTTGCTTTTGGATTTTTCACCACCCACCATTGTTGGAACAAAAACAAGCTTAAAAATCTAATTTCGGGTTTACAAAAAATTGAGTGAAATGGATTTATTTGAGTCAAGAAAGTTGATCCTAGAGATGATTGAAGACTACAAATGATGTTAATTGGATCAAAAATGGGTTAAAGGAAGCTTGAAAATGAAGAGAGAGAAACGGGTAGAGTTAGGTTTTTTATTTGGGTTTTATGTGGAGAGTTGATGAAATGAAGTTTTGAGAACGAAAATTGAAGGAGCAATGGATGAATAATGATTTGGATGATTGATTTTAACAAGAAAATGAGTGTAAGATGAAAAAATTTGAGAGAGAAATGGAGAGGTACTGTTCATGCGTGAGAGATGATGATGAAATGATGAAGAACAAGTGAGGAAATAATGATTGGGAAGTGTTTAATGAAGGTTAAATGCATGGGTAATGGTTTGAGAGATTGATCTTGGCATAAAAATGGTGGAGAAAAGAAGAAAAATTCAATGAAAATGAAGGAAAGCTACTTACGGTTTTGGAGAGAGAGACAAACAAAGAACATGTGAAGAAGAAAAACAAATGAAGAAGAAAAAGGGTGACAAACCCGTGACCAAGCGGCTAGCCGCTTGCTCTCGGGTTTGGGCAATGCCCAAGCCCTCCTTGCTGCTCTTTTTGCACAAATGATCACTTTTCGACTGATTTGATCGATTCCAAGGTTATTACGTGATCTCGAAACATCTCAAAAACCATTTTAATGCATGAATCATAATTATAAACATTTAAGATATGATTAATACAAAAATACAATTAATTCATTATGCATATATTTTTCACAATAATTAAACATATAAGCATTCAAAAGTTAATGAATAAAACACAACACTTATCTATCATGCTTAAACACTTCATAATCATCAAAATCAAACAAATCCATCATGTTGAGTTGATAAACTATGATCATATATATATAACCATGCATCATGATAAAGCACTCAATGTTAAACATAATGATAATTCAATCATATAAACATACAAGCATACTTTCACAAATTCAAACTACTATCCCCCCCCCCTTTTTTTTTTTTAATGATCCACTCAACATGATAAATATGCAAGATAAATTTATCCACTTTATGTTAATGCACACAATATTATGATGCCAAATGAAATATTAAATACTTACTAAGATTAAAATATCATCACTTATAATCAACAAGGCAATAATTGTTACCAAAACAATTAAATCATCTTGCCTCATTATTTTTGCTTAAACCATGATCAAGTGATTATCCTCACAAGCTTCATCAAGGAACTCTCCACCCTTCTTTGTTTGTGGTACCTACAAAAAAATTATTCAAGTTGTGTACTTTGGTACCCAAATATTCTTGGGTCCTTGAGTGTTAGTAATGATTCCTTTTGGAACCCAAATACATTTTGCTCCATAATATACATTTCTTTTAACTGGACATCTATTTTTCATGTGACCATTTTGATTACAATAATGGCATACAATTTGATCGTTAATGGAGGTAGTTTTAACAAAATAACTCTTATAAAATTTTTGTTTCAAATTTGGCTTATAACCAATACCTCCTTTGTCAAACACACATTTTTGTGAATTAAGCAAGTTATCAAACATCTTTTGCCCATTTGTGAATTTTAACACAATTTGATTTAGCTCAATACTCTTCTTCTTAAGCACTTCATTTTCTTTCATTAATTCATCAACATGTGATTTCTCATGCTCATATGAAGTACTTTGTTTGCATTTAAATGATGCAATCTTATTATGTAACATTTCATTATCTAATTCCAATTCTTTGATCTTTTCATTTAATGAAACATTGCATTTTTGTAAAGCATCATTTTCATTTTTCAAGTCATCTACATGTGATTTTAGATGCTCGTGTGAAGTGCTACATCGCTCATTTGATAATGTAATTTTATCATGCAATGTTTTATTCTCTAATTCTAGGCATACAATTTTTGCATTTAGAGATTCATTTTCATTTGTGAGCTCCACCATTTTCTTTTTAAGACATGCATTCTTTTTACCAATTTTCATCCACTCATTATACAATTCTTTAAACACATCATGTAATTCATCATAAGTAGAAAGATCATTTACCTCTTCAAGTTCATCATTCGATTCATCTCCAATTGCCATGAGAGCTAGATTTGTCATTTCTTGATGCTCTTCATCATCACTTGTTTCCTCGTCGCTATCATCCCATGTGGCTGCCATTGCTTTCTTCTTGAGCTTGTTGATAAGAGGACATTCCGGTCTTATATGGCCAGGTTTCTTGCACTCATAACATTTGATTACTTCCTTCTTCTCTTTTTGGTTCTTGAGGTCTCTAAATTTTCTTCGCTCACTGGATTTCTTAAGAAATTTTCTGAACCTCTTAGCCAACATATCTATCTCTTCCTCATCCAACTCGCTTTCTTCATCACTCTCATGTTTCGAGGCTTTGAGAGCAATGCTTTTCTTCTTCTCCTCATTGCCTCTTTCGGCTGCTAAGTCTTCTTCATAAGAAATAAGAGAACCAATTAAATCATCAATAAGCAAGATATTTAAATCTTTGGCTTCCTCAATGACAGTCCTTTTTGGTCTCCATTCTTTAGGTAGCGATCTAATGATTTTCTTAACCTTCTCGCTATTTGAAAAAGTCTTTCCTAGGGCTGCTAGAGTGTTCACTATGTCCGTAAATCTAGTGTACATAGAATACACACTCTCATTTTGTTCCATTTGGAACAACTCATATTGTCGAGTGTACCTACTAATTTTAGACTCTTTCACTTGATTTGTGCCTTCATAAACAACTTCAAGTTTGTGCCAAATTTCATTAGCACTTTCGCAACTAGATACTCTATGAAACTCTTTCTTATCTAGTGCACAAAACAAGGCATTCATAGCTTTGGAATTTAGAGAAGCTTTTCTCTTTTCCAATCCATTCCATTCCCGTGAAGGTTTTGGAATATCTTCCCCGACTTCATTTTTAGTCAAGGGCATAAATGGACCATCACAAACAACTTCCCAAATTTCATAATCTAGTGCTTGTAAATAAATTCTCATCCTAGTTTTCCAATATGGGTAGTCATTACCGTCAAAGAACGGTGGTCTAATTGTGGACTGTCCTTCCCTAAAGGTTGAATCATTTTGGGTTGCCATGGATCTTTTACTCTAGACGGTTAAGTCCTAACAAGAGAACCAAGCTCTGATACCAAATGAAATACAAGTTATGCAACCCAAGAGCCGGGATATTAAAAATATACAATACAATTCGCACAACAATTTAATCTATTGCCTTAATCAAATAAAAAACAATAAATTCATTCAAGCACAATATTAAAAGAGTAAGGAAAGAGAAAGCAAATACAAGAATTTTTACGTGGTTCGGCTATCCCCGCCTACGTCCACGCCTCCAAGCTCACCCGGCTTGAGGATTTCACTATCCAAGCCTTCCAAGGCTTCAAATGTTTACAATTGACTTCCAAGGTGTCAATGGACCTTTACAACAAGAGATTATCTCCCCAATCTCTTTACCCCAAGTGTTTCCCACACTTGTACACTCACAATTTGATGAGAAATGAAAATCACAACAATAAAACTCTCTTTAAGAGTGGATAACAAATTATAGCTCAATAATGATTCAATAAATGATGATTTGCGAAATGGAAGCTCAATAGATGTTGTATGATCTTATTTTTGCCTGGATTAGTCCTTAAAATGAAGTTAGGATTGAATTTTTATAGTTAAAGCCTAAAAACTAGCCGTTATAGACAAATTCCAGCAGCCAAGCGGTTAGCCGCTTGATTTATTCGGCTAGCCGCTTGTAACAGTGATATTACCGTTATTTTGAATTTTGCTACAGTAACACTGTTCACCCAAATTACACTTTAGCCCAAAACTTTCTATAATTATACTATGGCCCAAAACGTCATAAAACTTTACAAATAGGTCCAATTTCAGAATTTCCAAATAGCATCGTATTTCAAAACTTTCTGAAATTATGATATGACCCCAAATATATTATTATTACTCAAAGAGGTCCTTTTCAAAATTTAACATAATACCCATAATTTTCAAAGTTTTCAAAACCTTTCACTTTAGTCCAAAATTTGAAAATATAAGATTTTCCTCAGGCGGCTAGCCTCTAGCCTCAGGCGGTTAGCCGCTTCCTCTCTGTCCAATTTTGGATTTCATGTGATTGAATTTCATTCGAGTCCAAAAACTTTCATAAATTATAGTATGGCTCAAAATGTTTCAAAACTTTGCAAATAAGTCCAAATCCGAAATTCAAAATAATATTTATCAAACTCAAAGATTGCAAAACTTTTCATTTAAGTCCAAATTACTCAAATCCACAACATACTTTATCTTATAAATATAAAACCTTTTAGTTATAAATGTAAAACCTTTTAGTTTATGAAAAATAATTATTGAATTAATCTTTTGAGCTTCTCAAATGCTAAATCATGCATTAATTAAATCATACCGGCTTTACAAGAATTTATCGTAATAATTCGTCCGTTGAGCTCTAAACTTCATTCTTGATTTCGTCGTTGTCCGTGGAGTGTCTTGAACTTGATTTCACTTGATTCACTTGCATAAATATTATCCTTCAAAAACTAGTGAAAATGTGAAATACAATATTTATTAAATCACTTAAGACACATGTTTGTTATCATCAAAATTACATTATGTGTAGCCCTTTAGGCTAACACGACTTAGGTCCATTCTTTACAAAGAACGATCTAAGTCCATTCTTTACAAAAAATGACCTAGGTTCATTCCTCACAAAGAATGATCTAGCCACTTAGAAAATATTTCTTAATAATATGCCTAAGGGGCAAGTCTTTGATAAAGTGCCAAAGGCATGATTTAACAAAGAATGACCTAGGTCTATTCTTTACAAAAAACGACCTAGGTTCTTTTATTAAAAAGAACGATCTAGGTCCATTTACAAAAAATAATCTAGGTCCATAACTCATAAAGAACGACATACGGGCAAATATATGCATTTTACGGAATGCGTCAATGAGTCAATAAACATTCAACAGAACGAGCTTACTAGCTAACATATATTCTGCAGAATGCGCTTACAGGCAAAATATTGCAAAATCAATCCTCTTTATAAGGAACTAATATAAATGCCGAATTTAAGCTAAATTTTATTAAAAGTTAATGGCCCAAAAGCATGAAAAATGTCCAAAGATTACTTGTCATGAGCAGGTATTGACACTTATGAATATGTGTCTGAAATTACAAGTTATGCAACCCAAGAGGGGGGTGAATTGAGATTTTGAAACTTATGTAAAATAATTCACACAACAATTTAATCTAACACCTTAATGGAATAGAGAACAATAAATTCAAACAAGTATAATAATAAAAGAGTAAGGGAAGAGAAAACAAACACATGGATTTTTACGTAGTTCGTTAATCTCCGCCTACGTCCACGCCTCCAAGCAAACCAAGCATGAGGATTTTACTATCCAAGCCTCCTAAGGCTTCAAATTCTTACAATTGACTTACAAGGTATTAATGAACCTTTACAACAAAGAGATTATCTCCTAATCTCTTTACACAAGTATTTCTCAAACTTATACACTCACAAATTTGATGAGAAAAAGAAGATTACAATAAAAACTCTTTTTAAGAGTGGATATGCAAATAATAGCACAATAAGAATTTAATCTATGATTATTTTGAGATTTGGAAGCTCAATATATGCTATATGATCTTGTTTATGCTTGCATTAGTCTTTAAAATGAAGTTGGAGTTGAGTTTTTATAGTTAAAGCTCGAAAACTAACTGTTATACGTAAATTCCCGCAACCAAGCAGTTAGTCTCTTGATTTATCCCGCTAGCCACTCATAACAGTGATATTACAATTAAATTTGAATTTTGCTACAGTAATAATGTTCAAAAAATTACACTTTAACCTAAAACTTTCTATAATTATATTATAACCCAAAACGTCATAAAATTTTTCAAACAGGTCCAATTTTAGAATTTTTAAATAATAATTGTCATCTCAAAACTTTATGAAATTATGATATGGCCCCAAATATATTAGTATTTTTAAAAGAGGTCTTTTTCAAAATTTAACATAATACTCATAATTTTCAAAGTTCTCAAAACCGTTCACTTTAGTCTAAAATTTGAAAATATCAGATTTCTTCAGGCTGCTAGCCGCTAGCCTCATTTAGCCGCTCACTCTCTGTCCAATTTTAGATTTCAAATGTTTGGATTACATTCGGGTCCTCAAACGTTCATAAATTATAGTATGGCCCGAAACATTTCAACTGTTTACAAATAAGTCCAACTTCGGAATTCAAAATAATACTTATTAAATTCAAAGATTGTAAAACTTTTCATTTAAGTCCAAATTACTCAAATCCATAAAATACTCTATCTTATAAATATAAAACCTTTTAGTTTATGAAAAGTAATTATTGAATTAATCTCTTGAACTTTTCAAATGCTAAATCATGCATCAATTAAATCATACCGGTTTTACAAGAATTTGTGGCAATAATTTGTCTGTTGAGCTCTGAACTTTTATTCTTAATTTTTCCATTATCCATTGAGTGTCTTGAACTTTATTTCACTTGTATAAATATTATCTTTTAAAAACTAATGAAAAATGTAAAATACAATATTTATTAAATCACTTAAGACACATGTTTGTTATCATCAAAATTACATTATGTGTAGCTTTTTAGGCTAATAGTGCCTCTACGCATGGTCTTTGTCTGACACTTGTCACAAGAAAAATGCCACATAACCTCTCCCATTAACTCTAAATTGCTTATATAAAGGCTAAGACCTCCCATTTGAAGGTAAGAGGAAAAAGAGCATAAAACGAGTTTAAAAAAAAAAAAAGTTTGCACATCTTACTCTAGATTTTTCTCTTTAAAAATTGAGTAAAAAGATCTGACTTGAGAGTTAGAGGGTTATCGTCAGCATGCTGGCACCCTTTGATAATTGTTTCTTTTTTTAGAACAATCAACCATAGGGAAATATGTGATTTGAGACACTCACCTCAAGAAAAAAATAAACCACAGAACTTGATTTAGAGGAATGTCTGAAACACAAATCAATCACTGTATGTTGAGCAAAAATTTGCATCAACGTTTCTAATTGCTTGAACTGGTTGAATACAAAGGTGGTTGGTGGTTAAAAAAAAAAGTCCTTTTGATATTGACGAATTTTAATAATTAGAGAATTTAGACGAAGTTTGCCACATCAGTAAAGAAAGAGAAAGATTATTAATTTTTTTTAAATAGATTTTTGAGTTTTATACAATAGGTGTATGAAAAAGGATAAAATTATAATATGGGTAATTGAATATATTGGGAGATAAAGATTTTATCTAAATACTTTTAATAGGATTAATTAAAAATTGGGCTGACGAGATAAAATAAAAAAGTCAAATATCACCACTTTTTCTTTAGATTAGGTTGAATCCAATCCATTGGGCTGGATTGAGTTTGACATCTCTATTCATGTGAATATATGAAAATTTTAAACAATCTATAAAATCAAATTTATAGAAGCTTGAGTCGTTAATCATGTATTGTAAATTTTCATCCAATCAAACACAAACTTGAATGAAAAAAAATTAGTTTGATACTTTAATTTCATAGATTATTATTTTTAATATACTTTTAGTTTTTCTCTTAATCCATTGGATATGGATCTTTCTAAAATTCAATTACCAACAGATATATATAGGTTTAAAATATTAGAGGAAACTAATACCGTGTTTCATGATTATGTAGGAATAAAATGAGCATTGCAAGTATAAAAAAAATTAATTTATTAATTTTCTGGAAATTTAATTAATTTCATTAAAAATATCTAATTTTAATTGTTTATTATATTCAAATTTTTTTAATTAATTAATTATTTTTGTTCCTTTATTTTCAGTTAATTTTTAATTAATTAACGGTACCTATGCTATTTGTTAAATGTTAATGCTTTGGTCTTTTGAGTGTTGTGGATACTGGATTGCTTGTGTGGTGTTATGTTAGATTTAATGCGTTTTATGATCAATATGCTTTATTATCTTTATTATAAATAAAATAGACTACTGATTTTACTAGTATAAAAAATTAATTTTTAATTATTTTATCATAGATATGCCATAGTCAAAATTAAAGAGTTATTTAACTTGAAATATAACACTAAGTGAAGGTTTAAGAAAACTAATTATTGAGAGACAAAACAGTGAACATAAAGGAAGAAAAGAGAACTATACAAATTTAAGGGAACGGTGAGAATTGTCACAATAGATATTAGACATTCAAATTTAGGAGTCTCTTTATTGCTATGCCATATAATAAATTGGAGTTGAAAAGTGGAAAAACTGATATGTTAAAGGAGTTAAAGCAATTGTATGGTTTTGAAAGGAGTAAGAACATGTATTTCATTACTAAAATTGTTAAAAAAAATAAAGCAGATATATTTGTTGCTAAAGGTGATCAATACATAAATAAAAAAATTTTGATAAAAGTTGTACTTCAAATTAGAGCCAACTCTACCAATTGCCATCAAATTATAAAATTATAAAGTCTTCCTTCTAGATAGTTCTCTCTCCCAAAGGGAACCTAAAATGGATGGAGAAAAAGATTCTCTGGTAATCCAATAGCGTCACTCATGGGTTGAGTGGTTTTGTGCCATTGATAGAGCGGTGGTTAACACGGTAGGAGCTTAAGAAAGATACAAGAAAAGATAGTAAATTGGAGAAGTCAGTTATTACAGATAATCGGGTTGGCAGGAGGTTAGTGAGGATTATCAATGCAACCTAGTAGACTTTAAGGGGGGAGGTGGATTCTGACGAACTCATACGGAAATGCACGGCCATAACCTTAAAGTCAGAAGAAGAAAATATGATTGACTTTGCAGGGAAAATGAAAGCTAAGGGTGCAAAAATAACAGCACATTGCCTCATTGAAAAAAAATTTCATACACGAGGAGTCTCTCGTGAAGGGCTTAGAGAAGCTATGCAGCAAGTTTGGAGATCGGTAAAAGAAGTGAAAGTGGAGAGCTTAAGGGAAAATATTTTTATTTTCAAATTCACTTCAGAGGGAGAAAAGAGGAGAATACTACATGGGGGACAATAGCATTTTGACAATTCGTTAATGGTGCTTCTAGAGCCAACTGGTGTAGGTAATATCAACCAACAAGCCTTCACTCATACATCATTTTGGGTGCAAACCATAATGCACCTATTATGTGTATGGACAAGGACATAATGCGGGAGATATGAGGAAGATCGGTAAAGTGAAAGTGTTAACTTGTATATGTTCATAATATTGATTTTGATGATAACAAACTTTAAATGCTTTATAATTAAATTGTTGGAGTCTTTCTTTAGTAAAAGAAAGTCTTAAAATGTCTCCTTAACATGTTCATGAAAGATGGTTTTCTGTTAAAATTCAATTGAAAAATATTTTCCTGCAATTTCTGGCTATAGAAGTGGTTCTGGAAATAAACGGTTTACCGTTTATGTTGAAAACGGCAAACCGATTAAATCCAGAGAGTAAACAACTCTTAAGGCTTGAACCGTTTATTTAAAACGGCTAACCGATAATTTCCAGAAGTTCAATTCCTTGCTAATCTTTAACCGTTAGCGGAAACGGATAAGGCTAACACGTTTTGCAGGCTACTGGAATTAAACGGCGAACCGTTTATATAAAACGGCTAACCGATAATTTCCAGAAGTTCAATTCCTTGCTAATCTTTAACCGTTAGCGGAAACGGATAAGGCTAACACGTTTTGCAGGCTACTGGAATTAAACGGCGAACCGTTTATAGAAAACGGCTAACCGATAATTTCGAGAAGTTCATTGCTTGCTAATCTTCAACCGTTAGTAGAAACGGATAAGGCTAACGTGTTTTGCAGTTCTTTGGAATTAAACGGTGAACCGTTTATATAAAACGGTTAACCGATAATTTCCAGAATGTTATTCCATGATACGCTTTAACCGTTTAATGAAACCGGATAACAAAATCATCTTCGGTCTCTGGAAATTAACGGTTAAGGGGTAAGTCTTAACAGGAAACCGTTTATTTGAAAAACTAGCTCTAACGGTAACTTTTGAAAATAAACGGTTAACCGTTAACTATTAACGGCGAACCGTTTTCGAAAGCGATCGATCGAATGGCTAGTTTTCAGCTCCAAGTATAAATAAGCTCATTCAAATCCGAACAAATGTTGATCACTCCTTCATCATTGAGCATACACTCGAGAATACAATCTTCAAAGAGCTTGAAACACCTTTATTCTTCATTTATTCACACATTGGGCATTGATTTGTAATCTTAAAAATTGTGTGAGAGTGAAACAATTTGTAATCTTAAAATTGTGAGTGATTGTAAGTGTTGGGAAACACTTGGGTTAAGAGATTGTGGATAATCTCATATTGTAAAGGTTTATTGACACCTTGGAAGTCAATTGTAAGCAATTGTAGCCTTGGAGGCTTGCTTAGTGGAATCCTCAAGCTTGGTTTGCTTGGAGGCGTGGACGTAGGCGGGGATAGCCGAACCACGTAAAAATCTTTGAGTTTGCTTTCTCTTTCCTTAATCTTTTTTAATATTGTGCTTGATTGAATTTATTGTTTTTGGTTTGATTAAGGCAATAGATTAAATTGTTGTGCTAATTGTGTTGTTTGCCTAGCTTAATTTTTTTTTAAAACCCAATTCACCCCCCTCTTGGTTTGCCTAGTTAGTATTTCAGAAAGAGGTGGAAACTGATGAAATAAGAGAGTACATAGGCTCTTTTGCTCAAATAAGAATTGGGATAGACATAACACAACCGCTAAAAAAGAGGCTATTGTTAAGGTTAGAAGATGGTGAGAGAATTTTGCTAAGGGTGGCGTATGAAAAGTTACCAAATTTTTGCTTCTGCTGTGGACTCACTGGGCATCAGTACAACAATTGTCTTGAGTACAAAGGGCAGCCAAAAGATGAACTGCCATATGGTGCTTGGATGAAGGCGCTAACAAAGATAGAATGAGTCAAGCAGAAAACAAACCAAGATTATTAGAGTGCTAAGAAAAAATCACAATCGATAATCATAAATCATTAACAACAAGAACAGAGGCAAACAAAAATGGTCTGGGGAAGTAAGGTCTGAAAGGAGAATCTGGGTTAACCCGATCTCTTATGGGTCGTAGGACAGAGCTAATGAGGTTTGACCCCATGGAAGGGCTATAGGAAGGATCATTAATGAACACTGGAAAGGGTGAGGAACAGCTAGTCATAGATGGCAGCAGAGTAGCAGAGATAACAGATGCAGAGAGATTGACTAGAGAAATGATTACTGTAGCGGGAAACAACAAGCAGGAAAGGCGGGAAAATGAGATGGAAAATGAAACTGGAAAAGTGGGTTTAGTAAGCCGCGAAGAAATGGAAAATGACATGGGCCATGCAACAAAGAATAAAGGAATTGAAGTGTCTGTAGGGGGCAAAGCTAAGAAAATAAAAAGATGGAAATCTCAGGCAAGGGGAAAAATAATTGAAGAGAGTCGGAATAGTGGGTCAATCTCACTTAAAAGGCCCATGGAAGCACAAGAAAGAACAAGCCTGAAATGTAAAAGAATGAAGCTTTGAGCAATGTCGAGGGAACCATTTGGTCTTCATATTTTTCAGTTAAAGAGCTGCTGGAGGAAGAAGCAAAAAGTGTAGAGCATGACAAGGAGACAACCACAGAAATGCAGCGGCAAAGGCTAACAGCCAGCCCTACTGACAGCTATAACGATTATAAGTTGGAATGTTCGGGGTTTGGAGAATCTCCGAATGCTCCTAGCTCTGAAAAAAATTCCCCACCTGCACAAACCTTAACTGTTGTTCCTATGTGAAACAAAATTAATGTCAAAGCAGGTTAAAGAAGCGTGTAGAAGGTTGAGGCTTGATAATTCTTTTACAGTAGATAGAATTGGGAAAAGTGGTGGCCTAGCTCTTATGTGGAGCTCGAACATTGATGTTAGAACATATCCTACAGTAGACATTACATAGACATGCAAGTGCAAAAAGCAAATGGGAAGCTTTGGAGGTGCACGAGGATTTATGGGCATTCGGAAACTAATCAGAAAAAGCACACGTGGGCTCTTCTAAGAAGGCTGTCAAGTTTGTTTTCCCTTCCATGGCTATGTTTTGGGGACTTTAATAAGATTTTAAACTTAAATGAGAAAATGAGAGGCGTACAAAGAGATACTAGAGTGTTAGCTGATTTTAAGGATGCTGTGAAACAATGTAAACTGATTGATTTAGGAAGTATAGGGCACCCCTTCACTTGGTCTAATCAACAGTTTGGACCATATCTCATAAAAGAAAAATCAGATAGATTCCTCTGTAATCAAGAGAGGAGAGCTGAATTTTATGATGATCCCACTACAAATTTAGTCCATTGGGAATCCGATCATTGCCTGGTCATGATGGAAGCTAAAGAAAAGGACCAGAGCCTGGAATTTGAGAGGAAATATGTTAGTAGAATTCATTACGAAGACATGTAGAGTTCTTATGAGGCATGTAAGAACATAGTGAAAAATGAATGGCTCAAATTGCATACAAACACAGAAACCAGCCCTGTATAGATGTTTAAAACAATTGCCAAAAATTCCATGGCTCAATTGCAAGTATGGAGCAGGGAAGAATTTGGAAATAGGAACAAAAAGTTGAAAGAGCTAACAAAGAAGCTTAAGGATGCAAAAGAAAACAGCTATCAGTATGAAAAATAAAATGACATAATAAACATCAACAAGCAGATTTAGAGAATGTTGACGGATGAAGAGATGTACTGAAAACAAATATCGAGGGCTAATTGGTTAAAGGGAGGGGACAAGAGTACCAAGTTCTTCTATGCCAAAGCATCATCTAGAAAGCATTGAAGACAGATCGAGAACTTGGCAAAATGATAAAAATGAGGTTGAAATGAGGTTTTGTGAATATTTTCAAGAGTTATTTAGTACCTTAAATCTAGGGAACGACCAGATCAGTGCAGTCTTACAAAGGTTAAGCCCAAAGTCACCACACAGATGAACACCTTTTTGGAACAGCCCTACACAGTAGAGGAGATTATAACAACCCTTTCTTAGATGGGCCCAACAAAGGCTTCAGGATCAGATGAATTACAAGTCGTTTTCTTTCAGAAGCACTAAGAGGCAGTCAAAGACGGAGTCCTTGCAACGTGCCTTTATGTCTTAAATGAACAAAGTATCATAGCTCCACTTAATCACACATATATTGTTTTGATTCTTAAGACGGCGAGGCCTGGGAAAGTGACTGAGTTTAGACCTATTAGCTTATGCAATGTAATTTATCGATTTGTAGCTAAAGTGATTGCTACTAGGCTGAAATAAGTGATTCATGAGATAATATCTCCAACACAAAGTGCCTTTGTACCAAATAGATTAATAACTGATAATATTATTATTGGTTATGAATGTTTTCACAAAATTAACCATAGTCAAAGTATATAAAAAAAAAGGGCTAGTTGCCTTGAAGCTAGATATTAGCAAAGCATACGATAGAGTAGAGTGGCTGTTTTTGAAACATACAATAGAGAGACTTGGATTTTCTGATAAATGGATTAGGCTTGTAATGGACTATATAATCACCCCTTCTTTTTCTATTATCATAAATGAAGTTGCTAAGGGGTTAATACAACCTCAAAAAGGGCTAAGGCAAGGATGCCCTTTTTCCCCTTATCTGTTTTTAATGTGTGCAGAAATCTTCTCCAACCTACTGGTGCAGGCAAAAAAGTAGAAATTAATTCATGGCCTAAAGTTCAACAGAAACATTACAATCTCTCATCTACTTTTTGCGGATGATAACCTAGTGTTTACAAGAGCCTCAACCAAGGATTGTAACAAATTGAAAGCAATCTTTGAGTGTTATACTTCAGTTTTTGACCAACTTTTCAATTACAACAATTCATCAATGATCTTTGGAGGGAAAGTCTTGGATGGACAAATAGAGGCAATAAAAAGAATTTTTCAGCTGAATGTAGTGTCTAGGCATCAAAGATATTTCGGGCTGCCCTCGATGGTGGAGAGAAAGGGAACTAACTTCTTCAACGATATCAAGCTCAAAGTGTTGAGTAAAATTTCAGGTTGGCAACACAAATTCTTTTCTAATGGAGGCAAAGAGGTTTTGATCAAAGCTGTAGCTCAAGTAGTACCAGCATATGCTATGAACATTTTCAAAATACCCCTTACAGTATGCAATGATATTCAGCGAGCAATTGCAAGGTTCTGGTGGAGTTCTAAAGAAGACAAAAAAGGGATACACTGGACAAAATGGGAGAGAATCAGCCATACAAAATTCAGAGGGGAATTAGGCTTTAAAGATTTCTCAAGTTTCAACCAAGCCTTGGTGGCAAAGCAAGGGTGGAGATTACTTCAAAATCTCGATTCATTAGTCGCCAAAATCTTGAAGGCCAGATACTTTAGGCACGCTAATTTTATGGAAGCTAAGTTTGGCTCTAACCCATCTTTTATATAGAGAAGTATTTTATAGGGCAAGAAAATTCTTCAACAGGGGACAAGATAGAGAGTTGGGAATAGAGACCAAGCACTCGTCATGGGTAGCAATAGGATTCCCAGACCTTCAACCTTTAGACCAATCTTCACATCATCGTTGCCATCAAATACTAAAGTCTCGGACTTAATCGATTCAAATCACCACTGGAATCTGAGGTTGATTGATCAACATTTTACCAAGGAAGATACAGAGGCAATAAAGAAAATTCCATTACCAAGATACCCCCAAGATGATGAATTGATATGGCACCATGACAAAAAAGGACAGTTCATAGCGAGGAGTGGTTACCAGGTTGCTCTTGGATTGAAGTTTGGGAAACTCCAACAAGCTCAATAGGTGTCTCTCATGGCTAGTCTATGATTTGGAATTTTAGCCTCCCAAGGAAAATTAAAATCTTCACCTGGAGAGCTACCAAGAACCTGTTACCAACCTCAAAAAATCTTTCAAAGAGGAACATCCTGGAGGAATTAGTCTGCCAAACCTGTAAAATAGGAGTTGAGGATGTTTTTCATGCTCTCATGGGATGTAAAATGGTGAAAAAGGTCTGGAAACGTACTCATGTTAACGCTATAGTGCAGGATGTGGGGAGAGAGGATATGTTAAGCATTATGCTGAGCTTGGTGAGGAAAATGCCGAAGAGAGAGGTAGAATTTGTAATTGCTGTATGATGGGTATTATGGCATGCTAGGAATAAGTTTATCTTTAAAGGAACAACTTTGAACCCTTTGATGACAATTGCCAAGGCCAAATCAATTATAGAGGCTTATCAAAGAATGCATGAAATGGAATAGATAAGCAAAGGTGGCAATGAAACCAATAAACAAGACCAGTGGAGACTACCACCTAACTGACATTTCAAAATCAATGTAGATGTTGCTGTACATATAAAGCAACAACTTACAGGGTTAGGGGCTGTCATTAGAAACTTAAAAAGCGAAGTTATAGGTGCAGCAGTTAGAAGCACAACATTTTAGGAAGATGTTGCAATTGCAGAGGTTGAGGCTGTCAGATAGGGGATGGAAATGGCAAAGGAAGCAAGGCTAATGGATGTGATTATGGAAACAGATTGCATTAAGGTAGTTAACTTAACCAATAATAGAACCAGCAGCAGAAAGTAGATTTTGTGGACTATCTCAGAAATCCAAGAATGCAAGCCAGGGTTTCAATTGATTCAAATCCAATATGTTCCAAGATGTTGTAACAAATTTGCTCACTCTCTAGCTAAAAGAGCTTTGAAAAGCTTAGAATCTATCATGTGGTTAGATATTCCTCAAGCTAATGTACTGACTTGTTTCAGTTTTTATTGATTGAATGAAAGTTTCTTTTCCAAAAAAAAATAAAAAAAACTCTACCAATTGCCAAATTAGGCAATTGTCTGGATCCTACATTTTAGTAAAATTTCAACTCATAAAAAATTATATTACCTAAACAAATAATATAAGATTTTAAATATTTTATTTACAGAAGACTCTGGAAATCTCATGATTAAAATTTTTACATATACTGATAGTGAACAATAACATGTAAACTTAACGATCACCAACACGTATACCGAATATTTAATGAGCACTAACATGTATACTTAATAAAATATTTAAGTTAGAATCATAAAATTTTTTATCAAAATTATAAAAATTTTACTTAAATAAATAATATACCAATTAGCCATCATCGTGCCATCATTTTAAATAGTTTTTTTAAAATTAGTATCATTCATCTTCTTTTTTAAATTTAATTAATTTTATATTGATATAGTATATGATTAATAAATTATCAATTATTCTCAAATGACTACAAATTCGCCTAAGGTCTCTAATATCTTAAAGCCGCACTGCTTCAAACAATTGCATTTTGACATGATATTGAATTTTCTATTGAAGATAAAAATTTTAGAACAGCAAGAGTTTTGGGTCGAGAATTCTAGCTAATTGGTTATTTATTATTTTTAAGTATTCTATTTTATTTTGTAACACTAATTGTACAAACAATAGGTTGTATAATTTGAAAAGTAAAATCGTCTCTGAAATTAATTTTATTCACACCGTGACTATACACATTGCTTGTAAAATAAATTACTATAAGCTAGATTGCAATTTGGGGCACCACACAAAATCAAGAAGTTAATGAACATTTCATGTGACAAATAATTGTACGCTAAAATTATCTTTGTAGGGTTAAAACTTCAAATAGACAAATCGTTTATGATTCTTCTAACTAGTTTGTTGAGAATCCCCATAAAACAAATGATTGGAAGAGTAAAGTCCAGCTTAAAATTTCAACAATTAAAGAAAATGATTAAGAATTTGTAAAGTTGGTAGTACTGCCCAGAACCCAAGAAGTTTAGCAAGTTCGTGGAAATAATAAGTCCAACAATCTCTTTCAAATTCCCTAGAAAAGAAGAATCCAATATTTGCTTAATTTTAGAACTAATATACTTTATTGATAAACTCTTTACCTTGTGAGAGATGCCAGTTCTTTATTTACGTTGACGTACAGATCATAAACTCCTAAGTCAATTACATCTATATATTTACCTAGTATAAATATAAATGATTGTTATCTACTCGATTCACAACCATCGTTCTTGTTTGATAGTTGCCAATTAGTTATTATTTCTAACTTTTGCTCACTATATCGAAATTTGTAAAAAAAATTTATTAAAATATCTTTACCATTATATTTATAAGGTTGTTTGTCGTGTTGATAATTGTTTTTACATTTTTTTTTCATTCTTTTTGTTTCTAGGTTCGCTACATTCCAACGGTAGTATTTCATACATTTCTTTTAATTTAATGTTTAATCTCATTCTTATGTTTTTCTTCTGCACAGTATTTTATAAATTTTCCTCTAACATATTCTACTAGTAGTAATGATATGGCATAATAATGAATCCCTTCTATTTTCTTAGTTTGGAACCAATTGAGTAAAGCATTATGTAATTTTTTATCCATTGAAATCAAAATTTGGTGTTGTTGAAATCTTAAACAAATTAGCTTTTATGGAAAATTTTGTCACAAAATGATATTAGAATCTTTTACTCCGTATAACGCCGTGGTTAAACAGCAATAAGTGACAATTATTGTAACCACCATTCACTTAATCATGGTGGGAGTCGCCACTAGTTTTAATTAAAAAAATTGAATAAAAGGATTATAATCTCAAAATGCTACTAAAATTTGTGCAGATTTATTGCAAAAAGTTTTGGTGCTATACAGTGTAGTTTGTACTCGGACTATTATTTTTTTAGTCAATTTAAATAAATAAATTTTATTTTTTTGTATTTATGTTATTTTTCATTTTTATTTTTGAAACGGTAGAAGACTATCTTATAAAAAAACAATTTTTTCTTGAAAATATTATCTCTCATTATCCTTATTTTTGTTTTATTTCTTAAATTTACTTAAATTTGAAGTCTTGGAGGGATAGAAGCTTACTAAAGTTCCTTTTTATTTATCGTTAATGATAAATCAATTTATGGGAAGACTCTTATTAAAGTGGAGAAGAGAAAATAATTTTATTTATTTTTGATAAATAATCTTGAAGACCGACCATGATATCTCATTATTTATCACGAGAAAAATGACCTGAAACCAAATCAGAGAACTCACAGAAATAATTGTCAATTAAAAAATTTGTTATTTGCACAAATTTATCATTTTCTCTTAGGACCCGAAGATGGCAAAAATTCATGGGGCCTTGATTATTTGGGCCAGCAACGGCCCAAAATTGTTTCCCTTATTAACTTTGTCAGGCCCCATGGAATCTCATTTTAAGCGTATTTATTATTATTATTATTATTATTATTATTATCACTAATACTACTACTACTATTATTATTTAGTTTAACAGCAACCTAATTTTCTCTCAACTATGTGAGTGAGATTTAAACCACAGCCTTCCTGATTTCAATATAAGAAATTGTACCACATCAACCAGATAGCACAGCCTTATTTTAAGCTCCATTCGACTAAGTTAATCATTTACTCAAGACAAATTTAGGTGAGAAGGACTATCTTTAGGACTTGTCATGAGTCTCAATCCCATTGAAATCATGCTATTTTAGACCCCCTACTACTAGTGTAAACAGACAAAATATATATATATATTTTTTACAACAAATTTTGCATTTCTTCTTTTTTTTTTTTTTGGGGGGAGGTCGAACCTCGTTGGTAAAAAGGAAAATTTTCAAAATAAAAATGAAAATAGTGACATCTAAACTGGGGGAGATATTGTAGACCTTATCCGTCGTTTATTGTACATCTAAGATGAAAATAATCTTATATACATACAAGTTCTGCTGTTATTCATGCAGGCCAGCATTTATTGTACATATTCTAATACATACAAGTCTTTATCTTGCACTTTGTACGTATATAAGATTATTTAGCATGCTATCTTATATTGCAAGACACTAGTGTGAAAACCTAATTATTAACGATATAAATGACAATAAAAAAATTAAGAGTCCAAAAACGTAAATTCAGACATGAGCCAAAACTCATGAAATTATCCCTCTAAGAGTCCCTTTAAGCAAATACCTCCTATTTTATCCCTACGATTGTCCAGCTATTATTGTGAATATCTACATATTAACGTCCACCATATTTTTGAAATATAAAGTGTTCAAGTCCTCCTTGTATTATGAAAGTTGATTGTTTTATTGTTTTTCAAATATTTGAAAGTAGAATTAATACATTGTAATGAAACAATCCATGTACCATATGATCCTTTATTTTTCATGGGTATTCACACCCCAAATTTTAAATAACATGCACCCAAAGTGGAGTTGACATTGCATGCTTAGCCTGTACCAAAATAATAAAGAAGACAATTGTTGGTCGTAAAATTTGGGTCGTACAATTAGAGTGTGACACGTGTATAATAACACCCGCCTCCAATATACTCTCATAAAATACGAAAAAGAAATTGAAAGGGTAAGGGTAGAATGGAACAATCTCAAGAAAAGGTATGATTTTAGCTTATGTCATTTTCTTAATATCTTTCCATTTTACTCCATCCCTTTCAATTTCCCTATCACATTTTGTAAGGGCATTTTGGAGATAAGGTTATTGAACGTAAGGATGGCAATTTATTGGGTTGGGCTTGGGCTTCGCTAAAAAGCCCAACTTGAAAAAAAACCTAATTATTTAAATTTTAGGATAGGTCGGGCTCGACCCAATTCGAGTTAGGGTCGAGTCAAGCTTTTATCAAAATTTGAATTTTATAATTTTTAAGATTTTTTTAACATTTAAGTAATTTAAATTTTAAAAAAATAGACATAACCTCCCTTATATATTAAAATTTAACATAAACATAAAATTACTTAAGGTCTCAATTATATAATTATATAAATAATGAAACAAACGTAATCTAAAATCATGTCTTATAAAATTATACAAATAAAATTATGTTATTTTATTTTGAATTTTGAATTTTGTGTTGGGCTAGGTCGTGCAAGTTAGGGCCCTAATGCTGATTGAAATTTTAATTGGCCCTCATATTTAGGCCCAAGCCTGACCTAAAATCTTTAAATTTAGGTCAAAGTTCAAAAAATTTAGGTTGGGTCAATGGAACCAAAATTTAAGCTAGGTCTTTTTACCATGCATAATTACACACATGTCACACTCTAATTGTATGACCCAAATTTTACCATTAACAAATTAATGATTAGTGGATAAAGCAACACACGAAAAGCATGAAAAAAGAACTATAAAAGCATAAGAAACATTAAGGACATAGACATTGGGACGTCAAATCTAGGAGTCTCTTTATTTGTTAGCGGTTTGTTGGCGATGTGGCTTCCATTTACCCATTCAACAACATTTGCTAATGGAGCAATTAGGTAAGGTAAGCTAACAATTGATAGTGGGCAAAATTAGGTGCCTTAGTGGAGCATTTTGGTAAAGGAAATGGCCAAGTTAGGTAACCACTTTGGATTAAAATAATGTGGCCATTGTTTGCAAATTGGCTATAAATAGCCTACGGTTCCATTTGTTTCAGTATCAAAGAAAAATAATTGTGAGCTTCCCATAAGCATTAGTTAAAATCTCCCAATAAGTATTTGTGAGGTTCAATTCCTATTTGAGGAATTTGAACAATTAATAGTGGCCAAATTAGGCGCCACTAAATAATTGTTAATGGAGCATTTTGGTAAAGGAAATGGCCATGATAGGTGAAATAATTGTTAATGGAGCATACAAGAATAACCTTCTATTCTTTCATCGATCACCAAATTTACTCTTTATCGCACTTGGTATATGTAAAACAATGCACACAACTTAACAAACCCCCCATCACACCTTCATTATACAAAAACTAAACATAAATTATCTATGAGGAATTTCATCAAACATCTAATATGCAATAATTATAACTCATCATTTTAGCTAAATTTTATTTCATTATATCACTTCAACAACCTATAATAATGTAGAATCCCAATCAAATTCACTCAAATCATTAAAAAATGTTGAAGTTTGCTAACCTACGGTTTGGACTCTTTTCAATTTCTTGGATTCGTTTTCGGTTCGTATAGATTACGGTGGATTTGGTTGGATTTTAGTTTGCCGTCACCGTTGCTGTTGCCATTCGCTGGACGTCGTTCGCCATTCAAGAGCACAAGTTTGGAGTGTGGCCAGAGAGAGTTTGAAGTGTGGAAATGTAGGGGGTAATTTGGGGCAAAAAAAATTTTTTTGGCTACTTGTGATATGAAAAAATTAGAGGGGTTAAATTCAAAAAAGGTAAAAGTTTTAAAGTTATTTTTATAAATTTTCCTAAAAATTCATGGGTTGATTTTACAAAATCTGACAACTTTCAGGTATCAAATAGAATGAACTTGATGAGTAAGAATAGATTTAGATTCTCAGATGTGTTACCAAATTTCTACTTTTATAAGCTTAAAAACATAAGCAAAACCAAAACTTAACAGTAGCAGTATTACAAGATAAAACAATCACCAACAATACAACCACCCCACATTTCTCTGCCAAGATACTCCCACAATTTCACAAAATAACCCATCCAACCTATCGACAAATTTACGATTATCAATTCTTTGTTCAAGTTTAGTTGTGTATCTAATAATTAGTATGGTAAAAATTCATAAAATATCATAAAAAAATTAATTAATTTATTATAAAATATCGAAGTCAATTTTTTAGATTTACAGAGTCAAAGAGTAAAATAACTAAGAGAATAAGATTGTAGAGACTATAGATTGTCTTTTCTATTTTGTTTACGCTAATTGTATAAGGATGAGACTATTTGAATCCACCAAATTTCTCTTTATGCCTACCTAAAAAAGTGTATATTAACTACTAAAATTTAAAAATTTAAAATCTCAAAATTAATATCACAATTTTCTCTTTCTACTTACAGATTTGTATTTTCTCTCTTTATTATCATATTATGCATCTAGAAATCTCATTTCATTCTTTTGACCATTGATTCTTTTCTTTTCTTCATAAATCAAACTTTAGTTCTTTCTTCCTACTATTATTTTCTTTATTGTTCATCTTAAATTTTTTTGTTTCAATGATAAAAATGAAACCCAAAGAAACTTTTATGGTTTTTATGGCTGGTAAAAATTGATTAATATTCTTTATTTTATGGTAGATTTTTTATCTTCCAATTTGTAATAGCCATTGCGAAACTGATTTTTTGAGAAGTTGAGAAGCAAGTGCCAATGTTTATTTGAAATTAAAAGATAAAAGTTTAAATTTCCTATAAGCAAATTGAGGAATTGTGAGAGAAAGAAAAGCATGGTTAATTAAGCAATTTTATCAAAAAAATCGTAAAATAAAAACTTAATTTAAATAGAGGGTTTTGAAAGAAAATTGGTGGGTTCTAATAGCCTTATCCATTGTAAAAATATAAAGTTGATGTTTTAATATAAAAAAGGAAAAAGGACACGTATACCCCTAAGGTTTGGGGAAATTGTCACAAAAATTCTTAAGTTTTTAAACAGAGACACACTTTTTTTACCATAATATCCTTTGAATTTAATAATTTAAAAAATTGACTTTGAAGTTTTTTAATTAATAAAAATTTAATATAAATAAGATAATCTTTCTAGTAGACTAATAATATTAAATTATTTTTAATATTTAAAATAATATTAAATATTAAATTATTATATTTATTTTAATAATATTTTTAGTTACAATTAACAAAATATTTCCCTATTAATAATATTCAAATAATTTTTTCTAATATTCAAAGTAATTTCGATTTTAATTTATTTATTTTAACATTATGTTTCGATTTATTATTAAAATTTATTTAATATAATGAATTAGGTCTAATAGATTGTAAAATATAAAAATATTTTACATATTAAAATTGTTGTTACATTTATTTTAATGTCATATTTCTATTTATTATAAAAGTTTAGAGTCAATTTTTTTAGGTTAATAAAGTTGAAGGGTATTATCGTCAAAAGAGGTTTTTGTGACCATTTCCTCAAAACCTTATAAAAAAAAATGTCTTTTCTTTTTAGTTATATTGTTATTTTGTTTAATTCTGTTCTGGAGCACACCAATTACAGCATGGCTAAGCATGCATGCACGTAAAATAATTGTAAGCTAGAATGCAATTTGGGCCGGACACAAAATCAGAAAGTCGGTGGGCATAAAAAAAATATTGAATTTTAATTAATTTGTAATGTTTCATGTGATTAATAATTGTGTGCTAATATTATCGTAGTGAATTAAAACTTCAAATACCCTAACCATTTATGATTCTCCGAACTAGTTTTTTTTTTTTTTTTTGGATGAACAACTGGTTTATTGAGACTTTCCATAAAACAAAAAGTCAGAGGAAGAGAAAAATCTGGCTTCTTCTTATTTTCATTCTCAGCTAATTTTAGCATGTTATGCTGCATTGTAGTCAAAAGTTATTTGTGTGGCTTCTGTTTGAATGGCCAAAAATGGAGACACCAATGAAATTATTTTAAGATAAGTGGACATTAAAGTTCTTCGTCATGGTCAAACTCATATAATATTTGTCGTCTGAACAGAGGAGAGGTTTTTTTGAGGCCTCTCTTGTAAGTAATATTTTTCAGTACAGAAATCTGGGTTCCCTTTGTACATTAAATTGTGAAAGTATTCTGAATAATTTTTCCTTTTCTTGATCTAAAACCTTTAGAAGTTTTAGAAAGAAAAGAGAAATGTGGCAACCAAAAGGGAATGGGATGAAGAAAACTGGAGGCAATGGGCTGATAGCAGTTGCTGTTGACAAGGACAAAAGTAGCCAGCACGCTCTCAAATGGGCAGTTGATAATCTTCTCAATAGAGGCCAAACTGTTGTTCTAATCCATGTTGCTCAAAGAACATCAGTATCTTCTGTTTCAAGTAATTAGTCTTGTTGATTCAATTTTAGTTTGAAATTATTAAATTAAATTTAATGAATGCAGTACATATTTATTTCTTGTTGCTTGTTGTTTCCTCTCTTGGGTGCAGGCCAGAGCCAAGTTTATGATGCCAGTGCAACAACGAATCCACATCAAAAGCAACCTGACAAGCAAACCAAGGATCTGTTCCTCACTTTTCGTTGCTATTGTACTCGTAAAGATGTATGTTTGCTGGCCCTATTCTCTGTTTCTTGCATCCATGGATTACCAATTTGTATAACCTTCATTTGGCATGATATATAAACACATCTCATTAACCTGAATTTTTTTTTTCATATGCAATATAATTTCGTGTCAGATAAGATGCTTTGATGTGCTACTTGAAGATGTTGATATTGTGAAAGCGATAACAGAATATGTATCCTTTGCTGCAATTGAGGATTTGGTCCTTGGTGCCCCATCTCGACATGGATTTATCAGGTATGTGGCTCATAACAGCTTTGACTTATAAATATATATATATATATGTGAGTGCAGCATATGTGCATGGCTTTAGACGCAAGGGAAATTTTGCTTGGCCAATGAAGCATTATGCAGTTCAAATAATAAACACTGCATTTTGAGGAATTACTGGGTGTAGCTTCAAAGCTTATTGATAAGTTTCTTCAATAGCTATGTCATATGTGTAGCACTGAAATATGCACATAATTTGCTGTCATTTTCACAGAGGAAATGATAATCAAATCTGTTCTTTTTGTGCAAAACTTAATTGAAATTCTCCAGATTTTGATAGTTTTTGTCTTGCAGAAAATTTAGGGCAGATGTACCTACCAGTGTATCAAAAGCGGCTCCTGATTTCTGTAACATATATGTCATATCCAAGGGAAAGATCTCTTCGAAGCGAAATGCATCTCGTCCTGCCCCATTCACTTCCCCACTATTAGATCAACTACAGAGCCAAAATGATATTTTTGACACACAATCCAGATATAGTATGAATTTACGAGGTTCGTTTCTCCAAATCATAAAGATATTTCGAAAAACGTTAGTTCTATTTTGGGTTGCTCAAGTACTAACCAATATTTTCCACCCTCCATATGCTGCAGACAGGACATCATTCAAGCCTCGTATGTCATTTGAAGAGTCTGCCAAGTAAAATTCTTCATCCTGCATAGATTATCACATTCGTAAGATTAGATAATTACATTGCAATAGTACTTTGGTTTAGATTATTGTGTCATGGACTAACTACCCCATGCCATTATGTGAAACAGGTCACCAGCAAGAGGAAGAGGTTTCGATAGAAAGTCTTTCATGGACTCCTCGGAATCAGATACTGACATATCATTTGTGAGTTCGGGCAGGCCAAGCTCTGACCACAGCCCATCTATGCACTACGAATTCGTTGATGTAGGTCGAAACTCACGGATATCAACCAGCTCAGAACACAGCTTAGGGTCGTTCCGTTTGGGACTTAGGTACAATGACAGAAGTTCTCCATATGATTTGTCATCAATCTCACAGGATAGCGGAGCAACATCATGTTCCTGCTCATCACAGAACTTGGTAAGAAACCAATCTCCTTTGAAATAGCATTATAAGAATCATCTTGGAAAATCCAAAAAGGTTAATCATGGATGATTATGCGTTTGTATTATAAAACACACAGGATGAAGTGGAAGCTGAAATGAGAAGGTTAAAGTTAGAGCTCAAGCAGACAATGGACATGTATAGTACCGCATGCAAAGAAGCACTTATGGCAAAACAGAAGGTGCTCTTAAGTTTGTTTTGCTATTTGCATTTTTACTAAATTCAATGAGACATACAGAATTCATAATGAAATGTGTCTACCGCAGGCATTGGAGCTGCAACGCTGGAGACTTGAAGAAGAAAGAAGATTCGAAGAGGCCCGTTTTGCTGAGGAAACAGCACTGTCACTTGCAGAGAAAGAGAGAACCAGGTGCAAGGCGGCAGTGGAAGCAGCAGAAGCAGCAAAGAGAATTGCAGAACTAGAAGCACAAAGAAGATTGAGTGCAGAAATGAACCGCCTTAACGAATCAGATGAAGTAAAAATAGCATCAAGTAATTTGAGCACCAACGACCTTAGATATAGGAGATACACTATAGAAGATATTGAAGAGGCTACGCAATTTTTCACTGAATCTCTTAAGATTGGGGAAGGAGGTTACGGCCCTGTCTACAAGTGTTATCTTGATCATACTCCCGTTGCAGTCAAGGTTCTACGTCCGGATGCTGCTCAAGGAAGATCACAGTTTCAACGAGAGGTTAGAAAAAGGAAAAAAAATAAAAATCAAGTTCACTTGCGTTGATCTTACAAGATTTAAGACCCATACTAACATCTTTTAGCATATTTATTCTGTCACGAACCTATGTTTCTAATACAGATTGAAGTACTTAGCTGCATAAGGCATCCAAACATGGTACTCCTTTTAGGAGCCTGCCCGGAATATGGGATAATAGTCTATGAATACTTGGCAAATGGGAGCTTAGATGATCGTATCTTCCGGAGAGGGAATACCCCACCTCTTTCTTGGCAACAGAGGTTCCGGATAGCTGCAGAGATTGCCACAGGCCTGCTCTTTCTTCATCAGACGAAGCCTGAGCCAATAGTGCATCGTGACCTTAAGCCTGGCAATATTTTACTAGACCACAACTACGTTAGTAAAATCAGCGATGTTGGATTAGCCAGGCTTGTACCTGCTGTTGCAGAGAATGTAACACAGTGCCACTTGACGTCAACAGCTGGGACATTTTGTTATATTGATCCAGAGTATCAACAAACAGGAATGCTTGGTGTAAAATCAGACGTTTATTCGCTGGGGATCCTTCTTCTGCAACTGATAACAGCAAAGCAACCGATGGGGTTGACACACTATGTCGAAAGGTCTATTGAGAATGGTTCATTGGGTGAGATGCTGGACCCAACTGTGACTGATTGGCCATTCGAAGAAACCTCAGGCTTTGCAAAGCTAGCACTTCAATGTTCAGAACTTAGAAGAAAAGACAGGCCAGATCTTGGCAAAGTAGTCTTGCCGGAGTTGAATAGATTGCGAGAACTCGCAGATGAAAGCATGGGCCAGACCTTCTTCGGAGGCAGTTTAGGTCCCTCCTCTAAAAGCAATGCTTCAATGACAATGCAGGTGAGTTAATAAACACAAAATCTTAGAGCAGTTAAAGCTCACACTAGTCGAAATGTTGAACAAACATCTGGGAATTTTCCTGCAGGATGTGCTGAGTGATCCTCAGCCTTGGAATTCAGAAAGTTTGAAGAGCCAATCAAGCTCATCTTCGAATCTAGAAAAACCATCAGGTATTTTAACTTAGAAAATTATTACATTTTAAAGCATGAAAAATTGAACTTAAAAGCCGCTACAATTTTTACGTTATTATTTCTTTGATTCACAGAACAACCAGATGAGAGTTAGAAGCACTTGAAGCTGTTCAGCGAACCTGATTGAGTCACCTCTCTCTTTTGTATACATTTAGCAACATAAAAGACAAGCAAGATTGGGGCATAGCTAGGATGGAGCGTAATGCAATTGAAGTTTTGTGTACTAGAGTTAAAAGAAAAAATCTCTGGTAGCAAATGTCTGTTTTTGTGTAAATATATGATTTATCATGAAATGGGGGAAGTACATATAGGTATTTTTAGCATTTACTCCGATTTTACTGATAAAATAAATATTCCGTTAATCTTCTGTGATTCCACGTACTCAATCCAGATGCTTTTTCATGTCGTACAGATCAAATTAAATAGCCAATGCTTGCATATCATGCCATATAAATGCTAACGGTACAACAATGAGAATCATAATTCTAGCGTTTTCGCTCAATTTTACAAATTTTCATGCCACATGCAAGATCAAACAGGAAACAGCCATATACAATCTCAAGCTAGCAATAGTGATGTAAGTCAAATTTGCACTTTGCTTGGTGAACCAAAGGCAGCTTCTTTTGTCTCAGTATAGGTAGACTATGCATGAAAGGCCTATTATGTGTTCGATGCCGAATGCTGACTTGAGAGAAATTGATTTAGGCATAGGTATAGCAATAAACCCATTTTAAAATTTATAATTTTGACCACAATTTTTTCTTCTTTTAATTGCACAACAATGTATGGAAATTCCTAAATCAATTAAAAACATACTTATGAAGAAATTCATAGAGTAGTACTGAATTAAAGCGGAAGAGATTTTATATAACATCAACGTTATCAGAGCACGAATCCACTGTGCAAGCGATGTTACAGTAATCGAAACTCGTAGAAACACCACCACGAAAGAGTCAGTGGTTCAAACATTTCCAGGCACTAGGCAAGAGTTTCTTTGAAACATATGGAAACCTACGCTTCATATCTAAAATTCAATCCAAATAACATGCGGCATAACATTTATCGAACCTCGCCGTTGCTTGCCCTATGAACAACAGCATCAGCATCACAGCTAAGATGACTTTCTTCTCCATTGCTAGGCTAATTCCTAGTAGCTAGCTGTATCAATTGCTTAATTTGCTGGTTGGGCAGATTCAATTTCTAAAGCATAAAATATATACTAGTCTTGTACGTGAAATAACATTACTATTATTTCACACAGATTACTTGTTATATTTTCAATGTATGTGAATGTGAATTTAATTGACATTAACTTGTCCACAAAAGTAGTAAGACATTTATGAAGCCCTAAATCGAAACAATGACTGATCTGTATTTCGCATTATTAGGTCATCATTTTATTTTGCAATTGAAGTACTTTCCCTAATTCCCTGATAGGTTATCTCATCTGGCTGACGCTTTTCTTTGGGTGAGAGTTTTACTTTCACCAAGTCAGTAAACTTTTAATTCGTTAAGTGTGTCCTGCTAATTAAAAAAGAGACAAATAAATGGTTTCTTACCATTTGTAGTATCCAAACATCATTCTCCATTTATTAACTAACGTATATTTTGACATTGGAATGACATGTAAGTTATAATTTGTATGTGTTACGGAAAACATTAGCAAATTTCTTTGTTTATTTGTTGAAGAAACTCTGAAAGTGTTATGAATTATAAGATGGTAGACTAATTATAACCAACTCTTGAAAAAGTAATCCTTAATAGCATGTCTACAGTAGCTAAGCGGTTTAAATGTAAAATAATTACGAAAAAAATTATATCAAAAGTTTTCCTGTGGCAATCCTAAACAGGCCTTAACATTTTAAAATGAAGATAGTTTATACCAAGAAAATTTTTCTTTACCAGCAAACAATTTGATTTTTCACAACAAATAATATGTGGCCTCGATCTTCCCTTCCATCATTACTCTTTTTGATTCTGTAACTAATGTAATTTGCCTGGTCGAATGCTTTGTTCATTCTTGAAGAAATTATCAGGATCAAACTTGGTCTTCACTTCAACCAATTTCTTAAAATTTCCATTGAAATACTTGGTCCCATAAACTTCAGCATCATTCAGGCTTGCTTGATTGTTTGAACTGATGCCGATATCAAGAGGTCTATAGTTAAGATATGTGTTTCTTGGGTTATTGGAGACATAAGGAGCCATTGAATCATAAAAGTCCCTGAGCTTATTTGTATAAAGATTGGTAGCATCAATTCCTTCTTCTCGCCAACTTTCATAATACTGAATCAGGAATAAGTTTCCAGCTCTGTGAGGAAATGCAGTTTCCGATTCCGAAATCTTACTTATTCTTCCCCCATAAGGATTCCATTGCATAAACATATTCTCATTACCAATCAATTTTTTTCCATATTTCTTCCAAACCCTCCCTTGGAATCACATTTTTCACATAATCAGATTGAAATGCAAGTGTGCAACCCAAGAGGGGGGGTGAATTGGTATTTTAAAAATTATCTTAGCAAAACACACAACAATCAAATCTAATGCCTTAATAAATTCGAAAACAATAAATTCGAAAACAATAAATTCAATAAAGGCACAATAATAAATGAGTAAGGGAGGAGAAAGCAAACTTAAGGATTTTTACGTGGTTCGGCTATCCCCGCCTACGTCCACGCCTCCAAGCAACCCAAGCTTGAGGATTTCACTATCCAAGCCTTTCCAAGGCTTCAAATGTTTACAATTGACTTCCAAGGTGTCAATGGACCTTTACAACAAGAGATTATCTCCCCAATCTCTTCACCACAAGTGTTTCCCACACTTGTACACTCACAATTTGATGAGAAATAAAAATCACAACAATAAAACTCTCTTTAAGAGTGGATAATAAATTATAGCTCAATAATGATTCAATAAATGATGATTTGCGAAATGGAAGCTCAGTGTATGTTGTATGCCTTTTGTTTGTGCGTGCTAAGATTACCAAAAATGATTTGGATTTGAGTTTATATAGTTGGAACTCAAAAACTAGCCGTTATGCACTTTTTGTTCACTTTGTCGGATCGCCGTTAATAGGATGTCGGATCGCCGTTTGATCGTCAACATGACCGTTGGGTTTGGATTTTCAAATTGTCGGATCGCCGTTATCAAGATGTCGGATCGCCGTTAGTGTCCGTGCTAATCTTCAACTCGGGAGATGTCGGATCGCCGTTATCTAGATGTCGGATCGCCGTTATCGTCCGAGGCTAATTTTCACCCCGGAGATGTCGGATCGCCGTTATCTCAGAGATGTCGGATCGCGTTAGCGTCCCGTGAGGCTAATTTTCACCTCGGAGATGTCGGATCGCCGTTATCTAGAGATGTCGGATCGCCGTTATCTACAGAAACTGCTACAGATAAATGCTACATGAACTATTTTGTAAAATGACAGTTTGACCCCAAAACTTTATATAACTGTACTATGGCCCAAAACGTTATGAAATTTTACAAACAAGTCCAATTTCAGAATTTCTAAATAATACACTGTGAATCCCAAAACTTTCTGAAATTATGATATGACCCAAAATACTATAAAATGTTTCAAATAAATCCTTCTTTAAAATTTCAAGCAATACTTGTTGATTTCAAAGTTTTCAAAATTCTTTCAATTAAACCATAAACTTGAAAAACAACCAATTTCATAAAATCATTTTTCCATTAAATATAAAACCTTTATAATTTGAAAATAATGATTTATTTAAAATGTAAGAAAAATAATTTAAGCTTTCAAAAACTTAATCATTCTTAATTTTGTTTGTTATCATCAAAATCAACATTATGTTAACATAAATGTTAACAATCTCCCCCTTTTTGATGATGACAAACTTTTCATGTATTTAAAGAATGATTTGACAAACTTTTCATGTATTTAAAGAATGATTCTATAAATTACTCCCCTTAAATGTAAGCTTCCCTTACAATTTGCCAATTAACAAATTTAAATACATGTATTCTTCTTCTCCCCCTCATCATCAAAAAGAAAAACTTAATTGGAAAAGAAAAAGAATAGAAAATTTTTATAAATTTAAAAACATGTATTATTCTCCCCCTTCATCATTAAAAAGAAAACTTAAAGGAAAAGAATAAGATTAGCAAATTTGTTACCCATGTTGTCCGAGTAGAAATTTTGATAGAATCTCCCCCTAACAACAAGCATCGCCTCAAATACAAGTTAAGCATTATTACTCCCAAATTATCATAAATCATCACATAATCCATCAACCATAAAAATGATCATGAATCATCATTCCATCAATTACCAAATGAAATTCTAGTTATGCAACTTATAACATAAAATCATCATATAAAACAACCATGTAATCAAATCATCATCATATCTCAAATTCATCAAAATCAACAACATAATCGCATATCAATCATCAAAACAATACTCAAAATGCATACTATTCTCCTCCTTTTGACAACATCAAAATGATATATTATTTTGTCTCCCCCTTTGGACAACAATAAAGTTCAAAATACATATTATCCAAAATTATATTGTATGCTCCCCTAAATATATGGCCAATTTAAAATTTTAACCAAAATGATTTTATCCAAAAGCATATCATATTTATCTCCCCTTCATCATATAAAAATAGATAGATGCAATTTAAAACATGACATCAAAAATAATTTGATGAAGATATTACCCATTTTATGCGAGTAAAAATTTCGGCAAAGTCTCCCCTAAAAAATGAACAAATCCTCAAATACGCAACATGGTTAAAAAAATTTCCATATAAGTTTAAACAATTATAACAAACCAACACCTCCATCAATTCATCAAGCAACACACATATAATCATCAATCATCAAAATTACTATAAATCCATGCTTATACCAAAAAAGAACATCTCAAGGATTAATCAAGAAAAAAAAAATTTAGCATGTAATTAACTAAAGAGTTATAACATAACAATTATCATCCTCAATCCATAATTAAAAACAACAATGCATATGAAAATGTAGGTGCATAATTTAATAGAAAACCAAGGTAAAATCTATAAGGTGAGCACACATGGAAGAGGTACTTTAAAATACCCGAAATACACAAATTCGGTTTTGTAAAATAATGAGTGAAATGGATAAATTTAAACTGATTGTATTGATCCAAGAAATGATTTAAGGTAAGATATAATATGATTGAATCAAAAATTGGTGAAAGAAAGCTTAGATTTAAAGAGAGAGAAACGAAGAAGAAGAAGCATAAAACCAGTGACCAAGCAGTAGGGCAACAAGCATTAAATTTAATCCGGGTTTCTGGATTTCTTAACCGGTTAAGCTATGAAAAATATTTTTGAGATGAAGTAAGCTCTTAAACTTGTATTATACACACCAATTTATTTTTGGCTTAAAAATTGATTGATTTTTTAAATCATTTAATACATGAAACATAAATGCATACAAGAGCAAACATATAACTCATCTATCATGCATATACATTATACAATCATGAAATATGTAAGCATTTGAAGATTAATAATTCAAGCATATCACTCATTTATCAAGCTTAGGCATTACATAATCATCAAAATCAAACAAATCTATCATGATGAGTTGACAAGCTATCATCATAAATATATAACCATGCATCATGATAAAGCACAATAATAATTCAATTATGTAAACATACGAGCATGCTTTCGCAAATTAAAGGTATTATCTATCCATCATGATTTATTCAACAAACTCAACATGGCAAGAATTGTTACCAAAACAATTAAATCATCTTACTCATCATTTTCTCTTAGATCATGATCAAATGATTATTCTTACAAGCTCTTATCAAAAAATTCTCCACCATTCCTTGATTGTGGTACCTACAAAGAAAATATTCAAGTTGTGCCTTTTGGTACCCAAATACTCTTGGGTCCTTGAATGTTAGTTTTGGTTCCTTTTGGAACCCAAATACATTTTACTCCATAATATGCATTTCTCTTTATTGGACATCTATTTTTCATATGACCATCTTGATTACAATAATGACATACAATTTGATCATTAATGGAGGTAGTTTTAACAAAATAACTCTTATAATATTTTTGCTTCAAATTTGGCTTATAACCAATACCTCCTTTGTCAAATACACATTTTTGTGAATTAAGCAAGTTATCTAACATCTTTTGCCCATTTGTAAATTTTAAGACAATCTCATTTAACTCATTGCTCTTCTTCTTAAGCACTTCATTTTCTTTTATTAATTCATCAACATGTGATTTCTCATGCTCATATGAAGTACTTTGTTTGCATTTAAAAGATGCAATCCTATTATGTAACATTTCATTATCTAAATCCAATTCTTTGATCTTTTCATTTAATGAAACATTGCATTTTTGTAAAGCATCATTTTCATTTTTCAAGTCATCTACATGTGATTTTAGATGCTTGTGTGAAGTGCTAGATTTCTCATTTGATAATGCAACACTATCATGCAATGTTTTATTTTCTAATTCTAAGCAACTAATCTTTGCACTTAGAGATTCATTTTCATTTTTGAGCTCTCCCATTTTCTTTTTAATACATGCATTCTTTTTACCAATTTTCATCCACTCATCATGTAATTCTTTAAAAGCATCATATAATTCATCATAGGTATGATCACTTACCTTATTGAGATCACCATCATCTCTTATTGCCATAAGTGCTAGGTTTGACACTTCTTGCAAATCTTCCTCATCACTTGAATCTTCATCGCTATCATCCCAAGTAGCCACCATGGCTTTCTTCTTGAGTTTGTTGAGAAGTGGATACTCCGATCTTATATGGCCACGCTTTTTGCATTCAAAACAAACAATTGCCTCTTTCTTCCCTTTCTCCACCTTAAGGTTTTCTCTCATGAGATCTTTGAAGTTTCTTCTCTTGATTTGCTTCTTGAAGATCCTTCTAAACTTTCTAGCAATCATTTCAATGCCTTCATCTTCAAAGTCACTTCCATCATCATCACTTTTAACTATAGAAGATTTAAAAGCAAAGCTCTTCTTCTTTTTATCTTCATCAATTCTTTCATTAGATATATCTTCTTCATAAGAAGTAAGTGAACCAATAAGATCATCAAGAGATAAAGTATTAAGATTTTTGCTTCTTCTATGGCGTTCTCTTTGGTCTCCACTCTTTTGGCAATGATCTAATAATTTTCTTCACTTTTTCACAATTACTAAATTTCTTTCCTAATGCTTCAAGAGAATTTACAATATCGGTGAATCTAGTGTACATATCATGAACACACTCATATGATTCCATTTGAAACATCTCATATTGCCTAGTGAATCTACTAATTTTACACTCTTTGACTTGATTCGTTCCGTCATATACAACTTCAAGTTTCTTCCAAATTTCATAAGCACTTTCACAACTAGAAACTCTATGAAATTCTTTCTTATCTAAAGCACAAAATAAGGCATTCATTGCTTTGGAGTTTAAGGACATCTTTTTCTTTTCTAATCCACTCCATTGACTAGAAGGTTTTGGAATTTCTTCCCCTTCTTCATTTTTAGTTAAAGGCATAAAAGGACCATTATTAACGATTTCCCAAATTTCATAATCTAAGGCTTGTAAAAATACTCTCATCCTTGTTTTCCAATAAAGATAGTCATTACCATCAAAAAATGGAGGTCTAGTGGTAGATTGGCCTTCCATGAAGGTTGAGCTAATTTGGGTTGCAATAGATCTTTAACTCTAGACGGTTAAGTCTACACAAGAGCACCTTGCTCGATACCAATTGAAATGCAAGTGTGCAACCCAAGAGGGGGGGTGAATTGGTATTTTAAAAATTATCTTAGCAAAACACACAACAATCAAATCTAATGCCTTAATAAATTCGAAAACAATAAATTCGAAAACAATAAATTCAATAAAGGCACAATAATAAATGAGTAAGGGAGGAGAAAGCAAACTCAAGGATTTTTACGTGGTTCGGCTATCCCCGCCACGTCCACGCCTCCAAGCAACCCAAGCTTGAGGATTTCACTATCCAAGCCTTTCCAAGGCTTCAAATGTTTACAATTGACTTCCAAGGTGTCAATGGACCTTTACAACAAGAGATTATCTCCCAATCTCTTCACCACAAGTGTTTCCCACACTTGTACACAAACAATTTGATGAGAAATGAAAATCACAACAATAAAACTCTCTTTAAGAGTGGATAACAAATTATAGCTTAATAATGATTCAATAAATGATGATTTGCGAAATGGAAGCTCAGTGTATGTTGTATGCCTTTTGTTTGTGCGTGCTAAGATTACCAAAAATGATTTGGATTTGAGTTTATATAGTTGGAACTCAAAAACTAGCCGTTATGCACTTTTTGTTCACTGTCGGATCGCCGTTAATAGGATGTCGGATCGCCGTTTGACTGGTCAACATGACCGTTGGGCTGGATTTTCAAATTGTCGGATCGCCGTTATCAAGATGTCGGATCGCCGTTAGTGTCCAGAGGCTAATCTTCAATTCTGGGAGATGTCGGATCGCCGTTATCTAGATGTCGGATCGCCGTTATCGTCCAGAGGCTAATTTTCACCTGGAGATGTCGGATCGCAGTTATCTAGAGATGTCGGATCGCGGGTTAGCGTCCGAGAGGCTAATTTTCAATGCGGAGATGTCGGATCGCCGTTATCTAGAGATGTCGGATCGCCGTTATCTCATGTAACTGCTGATAAATGCTACATGAACTATTTTGCAAAATGACAGTTTGACCCCAAAACTTTATATAACCGTACTATGGCCCAAAACGTTATGAAATTTTACAAACAAGTCCAATTTCAGAATTTCTAAATAATACACTGTGAATCCCAAAACTTTCTGAAATTATGATATGACCCAAAATACTATAAAATGTTTCAAATAAATCCTTCTCTAAAATTTCAAGCAATACTTGTTGATTTCAAAGTTTTCAAAATTCTTTCAATTAAACCATAAACTTGAAAAACAACCAATTTCATAAAATCATTTTTCCATTAAATATAAAACCTTTATAATGTGAAAATAATGATTTATTTAAAATGTAAGAAAAATAATTTAAGCTTTCAAAAACTTAATCATTCTTAATTTTGTTTGTTATCATCAAAATCAACATTATGTTAACATAAATGTTAACACGATTTGGCTTTAAAAGAAATTTGCGCCTCTGTTGGCCTTTGGAGTAAAACATCAATCGTTCATTGGTTTCTTTCTCGGACAAACTGAAAAACTAATGAAATTGATGATTATTGCAGCCAAATGATTGCCATGAAATGAGTTGGGGTCAATCCACCGTTTTTTTTATTGCTGGATCAATCCCTGCATGCTTTGGTGATTTGGCTTCTCTAAGGAACCTTTCATTGGCTTCCAATGAATTAATTTCTGTCATACCCTCAGACTTTTTGGAACCTTAAGGACATATTATACCTCAACCTTTCATCAAATTCGTTGACTGGGCCCAAACCATTGGAGATTGAAATTTTGAAGGTTTTAGTAAAAATAGATTTTTCAATGAATAATTTTTCAAGAGTTATCCCAAATGTAATTGGAGGCCTAAAAAATCTGCAAAATCTCTTCTTAGGATATAATAGATTGTAAGGCTCAGTGGTTTGATGAGCTTGAAATTCTTGAATTTGGCCAATAATAATCTTTCTGGGACTATTCCTGTATCTTTAAAGAAACTTTCATATCTCAATTATTTAAATCTTTCTTTCAACAAGTAGAAGGAGAAATTCCCATGGAAGGATCTTTCGGAAACTTCGCAGCTGAATCATTTGAGGAAAATGAATTATTATGCGGTTCAACCAATCTACAAGTCCCACCATTCAAAACTAGCATCCACCAAACATCAAGGAAAACTTCTCTTCTTCTAAGGATTGTCTTGCCATTGAGTACTATATTTATAATAGTAGTAATTTTGTTGATTGCAAGATATCGAAAGAGAGGAAAACAGGCACCAAATGATGCTAATATGCCACCAGTAATAACGTGGAGTAGGTTTTCATACTTAGAACTTTGTTGAGCAACAATTTCAATGAAGACAATCTAATCAGTAGAGGACATTTTGGCTCTATTTACAAAGCAAGAATTCAAGATGGGATGGAGGTTGCAGTGAAGGTTTTGCACCAGCAATTTAGTTGAATGTGATGTGATGAAAAGTACTCAAACCTTATCAAAATCACCAGCAGCTGTTCAAATAATGATTTTAAAGCATTGGTACTAGAATACATGCCTCGTGGAAGTTTGAAGAAATGTTTGTAATCGACCAACTACGTTTTGGATATATTTCAAAGATTGGACATAATGATATATGTTGGATTAGCTTTGGAATATCTGCATTTTGGCTATTCAGTTCCTATAATTCACTGTGACTTAAAGCCTAGCAATGTATTGTTCAACAATAATATGGCTGCTCATTTAAGTGATTTTGGCATTGCAAATCTCTTTATTAGGTAAGATCAATCTATGACTCAAACACAAACACTTGCCACAATAGGTTGTATGGCACCAGGTTTGTTCCGTGTTAAATATTTTTTGTTCAATTTAAACTTCATAACAAGTTTTTCATTTCGCATGACCCTTAAATGAAGAAATTATTATTAATGATTTTTCTTACTATTTAACTATTGAATTCATAAAGTATGGAAGAGAAGGACGAGTTTCCACAAATGAAGATGTTTATAGTTTTGGGATTATGTTATTGGAAGTATTTACTAGGAAGAAATCCACAGACAATTTTTTTTTTCCCGAGAAATGACATTAAAGCGTTAAGTTAATGATTTGCTGCCTATTTTAGTTATAGAAGTCGTTGATGTAAATTTCCTAAGTCAGGAGAACAAACATTTGTTGAAAAAATAGCATATCAATATGCTATTTTGAGGGCATATTTTGAGTGGGTCCCACTTAGCAAAAGTGAAAAATCTTGAGAGGTTCGGATTCTACTCTGTGAATACTTTGAAAGTGTATATTTATTTACTCAAAATTGTGTTTGGGTGAATGAGAAATTGTCGCTCAAAGTGCACCTTGAAGTTAGAAATTTGAAAGGAAATGAGGCTTATCCCACATAGGAAAAATAAGTCAAGAGATTTATGTTTATATATAGACACTTACCCATGCATGAGCAAGAATTTTAAGGATAAAGGCTCTTTCCACACATGTGTGCGCAGGGGGGTGCGAATCCAAGACTGATTTGGTTGAACCTGTACGTCCTGCGTGCGTGAATGTCAGACTAAAATCACCCAAACTTGCATGACACGTTTTTAATTTCATTTTAAGTTTTTGTAACAGTTTCACAATTATTATTTGTGAATCTTTTGAATTCATGGCTTTATAATAGTTTTGTAATTATTTTTTGGGCTGTTGTGCAATTCAATTTTTGAATTCAATTGGTTGAATTGAATTGTTTAAATTCAATGGCCTATTACAACATTAAATCGCATATATTGAATTCCGAAATTCAATTTTATGCTACTATTACATACCCACATGTGTATAAAAAGGTAGCTTACTCTTCTGTTTTTGAACACACTGAGAAATCAGCACACAGAGCACTTAAATTTTCTTTCCTCCTTCTTACGTCTTGTTTTTTGATTGAGTTCACCGAAATTATCTGTCTATGCTTGGCGGATAATTTGTGCTCATTATATCTTGAGAAATAGTTACCAGCAAACCTAAAGCATTGCAATAGGTGATAAATATGTTTTAAGGACATTGTGTTACAGGCCTCGAGTTTAATTTCTTTATTCTGTTTTTCAGTTGCTATTTTTGTTGTTGTTTAATTCCAGTTGCTATCTTGCTGCAGTCTAATTCTGTTACCAATTAATTTCAAGTAAATTAGCTACTATTTTTCGTTGTTAACTCATTGTTATTTTTCTGACACATTTTGCTATCAAAAAGGAATGTGTGTAATTTGTCTTCAATTTGGCTTTGAAGCGCATCGTAGAATCACCAAAACAGAGAATGAATGCAAAAGAAATTATAACAGGACTCTAAAAAATTAGAGACTTATTGCTTAGAAAATTTTGGAATTTTTGTTGAATGAATAGGATTATATTGTGATAAAAAAAATATCACAATCACATTAAAATTAATATTTTTTAAAAAAATTTTCACACGTTTTCCTGACTTCCACCACAATTTAGAATTTACCTCTGTAATCTAACATATTTAATCAAAGTAATAATCTCTACTTCGGTCTGAAAATGCTAAACCTTGATATTACCTCCTCAGACCATTTTTGCTCCAAACTCACGAGAACAAAATATCTAATAGAACTTCGAAATTCATTACAAGAAACTTGTATAAATGTCATGAGATTAGAAGTTTGATAATACGAAATTAATTAATAAATCATTAAAAAAAATACAATAAGTTCTAAAATTGTCTTTAAAAAAATTACTTTCCATTCGATAATTGTTAAATAAGTTCTAAAATCATTAGGATTATTATAAGGATAAGCTTTTGGTGACTGAAGGTCATTTTCTCCTCAATTTTCTTATAAATAGTTGGTAGCACACTTTCGAATGCTCTTGCATTACCAATCCCACACTTATGATCTAAAATACTCTCATCTCATGGAAAGAGTTCATTCTCTCAGTATGATGAGCAGATTTCCCGTACTCCATTGTTTGATTCTTATTTCCTTATTTATCGCAACTGCAACAGCCAACACAAGTTCTATTACCACAGACCAAGATGCTCCACTTGCCCTGAAGGCTCACATAACTCATGATCTAACTAATTTCTTGGCAAAAAATTGGAACACAAGTATGTTCGAGAAAATCAGTTTTTTAAATTTTTATAAAAACTTTTAGGACAGATCTCATACAATACATAGAAATTCGTAATTTAGAAATCATATCTTGACAATCCAATTTTTTTTTTCGCTAAATTAATCTAGGCTCCCAGATCACGATTCGTCACCAACACTCCTATTAAATCACGATCCGTCACTAATGATCTTCCAGGTTATAACTCAGGTTTGATATACACTTGACGTGTGGGGGCCTTTATCACCACAAAAAGCAATTAGCAAAAGAGAATATTCCCCTCAAAATTAGAGAGAAAAAATATTTTTCTCTGATTTGTATAACGTGGCTTCTCTCTTTTCGTTTTTGAGAAAACAAACCATTTTATATCTCTATTTAGTAGAAACCCTAGGCTCCATATTTATTTATTTATTTATTCTATTAAATCACATTTGATTTTAATTTAAAAACAATAAAAACCATAATGGCGTTACTTGTTCCTGTGTTATAGAGGTCCACCTTATAAAATAATACAAGGCCCCTTACACATAAGTATGTTAAATGGAGCCTCCCACTAAATAATATATTTAGACTTTTAACCAAAATAGCTAGTTATCTTGCTTATTAATTCAGTAGCGATGCAGTCAATTGAATGAGCTAACTCGGGGATCATATGGGTACATACAATAGTAGCTATAATAATTAGGCATGTAATTAAACTAACCCAATTATTTAATTTCAAATTTACTCTACTAAAAGATTGAAATTGGCCTCCATAATTGTATGCTATCTAGAATAGTATTTTCAAATAATAATTCGACCTATGTCATATTAATTTCTTTACTACATAATCCTTTGTACCACATAGTTAATTAAATCGATATCTCAACTATCCAATCAATTTAATTACATCTTGTTCCTTCATACTTACTCGTTTTCTCTAATGATCATTTTCAACATACTAAATATGTTGACACACTCTGACTAGAGAATTCTATGATCAAGTGCCGAAAACTCATCAAGAGATATGTTGTACAAATTCTATATTGTTAATCTATAACTCCAATACTTATAATTGCTCCCACTAAGATACTAGGTAATCTTGACTATAAGTGTGTGTTGTGCCCAGGGGTAACTCAAATGGAATAACAATTACAATCATAAAATCATAACTAACTTAAGATTAAGATTACAGTAAAATCAATGTCTATGAGATTTAATAAGTCTGACAGTTATTACAAAGTTAATTAAATCTCATATGTGATAACGTTTAATTTAGTCGTACTATATCAATAAATTCATACATGATTAAGACAAATCATTCAATGAATTTATTACAGTCTATACCTAAATAAAGTATCCAACTTTATTTATCAAGTGCGAACACAATTTATTTAATCATAAGTAACTTGTATTTATGTCTTCTGTGAATCCACATGGTGATCACATAAATACATATAATATGATTAAATGAACTTTACTCAAAATATTAATACAATTAAGATACTTGAATAAAAATAACAGGATTCGAGTAATTAATAAACATAACTGGATTCGTCTTCTTCAAGATGCCCGTTAAAAAAGGCAGTCTTAATATCCATTTGCCAAATTTCATAATCTAGCACTGCAGCAATAGGGAGCAGAATCCTGATGGATTTAAGCATAGCAACCGGAGAAAATGTTTCCTCATAATTGATACCCTCTTTCTGAGTAAACACTTTGACTACTAATCTTGCTTTAAATGTTTTCACCCTTCCGTCTACCGCTCTTTTCTCTTGTATGTTAACATTTATGTTAACATAATGTTGATTTTGATGATAACAAACAAAATTAAGAATGATTAAAATTTTTGAAAGCTTAAATTATTTTTCTTACATTTTAAATAAATCATTATTTTTACATTATAAAGGTTTTATATCTAATGGAAAAATGATTTTATGAAATTTGTTGTTTTTCAAGTTTATTGTTTAATTGAAAGAATTTTGAAATATTTAAAATCAACAAGTATTGTTTGAAATTTTGGAGAAGGACTTATTTGAAATGTTTTATAGTATTTTGGATCATATCATAATTTCAGAAAGTTTTGGGATTCACAGTGTATTATTTAGAAATTCTGAAATTGGACCTGTTTGTAAAGTTTCATAACATTTTGGGCCATCGTACAGTTATATAAAGTTTTAGGGTCAACTATCATTTTACAAAGTAGTTCACTGTAGCATCACTGTAGCAGTTACTGTAGATAACGGCGATCCGACATATAGATAACGGCAATCCGACATCTCCAGAATTGAAAATTAGCCTCTGGACACTAACGGCCATCAGACATCTAGATAACGGCGATCCGACATCGCCCAAAATTGAAGATTAGCCTCTGGACACTAACAGCGATCCGAAATCTTGATAACGGCGATTCGACAATTTGAAAATTCAGCCCAACGGCCATATTGACCAGTCAAACGGCGATCCAACATCCGACAGTGAGCAGAAAGTCAATAACGACTAGTTTTCAGCTCCAACTATAAATAAGCTCAAACTAATTCAAATAAGGATAATCCCAACGATCATCATTGAGTTAAATATTGAGCATACGACTTTTATTGAGCTTTAAATTCTTGTATTCATCTTATTCATTCACACATTGAGCTTTCATTTGTGATCAAACACATTGTGTGAGAGAAATTCATTTGTAATCCTTTTTGTAAAATCAAGTTGAGAGATTGTAAGTGTTGGGATACACTTGGGTTACGAGATTGGGGATAATCTCTTATTGTGAAGGTCCATTGACACCTTGGAAGTCAATTGTAAGCATTTGAAGCTTTGGAGGCTTGCTTAGTGAAATCCTCAAGTCCGGTGAGCTTGGAGGCGTGGACGTAGGAGGGGATTGCCGAACCACGTAAAAATCCTTGTGTTTGTTTTCTCTTCCCTTATTCTTTTATTATTGCGATTTATTGAATTTATTGTTTTCGATTCCATTAAGGCATTAGATTGAATTGTTTTGTGGTTTGCTTAGCTTAAGTTTTAAAATCCCAATTCACCCCCCCTCTTGGGTTGCACACTTGCATTTCATTGTAGATCCACTTGCACCCTATAGGTTTTACCTCATTTGGTGCCTCTACAAGTTCTCAGACTTTATTTAAATACATAGATTCCATTTCTTAATTCATGGTCTTTTTCCAAAATTCAACATCTCTGTCTATTAGAGTTTCGTTGTAGCTAGTGGGATCTTGTGCATGTTCATCTGAGGTAGCCGTATAGGTTTCTCCCAATAATATGTATCTCGCAGGTAATCTAATTACCCTCCCACTACGACGAGGTTCTAAAAGTGATGGTTGTTCAGGGATAATCCTGTGTTGATCAACTGGTTGTTGCTGTTCTTCCTGTTCTATAACAGGTGTCGAAATCTAAGCATCAACCTGATCACCTGACAGTTCTTTAAGTATGACAGTTCTTTAAGTATTATCTTACTCTTAAGTTTGAAGTTATTCATATAGTCTTCCTCGAGGGAAGTGAAATGTATGCTCACAATTACTTTCCTATCTTGAGAACTATAAAATAAACTTCCCCTTGTTCTTTTGGGATACCCACAAACATACAAACCTCAGAACGTAAATCTATTTTGTCTGCCTTTGGTTCAGCACATGTGTTGGTGATCCCCAAATACGGACATGTCGTAAACTTGGTTTACGAGCTGACCATAATTCTATTGGGGTTTTAGACACTGACTTAGATGGAACTAAGTTCAAGAGGTAAACTGCAGTTTCCAATGCTAGTCCCTAAAAAGAGATTGGTAATAATGAATAATTAAGAATAGATCTCACCATATCCAAAAGAGTTCTATTTCTCCTTTTAACTACCCCATTTCGTTGTGGTGTTTCTAAGGCATTTAACTAAGACATAATCTCATTTTCAACCAGATACTCTTTGAAATCTCCTGAGAGAAATTCACCTCCTTGATCAGATTGAAGTTTCTTTATATTCTTATCTAATTATTTTTCTGTCTTAGCCCTATCTAATTGCTAATCGTTGTCGAGTGTCATTGCTGCTAGCTAGTGAACATTGAGAAGGAACTGTTATTGCGGTTCATTGTGATGGGACGCAAAAGCCTTCCAGATCCAAGGAAGAAATCCAGGTCGTACTGGGGTTTTGTTGAAATGGTCACCACAAAAGTGGAAAATGTGAAGGGTGCTCTTGTTGGAGTTTGAGTTCTAGATCTCTTTAATTCTTTGCGTGCACTTCTCAATAATATCTATAGGATTGTTGATAACCAAAAGTTTATGCTGTTGAGTAGAGGAATACGATACTTCAACTAGAGGTCATCGACGTAACTCGCCTGCAAGGGCGGTAGGCAAAGGCGTTTACCGCATTTTAAGGCACAGTCCAGGCAAGAAGATGAACACTCATTTGATCTACAAGCTCAAATTTCCACTAGAAGACAAGGAAAATGAGACTCAGGAGTCCCTTAACATTGAACACGAAGGCTCATTTCTCATACAAATAAAGAACCCAGATCAACATGGCACTTCGCAATTCAGAGGACTGCAGAACAAGCGGAAGGCCGTCTTTCCAGCCCACCTGCAAGGTCAGTTTGGGCAAAAGCATTACGGTCCAGCAGATCCTCCAGACTTCTTGAACTATGAAGGATGTGAATTCTTGCTCATATCGGCATCTGATGACATAGAAGAGGAGCTGGGTTTGGAGCTAAAGACAGATAAAGAGGAAGCAGATGAATCTTGTTCTGATTTAATCAAGACATTTGGTGAGACTGCGTCTACAAATACGCTTCTTAGAGGCACTTGGGTTTGAAAACTTTGAGTCGTGCCTCTCTTTGTCAGAAAATATCTTTTTTGCTGGTGTGTTACTCTCTCATTTTGTGTCAAGTATGTAAAAGTTTTGTTTCTAGAACTTCATGTGCCTTTCACTTGATGGTTAATGTATATAGTGTTACTGTATAGACTTCCCTTAATCTCACGTGTTTAATTTCTGATTTTGTAACCATTAGGCCTTTGGCCAGTGGTCAAGACCTTACACTCACAATTGTAAGAGTAGCGGTTCGAGCCTCTGCAACACATATAAGTGATTATTTCCTTCCTTAATTATAGTATATATACTATAATTAAGTGAAGACAGTTTTCTCCATTTCAAAATGTGAGTGGAGTAGAGACATTCCTCAAATATTTGAGAGGGTAAAATCTGGACAGTGCTATATAAGAATTAATGTAAATTAGTTCTAATAATTATCTAATTGTAAATATCAGTTGTAAATTTTATATAATATGAATTGTAATCTGAGCATTAATCTCATGTAATTAAAAAAAAAATTACTGATTTTGTTTGTGTAAGTCCCTGCTGATGTGATAATGAGATCATCACCTTTTATATTTCTTTTTGTGATGGATATAACAGTTAAGAAAATCAACAGATTGTTAAGTGCTGCTATCAAGTTCATTTTTTTCTAATTTCATCTAGGTATCATACTCATTAGTCTACAAGAAACTTTATAGGGCAAATTTGGATTTTTTGTAGAAAAAATAAAAAATATTAAAATATTTCATAACAAAAATATTCTTTATTTTTAGTTACATTATAGTTAAATAAATAATTTAAACAATAGAGTTACTGTTGTAATTCAATTTAATCTTGAATCACCAAAGATTATACGGTAGTAAATATGTTCTAACTATATCAGATCCTATTCCATCCGGTACACGAAACGATCGTTACCTTATAGCTACAATTATTAAACTTATTTCACAGTTGGTGGTGGGTCTCAAAGCTGAGATATTAGGAAGAGAAATGAGAACTTGACCTTTGCATCCCATTTCAGTACATTGATGACACAGCATACATTTAATAAATCAGCCCTCTGGTATATTATTGCATCCCATCCAAAATTGTGCGACCTAAATGGGTCACGAATTGTGAAGTCTATCCTTTTGTCTATAAATTTAAATTTCCTAGAGGTGGCAACTTTCAGAACTTGATACCTGAATCCAACAAATCAGATACGAGATAGTGGATTTGTGTTGATTAAAATTGATACGAGTTTTAAATTGATTGTATTTGATCAGTTGTCCAACACAAGATTACAAGAATGAAGAGGGAGGGATGGATATTCAATAATAACACAAGTACGAAATTTTCAAATCAATAATGTCAGTGATTTTAATATTTGAGTTCTAATCTAAATGTCAACACAATATGTTGTTCATTTATTAGATTATAAATTTTAGAGTTTGTAAAATTATTCATCTATTAAATTTCTTAGTTTATAAAATTACGTAATCAAATATTTAATGAATAAATGTCATATCAATTAAGTGTATGTTTGGTATTATTTATATAATAATCATAAATATTTATTTAATTTTATAAGCTCTTTTTAAATTTTTTTTATTATTTGGTTCTTTTTATTGGAGCTCTGTTTGGTATAAATTTTTCAAATACAAAATTATTTAAGGTAAAATTTTATTTAGTAGAGTTTTTAAAAGTTGAACTTTAAAATTTTAATTGTTTGATTGTTAAAAATAACTTTTATTAAAAATTATGAAATTACTTTAGTAGATAAACTCTTTAAAGCTTTATCATGAAAGGAATGAAATAAGATTACTAAATAAATAATTACACATTTTTGTATTTAAAAAATATTTTTCAATTCAATCTCTATTCTCAAAAATCTAAAATTTCTAGAAAGAAAATATCTTATTGGCCTTTAAAAACTTTATTAAAAAAACAAAAAACAATAAAAATTTTTATAAGAATTTACGGAATTAGTTACGCATTTATGATTACTAGATAAATAATTCCAAACTACACTAGATAAGTTATTTTACTTCTACTAACAAAATTCAAAGGAAGTAGAAATTGAAAAAATAAAATTAATATTAAAATACCTTAAATATCTTTTGCTTATTAGATAACCTTAATTCATTTTTTTATATCATAACTTTAAAAAAATTACTTATTATACAGTTTTTTTAATAAAAATTATAATTAATAACTAAACAACTAATTTTTTTTAATAAAAAATTGATATTAAAATACATGCCACTTGAGAAACTAATACGAAACAGAGTCTAACCCTCAAATTAAGTTGCAGATGTTTGAACGTCCACCGTTACACAATTCAAATTTGTAGACACAAGTAAACTAAACGAATCACAATAACGGGTTTTGCCGGCACATATATAAGTGATAAATCCGCGGTAGGGTTCTAATAACAGTTCAGTTAGGGTTTAACAAATGAAAATGTCCACCAAATCCTTCCCAGTTCTCACAGATCTCATGGTACCCTCACCATCACCAAAACCCCACTTAATCCCTCCAACTTCTTCCCATTTCCTCTCATTTCCTCAAAATCCTCTCCCTTTTTCAGCCAATTTCCACCAACACAAGCCCTTCATAATTAATCCCCTTCTCTGTACCTCATCAACCAATAACAACTACCCGCCTAGTGACCAATCACAATCACAATCACAATCCCACTCTTTGACACTTACCCAACAAGCCATTTATGATTACCTTTCTGAACTGGGCATTTCCCAGGAGGATTGTGCTTTTATTTCCTCAAATTCACCCAAGTATGCGCAGCTGCTAAACGACAGCGTACTGGACTTGGAGGAGTGGAAGTCCTGGAGTAGTAGTGGTGGTAGTAATAAGAATGATGTTGGAAATAGAGATGGAGAGGAGTCGGTTTTAATTGGGTTTAAAGAAAAAGTCGTTAGAATGGCCAAGGAAAAAGGTGATAATGGCAAAGTTGCTTTCTTGGAGAGTCTTGGTCTCAGTCTTTCTTCTGCTATCAGTATTGCCAGATACTTGTCTGGGGAGCCGCTTCCTCCTCTCATTCACAAGGTAAAAATAGCTCTTTAAGATTGATTTTGTTTTGTGTAACATAATTGGAGTTAAGGTTATGTTTAGGGCTGCAGGTGCTAGTTAGTTAGTGACTGGGATTTAAACTTGGCTTACTATAATGGTGCTTATAAAAAATTTAATAATAAAATAAATTGAGGTATGGTGGAATGGAATCACTAGCTATTAAGTATAACTTGGTCGGTGTGGTTTATTCTAAATCTATGCAACCAAAGGGACCATTGATTAGAGACTAAATCATCTTTTATTCCAAATCTATGCAGCCAAATGGAACCTTAATTACAGAATGAAAGCATATGCATAAACATTTTAGTGTTATGTTACTATTATTATTTTTCTGTTTTTCATTTGATATGAGTAAGGATCAGACAGATTGTATTACTTATGCCATGTAAACGTGAATGAGTTCATATTCTTGCTCTGTTTTTGTAGAATCAAAATAGTTATTTGTATCAGTTAGCTGGAGCTGGTGCTTATGTTGCATTTGGATTTTAGGTTAAATATATGAAGGAAATATTCTTTTCTGGCAGTAATACTGAAAGGACGCTTGGGAAAAATGCTCGCCGTATGATGAAGCACTTAGCAATTCCTATTGACGAAGATGTGCAGCAAACATTAGCCTTCTTTGAAAAGGTCTAGTATGCTACTTGTTAATATAATAGGAGATCCATTTCATAGACACGTTTATTTATATATTCTGTTTTGTGTATATTGATTGTGTTTTTCATGTTGTTTTATAGATTGAAGCAAGGCGTGGAGGATTAGATATGTTGGGTTCTGCAGATGCCTCTTTCCGATATCTTGTTGAATCATTTCCACGGCTTCTGTTGTTATCAGCAGAGTCCCATGTAAAACCTGTTGTGGATTTTCTTAAAATTGTTGGAGTTCCAAAGGACTGTATGGGAAACGTGCTTCTGTTATTTCCACCCCTTATATTTTGGAATATTAAAGCGATTAGGACAAAAGCACTGGCTTTTGAGGAGGTACCATTTATAAAATTCCATAGAACATTTATCCTTTCTGTTCACCTTAGTTTATGATCAGAAACTCTCATGTACGCATTCTGGTGTCTCTCTTACAAACAAGAATATCCCTTCTGTTGTTTGGTTTTGAGATAGAAGATTTATGGTTGATATCATCTTTGCTTATTGTGCGAGCAAAATCATTTTTGCTGCTTCTAGATTGGTGCAGTGGATAATGATGTTGGGAAAATGCTGATTAAATATCCGTGGATTCTTTCAACAAGCATTCAAGAAAATTATGAGGAAATCCTTTCAGTTTTTAATGAAGAAAAGGTATGGATTCATCTAGATTATGTTGAGCTGCCTGGCCCAGTAACAATAATAAATTGGTTGTAGGGTCAAAACGTGCATTCGTAAGTGATGTTATTTGCATAAGCTTTGTTATTGATAACTTAAAATTTTGTTTATTCTCAGTGTGCTTTTGTCTTATTAAAAGTGGAGAGCAGAAAAATACTAGAAAATGTTTTTCGTTGCATTTGGTCGTTATGGAAAATAGAGGAGAACCATAGAAGGCTTTGGAGAAATATTTTGGGCAAACTTTTCTTCTCCAACTTTTCATGTAAACATGGGTAAATGAAGTTGTGGAAAATTTTGAAACATCGCGTCGCTTTTTCTGTAATGAGATGAATCCACCCCAGGCACAAAGTTTTTATCTTGATATTCATTCTCATTTTTTTAAACTTTTCCCTCTTTTGTTTCTTTCATATTCATGAACATACTTATTTCTTCTATTTTTTGTTTCGCCATGTTTCTCTTATTGAATTGTTTAATTTCCATTACAGAGCCAACTGGTCAGTCTCTGACCTAAGTAGTTAATGCCTGGCTTCATGGATGAATTGGGTTATGGAAAACTTTAGCAAAAGAAAAACCTTAGCCTAGTAGCTTCAGAAATGAGCCTGTTTTTAGAATATCTCTATATCAAGCGGTTGTAACTTGACTCAGCATGGTGATCACCGAATATTTTTTCCATTTGATATTCTAATGCGATGTGTTGAAATCAGCGTAGCTTGAAATTGATGCAAAGTATTAAATTGCTTTGGTAAAGAGTTATAGACTGGTGGGTGAGTTTGGCCAACAGGATTGTTGTTTTTTGTTGAGCTTAACCCAGCGTCAACCTAGCTCATTTAGTGTGATATACAATTCTCTCCTTCCTTTCTTTTATTGGTTATTTTTATTTTGCCCTATCACATAGTTAACAATATTTTATACCAGGTACCAAAGCTGAGTGTTGACCGCGCTATAAGAAGCTGGCCTCATTTACTGGGTTGTTCAACTAGCAAGCTAAAGTTGATGTTAGAACAACTTGGCGAATTGGGAGTAGAAAACAAGAAGTTGGGTCAAGTTATTGCCAAAAGCCCCCAGTTGCTGCTACGGAAACCTCAGGAATTCCGGCAGGTATTCCTTTTTAACCCTGTACTTTGCCTCTTCTCAGAGGAATGTTTACTGTTGTATGTTTTCTTGTTTGGCTCTCTATTCTTTGGGATACCCTTTTCTTCCTTATATTACACTTTCGACACTCATAGGTGGTTAATTGCCAATATTTCTGTGCTGGTCTAATATCAGAACTACAGAAGCAACCTGCTTTTAAAATTACTGGAAAGTATAGGTCTGCAACCATTATTGAAGTAAAGTTTTCTCTCCTTCAAATTGTAGCTCATTTTTCGGGCTATTCTGTTTACCATAAAAGTTGAGAGTCACATTAATTGAATCCTAATGCTTTCCAAGTGTTTCAGATTCTGGCTGCCTCTGACCTTTCCAGCAGCCTTACTCTATGTTTTAAGCGCTTAAAGCTTCATATGGCAGCCAGAACAAAACTTTTGAAGTTGTGCCTTTGATGTCATTGTTCTTAGGTATTTTTACAGATTTTATTTCTGCTTTTTGTAGGTGGTTTCATTTTTAGAAGATGTAGGATTTGATAGGGAGAACGTAGGAAGGATTCTTGGTCGCTGCCCGGAACTTTTTGCCAGCAACATTGAGAGAACATTGATGAAGAAGATCAATTTTCTCATTGGTATTGGAATTTCTAAGGATCACCTTCCTCGAACTATCAAGAAATATCCTGAGCTTCTTGTTTCAGATGTCGACAGAACCTTACTTCCAAGGTAATGCTTTCGTTCTATAATATATTGACTTGGATGGTTCAATTAATTCGAATTTAAGTTTTAATGAAAAGAAGAAAAGGGGGAGAATATGAAAATGGTCAAAATTAAAATAGAGCATTAAAAATTTCAATTCTGGAAACATGGGATTCTCTTAGTATCACTGTGGACAAAGTTGCAGAAAGTCTTTGCTTTTCTTTTTCTGATATCTAAGGGGGGGGAAAAAAAAAACTATTTTGGCTTATTGATCTCCAAAAGTACCAGTGCTTGAAATGAAGTATTAATAAAGGGCTAGGATTTGTTCTAGGAACAAATATTTTAACATTAAGATGGCTGATTTGAATAATCTTCATTTAGATAAATGTCAAAAAAACTGACTCTTTCTGTTAAATGTCTTGATAAGTGTTGTTAGAAAAACATAAACATCTTAACGACTTGATAAAGTTGTTCACATATCAGATATATACACGAGTAATTATTCAACACTCGGTACCTTTTGTGGCTAAACCTAGTTTTATTGTAAACAGGATAAAATACTTGATGGAGATGGGGCTATCAAAGAGGGATATTGCATTCATGGTTCGAAGGTTCTCTCCTTTACTGGGGTACAGCATCGATGAGGTATTTAGACCAAAGCTAGCGTTCCTCTTAAACACCATGGAAAAGTCGCTGCAGGACGTGGTGGCTTATCCAAGATATTTTAGCTATTCATTGGAAAAAAAGATAAAGCCCAGATTTTGGGTGCTAAAAGGAAGGAATATTGAATGTAGCTTAGAAGATATGCTGGGCAAAAATGATGATGAGTTTGCCACTGAGTTTTTGCTTGCCCCTTCAACCCATTCTCATCAATAGTTCAAACTTGCTTCTACTATAATAGCTGGTAATATGTAAATATTTCACCGATACCGACAATCTGTAAATAGCATGTAGAATACTTGAGGAAGTGGAATTGAATACTTGAAGGAATCAGTGATGGCTTGCCCAACATTAGAGCTTAGTTAGAAATTCAGATGGTAATGTAATGGTGGCCTCAATAAACAGAATCTCTCTTCAGTGACCCGGAATTTGTTGAGGCCATGGCCGTTCCAGAAGGGATTAATCTCGGTTTTGAGCTAGCCCTGGCTTTGCTGATTATTGAATCAATTCGGGTTGGAAATTTTGATTGTTGGCAAAGTTACCAGCAGATGTGAGATTGATTTGGTCATAGCTGATGTTGGAGAGCTTATTAAAGAATGTAAGACCTAGACCTTTCAATTTACTTGTTTAAGATTTTTAAGAACAACCCCGACGGGATGAATTCCGAGGTTGGTTCTGTGAAATGCTGCAGGTTTCTTGTTTTCATTTTGTAATAAAGTTTATGAAATATAGAGAGCTTACCAATCCAAACGCTAGTGCATTAGAAAAAAAAATGCAAATTAAAACATGCAACCAAGACAGTGGAATAAGGCTGCGCGGCGGGGCAGGGATGGCGGTGGCAGGGTGTTTCTTTGGGGGGAAATTTTCTAGAGTATCTGTGAGTCTGGTGGAATTTCTTTGTTTGTGTGTGTTGGGGGTGGGGGGTGGGGTTGTGTTGGGGTGGTGGGTGGGGTGGAGGAGAATTTCTAGAGTATCTGTGAGTCTGGTGGAAGTATTTTATCTGAAGAGAATTTGGGCATTCTCTTTATCTGAATTTTGCTAAGCCTTTAATAATCTTATGCAATGTGTCTGTCTTTTGGTAGAGAGAAATTTATCTGAGTCGGGTATCGTATCTCTATGAAAACTTATTATTTTGACAAGTTTGGTGGGACTTGCATTTTGGGATTGGTAAATCTTTTATTTTAAAAGTAATGGGTCTTGTAGCATTAAAATGTTTGGTCCTACCATAAGACAACCAAGCCTGATAAAAATAGTAATCTTTAATTAGTCGAGCATACAATTTCAGCTTGTAAGGTGGCGTGATCAAACTATTTCTTCTTTTAATGATAGTATATATTCTTTTTTTATTATGGTATATGATTAAAATTTAATTATTTTTATTTTTAAATTTATTAACGACACCAATCACCTACATAAAATAATAATAATAATAATAACACGATACAATCCTAGTAAGACACAAACACTAATTAAATTTGGGAACTGCTAATCCATCGGCAAAGCCATGCCCAATGTAGACAATTTGAAATCAATCTGCGGCATTTAATGGGCATATTAATAATTAAGTCCAAGTTAATTAAATAAATCTTAATTAGATATGTTCTTTTTCGATTTACAATTCAAATTCTTAAGCATTCCATGCATCCAGTTCAATGAAAACATAAAATTAAAAGGAACAACATTAAACGTTATGCAGCCAGATATATATAAATTAGTCAAATAAGAAGTGAACTATCAACAATACTGTTATTACTCTGTCAAAAAAAAAAACATGATATTATTAATGTAAAGATAATTATTCAACTGATGAGTGAAAGAAGATGTAGGAATTTAATTGAATAAGAAGATAACCACTTCATTAAACATGGTATCTTCCTCAACTCTAGTACAAGAAAATTAGAGAGACATAATTACCTTAACTCTAGTCCCGAAAAATAGAAAGACATAATTAAATTTAGAGTAATAGAATAAAAAAAAAAGCCATTGAAAGCTTTCTCACTAAATTTTTTTTAATTATGTGTTAGTTTAGACCCAAACCCAAATAAATTTGAAGCCCAAGTTAAATGGGCTATCATTTTTAACTTCTTTTGTAGTTTCTTGCCCATAAATAATAACCGTCTGTATGTATCTGTTCGTTTTCTCTGCGGAATGTGCATTTCTAACTCAAGACTTCAGAAACTCTTTTCCCTTCGCTTCTGTGATCAGATTTCTGGTTAGTAAATAAATTAAATACATTTCTTACTCTTTTTCCCTATCTATTTTCATAAATTTAGTGATGGGTTCCCCTTAATTTTACTTGTGGTGCTCATAATCATATGCCATTTTGCCTTTTCGATCATTTGTTGGTTGCCCTGTTAGTATATTACATGCAATTTCAATGGCTATGATTTTCTCATATTATTATTACTGTTATTGTTATATATTTATTTATTTATTTATTTATGTTGTTGTTGTGTAGCTTCAGATGGTCTAATTGAAATTACAAATGTGGATTAGTGTCAAAATGGGAAGTGTTTGTGAAGTAGTATAATAGCAATAGCAATGGGGACTGTGATTAGTAAAGCCGCTAATGGTATAGGCAGTGTTCTTGGCACTGCTTTCGTGGCTCCATTTAAGAGCATCTTCAATGGATCTTGCGAGTAAGTAATTCTAATTCTTCATCTCGCATAATGCTTCTCTTTATTCATATAAATCTTTACAACATTAATTATGTATGTAACTGCTTTAGTTGCTTAATTACACCATAATAATGAAAGGGAGTAGCTTGCAAGTTGCAATCTATTTGATTATTGCAAATGTAATGATCTATATGTGTTCATTTGAAAGAGGTCGTATCAATTGCTTTATGCATACATGTGTGTGTGCATGTGTGCGCGCGCGCATTTATTGAATGGTGGTTTGATTTGATTTGATTTGATTTGATTTGCTTGGCTATGCAGGGATGTTTGTCCAGGACCATGGGACATAATTTGTTTCATCGAGCACTTATGTGTCACCAATCTGGTGAAACTGCTAATGATTTTGGGGCTATGCTACATAAGTAATCTCAACTCTCACACTTAACTATTCACTTTCCCATTTAAGTTTAAGTTCTTTTCGAATTCTTCTATATTCATTTTGACTGTTGATTGAATGAACAAATTGATGAAATAAAGAAAAATAAGACAAATGAATAAGTCAGAAAATGTTTTGGTTTCATAAAGAATGTAACAGAACTCTCTCCTGAATTTGTATATTTTGGAATGGCATCATCGAGCAAAAATCATGATAATGCTGTTTGTTTCAATCTTTGGTTATAAATGATCTTAAGCCAAATATGGTAAATTTTTGTTTCTTTTTGTTATATTTACTGGTTATATTTAAGTAGAACCAGAATTAACTGTTGGGTTTTTGTCATTTATTATATCATTTTTCATATTTTCAGTTTTGTTGTTCTGCTACCTATTATTCAAAGTGGGAATCTGCCAATGCATTGTAAGGAGCCTCTGTAAGATGTGCTGGGCTGCTTGTGAAACATACTGGTATGCTTTGGAAGACATCACATGTTTCTTGTGGCACAAGCTATTGAACACCAAACGTAGAAACAGGCGCCGCCGCATTAGAGATGCTGAATGGGGGTATAGTTCAAGCAGCGACGGAAATGATTTTTCAGGTTATCATCGCCATTTAAGTTCGAGAAGAAAACGATACATGGAGAGAAACAACTGGTATGGGCATGACAGTCATTGCAGCAGCCGGCACCATCACGTAAAGCTCAAGACAAGACAAGTATCATTTCATTTAAGAGGAGGAGGGTCAAGAAGACTGAGGAATTCAAGGCGGCTTCATTCAATGAAAGTGAGAAATCCTCGAAGAATTTCAAAAAGGCGGCGGCTAAAATGAACAGAATGTAAGGGATCTCTTGAATCTCTTTGCAGACAATATGTAGGATGTATATGGTTTAATTGGAGTGTATGAGTGCCAGAGTTTAACACTTATCGGCGCGTTTGTATGCATATAAAATGTTAGTATTGAACATATTGGCAGAAATGTGAAGCCCTATTGAAGTTATTCTAAAATTTGTAAAGCCCGTTTAAATATAAGTTCTTGAAGAGCCGGCCTATGTGAAAATTGAATTAAGTCTTTACAACGCACATAATCGTAGGCAAATAATAGATATTTACCGAACCACAAAGGGGGGTACATGTCAACTATCTAAAAGAATTAAATCAGCCAAACATCAGGGCGATATATGTCATTACCTGTAAGGACTTTTTTCTGTTACTCACAAGTCACAAGCACTTCTTGACAAAAGCAATGTTCAAAGTTTGAGACATATGTCCAAGGAAGCGTAGATTTTGCTTCATCTAGGCTTATATTGCATGCACCGCTCGAAACTTGAATTACTTAAGTGCTTTATGCCAAATGCATTTTGGCTCCTCTTCAAAAATTAATTACACCAGCACATAGAAAATACATAGTTAAGGCTAGTTGAAATAATTTTCTCCTATTTATTTATTTATTTTGAAGACCAAAATATTTCTTTCAAGACTAGAGGAAAACATTACACGATATACGAAACAATTGAATGGAGAATTTTTCATTCAAACTGTGAGTGCCAAAGACTGCACCACGTTTGAACTGTGCAGCAAACATTACTAATTTGTACGACGGATATAGCTGATATTGATCTCGGATTACAGATCCATATGGACAAATGTTGCTTATATTAATAAAAAGAAATCTCTTGTCAATTTTGTGTTTCTTTAGTATATAAATAAAGGTCAAGAGCATCATTGTGGGGGTATTTCTTCCTCAATAAAAATTAAGTGAAGGAAGTTTATTTCCTTATCCAAGTATGAGGAGTAGACATCTCTCGAATATTAGTGAGGGTTAAAAATCTGGGCAGAACTTCATTAGTATTGATGTGTGTTGGTCCCAGTAATAGTCTGATTTGTAAATATCAGTTGTAGTCTCATGTATATGAGTTGTAATATGAATAATAGTCTCATATAATAAAAAAAAAATAAAGGTCAAGAGCATCGAGAAACGATCTTTTGGCTATTTTTTTAAAAAGTCAAGAAAAATTCAGAATCCTAGAAATTCTCTAAACACAAGTATTGACAAAAATATCAGAGTATCTTTTGTCAGTACATGCTCGAATCTAGTTTGTGGAGACTCTCAAGAACAACAAATCAACATTGAAGCTTGCAGAGTGAACAAGCATAAGTTACTATTTACTATTTCTTTAATCATTTTTTTTATCTAGATTACTGAAGGTTTTTGACCCTTTGCAAGTCATAAATGAACTTTTATATTCGATAGTTAATTAAATAAACCTGTTTAAAAGCCACTCTGTAATATCTTAAATAGTAAAAGATTATCTATACAAAACAAAAGGAATATGAAATATAAAAATTCCAGCTATTTTAAGACAAAGTTCTTTTCATGTGAAAGAAGCAATATGGAGGAGCACTTTGACCAATTTAGATAGAAATGTGAAATTAGTGCATCCTTGCTTCGCGATTCTACTTTGCTAATGCAGTGCTTTCGAGATACCGCATCAATAACACAGAAACAATAACTCTTATTAATTTTAGAAATTTTTTTGATAATTGTAATTAAACTTTTATTTATTTATCTTGTTTTAAGTTGTAGTGCTTTATCCTGAAGCAATAACCAGGTTAGCTAAGTTACCGCAGTGGTATGATACCACCTTTTTTTTGTCTTTTTGTGACCTGACCGTTAGATCCAACGAAAGAATTGCAAAAGCAAAAGCAAGAGCAGGATGTACTTACTTAGATAATTAACCTTGCAATCCCTCTAGTTTTCTAAAATGTCAGAAACAATGTAATTATTATTATTTTACTCTCCCACCCCATCAATAGTCATCCTCATCTCCCCTTCTCATACAACCCGTGAGTAATATTTAGACTTTTATGTTTTTTTCTTTCTATCTTAGTTGTTTATTTTATTTCTTTTAGTAAATATTTTTATTCATTCCCTAAGTTATTAAATAATATGAGTAAGGAAGATATAGGAAATTTTGAGAGGACTTTTATTATTGATGTTGGGTAATTATAACACATGATTTAGTTGCTCATCCATGAGAACCACAACTTCTTAAATACAATAAAGCCTATGAATTTTAGGAAGACAAATCCCTTGATTTATTCCACAAATACATCAATATTTTATAATTCTATAATTATTACTATTATTTTCATATCTACTTCTATAATCAATTATCCACATGATTGAGAAAGTACATAACATTAAATTTTTTTATTACTCTAGTTTTTTTTTTATGGGAACATAATGGAGATGGGTATTAGTAGAGTAGTATTTTCCTTATCGTTTTATGTATATTTGGTAAAATTTGTGGAGACTTCTAATGAGTTTAATAATGATAAAATTATGTAAAGATTTCTAATAGATTCGTCAATTTGATTTTTATGAACCAAAATGAAAATTGAAAAAGTTTTTTTTTTTTGGGTAAAAGGGATAGAAACAAATAAAGTAAAGTTTTTCTGATTAATCAAAACTTATAAGAGTTACTCAATGTTTGGTTAAACTTCTTTCATATTAAGCAAAAAAATTATGATTTAAGCTTTTAATAATCATAATCATTATACGAGTTGAGATGGGTAAGTTTTTTGTGTTTGCACGTTTCAATCGAATTCAAATAAAGGTAATTAAATCCTAATAACTTTTTAACAAGATTTTCTTTCTAACGTTAATGATTGAAATTTTGTGGTTTAAGGTAGCTAAGTTAGGAATCTATCATGATCTAATGTTTTCCAAGAAAAAATTCACAAAGTAATTGGTAGTTAATGAATTTAAAAAAATAAAGATAATTATATTCTAATCATATACTAAAACTAAAGGACAAGTTGAAATACAAGTTGTGCAATCCAAGAGGGGGGGTGAATTGGTATTTTAAAACTTATCCTAACAAAACCACACAATAATCCAATCTAATGCCTTAATGAATTCGAAAGCAATAAGTTTAATAAAAGCACAATAATAAATGAGTAAGGGAAAAGAAAAATAAACATACGAATTTTTACGTGGTTTGGCAATTCCTACCTACGTCCACGCCTCCAAGCAATCCAAACTTGAAGATTTCACTATCCAAGTCTTCCTAGACTTCAAATGTTTACAATTGACTTTTAAGGTGTCAATGAACTTTTACAACAACAAGATTATCACACAATCTCTTCACTTAAGTGTCTCACACACTCAAACACTCACAATTAAGATGAGGAAATGAAAATTACAACAAAAACTCTCTTTAAGAGTAGATGTACAAATTGAAGAACAAAAGATGATTCAATGTTTAATGATTTGCGAAATGAGAGCTCAATTAATGATGTGTGCTTTTTGATTTTGCTTGCTAGAGAGCTTGAAAATAAATTAGATTCGAGTTTATATACTTTGAGCTCAAAAACTAACCATTATGCACATTTTGGTGATAACTGGCTTACCATTTATGAATATCCGATTAACCGCTTAATGTTACAATTACAGTCAAAATTTGAATTTCTGAACATCTGGTACGCCACTCATGCAAATCTGGATAGCCGTTTATATTCTAGAAGCTTACTGCCAAAATCTGATCTACCGTTTGTTAGGATTCGGATAGCCACTTGCTACAGTAACCGGTATAGTGCACTATTTTTTAAAATTATAGTTTGACCTCAAAACTTTATATAACTATATTATGACCCAAAACGTTATAAAGTTTTTAAATAGGTTTAATTTTAAAATTTCTAAATAATACTTTGTTAATCCCAAAACTTTCTGAAATTATGAACTTACCTAAACTATGTGAAATTATAGAATGACCTAAAATATTTAAATATTTTCAGATAGGTCCAAATCAAAATTCAAAACAATATTTATTAAAATCAAAGATTGTAAAATTCTTTCATTTTAGTCCACAACTTTGAAAAACAACTTAACACCATAAAATCATTTTCTTATTATAAAAGCACAATACATAAATCTTTGTTTAACCAACACATGTGGTTTGTTATCATCAAAATCAATATTTATAGGCATATAGACTAACAATCTCCCCCTTTTTGATGATGACAAAACACATTATGAAAATTTAATTTAGTTATGAAAAGCTCCCCCTTAATCAATGCAAGGTTAAAACTAATTTAAAAAAGATTTAAAAGACTCCCCCTGCATAAATGCATATGAATATTTTTCATAACAAATGAATTTCTCATATTTTCCCCCTTACATATTATATCTCCCTCTTCATCATCAAAAAGAATAAAAGGTCCCTCTATCAATCATCAAAATCTCAATACAAGAGCATTAGTTCAAAAATATCCAAAACATAATGAAAGAACATAACAAACAACCAAAGCAAATCCATGTCATCGAAAACAAATACATAATCCAAAATCATAACACACAAGCATAATCATCCACATGATCCAAATAGCAAATGAAAAAGCATAAGGTAGTAAGTGTCAGTGTGTTCAAATACAAGCATAAAAGACTACTCGGTGGTAAGGATGGTGATGATGGAGGTGGATATGGATATGGAATGCCGAAGTGCTCAAAGATGAGGCGCCGCCATGGATGAGTATTATCGCTGTTTATTCAAACTCGCCTACCGCACAAAGAGTGTCTTCACCTTATCCATAAGTCATAAAGAGTGACCTCTTGGAGGTCAAGGCTCTGAGGTGGTAGAGCAAGCGTAGAGATAGACACTGGACGGTCTCGACGTTTACGCTGACCCCAAAATGAAACCGAAAAATCAGGTAGTTGATCGGCTGAAACCACAGCATTAAGTGGCCGATTATCACTTGGAGTAAGAAATGTGAACTTATTTTCAGTGAATTTCACCCAAGTTCCATTTTGCCACTCAAAACCTAAAGCACTAACAACTTCATCCCAAATGTTCTTAGATGGCCTACATGTTGGTTCATGGATAGGGACGCTAAAGCATTTGAGGATTCGGGTGATAAAATGACCATACGGAAGGGAACGGATAATCAACTTAGGTATACAAAGCATGTTTCGAACAATAGAGTATCCTACGTCGACCGAGCGACATCTAAGAATACAATCAATCAAGGCAACATACATATGAAAAACCTAATCCAAATGGCCTGATCTAGGAAACACAATAGACTGTATAAAACGAAGTAATATCTGAATTTGAAGACAAAGACATTGAGTACGGAAATAGATATTACAATCATCATTAGAAAGATCAATACGACGACATATATTCTTAACGGCTTCAATGTGATTATAATTACCAATATGAGGAGATTTCCTAGGCGAAAATATTTCTAGGTCGTGATCAGGGGTTCCTAGGATAGAATTTAAGTCCGAATCAACAAATTCAATCGAAACTCCAACTTTGGTGATTACTCGATTTTCTTTCTCCGCGGAAGTATCCATGTTCGAGTAAAATACTTTCACCAAGTTGGGATACACATTCTCCTCAATTACAAGTGCATTAATCCAACCAACATCTCCCAAAAATTGAAATAAAGTTCTATTACTAATACTAAGACTATACAACCAATCCGATAAAACGAAAAATGTTTGGAGTACCTCACGAGTCATGAATTGTTGGTGAAATCGATTGGCTAAATGCTTGGCCTGAAAATGTGTGGACTCAAAGGTGGATTGGGTGGAAGAGCCTCCTACTTGCCGTGACCATTTGGTGGGTTGAACTGATTCTTTATCTTTTCCACGAACAGGCCGTGAACTTGACATGGTGATTTGCATTGATTTAAAGTGAAATGAGGCAATGACAAGGGAGATGATGAGGATTGAAAGAGATTTTGAGTTGTAATTAGGTTAAAAAATGGCTTAAAAAGAAGAAATCTAAAGAGATAAAAATCGGTTAAAAACCTAGGTTTGATTTGGGATCTATAGTTTTAAGTGATGCAAATGACTTTGAAGGATGATTTTGAGCATTCAGAGTGATAAGGATTGATTTTTTAAAATCAATTTGGAGTGAAAACGAGTTGAAGTGATGGATTTTGAAGTGAGAAAGAGAGAGGAAGAATCGATTTTAGAGAGAGATGGCTTTTCGGTTTACCGAAAGAGAGAAAGGGAAGAAGAACAGTTAAAAGATCACGCATCCGACTAACGGGATTTCTCTAACTGGTTATCCGGTTAGTGTCAGTGAGTAAGAGAAATGAATCCAGTGTTCTGAATATAACGAACCGGCTTTCAGGTTGGGTCCAGAATGTTTCAAGCTGAAACCGGCTTACCGATTTGCCTAACCGGTTGGCCAAATAAATCCAGAATGCTTCCAAAGTGCAGCTCGAATCCGGATTTTCGGATCTGTATAACCGGCTATCCGGTTGCATCCAATGAAAACCAAAGTCCCATCCGATTTTCCAGATTGCATAATCGGATGCTCAGTTGTGTCCAATAAGCTTCAAATTGAATTCGGTGTTTCGGATTTCATAACCGGTTGATTCTAGCAAGTGAGATATTCAAAGAGGCTTAACGATTTTTCATTACCCGGTTATCCGGTTCGGGTCCAGTGAGTAACAATATGAGAAACGGCTTTCCGGTTGATAAGAAGGGGTATTCCGGTTAAGCTTTGGAGAACATTTTTTAGATTTGGTAACCTCTTACACTTGAATTACACACACCAATTTTTTTTTAGCTTAAAAGTTGATCAATTTTAAATTATTTTGTGATTTAAAACTTTTCAATAAGCCATTTAAAAATAAATGAAACATAAATGCATACAAGGACAAACATATCAACTTAACCAATAAATCATAATTCAAGATACAACATTCATCATTCCAACCTCATGTCTCATCTTTATAAACTACTCTTCACTAAGAGGTTTGGTAAAAATATCCGCAAGTTGATTTTTAGTAGAAACAAATTTAATTACAATATCTCCTTTTTGAACATGATCTCTAAGGAAGTGATGTCTATTTTCTATATGCTTAGTCCTAGAATGTTGAATAGGATTCTTGGATAGATTAATAGCACTAGTATTGTCACACAAGATAGGTATTTGATCAAGATTAACACCATAGTCTCTAAGAGTTTGTTTCATCCAAAGGATTTGTGCACAACAACTACCAGCAGCTATATATTCAGCCTCGGTAGTTGAAAGAGCAACTGAGTTTTGCTTCTTACTAAACCAAGAGACAAGCGAATGACTTAGAAAATGACACGTCCCGCTAGACTTGGCTTGATTTATGAAAATTCATTCCTCGTTTTATTTGATTTGGAGTCCAAGGAAGTACTTTAGCTCTCCCATCATACTCATCTCAAATTCTTTGCTCATACAAGATGATAATTCTTTACACAACAATTCATTAGTAGAACCAAAGATAATGTCATCAACATAGATTTGGACAATAAGTATATATTGGTTCTTATGCTTAACAAAGAGAGCTGTGTCCGCTTTTTCCATCAAAAAATCGCTATCTAACAAGAAGTTTTTAAGTCTATCATAACATACTAAGCGCTTGTTTTAATCCACATAATGTCTTAGATAACTTATACACATGATCTGAAAATTTTTTATTTTCAAAACCAGGAGGTTATTTCACATACACTTCCTCCATAATATAATCATTTAAGAAAGTACCCTTGACATCTATTTGATATAAAATAAAATCCTTATGACATGCATATGCTAACAATATCATAGTGGATTCTACCCTAACTACAGGTGCAAATGTTTCATCAAAATCAATTCCTTCTTCTTGGTTGTAACATTGAGCCACTAATCTAGCTTTATTTCTTACAATCACACCGGATTCATCCATTTTATTTCTAAATACCCATTTAGTACTTATAATGGATTAATGTTTCGGATTAGAAACTAATTTCCACACATTGTTTCTCTCAAATTGATTCAACTCCTCTTGCATTGCCATAATCCAAGACTCATCATTTTCAGCATCCGCAAAGGATTTTGATTTAATTTGAGAAATAAATGCAACATGCTTACATGTGTTCCTAAGTGATGATCTAGTTGTAACACTTCATGAGGGATCTCCTAAAATTACATCCTTAGGGCGAGAAGAAACATACCTACACTCCTTGGGGAGTGTTTAAGAAGTACATTTATTTTGCTCTACATTTATTTCTTCATGATACTCTTTCTGAATTCCATGAGGTGCATCTTTTTTATTGTCATTTGATGATTCTTCTTTTTTTCTTCTTCTGCATTATTATTAATAACTCATTTCTCCGCAGATGAGGGGTTAGACTCATCAAATGTAACGTGCATAGATTCTTCCACAACCAAAGTTCTTTTATTATACACTCTATAAGCTTTGCTTGTATTTGAATAACCAAGAAATATACCAACATTAGATTTTGGATCAAATTTACCTAGATTATCTTTTGTGTTCAAAACAAAACATTTGCATCCAAAAACTTTGAAATAGTTAATGTTGGGTTTTCTATCTTTCCAAAACTCATAGGGAGTTTTATTAAGATTAGGTCTAATCAACACACGATTCAAAATGTAACAAGTGGCATTGATGACTTCGGCCTAAAAATATTTTGGCAAAGTGTTTTCATTTAACATGGTTCTAGCCATTTCTTGAATAGATGTATTCTTTCTCTCAACAACTCCATTTTGTTGTGGAGTCTTAAGTGATGAATATTGATGCTCAATACCAAAATTATTACAAAAATTCTCAAATGCATGATTTTCAAACTCTCCACCATAGTCACTTCTAATATAAGTAATTGAATAACCTTTTTCATTTTGAACATTTTTACAAAAAATTCTAAATGCATCAAAGGCATCATCCTTATTACCTAAGAAAAATATCCATATGTATCTAGAGTAATCATCCACAATCACAAATGCATAATATTTGCCACTTAAACTAGTATATCTAGAAAGTCCAAATAAATCTATGTGAAGAAGTTGAAGCGATTTTGATGTAGAGATAAGATTTTTCTTTTTGAAAGAAGTTTTGATTTGTTTTCCAAATTGGCAAGCTTTACAAGGTTTATCTTTTTGAAAATTAATTTTTGGAAGACCTTTAACCAAATCATTTTTCGAGATTTTTTAGATCAAATCCATGCTTGCATGACCTAGTTTTCTGTGCCATAACCAACCGTCATCATTCAATGCGAAGAAACATTTAACATTTGTAGATGCACAATCTATATTGATGATATAGATATTAACACATCTATTTCCTACAAATAAATCTTGTCATCACATGCTTTCTCAATAACACATTTTGATTCATCAAAGATAACTCTATATCCTTTATCACATAATTGACTAATGCTAAGCAAGTGGTGTTTTAAGTTTTCAATCAAACATACATTTTCAATAAGAGTAGAGGACATATTATCGACATTGCCAACGCTAATGCCAATGATTTTTCCTTTTGAATTATCTCCAAATGATACATCTATACCATTTTCAATCTTGGTAAAATTTGAAAACTAAGAATAATTCCCTGTCATGTGTCTTGAACAACCATTGTCCAAGTACCACTTATTGTTCTTCTTCTTCAAGCCCTGCAGAAAAAGTCTCAAGTTTTAGGTATCCAAACCTTTTTGGGTCCTTGAGAGTTATCAATGGTTCCTTTTGGAACCCAAACATATTTCACACCATAATATGCATTTCTCTTTACTAGACATCTATTTTTCATATGACCATCTTGATTACAATAATGACATACAACTTGATTGTTAATAGATGTATTCTTAACAAAATAGTTCTTATAATACTTTTGCTTCAAATTAGGCTTATAGCCAAGACCTCCTTTGTCAAACACACATTTTTGTGAATTTAGTAAATTATCCAACATCTTTTGCCCATTTGTGAATTTTAGCATAATTTCATTTAGTTCATTGCTCTTTTTTCTAAGCATTTAACTTTCATTTTTCAAGTCATTCACGTTTGATTCTAAGTGCTCATGTGAAGTGCTAGAATTCTCAAATAATGCAACTCTATCAAGCAATGTCTTATTCTCTAATTCTATGCATGTAATCTTTGCACTAAATGATTCATTTTCTTTTTAAGACATATATTCTTTTTACCAATCTTCATCCACTCATCATGCAATTCTTTAAAGGCATCATGTAATTCATCATATGTAGGAAGATCACTTACCTCATCAAGTTCATCACATGATTCTTCTCTAAAGGCCATTAGAGCTAAATTTGTCATCTCTTGTTGCTCTTCATCATTACTTGTATCCTCATCGCTATCATCTCATGTGGCCACCATAGCTTTCTTCTTAAATTTGTTGAGGAGAGGACATTTCGGTCGTATGTGTCCGGGCTTCTTGCATTCATAGCAAGTAATTGACTCTTTCTTCTCCTTTTTATTTTTGTGACTTCTGAACTTTCTCTGCTCATTAGTCTTCTTGTAAAATTTTCTGAATCTTCTCGCCAACATAGCCAACTCCTCATCATCCATCTTGTTTTCCTCATCACTCTCACGTTTTGAGGCTTTGAGAGCAATGCTTTTCTTCTTTTCCTTATGCCATTTTTCTGTCGCCAAATCTTCTTCATATGAAATGAGAGAACCAATTAAATCATCAATAGGTAGTGATGAGTGTTCCTCAATGGCATTCCTTTTTTTCTCCATTCCTTAGGTGGTGACCTAATGATTTTCTTAACTTTCTCGCTATTTGAAAAGGTCTTTCCTAGGGCTCCTAGAGTGTTCACTATGTTCGTAAATCTAGTATATATAGAATACACACTCTCATTTTGTTTCATTTGGAATAATTCATATTGTCGAGTGTACCTACTTATTTTAGACTCTTTCACTTGATCCGTGCCCTCATAAACGACTTTAAGTTTGTGCCAAATTTCATTAGCACTTTCCCAACTAGACACTCCATGAAACTCTTTCTTATCTAGTGCAGAAAGCAAGACATTCATAGCTTTGGAATTTAGAGAAGCTTTTCTTTTTTCCAATTCATTCCATTCCCATGAAGATTTTGGAATGTCTTTCCCGACTTCATTTTTAGTTAAAGGCATGAAATGACCATCATTAATAATTTCCCAAATTTCGTAATCTAAAGCTTGCAAGTAAATTATCATCCTAGTTTTCCAATACAGGTAATCGTTTCCATCAAAATATAGTGGTCTAGTAGTGGACTATCCTTCCCTAAATGTGGAATTATTTTGAGTTGTCATTGATCTTTAGCTCTAGATGATTAAGTCTAAACAAGAGCACCTCATTTTGATACCAATTGAAATACAAGTTGTGCAACCCAAGAGGGGAGGTGAATTGGTATTTTAAAACTTATCTTAACAAAACCACATAATAATCCAATCTAATGCCTTAATGAATTCGAAAGCAATAACTTTAATAAAAGCATAATAATAAATGAGTAAGGGAAAAGAAAAACAAACACACAAATTTTTACTTGGTTCGGCAATCCCTGCCTACGTCCACATCTCCAAGCGATCCAAACTTGAGGATTTCATTATCCAAGCCTTCCTAGGCTTTAAATGTTTATAATTGACTTCCACGATGTCAATAAACCTTTATAACAACGAGATTATCATTCAATCTTTTCACTTAAGTGTCTCACACACTCAAACACTCACAATTAAGATGAGGAAATGAAAATTACAACAAAAACACTCTTTAAGAGTAGGTGTACAAATTGAAGAACAAAAAATGATTCAATGTTTAATGATTTGCGAAATGAGAGCTCAATGAATGTTGTGTGCTTTTTTATTTTGCTTGCTAGAGAGCTTGAAAATGAATTAGATTTGACTTTATATAATTTAAGCTAAAAAACTAGCCATTAAGCACATTTTGGTGATAACCGGCTTACCATTTATGGACATATGGTTAGCCGCTTAATGTTACCATTACAGCCAAAATTTGAATTTCTGAACATCTAGTATACCGCTTATGCAAATCCGGACAACGGTTTATGTTCTAGAAGCTTACTGCCAAAATTCAGTCTACCATTTGTCAGGATCCGAATAGCCCCTTGCTACAGTAATCGATATAGTGCACTATTTTCTAAAATTATAGTTTAACCCTAAAATTTTATATAACTATATTATGACCCAAAACGTTATAAAGTTTTCAAATAGATCAAATTTCAGAATTTCTAAATAATACTTTGTTAATCCCAAAACTTTTTAAAATTATGAAATCGCTTAAACTATGTAAAATTATAGAATGACCTAAAATATTTAAATATTTTTAGATAGGTCTAAATCTGAAATTCAAAACAATATTTATTAAAATCAAAGATTGTAAAATTCTTTTATTTTAGTCCACAACTTTGAAAAACAACTTAACACCATAAAATCATTTTCTTATTATAAAAGAACAATACATAAATCTTTGTTTAACTAACACATATGGTTCGTTATCATCAAAATCAATATTTATAACTATATAGGCTAATACAAGTGTCACAAGATTTTTAAAATCCTAAGATAACTCAGATTCAGTTGGCAAAATTTGATCATTAAACCAATTGATTGCATCAAAAAATAGCCACATAAGTTTATTATCTTCGAGAGAGGACCACCCAATTACTATAATAAAGTCAACTTAAAGCCAAGAGACTAAACACAGCCAATATTAGATCAAATCCAATTGATTGTTTTTTATTTTCTTTTTTTTAATAAATCCTCTTATTGTCTTTGAAAATTCAAAAATATAAAAAAAAAATCTACAAAATTCTATTAAAAAAAGAAAGAGAAGAAGAAACCAGGTTAAAAAAAAATTTCAAAACCATGATTAATATTAAACTATGGAAACAAGAGACAGAAAATAACAAATAATTTTTAAATTAGGGGTTATATGTTAAAATTTCAAAACCTACAATTTTTATTATTTTTAGAAAACAAGGACTATTGTGTAATAGAGCACTATTGTGGTACGGTACCACCATTGCAAAATAGTTTTGTCCGCAATAACCAATTAATTGAATTGCTCTCTGTCAATGAATACTAAAAGTTTCAAAAAAAAAAGATAAAAAGAAAGAAAGAGATGCAAATTGCTGTTGATAATTGAGTTTAATTTGGGAAACATAAAATAATTTAGCATAACTAATGTTAAATGAATGAATTTATTAAGTTGATCAAAAACAGAAAAAGATTATCCTATGTAAGAAGATAAAGCCAGTTATGTAATATCTGGGATGGTGGTGCACGAGGGTACATTCTCTTACTATTTAACTATTTATTAATCTGATTAAGAAATGTTTAATGAGCTAGGAATGAATGATTTATGAGTTACGACTATCTCTTTTAAGTTTTTTTATTGAGTATTCCGATTTTCTGCTTACTCATTTGAGCTGAGCTCAAATTTAAAAATTTTTTATTTCCACTGAAGAGATTTTATCAATTCAACAAATTAATACTTGATCTCTCTTTTAGTGTATATCTCTCGTTTTTGTTTTTAGCTTGCAACCACTAATTGGCTTATATAGCTAAGTTCTCTCATAATTGGACGGGCTTTAAATAAATGGACAGCAACACTTGTGTTGACCGTGATTTGACAAAATAGTGATAACTTATTTTCAAAAAATTGCGAGGAGTAACCATATGAGACGAAAATTAAAAACCCCATTTTTTTTCTTTCTTCTTCTTTTTTTTTAATAGAAATGTTCCCACAAATCCTGAATTTTGACCAAAAAAAAAAATTTATATACCCAAAAGAGTTTGTGCAATCGTTTAACCAAATCACACTCCTAGTCGTTTTTCCCTCAGTTCGTAAAAGATTGGATTATACAAACATGTGTAAAAGATTATTATTATGGGACTACACAATTAAATATAAAAAATTTTAATTAACAGTGTCTTAATTGAGCTAATGAGGTATCTCTTTTATTTTCTCCAAGATGAGGCCAATGGTTTGAGTATTCCAGTAGGTGTGGGAGCTTAGTTACTTTTAATTATTTTCTTTGATTTTAGATTTTTAGGCTGTAATTCAACTTTCATACATTGAGTTAGATCTAAACAGGCACTGAACTAAGTTTTAGAATTCCAAAAGATATATTAGACCAATATTATTTTTATTACTCAATTAATAAACAACAAATAAAATGACACTAAATTAAGGGTTTGGTTAAGTTACAATTAATGTAACTTACAGTTTTTATAACATGGCAATGAATTTTACTAATTAGTATCACAAATTTTTATATATTTTACCATAATTATAAGTTACATTGAATGTAACTTAATAAAATCCTACAACTAAATATCACAATTTCTACTATACAATATTATGGCATGGTTTTGTGCAGGGGGCTTTGATCTTATCTTTTTCTTTTTTTTTAACCAAGACAAAATTAGCAAAAAAACAAAAAGGTTTCCAAAGCCGACACACAAAACCATGGCATAATGCATTAATATTAGTGGCAGCAAGTGGTCTAAAAATCAGGCGTTCCAGCCAGTTTCGTTTGGAGGGCATATATGGCTACAAGACAAAGGCTTTTTGCCTGTCAGTTTATTCATCATCATCGTCATTATTATTATTATTATTATTATTATTATTATTATTATTATTATTATTATTATTATTATTATTTTCTCTAAAATCCCAATTGAAATCAACACAAATAAGTAACCAATTAATTAATTAATTAATGGTCTCTAAAACCCCAATTGAAATCACACTATATATATGTATATGCTTCCAATTCTGCTCTTACATTCTCACTAATTTTGCATCCACTATTTATCCAAAACAATGAATTATTTCATTCTCATTGCTTCGCTTCTTCTCCTTTTCTTGTTAAATAATTTTGTTGTTGAAGCTCGACACATTGCAAAAAGCACAACTGCTGGAACCAGATGGGTAGTTCTAGTCGCTGGATCCAATTATTATGACAATTATCGGCACCAGGTTAAATTTTATTAATTGATTAGTTTTAATTTTTATTTAATTTACATTCAAATTAATTTTGTCAATTTCACCATCAAATTTGTTGGTTATTTTTGCAGGCTGATGTGTGTCACGCGTATCAAATTCTGAAAAATGGAGGATTAAAAGATGAAAACATAATTGTTTTCATGTATGATGATATTGCTTTTAACGTTCAAAATCCAAGGCCTGGTATTATCATCAACAAGCCGCACGGCCCTGATGTCTATAATGGAGTCCCCAAGGTATTTATTTATTTTAATTTTTTTTTTTTTTGCTTCACCAAATTTAATTTACAATTTATTGCTCTTTTTTTTTTTTTTGATAAATCAAAACCTTTTAATTTGATTATGATTCCTATGGCTATTTTACAGGATTACACTGGTGAAAATTGTACTGCCAACAATTTTCTGGCAGTGATTCTTGGCAACAAAACTGCACTCACTGGGGGCAGTGGCAAGGTTGTAAATAGTGGTCCGAATGACTATATTTTTATTTATTATGCAGACCATGGAAGCGCTGGTATGGTTGGTAAGTGTCAACATTATTAATTAGTAAAATTAATTATTCTTTAAGAGTTAATTTCTTATAATTTTTTTCTCTAAGCTTATAATTTTTTTTTTTACATCAATGTTATAATTTGTGTGCCGCAGCAATGCCTACTGGAGGCGACCTCTACGCTAAAGATTTGATAGAGGTGTTAAAAAAGAAACACAAGGCTAAATCTTATAAAAGCATGGTGAGTAAATGAAATTAATTAACCATTATGCAAATTTAACTCTCCCTTCACGTGACTTCATCCCTCGATTATTAATTTTTACTAGTTGATAACTAATCAATTAATTAACAAATTTTTTTTTTTTTGTTGGTTGGTGATTTTGGGGGGAAATTAATTAGGTATTTTACCTTGAAGCTTGTGAATCCGGAAGCATGTTTGATGGGCTTCTCACAGAAGACATGAACATATATGCAGTCACGGCTTCAACTCCCGCAGAGAGCAGCTACGCGATGTATTGTCCGGGACATTATCCGAGTCCCGAGGATGATTTTGAAACTTGCTTGGGTGATCTCTTCAGTATTTCTTGGATTGAAGATAGGTTAATTAATCAATCAATTAATTAATTATTCATTTAATTAAAATTTGTAATTTTTTTTTAAAAAAAATTTCTGTGTAATGGCGTGCAGTGAAAAACATGATTTACAGAAGGAGACACTGGAGCAGCAACACGGAGTGGTAAAGTCTATTTTTTGATTAATTAAAGTTAATCCGGAAGCATGTTTGATGGGCTTCTCTCTCTCTCTTTCTTCTTTCTTTTTTTTTTTCTTCAAATAAAATTCTCTGGTTAATTCTGTCGAGTTTTGCAGGTTCGAAGGAGGACATTGGTAGATTATTTAGACTTTAGCTCTCATGTAATGCAGTACGGAAACAAAGAGCTGAGTAAAGATTCAATTTTTACGTACATTGGCACGAATCCTGAGAATGACAACTTCACAATGAAGGCTGAGGAATTTTCTTCCAATCCATCAGCTGAAATTGCTCGTTTGAGTCATTTGACGACGAGAGCCGTTAGCCAACGTGATGCTCAGCTTCATTACCTTTGGCACAGGGTAATTCAATTAATCTTATCAAATTATTGTTTAATTTTGATCTTGTAATTTTGAGTTATAATAATGTTTATTCTTGCAGTTCAATAGATCGGCTGATGGGTCTAGGGAGAAGATCGAAGCTCAAAGGCAGTTGCAAAATGAGATTTTAAGCAGGCAGCAAGTGGATCAAAATATACATCAAATCATAGCACAGGTTTTTGGGGAAGAAAATGTGTCGAAAATGATTGAATCCATTCGACCGGCAGGCCAGCCTCTTGTGGACGACTGGGATTGCTTGAAAATGCTTGTAAGTTTTATATTATTATTTTTTAATTAATTCCATTATCTCAAGCATACGCACATACACTCACACATAATCATTTTTAGGTGTGGTTGTTCTTTTCTTTTTTTTTAATGTAGATGTGCAGTTTAACAGTGTGTTTGCACTCATTCTATTAAATCACACAGTTTAACAGCGTATCTGTTTAAGGAAAAAAAAAGGACAACTGTAATAAATAAAGATTATTTGATAGATTATTTTAATTGATTAATTAATTAATTATATACAGGTGAAAATTTATGGGGAAATTTGTGGATCATTATCCATATATGGAAAGAAGTATACAAGAGCAATGGCCAACATGTGCAATGCTGGAATCAGTGAGAAGCGGATGACTTTGGCATCCAATCAAGCTTGTTTGAAATAAAATAAGTAAAATGATTATTTGAATAAGTCCTTGAAATAAAGTACGTCTTTGAATATTTTAAGAATACCTAAAGCTTTTAATTTCTGTGTTTTGAAATATATATTTCTTTCTTTTAATTTATTTCTTTGAGGAAAAAAATGTGATTTGATTTTCTTTTTATACGGTTCAATTGATATTGTAGCTAGTTGTTATCATGCCCATCATGCCTAAAAACTTCAGTAGTTGGATGAAAATAACCCAAAAAGAAAAATAAATGATAACAAAATGAGAATAAAGAATAAATCCTTTAATTTGAATTTTTTTTCCCCTGTGAGATCATTCTTTTGACCAGATCCAAAGAAATGCTTTATGCTTCTTTCGCACGACACTTGAAAAAAAAAACACATTAGAAGAAAAATAAGGAATTATGATATTTGTTAGACAACAGCAATAAGATAAGAAAAACCAAAGCAAATATGGAAACAAATACAATTAAAAAAAAAAAAGGCATTAAACATTCTTTATCCATCCTTCAATTACTGCCTCAATATTAACAAATCATTTAAAATCCCAAAGATAATATTAATCGTGCTATTGAGGTCTAGGGACATTGTAATCAAAGAGTAAGAAAGTTATCTTTTTTTTCCCGATAAAAAGTTTTATTTTCTTGATCATTATGATGCATAATTAAAAAAATTGTCAAAATCATCACCTAAACCAATTTATAAATAAAAGAATGGTGTTACACATCTCAAAATTTTTATTTTAAAAAATTATCTCAAATGATGTGACAATCACTAATTAGTTGGAGAGATAATATAATTAATTTATCTAAATTTGATAAAAATTTATCAATCACTCAATTAATGAATTTTAAAATAAAATTTAGAATAAAAAATTTAAAATATCTATCATTACTCTAAATATAATAGACGCCAAAATAATAAAAAATTGAAGTTTAAGAGTTCAAAATATTTTATTTATAGTCTCATAAATAGAACAACATAATTGCAAACGGCACATTTCTCACTTACGTTTCTTTGTTGGCACACGTAATTATAAAAAATTTAGAAGAGTAGTACCGAATGAGCTTTGAATTAATTAATTGTATTGTGTGTAACGCATGGAGGTATGCTCAACTAAGATTTGGCAATTGTTAAAAAACAAAAAAAAAAATGAAATCATGGATATATTTTCAGATAATCCGTAAGTGTTTGAAAAAAATAATAATAAACGTATTTAATACCCTATTATATCCTGATAAATATCTCTTCTATTAAACTTGACAAACACTAATATAATAAACCCCAATTATTTTCTCTGTATTCTTTTGCGCTCTCATATGTGTCATTTTATTTTTCGAGTCTTTTGTTGCTAAATGTTTAGATTCACGATCAATTCATTTTCATGATTTTTTTTAGTCTATGATCTTCATCTATACAAATTTAAAATACTCCCTTTTATTTTCTTCATTTTTTTCTTATTTTTAATTTTGGAAAACTATTGTTTTGAAGTTTTGTAAACAAAGAAAGTTTGGAGAGAAGAACAAAGATAACAATACTTCAAAAGAAATTATCACTTATAAAATTGTTTATGTGCAATGTAAGTTAAGAAGAGTATAAAAAAATCTTAAGACCGAGAAAATTGCTAGAAAGTAAAAAAAAAATGGAAATCAAAGCGCACACAAATTAGGGATGATAATTTAGAAAGAAATGATTTTTTGGTATTAAATGGATCATAATTGAAAAGGGGATTTTAAAAGAATAATAGAAAGGTGTTAAAAGTCTCTCTCTCTCTCTCTCTTGAATTTTTTTTGTAACTTTCCATTGTTTGGTTGACTATAAAATGGGGGAATTTATCCATTTCTTTTGAAATTTAAATTCCATCCAATCAAGGGATCTGAATTATTCACCGAAGAGTGAAACAGGGGCGGAGCTGCTTAGTGGGCTGGGGCTGTAGCCTGTCCAAAATTTTGATAAATTTACAAAAATACCGTTATGCAAAATTTACAAAATTGTCATTGCTTAATTTACACTTTTATTTACAATTTCACCATTCTATTAATTTACCACTTTGCCATTCTTATAAATAAATAAATAAAATGAGCATTTACTTTATTCTTGGAGAACGCGCTCTCTTTGTTTTTTGGCCCCTTCGTGTTGCTGACATGTTCTGCTTCTTCAGTTATTCGTGTTTTCTGGGGATCCGACTACAGTGTAATTATGATACCATATTATAACTGCACTAATTATTGGATCCACTTAAATTTCTACACATCTAACAGTTTTTTTTCTCTTGATAGGAATATATAACATATTTATTTTTAATTTGATCATTTCAATATATTTATAAATTGTAAGATAATAAAGACTTAAAATCATATTTTTTTAGTTAGTTCATATTCTAATTTTATTGTGTAAGATTAAGTTATTGTTAGGTCAAACCATTGAATTCTACCAATTAAATTTTTAAATTGATTATTGATAAATTATAGATTAGAGATAATTATTTCAGTGAAAAATAACAAGAAATGCAAGAGCTTATCAAGACACTACTTTGAAATAAGATAGAGAAGTTTATATCAAACTGTACGATTATTTATATTAAAAGAGAATTTCTAGATATTATCAATTCAAATTCGATAATAGTTTAATTTAATTCTTGAAATATTAGAAAGACACAACTTAAATGTTATTTAATTGTAATTGAATTGCTTCTTAAATTTGATGTATTTTCTTATGTATAAGTGAAATTTTCATTAAAATTTATATTTTTAATTGCGATAATATTTGGACTTGGAAAAAATTTAACACACCCAAAAATTTTTCTTTACTTCGCCCCTGAAATGAAGAACCCAAATTCCAAACTCACTAGAAATTAAAACTTCCAAATTTACCCCTTTTATATTTTACTATTAATTAGTTTATTGTTATTAAAGCAATTATTATTTATAATTTTTTGTCACATAATTTAACGGCAAAGTTTGATTCAACAAGAAATCTTTTAAAAAATATTTATTTGATTTAACCAAAAAAGCCCGTTAATTACACTTAAATGTAATTTTTATATTTTTATTTTAAAAATAAAAATGATTGAGTAGGGGAAAAAAACATATTTTATAACTAATTGTAACGATAAAAATGTCATTTTATAGCTATTACAGGAGTAAAAATATCATTTTATAATTTATTTTAAGAGAAAAATTTTTATTTTATAATTAATTTACTATTCCCATTAAAATTAATGGTAAAGTTAACGAATAATCACCTGTTTTATTATTTTTAAAAAATATATCATTTTTTAAAAATTTATCAAAACATTTGTCACCCAAACGTAATTAACCCTTATTTTAAAAAAATCTTAGGTGTTTGCCATTTGGTTTAATCATGTAACATATACCTATGATGAAAAAACATATCTCATCCTTCGATCAACAAACAGTAACCTCTAAATCTTCCAGCTTGTTTTTGGGGTTTGCGGCATTTTCGTCTTTCACTAGTCAAATGGATGGTTATACTGACGGCAGACTGCAGGAGTGGTATGCAATAATACAGACAAACTTACTATCTAAATATAAATACGTAAAACCTGAGGGGAAGGCTCTAAACTTTACCCCATTAGAAAAATGAGCCCAATTCCCATTACCAGCCCCGTTGAAAGACTGCAGCAAAGCAGCCACCGGGATAAAGCATATTTTAAAAATAAACATGAAAAAGAATAATAGTAGTATTTACCAATTAGAAAGGTCCAGAAGGGCAGAAAGAAAGAAGTATTGACACCGAATTTATTATAAATAAAATTAATTCTTCGTTTATGACTTGATTGAAGGTTGACATAAATCTTGTTTTTTATGACTTTACTTATTCTTTTTGGGTTTGAACTTTGAAATTCCAAAAATCGTTATAAAGTGAGACCGAGAATTCATGTGGCTTGGCAATGTTTTTTTTTTTTTAATTACATGAAACAATTACTCAAGATTACAATTTATATACATGAGACTATAACTAATATATATAACTATTATTGGAATTAGTTTAAATTAAATCTTATATAATACTATCCTAATTTTTAATTCTTTTAAATATTCGAGAGACGTCAAATTCTCATTGTAGGAGAAAAACTGTCTTCACTCAAGTTCTAAAATTCTAAGGAAATAAATTTAAATTAAACCCATGTAATATATACGTAGGGACTCGAATCTTTTTCTTCACATTTATAAAAAAAAGACTCTAATTACTTAGGCTAAGTCCAAATGATTGTGGCTTGGCAATGTTGATGGTGAAATGAAAATTTTGCTTGTTTTATTGACTAATCTTAATGAGTCGTGATCTAATAATCAATTCTTTTCTCCTTTCTCTTACATCCATTTCCACATATGAATAATCACGGTTTGACTAAGATTTTTTTTTTTTTCCCCTCTATGGACCATTCACAGACAGTCATAATTTAACGAAAATTTTCTTTTTCTTTTTTCCTTTATTGACTATTCTTAATCTGTCATAATCTAACTAATAATTTTGTTATCTGTCCACTATTATTGATCAATCGTGAATTCCTCCATTTTGTTGGTTCCTTAAAATCTTGAATTTTATTATTACAACTTGTCTTGTTACAACAAATGAAAGAACAAGGAAGAGGAAATGGAGATATGAATCAAGTAAAATTATAAAAGATTCTATTTTATCTAATTAAACTTTCCTAATATAAAAATAAAGCGTACTCTATTTATATTATTAAATAAAATCATTTGTCAAACAATATTTGGCATCCGGGAGCAACTTGGTCGAAATAAAATTATTTGGTTGACATTCGTTTCTCCCACATAAAAAACATTACGTGCACCCAACTAACATTTTCTCATAAAGATTCCTTTGGGAAAAAAAAAGTTATATTATTTTCTGAAGATAATTTAATTTTGAAAAATTAGTCGTCATCATCATATGTCATCATCTAATTTGAAAGAAATATTTTTACATACAATTTAGAATATGGTAATGCTATAATGACATTAAAAAAAAATTCAAGGGTTTATTTGCTCTCGTAATATCAAACTACATATTCATTAATATTCAAAAAAAAAAAAAAAGAAGAAGCTACAAATACGTGTTGCGATATTTTGTGAACAACTAAAGTAACCTAAAGCATAAATAATAACCAAAGTATTCTTCAAGCATATTGAGTTATTTTAAAACAATCTGTCATTGTTATTATTATTATTTTAAATCTATATACTGTTACAATAATTATTGGTCAGTAATCTATTAGAAACAAAACCAATAAACACAAAAACTGAAATGTAGCAAACAGCAACTTGTGTTTAAATAACAACAACCCCCCTGCGCCTACGTGTGTGGAAAGAGCCTTTATCCTTAATATTCTTACTTATGTATGGTTGAGTGTTTTCATATAAACACAAACTCCTTGGCTTATTTTTCTCATGTGGGATAACCTCATTCCCTTTTAAATTTCTAACATTAAGGATGCACTTTATGAGACAATTTCTCATTCACCCATGCACCATTTTGAGTAAATAAATATATATTCTTGAAGTATTCACAGAGTAGAATTCGTACCTCTCAAAATTTCTCACTTTTGATAAGTGGGACCTTCTCAAAATGTGCCCTTAAAATAGATTATTAACATGCTATTTTTTTTAACATATACAACATTGCCATAGTAATGCATTTTAAGAAAGTTTTATGTAGTATGCAATCTCAAATTTTATCAGTTAAATACCCTTAGAGGTAATTGTTGGCAAGTTCGAAAGTAATTTTTGTTATGAAGTTAAAAATTAATTTCGATGCTTGATAATTTATTTTAAAAGGGTAAATTTTGAATTACTCCTTTCGTGAAATGATAATTTTTAGAATATTTATCAAACTATTAAAAATTTTAACTTATGCTTTTTGTATTTAAAAAATAAGGTAAAAATGAGGATTGGTCCATAATTTTATTTTTTTCATTTTCTTTCCATAAATGTAAGGTAAATTGATATTTACAATAATTTAGAGATATTTTAGAAGTTGTCGTTTCACAAGCAGAAAATCTGAAATTAATCTTTTTTTTTTCGAAATGAGTATTGGCAAAACCAATTCCCACAACACATTTTGATTATGCGAAGAAAGTTTCATTAACATTTTGCCTATTTTAATTATTTATATTATCATAGTAATTTAAAAATAAATTTTCTAAACACAAAATTGGTACCGACAACAGTAAAAAAAAAAATTCTTCATATTTTTAGCAATTTAAGAATAAATGCCTGAGTCTATATTAACCATATAAACATGTTCAATAATCACGATTATCAAAGAATTTAAAGATTAATATAGAATTTATAAAACCCGAATCAGGCCCCAAACCGGACAAAACAGGAATATTCGGTTCGGTTTGAATCTGGTCCGGATGCTCTAGCATAAATCTCGGTTGCTAATTTTCTGTTTACATGTCAACTTTTGACCTGGCAGTCTGCCACAACCCTATTGGTGTGCTGACATGTCAATTTTACTCGAACAATTATCCAAAAAAACTTAAAAATAAAAATAAAAGGAAATTAAGAAAAAAGGAAAAATAATAAATCTCGCTCATGAAGTCTAATTTGCCTCTCACTTAAATGTTCTGCAATAATAATAATAATAATAAGAATCTTGACAGAAGATTGTGTGTGTGTGAGAGAGAGAGATATAGAGAGGGAGCTGTTAAAGATCGAACAAGTTTCGATCATTTTTGCGTTTTTACAGGACTCCATTTCATTGGTAATTTCTACTTTTTCGCTGTTCATTGTTCTGTATTAATTTGTGAATCTGCTTATAGATCGAACAGTTTTTGTAATGTTTTTATAACTCAATTATGTGTAAATGCATTTGGATTAGGGTTTCGACGTTTAGATCTGCGTTTCGTTATGCTCTGTTTGGTTGCCGTTAAAATGTTGCAAATGAAGGCTCGTTACAGTTGTTAATTTCTTGATGTTACTTATCTTGTTCATTTGGTGCAATTAAGATGATTTGATTTATTGGCATTTGGTCTTTGTTCGAATTTTTTTTTTCAGGATAAGTGATGGTGATAATATTTGCAAATCCTTGAATTCTTTTTAGAGTTTTATTTGAAGTTGAAGGGGGGGAGTTGGCCCTGAAACGGCAGGGAGAGTGAATTTATCAAACACAATGATGATGGATGATGATATGGAGAATGGTGGTTTGGGGCCTTACCAAGATCGGCCGAGGACGTTCCCCAACATGCGTAGTAAACCTTATGTTCCTATGGTAAGTAGGCAGCAGTATAGCATTTATGTACTTGTCAAAGTCTTGTAGAAATTTCTTTCATTGGATCATCTATTGTTGCCTTCAATCATGCCCAGAATAGCTATAGGAACTGTCTATGGGATACTCCACCCTTTAAGAATAGCCAAACAGGGAGAGATTGTTAATTGTGAAAATTTTATAAAATTTGAATTGAAGATCTAGTGTACTGTTTTATAACCTGGGGGACTTTGGGGCACTATTCAAGAACAAGGATTTATTTGGATGAGCCGATGACAGAACATGTGCTATATACTCCTAGGATTCTCACCATTTAAAGAGATATATATTTAATGGTGCGGTTGAAAAGTATAATTTATCAGTGAGTATCAATTAATTTTAGTTGATTTTGAGATCCTAGTCAATTTTGGTTTAGCTTCTGTCAGTGGGTTTGGTGTGTTCAGTGATTAAGTCTATGGCAATTCAATGTCTTCTTGGGTATTTTGTGTTGTTTGTTCATTGCTAATTTCCTGTTTGCATCATTTTTTTTTTTTGTTAGCTTTCTCCTATGGACTTTATTGAATTCCTGTGTGCAGATTTTCCGGATCCTTATGCGCATAAATACCCGTGTTCTTTTTGTACTCCTGCTGTTGTTTCTTGGGGTGGTCTTTTACATTGGAGCAAGTACTTCTCCGATTATTGTGTTTGTCTTCTCGGTTTGCATTATTACCTTCATCTTGTCTATATATCTTTGTAAGTGGGTACTCTCAAAGGATGAGGGACCTCCAGAGATGGCTCAGGTACAATTTTTCCTCTGTGTTTAGCTCATTTGTTTTATTAAATTCTTAATGTGGACAAATGATTTTTGTTGTATGATACTGGATGATGCATGAGTAACATGCGGTAGCAAAAACTTAAGAAGAGGGAATAATGTGATGTCTCTCTGTGTCTTTCATTTACTTTCTTAAGCTTGCAGGCAAACTGAGTTGAATTCATACTAAAATTTTGTGCTTTTCATTCTCTCTTTAGTTTATGCATAACAGTTGTCCTTTATCTTGTGCTTTAATTTTTTTAAATGATCTTTTTCCACCTATCAAAACTATTTTTATTCTTATCCTGAGCTTATTATTTTATTTTCTAGATATCAGATGCAATACGAGATGGAGCTGAAGGCTTCTTCAGGACCCAGTATGGGACTATCTCTAAGATGGCATGTTTGCTTGCTTTGGTGATTTTTTGCATTTACCTGTTTCGCAATACAACCCCTCAACAAGAAGCTTCTGGCATTGGGAGGTGATGATAATGTCAACGTATATTATGAGTAATTAATTTACATATTACCTAATATTTCCTCCTATGTCATCTTGCTAAAAGATCAATGCTCTTGTTTTACTGGCTGATGCAGGTCAAATTCTGCCTTTATTACTGTTGCTGCATTCCTTTTGGGGGCTTTATGTTCAGGAATTGCTGGATATGTAGGGATGTGGGTGTCTGTACGTGCAAATGTTCGAGTGTCCAGTGCTGCAAGACGGTCTGCAAGAGAGGCATTGCAGGTTGTTTTCATTTTAGTATGTATTTTTAGTATGTTGTTTCTAAAAAGCTGCAGATCTGTTTGATAACCTACAAATATAATGTTCAGGTAGCTGTTCGTGCTGGTGGTTTCTCTGCCATTGTGGTTGTTGGTATGGCTGTAATTGGCATAGCCATCCTTTATTCCACATTTTATGTTTGGCTTGGGGTGGATACACCAGGTTCAATGAAGGTTACTGATTGTAGGTGTCTTTTTCCTTTTTACTGCTATTTGTTGCTATGAAAATTATCATGCTAAATGCACAAGGTTGTGATTTTTTTTTTGTATTGTTATGTGCTTGTGCTTGAAACTAAATATTTAGTTGTTATGCTTTATCTTTTCTGTGTAATCATATTACAAATTTTGCTGTGTTAAGGAGATTGCTTTATATTTATACATGTATGGTGATTATAATTTGCTATCATCAAAATATTGTCAATTATTGGCTTTAGGTTATCAGGAATAAACTTGTAGGTATGTTGCCTTTTGTTGGAATTTCAGGAAGGCATTGTTAATCGGCTAGTTTATGGGTGTGAAAATGAACGTGTTTTATTTCTACTTCTGAACAATATACCAAAGAAATTCAGGGGATAGGAATTTTGAGTTATTCAACAACTTTTTGGATTTGTTTACTTGTATGATATAGTTGAATTTGGTTGATTAGCCTTTTTACTGGTAGACCAGTGGCCAATTGTAAGCAAAGTTGCAGATCTTTATACTGCAATGGGTTTAGCTTGTTTGTTGTCCGCACAGCGCACACCTCCAACTAGAAAAGTAAACAAAACTGTGGTGTGCAGATATACTATCTTACTGCATCTAGAATTTAACATGTGACCATGTCTGTTATGACGTTCTGTTTCCAATCCTATAGTACTATTTGAAAGCTGGCAAATTTATCATGTATGAGTAACTTCTTTCTCTTGATTATCTACGCATCTCCTTTCCGGGCTGATATAATAGGCAATTGTGGTTATTTTCTTTTATGGACTTGTCAATTACTGTTTTGAAGCTTATTCTTTGGTTGATTGTTTCTTATTCTTTTCCAGTGCCTCTTCTTCTCGTGGGGTATGGTTTTGGGGCTTCATTTGTTGCACTGTTTGCCCAGTTGGGTGGTGGAATATACACAAAAGCAGCTGATGTTGGGGCAGATCTTGTTGGGAAAGTGGAGCAGGGAATACCTGAAGATGATCCTCGGAATCCAGCTGTCATTGCAGATTTGGTAACTCTCATTCACCTTTGCAACTGCAATGCTTTCAGCATTGAATTTTTGTATATTGTCCTAATTAATATTCTGAGATGTAGTTTGTAAGTCAGCCAGAAGTGCATGTCCATAGTCAGTATTATAAGAAATTGACACACAAGAATAGGAGTATTTAAGGTTTCACTTTATAACCATGGCGCCCAAGTTATGCCACTGCACAATACTGGCAAAAGTTTTAAGCTGGCTGTAGTGCATGTACTTACAGCAATTCCTCTCAACCTTTCCCCGTATGCTTTTACAGCGATAAATGTGATCTCAATTTAATGTCAATTTCTTGAATTTTTATAGTCTCTTATGCATGATACGTCATATGTGGTTCATAGTTGAATGTATCTGTTATTGTTTGACAATAAGTTCTGGATAGAAAATCATGTGTTTCAGAAACCTTTTTGTCCGCATATAATCTGTTGATTTAGGGGCATGTTGACTTTTATGGTTGTTTTCTCTTTCTATACATTTGGTGATCAATGTGTTTGCGAACTTGCACTTCCCTTTCAATATAGTAAGGCTTAATTTCTAATAGCTATAAATATAGTAGAACCTCTGATGTAGGAAGTTAATTTAGGTTCTTATGGGAATTTTAAGATTCTAGAATTTTATTATTTAATGACTTTCTATTTTAATTAGAGTCAACTATGGTATTTTATTATTTTAGGACTTTCTATTTTTATTAGGGTCAATTAAGGTATGAGATTTAATTAACTTAGGGAAGTATCTTTTGTTTCCATTATAATTGTGATTTAGTTTTCCTTTTTAGGTTAACTTAGGGAAGTGGGTTTCCTCTATTATAAATAGAGAGGTCTTGTCATTGTTTTAATAACTTTAGATTCAATTATTCAATAAAATCTCTCTTTTATAATTTCCTCTGGGATTATCTATTAAAATCTCTCTTGTAGAGTTGTTTGGATTATAGCGTCATCTAATCTCGCTTTATACATTATAAAAAATTTCATTGAGTTGCTTGGGCTAGAACGAGATCTAATCCAGTTTCGATTAGATCGTAACCTAATCGTGTTGGCTTGATCCAGTACTAAAACGATATTTAGTTTTCCTCAATTCCTCTTTCACTATGCCTCGCTCCATCAACCTCTTTACAGTCATAATGTTAGAACCATACTAATTTTTTTACTATGAGAAGGTTATAACTTAACAGAGGTGTAGTTATAAAAATTATTGTTTTGGCTTAGTTATCCTTAGTGCAAGTGATATAGAATAAAAGTATTCACTCCATTAATTAATTAATGGAGCATGTCAAATCCAAAAGTATAGACATTGATAAAAGAGATAGACATAATATCAAAAAACTAGCATATATTTTTTGCAATATATAGATAATTATTATGTTGTTGAGGCAAGCTCCTTAATACAAGAGTCCAAAAAGGTTAAAACTTATTACAGTGTGAAGTTTATTCTTATTTATTGCTGACCCAAATTGGGACCATAATTTTTTATGACTATAAGGAGATTATTCCCATATAGAGTATCACTATAAAGAGGTTTTACTGTATTCAACTTCTACTCTTCTAGGAAATCATTGTACTTTCTGACTGGCTTCATGAGAATTTAACTCTAAAATATGCAAAATTTACCTTTGAGGCTGCTCAAGAAGCTGGGAATTGTTGTTTTGTTGTTTCATCTTTTTCTCGTATTAAGCGGTATGACTGTGTATCTGTATGTGTGTGTCACCTTGCCATTTAATCCTCTGTTGCAACTAATTTACCATTGTTAACAGTAAGAAACTTCAAAAAAAAAAAATTCCACTGACAAACAATTTTAATTTATTGTTATCATTTTCGCTATCATTCTGAATTTAATGGTTTTGTTTGATAATTGTACTAATCTATTGTTTGAACGAATTTATTGCAAATTGAAGGTTGGAGACAATGTGGGTGATTGTGCTGCACGAGGTGCTGATCTTTTTGAAAGCATTGCAGCTGAAATAATCAGTGCTATGATACTTGGGGGAACAATGGCTCAACGTTGTAAACTTGAAAGTAAATAAACTTTCCTCACTATTAAACTGTATTTCCACTATATGGATGTTTGGATATTCATATTATTATTATTTGTTCATATTATATTAATATATGCACACTCAAAACATTCACTCTCACAATGTCGCTGTCATAACTTTTTCTTGTAAGATTTGTGTTTTATTCAAGACTCGAGTGCATGATTCACACTAATGTGTTGTTGCTGTTGGTTATTCATTTAGTTATGCAAATGTTATTTTGTGAGCAGCAAGGATGGTACTAGATCAACGTGTAGCTAAAATTAGGATTGTTGGCTGTCTTTATTGTTGTATGAAATGTCTGCTAAGCAGCATCCGTAAATTATTTATTTATTTATCTGCCCTTGGAATGGATTAATGATTCTGTTCAAACAGATTTTCTGTTTCTTTAGTTGACTCTTTTTTTCACTGTTCATGCAGGTCCATCTGGCTTCATCTTGTTTCCCCTTGTTGTACATTCTTTTGATCTGGTTATCTCATCAATTGGAATACTCTCTATTAGGAGCTCACGTGATTCTAGTGTGAAGGCACCTATTGAGGATCCAATGGCAATTCTTCAGAAAGGATATTCTGTTACAATAGTACTTGCTGTCCTGACATTTGGTGCGGTAATATTTCTTCTCCCTTGACTTTATTTATGCTTTGTTTCACTATTGCCTGCAGCAATGTTACTGATTTAAAATGTTATTGTCTTGCATAAAAGTATTTTGGCCTTCATATTGGATTGACCACACACGGAAAGCCTCTAAACTGTTTGTTATTTGTTTGAATTCTGATCTTGATTTTCTTGTTGATGTTTGGATTACAGTCTACCCGCTGGTTACTTTATACGGAGCAAGCACCTTCTGCATGGTTGAACTTTGCTTTATGTGGGCTGGTTGGTATCATCACGGCATATATTTTTGTTTGGATCACCAAGTACTACACTGACTACAAGCACGAGCCTGTACGCGCATTAGCTCTTTCAAGCTCCACAGGTCATGGGACTAACATTATTGCAGGAGTCAGTTTGGGCCTTGAATCAACAGCTCTTCCTGTTCTTGTCATCAGTGTGTCAATTGTGTCAGCTTATTGGTTGGGTCAAACGTCAGGACTGGTGGATGAATCTGGGAACCCAATAGGTGGATTGTTTGGCACGGCTGTAGCAACAATGGGTATGCTTAGCACTGCTGCCTATGTTCTAACCATGGATATGTTTGGCCCAATAGCTGATAATGCTGGTGGAATTGTAGAGATGAGCCAGCAGGTAAATCCCTGATTTGTACATTCTTTGAATTACATTTTTGTGTTTTTCTTGTCGTTTCTGGTATGAATTAATGTTTAATGTCTTGTACAGCCTGAAAGTGTTCGGGAGATCACTGATGTTCTTGATGCTGTTGGGAATACCACAAAAGCTACAACGAAAGGGTTTGCCATTGGATCTGCGGCTCTTGCATCTTTTCTTCTGTTCAGTGCTTATATGGATGAAGTTGCTGCATTTGCACAGGAACCTTTTAAACAGGCAGGCAACTGTACTTTTCCTTGTATAGATTGGTCCTCTAAATGTTTTACTGTTCCTTGCCTTACTTTCCAGATTTAATCGACTGTCAGGTGGATATTGCCATTCCAGAAGTTTTCGTTGGAGGATTGCTGGGATCCATGCTTATTTTCTTATTTAGTGCATGGGCTTGCTCTGCAGTTGGCAAAACTGCTCAGGAGGTTGTTAATGAGGTTAGAAGACAGTTCATTGAGAGGCCTGGTATCATGGTGAGTACAATTTTCCCTACCATTTTTTAGTTTCACTCTCAACTAGCTGATGATATTTTTCATTTGCACCCTGTAGGAGTACAAGGAGAAGCCAGACTATGCTCGCTGTGTCGCAATTGTGGCATCTGCATCTTTGCAGGAGATGATAAAACCTGGTGCCCTCGCTATCATATCACCATTAGTGATTGGTGGGTTATTCATTCTTCTGCTGTATAATCAGTGCTGTCAGCAGAAGCACTGATGGTGATTGTGGATCGTTGTTATTTTAACTATTTATCTGATAATCTCATCTTGGTCATCATTTAATTATTATTATAATTGTTGGGGATTAGGATGTGCAGCATCGAAGAAATTGATCAGTTTTAGGGTTCTGATTGAAAAACTTTGAAGATGGGGAACAACTTTTAAAGAAAACAATTGTAAATTTCATGAGTCAAAGCTGTTGTATAGGCCAGTCATTGTTTTTTTTTTTTTTTGAAAAGTATAGGCCAGTCATTGCTGAACATTTTATTTTCAATTCTTTGGTTTTGTTAATGTAGTTGGGTGTTGGCGTTAGAAGGTGAAAAAATGACCGTCATATTCCTGCCTTGTCTTGCATATCATTTACCCACTTGTCTTTTCTTTGGGCTTTGAGTATGGTAGTTAATGCTTTCAGAAATTCTGTTGCGCTTGTTCTTGGGCAGTTAGTTAAGTTTGCTCATGAAGGTGTATTGAAGGTCGTTCGTATTCCCTGCAGGTCTTGTTTTTCGGATTTTGGGATACTATACAGGACATGCGCTACTAGGGGCCAAAGTGGTGGCTGCTTTACTGATGTTTGCAACTGTCTCTGGAATTCTTATGGCTCTTTTCCTGAACACAGCCGGAGGAGCATGGGATAATGCAAAGAAGTACATAGAGACTGGGGCTCTTGGAGGCAAGGGTAGTGATACTCATAAAGCAGCGGTCACGGGAGATACGTAAGTCTTCTTGATTTTCATCCCGATTCTCTCGCCTCTTTCATTGTTTGTGATAAGTTTGAACCTGCTAGTTGGATCATTGTTAAAAAACTTGTGCACCTTTTGTAAATTTCTATAGATTCAATCTACTTATCTTTTTTGCCAAAAAAAGGGGGTTTTAGTATAACAAATGGAACCTAAGTATTGTTTGGGACCTCTTTCTCTTCTCAATTTACCAATTTAACTTTAAGAGAACAAATGCAATTGGATTTTTCCACTTTCTCCGAAAAGAGTGCTGTTGCACTTCCATGAGCTCTCTCATTGAGAGATCTTTTGTTTGTTGGCCGCTGCTAATCATGTATGAGATTGACTCTTTATCTGGTTCTGTGGCTTTAATTTATGTAGTGTTTCACATATATGCTATCATGGCCTTGGTTCTTTCTTCCTCATATTGGTGATAAAATGTATAAAATTATGTTCTCTTTTTTTTTCTTTTTTTCACATGCTTATAGATCTCTGAATTCTTGGTAGTAATTATGTGATCTTTTCTTTGCGTGCAGTGTGGGTGATCCATTCAAAGACACAGCCGGACCTTCACTTCATGTTCTCATTAAAATGCTTGCGACCATAACGCTTGTCATGGCTCCCGTCTTCCTGTGAGAGAGTCGTTCATATCTATCGCAGTTTTCCCAGAACATACAAGCACCCATTACCGTTGAAACCGAAAGACATTTTGCAAATATAGGCTAGGTACTTTGATGTATATCTGGGGTGCCTGATTGTGTTATTCCATACAAAATTTTCTTCTAGTTCCATTGAATAAGAAGAGGTGAGGTATTTTGGTGTATTTAGAGTTAACTGCTTTCAATCTTTTGTTATTTATGTTTAGATATTATACTTGCTTCAATACCCAACTGTAGAGTGTGATAACAAGTATAACCGCCTGTACATGATAGGATTTCGCCGACTCATCATATCATTATGTTGCATTCGGCGCACTTTTTTTTTTTTTGTTAATAATAAAATGCACTGCATTTGACAGATAAAATCAAAGATAACAAATTAAATGGTAGGAGAAGTCTTCCAACCAAACAAACGAATCAGAATAGCTAAGAGCAAACTTATCTGCAGCATCAGTCCTTGGATTACACCATCTACATGACAAAATCTAAAATTGCACTTAGCTCTAGGCTCTGAAATAATATAAAGGAAAAAGCTAAGTAGGCGTATAATCCTTGTCCTGAATAACCATTAACGAATTCGACTGACCTCTAGCAAAGATAAACAAATCTCATTAGTTAGTGCGCCATAAAGGAATTTATGTCTTGTACAGGAAGATTAGAATTAGAGATTAATAAAAAAGTAAGTATTTGACTCAACTATCATATTTATTTATCAGATTGGAGTGGGAATCTTGGGATTAGTGTGGAGTAGAAGTAGAGTATTTATTTACATTGGAATAATTGTGTGGATTGTCAATAAGAATCCCCCATTATATATTTATTTTATATTTACTTTATCTTAAATTATGAGTAAATTATTATAGATTACAGTTTTACACGTGTAAATAATATGTAGCTTTTAATTACAAAATGAATAAGAAAATATATTTATAGAATATTTTATTTATTTTATTTTTAATTTTAACTCTATAAAATAATTATTATTATTTTTTAATGATGTAAATTAAAAATTTTTATTAATTTTATTTTAATTATTTAAACTAAAAATTTACGGCACATTTTCTCTATTGTAAAATTATAATTTTTGAGATTTATTAAAGGTGTTTCTGAAATTAAAAGGAATGGGAGTGAGACTTCCACCTCCCATGGGAATCTCGCTCCCACACCCCAAATTTATTATAACCTAGCTTTTAATTATAAAACATATGACAAGTCGTTCTCATATCTATACCACCAACTGATAACCTGACTTAATCGAGAAAACTCCCTTATTATTAAAATACCATATCACACGATCCTCATAAGCTAGAGAAGGCAATTTGATTTTGGTTAATAGCGGTTCAGTAACCGAATCAACGAAGGATTGGCTTATAGGATATAGAATTGGCTTGCAATAGACAATTGGTATGGATTCGGTGCAAAAAAAGTCTCCATTGAGTACCAACGAGGCTTAAGGCTTTCTTTACTATAACTCTTAAAATAGAGTTTATTTAACTTTAAGTAGAGTTTTTATAAGTAGAATTTGTATTAATAAAATTTAGTTGTAATTATCGATAAGAACTTTTATTAAAAATTATAAAATTAATTTCATAGATAATTTTTTAAATTATGTTATGAAATAAATCAAATAAGATCATCTAATGAATAAGAGATACTTTAGATATTTTAATGTTTTAAAACAGCTTCTACTCCCAAAGTTTAAAATTTAAACTTTTATTAGTAAAAATAAAATAAACTTATTTAATTTTCAAAACTCTACTAAAAAAACCAAACAATACTAATAAATTTCAAAAGAATTTATTAAATTAAATAAATATGTGTAGTTATTAAATAAACTATACCAAATACACAATTACCATATAAACCAGATAGGCCCAGCTTCCGACATGTATATGGGCCCAAATAATTTTTCCAACAATGGCCCAAAAGCTTGACTGAAAAAATAAAGAACGTTTCAGTTTTCTCATTTTGTAGTTGTATTCTCCACGGAGTCACTCACATTATCTCCAAAAACCCCAATTGTTTTCTAGGGTTTTTGAAAAACCCCATTTCAATTTCTCAACTGAATTAAACCACTAGAAGAAAAGGAAAAGGAATGGAAAAACCACCAACCCTAAACTCTCTCCCACTCCCAAACGACAAAAACAAAAACACCCAAAAGAAAAAAGTGCCATCACCGCAAGAACTGATATCCCACTACACAACCCAAGGCCTAGACCAAGAACAGGCCTCGATCAAGGTCATTGAAGATCTCCAAAATGTCCTTTTTCGAATCATTGCATCGAACAACAAGAACAGGAAGGACAAGTTGATGGCTGAAGCTTCTAAAAAGATTGATGTTGTTAACAGCAGGGTGGCCATTGTTGACATGAAGCTGGACTCAAAGCCTGGATTTTTGGAGACTTTCGGTATTGGGATTGCTTCTGGGGCTGCTTTGAATGGAATTGGGAGTATTTGGCCTCATGTTGTTAAGGGTTTTGGTCAGATTTGGAGAACTGCCACTGACCCTTCTTCTTCTACTAACACTTAGAATTTTGGATGAAAAATTTATTTGTTTATGCAACTTTCAATTCTGTTGTTTCAGATATTGTAATTTATTTTTCTTCTAATAATTCAATTTGTGTCAGATTATTGATTTAAAAAAATCCCAAAACGCTGCTGTTTTAATTTTAACCTTTTTTTTCACCGTTTTGTTATAATTTTTTATGTTTATGATTGCTTGTTAAATTATTTATTTATATTTTTATTTTCAAGATCCTCAAATCGTAATTAATTAATGAAAGTGGTGAGGGAAAAAAAATCAAATTTAGGGACAAAATTTTTTATTCAATATAAAACACAAAGAAAGAAATGACGATGTCATATATAGCATTTGAGTTTTTAGTTAGATTTTGGGTTGAAGAAATATAAGGAGAGGAGAGAAGAGGATAAAAAAAAAGAGAGGGGAAAAAATGAATTTTTTATTCAATTAAATAATGAAAATGAAAATGATGTTGTTTTCACCTATTTTCTCTCTTTTTTCATTTTCATTTCTCCCCTTGTGAAAAAAGTTTAATTAATCTTTATTTATCTAGTATATATATATATAGGTAGTAGTGTTTATTTTTTGGTTTAAAATCTGAATATATTTGAACTAATCTAAATTATGAATACAGATGATATATTTATTTTTTTGTTTGGATTGCTAAAAAGAATATTAAATTGTTTATTTGTTTAACTTAAAAAATATAAAAGCTAATTTTTTTTCATTTGCGCCGTTATAAATTATAAATGTTAAGTAAATAATAAAATATTTTAAAGATCATAAATAAGATAATATATTATTAAATTATATTCAATTGAATACAATCCTTTAATATTCTATATTCTTATACGTGAATCACTTTTTTTTAGTTTATGATGTTTTTATATGAAAAATATTCATAAAAAATTATGAAGATAGTTAATATTAATTTGAAAGAAATAAAATAATAAAATAATAATGGTCTACACTGTATATTATCACAGGTTATAGAAATGAGTAATAATGCTAATTATTAAATTTTATTTAGGTAAAAATAAAAATTAGTTAATTAGATAGGGATATTTAAAATAATATTTTTTAATCATATCATTCAAACCTTTTAGATTAAGGAAAAAATTAAAAAAATTAGTTTAATAACTTAACGACTTAATCATTGAAAATTTTCATTAGCTCGAAAAAATAAACAGACTTTGGTGATTTTTTTTTGTCTAAAATTTAAATAAACCTGAATTAGTCTTAAATTTTGAATAAAGATGAATGTCTGAATTTGAATTATATATTTATTTTTATGTCTAAATCGTTAAAAATAAATATTAAGTTGTTTTTTTTACTTAAAAAATCTGAAAACTGATATTTTTACATTTACGCCCTTACAAAATATAAATGTTAAACAAATAATAAACATCTCAAATAATATAAATAAGATAATATATTATCATAACATAAATTATATTCAATTGAATACAACTCTTTCGTATTCTATATTATTTATATTAATCAATTTTATTATAGTTTATAATGTTTTTATATAAAAGTATCCGTAAAAAATTATGAAGATAAATAATGCTAATTTGAAGAAAATAAAAAGATAAAAATAATAATAATCTACCACTATATATCATCACAAGTTATATAGAGATGGTAATAATGCTAATTTTTAAATTTTATTCAGGTAAGGATGAAAATTAATTAATGAAATATGGATATTTTAGAGTAGGGGTGGGCAAACTTAATCCAATCCGACGGACCCAACCCAACCCAATTTAACCCAATTTAATTTTGACGGGTTGAATAAGTTATTATGGGTTAATTTTTTCAAACCCAATTAACAATTAAGTTGAGTTGGGTTAATGATGATGAACCCATCTAATCCAATCAAACCAACATAAATAATAATGATAATAATAAAATAAGATAACTCTCAATTGCAAAATCTTAAAAGTTGAAATGATTAATTTATTTTTTATTCTCTTTTTATTCTTTTATGAAAAAAGGCTATTTTATTCTTGTATCTACTACTATAGACTCTAACTCTAAAACTAAAATCACTCTCTTAAATCTCAATTCTCAATCAACTTATGTACTTTTCTGATTTATTCATTCTATATTTTTTTAGTTTTCTTTATCAAATACTAGACAGTGAATAGAATTTTCATAATATAATATATTTATATTTGATTTCAATAAATTTCATTTCAACTTTCACATATTTTTCTTTATTTAATTTTTAATATTAATTTGACTTCAAGTCTTCAACCCAATCAACCTAACCCGATGATTTAAGGGTTGGGTTGGATTAGATTAGATTGGGTTGAACATGTTTATTTAATTGGAGTGGATTGATTTTATCGCGACCCATTTAATAATGGGTTGAGTTGGGTTTTCACAAACCCTATCTAACTCAACCCATGCCCACCCCTATTTTAGAGAATATCTTTTAATGATATCATTACGACTTTTTAAATTGAGCAAAAAGTTAAAAAAATTAGCTTAATAATTTAATGACTTAATGGCTGAAAATTTTTATTAAGTTAAAAAAAATACTTAATGATTTAACTAATTAAAATTAAGTCAATTTAGTCATCAAGTAAAAAAAAAGGCCTCTTAATAACTTAGACTCCATTTGGTATTGAGGTTTAAATTTAATAAACTATTTATTTCATAATTTTGACAGAGATAATGTTTGGTAAATTTTGTAAATATAATTTATTTCATAATTTTTTTTTATTTTGACAGAAGCTTTTAAAAGTAGGTGGGGGTTGCTTTTCATAAATAGTTTATTAAAAAAGTCACCACACCTTTTTAAAGTTCCTATTATAACCTTAATATTTTATAAAAAAGACAATAAAATCTTGCTTTGCCATAAACCCTAATATATAACTATTAGGTATCATATTACCGCCATAATTAAATTACCACCACAACTATTAGATGTTCTCTCCACTATTAATTTAATGTCAATATAATAAATATTACTTTTTATTTTATTTGGATTATGTACAAGTATGAATATTTGTCAAATTCATGTAATAGATTATGAAGCTCTTTAGATTTTATTTAATTGAGTTTTTTTTCACATTATGTAATTTTACATACTTAAAAAAAAAAGACATGTCTATACAATTTATTAAACATACTCTAAAAATAAAAAGACAATTTAAATTTATATATATTTTGGTCATTTTATACTAAAACAACACTTTCGTAATAAAATTTACCAAGTAAATGTATTCTACTTTTTAAACTCACAGTATCCATAACAATATAGTTCACCAAACACTAAGTTACTTTTTTGATTAGCGACTTATTTCATCCGTACAACAAAAAACAACTTAGTTAATCAGCTACCACAATCCCAAACTATCCCCTTAATTGATTAAAATTAAGTCAATTAAATTATTAAGTAAAGAAAAAAAGGGCTCATAACCTCCATCAATTAGGTGTTTGAGTTTAATTTAAATTTTATATTTTTAGATTTGAAGTAAAATTAATGAAATAATTAATTTAATAAGGGTAAATGTATAATTTTAATTGAATAAAATAAACATAGCTCCTAAAACTTTTGGGACAGGCAGGGGGATTGCCCCTGCAAGTTCGCAGTAGCGGTGTCATTGATCAATAATGGTTTAATATTGCCCGAAGTCATACATTTATTTTCTATTAAAAATTATTTAACACATTTATTGTATTTTATCTTAAATTAGTTGGTTATTTGAACTGACAAAAGTATTAAATGAGCTAAGATTTTTATTAAAAGTTTTATTAGTTAAACATTGCAATATAAAATTACATAAAAAAGATAAAAGAAAATGAAAACAAATAGAAGAAGTAAATTTCTCTAATTTTAGTGGCTTGTAGTTTATATAATGGGTCCAGCTACCTGGTGTCATGGGTTTGGTACCCAGTCATTTGTCTATTAGTGAATGACCCTTTATATTGTGAACAAAAGTAGTTAATGGCTGAGATTTAATAGCTGGAAAATGGGCAACCGGCTTAAGCTGTAGTATCAGTGAAATGAAAACAGAAAAGATAATCCAAATCTAAATTCACAGCTCCCCCCCGTGAATACTCTTGTTCTTTAACCACAATTGACCATCACAACTCTCTCCGTCACAGCTGTTCAAGCAAAATGGGCTATTATGTTGAGAGAGAAAGCTGCTACTGCTGCTGCGTTAAGAGAGAAAGTTGTACTGTATCTCGGTTCTATATGCTGTTGTTGCTGTAATTGAGGATCGACGGCTACTTCTGTGATGAGAGAGAAAGCTATTTCCGCTGTGTGTCAGCTCCGTGTGGTGGTGTTGCGTCTCTACTCTGGTTTGGCTGGTGACGGAGCTGCTACTGCTTCTGCATCTATTTCGGTAAATTTTGTTGCATCTATTTTGTTTATGTGAATGTTAATTGATTTTGTTTTTCTAGGTTTTGTTCATATGATTGTTAATTGATTTTTTGTTTTTTTGTTTTTTCATATGATTGTTAATTGATTTTGTTTGTTCTTTTCTTTATTTGTTGTGATTTTGTTTCTTGTTGGGAAAATTCAAGAAGTATTGAGTCAAATTTTTTAATTGTATGATATGTGAAGGTCCTGCCTACAATTACTTTGGGCTAATGTATCAGCTGCAAGCTCTGTGGAGGGTAAGGTAGAATAGTTTATGAATAAATTGAAGTGATGGTCATATAGGTGGTTACGGCTGAAATTACAGAAGAGTTTTTTTCAATTTCTACCTAGCAAGTAAATATGATATTTCTAAAGCCAAGGTTAAACACCAGAGTTAGGATTACGACATTGCATTTGCTTTCTAGAACTTCAATTGTTGTCTCCATTATGGTTCTCTTATATCTTTTTGTTTACATTAAAAAAAAAAGATGGGTTAGGGAATAAGGATTTTCAGGTTTTTGTGCGAACTTCCCATGTGTTCACTTGCTTATGCTTCACTGCATACTTTCATTATTTCCTCATTTTATTTTTCCACTTTCAATATTGTTGCTTCATCATACTTCTAGGGATTTGTAAATTAAATTTTCTTATTGATGCATTCAAAATCTTTTCTTTTTATCTATTTCTTATTGTCAACTTCTATGCTCTCATTTGATATAATGATTTTGACTGCAGAGATATAAACAATTGAAGAAAGTATTTGTTGTGATGCATGAGGAGCTGAAGATGATTCATTGAAATACTCTCAACCTTGAACTTTACATTCAATTTCTATTTTCCAGTCTGATTTATATGTGCATAATCCTATATTGTAGCATCTTAGGCCGAGGATAAAAGACTTTGCATCTACATACATAAAGGATTGGAGATTAATAACTATACTACTATTCTCGTGATGGGCTTGCTACACAGCAGAGGGCAAAAGGTCTGAAAGCAAACAGCAAGGGGCAAAAAGTTTAAGTGGTTTTCCTCTCGCTTCTGCAAAATTGTGGAAGTATTTCCAATATTTTCAATACATCAAAAGGTAAATGTTAAAAGATTTGGGAATTAGAAAAAAGGTAAGAATGTAACACTAATGCAAAATATTGAGAAATGATTCAATTTTTGGGGGTTTTAATTAAGCCATTAACCTTCTTGTATAGAGTAGGGGTGTCAAAAAAGCCCGCCCCGACCGGACCCAGGTGATCCGGTCCGGGAAAAACCCAGACTGCACTCATAAAAAACCCGGATCCGGGTTTGAGAATTTCAAACCCGGACATTTCCGGGTCCGGGTCCGGGCTTAACACCGAAAGCCCGGAACCCGGACCCGGTTTTTTAATAAATTAACAAAAAATATATATAAATTTATTATACATAAATATATAATTATGAATTTATGATATGTTGGATGTTATTTAGATTTATTGTGTGATTATTGTGTTGTTAAATTTAATTTAATTTATTTTTTTTATATAGATTGAATGAGTTTATGTTAGAAATTGGATGAATTTAAGTATTAGAAAGTAGATTGAAACAATTTTTATTTATTATTTGTGTAAAATTTACATTGTTAGTATGTTATATATTTGTATTTGACTATTTTTTTTTAAAGCATGAGATTGAATGAGTTTATTTGACTATTTTTTTTTAAAAAAGTAATCATTGTTAGAGAAATGAAAGAAAAAAAATTAGAAGAAAAAAAATTAAAATTATTACATGCGGGCTTAGAAGCCCGGATCCAAAAACCCGGACCCGGGGGTACCGGGCTTGAGCCCGGACCGGACCCGGAAAACTCGGGTTTTAACCTGGGTCCGGTCTTGTGTTTCAAGCATCCGTTTCGGTCCCGGGCAACACCAAAACCCGGACCGGACCGGGATTTTGCCAAGCCTAGTATAGAGTTTGATATAGTTACTGGAATCACCCTTGTAATATATGTTGGGCCAACTATGATAATATTGTTTGTAATTTTTATATTCTCGATATAATTATTTCTTGGTCAAAGCGAATGAAAATCAATATCAAAGCAATATTCATGACATTTCTCAGTTAAGCATGATATAAGTAGTCAATGTTACAATGCAGATGAGCTTAAAAATTGGTTAACCAGATATGAACTTCCTCGTCATTAGTGAATTTTGCTCATGAAAGAGTGAAAAAGTATCAAGAGTATGCAGCCGTGATAGGGCGAGGATTTGATGGTTTAAGAGCTGTTAAAGTGTTGTCTCCCTCTCAACAAACTCTGAGAGTAATTTTTTTATAAATATTTTATTTAAATTAAGTGTTGTAATATATATTTTAATTATAGTATAAAAATAATAACAATGTGAAACTTTTTTTTTAAATTAATGTTAATACTAAAATATTTATGGTATGTCTTTGTGTTGGTTAAAACAATTACTTTGTAGGTACAAGTATGACTTAAATATTTATGCATAAATTATATATTATTTAATCAATAGCCCAAAAACTCCTTTCATAAATTTATAGTTAGTTCACTCTATAATTCATTTTGTGCAAAATAAGATTATCAATTAAATAAATGCAAATAATACAACTTCCAACAAGTTGTATTAAACCATTAGTTGCATACACCTGTTCGTTGTTTGTTTAAATGCATTACATGTGTTTTTTATTAGCATGTGACTGGCTTATAACCTTTTCCTTAGGTTTCTCCCATTTGTCTCTGTGTCTCTTCTACAGTCGTCAAATCAAATCCAATGCTTAATTTGCTATCAGACAAACGACAGGGGTATCAAACTCATGACACAATGTATAAAATATTAGAAAATATGATATTTGTTGTAGCGTCCGATCTCTTTGAATAGGTAAAATTGAGAAATAAATATGTTGTTTCAGAGCTATCTAAGAAAAGGGGGGAAAAACTTATAGTTCATAACTCTAAGATTATGTTTGGCATGCAGAACTGGATTAGACTAATTGTTATAATTGGACTAGATTAAATTTAATTGGATTAGATTAGATTATACAATATTGTCTTATGTTTGGTACAATATTAGATTGGACTATATTAAATTATTTTTTATGAAATTAAATAGCATTTAATTTGACATTTAAATATAAATATGAACTATTTGTGAATTTTAATAATAAAATAATTATTAATATTAATTTAAAGGACAATTAATTAAGATTAAATATGCATAAAAATTAGTTATTGGTAATCACAATTATAATAAACAAATATAAATTATATTGCATTAAATTAAATTAAATTAAAATTTGATTTAATTTTATTAAATATTTTAAATATATTTTATTTTATCCAAAAGTTAGCAAATTATATAAGAGTAACCAATTACTGGTATTATTAATTTTCATGATTAATTTTAATATAGTGATTATTAAATTAAATATTCATTAGATATTCAAGTAATAATTAATTAAATAGACAATTATTTTTAAGTTAATCCTAACTAAACCCATGTTTTAATTGGGATTGCTAATCCCATAATCTTAGGACTAAATTCAAATTTAGTTCCATAATCTAATTCAAAGTGGAGCTTACCAAACATAAGATAAATAATTAGTCCCAAAATTAATCTAATCCTATACTTAATCCTACCTCTCAAACATAACCTAAGGGAATGTGGCTAAATCATGTGATTAAATCAAATTGATCGATCGCTTTACTAAAAAATCTCTAATATACAATGAAAATCACAACCCGTACAATCTGCTAAATGTTTTTCATCTATATTTTTATTAAAAATTAAAAATTTAAAAATTGAGTGAATATTTTAAGTATTTATTTTTTACTATTACATAACCCAATACTTACACAGCGAAAAAGCAAAAAATCAGTTCCAACCTTCACTTGCATATACCCATTTATTGCATGTGTTACGAGTTTAGTTGTTACGATACTTTTTCCCGCTTCTCCTGTTCTCTAGCCTATTAGTTGTTTATCATTGGCTGACTGGCCAATTACCGACTTGTCCAGTTACTTCCAGCAACTGTCGTGTGTTACTCCAGTTCGTTGGATAATATCCAACGGCCATATAGCTAGATGACAACTAAGTGTGGTTTGTAACCTCCGATGCAACATAGACGTGGCCTTATATAATAATAAGTCAATAGACAGGATAGAATTGTGATACCACAGTTACACGGTATCATAATTTTATCCAATTGTTGGATCCAGTTCTAATAACAATTATTGACTGGATTCAACGATTGGATTTAGCTGTGATCCGTCTGAATCAGTAGTCTGTTAAATAACCCAATAGACAATGTCAATTTGTAAATTTTGCGCTGAAAAATAGTTGTGGATTGAATGTGTCCGAGTTGCTTTTACACAGATGTAAGTGGGAAGAGAATACGGGAAAAAAAAAGTCTTTTCATGCCATGAATTAGGGTTTAGCTGTGGTACTACAATAGTACCATACCACAGTTGAATTTAGTTATGGTGATAATTGTGAGTTGAATTCAATGAATGAATTCAGTTGTGGTATGATAATACTATAATACCATATTTTTGCCCCATAAATTAATTGTAAATTTAATTTTTGTTTTTGACGAACCACTCAAAAATATTAGAGTCTGTAAACAGTTTTACTCTTCATACTAACTAAAATTCTGTTCAATTTTTGCATCATTTTGATTTTTGTGAAAATGTCTAGTTGGCAATATTTCTTTGTTGTCATCGATTATCAACAGTAAGTGACAAATGAACAAGATTTGAGAAAAAAAAGGAGATTAAAATAACAAAGAAGGAGAAAATGGGAAATACAAGTAAGATTTTTATAATTTGGGAGAAAAAAAATTTGATTTTTAAAATATGATCATGAGTGCATTGAGAAATTGGGTATACTAACTGAGTTTTTAGTGAGTTCAAATAATCTGGTCCCTGATTATATTTTATATATATGCACACACAAAAAAAAAAAAATTAATGTACGTTAATTTTGATTTAATAAAAAAAAATCATTAAAAAAAGAACATATAGCGATTTTTGTTATTTACCACTTGCGACCTTGTTATACGAACATGATTACGTCAGCTCCTGTGGGTAAATGGATCCCAATTCGGAGCGGATCAGACCCAATAAGCTGTCAAATTATCTTATCCCTCCCCGGTCTTTCTTCTTCCTTTTCTTATAAGTTCATAACTGAACTCAATCAAAGAGAGTTTGAAAAAGAAAATAAAAATGAATGAATAAAATAAAAAACTCGGTTTTGAATCGAAATATTAATTAATTAATAAGATGAGTGGCTTACAATTTCACCTGAATTTTGGTTAAACTAACAAAACAAACATATATATATTTTCAAAATTTATTTTGAAAAAAGAAAGTTCTCCAAACATGACAGCAATTTCAGCCACAGCAGCAGCAAGTGGCTTACTCGCATTTAGGATTCAATGCTCCGATTCGAAACCCAGACGCGGTTTTGGTAATAAAACTGACAAGGTACTTCAATGAACTAAATTAGCACTCACTCTAATTATTATTATTATTATTTATTTTTTCAAAATTTTTTGAAATGGTTAGACGAACAAGGAGGAGAAGAAGGGTTTAATGTCACAGCAAAAAAGGTATTTTTTAATGTAACGTTTTAACATTTTCAACTTCTTTAAATTAAATTAAATTTATTTTTTTAGAAAATGATTTTGTATGTCATCTTGTTGCAGGAAATCATTAAGTAAACAATCTGGCTCTCTTCCTACGCGTAAGTAGTTGTGTTTTTTTTTTTTTTGAATTTAAACAAGAAGTGTTTATTTATTTGGTTTAATGCTACCATGGAATCAAATTAACAAATATTTGAATTTTAATACCCAGTTATTTTTATGCGTTTTATCAAGAATTTCTCTTCAAACCTCTGTTGGTTTCGGTGGATTAACTTACTGTGATAATTTTCCTTGCAGAGGCACCTATTTTAAGCTCCGGGTATAATTCAAAATCTAATAACAGTTCCTCGGACATCAACTTTGAGGAACGGCTGGCAGCAGTAAGAAGGTGCGACTAATTTTCAGTTTATGTGTGATTAATGCAGGAAGCACCGCATAAAGTTTTTATTATCATTTTTATCTCATTTATTAATTTATGGTCAAAATAATGCTTGGAAAAATTCTCTGTTGGTGTTTCCACACTCCCCATTTTAATAATGTGCTAATTACTTCAGTTTCATTGTATTATGATGAAATTATCTAGTGAGAAAGAGGATTACATGTCATCTCGGGCTATTATCAACTTGGATTGGATATTATAGGTTGATAGCTGAAAGCTGGGATCTTTGGAGATGAGTTGTTTGAACACAATTTCGTATGGAAATATTTCTTTCTCAACATTTTTATTCAATACATGTGTATATTCACATCATTGCTCTTATTGTCGGTCTCCAACTAGCACAGTGAGATGGCAACGAGAAACAAACAACCCAAAACATTCAGCAAAAAAAAATGTTTATATATAAAAACTTCATTGCCACTCCCCGTTAAAATTCGACAATGGAAACACTGTTGCTCCATACTAATTTTGTAATTAAGTAATTAAGTTCTTTTCGCATTCGTATAAGCGAGTTTTATATAATTTTTATAATGTTAAATTATTTATTAATCAGGAACACAACAATACAACAAGAGAAACCTAGCCAAAGGAAATGCTTATGAAAAATTAAAATGGAATAGATGATCTATTGATTCGCCATTATTCTTACGGGGTTGTCTATGTATGCAACTGATTCAACAGAAAATTACCTACTTTACAAGGTTGTCAACAGTCAAAATTTGACGAACCTTACTTAAATCTCTTTTTTTTTACTTCAAAATTGTCCAATCCCAATAGTTTTACTTCTTTTGTTGTAACCACATCAGATTGGACGAGCCTTACTTAAATCTCTTTTTAGTTGAGGGCTATCTACCTTTTTACTATGCAGGTCAGCACTTGATCAGAAAAAAGCAGAGGAGATCAAAGAATTTGGGCCAATTGACTATGATACACCAATCGAGACAGAGAAGAAAACAATTGGACTGGGTACCAAGGTAAAATTATTGCACTTGTTTGTGGTTTTCTCTGTTGAAGAAAAATAACAGAAATCGTGCATGTGGAACGATTTTCAACAAATGCAGTCACAAAGACAGATATCTTTGGCTTTATGAACATTTCTAATTCAAATCTTGATGTGTGATAGATTGGAGTAGGAGTGGCTGTTGTGATCTTTGGTTTGGTTTTTGCTCTCGGAGACTTTCTTCCCTTGGGAAGGTGTGGTATAGTAAATTAGAGGTTTCTTCCTCCAGTCCTTATTTGTAAGATCTATTTATCAGTTTTAATTTATTTTTTTTCCTGCTTGCTTCTGGTAGAAACTGCTTGCGTTAATGATTAATTGCATTAAATAATAAGCCAAAGAATATGTAAATGTTTACATAACTATCTCTCTTTCTCTCTAGATCTTAAATGGCAAGATAGAAACATCTAACACTAAGTGAGGTGTGATAACAGTCAGACCTTTTCATGGCTGCATTGCCTACCCCACCATTAAAACCTTAATTCTCCAACAGGAAGGAGGATTCTCTTAAACATGATGCTTCCAGGATCCCTGCTAAAATTTAATATCTTGTTAATTAACATTCTTGGGCTTTTAGCAGATAGACGATGTTCTTTACAACTCCCAGAATCATCTTTTGACATTTTATAAGCATATCCTGAATCAGAATGTTGATTTATTATCAACCAATTTACTACAACACAATTCCGGTTTTAAGCCATTATATACTGGAATATTTCTTGTGTCACTGCATTTTGATGTGGATCATCCTCAGGACTTCTAATTTGGGTAATTTCAGTCATTAATGAGGGGTTCAAAAGGTCTCATGAAGACATGCATTTTCCTTTTCTCTTTTGACTCATAAGAAAGCATATATTTGATGTTAGACTTAGTAACTATTTTTTCTTAATACAGATATTTCATTGTTAGTTTTGGAAACTGCGCTATCTTTGAAACAAATCAATAACCATGTTTACTGTTAAAATTTAATTAAAGAAGATTTATAACAAGTGAAATCATTTTATTTATTTGAACTTATTTTAGTAGAAAGGCAAATTAAATTTTTTTTTTTTAATTGAATCTGAAAGTTCTTTGAGGGCCTGGGATCATGCACTCACTTGTTTGGAAAATTTTTCATGTGAATCTTTTAGAACCTTATAACATCTAACCATTTGTTTCAATACGTGTTTGGCAATTGAAGTTGTTGCATTTTTTTTTTTATGTTGTTTGTTTCATTTTTATTGGTTTCCCTTCTCTTATATGTTCTTTTAACTCCAGTGTTAGCCCAACAGAGGAAGCTGGGGTGGTAAATAAAGAACTATCAGAAGAAGAGAAAAATGTTCTCCAGGTAATATTCAATGAGATGGTATATGGTCTTTCACCCCTTTTAGAAGTTTGGCATGATAGTACTGTTGTAATATCAAATAAGTTGTGATATCAAATAAGTTACGTCTTTTAGGTTGAAAAGTATACACTGTTATCTTAATACATTTTGCCACTTAATAAATGTGCTGGACTTCATTTGCCATGAAATTTTTCCCAGTCTTAGTAACAAATGCAGAATGCTTACCTTTTCTCATGTTAAGCTAACATTTAGAAAGTTTTTGTTGCAAGGTAGACTTGTTTATCTTCCTAGCTGTTCCAAACTTCCTTTGGAGTAGGCGTATGCATTCTTATCTGCAATTTTAGTTAATCTGCAGCGTACTGAGTTAATTTCTGTTGTAGTATGGAATTAGTTATATCATCTCAGTTAAACAGTGCACACATGTTTTTTGAAAGCATTTTCTTTCTTGACAAAAAGTGTCCGACCTCATTTTCCAAAAGCAATTTCAAGCCTAAAAACAATAGCAAAATACTTTCTTTTGTTATTAAACCTTTCTCTTTCTTCTTGTGTTTAAATAACGGGTAGTATATCTTTTGTTGGAAGGTAGAAATCTTTCAATTCCTGCTTTTTACAACTTCCTTTGGGAAGCAGCACGCAATCTCTAAGTTTCTCTTCTATTAGGGCTAATGCAACCTGTAATACAAGTTATTGTGTTAAGAAAGCTTTTTCTCTACACATATTCCTCTTAAGTAACTGTTTAAGTCACTTAAATAAATAAAATTTTAGTGTTCGTTGTATGTGCCATGGTGTGTGTAATGCTGAATATGATAATGTGGACATCTTCTTTCAGTTTTATACTGGAATATTGCCTCTGAGATGATTTATTCTTTTTCTTTCTCGTTTCTTTTATATCCTTTGTGATTCAAGTGTTATTGGTAATGATTAATTTATTCTGTTTTTCCTTTATTTTCTAGTCATGGAAAGATTTTAACACCTTACCTTGTAATTTTTTTGCAGACTAGGCTGAAAAAATATGAAGAGACGCTAAGTATCTCTCCAAAAGATTCAACTGCTCTTGAAGTGAGTTGTTGATTGCTACCCATGATATTATTTTGTTCCATTAGACTTTTTGGTCAAATGACTTTTCAACAACAAAAACCAAATCCCGAAATACAACTACATATGTTACAAAAAATGCAAATACATCTTATTATATTTATTTAGGGGAAATTTTAGATATCCCTAATCATTGGGGATTAGATGTGTAAATAGGTCTCAAAAACCCTCTCTCACTTCCTAATGGAAATTTCATTCTCATAAACTATCACTTACCTAAATGTTATGTTACCATTTGAACGAAAATCTGAAGCTGGAATGCAATGACACAACTGTAATATTCTACCTCTAACAATTGCTAAGAATTCTTGTCATAACATGAATGTTATATAGGCCTGTACATTTATTGAATTTTTCTTGAAGTTACATGATTTATCATTTGTTTTGACCAGAAATGTCAGCTTATTATACAAGTTACGGAATTTTAATATTAAAGCTATTTGGAGGTTTGTTTAAGTATTTCTGTTTATCTATGAATTATGATTCCTTTCATCTTGTTTTATGTATTTCTATTGTTTTCTGGTCTGACTTATGGATAATTCCTTGTATGTATACTTTCATACATATGTAATTGCATGAATTCATGAAATGGGTCTTTACTTTTGCCATCTATTTTCCTGTGCCAGCCATTTGAAATTCATTCAAGAGGTCTTGCAGGGAGCTGCAGTAACCTTGGCAGAATTAGGAGATTATACTCGAGCTGTCTCTCTCCTTCAGGACTTGGCAAAGGTTTGTTCTTATCTGTTCTGGATATGGATTTCAAGTACCCTATGCTGCTCAAGTCCTGCTGTTTACTGAATTAACTTTATGGTTATATTAAAATTTATCATTTACATTCTGCAGGAGAAACCAAGTGACCCTGATGTTTTCCGTTTGCTCGGGGAAGTTAAATATGAACTTAAGGATTATGAGGGGAGTGCTGCTGCATATAGGGTTTCTACAATGGTAATGTTATCTCTAACATATGGGGAATTTTCCATGCTGCACATTGCCTTTCTAGATTATTGCTTGTGCTGGAGTTGCTTGAGTACTGTTTGGGCACATCCTTGAACCTCTCTTATTTTGATCTTGTCCTTTTGAAATGTTAGTTAATCTGAAAACTAATGCTAGTTAATGCAATGGAGCTGGATATTAATTTTTACTATCAATTATATTTATATATGTGCATGTTTATCTGATGTTAATGTTTACAATTTGGAAATGCTCATATCATTTGGATGAAATTTATGCTCATGAAAATCAGTGTTTTGATTTAATGTTTTCCGTTATGAAAACCTGTCTTGTAGCATATTTCGAAGCCATAATTGGAAAATGTAGACAGTGAAAACACATTCAGTAGAAGTGTTTATGACAATTGTTTTTTTAATAATATCCAAAATTATCATATTTACTTTTATCTTTAATTTTTTTCGAATGATTGTAAATTTCAAATTAGAAACCAATGGTATAAGAAAAATGAAGCATTATTTTGTATTCATTTAGGATTCTTTTTGTTAAAATCTTTTGCTGTTTTACACTTTTCTTCACAAAAAAAGTGGAAAACAGTGGATTCGCACTTTTCATTTGTTCCATGACATTTTCATAAAACTCTACCAAGCAAGTTTTTATTATTTTTGTTTTAGATAATGGAAAATTGTCTTAGAATCAACCCTTTCAAAGCCATGGTAGGTAAAACTGTAATTTTATCATTTATCCTTTGTCCACGTTTCTTGTAATTTTATGGGTATCAATAGTTCAAGTAGGAAGATCTCTTGGAGTGGTACCAAAGGCTTAGGGTAAAAATTGCATGCACACGCAAACACACACGAAACTAGTCAGTAATGTCACCTAGACTTATTGAGCATAACTGCATTTGTAACACAATTTTGTAATGCTTTATAAATGTAGTTGAAACTATGGATAAACTAGACATAGATGTATTGAGCATAACCCCACTTGCGAAACAATTTTGTAATGCCTTGTATATGTAGTTGAAACTGTGGATTAACTAGATATTGTCAAGCTACCACTACATTTGAACCTTGTCCTTTAGATCATTCTTTGAGTGCCAGTTATATATATACTTTCTGCTTCCCACTCACACTTGTGCTATCCATGAATTTCTTATAATTTCCTTCTAGGTGTCCAAGGACATCAATTTTGAGGTTCTACGAGGCCTTACAAATGCATTGCTTGCTGCCAAGAAACCAGATGAGGTATTGTTTCATGCTAGTGGTTTGCGACATTGGTTCATAGAGCTTGAATCTCAAAGAGTATTTCATGGAAAATTCCTTGAAGAATTTAGGTTAGTTTTTGATGCCAAACGAGAAAGAGCAACACTTAAATGAAGAAATTTATCGCATTCACAAATCATGACAAAAAATTAAAATAGCAATATTTTTTCAGAGTAGCTTTCATTTCATGAACTCAAGCTTGTTCTAGTGAGGAAGTGTGCGTGTCTTTACATAGGCAAAGAAACTAAGGTAGCATTTTTTATTTTTTGTTTATCTGAAATCTCAACATCTTTGAATTTGTTTGAAATCTAAATATACCTGAATGTATGAATTTGAATGACATGTTTTTTCTTTCCTATAATATTTGAATATAAGTTTTAAGTAGGTTGTTTTTTCAACTAGTAAACATATGAAACCAATAAGTTTACAGTTATACCTTTATTGGTTATAGTTATACAAATAATAAAATATCTTGGAATCGCATAAATAAGAGTCTTTAGATGAAGATCATAGGTTACTATTCTAATTATTTTATAAAAGTGAAATTTACTAATAGAAATGAGAAAAATGTTGTTAATGCAAGTATATTGTTTTTTAATACACAGTAAAATTATATGGCTATGATATATGGATAGAAATGTCTTTAGTGAACAAAAAGTGGTTGGTTTTATATGGATGATAAATGCAAAAATTAGGAATTTATAATTTTTGATATATAATTTTACAAAGTTATTCAATGTTTTAATATTAAAAAAAATGCTAATAGAATTAGTGTAATATCCCACATTGCTAGCGAGATATTACACTAATTCTATTAGCATATCGATCAATAACAAAACCGTGACGGCCTGTGTGCCCAAATCGGACGGTATCTACTTGGTTGTTGGGCTTGGACTGTTACAATTGGTATCTGAGCCGACTCACAACCCAATGTGTGGATGGATATGTTATGATGGGATTTTGTTCCAATAGGTTTCAAATGAGCTTCATGAGGATGCAAGGTCCTCAAGGGGAAGATATTACAGGTCCTCAAGGGGAAGTATGTAATATCCCACATCGCTAGCGAGTGAGTTCCTGGACTGCTCTATAATTCATGGGCTCTCCTAATTGAGTAGACGTGTGTTGGTTTGCAAAGCCTAATAACAAAATCATGACGGGCTGTGTGCACAAAGTGGACACTATCAACTTGTTGTTGGGCTTGGGCTGTCACAATTAGCGTTTTATATGCAGATGAAAATGTTGGAAAGTTCCCATGAAGTTAGAGAAACAAAAAACCTAAGATGTCTTAGTGATTTAAATTGAGTCACATGCATAATTTAAGACAAACAAGTTCTTAACTTTAGTAAAGCACAGACCACAGCAGGTTGGACTTTGGTTATCCATCTGGAGTTAGTTTAGAACTTAAAAACACAAACACAAACCATAGTTAGTATTTCCTGGTTTACCAATAGTAAAAGGAAAACTTATCTCGCATTTGGAACAAGCTTGAGAGTAAGAAGCAAAAGCCACTAAGAGGATGTTGTGAGAGTGTATATGAGTGATAATTCTAGTATCAATGAACACTTGTACTCTGTACTCTGTACTTCCTTTATCAGGACCTGTCGCATGGTACATTTTACAGACATTATTACTCTGTTTATAGAATTTTAGATCAATACACTTAATGGTTGAGATTAAATACAATGTGTAATTAATTCATAATTATTGCATGTGTGAAATGCATTCCCAACATCTAAAGTGCATTAATTTAACGAATTAAAACTCTTTTTCTTTCTTTTATTTATTTATTTTTTAATTTCTACTTATACTAGCATACATATTTTCATCTAGGAGTGTTACGGCTACTGACTCACTCTCTCTAGCCGTTTGACACCTGTCAATCATCTTTTTTATTCACACACACAAAAAAAAAAAAGGTTTTTGTCCCTTGCCTCTTCAATGCTCAACATGGCTAATTGTTATCCACTATTTGAGAATTTAGTACAAGCATGTCACAGCTTTATTCAATTTATGTGAAGCTTCTTGAATAGTGAACACACTAAATTCCATCTACTTCTCAATTTTTAGAGCACCAATGTGAGAGTTGCAAAATATTTATAGTTTGAAATTTTTAGTTTAAAAATATCATCTCAGCAGCCAAAAGGAAGTTCTCTGGAAAAGCTATAAGCCTTTAAATTAATTTTACTTTTTCTTTATTAAATAGCCATTATACATTATCACCTAAATATAATAGGGTTTCTTTTTTATTATTTTTTAAAATTGATAATGTTATAATCATTGTATTTATTAAAAAAATTTGTACTTCTTTTCTAATTATATAATAAAATTTAATAAGTAATTTGGTCTTTTTGCATTAAAAAGGTAATTCATTGAAATTCATTAAGTTTAGATGAAAATTGATTGCTTCCATATCTAAAGCTAAGTTATTAACATTTGTTATGTGCATTTTCCTTTTGTGAATTTAGAGATTGATTTAAATTTATATTTGGATGATTGCGGCATTTGAAGAGCAAAAGGTAAATTAAATAAAGCTGTGAACTTCTTGTTCGCTGCTGAAATAATATTTTTAAACTAAAAACTTCAAACTAAAAATGCTCTGCAACTCCTGCGTGGGTGTTCTTAAAACTGAGAAGTAGATGAAGGCAAGTGTATTCACTGTTCCAGAAGCTTCATATCACCTAAACAAAGCTGTGGCATGATTGTAATTATATTCTCAAATAGTTGGTAATAAGAAGTTAAGTTGAGCATTGAAGTGGGAAAAGACAAAATGTCTTTTTGTTGTGTAAATAAAAAAGACAATGGATAGGTGTCGAATGGACAAAATGGTAGTACTCTTTGATCTAGTAGTTGAACTTTAAATTTGTTTCACAAGGTTAAGTAAAAATTTATGTTAAAGTATCTTTCATCTCTTTATATTGTGTGTTTATGTTTTTGGTTTAGTAGCTCCTCTATTTTTACACAATTTTAATCTCTTTACACGATTTTAATCTTAAAGCAATAGGATGTTACTCTGGACCATTAGTTAAGTTTCTTTTTTATTGATCAAGAAGGAAAAAGTAAAAATTTATCTGTTTGTATTCTGAATTCTGTTTCCTTCTTGTGTGTGAAGGATATCATGAAGTTCGAAAGTTTGGAATTTTGAAAATTTGAAATTTGTTTCCTAAATTGTCCACAGTAAGACAATATTACTTTAACATGACATTTATTATTAGTTCTTTTTTGCGTCTCTATGATGTTTATACAATGATCAGTTTGTTTAAGGGCTAAGAAAACATCTAATAGAAGAGAGGAGAGAGGAAGGATAAGAATAATTTATTCATAATAGTGGGTCCATTATTGTCAAAAGTTATAAATTCTACGCTATTTTGGATTTTGACCACCAGAATTTTGATCTGATGCTAAAATTTTGTGTTAAGAATTATCTGAAAAAGAAGGGTTGCTGAACCTGCATACACACATATGTATCCCACATTCAGTAATCTTTAGCTCCGTTTGGAACTGCTGTTTACAAGCTGTAAGGTGTTTGTTAAACTCTTGCAAATGTGATTCGAAAGTTAGGGTGATTTTACTCTACAATTTTTTGATGAAAATCTATATGACCCTTACTATTTTGCCAAAATTATTAACTTTAAATTCTTGTTCACCATTATTAACTTTTATTTTATAACTAGAGTTGCGATTTCTCAACAGTTGTAGCTTTTAAGACAAAACACAACAATACCAAATGGAGCCTTTGTTTAAAACTTAGAATGGAATTGGATTGTATAAAACTTGAGCACCTTTTAGTTTCATTTATGCGAACCTGAAGGAAATTTATAATGGTTGTAGTTTCTGACTGCATTGTTTTTCCATTAATATATTCTCAGCGTCCTACTTTACGGAAGTCAATAGTTAGGGTTGAGCCAAATGATTCTTCCCATGAATTATTGAGTTTTGCAGCATTTTTGGATTTATTGACTTATTTGTTTTCTTTTTCTCTTTCCTTTTTATGCAGGCTGTTCAATTCCTTCTTGCTTCCCGTGAACGACTGAGTACAGGAAAATCAGATGATCTTAGCGTTAAGGATGGCAGAAGTGGCGCTAAAAAGGAAACAGAGCCACAGAAAGTGGACCCCATTCAAGTGAGTTGGTTTCTCATTCTAACCCTCAGTATTATGTCAACTTAAAAGAAGTTTTGGTACACCTCTCTCATGGTCTGGCTTGATTTGCTAGTTTTGGTTAGTTGCTTAAGAAACTAGAAGGAACATGTGAATGGTCCAAGGATCAAGTAAACAATAACCATATGACTAGTCATTAAAGAAAACAATGAGTCCTGAGAACTGAAAAACTTGATGAACAGCCTAATTGGTTGGTTATATTAAAGAAACGTTATCATACTTGTTATTTTTTGTTGAGATATAAGTTTTCTGGTTTGTTGCTTCTTGTCACATGTTATCTAATTTTGCATGGCCATATGTTCTGTGAGATGTCTTTTGCAGGTTGAACTACTTCTTGGGAAAGCCTATTCAGATGGAGGTCGAGTTAGTGATGCTGTAGCTGTATATGATCGGCTCATCTCTAGTTATCCCAATGACTTTCGTGGTTATTTAGCAAAGGTTCTTTCTACTTTTTCCTTGATGACCGTGTTTAGATAATTTTTCAACTTATTTTTCAACTTAGGACCTAATAAAAACTTATCAACTCAGTCCAGCTTTGCTTAAATTGCCAAAATGCCCATGATAGCAAGTGTATTGAAGTTTTAAATTTAATTTTTTTTTTAATTTAAAAAAGGTAGTGGGGTGGGTGAAGCCCAAATCAATTTATCCCTACCTCCCCTAGGATTAGAACTTGGGTGGCCAGTGTAATAAAGCTACTTGAAAACCATTCGGCCAAGTCCCTTGAGAAACATACAAAAGCTAATCTACAGCTCATTAATTAACATCCTGATTCCTGAACTAAAAATTAGTTAATGGTGGTCACTTGATCTTTAATATCATCCAAATGTTGCGTAAAATGAAAATGTCATGACTCGTGAGAAATCTGTAAGTAAAGACATTAAATTGATCTACTTGGAATTACAATTATTTGTTTGTGATATGTATCAACGGTAAATCAGATATCGGTATCAATTTGGCACATGGATTTATGTAGCAAAGTAGCTTACATCTGTAAAGTTGGGAAGTCAAGTTATGGGTAGACAAAGTTGTAAGTTTATTACCGTACGCCTGTCTGCATATTGTTTGTTGACCACATGCTGTCTTGCCAACAGATTTTATTGACATTAGATATTTTGTATTTGGGTACTTTTGCAGGGAATTATTTTAAAGGAAAATGGAAAAGTTGGAGATGCAGAGAGGATGTTTATACAAGTAAGTATATAAACGTTTTGTTGCGCAAGGATAAACATATAATGAATGCTGTTTTGGTAAACAAAATGGCTGATGATCTATCCAATGAGTGATAATCTCTGATTCATTCAGAAAAAAGCGCCGCAAAAATTATAATGTTAATTTTAATGTGGAGAGAGATTTTCCATGGTGTTAGATGGTGGCTTTACTCAATAAACACTACAGTGTGTATAAACAAAGTGTTACACAAAGATAAATGAAAAAAGTGTTACACAAACATGTCTTGCATGAAGGATGACATTGTGCTGATAGCTTCAAATGGGCAGTCCCATTAAATTTCTGTGTGCTAAAAAGATAAGCTTAATTTAATAATCCATACTATAAAAGTCACGACTTGATGCTCTATCACCAAAACTTTGTTTTGGTTATTCTTATCTTTATTCCTAGCTAGCAAGGCTAATTTAGTAGTCTGTCTTGTGCGTGGTTTTTGTAATTATTCAAGTTATGGGAAGCATAATTTGCTGTTGTTTGGATATTTTCTGATTTGAGTCTTGATTTTTTGGATTGTTACTGCTCAGTCTTTTTTCTGAAAAAAGTATCTGCAACTTATTATGTTATTTGCAGGCACGGTTTTTTGCACCAGAGAAAGTAAAGGCGCTTGTAGATCGATATTCAAAAAGGTGAACGCTTTCCAAATATTTTCTGTTGTCAAGCTTCTAATCATTCCTCGGTTCCAAGGCCTGCCTTGATTTGAAATTACTGTAAGAGCAATAGGCAGTAGCAGGTAACTAATTCCGAGCTATCCTTTCTTGGATTGTATTTGTATTGATTACCCTCTGAAAATGATAGGTCAAAATGTAGAAAATGCATTATGAAGCTGGAATTACTACGATACTTGTTGAAAGCCCAATTACTAGAATATGATGTTCATCTCTATCCATTTGTAATGAAAAAGAGCACAAACAATTTCGATTAAAATAGTGATACAGAAAAGATGAGGTTGATTCCAATCGTTGGAAAATATGTCAATTGGCTGAAATTCAAGAACAGACAAGCAGTTGTTAAACGTGCACAGAATCTTTGGTTATTACTTGGAAGCCGATATAAATGAGGAAAAATCCAAATTATATATTTTAGCCAAAGTACAGGATTTTTTTTGGTTCGTTGCTTACTTGAGTAGTACGAAAGACATTTTGGAGGTACACAACTATTATACCTCTTAAATTGCAAATCAATTCTTCATGGAGTAGTGGGCACCGTCTCATTCACGAAGTCAAGAGTTTGATTCCTCTCGTGTGTACTGCTGTGGTTAATTTAAAGTCCAGTCATTTTGAGCCCAGATATCTGGCAGTTAATTTAAGAGATCTCTTCGAAAAATCAACTGCTGATGAAGTGAGTAATATTTTACTAAGTTAATCAAGATACGCATGTGGAGAGCCACAAGACATTTATTGCCAACAAGTCAAAACCTGTGGAAGAAGGTGCTACTGAATCCCATGTCAGAATCGTGGAACGGCAGCTGAAAGCATTTCACATGATCTAATTTAGTAATCAAGACGTAACAAAATCTTTGCTATTTGGAGGCACGGATTTAGCATCGATATTCAAAAAGTTGAACGCTTTCCAAATATTCTTCTATTGTAAAGCCTCTAATTATGCCTTCTTTAACCACTAGATTCCAAAGGCCTGCCTAACTTTGAAATTACAGTAGGGGCAATAGCGGGTAAATAATTCCAAGCTACCCTGTCTTGTCTTGGATCGATGCCCTCTGGAAAATGTGTAAATCAAAACATAGAAAATTCATTTTGAAACGAGAATTGCTAGACTTGTTGAAAGATCAATTACCAGAATTTGTCTACATTTGCAATGGGAAAAAGTACAAACAATTTCGATTGAAATTGTTTCTTTGGGATAAAGATTGAAATTGTTAGTAATACAGAAAAGATGAGGTTAATTCCTATCATTAGGTAACATGCCATTTGGCTTGAATGCAAGAACGGACCAGAAGTTGCTAAACATGTACGGAATTTTGGGTTGGTACTTAGAAGCCAATAGAAGAGGAAAAATCCAAATTAATTGATATCCGTAAAAATATGTTTTTGCTTCGTCACTTTCAGTATTTTGGTTGTACAAAAGCATTTTAGAGTTAGATAGCAAACTACCTCTTAAATTCGCAAATTAATTCTTGATCGAGTGGTGGGCATGCATTGTCTCGTTCTTCAGGTTGAGAATTTGGTCCTCCCTTACCGCACTGTGAAGATTAACTTTTTTTCAATATGCTTTTAGCTTGTACTACCCATGCTTGGTGGGATTTGACTCCTGATCTTGTAAATATCAATTACTATAATATAATTAAACAATCCAATATTATGTTATAGTTTTATATATTATGTTAAATATTAATCAATTTTATATATTAATTATTATAATATAATTAAATAATACATTATTTAGTTGTATTTTTAATATAATAAAAATTAAAATATAATATAATAGTATTTGAATAATAAATAATAAATTTATTAATTTATATTAATACTTATAATGTAAAAAATAAAAAATAAAAATTAATATTGTATTAAACAACTATTAAAAAAAACTAACTAATGTGGCTACTGCTACATTAACTAAACCTGACTGGAATGGAGCAAGTGCCTGAATTAGGGTGCATTAGAGTAGTGCACCCGCTTGTTACGCCAAATATAGGGTTGCATTGCTAATGCTATGCAATCCCATGTGGATGCCAAACACCCCATAAGTGTTTTAAAGGATGTTTGTAGTCTCCCAAAGTATGAATTAACTATTTAAAGTTATTAACTTCGTAATTCCCTTATTCATCGAAAACTGAGAAGGACTAAAATGCACAAAATTAAAATTATTTAAGCAACAGAAGAATTTTACTAAATTGAAGGACTTTATTGATATTTACAAGAGAGACATTACAACACTCAGGGCATGCTCTTCTTTCTCTCTTGTAATTCTTCACTCTTCATTTGATGTATAACCAAATGATATAATGGGGGTATCTATAGTATATGAGAATAAATCTAAACCATTCAAATAAAAAATTACCAAAAATTAATAACCATTTATTTTCATTTACCACATCTACCACCAATAATTTTTCCTATCACATCTACCAACAATAATTCTAATCTAACACCAATCATACTTACTTATGGAACCTTCCATGAGTTGGACTTATTAGTCTAGGCTTTACTAATGAATGGTGGTGTTGGGTTATTTCAACGCTCCCTCTTAACACCAACTTTCATCCTTTGATGGCGGAACTCTTTAAACTTTCTGGTTTAAGATTTTTTGTAAACAAATATGTAACTTGATTGTCTATCTTGATATACTACATTTCAATTTCATTTTGTAATACTTTTTCCCTGATAAAGTGATAATGCATCTCCATATGCTTAGTTCTTGTATGAAAAACTAGATTTTCTGCCAAGTTGATCACCAATCGGTTATTGCAATACAATAGTACTACGTAATCTACTAGTTGGTGTAGATTCTTATCAACTGCATCAGCTAAATACTTTCTTAAACTGTTATTACTGCTGCTCAATATTCTGCTTCTGTGGTTAATAATGATATAGTTGGTTGTCGTTTACTGCATCAAGAAACTACTCCAGACCCAAATATACCCAGTAGTTGATCTTTTTGTATCATGATCTTTAGTGGAGTCAGCATCACAATTTGCAACTTTCACCTTTCTTGAACAATAGACCATAGTTTGATTGTACTTTTCACATATCTTAGTATTCGTCCAACTACTTCCAAGTGAGACTTTTTCGGATTTTGCATCAAATCCTCCTACAAACTGCACCATTGAATCATAAATTAGTAATACTCTTTCTTGTTCATCAAAAAGTTTTTAGTTATTGAGTGCATAAGATAACAAAGTTGACAGAATTAAACAAGACAACACATTACCTAATGAATTCTGAAAGCAAACCTCACTCCTTGAAGAAGCATATAGTCCATTGCAGGGTCCTTTTCCACTCCTGCCTTTGATTGAAGCTCCATCGCTACCCTCCTCATGTACTTCTTAGCCAACTTCATTGAAATGAGCTTTATTTGATACATCACATACTAGTTGAATGAATTGCTAGCCCAAGCCATCGGGATATTACAAGGACGAACTTTTGACAAATTGTATAAAACTTTGACAAGAATGGTCACTTTCTTTGCATGAAGATGGATCAAAACCCACTTCACATATCTCCTTCAAGAATTTATGCAATTTTAGAGTTGCATATTTCTACTCATCTTCTTGAAGAAACCTCAATACTTGCTTAAAGAACTCAACTTCGCAAGGCAAAACAATGCCTCTGGGTAGTTGTACGTGGCGTTGTTACACCAGATCTACAACAGCACAAGCCTGTCCTTAGGGCCAGTAGCCCGCAAGTTCTGTTTTCCAGCCGATATGCACTTATCCATCAAATACCAAATCCGAAAATCATCAAAGAAAACGGTTTTCATGATACCATCCGAAAACACGGTTACTCTGAACCTTCAAAGAGGGCGAACGTTGTGATAAAACAATTTTAATTTTTTAAAAATCAGTTTTAGAGGATAAATTAGGACATTTCTGATTCACAGGATCCTTGTTCAAGGCAAGTGCAGAGCATACTCAGTATATAATATTAAAATCTGAGCGTATCATTATTAACTCTAATAACTTCTTCGATTCCTAGAAGAGAGAGAGAGAGTTTAGAGAGACATGATGTAGAGAAAACTTGATTTCATTTAAGCTTAGATTTTACAATAGAGACAGGCCCTTTATATAGAGGCCTTAGGGTGGTGAGATAAGACATGCCCCTTATCTCTTATCCAAAGTCAAATAAAACACATAATAATTTAAAGTACACATTACACTTGTCAACATAAGACCACACTAAAGACAACTTTAATAAAGTACACCTTACACTTGTCAACATAAGACCATACTAAAGACAACTTTAATAAAGCTCACCTTACAAAAGTAAACACTTGACACCTTATAAAAGTAAACATTCTAAAGCACACTTATTTGGACAACTTTAGTAAAACGTTCACGTGAGATGCTTCATGGAGTGGATGGGAATCTTCTTGGAGGCACGTCACCTGTGTCTCTTTCATAACTCTTTTTTACACGCTTAGCTTCAATTTGGATAAGCACTTCTTCATCTCGGTCAGTCTATTCTGGTGGGGACGAAGGCTGAGCTGGAGCCTGTTGAGCTGGTTCAGTAACAGTGTATTGGGATGATTCAGCATGGATGAGAGAGTTAAAATCTTCCCATGGACCTGAGCATCTTGGAATAAGACATTTGTGTAGTCAGGAAGTTGTTCTGTAACTAGGATACCCTTGGGAGATGAACTAGAACTTGGTGTACAAGCTTGGACTTTTGGAATAAATTCAAGGGTGTGATGTGGACCAACTGAGGTTTGGTGAATGTTACTGGGAGGAGGTTGGATGTTGTTTAATTCCATGAGGTAGGATTTTAGTATGAAGGTAACTGATAGATCATGGATGAGAGAGAATTGGTGTGGATAGGTCTTTCATTTATACGCCATGTCTTGAGTCCAGAAATCCTTAGTTTTAGGGTGTTGGAAATATGGCCTGTGGTCAATGAAATAGGAAGTAAACATGTTGGTTTCTTGCTCTAGGATTCTGTCCAAATGATGAAAACTAGAGATATGTTGTAGTTGTTTGCGCCACCAGGTGAGAGGTGAGAACCATTCCACAAGTGTCCATAGGAGAGTGGGTGCATTGTCTGGTGTGAGAATGTGGTGGAGGACTGGTTGGTTGGGAAAGATTAGCTTTATAACATATAGAGTGGTGAGACACCACATGTACCAGAGTTCATCTTCTGATATAGTAAGGTTGGAAAGGGTGAGACCTGTAAGAAACAGATGTTCTAAGTTAAGAGAAGGAAAACAGTCTGGTTTCATCCTTTGAACATTCATAAAGTATCGGTAGATGAATCTTTTTGTAAAATCTTGAAGCTGGAAGGAAGAATTGCAACAGATATTCATGTGAAAGGTTTTCTGAGTGAGAGCTTTGGGAGGAATTGATCGATTCATGGCTATGATTGGAATGGTTTGGTGAACCGAAAAGATGAGGGCAGGCTTATTTATAGAGGGCCTAGTAAGAAAGTCAGGAATAAGGTTTTGTTTACCTTTGATGTGTTGGACTTGGAAGGCGTATTTGGCAAGCCAATTCTTTAGATTGGGGAGTTGCTTGTTTGGTAGCAACTTATTCTTAAAATCAAAGATCTTGGAAAAAGTTGAGTTATCCATCTTGATGAGGAATGCATGGCTGATGAGGTGGAACTCGAACTTTTTGATTCTGTATTTGACGTCAATGATTTCCTTGTAGATCACGTGGTAGTTCTTTTCTGATTCTTTGAACTGACCGCTGGCATATGCATAGAAGTGGTCGACATCATCTTTTCTTTCTAGAAAGATGGCGCTCCAGTATTCGTCACTTGCATCTGCCTGGAGGATGCGCTGGCCATCTGTCGGTATTCTGAGAGGTAGGGGAGATTGCGCTATCTTTTTCAATTGCTTGACAGCTTCAGTTTGGTTTGGACCTCAAGGGGATGGCTGTTTTTTGAGCATGCGTGACAACTGGTTTGTATGGACCGCAACTTTTGGGATAAAGCTTCTGACATAATTAATGATTCGAAGAAACTGTTGGATTTGCCTTTTGGATAAGCTTGTGTCAGGAAACTTCAATAATTCACTTGCAATGTGTGGTCCTGGATGGTAGGTACCATCTTTGAGGACCATGCCAAGGAACTCAATGGAGTTTTCCCCAATGCTACTTTTCTTTTCGGAAAGCATGATTCCATGTGTGTGGATAATGTTGAAAAATTCTGACACGAGTTGGTGATGGTTATTATGGTCTTGGGAAAACAACAGGATGTCGTCAGTGTAGACGAGGGTATGATGGAGAATTGGTGAAAAGATTTTTACCATGGCTTTTTGGAATAAGAACGGAGCGATCTTGAGGCCAAAAGGCATGACTGTCCACTGATAATGTGCATCAGAAATGCATAATGCAATTTTAGGACGATCAGAGGGTGTAATACCCAATTGCCAAAACCCAGTTTGAGATCAAACTTTGAAAATATTTGAACACCTTGGAGATGAATGAATAAGGACTGGATCTTTGGTAAAGGGAATTTATCATCTTTTAGAAAAGAGTTGAGAGGTTGATAATCAATGACTAATCTCTTTTTACCTCGAACTAACTCAGACATTTTTTCCACATAAAAAGCTTGGCAAGCCCATTCGGAGTTGGTTGGTTCAATAAGGCTTTGTTACAGTAACTGAGAACATTCTTGTTTTGCTAACAAGAGATCAATAGGATTCATACCCGGATGGGTGGCTTTGGTAGGGTTGATATCTTCATTGAGTTTGAAAGAGAGATGGATGAAGAATTGAGAGTTTTTCTAGAGAGGTAAAGAATGTTTGAACTGGGAATGGCTTTCTGGACAATATTCAAGGAATTTTTGAGAAATAGAGGTATAAGGAGAAGGGGTTTCAGACAACGTATACAAACGTAGAGTATCTGTATAAGGAAGGTACATTTGTTTATACCTGATGCCTGAATGGGTGATGAAAAATTTTTTTATCAAGTGAAGAACATCAAAACCGATGAGTAAATCTTTATTGGGAAGATGAGAAACAATCAATTTTTTTTTTCCAAATAACACAATTAGGAAAGAATCGAATACCAATGGGTTTTTTGGTAATCAATTTTAAAGATTTCTCCATTTACGGTTCTGAAAAACCTTGAATGGTTTTTTAAGTAACCAGAAGGAAGAACAGAAGGATCAACCATATCTTGGTTTTACTTTTGATATCTAAAAAACCTATGACTGGGACTGGCTTGTGAAATTTTGAGGGAAGAACAGAAATTTTGACAGAGGGAATGGAAGGTTTAGATGGTTTAGATACTTGGTTGATTTCTTAGACTGTGGAAATAACAGAAACTTCATCAGAATCAGATGATTTTGCAAGGATGAAGACTATTTGTTCATCTTGTTCTGTTTGTTCAGAAAAGTTAGACTCAACATCATCATTTTCAGAGAGCAGTGAAGACTGCTAGACGTGTTGTACCAATCTGATAGCTTTGGCAGATTTGTGAGGACAATCTCTGGCAAAATGACCTCGTTTTTTACAAATAAAACACTTGTTGTTTTTCTTTTTCTTGTATTGAGAGGGATCTTTTTTTCTGAAATATCGGAATGGCTTTCTGGATCAGGATGAGGATTTATGGAAGTGTTTTTTGAAGTGTTTTTTCTTTTTGGAAGAACAGTCACATTTCTTGTTGTCTTTGCACTCAATTTTGATTTAAGACTTTTTGCAGGCTGAGGCAAAAGGTTGTTTGTTCTCCATAAAATCTTTGAAGAACTCTTTTTACTCACAAATTTTGTCAAGACATGCGAGAGCCATTTGGAAGATTTTCCCGATGGATATGTTATCTACAACATGGTTGGAAGCAGTGAATTGTCTTTATAGTTCAGGCTATAACTCTTGAGGAAGAGAGGCTATAAAGACATGCTTCAATGTTGGATCATTAAAGCCATCTAGCTTGTAGAATAACATGTTCATTCTTTTGTAATGTATCTCCAAATGATGTCTTTTGAGAGAGCAACATTTCATTTGATGGAATTCTTTTCTGGCTGCTTGATTTGATGTAGTTAGCTCACCAATCCATTGTTCATACATATATCCTAGAGCTAGCACTGTTGTAGTTTGGACAAATTGCAATTGCCTATATTCTCCGAGACTTTCAAACCAATCACGGAGAGATCCAGTGAATCTGGAACAAAATTCACGAAGCACTGCTTGTGAATTGGCATTAGGTCTTATCATTTGCAAGTCTATCCATGCAGCAAATTCTTGATGTCTGGCTGGCCATCTGTGGCGAGGAATATCATCAAATGTGAAATAGGTGGATGATGATGATTTGGATATATGGTCAACAGTGGGTTGATTAGTAGGGGGAACTGGTTCTGTTTGTGAGGCTTGAGCATTTTCATCCTCAGAACTTTCACTTTCAATGATTGGGGCTGTGGAAGTGCTTGGATTATCAGTGTTAGTTGCCATGAGTAAACCAGAAATATCTGCGTATTCTGATTCTGAATCGGAGGTAGTGTTTTCAAGAATTGTTGTGTAGGAGGAGGAGGATGACACTGAATCAACAGATTCTGGTTCTGACTCTGTTTCTGTAGTTGGAAGTTGCTTATCAACACCATAGTAATAATATTGATCAAGGGGATTTTTGTCTTTTGACTGAGGCGCCGGGGTTTTTTTTTAGGGAATCTTCTAGAGGGACAGAAGAGGAAGTTTGAGGCTTTGATTTTGGTTCAAATATTTTGACCTTTGCCTTGGATTTTTTTGGAGAAGTAGGTTTTGGTTGAGAGACACTGGGACCGGGAGTATGTAAATGGAAAAAACCAAAGGACTGAATATAAACTGATTGTGGTAGGGAAGGTGTGTAGAAAGGTTGATAAGTTTCAAAAATTGATGGTAGGACTGAGATGGATTGTGTTTGGGTAAAAAGTGAAGGCTTAGCTTTGTCAGCATCAATTCTTGCTAACTCAGCCTTGAGCTTTTTAATTTTAGCTTCTTTTCTGTTAAACTCTGGACCCCATACTTGATTATTGATCATCATTTTGAGATCTCTATCAAGCTCTGTAATTCTATTTTGGAGATTGCGGTAAATCTGTTCAAGACGAGCACTGATGTAGTCGACCTTGGATTCAGTCTGTGAAACGTGAGTGGCAACTCGGTCAATTTTCTTACCAAGTTGTTGTAAAGTTTGGTTCTGAACACTGGCGTTCTTTGTTTGCCAGTTGAGAACAGCTTCATACTGTTTCAGGGGTTCTGGTTGGCTTGTGAAGGCGATTGGAGATTGAACGAAAGGCTGGGAGACAACTTTGGTTTGAGGGTCAACCTGTTTTTCAAGTGGAGGAAAATTTTCTTCATAAGATTTTGAGAACATCATACAAGATCTTATTTTTGGTTGGACAGTTTGAGTGGGAGGCTTTGGGTCTGGAGGGGGTTGGTAAGTGTGGGTGTTGCAAGGAGTTTTTGTAAAAGAAGGCTTTTTCTTTTTCCTTCTTCTTCTCCTCATGGTTTCTAACTCATAATCAATATCCGTGTCTGAATCTTCAAGATAAGGACAATCAGGATTGCACATATGGGTTTCATGAGCATCCCATAGAAAATGACCATTGAGTTTATCAGGGTAAACTGGATACCCATCAGAGGTAAAACCATGAATAGGGAGGCCTTTTTCTTGACCTGTAGATACTGCGGTGACCATAGCAGTATATGAAAGTCTTGGAGTCTCGGAATTGGCTATGGGCTCAGGTGTTTGAAAGGATAATTTAACTTGGCCATCTCGGCGTCTTTCAAAAGTGGCTTGAGTGGTTTGGACAGGTTTGGAATTGAATGACTTTGCATTGCCTCATTGAAGCTCTTAAGCTTGAAATCTGAGGCACGTTGAAATGGCAAATTTTAATTAACCTTGCCCTTTTTTAGTATTTAATTGCAATTTCAAAAATTCTCTATCATTGATTTTCTTTTACTTAAAATAGAATCAAATATTTCAAAAAACAGAAAATATATGTACAATTTTACCATGTGTCTAATTAATTACTGCCATTATATACCGTTACAACATTTTAATATTGTACTTAATGCAAATATTCCCTAAAAAAGGAAAAAGCACACACAAATAATTTTCTTTTTAAATTCACAACACTCTTCCCACTATAGTTTAACAAGCCGCCTACTTTAATTTTCTCGAGATATGTTTGGGGTTGGGGTCCGCCTACCGTGTAATAGTTGCACGGTATCCCACTTTTTGTCTTTTTTCAACTCAGCCAATGGATCAATGGCTTAAGTGTTCAACGGCCAGGATGTGTTCAATTGGTTATTAACACTTAAGTCCCTACTGTTTATTATAAAATCATAAAAACTAAAAGTATTTAAATATTTACTTACATAATTTCTGTTGTTTTAAATTTTTTAAAGTTTAATCCATTGACTTAATTTGATCATAAAAATGATTGATGGTGTAAATATAATAATGTAATATCACATAAAATTTTTAAACACATGAAAATTTGATAAATGTAAATAATATTTTTTATGATATAATATATATTTAATGTAAAATAAATAAATTGAATATGTTTAAAGAACACAGGTTATTAACCTTGATACTTTAGAAAATTATAAAATAAAAAAGGTGAAATTTCAAAATAAGAAACATGTAAAAAGTCTTAGGTTGTAAAATTTTATTATTTTACTATTACAAAACTTTACCTTTTTATTACATTTTTGTTTTTAGCATTAGTTGACATATTAGTTTATTTATACATACATTATGTTAATTTACCTATAAAATATCAATATATATATATAGCCCAACAAAGTCATAGAAAGGTAAATAAAGAATAATATGAAAGGAAGTTGGTTTATTTTTTTTAAGAATATTTCAAAAGCATTTGAGCTTCATGTTTTTTGAGAATTATCATTTTTTAAAGATATTTGAGCTTGTGAATCTTGTTGTAATGATAATTTATTATTTATTCTTGATTAAAAATAATTGAATAGTAAATTTATTGATTTCCAAATGCTCTTTTAATTATAGGGTAGTTGCTTAATTTTTATTATATTAGCATAAATTTTACGATGATAGCTAAATAATCATTGTAAAAAATATACCATGATTATCTTTACTCTTTCTACATCTCTCTCGACCATCATCACTAAAAAAGTTAAAGGTCTGTTTGGCACACTATACTACATTATATTGTATTGTATTATGTAATGCACATGTATTATATTATATTATATTACATTAGCAGTATATTATAATAATTATAATAAAATTATGCAATGTTTGGTAATTGGTATTATCCTGTACTGCATTAATTTTGTACTAATATTAAATTAAAATTATTTAAAATTATTATTAATTACATTAAATTATTATTTTCATATTAATTATTTTTAAATAATAAAATAATATTATAGTATAATTTATTTTTATATTTTTATTTATTATAATAAAAAATAAAAAAATTATAAAGTTTAATGATAATGACGACGACAACATTAATATTAATATAATAATTAGAATAATAAGATTAATAAATTTTATTAATATTAATATTAATAAAATAATATTAACAATAATTAATAATAATTCAATAATAAATTTAATATATTTTAATAATAGTGACAATAATAAAATAATAAATAATAATAATGATAACTAATTAAAGCAATCATAACAATTAAAATAATAAATTTTAATAATAATAATATAATAATAATGACATTAATAAATAATAATAATAACAGTTAGATTTATTTTCAAAAGTCATTTTATGATTTTATCCAAAAAAAAGGACATATATATATAAACTTGTAACTTATAGTATCTATTCAGTTTTCTTATAAATATAGGGTAGTGCAGTGTAATTTTTAGAAAAAAAAATTAAGTGGTACCGTGCAACTGTTGCACGGTAGGCGGACCCTTAGGGTTGTGCTTTAAATGTTAATTATTAATTTAAAAACTTAAAAGAAATTAATCTATTTGGAAGGCCTAAAATGAAAAATGGCGAAGAATTGAATTAAAAAAAATCCCATTAGAGTACAAGTTTTCTGTTATTGGTAAATATTATTTTCGTTACGCATATCATTTCATAGGTCATATCGTGTTAATATATAATTTTTATTTTTATACGTGCATTACAAAATAGCCACCAATAACAAATGTTACCCACAAGAAAAAAATGTGACTAATGTTACTTATAGATGCTGCAGCATAGTTAAAAATGCTCATAGATGTAACTATCATGTAAATATGAAACAATTTGTTGCCGAGCTTTTGTTTTGTGCTACTGGCTATCGATGATCATGTTTCTAACATAGCCGGATCCATTGTTAATATCTCGCAGTCTCTCACTTGTTTTTATTTCATTTTATCTATTTATTTATTTTGCTAATTTTAACCCAAACACAATGGTTCGAGAAAGTGATGGATAAATTAATATTGTTAAAATTCATCTAGATTAATAAATTAATATTGATTGTCAGTTTCTCATTGTCCTGCACATCAAATCTCTTGACTCTTCAATATTAAATACCTTGCTATTATGTGATCATGATCTACTTACGATTTAAAATTATTGAACTCTAATCATTAATCGAAATTCTCTTTGTACGAACGTACTTCCGTTCCTCCTATCCATAAACTTGCAACAATGTGCGACACCTAAGAATAATCTGTCAATCGTGTTCTAATTTTGTTAGATTCGAATATGACCAAGTCCATTGTACAAAACAACGACCAAACACAAAAAAATATATATTAATAACAATTAATCAACAGCAATTGGTTGTTTGAATTAATTCCTAATTTCTCTTTCCGCATGTTGTCAAAAATTAGAAAGATTGATGTTTGTCTCGAAGCTTTTGTTTTTTGTCTTTTTTTTTGGGTCCAATGATAATTATAAGTTTTTGTTAGAGATTCTAATTCTAAAAACAAGCATTTGTATAAACAAATAAATTAAAAAATATTATGGTCTTGATTATAATAAATGAGATACAATTTTTTAAAATGAGTACTACACTCAAATATCAAATGATGTGTTATGACATGCTTTTTAATGATTGGTGAATTTGAATATCACACTGACCGAAGTTCAATATTTGCAGCAGTTATTGATCGGTTTGAATACAAACTTTATAAGCATAAATTATTATTTTATTAAACTACAGACACATATATAGTAATTTTTTAATCAGAGATATATGACTTTAATAAAGTAATAGATTATTTAAAAGATAAAAGAATTTAAATTTTAATATAAAATATAATGTATTGGAGTCTGTGTTTATTTTATCTTTTAGTTAATACCTAATTTTATTAAAGTCAAAGATCTCTAATTGGAAGACTACTCTATCTCTCTCTCTATATATAAAGTTTACAAAGTATACACATGTAATATAATTTATTGGACAAGAAAACTACATTATCATATCAGAGACTACACTGAAGCTTGAACAATAAGAAAGATTCACTTTATCACGAGATTACAGCATCATGGGAGCAAGTTCCGTTGAATCCGGACTTCTAATGCTATTTAAAGAAATTTTAATAGTTGAACCAACCAACATCCGTTATTTACAGTCTTACACTACGACTCTTTTACATTAATATTCCCCCAACCAATATATGTTAATATTGATAAAAAAAAAGCAAAAAGCAAAAACAAAAACAAAAGCAAAAACAAAAATTCATGACAACTGATCTCGATTCTTTTATCATTTTTGGATTCAAATTAATGAAACACCTATGGTAGATAAATAAAGAAACAATTAAACCCTAGTTTTATGCAACAAGGGCATAAAATTCTGACGAGGGTGGTCATTTTCTTTGCATGAAGATGAATCAAAGCCCACTTCATGGATGAACTTCAAGAATTCATGCCACTCTAAACCACCATAATTCTTCTCATCTTCTTCAAGAAACCTCAATACTTGCTTAAAAAAGTCAACTTCACAAGGCAAAACAATGCCTCCGCTAATCTTGAATTCATATTCTTCCTCAGCTATTTTCAGAAGATATGTAAAGATTGGAAGCTTCAAGAACCTTGTTGGGATCAAAAACCGCATGCGAACTTCACCTACGTAAACCCCAAGGAAACCTAAAGGAATCTGGTGGTCCGAGTCGCACTCGGAGTCGGAATCGGAATCGGAGAGATCTCTTGCATGTTTGTGTTTGAGGCTCATGGCCTTCCAGCGTCTCATAACTTGTTTCAAATGAATGATTTGCCAAATTAAGTTCTCTTTATTATTTTTGGTTGTGTTTCCCATGAAAAATAATTGGAAGAGAAAGAGTTGTGTATGCAATTCTAAACAGAAAACAATTTGATAGAACAATTTATTTTACACATGTTCTGAATAAAAAGAGTACAAGAATCTAGAAGCAACATATACAGGACAACGAGAGTGCAGTACATAATGATATGTGAGGACGACAATTCCGTTTTATGGTTCCCATTTCTTTTATTACTTCTTGTGTTAAATTATTTATTAGTTGTAATTTTATTAACCCATTGTTTGTCGGTACAGAGCGACTTTGTGTACCCTCATTTATCACTACCTTATTTATTATGAATTTACTTCCACTTTTTTGAAATCGTCATAAGCTTTTCCCTTGATGGATGTTAACCAATAAAAGCACACAATCAGTGAGATAAACCTGCCAGCTCAGCCTTGGCCCTGTGCCTTTTGGCCAGCCTGACTTCTGCCCTAACTCTGCTAAGCATTAGTAGTTCATAAATATGTACTCCCACTCATTAATATGCAGGAAGAAATCTGATCCAGATTCATATTTTTAATAGAAGGATTGAAATGAGCCTTTTGCTTAAAATTATGTATTTTCACTAACATTTGGCGAGAAATCTAAATCTTAGATGGTGTTCGTTTTTTCATCTAAAATTTAAATAGATTTAAATTAATCTAACTTTTGAATAACAGAGTTGAATGTTTGAATTATCTTGATAACATGTTTTTTTTTTTGTCTGGATTGCTAAAAAATTAAATTTTTTTTTAACTTGAAAATTCCAAAAATCAATACTTTTACACTTGTGTCCTTAAAAATTATAAATGTTAAACAAACAACAAACATCTCAAAGAAACATAAATAGGATAATATATTATAATAAAATAATATATTCAATATTTTGATCAATTTTATTGTTATTTATGATGTTTTGTATGAAAAATATTCATAAAAAAATATAAAGATAAATAATGATAATTCAAAGAAAACAAAAAAGATAAAAATAATAATAGTCTTATCATTATCTTATCACAAGTTATAGAGATGAGTAATATTGATAATTATTAAATTTTATTTAGGTAAGGATGAGCATTAATTTATTAGATAGGAATATTTTGAAGAATATTTTTTAATGATGTCATTCCAACTTTTTAAATTAAGCAAAAATCTAAAAAAATGGTTTAATAACTTAATAACCTAATGGTTGAAAGTTTTATTAAGTTAAAAAATAAACAAACTTAATGACTTAACTGATTGGATCAGTTAAGTCATTACATTAAAAAAAAAAGTTGTTAATACATAGTTTTAGGATAGGAATTCAAATATCCATGGGAGCTCAAACTCACGCCCTTAACATTCTAAGACTCATGCTATTATGAATTTAATTGAATTTTATAAGATATCTAACATGTATCATTATCATATTTACTAATGAAAATTTTAATATATATATTGTTTTAACCGGATTCAGGTGGTTCTAATAAAACAAATAAATTTTTTTAAAGAGGGATGATCCAACCTTGCTAAACTTGAGGTGTACTCTGATAAGATGGAGGAGGACAGTTGCGTGAGTTTAGTGTTTGGCAAAAAGGGTGAAAATAAGATGACAATGAAGATGAAAACCACCAAACTTAAGTTATATGATTTTGCAAAACAAAGCAAGATAAGGTTAAAAGTGGAGCCAACAGTGGCCAGCGACCACATTTCGACGCTTAAGTAACATTTTGGGCAATAAAGTAGTAGCCTCAAAGTCCAAGGGAACTTGAAGCTTTGGCAATGACCTTTTAGTTCTTAGGAAGAAGATGACTCTAATTTTTCAATAATTAAGAAGTTACAATTATTCGATAAATCCTTAAACTTTTGTGGAGTGTGCCTGAGGCTGGGGATTATCTTGGTCCTTTTGGATATATGGTGATCATCTACTGGCTGACCTCTCTTAGGCGAAGTTATTTGATTAACTTGCCTTTTGGTCTCTTGATAGTGATACCCATAACTTGAAAGGTAAGGAAACCTTTAGCCACTTTTTTGCCTCTATAGCTGGGCAAGTGGCAGCCTCTCAATCTTGTAATCTTGTTGCTTTTCAAAGGGTAGCAAAGGACACCTGAGGTGGCTTTCTCTTATTTCTTGGCCAAAGAATCTTAATTCTTATTTGCTCATTTTTCTTAGCCAATAAGAAGATTTTTTTATTCTTTCTTATGATGGCATGCACTATTTATATGCTGGCTCAAACCAATAAAATTTAGATTTCAATAATACCCCTCGATATTAGGCTTATTCTCTATATCAATCCTTTGTTCAGGGAGCTTAGCTCCTAATTCTATATGAGCTATATTGATTTCCTAGTCAAACAAAGTGGCTTCCCTTGTTTGACCCACGTTGCAATGTCATTGAGTTATTGGCCCATATCAGCATCCAAATTTTCCCCTCGAAAATATATATTTTGTCATTTATATTAAATTTGATGAATCATTTGTATTTAAATATTTTATATTACTAATTTAGGAGAAAATAATACCATGTTTGTTTATTAATGCAAAACAAAGTTCTCATGATCTCACAAGGAGGACCTAAGGAAGGCCCAAAAGGACTTCAGCCCTTATAGACTTTAAATTGTTAAAGTTTGGTCCGTTTTTAAATTTTAACTCCTTCAAGATTTTAAGTCCATTAAAAATATACTTTTTGTATTATGCTGGTAAATAGCCTGTACTAACAACTCATATTTCCTTTAAAAAAAATGGTACGATATATTAGTCTACTGGAATTTAATGCAAAAAAAATATATTTGTAAGATTAAAATTCAGTGCTAAATTGAGTATTTACTCAGTACTAAATCAATAGTTCTCACCATAGTCTAAATCAAATCATATCTCTAGTAATAAAGAATCATCGGCCTTCAAACTCAGCTATGTGCTTCTCAATCATCCTCATCTTTCCCTTTTCTCTTCTTTATTTGTTGCGGTTATTGTCATTGTAAACTTAATTGGCCTCCCGCCCCCAACCCATGGCCTATCATCACCTTATGGGCTCACTCCCATCGGTTTATCCATTGCCTATTTCGAGAATATGGAGCCATTATCTAACTCTTGTTCAGTTCATTAACAGTCATTGTGGGCTTATAGTAGAAATGATAAAAATTTGAATAATGATACTTGACCTTCTTATTTTATGTTATTACTCTCAATATCTCAATTAATCCTATTAAAAAATAAAAATAATTTTTATTTCTCAATATCCTCTATCTAATCTTCATTCTAGGCTTATTATAATTTCATCCTTTTTCATATAACCCACCATATAAACTTAAAACTACTTAAAAATAAAAATTTGATAATCGTTCTCTTTTTTCCTTACTTGATTTGGTTTTTTAGATTTGCAAGGTTGTATTAAGAGAATGAAAGCTTTGAAGCAGAAGCTTGATAGTTTTTGTAGAATAAAATGATAAATTTAAAACCTAGGCTAGTTAAATGGCATCATTTTAGTTTTTTTAATTTGCTTAGGTTATCACGAGCTAAACATGTGGCTTACTTAAGTTATAAAATGACATAAGTTGAAGACATTTTGGTTGAGGTTTAAGTGATGTATGTGATCAAACACGTGAAGAGGGAATCAAGTTAGTTATATAAAGCTATTATTTATGTGGCTACAACTTGTGCAATCTGGGTTTCAGATCAAATATTATATAAGCTGATCAAAAAAGTAGTTTGATGATGAATTTATAGAGCATTATAGAGAGATTGAGAGAGAGAAAATATATTATCTCGTTCTTTGTAATATTTTCTATTGTTGCTCTGTAAACTTCGCAAGAATCATCAATAAAGATCATTTTAGTTGCTTCTCCCGTTGATGTAGATTGTGCTTGCACAATTGAACCATGTAAATCATTGTTTGTTTGTGTATGTGTTTGCTTCTTGATTTTAGCTTAATCTTGTGTTCTAATCACAGTTATTTTTCACAACAAAGTGTGGTTGATCATTGAATCTTTAAGGTTGATTAGTTGGTTTGAAAGCATCTTGTTTGATCTTGGGCAGTGATTGAATTGCTAAGTAATCTTTAAAGCATTCAATTGAATACAATTGGTACTAGAGCAAGGATAACAGATCAAGATCCAAGTATGGTTACACCAAGGATTGACCTTGAGAAGTTCAATGGTAAAAATGACTTCAGCATGTAAAAGGTGAAAATAGAGGCATTGCTAGTTACACAAGGCCTTAGTGATGCTATTCAACTAGTAATCAAGAAGGACGGTAAAGAGGTCTCTTTATTAAAGACTCCTGAATAGATTGCTGAGATTGATAGATAAGCCAAAGGAACTATAATTTTGAGTCTTGTAGACTTAGTGATTAGGGAAGTTGCAAAAGAGCCTTTGTGGGCCAAATTGGAGAGCATTTATATGAAAACGTCCCTTACAAATAGGTTATACATAAAGAAGAGGCTGTTTACATTGAAGATGGTTGAAGGCTCATCTCTTAATGATTATCTTGATAAATTTAACAGAGTGCGTGACATTGTGGAAACCGTTGATGTAACTTTAAGTGATGAAGATAAAGCTCTACTATTAATAAGTTCTCTGACAAAGTCTTATGAGCATTTTGCTGATGCCTTGATGTATGGAAGGCAGACATTGTCTTTGAATGAAGTCAAATAAGCTCTTAACACTAAAGAGTTGCAAGGAAAACAAGAATGTTAGGGAAATAGATAGGTAGAGGTTTAATAGCAAAAGCAAGATCTGAAGAGAAGAGAAAGAAGCAAAGAAAGAATAAAGAAAAGCCTAAGAACTTAAAGTGCTTCTTGTGCCAAAAAGAAGGTCATTTTAAGAAAGATTGTCAAAAAAAAAAAAAAAGACAGAATGGAAATGCAGCTATTGCTAAAGAAGAAGGTTATGAATCTGCTGGAATGTGCATTGCAATAAATAGCAAAGACAGGGTAAATAGGTTCTAGATTCAGGATGTACCTTTCATATGAGTCCGTATAAGAGTTACTTTACTAAATATTATGATTATAATGGTGGTAAAGTGATAATGGGCAATAATGCTATGTGTAAAATCATAGAAATTGGCTATATTAATCTTAAGCTACATGATGATACTATTAGAGAGCTAAAACAAGATAGATATATGCCTGATTTGAAAAGAAATCTGATTTCTTTAAGAATGCTTGATAAAATAGGATATAATGTTAAAATTGAATCAAGTGTGTCTTTAATTACTGTCATTGATAGAACCAAACTAATGTATCTAAGGTTAGGTCACATAGGAGAGAAAGGTCTCAAAAAACTAAAAAAAACAAGGTGTATTTGGAAGTGATTAGATTGGAAACTTGAAATTTTGTGAAGACTGTGTACTAAGCAAATCAACAAGAGCTAGTTGTAATAGATCAGTTCAGAAGTCTAAGGAAAAATTGGATTATGTTCATTCTTATTTATAGGGGTCTGCACAATAAATATCCGTAGGTGGTAATAACTACTTTTTATCAATCATTGATGACTTTTCAAGGAAAGTATGAGTTTATATCTTGAAAGGAATGATCAAATGTTTGATAATTTTAGAGAATAAAAGAGCTTGGTTGAAAATCAGACTGGAAATAAGGTGAAGAAACTTAGAATAGACAATGGCTTAAAGTTCTACTATCAAAGGTTTGACAGCTATTGTGCAGAAAAAAGGAATTGTAAGATACAGAACTGTTAAACTGACACTTAAATAGAATGGCTTGGCAAAAATGATGAATAAAACCCTTATGGAGAGAATAAGGTGTATGCTTCTTCAAACAAAGCTTTCTAAGGCTTTGTATGCAGAAATGCTCTTAACAGCTTATTACTTGGTTAACCTAAGTCCATCTACGACCATAGATTTCAAGACACCTATGAAAACTAGACTGGTCAGCCTACAAACTATGGAGATCTAAAAGCATTTGCCTGTTCAGATTATGCTCACATAAGCTAAGGAAAGCTAGCTCATAAGGCTTTAAAGGTCATTTTCATAAGATATCTAAAAGGGGTTAAGAATTATAAAATCTGGTGTACAGATGTTAATCCTCTAAAATGCATAATTAACAGAGACGTGACATTCAATGAAGAAGAATTGATAAGCAAAAAGTCTATTTAAGGGGCATCTGAGACTAATTTTAAAGGCACAGATAAACCTTAGACTAAGGTGAAGTTATCAAATCAAGATGATAGACATAAAGCTGTTGATTCAAGTGATATCATTGATATGTTAGAAGATCAAGAAACATCACAATCAGAATAAGAATCACACTTACAAGCTCAGGGCTATCATCTAACCAAAGATAGACCAAAAAGGCAAATCAGGCCACCTAGAAGATATAGATATGCTAATCTTATTGCATATGCCTTGGTAGTTGCACAAGAAATTGATGATGAAGAACCAAAAGCCTTCAATGAAGCAATCTAGAGCAAGTTCAAAACAAAATAGGAAGAGGCTATGAATGAGAAAATTTTATCTCTGCACAACAATGATACTTGGGAACTAGTTGAAAAACCATCAAATAGAAGAATTATGGCTGCAAGTGGATTTTTAAAATCAAGGAAAGCTTGAAAAGTTAAAGTCAAGGAGATTTAAAGTAAGGTTTGTGGCAAAAGGTTATACATAGAAGAAGGAGATTGATTTCAAGGAAGTATTCTCCTCTGTAGTCAAATATGCATCAATAAGAGTGATTCTGCCATTCACAGCAGTACAAGACAGCAGTGTAAGACATAAGCTTGATCTACTTGATGTCAAGATTGCATTCTTACATAGAAGACTTCAAGAAGAGATATTCATGACTCAACCTAAAATCCCTTTATAGATTAAAATAATCCCTTAGGTAATAGTATCTTAGATTTGATGAATTCAAGTTTACACATGGATTCATGAGATGCAATTATGATTGTTGTGTGTATTACAAGCTACTGAAAGATGATATCTACTTATGCCTCGTTCTATATTTAGATGACATGTTAATAGATCGTAAATAAAAGAAAGAAATAGAAGAATTGAAGCTAATTCTGAGCTCTAAATTTGATATGAAGAACGTAGGGATTGCAAAGTAGATTTTAGGAGTAGAAATTAAGAGAAACAGATTAGCAAGTTTCATGTTTCTATCACAAAAGAAATATTTGATCAGGGTGCTTGATACATACATGATGTTGCACTCTAGACCAGTACTGACTCCCTTAGTAGCTCATTTCAGGCTAAACAATTTACAGTGTCCAAAAAAATGAAGAGAAATTTAAGAAGAAATGTACCTTATGCAGTGGGATGCCTAATGTATGCAATGATGTTAATGGGATATGACATATCACATGTAGTAAAATTTGTGAGCAGATATATAACATCACCTAGAAGGGAACACTGGAAAGCAGTCAAATGGATTATGAGGTATCTAAGTGGTACATTGAGTTATAGATTGGTTTATGGAAAAAACAAAGGAAGATGTGAAGGTTTGCTAGGGTATATGGACTCAAATTATGCTAAGGACTTGGACAAGAGAAGGTCTTTGACATGTTATATGTTCATATTTAATGGTTGTCTCTACAACATGTGGTTGCTTTATCAACTGCAACGACATAATATATAACTACTCCTGAAGTAGTAAAAGAAGCATTATGGCTTCAAGGATTAATGGGAGAATTATGTGTAAAACAAAATATTGTAATAGTCCTTTATGACAGCTTTAATGCTCTTTATATGTGTAGGAATCCTATACATCATGAAAGGACAAAGCATATAGATATTAAACTTAAATTTCATTAGAAATGAAGTATCTAAATGAGTTGTGAAAATGTCCAAGGTACATACAGATGAGAACTCTGTAGATATGCTCACTAAAGTGGTTATAACAAATAAGTTCAAGGTGTGCTTGGATCTAGCTGGCTTTGGTGATTGTTGATTACCTGAGGTTTGGAGAAGGAGACAATATGAGGGATTTTGATTCAAGGTGGAGAATTGTGGACTAAAATGATGAATTCAAAACCTACGGTAGTTAAACGACATTGTTTTAGCATGTTTAATTTGCTTAGGTTATCATAAGCTGAACATGTGGCTTACTTTAGTTACAAAATGACATGAGTTGAAGACATTTTGGCTGAGGTTTAAGTGATGCATGTGATCAAGTAGGAATCAAGTTAGTTATAAAGCTGTTATCTATGTGGCTACAACCTGTGCAATCTGGGTTTTGCATAAGCTATTATATAAGCTGATCAACAAAGCAGTTTCATGATGAATTCATAGAGCATTCTAGAGAGATTGAGAGAGAGAAAATGTTATCTTGTTCTTTGTAATCTTTTCTATCGGTGATTTGTAAACTTCATAAGAATCATCAATAAAGCTCATTTTAGTGGCTTCTCCCACGGATGTAGATTGTGCTTTCATATACAATTGAACCACGTAAATCATTCTTTGTTTGTGTTTGTTTGCTTTTTGATTTTAGCTTAATCTTGTGTTCTGATCACAGTTATTCTCATAACAAAGTGTGGTGAATCATTGAATCTTCAAGGCTAATTAGTTGGTTCAAAGGCTTCTTGTTTTGATCTTAGTTGTGATCTTGGGCAGTGATTGAATTGCTATGTAATCTTTAAAGCATCCAATTTACTAAAGTTTTTATGAGCTTATGTTGAAAGAGGACAATGCTAGGAGGAAACCAGTTAAGAATTTTGTTGCAAGTGATATGATGGATATATATCCTATTGCAGCTTGCTGATGATCCAACTTTTGAAGTTAGGCTACAAAGAGATCAGATTAAGGCTTTAATCCAAGTTTATATACATTGAACAAATTTTTAATATGTATTGTAAAATGATAGGGTGTGAAAAGTCTAAATTGATTTTTTCAATCCTTATCTTTTTTAGGATTTGAAATCAAGTGGCCAAGTAAATAGAGTTGCTTAATAATTAAGGTTTAGTTCTTGTGATACACAGCGCCTTTCTAATGCTCAGGTCTTATATTTGAGCATCAATGAGGGTGCGAGTTATTGAACAAAAAAAAAAACTTAAAACACACTCGTTAACCTCGTAAGGATAAATTTAATTATTTTAGGTTACTTATTATGATTTGTAATTAATTTATTTCCTAATGATTTAGTTAAATGCTTCATAACTTCCACGTGTATAACCGATTAAAATAATCATTACTTATGTACCGTTTTATATGTGTTCATGATTCTACTAGCTGGTTGTGGATACCTTTGACGTACAGTATAAAACTTGTAATCATGAATAAAACCATCAAAGTCGTTTATTGTTTTGGGCCAAATTTGATTTTGTCATGATTTTTAGTATCTTCTAGCCCGTGGAACTGACAGCCAATCTTTTTTAGCCGGTGGAACTCAGAGTTCGATGGTGACATGAAACTATTGAAAATTAATTTGGGTTCTTAAGAGGGATTAACTATGTTTGTAATCCACATGCAAAATATAAATAAGCAAGAAGTATACTTTATGAAAAATAAATAAATAGTGTTTATTTTAGAAAACCATGGTTGCAAGACAATATTGAATAATAAACGTTGCGTGGCTTGCTTCTATCACAACAAATATTAACAGAAAATAAAAGTAGAGAAAATGAGAATTACCCATTTTATTTGGATACAGTAAATGAAATTTCTTTTATGTTTTAAAATAAGTTCGAAGTCTCCTAAAATTATAGCATTGTTAATTTTATATATTATTTTACTATTAAATTCCTATTGTTGATGTTAGCCATAAATTTTAAATATTTTGAGAATATAAATCAAGTAAAATGACTTACATACCCTTAATGATCAAATTAATTTATGATGAATTGTAAATTATGGAGTAAAATTACAGGTAGAGAAATGCCATAAATGACCTTACTATTTGTACAAAGTATCCATTTAAATTGCAATAATATTTGGCTATATATAACCCCTGGAGCACCCATATAAATTATGGTACTGCATAAAGGGAAGGCAAATATGATATATTCATATATAAATTAAAATCGCAATAACATTTGGGCAAATGTACCCATGGCAATATATATGTTCAAATATTTCAAAAAGATGATTAAACGGTTCCTAAAAATAGACCACAATGAATGTATGCGTTCATTTTGTTTAACCGTTTGCCTTAAAATCCAACAAACTCCATCCTGCATGATAAAATATCCTCTTCTAAACACGAATACCATCCATAAATGACTTAGCACCCTAATAAGTGATGGGAATATAAAAGAGACGCACACACAAAGTCAGGTAATTTTTTGCCATAATTTACAATTTATTATTAAATTAATTTAATCATTAAGAGTATGTAAGTCTTTTCACTTGATTTATATTCTTAAAATATTTAAATTTTATGGTTAATATCAAGACTAGAGGTAAAATATAAAACAGTGTATAAAATTAACATTATTACAACTAGAAAGAATTTTGTATCTTTTTTAAAATATAAAGAGAATTTTACTTTATTTCTCTAAACAACATAGAATTAATTTTTAGTTTTCCTATATACATACAAAAGGGTTGACAGTGTATGTAAAGCAAAAAGTATCATCATAATTTTTTAATAATTTGTCAATAAAAGTGAGTACAAGGCCCTCAATTAATATTTTGTATCTTAGCAATTCCCTAAATTCGATAGTAATTAAGTCGCAAGAGACAAAACATGGTGTATGCCGGTATGGTACAACGAAAGCAACAAAGCCGGACCGGACCCCTGCTGTCTTTCATTGACCCGGCAGAGTTGTATCATAAAATCACTTCTAAACCAAGAAAGTAAATTCGGATATTAGTAACGCATTGATAACGCAACACTTCTTTTGTGACTTTATAATGTCTCAGGGCTTGACCAAATAATTTTTGGGTAACTTTTCTTAGTTAGCTACTTGAGTTAAATCTTAGGGAGTTAGGAGGCTAAAAAATTAATTTGGGCTTCTAAATAACGATGACAAATTTTTTACTATTATTAAAAGGAATTTAGTAAAAAGATTTTTTTACTATTACTAAAAGAAAATTAGAATTTTGGTTAACACTTTATATTAATTTTCTTTAATTTTTTTTCTCAAAAGATAAAGGGATGAGTAAAGTCTAAATTTATTTTTTATCCGTTATTTCTTTCAAAATTTGAATTCGGCATATTTAGGAGAAAAAGTCAAATAAAACTAGTTGAAAATTGGTCGACCATACCCAGGGCATTATTTCGGTTAAATGGCCATATTTCTCTCGTTATATTTGACCAAAAAGCATATAAACATAGATCAAATTTTGGCCGCTCGCTTTTAGGTCACGAACTTCTAATGGCATGGAGCCTTTCGGTAGGGACAATGTACCAATCAGTACAGGTTCTTACAAGACAAAGCTAACTCTTGAAACTTTTCCTTCTCTAGCTAATAACATATTGTTTCACCTCTCATCGGAGGCATGGGAAGATTTTTATATGATGGGGTTCTGATTCTCCCGTAATCTGATTTTTCTTAATGTTTGTAAAAGATTAAGACACCTGCAGTTCTTTTTAAATACCAAAACTGACATTCTTGTGACTAACTAAAAATCTAATACTAACCGATGTTAATTTTAAAATCCACCTAATTCTCCTCTTTATTTTTCATATTGTTTAAAAAAATTCTCATATTTCTTCTTCATACTAACAGACGTTAACATGTAAATTTATTTTCTTTATTTTTTCGATTTAACTCCCTCTCTTCTCTTACTTTATATTTGATTTTGGAACTCAAACAATTATCACAATTAGATTAAATTCGGGAATAATAGATGTTAATTCTATGTAATAAAGATGTTTATTTATTGAGGTTTTTTTTTTACTTTCTCTTATTTTTTTTTCTTTTAGCTCTCAAAAGTATATATTGTTAATTTTTTTTTTTAAATCTGTACATCGAGTTGATAACTTATACTAGATGGACTAGAATAATCCGAGAATGAGAAGCGAGAGAATCAAAATTCCCAATGATTAGAAAAAGGAACATAAGATAATCTGTTGATTTTTTTTTTAATTTGGCAAAGTATTCATTTTAAGATTAAAAAGAAAAGAGTAATGGTAGATATATATCCCAAATTTTTTATGCCAAATTTCATCCCAAACGATGTACTATTTGTTGAGTGGTTGATAATTTTTTATAAAATTCATACAATTAATTATATTATCTCACCAATCAATCGATAAATGATATAGTTTTTTAAAATAAAAAAATTTGGGATATGTATTATGTAACACGAGAAAATAAGAAAAATTACAATATCTAGAACACCATTGTTAATTATAGTTAACACCGTTAGTTTTAGATTTTTAATTAGTCACATAGACGTTTGTTTTGGTATTTAAAAAGATAAATAAAAAGTAATCAAATCTTAATCCTCGAAAATTTAAATGCTACGTATCTTAATTGCGTGTAAAAATTAAGAAAGATTAGATGAAGAGAGGATATACATAACCTACATGGAGATACGGCTGGTACACAGTCGAAGAAAGTCAATGAAAGAAGAAAATTAATTTAGATCTTGATTCAATACGTGATTCGAAATCATCTACATAAGCGTATGCATCTGATGTCAGAGATCTCTTGTGAAAATTGATGCCAATAACAAATTGATCTGAGCCGTGCAATAAATTCCATAATCAAATAACTTTTTTGAACATCCAAAAGAACCCTACAAGACTATAAGATATAGCGAAAAAATCTCCCATCAAATCCTACTCGATGTCCGGAAATATGAAACAAACTTAAAAAATAATTTTGATTTGAGTAGTTGCAATGACATGCTTGAGTTCAATCTTAACTTTCAGTACTGATGAGCAGAAACCATGAAATATAATATTGAGTATGAGACAGTATATCTCAACAACTGCAGATTTTCCATTGAAAGTTCTATTTAATTAAGATTTGAACTAGCAAACTAATGTACGTTGGCCTGAAATATTCACAAAATTTCTGCCTAGAAGATTGTTTTTTTTTTCTTTTTTTGGCAATGAGACAAACGAGGGATGTCCATTTATAGAAATTAATTCCTGTGAAAATAATCACGAGTGGAGTCAGTTTTTTCTTTCAACTTCAAGACGCCAGTAATACACATTCCTCTCTCTCTCTCTCTATATATATATAAAATTTAATTTCAGATAATTTATTAATATTCAAATTTAAATGTACTAGAAATAACTTATAGTAATTGCATGAAGATATCAACGTTATTTTGGTATGCACAGTAAGGTAAAAATGAAAGCCATTATATTATGCATATATGGTAAGGATCAAGATTATTATTTGATGAACATATGTGATGTAGGAAGTATATAGGGTAGAATAAATTATGAATTCTAGATTTTGATCTTGAGTCAAGTAAGTATTTAGTATTTTATTAAGATTTATCTTGTTTTATTAGGCTTATTTTAGTCTTATTTGTAATTCTAGTCTAATTAAAATGTTAGATAATTTCTCTTATTTGAGAATGATTAGGATTAAGTTAGCGATTAGTATAAATAGGTTTGTTATTTATAGTTTATTGTAGCACCTTTAAGCTTTTAATAAGTAATATTTCAGATTATTGCCTTTGGATTTATCTTTGTTGTTAATTCAACATTTTTTCTCTTTAAGAGTTATTATTTCTTGTGTTTCAAGAACGTACGCTAGAATGACATCTAGTATCACTTCCATACTCTGTCAAGTGGCATCAAAGTCTTTCTCTATGCCAACCAGAGTTTTCCTGACCACCAACCAGACTCCATACATAAATCCTTCCTCTATCATCTATTAATTTTAACAATTAAAAAAAAGCAAAAAAAAAAAAAGAAAGAAGGAAAACAAAGCCACCTTCACAACCACCACACATGGTTGCCACCTCCGCCGTTATTCTTCTTTCCTATTGATCTCCACTACCATCAGAACACTCATAGGTAGCCAACCATATCCTAACCATCAAAACTAGGGGTGGGCAAATGGTTCAGTTTTTGCCGAATCGAATTGAAAAAATTCAGTTTGGTTCGGTTCTGATGATAAAAGCTTAATGGTTTGAAAACTTATGAACCAATTGGTTTGTATTTGGTTCGGCCCAAAACTGAACTAAACCGACAAACCGATCGGTTCATTTGAATTTAATCAAAAAATATATTCAATTTAAAATATAAAAACCTAAAATCTAAAATCAATTTTCATTCCTAATTGCTAATTCGTAACAAATAACAACCCCAATCAGTAAATCCCTAAATTGACATCCATCTCTCATGGTCAACGGTGGGACGACAATCTTTCACGATAGCAGCCTTTTACGATGATGTTGTCGCGGACCCAGCCTTCAGGCAGGATCATCTCGTGGTCTCAGTCGTCTGCTGTCAGCCTACTGAACTCGTCATCTTCAGCCTTCGCCGCTTTTCTCACTGTCATTAGTCATCACTCTTGCCTCATTCACTTTACGTGTCTCACTCTCATCACTCCAAATCGCCTGCAGTCAGCTCGTCATCTTTCCTGTTGCAGTTTTTTTTTTAAATTTATGTTGTGTGTTTGTTTTACTTCTCTTTGAATCTTGTGAGGGGTTGCTTTTGTGCTGGTTTGAATCTTGTGGGCTGCGGCTACTGCAAGTGTGAAATCAATTGTTGTATATTGCTTTGTGGTGATGGTGTTTGAATTTCGTGGGTTGTATTGCTTTTGTGCTGGTGTAAATTACTTTTGTGTTGTTGGTGTTTGAATTTCGTGGACTGTATTGCTTTTGTGCTGCTGGTGTTTGAATCTTGTGGGTTATGGCTACCATAAGTGTGAAATTTATGTGTATAGTGAGAACCCATTTGCGAGAGAAACATGTGTATTTAATAGTTGGATTTAAAGTTTATCATGTTTTTGTGAATGAAAATCCGCAAGATGTACAAACCGAATCGAACTGAACCAAACTAAATTTCAAAACTGAACCAAACCGAAATATTTTAGTTCGATTCGATTTTGAAATTTAGTTTCTATTCAATTTGAATTCTTAAAATCCGATTAGTTTAGTTCGGTTCGGTTCGGTTCGGTTCTGGCTCCGAACTGAATCGAACCGAAAAACACCTACCCCTTATCAAAACTACTTATCCACCACCGTCTCCACCAAATACACACCAAAAAAATTGCTAAACTGTTGTGCCAACTGCCCATCAATTCACTACTGTCCACTATGATTTGATAGCCACCGCAACAATAAATTGCTCCTCATCATTAGACCTTTCTTTCCAGCCAAGTCTTGCTACCAATCGCCACCTCGTTCATTAGAAACGAAACCAAGACTCCAACCACAACTTTGATTCATTTTTCCCAATCAAGCGACAACAATTTAAGTCAGACCACCAACACCATCACACTGACGGATCTCAAATCTTCTATATCCACCCATCGTTGTCCAGCTTTTCGATAACCGTCATCGGTAACTTAGATTTTGCTTATTTACCAACTTTCTGCAATTTTTTCTTTTAATCGCATTTGTTGTGTGTCAGAAAGTGTATATTTATCAAAGAGAAAATCGTCATTTTACACTTCAAGTCTCAATAACATCTGTAATTTTATTTATTTAAGTTTCTTGTTATTTAATTATGTGTGTTTTGTTTTAATTAATTATTTTATGTATTTTAGGGGCATTATGGTCATTTCACAATGAATGAGAGATCGGATAGCAAAACGGACGTCACTTTTAAACTCTGGACAGTCGAAAACCTTAAGAAGAGCATAAAAGGAAAAAAGATATTGTTCACATGTATGTCACTATTCACATGTACGGTATTGTTCATGGATACTGTTCACGACACTGTTCAGACCGTGTTACTCTTCAAACCGTGTGCAAACCGTGTTACTGTTCAACCCCCGTGGTCAAACCCGTGGTCAAACCGTGTTACTGTTCACTGATGACGTGGCGCAATCCTATACGTCCAAACTATTTTTAATCTGATGGCCATGATTCACTCAATGTATCTATAAAAAGGGGGCCTCCCCCTCCTAATTTGATACTCTTGAATCCATTTTTTAGCTTAGTTTTCTGTAATTCCTTCTACCTCTTGTATTTTCTACGTATTTTAATAAAATTCTCATTTTACCCATAGTTCAATAATGAGTAGCTAATTTTCTTTCAAGCTTGGGTTGAAGGTGAAGTCTGAACATGTGCCATGGGCTTAATTAGATAAATTTATTTTCTCTTCCCCTCTAATATTTGTGGATGTTTTGACTTTTCGTCGACAAATAGTAATACTCTTGTCTAGTTACCGCCCTGGTATAACCGGCATCCTAGTACAAGATTATTACTATTAGGCACGATAAGCTCTTAGCATCATATTTATTTGAGTGTGGTTCATGAGGTGTGGATTCCCCCCTCATGATTTAATTGGCACTAATAAGGAATATTTAGCCTATGGAGCATGTTGATACGGATCCAGATACCCAAGTGCTTTATTTCAATACTTTCCATTTTAATTTAATTTCGTCATTCCAGTTTAAATTCTAGCATACTTTAAATCAATTTCCCCACAAATCCAACCACCCATTTACTTAATTAATTCTACATATAATTAAAATCCACCTCCTCGTGGGATCGACACTCGTCACCGTTAATCTATTCTACAATAGATTCGTGTACTTGCGAGTTCAACAAAATTTGCACAACAGCATTATTACCCTATTTTGCTTATTTACCAACTTTCCGTAATATTTTTTAATTGCATTATTACCCTATAATTTTTTTGATCTTACAAAAAAAACCTGAAAACAAATCAACAACAAAAAAAATACAGAGAAAATTGAAAAAAAAAAAAGAAGTGGTACAATGAGATATAGAAAAGATGAAGATGATCTTTTCTGTTATGATGGATTTACTAATGCTGAGGATATTTTCAATTGGATCTTTAAAATTAAAGATACTCTTGAAGATATTCCAAAGAATAAACATATCAAGTATGTGTCCTCTAAATTAATGGGACGTGCATCACAGTGGTGGACAAACTCAACTAACATGAATTTGAGACATGGAAGGGATATGAATCGAACATGGCATAGCATGAAAAGGAAGATAAAAACTCATTTTATTCCTCCCAAATATTTTTAAACAATCCGTTGCAAATTTGATATGTATCAATAAGGTGGAAATTCTGTTCAATTATATGAATCTCAACTTCAAAGTTATCGTTGTAAACTGAATCTTTCTAAAGATGATGAAGATACAATTTTAAGATTTGTGAATGGATTATGTGCTAATATTAAAGAACGAGTTGTATTACAAATTGTTGCTACTCATGAATAATGGGATGTCATTAAAATTGCTTTAGAAATTGAATTGCAAATCAAGAGAGAGATAAAGCAACGTAAAAAGATTTGAACAAGTGCAAGAGCATCATACGAGAGCCAAAGAAGAAAAGATCAAAAGTTCAATGGATTCATTGCACCAAAACTATAGCATGAAAGTTCATTGTTGAAACAAGATCCTATCATGGATTCTAATGTCGAAAGCAACCTTTTTATGCCAATAAAAATCATAACTTACCAATGTAAGAACATATTGTACTTGAATATTCTACGGTTATTGAAGATATAATGATTGTTCAAGATTCAACTATTGCAATAAATAAAAAGAAAGAGTTTATCTAAGATTCTGAAGTTGAAGATGTTACCATGGAAGAGCGATCTTTACTAGCTTTGTCATTGGAAGAAAAGAATATCATGAAAGCTTCTTTTAAAGAGATTTCAAATAAGCCCGAAGTTTCAAATGAAAAGGTACAATCCATTCTTGATTTGGATTTTATACCCGACAATATGGTTGAAATTATACAAGAACCTCAAGATGAAAAGATGCCAATTGTTCTTAAAGATGATAAAATTGATATCGTTTTACCAATTATTCGTAAAGCCAAGCAAATTGTTCTTGAAGACCTTGAGGTAATTGATATGGTGATGCTTATCCATGTTGAAGATAAGAAAGTTGTATTTGAATATCACTTATTTAAAAGGAGAAATTGAACAAAAAGTACATTGAGCAAAGCAAGAAGAAAGTTAAAAGTGATCTTTTAATGATTTACTCATATAAGTCTACAGTCTTTAGAAGAAATCAAAGTTTTGATACTTTTGAGTTTCAAGAAAAGTTGAAGCAAAGTGTTATAAATTCACATTGCAAGATCAATTACTCATTCAAATACTATTTCACTAAAAATTTTATCCTTTAGATAGTCTTTTGTTTTCAGCAAAATTCGAGAACGAGTTTTTTTTTTCTTTTTGAAGAGGATTAGACTAACTTAGGAAGCATATAGGTTAGAATAAATTATGAATTCTAAATTTTGTATCAATTTAGTATTTAGTATTTTATTAAAATTTATCTTGTTTTATTAAGCTTGTTTGAGTTATATTTGTAATTTTAGTCTAATTAAAATTTTAGATAATTTCTCTTATTTGAGAAGGATTAGGATGAAGTTTTAGCTACTAGTATAAATAAGCTTGTTATTTATAGCTTATTGTAACACCTTTAAGCTTTTGATTAATAATATTTTAGATTATTTCTTAATTTGGGTTTATCTTTATCATTAATTCAATGTTTTCTCTCTTTGAGATTATTCTTTCTTGAGTTTTAAGAGCGTACGTAAGAACAACATCTAGTATCCCTTCCACACTTTGTTAATATGAAAAAGATCAAGATCATCATGACATACAAAAATGACAAGAATTAAAACCATTATATGTGATGCATATACGGCAAGAGTCAACCCTCTTATTATTGCATGCACAAATGGCAAAAATCAAACCATTATCCATGCATACATATATGAAAATTAAAGAATCATGACTAGTATTTTATTATTTTAGTATGAGTTAGAGTCATGGCTTTCTATATGGTATTAATGTCAAATTCACACACGAGTGAACTCACATTACCTTACCATGTGATAGTGGCTAGGTGAAAAATGAAAAACAACATGCATGCATGTAATACAAGTGTTACAGACATGTCCCATATCAGATAAGATTTGTTACTCTTGAGCTAACCTTTGAGTATGGTCACACTCAAGTTTTTAATAAGGGATACCAGCTAAGATTCTCTTTTGATTATAACAACCTTTGCCTCTATTAACTTGAAAAGAACTGACTCCAATGGTTTATAAGAATGAAAATTTAACATTAAAATAAATGTAATGCAAAATAATTCAATATTAAAAAATTTAATATTTTGCATTCTACTAGACATATTTTATCACATTAAAATAGATTTTATAATAAACAGAAACATAATATATCAAAATAAATATTTAAAAATTTAAATTATTTTGATTTATATAAAATAATTTTACTATTATTTATAGGTGAGATAAATTTTATAAATTGTAAAACCTATTTAACCTAAATATTTGTTTAAAATATATATAGTAAACACAAATATACTATCAAAATAAATATAATATTTCATATCTTAAAATTGTTTTAAACGTTAAAGTATCTTAATATTATTAGCTAACTAGATAGATGAAATTATATATATATGTTGTATTGATTAAAAAAATTAATTTTTTTGAGTTAATATATTCAAAATGTATTAAGATAAAAGAAAAAGAAGTTCTTATGTCCTTTATTAAAAATTTGAAGGCCTGCATGATTATTTTCCTAAACTTTAGGGGTATAACTGTTAGTTTTTCATTAAATTATAATAATCTTGATGTTTGACTGTCTAAAATCGCCCACATACCCTTATCAATTTTGTTATTATTTCCATATGTCTTCTTGTTAATTTTACACATAAGTGATGGCTACACTCTGATAATTTATAAATCTCATTTATTAAAAGTAGAAAAGTCATCTACACTCTGAAGGTTTGTTTAAATGGTCATATAGACCCTTTTAGTTTCATAAATGGTCACACCGACTCAGTAAGTGACTTTAAATCAACTTCTATAATAAATATAAATATAAATTAAAATAATATAATATATGAAATAAGATAAGGTGTATAAATTATTCTGAATATTGGAAAAGTTATTTTAACATTATTAATCTGTCATATTCTTTTAATAATAATAAAATCTATTTGACATATTAATAATATTAAAATAATCATACCTAACATTCATAGTATTTTATTAAATTTATATAATTTTATTTACAATATTTTTTTATTTATGTCTATTTTAGTATAAATCTTAAAATCAATTTTTAGATTAATAGATTTTAGTATTAATAAAATCTGTCGAGATAGACAAATAATAACTTAATATTAAAAATAAGTTTCATATATATTTTATTTTATTAGTTATACTTACTGTAATATTTATTTGTACTATATGATATTTATTTATTATTTTTATTTTATTGCTGTGTTTATATTTATTTGGGTTGTTATAATCAAAGAGTATAATAGTTATTTATGAAATTAAAGGAGTTTGTGTGATAATTTAAACAACCTGGGGTGTGAGTGACTTTTTCTCTATATACAATAAGTTTAACAAAACTATATCTTGATTTGGAAGATAAACAAAAATCATTACCTTGGCTGTACGAAATTCTTCCCGCTCAAATTCTCATTTTGCTAGCTTTTCGAGGAGCTCTCTCGACCGCATTGTGTCCAACTACGATATCACAACACTTCATTTGCTAGACTTTCTGCTCTTCCATTTTTCTCTTGTTTTTATTTTAATATTCGCATCCAAAGCTCATAATATTTTAGAGAAAAAACTTATTTGGGATGATAGTTAAATGATCATTTAATAAATACATGCATATGTTTCAAATGATTTTTCTCTCTTCCATGAATGGTCAACTCTAAATACTAAGTTGTCCTCTTCAAGTTGTTATAAAGTCATATAAATTTCAACCAATCGTAATAATGTTTGTATACACATGGCAAGGAATGAAATGGTGATATTGTTGTCCATGTAAATGCTAAAGATATGAGACTAAATTGGTCAAATCCTTGCTCTCATCTAATAAATTTCTTTTTCGCGCAATATACAACAAGTTTTTCTTAAAAAGTATAGGTAAAATGATAGGTATACTTCCAATATTTGAAAAAAATGGTCATAAAGATTACTATGTATTTAATAAGAAATACTGAGACCTTTTTTTAATTATAATATCCTTTTAACTCTATTAAATCAGCTCCAATTTTTACAAAAATAGAAATGTAACAATATATACATTTTAAAATAATTTTAATATTAAAATTTTTTAATATTTCATAATCTATTAGACATATTTGATTATATTAAAGTATATTTTATAATAAATAGAAACACATACAATATTATAAAAAAGTTTAATATTATTATTTTGAATATTATATTAAATAATTTTAATATTATTAATCAATTAGATATATTTTACTTATTGTAATATCTATTTAAAGAATATTTATTTAAAATATTTATAATAAATACAGATTTATTATTAAAATCAATATAAGATCTTATATTTTAAAAATATTTTAGTATTATGAGTCCACTAGACAAATTAATTTATTTATATAATATTTGTTGTATTTAAATTTTAAAATTATTTTTTAGTTGTTATACTCAAAGGATATTATAGTAGAAAAAGGTCTTGGTGTCCATTATTAAAAATTTAGGGATTTTCATGATTATTTTCCTAAACTTTTGGGTCTAGCTGTCCTTTTCTAAAAAAATATATATGTAATAATATTTATAAACCTAGGAAAACATTACAGTTGAAAATACATGCATGGTGCGGCCCCTCCTATGTTAATTTGATTCATTAACTGAATCAATCAGCCAAGATTTAGATGATCCATAAAATCTTTTTTTTATTACTCTTTTTGGGGAAATTTTGAGGGGAAGGGAAATAATTTTATGAAATAAAACAAAAAGGTATATCAAAAAATTTTATCGCCGTAACACAAGTACAATATGCCAATATCAAAAAAGAAATACAACCAATGTCATACTAAAAGAACATAGAAACAATAAGATAGTAAACAATGAAAATCATTGGCGATAAAAGGATGATACTAAAGTGGTCCGGGCAGGGTTGGCAATTGGAACGTCCTGATCGGGATTAGCCAAACTCAATCGTGTTCCAATCATGAATCGGGAAGAAGAATTGTCCTGAATCTCGTTCTAGACAGTGAGTTAGGATAAAACTAGGATTCTGAAGTCTTGGATGATATGAATTTATTGTCATACTCTGTAAATTTTATCATAAATGATATGTCAAATGAATATGACCGATAAAGTAGATCTTTTTTTCCTTTTCTAATCAAACAAGCTTGTCATCCTCTTGTGATGATATGTTAGATCTTTATGCTTCATCAAGCTGACTTATCATATGATTCTAGACGCCCAAATTTGAACTTTACTTTACAACACTGTCAAGACATTTGGGATCCCAATCGAGATTTTCAAACATTCTGAATCATGTAATCAATATGTTAGATTTATGTGCTTCATCAAATCGACTTGTCATATGATTCTACAAATCCAAATTTGAGCTTTACTTTACAACACGGTTGGTACTTTTGGGATTGCAATCAGAATTTTCGAACGTTCTATATCCTATCATGAATATTAAATTTGGACACAATTAGGTACCAAATTCTAACTCGAATAGTACATGAGGATAAGAAATTTGGACCGAATCTCATACCATTAGGGTCGAGGTTCTGAATCCTATTTGAGATTTAGGGAATTTTGCCAACCCTAGGTCCAAGTGATGAAAAAGATAAAAGGTGAGCAAATTTTATTTCATTCATAAGTATGAAGGGTCAATAGTATACAAGAAATTCAATGACATGGAAATAAATTAGTTACTCAAACATTATATATGAGTTAATTTCTTGCCATATACAAATATAATAATGACAAAGATTTTTTTTGAATGTCATATTTAGATGTCAATCTATGTCATATTTAGAGATCCTGAATTTTTTATCCCAAATTTCATCCTAAATGATGAGTCATTAATTGAGTGGTTATTGACTTTTTGTAAGGTCTAAGAGAATTAGATGTATTATTTTACCAACTAATGACGAATGTCACATTATTTGGGATAATTTTTTGAGATAAAAAATTTGGAATGTGTAGCACTATTTCTTGTCAAATGGGCCCCAAGTTGAAAACAAAAAAAAGAAAAAATTAGGGGAACATATACAAATGCGGGTCCTAATCGAAGCTTGCCAATTTCTTTGATAATTCTACTTTTTGGCCCCTTGGTTTATAGATTTATGCATTATTCCTCCATAATAAATTTATAGTTTCTTCATTTTGGCACCCATTTGATTAAATTCCTAATGCTTTTGATTTCAGTCATATTTTTCTTGATTGGGAAGAATATTTTAAATTCTAATCATCCCTCTCAAGTTGGCGAGTGAAATTTTTTATTCTCTCAAAGGCCAGAACATGTCTAGAGATATTGTAAGTCTTGATAAGGAGTATCTAGTCTCATAGAATTGTCCTTTTAGAACGCACTTCTCATGTAGAGGCATTGTCGTCGGGGGCAAATTTACTTGTCTAGGTGGGTAAATTGATCCTCTAAAAGATAAAACTTCCTGTAATTTATTATTAATTTATGGGAAAATTATCTTTTAGTGGGGGTAATTTTGTAAACAAATTTTTATAATGAGTTAATTTTATGAATTATCTATTACATAAGGGTCAATTTTGTAAGAATAGCTTAACTAGTATAAATGGATATCGAACTTTGAATATTATCATAATGTTGCACTCCATGACTCAATTTTGTGGTCTCCCCACTTTCTGCCATAACAAATTATACCATCAAGTGTGTTTAATTTAAGAACAGAAAGCTATCACAAGTAGTTTAATGACTACGTGGCTAAAAAACAAAATAACAGATTATTTTCTGGATTCACCACTACGACTTACAATAGAGAACTGAAATAATTACTCTAGATACTATGAATTTCTCTAATAAAACCGAAATTTGGATTCACTGAACCAGTTTTAATTAAACCCTGAAATCGTGTGGAACCCAGGCAGACAGCTATACAAAGTTGCAGACAAATCTACGGCTGAAATATGAAGCATGCACAAGCACAAACATTATTGTATACATACCTAGGGATATTAACCACACCCATAATTAAATTAGTTAACTAAAAAGCATACAAAAGCAGCATTAATTTGAATTAAATAAAATTGGTGGCAGCAAGGACGAGACAATAGTAGGGTTAAGACCAAAAAGTACTACGGCATGCAAGTAGTGGTTGGTTAACTAGAGCTTCGATCTACTCAAAAATATCAATGATGATCATTTAATTCATCAACATACATTAATAAATTGAGCTTACACCTTGGCTTTGGTGCAAAGACAGCCTTGACTCACGTTCTTCAATAATGGATATAGTTTGAATTGAACCATCGATCTTTTGTTTAGATTCAATCTTACATTAAGAATCTTGTTGGGGTTTGCTTTAAATACTTTACTAAGTTATCAAAATCTTAATTGTATATTAAGGCGCAGTGGTCGGTGCCCGAAACCTTCATGGCACGAAGCTTCGTTGCCATAATTATTTTCAGCCGAAATTTATATGCCTCTTCCGTAGATAGCCACACGAGATGACAAAAGCCCTAATTAGTTGTCATGCTGGCTCTTTAAGGAGAAAGCTATCATAACGACTGGATTGGTCTGTAATCTAGCCAGTAGCTACTTCTCTGTGTACTGTTACGATGTCATCATAATAGGATGCTCGCATGTTCTGAACTTTTACACAAGTTATAAAAATCTCATTCCATGCAAATGTTTATTATTAGGAAAAAAAAAACTCAAATCATGAAAGAATTTTAGTCTGACATTAAAAATATATAAATATCTCATATCGGATATGAATAATAACTAGACTAAAATGATACGATACTATGAAATTTAAGTTGAGTTAAGTTGGTGACCTTCCATAAATGATATAACATTAAGAAATTTAAGTCGATGCCCGTGAGGACACGGGGAAAAAAATTAATTGGATGCATTTCTTGTACTCAACGGTACGGTAAAGCAAACATTTTTTTTCGAATGAACGGTAAAAAAAACATTGAAGTGTAAATTGTGGTGCTTCAATTCATACAATTATGAAAAGACACAATATTCTAGATCCTTAATCGAATACAATTATAAAAAGGCGCAATATTGTAGATTCTTAATCGACGCACGGTTTCAGAAAAATTGGAAAAAAAATTGAAAACCAAAAAGAAAAATCAAACGCTTGTTGCAGAGTGAGAGCAGCAGTGCAGCAGCACTACATCGCTTTACTTTATATTAATTGAAAAACCCAAGGGAAGTTTTGTTAGCAGATGGTAGAAGCTCGACGCTTCAGGCACATGTTTGACAACAGAGTTGAAAGAGCGAAACATTAATTAAAGTAATGAATAGTATTATAGTACGCAGAGATAAAACAAATTTAGAAGTACCAGAAAAATTAATTATTATGGATTATACTATTAATTAGGTAAGGAGGTGAGAAGATCTATTCTTCTACTTTTAACTAATTACTTAATATAGCCACATCTTTTGATAGAGAAAAATGCATATTAATTAGTAATTTCTGAAATATATAGTATTGAAAGTTGTAATAATTATCCCATTACATTTAGGCTCCATTTGAAATTATTTTTAAGAGATTCAAAAATATTTTGAAAAACTAAAACTAATTTTAATATTTGGTAAATTTTTTAAGAAATTACTTTTGGTAATGTTATCCCATCCTATCGTAGATTTTGAAAAGAAAAAAATGATTTTGAAAATCAGTTTTATATACTCTCTCTCTCTCTCTATATATATATATATATATATATCCTAATATATAATGTAAAAATTCAAAATTATCCTTATTAGTTAAAGTGATTATTATTATTATTACCAATTATATTGAGATAACAAAAAAAAATAAAATTAATATTATAAAATATATATTTTACTTATTAATTATTATATGTGCACATCAAAAATATTTTATATGCATGTTTATAAATATGCATATAAATTTTATTCAACATTAGTTTCATTTCAGTCATTTACATTCTTACCGTAGTTTAATGGTAAGATTTGTCGAACACATATGACTACTTTACTCTCATTACTTTTAACCAATTGTTTTCACAATTAATTATTTCTATAGCTAATGACTAGTTGTGTAATTACTTATTGGGACTCGCTCAATGTACGTTAGATTTGAACTTAAGACTTCTTTTACCATTTCTAAAGATTTTATCATTAACAATGACTTATACATGTAAACTAATATATGTTTCCGAACTCTCTTTGATCAAAAGTTATTAATGGTGAAAGATCCGATTTTATAGGTTTATCAGCTTTGATTAAATGTTAATTAAATGTTTATAACAAGGATAATAGAAGTGTGGAAAAATAATGAACACAATGTGGTTCGAAGTTCAAATTTCTACATCCATGGAGTTATGCTCAGAATTTGAATCATTTACTAAGAAATCTATAGATACAACTTTTATTGGATACGTATGCAATGTTTAGATCCCTTCTACCATCTTAGCACCACCTTATTGTAACCATCCTAATGAATAATCAGCTAGCACCATTGGTCTTGTTTAATGTGTCTCTTTGAAAACCGTACAACACACCAAACTGTTTGCTGTCTCTATGTAGAATCCCTCCACTACGACAAATGACCTCCTCTCCTAAAGAGACCAAATATAAACAGAACCTTGTCTCTAAAATAGACATAGAACAATGAAGACTGAAAGACTACTACTCCATCGTAACAAAGACGTGCGAAGCACACACAAGAAAGAGATATATCGCAATATTTGCTCCTAAGTCTTCAAACTTCTGAACCTGTAGGAATTCTCTTTTTATAAATGATCCACACACCAAGGATCAGAATGAATCTATCCGATAAGAGAATTTGTCTTCAATATTTAAGTATTTAACTTTTAAAGAACAAACTCATTTAATCTTGCCTTATCAAGAAGATGATCATCATCCATTCTTCTGAAAGTCACTTCAATCCATATATTCTCTTCCTGATAAGCTTCACCAGCTGCTTCCTACATCTAATACTCACCCAGGCCTTCTTTTCTTTGCCCTAGCAGCTATTAGCAAGATATATATAACTCCTCGTGCGTGCCATTGGGGGTAGACTCCACTAATACTTTACCTCTTGAACTGTCACTCTAATCGTGCCAAATTATGTTTCCAACTTGAATTGTAATAATACAAGAACTGAAGCATGTAAATACCAAATATGACGAGGTACATAGACAATTTATGGTTACAACAAAATACATAACGAGTTACATCAAATTAACTATCTCATTAGACTTAAAACATTGTCAATATATGATGCCAACATACCAATGAGAACTTATTTTATGACAAAAACATATATCAATCATCAAGTACAACTTCAAAGGTATCTTAAAGGAACAAACATAAAAATACAAGAGAAATAATTTAGCCAAGATTACGAGAAGTTCGGACTTGTCACCTGTTAATCACCTAGCTAAATTCACCCTCCAATCACATCTTCCTTTTGCCAGTGCACATGATGAAATAAATATCCTGGCAACTGATATATAGCTGTGCCCCAACTTACTAAGTCACAGCTTGTGAGACAATCACTCCTTCCTGCATTTATAATTTGTACTATTAAATTTCTTTCAATTCCGTATTTAATCACATATGGGTTCAGTTCAGCTAATTTTTTAAAGTTTCTTTAAAAAATTGAAATTTTCTCATTCAGTTATTCTATGCCTATATTCGCGATAACTCGTCATTGAAGCACGTTGTGGGACCCTATTGGAGAACAACAGTTAACAATAGTTGTTTCAAGATTAATTGAAATTTGTAAGAACTGCTTAAATCATTAATAATTGAATTAAGCATATAAAAACTTTTGGTAATTTTACCCTTATCGCTCAAGAAAAGTTTAACAACAATGCTTTAAGTACCATTTTTCATAATTTTCAACAGTTAACAATAGTTGGCTCAAGATTAATTGAAATTTGTAAGAACTGCTTAAATCATTAATAATTGAATTAAGCATATAAAAACTTTTGGTAATTTTACCCTTATCGCTCAAGAAAAGTTTAACAACAATGCTTTAAGTACCATTTTTCATAATTTTCCGCTTTTCAAATTGATATAACCTAGATCGTGTTCAAATCAGTGGGAGTTTGATTTGATTCCAAAACTTCTTGTACTGCTTAAGTGCCTTCATAACAAATTAAAATTATGTAGTATATTAATCTTCTTTAAAAGAGAGGGGCTTTGAATAAATTTTTTAAAAAAATTTCCATAATATTTTGTTAAAATATATAAAACCCATTCAAAAGTAAAAAAAAAAAATCTTATTTTCTTTTTAATTAAATAACAATTTCTTCCCCCAAAAAAAAAAAAAGTCAAACTGCTTTTTGCAAAAGAATATTATGATCGAAAACAAAAGAAGATTTATTTGATAACAATAGTTTTAAACATACCTTCCAGCTAATTAAGCTAAAAGATTGGGGATATATAGCGTCTATTTCTATGGGTGAAAAATGGGCCAAGATTACTATTTTTGTTTTCCTTTTTATGTATTAAAGTACTTTAGTTGGCTGTTGTAAAAACATATTGGACGATTACTAGCCTTTTTACGAATTAAGAGATTTATCACAACAATTCAACAGGTAACATTAGAAGTTGATTTGCAAAAATTAAGTTGGATTAAGAACTTGTTTCCAAGTGGTTAGCAGAGTGGTTTTCAAGTAACTTTCTTTTACTACCTAACAGAGTTCAAATCCTAAAGGGAGATAGGAGGTTAAAAAATGAATTTAAACTTTACCCATTCTCCTATCTGTGACGGAAAAAAAAAAAAACCAAGGATGATTTTCTTATTCATATAAACGCGTTTTACTTGTATTTTTTTTATAATTTTATATAAATACAGTCGAATCTAAATGAACTCGTCTGAATTGTCACTATTGCGTTTGTGCTTGAATATTTAAATAATGAGCAACAAGTCTGAGTTTAATTTGAGGTGCTCATGTTTGTTAACTGACTGTGACCAAGTTCCAATGGCAAGACGATTTGGACTCATATGATAAAAATTGGTACGACCCAAATAAATATAAAAAATCGGTGATTTGTTTGTTTCTCTTAATTCTTATTTTGTATTTTTTCTTGTTCAGAACTGTTTTTTCCTGTTAAAGAATAACAATATAGATCATCGTGATTTACGATAAATTTTATTCTAGATCTTCTATTAATTTCAACTAATAAAAAATTGAAGGAAAATAAAATTTACATTTGATAAATTAAGTGATTTCAATAAGGGCAACACTTATGCACAGCTTAATTCTATTATGTTAAAGATTTTCATGTTTTAGCAAAATTTCATAATTTATTTGGTGAAACTTCATGATTTTCAGAATTAACGCGGAATACAAATATAAATGGAGCTAAAGAACACATCACCACCATATATGGTCATGTGGGATTTTTTTCTTATCATTTACTAATTAATAATTAAGAGGACCATAATCCCCTTTCCTTAAGAATACTAATTACAATCACGTAAACAAGGCGGCCTAAGTTAAGTACCCTTAAAAGCAAGGTCATAACGATCATTAATTTATCAAAACTCAAAATGTAAACTAGTGGCTATTTGGGAGGACAATTTCGTAATTTGAACATAATAATCAAAAAATGCAACATATTCTTCCATGTTGCGGTATATGATAACATTGCCAAGCCTCATTAAGCCTTGGTCACAATATTCACACACATACCCAGAAAAGAGTTTCAAAACTTGAGAGCTAGCTTGAGTCTTTATCTCGATCTTCACAGAAATGGGCAATAGTTTGAGGTGTTGTTTGGCTTGTGTGCTCCCATGCGGAGCCCTAGACTTGATCCGAATAGTTCACTTGAATGGCTACGTTGAAGAAATTACACGTCCCATTACAGCTGGTGAGATCCTTGAAGCAAACCCAAATCATGTGCTTAGTAAACCTTGTTCCCAAGGCGTTGTGCGCAAAATTTTAATCCTCTCGCCGGAGTCGGAGCTCAAACGCGGCAGCATATATTTCTTGATTCCGGCTTCTTCGTTGCCAGGGGAGAAGAAAAAATGCAGCAACAACAACAAAAATAAGGCCTTCAAGAAGAGTAAAAAATGTTACAAAGATGTAACATCTTGTGATCAATATCTCACAGAAGTTCTTTCCGATAAGAAATCATCATCGTCGCGTCGGCGCCATCACCGGAGCAGCAGCCGTGTTGTGGTATGGCGGCCTCATCTTGAAAGCATTAATGAAGACTAGCAATTTTTTCCGGCGCCGGAATCTGACATATCCGGGGATGAATATTCAATGGGGACTTTTTTCTTTTTCTCTGTCTTTTTCCCTGTTAAAGAATGTACGTGGGGTTATTAATTTTGTGGATATAGTTTTTACTTCACTTTAATTTCTTTTTGTTTATTTTGAGACTGCGTATAATTTAGTGGCAGACTTGGAATTTAGATCATTCAAGAAAAAAGAAGTGATCATGCTCTGTTTGTCTCAGGGGAAAAAAATAAATGGAAGAAAATCATAGAGAACGAAATGCTTGCTCTAATGGAACTGTATTTACATTATCCTTTTGTAAGTATAAGAAAAAAAATTTCTTTACGCTTTTCCATACTTTTGTGTTCAAAAATAATTTTGTTGACTTTAAGTTGTCCCAAAAATTGTGCATTTCAGGTTCATTTCAATTTAGCATTTCAAATAAAGTATAATTTTAAAAATTGAAGTACAAAGACAGATAAAAATCCGTGAGATGAAGAATTTGGGATCTCAATTTATTCGATTTTAAAAATCAAAATGATTTGCTGGTTTAATGCTAATATTAAGAAGTCCGAAGTTAGATCCTCTTTCAGTACTTCAATGATTACCATGGAGTTAAAATTAATTATATTAATGCTTCACAGTTCATTCACAAAGAGCTGACTTAATTGTCCAACTAATAAGCTCAATTTTCTATGAAGTGGTTCATGGTTGTTCAATTAAATTATAATTATGATAGCGTGAATGGACAAAGTGTCATGCCACTCAGATTGATGATCAGTTGTTAATATTTGAATTTATTATAAAGAATTTGAGCGTGGGTACACATGTATGCTTATAATAGTGTAGGCATATATTACTATATGATGTGATTAGCCCAATTAAGAAATATTAAGAGTGTTAATTAATTCGGAGGTCAAAAGTTGCTCCAAATGAGGTTTTTTGTTAACCCACAAAAAGTGGGAATATCGGTATAGTTCCTTTATCAATTTTAACAAAACCAATGAGTTGAATTAATGTTAATGATTAATAGCTAACTACTTAGTTATTGGTTGAGTAGTTGTTGGTATTTTCTCATTTTTTTCTAAAGGTTGAGAGTTTAAGTCTCTCCTATAATTAATGGGAGTTGTTTCCTTAATTTTCTTAATTGGGCATAGGCTTGAACTATGATTTTTTTTTTTGGTAATGATTGTAATACATAAGGTATATATTAATATTAAAAAAAAGTTTATGATTAATAGGTTTATAGGATTTTCCATCTATAATCTTCATTATTCAATTTCAAACATGTTGATTAAATCATAATTTATCTTCAATTAAACGGAACAAATAATTACCCAAGTGATGAATTTGACCAATTCATCAAGCCAAATGGTTCAGAAAAAAATATTGAATAAAACTTTGACAAATAGAATTATGGTCGAGTCATTAATAATTTTCTGAAAGTATTATTTTTCAAGGAAATTTTTTAATAAATAATTAAATATTGAAAACTCCATCTTATTGTCACAACTTGGATCATGACAATATGACACGCACGCATGGTGCTGCCATGGATAGCAACTCTTCAGCCTTTCTCTTAATAATCAATTGAAAAAAGAGGCAAGGCTCGTCGGCATTATTATGGCTTCTCAAGCGTTGAAAAATATTTAATTATTGGAATAGAGATAAAATAGGTAATTGGCTTTGATTTTTCATTCATTGAGCTAATTGATGGAGTTTGATTAAAGACAAACTAGGTGCTGGATGCAAGCCAAAAGCTCCCACCGCCTCTATTATTAATATTAATTAGCTTATCTCATAGAATAAATCCAAAATATTTCTCAAATAGCGACATCTACACGCTACGCATAAAAAAATAAACACAAACAACCTGGCATATCGTATAAGTCAGTACCTCACATGGATTCCCTCTTCTCCCTCTTCCATAAAAGATATTAGACGATAATTACACGTCCCTTTCTCAAACTTAACACCTTAATTGATATTTATATATTTAATTTAATACTTACGGGCCACAAGCCTTACTTTGTTTTTGTCCTACAACAGATGATGAATTTACGAATTTCGAGTGAAATTATTTTTTATTTTATTATTCTAACATAAAATTTTTATCTCATTCGTTCATGTTTCAACGATCGGCCATGCCCATGAATGAGACCAAATTCGGAACTTTTGCTTGATCGATATGTATAATTAAATTTTTTAAGTGTGGTCGTCCACGTGCGAATTTGTACCTAATTTGAGGGGAGGAAAAAAAAATGTAAGTTACCAAACATATAACAGAGGGATTTGCTTCCGTGATTGACCAAGTAGTCTGGGTCACTCAAGTTTAAGTCTCAAGGGAAGTAGGAACTAAAAAATTAATTTTGACTTGCCCACTTTCTTATCTTTTTTTTTTTAACCGAAAAACTTACTGTCGAGGGATTCACTCAATATGTTTAAAGAAATTAAGCCTTCTTGTGTGCTTTTATGTTTATTTTCTTTCAAATATTTAGAAATAGTTTTAGCTTGTTCGAAGTCCAAATATTCGCATTGCATCAATCAAAAATTAATTTAAGAGGCTTCGAAAAAGTTTTAAGTTTTGATTTTAAAGCCATCATAGAGCTGACTTGGTCGGAATATAATTTGGAAAAAAAGACATTTAATACAAGGAGACTTTAATTACGATTTTGGTATATTTAATGAGTTTTCTTTTAAATATTTAAAATTAGATTTGGTCTATTGGTGCTCAAATTTTAACTGCATTCTGGGTAAAAAAAACCTAATTTAAGAGGCTTCGATCGACTTCTTATTGTAAAGTCATCTAAGAGACTTTTGATTTTGGTTATGACAGAGAGCTAATTTAGGATATACTAAAGAATCACTAAAAGGCTTTATTAATTTTATTCTTTAAATATTTATTTACTTACCTAAGTAGTAAACAAAAGAGTGAAAAATAATGTTATCCGCTAAAAAACTCTTCAAATAAAAATAAGTTAATATTGTTTTAATCAAATAACTATTTTTTTAAAGAAAAGATAACTAGCAATTAAAGCGCTCTCTCTAACAAATAAAAAGTAATAAAATATAAATGAAAGAAGAAGACAACACTCTATAAAATTAAAGAGAGTAAAACATTTTTTATTTAGAGTGTCTTTTAAAATATTAAAAGTTGATATAACTCTTTAAATAAATAATAAAATTTTATTTTAAAAAATTTTAATGTTGCTCTAAACATAAAAATTCTAAAAAAAATCTAAAAATAAGAAAAACGGCTATGTTATTATGGTCTCACGTCTCGTATTGTGTAACCAACCGAAGTATTAAACATTTGAAGGTAATTAAATAAATGACAACCACTTAGGCTAAGTCCAAGTGGCTAGAACCTTTTCCTCACAAGTGTGAGTGAAGTGGTTCAAGTTCTCGCAAAAGTATTGATGGGGTTTAATTTAAATTTTCTTCCTTGGAGTCTCAGAGCTTGAGTGAAGGCAATCTTTCTCTTAAAATGGGAATTTGACGTCCCTCGAATATTTGAGAGGATAAAAATCTGGGCAGTGCTATATGAGAATTAATGTTAACTATGTAAATTACTTACAGTAATTGTTTGATTGTAAATATCAATTGTAAATCTCATATAATATGAGTTATAATCTGATCATTAGTCTTATGTAATTAAAAATAAATAAATAAATAAATAAATGACCGGTTTTACTAAAATAATAAAGGGTATTAAGATCCCAATGAAGTGGTAGCATCGAGCCTTGTGCAATTTATGTTTGAGGACAAAAAGCATGGCTACGCTTAGTTCACGGGTTCAGCCACTTGCCAATTCCCGGAGAAGAGTTTTGCTGAATATCTCTGGATTGGAGACATCTTGCTCATCTTGGTGGCTTACTCTTGTGGGGACGTGGGGCTAGTTTTCGATATTTCGATTACAGTGCCATTTGACTATTTCAGTCAATTGAAGTCATATCTTACAATATTGCACAATAATTAAATGTGTAAAATGTATCCCAACAAATCATTGCATTTGATTATTTTCGGTCGTTGGTAAAATTTGAAAAGACCAACGAAGCGGTGACATGTGTAAGAGAGTGTTTTGTGTATAAATTCATTCATAAGAAGCTACAAAAATAAGGCTGGTAATTTTATTTTAAGAGTAATATTGCACATCTTAAATTTTTATTTTAAAAAATATTCCAAGCGATTTAGTATTCATTAATTGATTGGTGAAAATAATACAATTAATTTACTTTGATTTTGTAAAGACTTATCAACTACTCAATTAATGACAAATGATATGGGATCAAATTTATGATAAAAAAAATTATAATGTCTGATAACATACATATTTATATAATATTGATTTTGATGATAACAAACTGGATAAATAAGTTAGAGTCTATAAAACTGATTATTTTGAAGCCATATGAAGTTGTTTTAGACATATATAAGATTATGGAATAAATAGATAACCGTTACTCCTAAGTCGGCAAACTGTTTTCTTAAGAAAATTTTATAGTTTTGATTCTAAAAGATAATAGTGAACCGTTTATTAGAAAACGGTTAACTAATAAATTTCAGAGAGCAAATTCTTTGGAATCGGTAAACCGTTTATTGATAACAGCTAATCGACAAATTCCAGAGAGAAATTAGTTTGCAACTGGTGAATTATTTAGCACAAACAGCTAGTCGATAAATATCGTGTACGTCTCTAGAATTAAACAATAAGCTGATAACTCCAAACGGTGAACCGATTATTCAAAATTCAGTATAATGGTAACTTGCACAAGGTCAAAACGGTGATCCGACAGCTGTAGACGGTAATTCGTTTATGTCCAAAAAGTCAACAACGGCTAGTTTTCTTCTCCAACTACAAAAAGGCTCAATCAAGTTCAAATAATGTTGGATTCTACAATCGTCATTAAGCTTATTATTGTGTATTCAATCCTGCTTGAGCTTAAATCTTGTTAATCTTTCATCAATTCACACGTTAGGCTTCCATTTGTAAACACATATATTGTGTGGAGAAAATTTTGTGTAATTTTCATTGAAAACATCAAATTGAGTACTTGAGAGTGTGAGAAACACTTGAGTTAAGAGGTTTAGGATAACCTCTTGTTGTAAAGGTTGATTGAACCTTGGAAATCAATTCTAAAGATATTGAAGCCTTAAGGTGAACGGCTTGATTAGTAGAATCTTCAAGCCCAGTGAGCTTGGAGGCGTAGACGTTGGTGGGGTTTACCGAATCACTTAAAAATATCGTGTTTGATTCTCTTTCCCTTACTCTTTACATTTTGATTGTTGTGATTTATTTGTTATTTGTATAATTTTATTTGATACTTGCATTGTGTTTTGATTTACGTTCTCCATAATTTTTTAGAAACCCAATTCACCTCTCTCTTGGATTGTTTAGCTAGTATTTCAATGTCTATTATTACTCTTTTTGAAAAGCTGTTTATTTCATAAGTTTCTTAATTTTAATAGCAGTTTTTAAAAGTATGCAGGGGGTTAGTTCTCAACAAAATAGATAGCTATATCTTACTCTATCATAAACCGTAATATATACATAAAAGGTAATTTAAACTTATGTTTAGTTTAGTTATTATACAATAAAATAGCACTTTCATAACAAAATTTATCAAACGTATGTAGTTTTCTTTTTAAACTAATAGATATCTCTAACATAATTTATCAAATAATCGAGCTGCTTTTTTAACCAACAACTTATCTCATCCAACATCAAAAGTAACTTATTTCGTCAACTACCACAATCCCAAACTGCCCCAAGTCTATTACATAAAAAAAGATCTTCTTGATGCTCATTTTTTAGGTTTTATAAAAATCCAGCATCCTCTTCATCATATATTGGCTTGACCATTAGAGTGTCATTACTTGGTATCGACGGTGATGCCTCTAACATCAGTTTTCTTCTTGTGTAAATTCTGGACAGTTCTTCCTCCCGAGTCCTTCCTTGAAAATTAGAGATATCATCCCCAACAGTAGGTCCTTAAATATTTTGAACAAAATAATGACTTAACCAAAATTTTACCAAAACATTTTCCATTAGTGTAATGTGTTATGTTGTAAAAATTATGCAATTTGCCAATAAGGCATTATAGAATATTGTATTAGCACAGATTCATTTTGCAGCCACTGAAACGAATCAACTAAGTGACTGCTTTGAGATTTTGCTACATATTCAAATAAAATTAATGCGAAAGATATTGGGTTGAACTCTTACCTTTGAATGAATATAAAGATAACTTGATTCAAATCACCAAGAATACGCATACCTAAAAAGTGATTTTGAAAGGTTAAATACTAATTTTACTGTTTAGTAAAATTTTTTGAAATCACTTTTAATAAAATCACCACATCTTATAATAGATTTTGAAAAGTAAGGAATGAGTAGATTTTCAAAATTTGATTATGAGAATCACTTTTATATTTAATACAATTTCATATATATGCTCATATATATCATAAAAATATAAAATTATCTTACTAATTTGGAAAAAAAATCATTAACTTTAAAAATACTATTATTATTACCAATTATATTGAGATAACAAAATAAAAAATAAAATTAATGACATAAAATAGTTATCAATTTTTTTATGTACATTTTTATAAATGTTTTACTAAATTTTATTCAACATTATGTTTAATTCAGTCATTTATATTATTACAGTAGTCTAACAATAAGATTTATCAAACAAAACTCACAACACTTTTAAAAATAAATTTTATTAAATTTTTTTCATAGTTGATTATTTTCATAGTATAACTAATAGCAAAGCAGTTATTTTAAAAGTTGGAGTATTACTAAATTAGCCCTATGCACTAGTTGTTAAATTAATTTAAAAAATTATTCTTTTTAACCTAATACATCAAATAATTGGCCTAACATTACCGCATAGTAAGTGATGTGGTGGTGTTGATACTATAGAAAATACTTTCTCCTATTATATCTATTAATTTAAAAGTTGAGGCGTATACATACATACATACATACATATATATAATTTTCCTGTTATCAACTCTTTTTTTTTGAAATACTGATATATTATAATTAGAACTCAACTAATGTTTACAACCAAATAGCAATCGGGACTCTCTTTTATGATTCTAGTATGACACAATCCGAACAACGACCCTTACTTAATACTGAAGAGAAATCTATTTTATTTCTAAAGTGGAAAGCTAAATAAACCCTTATTAGAAGGCAAATCGAACCCCAATCATTGCTTGGACTCGAAATGGAGCGCATAAGTTGCCAATGGGATATGAGCATGGCCAATAGCCCATTGGCCGTTATCAACTCATTTTGGACTTTAAAAAAATTATGTACTATATATATAAAGCGAATTATGGAAAACCTTTGTCAAGCACTTAAATTCGCGGACCAACTCCATCCATTCACTAATTTCTAAATCTTTGCTCTATCTCACGTGCATGTATTCTCTCTCCATGATTGTTCCTTCTCAATTCCTCTTTAACTATTTTTTCTATTTTCTTTATTGGTCTCACTAGTAGGATCTTCCATCTCAATTGCATCATGTCGAATTCACAGGAGCTAAACCGCACGGATAATATTTATATTTCAAATAACTTGGTGACTTGCCAATATTTTAACGTAATTCACTCCTACGGTATTTGGCATCATAACCCTTTGCAAAGCACCACGCCTGTTCTATTGCTACAGATGGTTGTCATCTTCCTATCCACTAGAGCCTTTTACTTTTTATTTCGACCTTTTCACCAAACCACAGTCATGGCCCAGATTCTTGTAAGCTCATTACAAAATTTCTCTTCCATTTGATGCTTTTGTTTTTACTTTTATTTCTGTTACGATTAGAAAAATGTTAAAGAGACCGAGCACTTTCATAGTGCTGAGGTGATTTACTTTTATTTTTTCAATTAAATGAGGAAACTAGCACCGGCTTGTCAGCATTCTGTTAATTTTTTTCTTTGTTTAAATATCGTCCCTATAATGAGTATTAATTTTCTTGTTTTTACCAGGGTGGTGCAATAATCGGCCCCTCAATTCTAGGTGATGACACGTTCACTTTGTTTCCATTGCAAAGTAGATACATATTCGTGTTAGGAGTGCAAATTGATTTGGGATTAATTAAACATACAAGAAGAAGAGCCGTGGCAATTGGTTTCTTTGGTTGTTTAATTCCATTGATATTTGGCATGTCAAGCTTTCATCTCATTCAGCAACAAAAAAGCCGTTTTGGTGTTGAATCAGCAACCGGAATTGCTGCTTCGGTGGCCGCAAATTCAATGACTTCATTGGTTGTGGTAACAAGCGTTCTTAAAGAACTCAATATGTTAAATTCAGAGCTGGGTCGCTTAGTTTCCTCTGCCGCCATGGTTAGTGATATACTAAGTTGGATCACTAGTATGATTCTGAATGGTGTTTCTGATGCCTACAATAGTAATCCTATGAAGCCATTATATATGTTTCCACTTTTATTCGGATTTTATTGTGCAATGTTCTTTCTACTAAGGCCATTAACAATATGGATAGTCAGCAAGACAACAGCGGGAGAATCAATGAAGCAAAGTCACTTTATATCAATAATATGCATAGTCCTGGGAGTTGGTTTTGTTGGTACATGTTTTGGTCAAGGCTCTTTTTTAGGCTGTTTTGTTTTCGGCCTGTGTTTGCGAGATGGGCCACCATGGGGCACACAATTAGTAAATGAACTTGATTTTTTCACATCTGGATTTCTGATTCCTGTCTTCTGTGCTATGAGTGGGATAAGATGGGAAATGTATCTATTAAAAGAGAGCTCGACAAGAAAGATGGAGTTCATCATGGTGATGTCTTATATAGGCAAGTTTACAGGAGTAATTTTATCATCCTTTTTCTTTGGGATATCTTTCATTAAGGCTTCATGTCTAGCCTTCATCATGTGTTGCAGAGGCATTCCTGAAATTGCTTTGTATAGCATGTGGAAGGACAAGAAGGTACATATATGTGACTCCAAATTTGATAGAAGGACATATCACTCTTGTGGTTTCGTGAAATGGTCGCACAAATCTTTTATACGGCACATAATTTCTCTTTCTCGACAAATCTTAGCGCCCTGCATATTCCAAAAATAGATCTTTATGACTGACCATTTCTGAAAAGAAAAAGGTCTTCATGATCATTTCTCCAAACCACCGGTGTGTTGATGTCATTTTTCCTTATTTTGTACACATATATTGTCATATTAACTTTTCAATTAATTGTTTGTTCGCAGACTATAACTAGCCAGATTTTTGCCCTTTTGATAGCCAACATGGTAGTTGTAACTAGCATTGCCAGTGCCGTCGTTGGCTACCTATATGACCCATCAAGAAGATACAAGCTAGACGTGCGAAGGGCAATCTCTAAAACCAAGCAAAACAATCTCCGGATATTAGTCTGCATAAACAAAGAAGAAAATATGAATCCAATAATAAGTCTCCTCGAAGCCTCGAATCCCACCAGAAATTTCCCAATACCTGCCTTTGTGCTCCAACGTATTGAGTTGAAAGGCAGTGTAACAGCATTTCTTAAACCATACCATCAACACACACAATCTGTTGTCTCTTCTTCAACCCATCTGATCAATGCCTTTGCTCAATTAGAAAGAAGCTACTATGGGAACATTGTGGTGCAGCATTTCACAACAATTGCTCCTTATGCAAGTATGCATGACGATGTATGCACACTTGCACTTGACAAAAGAGCCGTCATCATAATCGTTCCATTTCACAAACAATGGGGCTTAATTGCTTGGTGGAATCTTCTGAGCTTCCTATACGAGCCTTAAATGGAAACATCCTTGATAAGGCTCCTTGCTCGGTGGGAGTTCTTGTTCAGCGAGGCAAAATCAAAAGCATCCGCCCAACGTTCGATTTTCAATTGTCGTACCATATCGTTATGCTCTTTGTAGGCGGTGCTGATGACAGAGAGGCGTTGGCATACAGCAGACTATCGGCAGAACATCCAAATATTAGTCTCACAGTAGTTTGGTTTGTATCAAGTGATCCAGACATGTCATCAAGCATTGAGACAACGGATGATCGTGATCTTGATAATCAAGCGTTTGATGAGTTTAAGGATAGTGTGGTAACGAAGAAGATCACATTGAGAGTAGAGATTGTGAAAGATGGAATAGGAACAACACGAGTTATTCAAACGTTGACAGAAAATTTTGATTTATTTATAGTTGGCAAAAATCATGCTCATGTTCTAAAGTTACATTGGGTCTTTCAGAATGGATTGAGTATCCTGAACTTGGGATTATTGGGGACACACTGGTTAATTCAAGTGAGGAGTTTTCAGTTTTGGTGGTGCAGCAGCAACTGCAAGAAATTAGGCGTAAAAGTAAAGCATTTACTAAATCGTAGGACATGATGAAGACCTTTTTAAGTTTAGTGAAATTCTTTTAGGTTGTAAATTTGTAAAATTCTTAGCATTGACGAATGCGTTTTTCTATGTTTTTAATTTATTACGTGTGACCAAATACAAATACAAGAACAAACAAAACGCCTAGACAAAATTTATATGAATTAAAGTACATGGCAATTGTTAAAGATGAAGGTGCTAATGATTTCCAAAGTTTCAGATCCTCTCTTAAATATAATTTTTCCTAAGGTTTAGAGGATCCAATGACATGCGCCAGCCGGCAGCTACTCTATTATGTAGCTGATATTTATTTCTTGATTACGTCCGTTACTAAACTCATCATTTTTACTCCAAAATCAGATTTATTTATTATCTCATGATATATCATTTTAACTTCACTACTAAAAAAAGTTGATCTATGATACAACGTATACGATAGATACCAATGCATCATGAGTATGTCACACAGCAATGATATTAGTAATGACATTTTCATCATACATAACATATATCAGTCATTCATAGCATATTTGTGACATATAGATAATTGACATAAATAGACGATAGATAAATGTCATGCTTGAAAATTATAAAATTTTTAATAATTCAAAATGGCATGTTGATTTATTAATTTTTAAATGGTATACGATAACTTAAATTACGAAAATACCATTATGAAATGATGTCATTTTTTTACACATTCAATATCATTTATGACAGATATCTGTCATGAATTACAGTATACAATTTGAGAACGCTTGCTTAGCACGACAATCATTTATTACTGAGTTAAGGGAAATTATCAGCCATATACCCTTAAATGACATCCGTATCAAACGTGTGTGAATATTTTTCAAGTGTATTACTCGTATACCCTAAGTTGACAAGACACTTCTACCGTCCACCAATCCGTTAACTTCCGTTAGAAAGTTAACATAATTGTGGCAAATTGATTATTTTGCCCTTGAAACTCAAGATGAGGTAAAAAGATAAATTTACCCCAAAAATTAACATAAATTTTCAATACACAATTTTTTTAATTTTTTTTAACAATATATTTTTTTATTAAAAAAATAATTAATGGTACATATTATTAACAATTATCCATAAAAAAATTCATATTATATCATAAAAAATTATTAACAACATATTATTTACAATTATACATATTATACCATAAAAAATTTCAGTTGGAGCTTGGAGGAGAAGATCTTAAAAAATTTAGGTTAAATTTTGGAGGAGTAGATTCGGTTGTAAAGTAGTTTTTTTTAGCAATTATTAACAATTATCCAATAAATAAAAATGACATGTCATTTTGATCAATTTATATCGTATGACATGTCATTTGTTACTAGGTAAATATGATGACATGTCATTTTTTGAAAAGACTATGTTACCCTTATGATATCAGGGCTTGCAAACGGCAGTTAACGGATTGGTACCGAGGTTTTTCTAGTGGTTCTCTCAGCTCTGGTTGAGATGGTCTTACAAGTGGCGGTAGGCGGGGTACTCTATCTTAGGGTATCTCAGCCTCCTTTTTCTAATAAGCTCTGTTTTGACTTCTTTCCATTTTAGGTGGCACTTCTCATTTATCTCGATTTGCTGCAAGGCTCAAGAATGAGACTTTCTATATGAGAGAGAGTGACCCTTTTGAAAGAAACAACACAACTTTCCAAATTGCATGTTCTTTTCGAAGTGGGTCAACGTGTGTTGGTGACCAAATGTGCTCATCCACAATACTTCTTAGTGGAAGCAGGCTATATAATCAGCCAAAGGCTTGGATTCCTCTTATTTAATGAAGGCAAGTTTAAATGCCGCTTGATCGTGGGAGGCGGCATAGCCAAATTCATGAATGAACTCTGTACTAAGCGTCTAGGAAAGACACACTACTTGCATTTAAAGATTTAAACCAAGATTTTGCAGTCCAGTGTGTTTTGCCTTTAAACATTCGACACACAGCCTTGTCATTAGCATCCTTAATAAGCATCTGATCGGCATATTATGATGAGTCCGAGCTACTTAAATACTAGTGTATTTGAGGCATATCAAAGGTATCCAGGAGAACTACTGTTCAAATCTCTGTAGTAAATGGCGAGTTGTACCATACTGGTGTCAGAGCATTGGCGACTTTTACTTTTTAAAAAGTAACTTTACTTGAGCTTCCAGATGTTCCATCTTTTCTAAGATCTCGCGGGGTACCAAAGGTGCACCTTTAGATACCGCTCCTATTTGAGAAGCTCATTTGGCGTTTAATTTATGGTGAAGGTCCTCATAGGTTTGTGCGTTGTATTTGGTACTCGGCTACTGCACGAATAGCTAAAGGTTGTATAGGGTTCTTCTCCAGCAGATGTGGTTTGTGACTTAAGGTGGGTACCACACAGATCATGTCTTTGTTCGTTACCTTTAGGTACATCGAAGTGTGAGACTATTTACTTTTCTATTCACGTTGGTGGGGCATCTTAAGTGGCAAGAAGGATTGCTAATTCATGCATTTGAGAGCCCACGGCTCTAAGAATGGCATAAGCAAGTTCTTCGATGCATTGTTGAGAAAGAAGCTCCTCATTAGGGCGAATACCGATAGATTGTTTCATGGACTTGCCCTTGTTAGGTTGAGCTGTTCTCCTTACTAGATCATTGACCTCCTCACTGTTGTTATCTCTCGCTCATGCAAAATCCGTCATCATGGCGTTAGAGAGTGTATCGGGTGCCATGATTTATAAGTACACACTACGATTAGTTTAGCAACCGTTGTGGAGGCTTTTTATCTTCTCCATACCTAAACGACACCAATTGTTTTAAGTGGATTTTTTGGTAGAAGAAAGAGACAAAACATCACCAAAACAATGAATTTATTTATGCAGTCATGGTACCTTACTTAACCATGGTATGCAAGTTGTTTTGGGTTTTAAAGGAGATGAAGAAGAAGAGGAATGAGATGGCTACGGCGAGAGGTGCGGTTTGAAGAGGGAAAGCTTGAAGGAATGCCTACAAATATGCAAAACAACAAAATGAGGTTAGAGGTGAAGTCCGCGGTGGCCAGCGACCACACTCCGATACTTAATTCAGCTACTTGAATTTTTTTAAGCGATGAGAGCTTGAAAACTCTCTAAAATGGTGGCCGGAGGTTGAAGAAGACCTCAGCCACTTTTGTTTGTGTTTGTGATGAGCATTAAAAAGATAAAACCTTATTGCCTTTATATAGTACACCCTGGGTACCCTGCCACGTGGCACATTTTCAATGGTAATTCTCCTGTGTCATTTCTAAAATTCTCAAGTCATTTTATCCTCATGATGATTTTAGAACAAATATATCAGTTTTTATTTCTTTGACAATTTTACTAATGAAATATTTGTTCTCATCCCTTCTAAAAACATATAATGGCTTCACCTCCTCTAACATCTTAGTTTTTCCACTTTCCAATTCCAATTCATCAAACCATCAAACAACTTATTAAATAAAGAGACTCCTTTGTTGGAAGCTCCAATATCTATTGCAACAATTCTCACCGTTTTTCCAAGATTTTGTAATTTGCTTTTCATTTTTTGTCTATTTTGTCCCCAATCATCAATTTCCTTAAACATTCTCTCAATGTTATTTTTTCCCATCAAATGCCTCTTTAATTTCAACTACAATAAAACAATTGAAAGTTCATTTTTTTAATACTTGAAAAATGATTAGTTCATTTTATTTATAATAAAGCATATTCATCATAAAATGCACCAAATTTAACATAACACCACAAAATCAGTACAATGTCGATAAGATACACATGACCAAAGCATTAACATTTAACTAATAACATGTTACAGTTAGCAATTAGCCTAAAATTAACTACAAATAAAGAAAAAATCAATTAATTAAAAGTAGTTAAATACAACAAAACAACTAAAATAAGACATTAATTTCTAACTGGCAGATTGGCTAAATGGAGAGATATGGATTTAAGGCTAATTTTTTCTAACTTAAGGGAATTTGAGAAATATTTCATGGTTGTACGACAATTAAATTAAAATCTTAGTTAATTTTTTACCTTTTATATCTTTTAGACATTGCATTCTGGTTACGCTTTATCTACCTTCTTCTCCTCGAGTCTTGGGAAGAACATTGGATTGATAAATATTTTTTCTAACATAATCGAATACAATATGATTTCTAATTAAAACTGGCAATTTTAACAAAAGGAATAAACTATATTTCATTAATTCATGAACAATAAATACCATCAGGTATATTAAGATTAAAAAAATTAATATCATACATATACAAAGGCAAACTAAAGTTAATGTCCAAAAAAAGACTTAGCATTACAGTAAACATCATTTAAAACTGTGAATGCCAAGTTTAACAAATACCAATAGTCGCTCCAACAATGATATATACCATTAGACCCATCAAAATCATCTAACCAAAACACTACCATTAGACCCATCAAAATCATCTAACCAAAACACTAAGTCAAAATATTGCCTTCAATTAAACTTTTAACCATTCATACCAAAATTAATCTTCCATAACAATAATCGTTTTTGTTGGCCATGCAATTGAACTTCCCAAAGCATCTTCTATTGTTTCCATATCTGCATATTTTTTCCACAACTCAGCAGAAGGATTTTTCACCTCATCTACCCATACACGAGAAGCATTTTTTCCAAGAGCTACACAATGCACCATCGCATTAGGATCATTTGTTACCCAACGTCCTATTGCAACTACTTCATCTACTTCAAGCCAATTCAACAATTTACAATTTTGGCCTTTCCGATTTGGGTTTACATGCTGTGCTCATAAGCAAAACAAAAAAAACGACATTTCTAATTATAATTAAGTTAATGGTTACTAAACTATTAATTATGACAGCATAAATTGTTGTATAATTATAAACTTTACCTGTGGGGTACTATTAGATTAAGTTGATGTAGATAAATTTTGATTTTGTCCATGATTTGATGCTTCACTCTGTACAAAAAGAAATTATGAAAAGAAGTTGATTTCACCATTTTATGAAATTAAGATTCACAGGTAATTAATGTAACATTTAATGAGGACCTTGCTATTACCAGTTTGCTTATTAAACTTTGTATGAGTATGTTTTGATCATCCATAAAACCTTGCATTTGCTTCATTGTGTCTTGTAATGTGTCAATTTGTTCTTGCATTTTAGCTTTCTTCTTAGTTTGCTGAGATATTGCCTCTAATTTAGATAGCGTCACTCCTGCTCCTTGACCTCTAACACAACCTCCTTGCTCAGGTCCAATAAACTTTGTAAGTATATCATTTTTAACAGATTTTGATTGTGCTTCTGACAAATCTACATTTTTTTTCAGCTTCATACATTTCCTAAACTCAAGAAAGAGTTATTTATTAAAATATTTCCAATAATAATTGCTAGCACATCTAAGTTATCATCAATAAATTTGACACATTCCTTCACTTCAACAACTTTTGAACTAAATGGTTCACCATTCTTTTTAGTATGTGCTTTAATCCAAACATCAATTAGAGTTATTTCTGATAGATTTGAACTATTTTTCTTCTGGAATGAAAATATTATTAAGTCAGAATTAACTATATATATCTCAAAGTAATACCAGACGCTAGCTAGATAACTACTATACTGTTTGAATATAATTAAAGATTTACCATCTTATCTTGCATACGAGCATATCCCATTCGACTTCCGGTACATAGAATATCTTGCTTCGCCCTCATTTCCTTAAAAATCTTGCTTTTATCCTATTTCAATGTACATTAATTACATCATTCTAAATAAAATAATATATGCATGAATGAATGTTTCGGTTAGAACTATAAGCATACATGCCATGAAGGCTTTTGAGGTACTTTTTTTAATAAAAGTCTCCTACTCGTCAGGTTTGACAAGACTAAGTCGAGGATCCAACTTTTTTGTCAATATTGATTTATGTGCTAGCCAGACTTTTCCTATCATTTGTAGCGTATACTTTTTGATTGCATCTCCTTCCAAAACAAATTTTTGCTAAATATTTCAAGCAAATAAAAAATAACTAATGTTAGTGTCATGTTATAATTTGAACTGCACTCTAAAAATAGATATGTACATATTTACCTCCAGTGCTCTCAACAATAAAGCTTTCTGCTGTTTTGGAACATATCTCCAATCATCATAGTTTATAGACACAACCTTCTTTACCAAACTACCATAAAACGATGAATATAGCACAAATGATTTTCCAATAGGTTGCCCCAAATTATTCAATTCTAAGACTATCTTCTTCTCATCTTCATTTGCCACATCATGACATACAGTAGGGCCACGTTTCTTCTTTGTCAAATTCTCTTCATTACAAGATTGATACAGATTTTCAAATGTGACATCATTGAGATCTTCATTTGTTAAGTGTGCCTCGATAATAGGTGCATCTCTAAACTCAAACCTACTTGATAAACTTTCCTTCCTTTTTCTTTTGGAAGCTTGTTGAGAACTCTATTGACCATATATAAAATGACTTGGCATAATTTCTCATTTTTAACATACACAAATATAGTAATCTTCAAAACAAAATTAAGTATTTACTTTTGGGCCACACATGGTACTTCCCCAATGTTCCTGAAATACAGTGTCAACTTCAAAAAATCATAAACAATTCTACAAAAACAATATTGACATGAAACTACTTTTAAATGAAAGCTAATTAAGTCTAGAATGCAAAAATATTCAAGAATTACTCTAGAATATAACCAATCAATACAGTTTATTCATTGTTTCCAGGTCTGTCACTAAGTTATTTGTCAGTGTTTTTAAAATGTAGAGTCGAATTCAAAACTTCACAACAAATTCTACAAAAATAATATTGACATGAAACTACTTTTAAATGAAAGCTAATTAAGTCAAGAATGCAAAAATATTTAAGAATTACTCTAAAATGTAACCGATCAATACAATTTATTCATTGTTTCCAGGTCTGTCAGTAAGTTCTTTGTTAGTGTTCTTAAAATATAGGCCAGCTTCAAAAAATCACAAAAAATTTATACAAAAATGATATTGACATGAAATCACTTTTAAACAATTCTGTAAACATGATCTTAACATGACAAATACAAAAGTTTGCTAGGTAGGAGTGTTTCCATACCTAATAAAAATGATTGCACAAAATTGCTGAAATGAATCAAAATAAGTCCTCGTACGACATGCTTTATAACGAACTACATAAAAGAAAAGCATTTAATTAGCTTACTAATATGTATAAGAAACTAGAATAAGTTATTTATAAATTTGCTTATTGTAATCAAAACTACAACAGAATATGTATTACAGTTACTAAAGAAAGTTAAATATAGATCCCTTCACAATTCTCTCTGCGGGAGCTACCATCTTCACCCTCTATATTATTATCAAGCCTTGATACATGTAATGGTCGTAAAGTTGTAATACAATTTTCAGCATAATTATCCAACTCATGAAATTCTCTTGGAGGTGCTCTCAACACAACATACTAACTAGACGAATCATTCTCTCTTGAATAGAACACTTGTTTTGTTTGAGATGCTAAAATAAACGAGTCCCTTGCAAACTTATGTTGTCCTTGATGTAGATTAACCAAAGTAAATCCATCCTCAAATTTGACACCATTGCTAATGTTAGCCCAATTACAGTCAAACAATGGAATTTTCAAAATATAAAAGTCAAGCAACAAAATATCTTTTATGACGCCATAATATGTAATTGTATCGATGCAACTATTTGTATCTTTTGAACTAGATTGACAAACTGTAACTGACTCAATTAAAGCACCACTATTCTGTGTAGATTTCTCAACATCCTTTATATGATAACGTTGATCATTGATGATGTATGCATTATAGCTCATAGCTTGCCTTCGAGGACCACATGCAAGGCATCTTAATGTCATTGAGATGTCGTTTCTATTTTCTTCCTCAATCTATTTAGAAATTAAAAAATACCAATTAATGAGATTTCAAGAAGCAAAATAAAAGAAAGCATAGATCCCACAATGCTACTGTATTAAAACCTTTTGTTCAAACCAACTGGAAAACTCTTCTAAATGTCTCTTCCAAAGTAAACCTTCATTTCTTGAGAGTCTCTTATCTGAATGTTTTAACTCAGCTAAGTGCAAACTAAAAGAAAGGAGATAATTAAAAACAGGTGATTACTTTATCTTATGTAAAGAAAGTTTAAATTAAAAGACTTACTTTAAATATGGTTCTACTTCAGCTGTATTAAATAACACATATCGATGAGCACTTTGCAATCTCTCATCTGTTAACTCAATTATTGATCCTTTAGAGATTGGTCGGCCTTCAAGTATCATATCATGCATGTACTCTTCATTTTTCCTTTGGTGACAATCCATATCTGCTACTTGCTTTATGCATCTACTAAAATAACTCATGCATTCATCGACAAGATAACATTAAACAATACAACCCTCTGGTCTTGCACGATTCTTAACATATCCTTTTAACTTCTTCATTTCTCTATAAATACAATCAAACATTATGTCAACACAAGAGGCTTTTTTACTTAAACTAACACAAAAGAATTATTAATTTATATATATTGAAAACCTTTCAAAAGGATACATCTAACGATATTGAACTGGCCCATACAATCTTGCTTAGCATCCTAAGTGGATTGGCAAATAAACCATTATATTAAAGAATGTGGCAAGAAAAAACCTTTCAAACATACACACAATTTCAACAATATCCTCCTCAAGTGCCTCAAGTTTCTCTCGGTCAAGGACTCTTTAACACAGATCTTTGAAAAATACACATAACCTGAATATTGCATTCCTTAGTCCTTTTGGAAGTAAGCCTCGTAAAGCTACATGCAACAACTGTTGCATTAACACATGAAAATCGTGGGACTTGAGGCCTGAACTTTTACAATCTTCCATTGAAATATAACTCCCAATGTTTGAACTATGACCATCAGGCAATTTCAAATCTAACAATCTTTTGCAAAAGATTTTTTTTCTACCCTTGATAGTATATATGGTGTTGGTGGAAGAAAAGTACTCTTCTCACGCACATCTGGATGTAAATCTTTCCTTATTTTTAATTCCTTCAAATTCATACAAGAATGAAGGCCATCCTTTGATTTTCCCTTTATATTGAGCAAAGTCCCAACTATGCTCTCACATACATTCTTCTCTATGTGCATCACATCCAAATTATGACGCAACAAAAGATGCTGAAAAATCAAGAACAAGAAGAGTATCATGAGGAATTTATTTAGGCATTATCAACATAATTACAGAAAATTTATTCAATAGAATCATATCTGCCAATATGGTAAGTAAAAAAATATTGACTTTTTTTCCACACCGAGTACTTTTTTATCTTCCTTTTGTCTTTCTTGAACTTTTTCCCCAATCATTTTCTATGTCTTTTACCTCTTTTAAAATTTACGTTCTAGACATTATTCTAAGTCTTTTCTCAAGTTCTTCATGACAATCAAACCACGACTTTTTAAATCGAAGGGAATGGCCAGAAGGAAGGAAGCGTCTATGACCCATATATATAGTTTTTTTACTGTATTTTAACCTTTTTGAGAATGTATTAGAACTGCATATAGGACACGCTGCCTTACCTTTTATGGCACATTTTGCCAAGTTGCCATATGCAGGAAAATCGTTAATTGTCCACATCAAAATTGCTTTCAAGTTGAAAACTGTCCTAGTGAATGCATCATAAACCTCTACACCATTCTTCCATAACTATTGTAGATCATTTATTAGCGGTTTTAGATAAATATCTATGTCATTACTAGGTTGTTTAGGCCCTGGAATCAACAATGTCAACATTATAAATTCTTTTTTCATGCACAACCATGGTGGGAGATTGTAAGTCACGAACATTACTGGCCAGCAACTATATGTTGAACTACGATTACCAAAAGGATTAAACCCATCCGTTGCTAGACCTAACCTTAGGTTTTTAGGATCTTTAGAGAACGAAGGCCATTTTTTATCAATTATCTTCCAAGCTAATTTATCCACTGGGTGCCGTATTTTATCATCATTAATTTGATCATAATGCCATCTCAATTGTTCTGCCATTTTTGGTGACTCAAACATCCTTCTAAACCTTGGTATTATGGGAAAATAAGTCAACACTTTTGCTAGACTTCCTTTATGAATCTTTTTAGTTCGACCATCTAACTTCCATCTAGAAGATCCACATTTAGGACATGTTTCACTTTTCTCTAGGTCATTTCTAAACAAGCTACAGTCATTCACACAAGCATGTATCCTTATACAATCTAGTTGAAATGATTTCAATAACATTTCAACTGAAAGAGTAGAATTCAGAATATTATTTAGTTCGGGTAACATATCACACAAAATCTCCAAGAGGTTATCAAAACTCTTATTTGAGTATCCGTACATAGTCTTGTGCTTATATAAGACAGCTGCTGCAGATAACCTAGTGTACTTTGAGCAACCTGGGTACAATGGGGTTTCAGCATCTTCTACAAAATTCATTGGGCAATTGTCTTGCTGCTCATCAATATTTTCATGAATACCTCTATAATGGTCATCTACAACTCTAGACATGCTATATGTATTAGTCATTTCCATATCAGTACCTTTTTTTCCAAACTGTTCCCCATGCCATATCCAAGTAGTGTAAGACATATCCGTCCCGTCTTTCAACAAATGCAATACAATTGTTTCACCATTTTGATGACATAGGTTTTGACATTTTTTACATGGACATCTCACTAAACCTTGGTTTTCTACATTTAATGTAGCATTTTCCACAAACTTTTTTACTCCCTCACGATATTCTTTTGTATTTCCACAAATAAACGTAAAATATCAATTAAAATTAATAACATTATAAGAAAATAGTAAAAATATAATTATTATTTGGCGAGTTAAAAAAACCTTTTAAGTTGAACCCAAGTTTTGTCCATAATCTTGAAGTCCTCACTTGACCTGAGACCATAAAGCCATGAAATATATCAAAAAGGAAGGATATTTTTATTATTTTTTGCAACTGAAAGGAAAAAAAAAGCAAGTAATAGAAAGCTTAAAGCTTTATACATACCTGACAGATTGATTTGAGAAGATGAATTTTAATTCAGTTACTTTTGACCAGTTAGAGAAAGGGGAAAAGAGAACGTTTAGACTGCAGAGAGAAAAGGATGAAAGTGATTTAGGAAAAAAATAATAGAAAGATTTTGGGCTTTTTCTTGGGGTGGGAAGAATGGGCGCCAATACTGAAAATTTAGCGCCATTTTAGAGTTTTTTTTATAATAAATTCTATAGCACTTAATAAAAAATTATAAAGTCACTTTTCAATATTTATTTTATAACTTCCTTACAATTATGCTATCCTAAGTATATATTTATTTAGAATTTTAAAAAATATCATAATATAATGTTATAATATGGGCGCTAATCTAATGAAATTTGGTGCCTAAAAAAGCATTTTTTAATCCTTTTTTTTATTTCTATAGCATTTTAAAAATGTTATAATTTTTTTTCCAATAGCTTTTACAAAAATATGTCATAAAAACTATTAAGTAACAATTTATTTTATAACTTTTAAAAAATATGTCATAATAGTAATGTTGTACACCTATAAAATTTTAGTTTAATAGTAGTTTTTATGAAAAATGCTATAAAATGTATAATTGTGATGACATTCGATATAAAATGCTATAAATTAGTGCTATAATAAATCATATTTGTTGTAGTGACACCTAAATTTCCCCAGTTAAGGTCAAACCAAGTCCACCAAATGGAGGTATACCTACAAAAATGGAGGTATACCTACAACAGATAGAGGTATACTTGCACACAATTAATTAAAAATAAGCTACAAATAAAGAAAAAATAATTAATTAAATGCAATTAAATATAATAAAACAACTAAATGAGGCATTAATTTTTAATTGTCAGATTGGGTAAATGGAGAGAGATGGATTTAAAATAACACTTTGGAATAGACATAAGCAATCAAAATAACACGACTAGGCATAGTAAAAAATATAACACAAGTAGATTTGAAGATAGTCTCACTAGTCATCATCAAAGACGCTCAAGCTCGAATCTTTACAATATGCAAAAAAAAGCATAATAATAACATCAATTCATATTAAGGATCCAGCTACAGTGCAACTGTGGCATCGTGCCACAGTTACACCAGCCGTTGGATCCACTTAAATGGGTGAGGTCCACTTGAATTTAAGTGGATCCAACGGTTTATATGAAACAAGGAATAGTAATAACTAAATAAAAAAATTTACCTAGATATCTGCATAACGCACGAGCCAATATAATCCTTGCCGACTGCACATCTTTCCTGAAGGGTTCCATCTCCTCCCAGGATTGAAGCTTCTTTTCCTCCACCATCTGCTTGAGGTTCAGCAAGCCCTTACATTTCATTTCTTCCAAATATTTAACCATCTGGCTAGTGTACTTTTCATCTCCAAGCGTTATTGCTTTGCCTCTCATCTCTTCATGGGTGCTCAATTCCTTAATATAGGTTCCAACGTCTGTGTTCTCCCAGTTTTTGCCGTATGTATTTCCAACAACAAATATATCGGGTTTTATTTGTTTGAAAAATTTACGAATGAAATCTTTGTTTTTATCCCTTCGAAAACCACACCACGGCATCACCTCCCCTAGCATTTCAGTTTCTCCACTTTGTAATTCCAATTCATCAAAACGCTTATCAAACAAAGCGACTCCTACATTCGAGGTTCCAATATCTATGGCAGCCACTATCACATTGTCTTTAAGTTTTCGTAGTTCTCTTTTCATACTTTTCGTCTGTTTTGTCCCACAACTATTAATTTCTTTAAACCTTCTTTCAATTTCATATTTCCCATCAAATGCTTCTTCAAGTTCAACCACTGAATATCTACAATAAAAGAATTAAAATTTATCTTAAAATTAACAAGTAAAATTATAATACAAATATAAGGGTAGGGATAGATGCATATTGTAAACATTTATTCAGATTGTAAACATTTATAAGGTAATAAACTATAAATATTTATTCATATGAATTGTAAAATGAAACTCATGTTATGATTGATAAATTCATTAATATAAATTTTTTTACTTTCCGATTTTGGTTTATTATAGAGAGGAAAATTTTCTGCACATACAGAACTGTGAATGATGCAATGTGCACATTATTCTTTTCTGAATCTTTTCTTTTTTCTTACTGTGTTGCTATAGTTTTTGCTTCCACTCTCGGAAAGCTTTTGAGACATTGTACATATACTGCCAGATCAAGTTTCATTTGAAAAAAAAATACGATTTGTTGCTTTATGTTAATGTTCATTTATCAATATTTATTTATTTCATATGTGAATATCTGAAAATAAGGAAGCGTTAATTTATTGTGCTTGTGGAGTCGGGAGGAGAATGATTTTGTAATTGTGATCAAGAGATTTATTTTACTTTGATGTGCTTAAAATCTTTTAATAGTTTATTAATTTTGCGGAGTTGTAGGTATTGTGCCTATAATCTTTCTTAGGTGTTCAGGTACTGTGCTCATAATCATGGCCGATGCATCACGTATGAGTGTTGTTAGTTTATTAATCTTATGGAGCTGTAAATGCTTGATGAAAGTTATTTGAGTTTGTATAGTATTTTTATGAGTGTGTAGAATAAATAAACATAAATAACTTAACAAGAATTAAGTGACAATTTTTTTTGACATTTTAAAAAGTTATAATTCATTTTTTTGGAATTGATAGATGAGTTTAAATAGAGGGTTGAGATTTGAGTGCACGTAGGCACACCATAAATATGATATCAACTAATTATTTATCATTAATTTTTTTAACAAATTAAATCAATTTAAAGTTTAATTTTTTTAATTATATTTAATAGTAAATATAGATAGTTTAACACTAAAAGTAAAATCGTCCAAGTAAAATGTAAGCAAATTCTAATTAATAGTAAATATGAAAAAAATTTCAAACTTAAGTTTGATAATTGTAAGGCAATTGAATTAAAACTAATTGGTCACCTTTTGTATAATTCAGGCACTTCACTCCGGTTTCTCCCTATTCGTCTCCTACTCCTCGAATCTCGGGAAGTACACCGGATGGGAAAATATTTTGGTTGCTGTATAAAATAGTGAGTCAAAACAATTAATTACTTTATTGTAAAAAGATGAGTAGAGATTAGTTAATTAAATTCAATTATTTAATTTCCACCTGTTTTAATTCAACATTGCGTGGGGGCATTTTGGAAAATTTGAAAGCCCCCCATGCAATTACACCAACAACAGAACACGTTGATATAGCAGTCAATAACGAATTTGGTATAATATTTGCACCAGTAGCAGCAGTAGGTTTAACGACATCAGAGTACTCGCCACTAAGAGTGGGCGCGGTTCTGTTCGGTTCGGTTTTTTACTAAATTTTTCATAATCGTTCGATTACGATTATTTTAAAATTATAATCACGATTAATCAAATTACCGGAATAATCAAATACTCGATTAATCGAAATAATTCAATTCAATTCGGTTCGACTGTTTTGATTATGAGCCTATTAGACCTATTTTAGGCTTTTTTAAATTTAAAATCTTAAATTAATAAATCTACCACAAATATAAAAAGTTAACAAATAAAAAATCAAAATATGTCTCAAAGTATGTTCAAGAACACATAACATATTAACATGTTCAAATAACAAGTTCAAATAAAAAATTCAAAATAATTAAGCAAGAAGTCTTTAAACTTAAACAAAACTACAAAAGCAATAAACATCAATCAACTCTCAAATCCCAATTACTCCTCAGCTGCTTGTTTTTGTTAAGCTACTATTGGCCTACCAAATTCTACATTAACAAATTAAACAAAAATATTAGAATGATTAGTTAAGAGTGAAATAAGCAAAACAACATATCAAAATATAGTAGTAACATATTACCTGCTTCAATAACTTCATATAATTCAATTTTCTCATGAGTGGGTTGTATTATCCGTTCTCCTAATAGAGTTGAGTGAAGCCAATTTTGAGTGTAAATTAATGACTCAACAGTTTTATGAGTTAAAGGACTTCTAAAAGTATCAAGAACACGCCCTCCTGTGCTAAATGTTGATTCCAAAGCTACTGTAGACACTGGAATTGCCAAAACATCCTTGTCAATCTGAGAAAAAATCAAATACCTATGCCCATTCAACTTCCACCAAGTCAAAATATCAAAATGGGCATTACTCGTACTCTTATTAGCATCCGTCAAGTACTTTTCAACATCATTTTTCAAACTAATGTCATCATTTGAACTTTGCTTCATTATTTTGAAAGATGAAAAAAGATCAATTGACATTATACTACTATTAGCACCACCACCACCACCACCACTACCATCATTGATATCACCAAAACAAACACCACCATTATTCCTCATATCACTCCCACCAATATAGCTATTATATAGCTTCATCAACAACTCCTTAATGTTAGATTTCAATTCTTCAACCTTCCTAAATTCATACATGCTACTAAAACAATATGTAACAACTCCAATTTACATCTAGGATCAAGCACATTTGCTACAAATAATAACATGTTAACCTGATCAAAAGAATCACCCCAATATTTAGCAAACTTTTGCTCTATTGTTTTGACCATTTTCCTCAACAAATCATCACTAGAAGTAGCAAGTGACTGCAAATGAATTAGAACTTTTGCCATTTCATTTAAGTAATCATTGGAAGTCACATCAAGAGAGCTACTAAATTTCAAGTTCACATAATAAAAAACCGATAAAAAGTTGACTAACCTCCTTGCATTTGCCCAATCGTCATCGCTCGGTGGCCCCTCCCTCTTCTTTTCACCCTCATCCTCAACAAACCAATTAACATAATGCCCATCATCTTCCTTCATCCTATCAAATGTTTTTTCAAACACAACCGCTTTGTGTAACATCAAATATGTTGAATTCCATCTAATAGCCACATCTAACACTATAAGCCCTCCATATAAGATTTTCTCTCTATCAACATATGTTTTAAACTTTTACAATCTTGCTGAAGAAGATCTAACATAATTTACTGTATTGTGAATACTAGCTATTGAATTATTCACCTCTGCCAATCCCTCTTGCACAATTAAATTTATTACGTGTGCCAAACAACTCACATGCATATATAAACCATTCAAAACCATTGAATTCACACTCCAATTTGCTAACTTCTTCTTCACATAAGTTATTGCAACTTTATTGGCACTTGCATTGTCCACTGTAATTGTGAACAACTTCTCAATCCCCCAATCAATCAAACATGTCTCAATTAGCTTCCCAATACCATCTTCTTTATCATTACCTATAGGTGTGAAACTAAAAATCCTTTTATGCAACACCCACTCCGCATCAATAAAATGAGCAGTAATGACCATATGGTTAGACATTTGAGTTGATGAACATGTATCTGTGGTAATACACACCCTCTACTTGCTTGCTCTCAAAACACTTTTCAACAATCCTTTTTCATACTGATTCAATTCAAGAATATCCCTTGTAATTATGCTTAACGATGGCATATCAAATCATGGGCAACAAGTTTGTATAAACTCTAAAAACCCTTCAGCCTTCACAAAGCTAAAAGGTAATTCATCCTTGACAATCATCTTCACAAGTGCCATTCTACAAGCCTCTTGACTAAACCCGCCACTAACTGTAACAACTCTATCATCTTTATCTTTTCCCTTTTGATGGAAAAGTACTTGTTGCTTCGGATCCCCATCAACCTTCACATCTTGATATGACTTACATCTATCCAAATAATTCTTCAAATTAATGGTATTTCCTCTATTAGCTGCATAGGTTTTACGACAATGATGACATTTTCCTTTGTTTTCACAAGGTAGTTTGGTAAAATGAGCCCAAACATTTGATCTCAAAGGTACTTTTCTTTTTTTCCCATCATCAACCTCCACCTTTTGCACTTCCTCCTCATCATAATTTTCCATTCTACACAAACACAATAACATAGACATATTAGAACAAAACAAGGTAAAATCATTCGTGTAAAATTGTGGCAAATAAAAAATCAGTAGCAACAAATCAAAAATCAACAGTAAAAAATCAACACCACAGCAGCAACAAATCAAAAATCTTGGAGATTACAAAATAAAAAAGAAATCTACACCATTACCTCTTGATCACCTATCAGTTCTAAAAAAGAAAATAAAAAAAAGAACTCTACATCAATAATTGTTGGGAAATAAATTAATATCAAGTTATATCTTCTTAATTATTTATCTGTTTTTTTTTTTCATTCACATTGGAAAAAAGGAATGCGGCCATGCGGGTTCAATAAGCTTCTTAAACATGGCTTTCTCAAAAGCTTTTGTTTTATTAAATGTTAACAAGTGGAACAACTCTTTTTAATAAAAGAAAAACTTCTTTATGTTTTTTCAATAAAGCTTTTTTTATATGATTAGCTTTTAGCTCTCGAAAGCATGGTGGATTGCACCATTATCATGCGTAATCATCAAAGTGGAAATTCCACCATCTTCCACCTCTTTCTATGTGTCTATTGCAGTGAATTTAAAAAAAAACAGACAAAAGAAAAAGAAGACGGAAAGAAAGAAAGGAGGAAAAGAAGTGAAAGGAGAGCTACAAGTTGAAAATGTTAATCGAGATTGGAATTAGAGGAAATACCTCACAACAGGAGCGACAAATAATGGCAGCAGGAGAGCACCGTGACAGCAGCAATAGTTAACAGTAGGTGACAACGGCAGGTGATATGGCGGCAGCAACAGCAGCAGATGACAGCGGCTGCAGTAGGTGGTAGCGGCGGTGGAGAGTCGGCGACGAGCAGTAGTGGAAAATTAAATTCGTGAAGGACAAGCAGCGGTGATGACTGATGAGCAGTGGCGGCGAGCAGTGGCGATGAGATTACAGCGGCTGAAGGCGCTGCGGCTGAAGGTCACGAGTTCGATTTTCGACTGAAGAACAGAAGAAGTGTTAAAGACTTTAGATTTTAGGGTTTGTTTATTTGATATCTGGTTCGGTTTTTGGTTACCGAACCGACTGGTTTTACTGCTTTTACTATATTACTCATTCAAGTTTTTAGAGATAAAAAAATAGTACAAAAACCAAACCGAACCATTCGGTTCAGTTCGATTTTTGATTAATCAGTTTTTTTTTTGCCCACCCCTACTTGCCACTATCAGCATCAATAACTGCAATCGAATTATCATCAAAAGCGGTAGCGCCCAAATGAGGGAACGGCAAGTTGACGCCGTAAACTACAATCTTCAGGTTGTTCATGATGTCAGGGACCATAACTCTCACTAAATTTATCCTTAACAGCCCTGTCAGTAGTCCAGCTCTCGTCACCGTTAGCGACTCTCCACTCTCTAGCGTTGGCAATGTCGTGCCAACCGGCAGTCTATCTAGATCGCCAATTGTCAGGTAACGATTCGGTACGATATGAAACCGCACATTGCTTATGTAAACGTGCGAACCGGAGAAGATTGACATGTCATCGAGGGCGAAAACCGTCATGGTCGTGAGAGTGATGAGCTCTTGATAGTTTACTTTCATCGCCAAAGAGAGCATGCCGAAGCCGCTGTTTTGGAGACGGAGGATTGCGTCTCGGAGCATCAAGCTCATGATCGGCGGTAGAGCTTCTATCCGGTGATAATGTCCGTGATCGGACTGCTGGAAAGGGAAGCGCAACCACGGCATTCGCTGTACTTCACAAGATATCGGAGAGAGAGGAGAGATGTCGCCTTGGATGCCGTGAATGACAATGATCCCGTTGTTGAAGAGATCCGGACGAGTGATCTCGACGCCACCGATGAAGACTTTCGACACGGTGTCGTTCTGGCTCTTGGAGGAAGTTACGGTGATGCAACGGCCGGGGCTTCGCGTTTCGATTTTGGTACCGAAATCGAGTTTGCGGAGGTAATGGATGGTGAAGAGGCCGGGAACGAGGTGCTCTCGGAGGAGAGAAGGAACGGAGCACGAGAAGCACGTGCGGAGAGAGGAATCGGAGGGAGCGAAGAGAGTTGACGGACCAGAGGCGGCGTCGCTGGAGAGAGACGGAGCCGCGGTGGCGAGCTCGTTAAAGCCGAGGTGTGAGAGGATTGGCGGGAGCATAGCCTTGTGTGAGAAAGACGAGGACTGGTCGTTGAAGTCCGACACCAGCGAAGGTGTTTGTTTCTGCGGAGGAGTGGTGGTGAAGAGTATTTCAAGGTCGGTGATGGCTGCCGATTTGGTTATAATGAGAAGATAGAACGCAAGGATGGTGACAAGTTGGAGGGAAGTGGTAAAAGCAGCCATTGGCGTGGCTCTCGAGAAATTCTAAGGTGAAATTCAAAATACGAGTGATGCGATGAGCAGGGGGCATTTTATAGGAACGGGGAGCGTGCGATGACGCCGCTGGTGTATGGCGCGTGATACGGAGCTTAAGAGCTTAGAATTGTTGGAGAGGATGTGTGTTTTATGATGATACTAACTTAACTACCTTGATTCTTTTAGTTGTTTTCTATCGTGGTAAAAGAATAACTACAATTTTCATTCACAAATTGACCGAATGCTACCACGTATTTGGGTCCACTGGTTTAAGTTTTTACTTAATTATGCGATGATTCACCAATATAATAACTAAATTCAAATGTACAATTTATAATTGATTAATTTTCTGTTGATTGAATGAACAAATATGTAGCTTATGAAGCAATTCAATCCTAATGTACAATTATATAAGAAGCATAACGCGAGTAGCGATTGGGGAAGTCGAAGTCCAAAGAATCTTCACCAATTCATTTCTAACAAACCAAATAGCTAGTGCCACGTAGATCAAAAGTTTTTATAATCAAAGTTTCTTTCCCATGTATCCATCACCATCAACAAAATTTACCAGTAATAGGTTGATTAGACTTAAAGAGGGGTAGTGGATTATTTTCATTAGCCAAGTTAGGCAGTTGCGCTATAATTACTATTTAGTTTATGTGCACACAAACTTAATCCCATTAACGGTTGCAAAGCACTGACGACTATGACTCCAAACGTAACATGCTTCCCTTCAAAACGACATTGTTTGGAACTACGTGCATAGCCACATAGCACCCTGTACATTTTTGGTTTCTTTTCTCCTCTTTAACTTTTCACTTTAAAATTACAACATGGGTAAGAACATTGAAGATTCATGTCAAGTGGCATCTACTAAGGGAGCAAAAAACTGTGAGGCAAAAAATAAATAAATAAATTGACCAAGAAAGCTAAAGAAATCTCTGTTTCTTACCTACTAAACACGGCGGTAAAACTGAATTTTATAACAAAAAATATTGAAATTAGATAAGTTAATCTTCAGCATCACTCATAGATTATGTCTCTAAAGTTTAATCTCGAGGTTTCTTAAAATAAGAAATCTTTTTGTGAAATTCTTAAATTCTATTATCTGATGGTTTAAGTAACTTTTTATGCTTTGATTTATATAGAAATGAAAGTCTCATCCAACTTTATCTCAATCTTTAACTTAAGAAACCAAACAATTAATATATGTTTTTGAGCAAAAATTTTGATTTTTCGTTGATAAAAGTTTCAGTTTGAAAAATTCCGCTTCTAATTCTAGATTATGCACTTGGTGTCTATCGTTTTTTAAATAGTAAAGTTAATAATTATAAGGTACATTGTGAAGTGAACAACTATATACATTTTAATAGTTTGTATTGTTTAACTTGTATGGGTTAATTGATTAATGAAAATTTTCATAGAAACATGTACATTGTGATTGTCACACATAAGCTGAGGCACCTTGATCATGTATGATGGATGATGAAAACAAGTTGCATATGTCATTATCTAACAATATAACCAAAAGAATAAGTTTATTCTCTCTCTTTCTCGTGCGTTTTTACTTTTAACATTTGTCGTTTTAGGCACACGTTAGTGAGTAGTGTTATTTGCAAGTCTACAACATTCACAGCCATCATTGCCATCAGATTGATTAGATTGGTTCATTTTATTACTTTACCACAACAAATAACAACTAAACAAATTAGATGAACCAATCTAATTGGCTTGAAAGTATCTGCCGTGGCAAAGTAATAAGATGAACCAATCTGTCATGGTAAAGTAACATGACATTCATTGGGTAAGGTGGGACAAGCTCAGCCACACAAAAAGCAGAGGTGAAATGGGGTTTAGAGATTTCACTAGTTTCAATCAAGCATTGGTGGCAAAGCAAAGATGGAGGCTTCTTCAATTTCCTAACTCTCTAGTTTCTAAAGTGCTGCAGCAAGGTATGTTGAAAAGTCAAAGCCGTGTGGTGGCTTTGCCACACACACTGCTTGCACTCGTTTTGAACGCGGTTTGGACGCATTTGGAACGCATTTTTTCTTGATGAATAGTGCCAACATTTTTCCTATAAATAGCTAAGCATTCTTCATTTGTAATCATCCCAAAATTCTTAAGCTTATAAGTTTCTAAGCTTTTGAGTTCTGAAAGTGTGAGTAATTAGAGAGTGTGTGCGAGAGTACTGGTGTATTTAGGTTCTGGGAAAGTGAGATTTCTTTACTCAAATTTGTACTCAAATAATTGTTAATAATACAATTATTTTTCTCTTACTCCCGTGGACGTAGGCATATTGCCGAACCATGTAAATTTTTGTGTCCTTTATTTTTCTGTGATTATTCGGTGCGCTTGATTCTGCATTCCGCGCACAACAAGTGATATCAGAGCCGACGGTTCGTACTTTGAGAGATACGGTACTGTTCACGTATACGGTACTATTCCTGTATACAGTACTATTCATAAATACGGTGGAGACGGCCATTTGTACTTGGGAGACAGTCTATTGTAAGTAGTGTGTATTTTTGCATGTCTAGGAAAGTTCTGTCAACAAGGCGATAAGAGTCTAAGGATTCTGGTTTTTAATTGGGATCGAGTTCCCGTCCAGTCTCCTGGGAACTTTCCTGGTGCATTTATTCACGCGAAATTAACATCATAGAGATTGTTTTTCAAGTGGAAATAGTTCGTTGAGAAAATGGTAGAAGGTGAAACTTCCAGAATTTGGGAGAGATCTACTGAGACTATTTCAGGAGACACTTCAGATGGGAGGCGAGATTTGTCAAATCGCTATTCAGCACCTGTTATAGGAGGCCAGAAGATCGATGTTGAAAAGTTTGATGGGAAAATCAACTTCGGTATGTGGAGGCGCGAAGTTATGGATGCCCTTATTCAAATCGATCTCGATGTTGTTTTGAAAAATAAAAGACACTTGTATGATGAAGAAATTTGGGATCGTATGAACGAGAAAGCTTGTGGTCAGATTAGATCGTGTTTGACCAAGAAGGTGAAATACTTGGTGAAAGATGAGGAGTGTGCGATGACTTTGTGGCGTACATTGGAGGAGAAGTACCTGCTGAAAAGTCCTAAAAATCGCCTTCATGCAATGAGCCAAGTATATGGCTTTTGAATGAAGCTTGGGATGTCAATGCACGATCATGTCTCAAGATTTGAAAAGTTACTTGCTAATTTGAAGAATCTTGATGAAGATATTAAGGATGAAGTCAAGGCTATGATTCTGTTACACTCACTACCAGAGGAATATAGCCATTTTGTGACAACCTTAATATATGGGAAGAGTGTGATCGTCTTCAAAGATATTTGTACAGCATTGACTAACTTGGAGATTCAGACTAATGATAAAAAGTCTGAACGAGCATCGTCTGAAGCTTTAGTGAGCAGAGATTGGGCGATGGAGAAAAAGAAAAAGCGTGGTGGAAAGAATTCTCGATCCAAATCAAGAAGCAGAAATATAGCTCAAGATGAGTGTGCCTTTTGTCATGAAAAGGGTCATTGGAGGAAAGATTGTCCAAAGGCTCAAAAGAGATATGGGAAGAAACCAGTAGCAGCAAACATGGCACGAAAAGATGAAGACTCTGATTATTCACTAAGTATTACTCCTGCAGCATACGTGGCTAGTTCAAGCGAGTGGATACTTGATACTGGAGCAACCTACCATTTGTGTCCTATTAAGGAATAGTTTACAGATTTTCGTAATTTGAAAATCGGTGCAGTTGTGATGGGGAATGATTAACCTTGTTGTACAATGGGGGTAGGAACAATTTGGCTCAAAATGTTTGATGGAATAGTCAGAGAACTGAAAGAGGTTAGATATGTTCCAGCTTTAAAGAAAAATCTAATTCTGTGGGTGCTCTAGAAGCTAAAGGCTACAAGGTTATCATTGAAGATAGCACAATGAAGTTTACACACGGGGCTATGGTGATTCTGCAAGGGGTTCGGTGTCACAATTTGTACTATTTGAAGGGAGGTACAACTGATGAAGCAAATGTTGCTGAGGCGCACAATGACACCACTGAGCTATGGCATGTATGTTTGGGACATGCTGGAGAGAAGTCTTTACAAACTCTGATGAAGCACAGACTTTTAAAAGGTACCAAAACCTGTAAATTAAAGTTTTGTGAGCATTGTGTAGTAGGCAAGAAAACAAGGGTCAAGTTTGATACGGCTAATCACGATACTCGTGAGATCCTTGAATATGTTTACAGTGATGTATGAGGACCAACCAAGACTGCATCAATTGGTGGAAGCCATTATTTTGTTACATTTGTTGATGATTTCTCTAGACGTGTGTGGGTGTACACCATGCGAGCAAAGGATGAGGTTCTAGAGATTTTCATGAAATGGAAGAAACTGGTGGAGACTCAAACCGCGTAAAGATCAAAGTATTGCGTTCTGACAATGGGGGTGAATATACTTCTGATCCATTCTTGTAAGTATGCCAGAGTGAGGGCATAAAAAGACATTTCGCGGTGAGACATACTCCGCAACAGAACGACGTGACTGAGCGTATGAATCGTACTTTACTGGAGAAGGTACGATGTATGTTATCTAATGCTGGTTTAGATAAAAAATTTTGGGCTGAGGCTGTGAGCTACGCAAGTCACTTGATAAACCGGTTGCCTTCTGCTGCAATTGAAGGTAAAACTCCTATGGAAATGTGGTCTGGAAAGCATGCACAAGACTATGATTCTCTTCGTATATTCGGGTGTCCAGCTTATTATCATGTCAAAGATGGTAAACTGGATCCTCGTGCTATAAAAGCTATCTTTGTGGGATTCAAAGGTGGAGTAAAAGGCTTCAAGCTTTGGGATCTCGAAGATAAAAAGTTTGTGTGTAGCAGAGATGTCACGTTTGATGAAGCTTCAATGATGAAAGTTCCAACCTCTCAGCAGGTGGAGAACATTGTTAACATTTATGTTAACATAACGTTGATTTTGATGATAACAAACAAAATTAAGAATGATTAAGTTTTTGAAAGCTTAAATTATTTTTCATACATTTTAAATAAATCATTATTTTCACATTATAAAGGTTTTATATCTAATGGAAAAATAATTTTATGAAATTGGTTGTTTTTCAAGTTTATGGTTTAATTGAAAGAATTTTAAAAACTTTGAAATCAACAAGTATTGCATGAAATTTTGGAAAAGGATTTATTTGAAACATTTTATAGCATTTTGGGTCATATCATAATTTCAGAATGTTTTGGGATTCACAAAGTAATTTTTACAAATTCTGAAATTGGACTTAATTACAAATTTTATAACGTTTTGGGCCATACTACGCTTATGAAAAGTTTTGGGGTCAAACTGTAATTTTCGCAAAAACAGTGCACTCGTCATCACATCAGAAAAGCGGCAATCCGGTTATGCTAAACGGCAATCCGGTTATGGGGCAGAAACTCTCCGGATGAAAAGCGCAATCCGGTTTCGTAAGCGGTAATCCTAAGCATGGGGCGAAAGCTTCGAGCATAAACGGCAATCCGGTTGTGCTAAGCGTAAATCCTTATGGGGCGAAAGGTTCGAGCATAAACGGCAATCCGGATATCACAAGCGGCATTCGGATACTCAAAAATTTAAATTTTTGCCTTAACTAAACATGCAAATGGGAATTCTGGATACCATAAACGGTAATCCTAGTTATGAGTAAAAAGTGAATAACGGCTAGTTTTTTAGCTCCAACTATAAAAACTCAAAACCAATTCATTTTCTATAACTCAAGCAAGCAAAATCAAAGAGCACACAACATATATCAAGCTCTCAAATCGCAAATCAAAAACATTGAATCATCTTTTGTTCTTCAATTTGTTCATCTACTCTTAAAGAGAGTTTTGTTGTAATCTTTATTTTTCTCATCAAATTTGTGAGTGTATAAGTGTGGGAAACACTTGAGTGAAGAGATTGGGGATAATCTCTTGTTGTAAAGGTTCATTGACACCTTGGAAGTCAATTGTAAACATTTGAAGCCTTGGAAAGGCTTGGATAGTGAAATCCTCAAGCTTGGGTTGCTTGGAGGCGTGGACGTAGGCGGGGATAGCCGAACCACGTAAAAATCCTTGAGTTTGCTTTCTCCTCCCTAACTCATTTATTATTGTGCCTTTATTGAATTTATTGTTTTCAATTTATTAAGGCATTAGTTTTAATTGTTGTGCGATTTGCTTAGTTAATTTTTAAAATCCCAATTCACCCCCTCTTTGGGTTGCCTAGTTAGTATTTCATTTGGTATCGAGCGAGGTGCTCTTGTGTAGACTTAACCGTCTAGAGTTAAAGATCCATAGCAACTCAAATTAGCTCAACCTTAATGGAAGGCCAATCTACCACTAGACCTCCATTCTTTGATGGCAATGACTATTCTTATTGGAAAACTAGAATGAGAGTATTTTTACAAGCCTTAGACTATGAAATATGGGAAATAGTTTGTGATGGTTCATTCATTCCTAGGAAGAATGCTTTAAGTGAGTCGGATAAGAAAAAGATGTCTTTAAATTCAAAGGCTATGAATGCTTTGTTTTGTGCCTTAGATAAAAAGGAATTTCATAGAGTTTCAAATTGTTCTAATGCTTATGAAATTTGGAGAAAACTTGAAGTTGTGTATGAAAGACTACAAACAAGGAGGAATTTCATGAAGTGTCGAATTTGGCACTTATGGCAATTGGAGATGAATCGGATGATGAGCTTGACGAGGTAAATGATCATACCTATGATGAATTATATGATGCTTTTAAAGAATTGCATGATGAGTGGATGAAACTTGGTAAAAAGAATGCATGCCTTAAGAAGAAAATGCTAGAACTTACAAATGAAAATGAATCTCTATGTGCAAAGATTACATGCCTAGAATTAGAGAATAAAACATTGCATGATAAAGTTGCACTATCAAATGAGAAATGTAACACTTCACACGAGCATCTAAAATCTAATGTAGATGACTTGAAAAATGAAAAGGATGGTTTACAAAAATGCAATGATTCATTAAATGAAAAGATTAAAGTACTAGAATTAGAGAATAAAACTTTGCATAATAGAGTTGCATTATCAAATGAGAATTCTAGCACTTCACATGAGCATTTAGAATCACATGTGAATGAGTTGAAAAATGAAAATGAAATGCTTAGAAATAAGAACAATGATCTAAAGGAGATTGTGCTAAAATTTACAAATGGGCAAAAGATGTTGGATAACTTGCTAAACTCCCAAAAATGTGTGTTTGACAAATGTGGTATTGGTTATAAGCCTAATTTGAAGCAAAAGTATTATAAAAACTACTTTGTGAAGAATACATCCATTAATGATCAAATTGTATGCCATTATTGCAATCAAAATGGTCACATGAAGAATAGATGTGTAGTTAAAAGAAATGCATATTATGGAGCAAAATGTATTTGGGTTCCAAAAGGAACCATTGCTAACATTCAAGGACCCAAGAGTATTTGGGTACCAAAATGTACAACTTGAATGTTTTCTTTGTAGGTACCACAATCAAGGAATGATGGAGAGTTCCTTGATGAAAGCTTGTGTGGATAATCACTTGATTATGATCTAGGAGAAAAAGATGAGGCAAGATGATTTAACTATTTTGGTAACAATTCTTGCCATATTGATTTTGTTGAGTGGATCATGATAAATGGATAATAGCTTGAATTTGTAAAAGTATGCTTGTTTGTTTACATGATTGAATTATCATTGTGTTTAACATTGAGTGCTTTATCATAATGCATGGTTATATATTTATGATGATAGCTTGTCAACTCATCATGATAGATTTGTTTGATTTTGATGATTATGTAATGCCTAAGCTTGATAAATGAGTGATATGTTTGAATTCTCAATCTTTAAATGCTCAGTTATTTCATGATTGTGTAAAATATATACATGATGATTGAATTATACGTGTGAATTCTTGTGCCGCTAATTGTATGATGGATATGCATGATAGATGAGTTATATGTTTGCATTTATATTTCATGCATTAAGAGGCTTATTGAAAAGTTTTGAATCTCAAAATGGTTTAAAATCAATCAATTTCTAAGCCAAAAATAAATTAGTGTGTATAATACAAGCTTAAGAGCTTACCAAATTTCAAAAATGTTTTCCAAAGCTTAATCGGTACACCACTTCCTATCATCCGAAAAACGCTTTCTCTTATTGATTATTCTCTAGATTAAATCCGGATAACCGGATTAAGCAAACGGGAAGCCGGATTGGCTTTGGTTGCTCTCGGGTTAAATTTCGGATAACCGGATGCAAAACCGGTAAACCGAGTGAGGGCTGGACACTTTTTGGGCATCTTTCGGACAACCGGATAAGGAAACCGGTAACCCGTTTTCAGTCTGGAAGCATTCTGTCCACTAATCGGCTAACCGGCTAGCAGAACCGGTAAGCCGTTTTCGGGTTTGATGATTCTGTCCACAAACCGGATAACCGGTTATGTTATCCGGAAATCCAGATTCGCGAGGATGAGTTTCTGGAATGCAACCGGACATCCGGTTACAAACATCCGGTAAACCGGATTCGCGTGTGATCTTGCTGCCCACTTTCTAGACCACAACCGGATATCCGGTTATCCACATTCGGAATTCCGAATTCGCTGGAATATAAGTTATTCATCTTTTTCTTCTACATTTGTTCTTTCCCTCACCAAAACCGTGAACAACTCCTATATTTCTATTCAATTTCTACTCTTTTCTCAACCATTTTTATGCCAAGATCTCTCTCTCAAACCGTTTCTTCCTCTCTCTTTTTCACTCCGAAATTCATCATTTTCATTTGTCTTTGATTCAAATTGATTCATAAAACTTATTCCCCATCCATTCTTATATCCAAAATAATCTTTCAAATCCTTTTTCAACACCAAACTCCCTAGATCCGAAATTCAACCATGGTTTTCAAACAAATTTTTTTCTAGATTTCATCTCTTTAATTGTCTATCATCATGTTTCATGTCATGTATTCATCTTCATTATTTTTTTATCACTTATGTATGTGGGAATTCATATGTCATTTATTGTATAATATCATCATTAATTAAATTGGCCTTTGTGAGCATTTGTAATAATGGATTTGATCATTTATTCTTTTAGCTCATAATGATGACTTATCTTAATAGCTTTGGTGATTTTGATGATCTATATATTACCATTATATACTTATGCTTTGCTTAAGTTTTGATGATAAAGAATGTGCTTTAATGATTATATTGCATTTGATGAAGTTTGATCTTATGCAATCTATGATTGGTGAATGGATGCATTTTTTGTACTTTATCGTTGTATTGTTGAATATGCATTGCTTGTTTTAAATGGTATCGAAAGGGGGAGATAAATATGATATATTTTTTTTGATAAAATTATTTTGGTTAAAGTTTTTAAATTAACCATATATCTAGGGGGAGCATACAATATGATTTTTGGTTAATATGCAATTTGAACTTTTTTGTTGTCCAAAGGAGGAGACAAAATTATATATTATTTTGATGTTGTCAAAAGTAGGAGAATAATATGCATTTTGAGTATTGTTTTGATGATTGATTTATGATTTTGATGATTTTAAGATATAATGATAATTTGATTACATGGTTGTTTTATATGATAATTTTGTGTTATGAGTTATTGACTTGGTAATTGATGGAATGATGGTTCATGATCATTTTATGGTTGATGGATTATGTGATGATTTATGTATAGAGTTTATTTGTATGATGATTTATGATAATTTGGGAGTAATATTGCTAAACTTGTATTTGAGGTGATGGTTGATGAGAAGGGGGAGAAGAATACATTTTTTTTTATTTATAAAAATTTGCTACTCTTATTCTTTTCCTTTAAGTTTTCTTTTTAATGATGAAGGGGGAGAAGAATACATGTTTTTTAAATTTATAAAAATTTTCTACTCTTTTTCTTTTCCAATAAAGTTTTTCTTTTTGATGATGAGGGGGAGAAGAATACATGTATTTAAATTTGTTAATTGGCAAATTGTAAGAGAAGCTTACATTTAAAGAGAGTAATTTATGAAATCATTCTTTAAATACATGAAAGGTTTGTCATCATCAAAAAGGGGGAGATTGTTAACATTTATGTTAACATAACGTTGATTTTGATGATAACAAACAAAATTAAGAATGATTAAGTTTTTGAAAGCTTAAATTATTTTTCATACATTTTAAATAAATCATTATTTTCACATTATAAAGGTTTTATATCTAATGGAAAAATAATTTTATGAAATTGGTTGTTTTTCAAGTTTATGGTTTAATTGAAAGAATTTTAAAAACTTTGAAATCAACAAGTATTGCATGAAATTTTGGAAAAGGATTTATTTGAAACATTTTATAGCATTTTGGGTCATATCATAATTTCAGAATGTTTTGGGATTCACAAAGTAATTTTTACAAATTCTGAAATTGGACTTAATTACAAATTTTATAACGTTTTGGGCCATACTACGCTTATGAAAAGTTTTGGGGTCAAACTGTAATTTTCGCAAACAGTGCACTGTATCAAGCATATCAGTAAGCGGCAATCCGGTTATGCTAAACGGCAATCCGGTTATGGGGCAGAAACTCTCCGGATGAAAAGCGCAATCCGGTTTCGTAAGCGTAATCCTTAAGTTATGGGGCGTAAAGCTTCGAGCATAAACGGCAATCCGGTTGTGCTAAGCGTTTAATCCGGTTATGGGGAAAAGGTTCTGGAGCATAAACGGCAATCCGGATATCACAAGCGGCATTCCGGATACTCAAAAATTTAAATTTTTGCCTTAACGGTAACATGCAAGCGGAATTCCGGATACCATAAACGGTAATCCTCATTATGAGTAAAAAAAGTGAATAACGGCTAGTTTTTTAGCTCCAACTATAAAAACTCAAAACCAATTCATTTTCTATAACTCAAGCAAGCAAAATCAAAGAGCACACAACATATATCAAGCTCTCAAATCGCAAATCAAAAACATTGAATCATCTTTTGTTCTTCAATTTGTTCATCTACTCTTAAAGAGAGTTTTGTTGTAATCTTTATTTTTCTCATCAAATTTGTGAGTGTATAAGTGTGGGAAACACTTGAGTGAAGAGATTGGGGGATAATCTCTTGTTGTAAAGGTTCATTGACACCTTGGAAGTCAATTGTAAACATTTGAAGCCTTGGAAAGGCTTGGATAGTGAAATCCTCAAGCTTGGGTTGCTTGGAGGCGTGGACGTAGGCGGGGATAGCCGAACCACGTAAAAATCCTTGAGTTTGCTTTCTCCTCCCTAACTCATTTATTATTGTGCCTTTATTGAATTTATTGTTTTCGAATTTATTAAGGCATTAGTTTTAATTGTTGTGCGATTTGCTTAGCTTAATTTTTAAAATCCCAATTCACCCCCCCTCTTGGGTTGCCTAGTTAGTATTTCAAACATGACCACAGAGGTATTGCAGCGGGTGGAGTTTGATGCAACTCCATATGTATCAGTTAGTTCTACATCAGAGAAGGGTTCGACTATGGAGGTGACACCTAGAGTTGAAGAAGAGATTGTTTCTTCTGATGTCCTACAAAATGAAGAAACAACTAATGATGTAGATAATGATGATTCTATAGCAACAAAGAGGCCAAGAAGAGAGATAAAGAAACCCGGATGGCTTACTAAAGATATGGTGGTAGCTTATGCACTTCCAGTTATTGATGATGACATCCCCAACACTTTCGGCGAAGCATTACGCAGTAGTGAAAGTGATCAGTGGAAGTTAGCCATGGAGGAAGAAATGAAATCTCTCTATCAAAACCAGACTTGGGAACTTGTAAAGTTACCAAAGGGGAAAAGGGCTATTGGCAATAAATCGGTCTACACCAAGAAGCAAGCATCTTCGAATCAAACAACTCCTCGATACAAGGTAAGGCTCGTAGCAAAAGGTTTTGCTCAGAAGGAAGGTATTGACTATAATGAAATTTTCTCTCTAGTTGTAAAACATACTTCCATTTGTATCCTACTTGCCTTAGTTGCAGAATATGAGTTAGAGTTGGCTCAATTGAATATTAAGACAGCGTTCTTACATGGAGATTTAGAGGAGGAAATCTACATGACTCAGCCTTATGGTTTCAAAATTGCTGGAAAGGAGAATCATGTGTGTAGATTGATTAAATCTTTGTACAGACTGAAGCAATCACCAAGGCAATGGTACAAAAGATTTGATCAATTTATACAAGGGCAGAAATTCACCAGAAGTGAACACGATCACTGTGTTTACTTTAGAAGACTACTAGATGGAGCTTTCATCTATCTGTTACTCTATGTCGACGATATGCTAATAGCTTCGAAGAATAGAGGTGAGATTGAAAGTCTAAAGAAGCAGTTGGCTTCTGAGTTCGAGATGAAAGACTTGGGTTATGCACAGAGAATACTTGGGATGGAGATTCGTAGAGACAAGAAGAATGGGAGCGTATGGTTGACTCAAAAATCTTATTTGAAGAAAGTGCTAGAAAGATTCGGTATGTATGACAAAACTAAACCGGTATTTACACCTCTAGCTCCTCACTTCAAATTAAGCTCTTCTTCATGTCCTTCATCACCAAAAGAGCAGAAGTACATGACTCATGTTCCATATGCTAGTGCTGTGGGTAGTCTGATGTATGCTATGGTGTGTACGAGGCCCGATATATCTCAAGCAGTGAGCATGGTTAGTAGATACATGCACAATCCGGGTAAAGACCATTGGCTTGCGGTGAAGTGGATTCTCCGATATCTGTATGGGACAGTTGATATTGGGTTATTGTTCAATAAGGATTTTGTTCAACAATGTGTTGGGTATTGTGATTATGATTTCGCTGGAGACCTTGACAAGCGAAGATCAACAACGGGCTACGTATTCACATTGGGTGGAGATCCGGTTAGCTGGAGGTCGATTCTACAATTGACAATTGCTCTATCCACTACGGAAGGAGAGTACATGGCAGCAACTGAAGCTGTAAAAGAAGCTATTTGGTTGAAAGGCTTGTTAAGTGATTTGGGAGTAATCCAAGAGAACATTACGGTCTTCTGTGATAATCAAAGTGCGATATTCCTCGCGAAGAATCAAACATATCACGCTTGGACGAAGTACATAGATGTGAAATATCATTATGTGAGGGAGATTATCGAGGGCGGTGTTGTATTGTTGAGAAAGATCAATACCAAAGATAATCTATCAGATATGTTGACGAAGGTAGTTTCTGGAGTTAAGTTTCAACACTGCTTGAAACTAATTCAAATCCTTCGATTGTGTTAAGTTTTTTCCTTCGAGAATTTTGAACTACGGTTGGCTTGATCCCAAATTTTGGGTACGTAGGCAGTCACAGAGATGCAGCCAATGTGGATCCTTTTGAGGATCGTGTGAGGGATGAAGTTTGAAGGATCATTGTCAATCAGCTCAGATTTGGATAAATTTTCGCCGAGGTGGAGATTTGTTGAAAAATCAAAGCCGTGTGTGTGGCTCTTGCACGCGTTTTGAACGCGGTTTGGACGCGTTTGGAACTCATTTTTTCGTATTTATCCACGGACCACCTGTTTTTTCGTATTTTTTCAGAAATACAGAATTCTTAATTTTTTTTTTTTTTTGCTGAACTCTACTTGAAGTTATATTATTTTGCACTTATCCACTACTGTGTCATTGTGAAATAACGATTTTACTCTTATGATGTTAGCAAAGTTATAACGGTCTCCAAACGGAAGTAGAAAAGTAAAAAAAAATGTAACTTCAGGTAGATTCCAGCCCAAAAAAAAAGAATTGTGTATTTTTAAAAAAGGATAAAAAACGGTGGACAATGGATAATTTCCGTTTATTTATTCACAAAATTAACTTTTCGATGCTTCTATCATATGAACCATGCATTTTCTCTTTTTATTCAGGCTATGACATTGAGGATTCTCAGAATTTTCCAATAAAACCACAAAATACATCTGTGCCTCCTGCTGTTGCTGCTAGATTAGGTAACAACTGTATTGTAGTTCTTCTTTTGCTTTGTCAAAATACAGCCACCTTAACCTAAATCACTTTCTAAACCCCCGTTATCTGATTAACTCTACTCCTACTTTAATCTCACAAACCACAGAGCATGTATGTATAATGTATTCATGACATCAGCTTCAAACCTAATAAAAGGGGACGCGAACCCAAAAAAGTAATTTTAGGTAATAGCTAAGCATTCTTCATTTGTAATCATCCCAAAATTCTTAAGCTTATAAGTTTCTAAGCTTTTGAGTTCTGAAAGTGTGAGAAATTAGAGAGTGTGTGTGAGAGTACTGGTGTATTTGGGTTTTGGAAAAGTGAGATTTCTTTACTCAAATTTGTACTCAAATAATTGTTAATAATACAATTATTTTTCTCTTGCTCCCGTGGACGTAGGCATATTGCCGAACCACGTAAATTTTTGTGTCCTTTATTTTTCTGTGATTATTCGGTGCGCTTGATTCCGCATTCCGCGCACAACAAAGTATTATAAGAATTCTAATTTTTTGGCTGCAAATGCAGGCTTTAATCCATCATTTATATGGAGAAGAATTTTATGAGGTAGGCAAGTTATCAAAAAAGGAATTAGATGGTGCATAGGAAATGGTAAAAGGATTTCAGTGTATAAGGACAAATGTTTGCTAAAGCCAGATACTTTCAAGCCAATTTCTCTACTAATTTTGCATGTGGATGCTATTATGGCAAATCTAATCAATACTACAAATCAATATGATGAAAGAAAAGCTTGCAAATATCACTTATTAGCTTGAAAATAAAATCACTTGTTTAGTTGTTATCAACATTTCGGAGGATATCATCCATCTTATTATGGAATGTATAACCATTTGTAAGGATGAATGTGCTTTGGAATGGAGAGATTACAAAGGATTTTGAACCTTCCAACGGCATTAGGCGGGGGGATCCCATCTCCCCTTACATTTTTGTGTTGTGTATTGAAAGGCTTAGTCGTGGCATCTCTCAAGCAGTGAAGGATGGTGCTTAGAATCCGCTATGTCTCTCAAGACATGGCACCCCCTTTCACATCTATTTTTTGCATACGACCTCCTGATCAGGCAAGGATTATCAATATGGTCCTTGAGGAGTTTTGCAATAATACTGGAGCAAAAGTAAATAAAAATAAAACCTAAATTTTCTTCTCTAAAAGTGTATATAACAGTGAGGCTTCCTCTATTGGCAATTTCTTTGGCTACACAATTACAAAGGATCTTGGAAAATATATGGGCATTATTGTTTCATTCACAGGTGAACATGAAGACCTATCATAAAATTCTTGGAAAGGTAGAAAATCGTCTCTTAGGGTAGAATGCTTTGCATCTATCTCTTGCTAGAAAAATCACTTTAACCCAGACTGTATTACAAGCAAGACCATTATATGCCATGCAGACATCAGCAATTCCAACTGGGGCTAAAAACAAGCTTGATCAAATTTGTATGAGGTTTATTTAGAGTAGGTCGGTCGGTTGGAACACGATCTACCAGCCTAAAATTTATGGGGGTTTAGGCTTGAAAAATATGGAGATGATGAACAGAGCTCTAATAATGAAACTGGCGTGGGGATTGATTTTTTCACCAAATAGCCTATAGTCTAAAATTCTTTATACAAAATATGGGTTAGTTGACTTGACCCCTCCTTGTGTGTTACAAACTCATAATGGTTCACATCTGAGGAAGGTAATTGACAAAGTTTGGCCTAATACTCTTAAGGGAATACGATGGAATATTGGCTATAGTAGAAGGGTACGATTTTGGTGGGATGTTTGGGCTACAAAAGAAAAGCCCCTGGTATACTTTGTTATGGCCCCTATTCTGAATGATATTTTAACGGTGTTGATTTGTAATTTTGTTAATATAAATGGTAACTAGAGTTAGGAATCTTTTGAACACATTCTTCCCAACTTCATCATTCTAAGAATAGCAGTTGTCCAGCCGCTAATGGAGGAAAAGAGTGAAAATCAATTTTTCTAGGCCAACTCCAAAAAAAAGAATTCTCTATTAGTTCAGTCTATGCTGCTCTTACTGCAAATAGTAACAAGGTAAAGAGCTCTGTTTGGAATTTTGCTTGGAAATAGAATGGTCAACCCTATATGCAAACTTTTATTTGACTTGTTCTACATGATCGTTTGAAGACAAAATCTAAAGTTAGGCAACGCCGCATAGATATTGATTGGAGTTGTGATTGATGTGGGCCGGCAATGGAGACTATACTGCACATCCTTCGTGATTGTTTTATGGCTATAAGATTGTGGAATCAGCTACTTCCAAGTGAGTTGCATCAGTAATTCTATTCACTTAATCTTAGAGATTAGATTTCTCTAAATTTAAACAGTAACCGAGTTATAAAGAAGGACCTGGAGTGGCCTTGTGTTTTTGGGTCATAATACGAAGATTATGGCTCTGGCGAAATCAATTCTATTTTGACAAGTTAACCCCTTGCATTAGGAGCATGCTATTGGATGTTGTTACGCGAGCTGAGGATATTTCTTGCTTGAACAAGTCTGGTCAACTGGTAAAGGAAGAAAACTGGAGAAATGGATCGAGTGGCTACCTCCGGCATGGCCGTGGTGTGAGCTTAATTCTAATGGTGTAATTAAGAGCAATGGATTCACTTCTGCTAGTGGTCTTATTCAAGACTATTGTGGGAGTTGGATTGGCAGTTTTGCAATGAACATCAGACATTGCTCAATCACGGTTGCTGAATTATGGGGCTTATACCAAGGGCTGGTCATGGCGTGGGACTATGGTGTTCGCTGGTTGTTCGTTGAGGTTGACAGTTTGTGTATTGTGCAGATGCTGAATATCTCTGCAGAGATGGCTAATGAATTTTCTCAGTTAGTAAGGACAATTAAGGAGCACATGCAACGAAGTTGGCACATCACTGTAAACCATATCTATAGGGAGGCGAATTTTGCAGCTAACCACCTTACAAATTACGCTTCGAACCTTCCCCACGATTACCATAATTTTAGTATTCCCCCAACTAGTGTCATTCCGTTTCTTCGCAATTATATGTATGGGATAGCTTACCCTCGTTCAATTCCTTCATAGCTCTTTTAAGAGCCCTTCTTGTACAAAAAAAAAAGTAATAAGATGAATTTATTTCTTGAATACCATACGAGTTAGCAATAAGCTACCATGAGTTCAAAGTTGGCTTTCCTCAGATTTTTGGTCATTTCTTGGATAGTGTTGAGCATGTCCTGAGATTAAACATTAACACTTTGAAGTGTAAAAGGAGCTTGGAACCAAATCTTCTTTGCTACTTTGTATTTCAAGAGAGCATGGCTAATAGTTTTGACGCTCCATTTGCATCTTTGATGGATTGGCTCTTGCAAAAATTTTCTTTTCCACAGGTTTTCAACTAATGATAACAGGTTTCTGAAGTTCTCCATATGAAGATTTTGATCATTTTAGGAAGCTCAAGAGACTATAGTGATTCCATTGGTTTGAGATGTTTTCTAAGCAGCTAGATGCATTTGGAAACATGATCGTGAGTGCTAGTTGGCACCCACTTTTCACTGAGTATTCACCTCTTTTGCCAAAATGCCATAACACTTCATTTTCTGACTGTTATTTTGGTAATGGAACCTTAAGAATAAATATTGTATCCTCATGCCTAAAATATTAGTTCAGCTTTTTTTTTTTATCCCATTGATTTTCAATATTGATTAGATCTGCCACAATAGCATCCACAGGCAAAGTTGGTGGAGAAATTGGCTTGAAAGTATCGAGCTTTAGCAACCATTTGTCCTTATACACTGAAATCCTTTTACCATTTCCTATACGCCATCTAATTCCTTTTTTGATAATTTGCCTACCTCATAAAATGCTTCTCCATAAAAATGATGGATTAAAGCCTGCATTTGCACTCAAAAAGCTAGAATTCTTATAATACCTTGTTTGTTTCAAGAACTATCGTTTGACTTTGTCATATGCCTTGTTAATATCTAATTTAAGGGCCACCGGATCATTCATTTTCCCTTTGCTATATCTAATTTTATAAAGCCATTATAACCAACAACGACATTGTCTGTAATGGGCCCATTGGGTATGAGTACACTCTGTGTTGGGGAGATGATTTGGAAAAGAATTGGCTTTATTATATTAGTCATTGCCTTAGCAACAATCTATACATAACAATATAAAAGCTTATAGGCCTATAATCAGTGACCTTTCTAAGCTTGGCAATTTTGGGTATTAGGGAAATATGCTTGTGGTTAAAGATAGCCAGGTTATCTTGCTCATTAAAAATGTGTAAGCACATTGTAACTATTCTCCTACGAACTATTTGCCAATGTTTTTTAAAAAAGACACTAAACAAACCATTTGGGCCTAGGGGCTTTGTGGGGCTCATCGAAGACAGGGCATCAGCAATATTCTCCAGTGTGAATAGTTTCTTCAGTTGAGCATTCATTTCTGAGGTTGAGCATTCTTTGCAAGACAGCATGAATTTGGCTCTATTTGGGCTGCAAGAGGTGAAAAGCTCTTAAATATAATCAAAAAACTTTCTTTCCACTTCATTTCGCTTTCTTGTTCAGTACCCTTGACTGTTTTCTGTTTCTTATATTTTATTATTTCTCTTTCGAGCGAATACTTTGGAGTGGAAAACTCTGTGTTCTTGTCCCCCTCCCTTAGCCAATCAACTTACGGTCTTTGCTTCTAATAGATTTCTCATCTATTAACACATTGTTGACTGACTTTTGATTCTTCTAATCTCTTCTTTATTAACCAAACTTGAATTGTTATGCTTAACATTTTGTAGGTGTTGCATCAGCTTATCTTGTTTTCTTTGCCTATCTTCAAATTTATCTTTACTCCAAATCTTAAGCTGAGCTAAAGAGCTTTTGGTTGCCCTTTAAAAATGTTGCATTGGATCATCCCAAACTCTATCACCATATTTATCCTAATCATCCTTCACTATATTTCTACAAGCTTCACATGAACTCTACATATCCTTGCAGTGATCTCGAGAGAATGATCTGCTCATATATCTCAACTTGTTGTACCTTTCTTTCACCTCTAAAATAATTAGACAGTAATCTGAAACCCAATTTATTAGATTTGATGTTGTAGAATCTTAGAACTTACACCCTCAATCTTTCCTACAAAGAAGCCTGTCCAGATGTACTTCAATGTGATGTGGTCCATATCTCCTTTTTGACCATGTAAAATGGTACCCCTAAAAGCCTATATAAACCAAGTTGCAAGCTTCCATAGCCTCTCTAAATTTAGCAACCATGTTTAAGTTTATATTATTACCCTTATTTTTCTCATGCAAATGCATAACTTCAAACAACACTGAAGATGGGGAAAGATTTGCTAGGAGTATTCGTGGATTGGATTTTAGAGATTGAACATCAATCCATATCCGATCCACGATTTTACGGATTATAAATTTTCAATCAAATTCTATTCACGGATTAGTGAAATTCAATCTAAATCCAATCCATACGTCAATGGATCGAATGCAATTTGACATAATCTATATCTAATCCACCATGTTGCGGATTAGTTTGTGGACTGAAAAAATTTTAATTCCGTCCAATCTACGAACTAACTAAATAAAAAAATTTAATATAAAAATAATTTTACTATTGATCAAATTTAAAATTAAATAAAATAATTGTTTAAATAAAGCTAGAAAATACGTTTAAAGTTTCAAAATATAACACACCAAACAGAAAAAAAAAATCTCATTCATTTAGATTAGTGCGTGGAAATTAACTATTTAGAAAACTATATTTTTTTATTTTTTATTTTTTATTATTATCGGATAAGATATAATATAGTGTTAATGTAACTATATTTTAACTTATTTATTTACTAGTAAGTACTAATGCCATATTTACAAGTTCTACTTTTTAATTAAATAAATACATTTTATTTTTTTACGGATTTATAGAAGGAGATTCATATCTAATCCACTGATTGCGGATTATCAAATTTCAATCCAATTTAATCCACCAATTCACAAATTAGATTTCTACGCATCAGACGGATTGAGCATATTAGATTGGATTCTGAACACCACTAAGATTTGCTAACATTTCCAATAGTGTCCAAGTGTGATGTTTTTGACTAGATCTGGATGGCCATAAATCTTTGTGCATCTCTATACTTTTTCAATAGCATTATACACAACTGCATATATATGGTGAGAGCTATAAAAAGTGATGTCAACATCTACATTCGAATTCCAAAACAAAGATAAGCCTCCTTCCATTCCGTTTCCATTTACCATAAAACAATTCTCAAAATTAAAATTCCTACATCCTAAGTTAACCTGTTGAGCCCTCATCTTTGTTTCATAGTAAAAAAAGATTTAAAGCCAGTGCAAATGGAGAATTTGTTGATTACTAGGCCCATTCAAGGCTTCCCATTGTTCCAGCTTAGAATCCTCATGGTTGGCCATGGGGCTAACCACCAGCCTCTGCCAATAAATCTTCCTTCGTTGCCTTAAAATTCCCCTTGCACCTTGTTCTTCGTCTACTAGCTTCAGCTGTCAAGCTATTTGACAAAGCCTTAAAAGATCGTGATTGTGTAATTGCTTTGATGGGCTTAGGTGGTTGTGCTTGGGAGATTGCTTTGGTTGGCTAAGCGATCTTTCCTTTTACTTTCCGGGCTAGGCCAGCTGACCACACTACTGGGTCTTTTGGTGCTGATTGGCCTAATAGCACTCACATTTTCTATCTTTGTGTTTCTTACTTGCAACTTCCCCTTTTTTACCTTTAGGCTTCATTTTAATCTTGTTTGGTCCATTATCTACCTCCTCTTTATCTGATATAGTGTACCATCATCAACATTTTTTATTAGCTAAAATCCTCGAACTTTCATTGCTTGTAAGAACTTCATTTTCCCTCCAATCCTCGTTTCCTACCCTTATACTTTTGCTTCTGAAATGGTTATCATTGCTGGCCACCCTATCCTGCTTCTTGTTCATCTCACTGCCCTTGCTTTGATCACTTGTAGATTTTTCAGCTTTTATCAGTCAGCACTAATTGTTCCTTGTCAACCTCTAATTTATGACTTGTAGCCATTGGTTCCCACTTTCATCTAACTCTGTACCTGTTTTGTTCGGATATGGCCCTTTTGCCCAATCAGGCTGTGTTATGTTTGATGTGATTTTGGACTGTTGGCTACTATGACATTTGCTTTTAATTGGAAAAGTTCATGGTTAGCTCTCTTCCTGATTTGGTTCTACTTCACCCTTTTAGCCTATGCAATTGCTCTTATCTATCTTCCATAAGACAAATCTTCATTTTGTTGACCTTTATATTTCAAACATTCTCTATATTGATGGCCAATATGTGCACAATAACAGTAGAAATCCGACAAATTTTCATAACTGGCATTGGAATTCTACCACCTTCTTCCTACAAAAACACAATCTTTTTCAGAGGCTTTATGATGTCAATAAAGATCCTAACATCAGCAAACTAGCCCATACGTTCCTCTGTTTCATCTGTTTCTATTTCCTTCACCATGCCAATCTTTTATCCCAACTTTTAAATAGCATCCCTATTTATACACATTATGGGTATATCATAAGTCTGCACCCAAAATGATAGATGCATGAAAGATTGATTCTTAATATCTCTAATACCATCTGGTTTAGATAACACTCACAGAGCTGTATTAATTGCCATGCCCCCCACCCATGAACACTATTTTATTTTTTTCTTCAGAGGCAAATGTGAAGATGAATATATTATCCTCCATACTTTCAATCTTTACTTCTTTCACCGTTCTCCAAGCTTGTCTTTAAGCTTGTTGCATTACTTCCTTCAAACCTTCATTGTTTATAGTTCGTGTGAGTAACACCTTTTCCACCCGGTAATGTGCCGCAACTTTCTCCATTTATCTTCATTCTCCCCATAAAAGTTACTATATCTTCCTCTTCTTCGTTTAAATCTATTGCCTGACACTTGCCGATTAATTCCTCAGCATCCATAATTTACTATCTTTCCAGCAATGGAAGCTTCTCTACCCACCCTTTAAAGACTATAATCAATTGCAACCCGTGAGAAGTAGCATAACCTAAGCTTTAATAAAAAAAATAGTAAAGAAAGAAAACTAAGAATAATAAAACACCCAATCATGGATAAGTAAAAGTAAGCCATAAAAGCTTCAGTCCTATTTCATTTTAGTACCCCTTTAAGGAAAAAGTACTGTAGAAAAAAGGCAAAGACAAGCTAAAATTTGCACAACTAAAAACATGAAAAGCAAAAGCCATTATTATTTATTATTATTATTTTAAATTTAATTTTTTTTCATATTCTTAGAATTTTAGGAATTTAATACGAGATATTGACTCTAATACCTTGTTTAGAAGCTGTTCAATACTTTAGTCTAAGAAATCAGACTAACAGATAAAAGATTGATACAAAAAATGAGTTAATGATAAAAAAAAAATACCCTTCATGCATGAAAAAGAAAAATTCTTTACTATGGTTAGAACTTACAGTTGGTTGAAGTGTCTATAGACGACAAGGATACTAAAAGATCAAATGTCCCATGGGTGATGGGTCAACAGAAATAACCGATGAAGATGATCGTCATTTGATCCAATCAGACAGTGCACATCTTTCATTGCTACCCTCCTCTGCACTACTAACGTTCTTGATGCACCACAAGTCTTGGCCCAAAACAATTTCCTCCGGTGAGGGATGGCCTTTGTCACTGGTTCTTAGGACCCACCTCAGCAACAACCACCTGCCCCATTCCCCACCCCCATTAAAAATTTTTACCTCCATTCTCCACCCTATTTCCTAATAATTTTAGTGGAAGGGGGATGGGGAATCCCTTCCATAAGGGAATTCCTCATCCCCACTCTATTCTCCATTTATTTATTTTATAGTATGTATAGATACATAATTTTAGTAAATTAAAAACCAGAGACTTAAAATAAAATCATCAACATATTATAAAGTATTTAAATTATTTAAAAAATTCTCTAAAATTTTGAAACAATATCTTAAAATAATATCAAAACTGAAAAATATTTGAATAGGGAAACACCATGAAAGAGAAAAGAAAACACAATAATACTTTAGAGTTGAAAAAGAATTATATTATAGGGTTTTCTTTTAGTCATATCCTATTTATATTATATAAAAAAATTAATAATTGACATTATAGTTGATAAAACAAAATTTATTAAATAAGAATTAAAAAGATATTTACATATAATGGGGATTGAGGTAGGGGTGGGGTGGGAAGTACAAAACCAAACCCCACCCCTTTAAAAATTTGGGATTATTTCTCCCCCCATTCCCTACCTTATTCCCAAAAATTATTTAAAATTTTCCTCATTTATGGAGCCCCGAATTCGTGGAGAATTTTGCCATCCCTACCCATCATTTCTAGACTCTAGCCATTTTATGAGTGAAGGCACATAGAAACTTCATGAGCCGCAATGCATACTTACCTTTCATGCAAACCTTACAAAAAAACAAACCCCAAATGGCGTAAATACATCAGCAGCAATGCCAAAATTTGTATTCCATTTGGATTTACATAATTTATAGTGGATCCAGATGTGGGTAATATCCATACACATTCTGGGCAGATATTCTAATTATGTGAATCCACACATTTAAAACATTTATTTGTAAATTTATAATGTTTTAATTGTTGAAAAATAATCTTCTAATACAAGACAAATCTAAAATAATCTAAAATAATATTTATGAGTACATAGGTGTATTATAGTATTTATGTGTAATGTGTTTAGAGCTTATGGTTTGTGTTTTCTTACATAAATTATGTTTTTTATTTAATTTATTTTTAAAAAAAATGCAGATACAGATATTCGGTTTTTTTTTTTACACACTGTGCAAATCCTCAATTTCTACATCTAAGTCTGTATTTTTTATTATATGAATCTAAATTTTTTTAAATCCGAATCCTCTTATGGTGCGTTTACTTACCGGATTGGGGAATCGGAATCCGGAATCGGAATGATTGACGCGTTCTTGCAAAAACGGGTTTTAATCAATCGGAATGGTGGGGCCCACAACTATTTGGGAATGAGGAATGGGAGATTGATTCCCATGGGGGAGGTGGGAATCAATCTCCCATTCCTAGGAATTCCCATTTTGCCCTCCCCCAAAACTAAAAATGCCCATTTTGTCTTAAGTTATAATTAATTAATATATTATTATAATTAATTAACTAATTATTATGATTAATTAATATATTAATATATTATGAACTATAATTATTAATAATTATAGTTCTTGAATAAATAATCACAATAATTAATATATTATTATTATAGTTTATTAATTAATATGCTATTACAGTAATTATTAATATTATTACTATAATTAACTCATATATTATTATTAATGAATTAATATAATTATTACTTTTAATTAATATATTAACATATAATTATTAATAATTATAATTTTTGAATAAATAATCACAATAATTAATTTATTGTTATTGTTATTTTAATTAATTAATTAACTGTTATAATAATTATTAATATAATTATTATAATTAATTGATATATAATAATTAATTAATTAATATAATTATTAATATTAATTAATATATTAACATATTATTAACAATAATTATTAATAATTATAGTTTTTGAATAAACAATCACAATAATTAATTTATTGTTATTGTTGTTATAATTAATTAATTAATATACTGTTATAATAATTATTAATATAATTATTATAATTAATTCATATATTATAATTAATATATTTATTACTACTAATTAATATGTTATTAACAATAATTATTAATAATTATAATTTTTAATAAATAATCACAATAATTAATATATTATTATTGTAATTAATTAATTAATATATTATTATAATAATTATTAATATAATTATTATAATTAATTCATATATTATTATTAATTAATATAATAATAATTATTAATAATATAATAATATATTATTAACAATAATATATTACTAATTATAGTTCTCGAGTAAATAATCACAATAATTAATATATTATTATTTTAATTAATTAATTAATATATTATTATAATAATTATTAATATAATTATTATAATTAATTCATATATTATTATTAATTAATATAATAATAATTATTAAATAATATAATAATATATTATTAACAATAATATATTAATAATTATAGTTCTCGAGTAAATAATCACAATAATTAATATATTATTGTTTTAATTAATTAATATATTATTATTTTAATTAATTAATTAATATATTATTATTTTAATTAATTAATTAATATATTATTATTAATTAATTTAATAATAATTATTAAATAATATAATAATATATTATTAACAATAATATATCAATAATTATAGTTCTCGAGTAAATAATCAAAATAATTAATATATTATTATTGTAATTAATTAATTAATATAATAATTATTATAATTAATTAATATATTATTATTGTAATTATTTATTAATATAATAATTATTATAATTAATTAATATATTATTATTAATTAAATAAATAATATAATTATTACTACTAATTAATATATTAATATATTTTTAACAATAATTATTAATGATTATAATTTTTGAATGAATAATCACAAAATTAATATATTATTATAATTAATTAATTAATTAATATTAATATTATTAGTTAATATATTTTTATAATAATTGTTAATATAATTATAATAATTAATTAATAAAATTTACAATTAATTAATATATTAGTTAATAATTATTATTATAACAATAATCCATTAAGTACTTTTTAGTAATTTGTTACAATCTAACTCATTCCGATTCCAATTCAAGACAAAGTAAACACATTAATGGCAATCCAGCTCATTCCGATTTCGATTCCTACAATTCAAGTAAACAACTTAATTTGATTCCCATTCCCTATTCTCATTCCAGCTCATTCCAATTCCTGTCCATTCCGATTCCAGCCCATTCCGATTCTAGTTTAGTAAACGCAGCATTAATCTCTACAGATGCAGGCCGAATCTGAATTTATTTGCCATCTCTGCATGATAGGAAAGAAGGCAGCTAAGCCATGGTATCCATGTATCAAGCGACCTTGAATTAACACAACGTGCATATTTTGAGGCCGCAGATTGAATTCTTTCTTTTTACTCCATACACTTAAAATTGAAAAACTTGGAGGAAGAATGCCGGCTTTCGGATCCCATTTAGATTAATAATATTTTGGGAACGGCCATGAATGTGCCCATTTAGTAAGTGGAGAGTGCTCATTTGGGCATATTTTAAGCCCAATATATATATATATATACACACTTTTAAACTCCCACCATTAAATAAATGAGAATTAACATAATTCTTTCATTTCTTGTTATCAAATAACCGAATAAGTTATATTTATGACTTAATTAAATAATAAAATCGTTTAAATGGATGGCAATAATTATTAATTTAAACGGATAGTAATTATACACTTTATTTAATTATCATGCGGACCATTTATTGGAAATTCTTACATATGCTAGAAAAAATAAGATTAATGTATCTATGAAAAGCTCCAAATTAGTGAAAACTAGGGGTTCAATCGATTCTGCGAGTTTTCTCGAGTTCGGGGATGTTGGGATAATCTCATCACTCATAAGCAATCAGGCATATTCAATTTTTCCCCTGTGGTTTGTGATCAATGTAACCAATAGCGATCTCAACTATGTTAATTCACAAGATAAATAGTTTTGAAGTAAAAAAGAGAAATTGATCTTCAATTTAAACTTCGGAACAGGTTTATTAATAGTAAACGAAGCTTTGTTTTTCAAAATACTTACTTAGGTAACTTCACTCTTCCAATATTACCCATTTCGTTTATTTTAATTTAGATCTACAAATTAGGGCGGAAAATATAAATAACTTTCAGAGATAACAAAAAAAAATTTCTACAGCACTCAATTGTGAGCTTTGTGAATTGATTGCATTAGATAACAAAAGAATAGCTAGGTTTATATCTATCTCAATTTCTTAGCTCACAGGTAACATATTATTTTGGGAAGCAGATTAATATGATTTATGAACAATCAAAAAAGATAATGCCATCAACTTCTCATTCTCAAGCAAATCCTAAGAAGGTGAATTTCAGAATTTAGATCACTTATATTAATTTCGATCAGTCTTTGAATTCGGAAAGGAATAACCTTATAAATTATTAATAAGTCTTGAAAAATTAAAAAATTCTGTTACTCACAACCTTTAAATTAATTGTTTTTCCAAATACTGTCAGGGTCACGTATATGGTAGAAGTCACCGTCCACAATAACGACAACAATTATAAACTTTTAAATTTTAATTTCAACAATATATAGGAGCAACATAAGCAGTTGTGGAAACTTTAATGACAATATGTAGCCACGAGAATTAACTGCAACGTAGCCAACTTTAATTAATTTTTCACTGTATTATCTCATTAAGTTTTGTTTAATACTGCTGTATTATCATTTTTTATTCTTCATTCATTAATTAGTCGTTACAAGAAAAGAGAGTTTCTGTAAGCCCCAATGTGACTGCAGAAAGCAGGCATCACAAACGCCACTTACTTTATGATAGAAAAATACTTATGCTTGTAAACTTTAGTGGCTGTGACAAAAGACTCCGCGTTTGCCATGCCTCAGCCATCACAAAGTCAACTAATATTTTAGTACTCTTACAAATTTCAAATTGTGAATTAAAAAAAATGATGAATCTTGACATGATATCTGGAATGGTAATAAATGATGTATTATTGGTAAATAAAATATAAAATAAGTAAATTAAAATAAAATAGAACATAAATGATGTAAATAATAAGTAAATAAATAAATAAGTAAATAAAATAGAACATAAATAAAACATGAATAATGTAAATAGAACATAAGACTTGTAAATGAAAGGTAAAATAAGTAAATTAATTTAGGAGTAATAAATTATTGTATTATTGATAAATAAAATAAAAACTTATCATTATAATATAAAACTAATAAATTAACATTATATGTAAAATAAAGCATTAATCAAGCAAATAAAACATAAGACCTATAATAGAAGGTAATAGTGTGTTATTGGTAAATAAATCCAAAACTTATAGATATGATATAGAACTTGTAAATCTACATTAAGTATAAAATAAAATATAAATGATGTAAATAGAGCATACGACTTGTAAATGATAGGTAAAATAAATAAATTAACTTAGGAATAGTAAATTAATATATTATTAGTAAATAAAATAAAAGCTTATCACTGTAACATAAAACTTGTAAATCAATATTACATGTAAAATAAATCATTAATTAAGTAAATAAAACATAAGACCTGTAAATAGAAGATAAATCAAGGAGACTAACATAGCAGTGGTAAAATGATGAATTATTGGTAAATAAAGCATAAACTTACATCTAACTTACAAATGTAATATAAAATCAGTAAATTAACATTATGTGTAAAATAACATAAAAATTCTATAAATGAAATAGAAAACCTATAAATGACATGTAAAATAAGTAAATATTAAAACTTACAAATGTAAAATAAAATTCACAATTTATTGTTTTTATTTCTAAAATGAAGAATGATAATTTTGGTTCTGTGTAATATCTATGATGAGATGATAATTTTGGTTTTGTGTAATATCTATGATGATATATGCGAAATTTTATTAAAAATAAAACTTATTTTCAAAATCAAAATTTCAAAAATATTTTTTATATTTTTCAAAATTATTTGTAAGATAAGTGATTTTTTATCTTTCTAAACCTCATCCACAACAGTCTCAAATGATTTTTTGGTATAAGTAAGAAGCAAATTTTGAAACTTCATAAATTTTTATAAAACTAAGAGTTAGATCCAATTTTATTGATATTTCATATATGTCTAGTAATATAAGAATATTTTTTTATTTTATTTCAGCTTGATCTACATCAAGAAAAATAATTTTGTTAATTAACTTGTATAGTAAACAAATACTATGATAGAAAATGAGGAAAAAAAGGTTTTTAAATGTCCTAGCATGAGTATAAAATTTATGGTTAAACCAATTTAATAAAATTTATAATTGTTTTTAGTACAAATGCTTTGTTTTCAATTGATAAGTAATTTTTTTCTTTACTTAAACAAATTAAATAAATAAACTATTTTAATAAAATTAAAGTCTAATTTTGATTTTATATGTATTTATTCTGTTTGCAATCTTAAAACATCAATTTACCACCTTTATACCTTTCATTTACTAACCTTATGTATAGTTTATAAAATTTATATTTATCACAATATTAATGTCGCAATTTTAATCACAACATCATAAAATTTTCCTTTGGTTATTTTAGTGTTTAGATAGTCAAACGATCAAACTATCAAACATTGCTCAGGACCTCAATCAAGAAAAATAAAGCTGCATAAGAACAAATGAATGATCTAATTTGCTTAATAACGAACCAAGAACTTTAACCAAGATTTGAGATGATTAAGAAACAAGAAAATGAACAAACTAACATGCAGTCACACACAGAAAAAGAACTCATACTTTATGTGGTTCAGTTGTGCAATGAACATAACCTACATCAATGGGAGAAGCCACAACAATGAGATTTATTAATGATTCAAAGTGTTTTTACAAAGCACACATAAGATAACTCTTTCTCTCTCTCTTAATTCTCTCTAGAAAGCTCTAAAAACCATGCTGGAACTGACTGAAAAATCAGCTTATACAGCTGCTGTCTCCAAACCCAGGTTTCATCATATTCTGCCACGTGTACGACGACCTTGCAACGAACTTGATTCCTTCCTCACGTGCTTCATCACATGCATCACTTAATCTTTAGCCAAAACGCCTACAAGCAATGTCGTTTTGAATTCATTAACTGAATGACATGCCTTGCTCGTGATAGCTTGAACAATAGGGATGGCAAAAATCCCCACGCGATTTTACTGCCTCGATTTTTCCCATTTGGAGAGGGTATGGGGATAATTTCATACCCAATTTCTTATTCGGGGAAGAGACGGGGAAATTTTTTTACCCAATTTCTTATTCGGGGAGGGGACGGGGATGAGGTGGAATCCCCATCCCCTACCAATTTTCCCATTTTAATTTTATTTTTTAATTTTATTTTTTAAAATTACTAGTAAATAAATAATAAAATTTAAATTATAAAATTATAGATATTGGTAAAAATAACAAATATCAAAATATTTATATTATTAAACTTTTAGGCCTAATTAACTAATTAAAGTCTTAAATTTTTATTTAAGACATTAAAATGACCTGGTAGATTCTATTAGTCTAAAAATTTTATTTTAATTTTAATATTCATTAAATATTTTAAATTTAAATCTATTTTTTATTTATTTTTAGATGTTATAATTGTCCACAGCGAATCACAATTTTAATATCTAATATAATTTAATCTAATATTTGCTCTTGATTTGCTCTGACTTAACTATTATGCTGCAAAGGGAATAATCCACATTTATAAAGTGTCCACACCACCATTGAAAAAGTTAATTTTAAATCTAAATTCAATTTTTTTTGTAACAATTTTATATTAAACTATTAATTTGTTCATGATAGTTTCTAAAAGAAGTTTGTATCTCTTGCATGCTGCGTTACTGACTAATTTAATGGATGTGACTTTTGTAATGGATATTAATGTAAGATATATTTCGAACTTTACTTTTATTTAAATTTTTTATTTTAATATGATTAACTCAAAATCGAAAAAAAAATGTATTAGTTATTCGGGGATCGGGGACCCTCGGGGATCCCCTGTTATTATTCGGGGAGGGGATGGGGATTCTCTCAAGTAATTATGATGGGGACGGGGAGGGGACGGGGACATACGTAAAATATCGGGGATGGGTTCGGGGAGATTGGTCCCCTCTCCTCCCCTCCCCATTGCCATCCCTATTGAACAACATAATAGCCAAAACATTTCTTGTCGTCAAAGAACCGAATAAGTTATACACTTTAACTTATGACTTATAACAATATCTGTTCCTTAAATGGGTAGTAATTATTGACTTATCTACTTTATTTAATTACCTAGCCAATATCATGTGTACCATTGATCGCAAATTCTTTCATCTGCTGGACAAAATAAAATTAATTTCTTTATGAGAAGCTCTGAATTAGTGAAAACTCGGGGATAGATCAATTCCTCGAGTTGGGAGATGTTGGGATCATCTCAACACTCATTAGCAATCAGGCATATTCAATTTCTCCTCTGTGGTACGTAATCAATAGCAATCTCAACTTTTTTTAATTCACATAGATAAATAGTTTTAAAATAAAAAAGAGAAATCGATCTTCATTTTGAATTTCCTAACATGTTTATTAATAGTAACAAAGCTTTTTTTTCAAAATACGGTACTTGGGTAAAACCACTCAGCCCATAATACCGAAACCCATCTCATTTATTTTGATTTAGATCTACCAAGTGGGTTATGATTTCTTCTTGTGTTTGTAAAGCATATAAATTTGATGCATGAGCAAAATCCAAAGATGCTAGGATTTGACTTGTGAATGCCTACTGCCTAATTATCGAACTTGCTTCAATTCTTGACAACTGAAAATCTAAGATTAAGATAACTGAATTTCAAGCTCTACCATTCTATATTGGTGAACTTCTGGGCTAGAATCTAAATAGATTTTGACTAAGTGTGGCTCGATCGACTTCAGCCGACCAAGCGTTTGATAAGAAGCTTGAATGAAGTTTTACACTACAAAGATTATGGGTTATGATTTCTTGTTGCTTCCAATATAGGCATTTCTAGTTACTTTCAGGAACTCAGATTCGTGTGTTCTAGTTTTTTGCATGTACTTTCTAATTTGTGTTTGTGATTCCATATCCTTATGCTTACTGGCTTATTTGCTCTTGCACGTAAGTGCTATTTTCACTTCATTGCCTAATTGTCAACAAGTTGCATGAAGTCTTGCAATGCTTATAAAATAACAATAATGTTGCTCATGCTCGTTATAAGCCAAAAATTGGATATGCATGAACCAATATATTTGGCACATTGAACGAGTAGGTCAATTGCAAATTTAGAGTTATATTGAAAATATAACTATATGTGTCTTAATGGAAATGAAGTTCGCATGTCTTTACAGTCTTAGGTCCGAATAAAAAATAGTATAAAAAATTAAATTTGTATAATCGGTATATTGGTTTGTTGAAGAAATATTATTGAGTTTGTCATTGATAAGGTAAGAAGTTAATCTCTGACTAACAGTATCTCTCCTGATCTGATTTTAATTTGAAGAACCAATCTTTTGTGATATTAATTTGAATACAAGAAAGACCTTGGCATAGTATCCAGTGCAAGAGCGACTCTCTTGCTTCATTGGTTAAGGCATATATGCAGTTTCTATTCTTTTATAGGCAATTCAAATTATGATTCCATGTGTTTTAATCAATGAAACAAACTTAAACCATTGAACATTGATTTCCACAAGGTAAGGTGTTGGTTAATACAGCCATGCATGAGCTTTTTCAGAACTTAATATGACTGTTGTTTTACTGCTTTGCATGCATTTGCAGGTTTGTGAATATTTTGTAGAAGCTGTGGAGAAAAATCAATATGGCTGGTTTTGGTTCTGTGTAAATGGCGATGAAAGTAATTAATTAGCTTGATGAGAAAATTAATTAACTCTGCTTAATTTATGTTATTTACGAAAGGTTAGACCTGAAAGTTTAGACATTCAAAATGATAATGCAGAACAATAAATATGCATGCATGTGTATATTGAGCTTACGTTACGTACTTACTAAATCATTTACAGCAGAACCTCAATAAATTAATAGGGTTGACGTCATATAAAATCTATTAATTAAAAGAGATATTAAATAATTGATAAATTAATAATTTATTAATTTATAGAGTTATTTACAATTCAATTAACATATATTTAATAACTAACTATTTAATGTATTTTATCAATATTGAATCTGGATTAAACTATCTAGTCAATAAGAAAAATAAGAGATGAGATTCAACTTAATTTAAAGTTAAGAAAAAACTAGTAAATAGTAGAGTTATATTTTATGTAATTAGAATATTATAGTCAACTACGTTTGTAATTTTAGTAAATTATTAATTTATGATTTGAATGGGACCACAAAGTTATATAAGATTTTTCTAAAAAAAGTATTATCTTATTATTTTATTAAAATTATTAATTTAGTCCATTGACCAAATCGGAACCGTAAAAATTTATTATATAATGGAGATTCTTGATTTATCCAATATTAATTTATAGAGGATCTACTGTACTTAGAAACTCATAAAATTCATACATATGGAAACGAAAATTAATGAGACAATCGTATCAATCAATATAAGCTCAAATTGTCACATTACTTCACTATCTGATCATCTAATCATATAGCTAGTATGATATTATTGCACATAAACTAAAAATCCATATATGATAGTTTCGAATTTAATTATGATGTACATGATATTATTAAATTATGATGTACATGATATTATTAGATATTTGGTTGATTGTATGTTGCAAAGGTAGACTCGGATCTCATCTAATACTTGATGCCTCGGTCCGGTGCATTTTCTTTCGTATTTATTTTATTTAGCTATTTGAATTATGGTTTATAACGCATACAATAATAATAATTCTCAGCCAATGGATCTCTTTAGATATAAAAGAGTTTCTACACTTTGAACCCATTTTTAAACTTATCTAATCTATATTCAACCCTATGTTATCATGGTCATGTTAGTGAAAATTTCGAATATGGAGGCAAAGAACAAAATAAATTTGATTGGATTTGAGACGTGTATGCACACTTTCCTTTAAAGTTTTATTTACCCTCACCACTATTAGTTTGCTATAGAGTTTAATGGCAAATTACCCCCAAGATATAACAAATCCTAAATACAATCTCTAGCAAATAAGATTGTATTCCAAAACGTGTATGAAATCTATAAATCTATATATTTTAAATTTAATATGAGTGTCTATTTAATGAATAAAAACGTTTCTTCAAAGACACATCATTTGGTTTGAAATTTGCATCTATTCACAACTGGTTCGCCGAATACACAAAACCGGATATCCATTTCTTGTCCAGAGAGAATTCTACAAGAAACCAATTTACCGATTCTCAAATCCGACTAGCCGTTTCTTGTTCAGAATGATTACTGGTATCAACCAGTTTGCCGGTTCTTAAATCCGGCTAGTCAGTTTTGTAGAAGCAAAATAAATGCTTACTGGACGAAAACGGTTAGTCGTTTTCTCCCTAAATTTCAAACTTAAAATGTTATAATCTCTCTTACAATCCCCCACTAGATTGTAATATTTTTCAGATTTATCAATGATAAACTTATACGTACAAAAGGTATCTTTCGATTTTAACCTTTAATTAGTGATGTATTTCAAAGCATTTACAAGACAATAGTGTGCTAAGCATTAAACTTTGTCTCTTAAGTAAATACCGGAGATACATCACATATAAGCCGTCTCATATTTCAAAGTTACGTTCCAATATTTAGCACTATTTTGGCCTTATGCTCTATCTTGGATTCATGAACATTTACAAGATTAAACCACGATCTTGTTAGAAACGGCACCATTTCTTATGTTCACTAAGGTGAAGCTTTAAAACATATCTCTAGCTACTATAAGACTTAAACTTCATTAAGAGTAAATCTCAACCTCAACCTCAAAACTATTTGCACCAAACATCTCAAATGGAATTATTTATTTTCAGTGCCAAACCAGTCACATAACAACAACTTGTTATTACCCATTTAACTATGGAATAGCGGTATAACTATTATATAGTTGGGTTACCGTAGTTGGTGACTTTATCAAAGAAGGTTTCAATCCTATTCCAAAAGATGTATCCTTAACTAAATCTCTTGAAAGACCTTTGTTAACGGATCCACTAGGTTCTTATTAGTCCTAACATAAACAATATTAATAACACCATCTGCTATTAATTGTTAAACATATCTAAACATATCCATGTCTCAAGCTAATATGTCTAGATTTTCCATTATACACTTTATTATAAGCTTTAGACAATATAGCTTCGCTATCACAGTACAAAGAAATAGATGGCATCGGTTGTGGCCAGATCTTTATATCAAACAATAAATTTCTCAACCATTCTGCTTCCTTCCCTGCACCTACAAGTGCTATAAACTCACTTTCCATTGTTGAGTGAGTTATGCATATTTGTTTCTTTGATGTCCAAGAAACAGCTCCTCCAGCAATTGTAAAAATCCAATCAGAAGTGGATTATCACTTGTATTGGTTATCCAACTAACATCTGAATGTCCTTCTAGTACTTTAAGATAGTCATTATAAAACAAACCCAAATTAATGGTCTTTTTAAGATAACGGAATATCCTTCCAATTGCTTTCCAGTGTTCAACACTAGGGTTACTCTTGAATCTTGACATTCTGCAAACTACAAAAGCTATATCTTGCCTAGTACAATGCATAGCATACATCAAGCTACCAATAGCACTTGCAGATTCGAGTTGTGCTACTGCTCGACCTGAATTCTCTAGTAATTTAATACTAGGATCATATGGGGTATTAGCTTCTTTAAATTTCAAATAATTGAATTTAAGAAGCACTTTCTCTATATAGTGAGGTTGACACAACGAGTAACCCCCACTATGTTTATTCACTTTTACACCTAAGAAAGTATCTACTTCACCAAGATCTTTCATCTCAAACTGAGAAGTTAAATACTTCTTTGTATTAGTTACTCCTTGCATATTTGTGCCAAAGATAAGCATGTCATCTATATACAAGCATATAATCACACCAAAATCATTTGTAAACTTAGAGTATATACATTTATCAGCATTATGATGCTTAAAACCATAAGATAAGATTACTGAATCAAACTTCTCATGCCATTGTTTTTGGTGCTTACTTTAAACCATAAAGCGACTTGACTAACTTGCATACGGTTTTCTCATTTCCAGGGAAAACAAATCCTTTGGATTGTTCCATATAGATTTCTTCATCAAGATCACCATTAAGAAAGGCGGTTTTAACATCCATTTGATGCACACGAAAATTATTCAATGAAGCAATTACAAAGCGCACTCTTATAGATGTTAATCTTGCCACCGAAGCATGTGTATCAAAATAATCAATACCACTTTTTTGCTTAAACCCTTTGGCTACTAATCTAGCCTTAAAAGTTTGCAAAGAACCATCATTGTTGTACGTTCTTCTAAACACCCATTTGTTGCTAATTGGTTTAGATCCTAGAGGAAGATCAAGCAAGATCCATGTTTGATTTGACATTATCGAATCCATTTCATCATTTACCACCTCTCTCCAAAAGGAAACGTCTCTATAAGACATAGCTTCGCTAAATGTCTTTGGATCCTTTTCAACATTTAACAACAATGGTACTTTGTTAAGTATATTTTTCCTATCGTCTTCAACTAGGAAGAGTAATGCTTGTGATGAAATAAAATCCGGAGCTAAACTCTTTTCTTTCTTTTCATGTTGACTTCTCCTTGGTTCGAAAGATGTCATAGACTCTTTCCTTTTATTGTTATTAATGGAGGTACCAGGATTATTATCATATGGTTGATCAATAATTGATTCTAATTCAATATTAGAATCATGTTGAAATTTATCTTCAATAAATTCAACATCTCTAGATTCCACAATCACATTAGAATCTAAATTTAACAATCTATAAGCCTTGGAATTTTCAGCATATCCTACGAAAACACTTTTTATACCTCTAGCACCTAACTTTGATGATTTAGGATCATGTATTTTATAAAAAGCTAAACAACCCCAGACCCTAAAATATATCAAGTTTGGTTTTCTTCCTTTCCAAGTTTTATAAGGAGATACATGTGTTTTCAAAGATGTGATTCTATTATGAATATGACATGCAATGAGTAATGCTTCCCCCGATAAATTATTTGGTAGTCTTGCATTAAGGATCATGGAATTTATCATATCCGTAAATATAGTATTTTTCCTTTCAGCTAAACCATTTTGTTGAGGAGTAAATGGAGTTGATTTTTGGCAAATAATTCTAAATTCTTCACAATAATTATCAAACTCAATTGAGAAATATTCACCACCTCTATCACTTCAAACTATTTTGATTTTCTTATCCTTTTGGTTCTCAACTTCAGCTTTAAAAATTTTAAATTTATCAAAAGCTTCATCTTTTTTTATAAGTAAATACACATAAGTGTATCTAGAACAATCATTAATAAAAGTGATAAAGTACCTTTTACCTCCTCTTGTCAAAATGCCATTATACTCACAAATATCAGTATGTATTAAATCTAATATTTGAATATTTCGTTTGGCTTTAGGAAAAGGTTTCTTAGTCAATTTAGGTTGGATGCATATTTCACATTTATGAATTTTAACATCATTACAATTAATCAAACCATGCTTAGACATATATTTCAAAGATCCAAAATTTAAATGTGCTAATCTAGCATGCCAAACATAACAAGACTCAACAATATAAGCTAAGTTGATATCATTATTATTAATGCTGAGTTTGTACATTTCATCACAAGAATACCCTTTCCCAACAAACATCTCATTCTTTGAAATAATACAAGTATTACCTTCAAGTACAATCTTAAGCCCATGCTTACACATACAACTAGCAGAAACAAGATTTTTCCTAACGGAAGGTACATGAAAGACATTATACAATCTAACTTTCTTTCTAGAAGTAAAGTTGATTTCAACTACTCATTTCCCTGCTACCATGGCTGCATTATTGTTCCCCATGAGAACCTTTTGTCCTTATGTTTCTTCTTTATACGATAAGAAAAATTTCTTATCATTACAAACATGAATGGTTGCACCTGAATCGAGACACCAATCGCAAGACTTAGTTTCAGCCATATTGGTTTTGGTAATCATGCCAATTTGCATCTTAAAATCATAGCACAAATCTCTTCAGATTTGTCTTCAACAACATTGGCGTTGTGAGAATTCACTTCTTCATTTTTCTCCTTGAATTTACAATCACTTTGGCAATGGTCTTTCTTGCCACAAAAGAAACAATTACCAGAAAACTTTTGTGTTCTGGACTTCTTGAATTTCTTGTCATTCCTAACTTCGAAATTCTTTGAAAATTTACTAGCTTCAACAACATTAACCTTAGTAAAATCATGTTTGTCGTTGGATTCTCGAGACCTTGTCTCTTATTTGATTACCAAGAGTTTTTGTAATTCTTCTAAAGTTATGTTCTCTTTACTATGAAAGAGTTTCTTTTTATAATCATTCCAACTTTGAGGCAATTTAGCAATAATAGCCCCAACTTGGAATGATTCAGAAATTTCAACTTTTAACTCCTGAAGCTTAGTTACTATAATTTGTAATTCATGTATTTGATCAGGAATGGATTTTGCGTCTACCATAACAAATTCAAAATATTTTGAGACAAAGAATTTATTAGTACCTTCTTTCTCCGTTTTATATTTGTACTCAAGAGCATTCCAAATTTCCACTGGATAAGCCATAGAATTGTAAAGATCATAGAGCCTGTTAAAAAGTGTATTGAGTATATGACCCCGATACATCAATTCATTATCTTCATGCTGTTTCCTTGCAGCCTTAACAACTTCGGTATCATCTTCTTTTGGCTCTAGAAATGGTTCCAATTTTGGATCAAGAATGTATGCAATTTTAAGTACATTAAGAAGAAATAACAATTTTCCCTTCCAAAGAGTGAAATTAGTGCCATCAAAATGATCAAGTTGAACACTAGGATTAAGAAATGAAGTCAGATTCTTCTCAGCTTCCATTTGCAAGTTTAAAACCTTAAAGATTGTTAGTGAAAATTTCGAATATGGAGGCAAAGAACAAAATAAATTTGATTGGATTTGAGACATGTATGCACACTTTCCTTTAAGGTTTTATTTGTCCTCACCACTATTGGTTTGCTATAAAGTTTAATGGCAAATTAGCCCCAAAATATAACAAATCCTAAATACAATCTCTAACAAATAAGATTGTATTTCAAAACATATATGAAATCTGTAAATCTGTATATTTTAAATTTAATATGATTGTCTATTTAATGAATAAAAACGTTTATTCATTGAAAATTTACAACCATTCAAAATGGTACTTCTTCAAAGACACATCATTTGGTTTGAAATTTGCATCTATTCACAACCGATTTGCTGGATACACAAAACTGGATATCCGTTTCTTGTCCAGAGAGAATTCTACAAGAAACTGGTTTACCAGTTCTTAAATCCAGTTGGTTGTTTCTTGTCCAGAATGACTACTAGTATTAACCGGTTTTCCGGTTCTTAAATTCGGCTAGCCGGTTTTCTAGAAGCAAAATAAATGCTTACTAGACGAAAACGGTTAGCCGTTTTCTTCACAATCGACTAGCCATTTTCTCCCTAAATTTCAAACTTAAAATATTATAATCTCTCTTACAGGTCAATCGACTAGCCGTTTTCTCCTTAAACTTCAAGTGATATATATTGGTTTTGTGGAGGACGAAATTCGAGTGGTTCAAATTTTGTTAGGCCAAAATATTCCAAATACAATTAATTTATTCTGATAAAAAATAGCAAATGAAAAAAACATAGATTGTTTTTATATCCGAACATTTGATTATTAGATGTTCCTAAGAGTTCAAATTTTTTGTTCAATCTTGAAGTCATAAACTAGTTCTATTCGGACAATAAATATAATTGAATCAAAAGAAAATGTATAAAGAGTTCTGATAAGACTTAGGGCTAAATTAGGGCTAACTTTTATTGATTAAATCAAAAGAAAACAAACAATCCTGACCTACAATTCGAGAGGTAGGTCAATCTCTCCCAAAACTCCTAATAGTTCCTAATACCAGATAAAACTCAACATAAACCCTAAATGACTCCATAATATCTTATTTATAACTGAACCCTAATAAATAAAATTACCAAACTGCCCCTACCCTTAAAATTACTAAACAGCCCCTGCATCTTTATATTTGCGCCTCACATAAGTTTTCACGGATCTAACATTACACTTTGATAGGACTTAGGGCTAAATTAGGGCTGACTTTTATTGATTAAATCAAAAGAAAACAAACAATCCTGACCTACAATTCGAGAGGTAGGTCAATCTCTCCCAAAACTCCTAATAGTTCCTAATACCAGACAAAACTCAACATAAACCCTAAATGACTCCATAATATCTTATTTATAACTGAACCCTAATAAATAAAATTACCAAACTGCCCCTGCCCTTAAAATTACTAAACAACCCCTGCATCTTTATATTTGCGCCTCACATAAGTTTTCATGGATCTAACATTACTCCCCTCCCAAAAAGACACCTTGTCCTCAAGGTGGAATCCGGGAAACTGTTGTTGTATCAACTCATATGGTTCCTATGTCGCCTCATAGTCAGGCAAGTCCTTCCATGTAATCAACACTTCTTTATCAGCAGGTTATCCTGTTACTCTTTGCCGTACTCCCGCCACAGCAGCTGGTTCTAGCATTACCTCCATATCCTCAGTCAATGTCGGCGGAAGTGAAGGAGAGGGTGTATGTTCTCCAATAGCTCGTCTCAATTGAGACACATGAAACACTGGGTGAATGACCGATGTTGGTGGCAGCTTCAATCGATACACCACCTCTCCAATCTTTTCTATGATCACATAGGGCCCAAAATATCGAGGGGAGAGCTTCTCATTCCTCCGATGCGCAAGAGACTTCTGCCGGTATGGTCGTAGCTTCAGATAAACTCGGTCTCCTACCGCAAATTGTACGTCCCTCCGATGACCGTCGGCCTGTTCTTTCATTGGCTGTTGTGCCTTAGATAGATGCCTCTTCAACTCATCAAGTATTCGATCCCGTTCCTCCAAGTATTGATCCACCTGCGATACAGGTGTCGAACCTTGTCCATAGTACACCAAATGTGGAGGATCACGCCCATATAAGATCTTAAAAGGAGTGGTTTGTACAGCAGTGTGATAAAAAGTATTGTACCAATACTCTGCCCATGCTAACCACCTCGCCCATTGCTTAGGCTTGTCCAACACAAAACATCGCAGATAGGTCTCGACACATCGGTTGACTATCTCAGTCTGCCCATCAGTCTGTGGAAGGTAAGCTGTGCTCCTTTTCAAAATTGTTCCCTGCATCTTAAACAACTCCCTCTAAAAATGGCTCAAAAAAACCTTATCTCGGTCTGTTACTATCGACTCTGGAATTCCATGTAAACGTACCACCTCACACATAAACGCTACTGCAACCGTCACTGCAGTATAGGGATGTCGTAGGGGTATGAAATGAGCATACTTACTTAGTCGATCGACCACCACCAAGATCACCGTGTATCCATCCGAACGTGGCAATCCCTCAATAAAATCCATCGTCACCTCCTCCCAAACCTTATGGGGTAGTGATAATGGTTGCAACAACCCTCCTGGCGCCATTGCCATATATTTGTAGCGCTGACACACATCACACCTCGCTACCATCTCCTCAACATCCTTCTTCATCCCAACCCAATACAGCTCTGCGGCCAAACGCCGATAAGTTTTTAGAACACCGGAATGTCTCCCAATAGCAGTCTCGTGAAACTCTCGTAACAATTTCGGTATTTGGAGTGATGTCCGCGGCAGCACCAAGCGCCCCTGATATAACAGTCGCTGTCCATGCATGAAATAACCCGCGTATCCCGATTCCCCACGCAACAACAATGTTCGGATCTTCGCCAGCCCCTCGTCCGCATCAATCTCTTGTAACAATGCGTCCCAATCCATCACCAAAGGCACCGATAAAGCTGCCAATTGAGGTTCCTCCTCCCGTCGCGATAAGGCATCTGCCGCCTTATTCTCCAAACCCGGCCGATATTGTATCTCAAAATCAAGCCTAGTAACTTCGTCAACCAACGTTGGTGTTCCTCAGCCACCATCCGTTGCTCCAATAAGAATTTGAGACTCCGCTGGTCGGTGCGGACGATGAAATGTCGCCCCAAGAGGTATGGCCTCCACTTCTGAATAGCTAACACAATTGCTATGAGTTCGCGCTCGTAAATTGATTTGAGTAGAGCCTAGCCGCAAATACTTGGTCAAGAAGTAAGCAATTGGGCGTTGATTTTGCATAAGGACTGCTCTTAACCCATGCCCAGATGCATCTGTCTCTACGATAAATGGTTGACTAAAATTTGGTAATGCTAGCACCGGAACACTAGTCATGGCCCGCTTAAGTTTCTCAAAAGCTTGCGTCGCTACTTCCCCCCATTGAAAACTATCCTTCTTTAACTGCCCATTACCGAGGCCATGCTATGGTGCTATACCCCTTCACAAACTTCCGGTAATATCCGGTGAGCCCCAAAAAACCTCTTAACTCCTTTAGTGTCTTAGGTAGAGGCCACTCCAGCATTGCCACTATCTTAGACTGATCTGCTGAAACCCCATCAGCCGACACCACATGCCCCAAGTATTCCACCCTTGTCTTCGCAAACAAGCACTTCTTCTGGTTGGCATACAGTTGATGTTTTTGTAACTCCTTCAATACTAACTCCAGATGACCCACATGATCCTCTAAAGTGCGACTGTAAACTAAGATATCGTCAAAGAAAATAAGAACAAACTTCCTCGAATATGGCTGAAATACCTTATTCATCAATGATTGAAAAGTGGCTGGCACATTTGTAAGGCCAAACGGCATAACCAGAAATTCGTAATGCCCCTCGTGAGTCTGAAATGCAGTCCTATGTACATCCTCTGGTCGCATCCGTATCTGATGATACCGTGACTTCAGATCTATCTTTGTAAACACCGTCGCTCCATGCAACTCATCCAACAACTCATCGATCACTGGAATATGAAATTTATCAAGTACTGTTTCCTTGTTCAATGCTTGGTAGTCGATACAAAACCTCCAGCTCCCATCTTTTTTCTTCACTAACAAGATCGGGCTTGAAAATGGACTCACGCTCTGTTGTATTATCCCAGCCTCCAACATTTCCCTAACTAATCTCTCAATCTCGTTCTTTTGTATTTGAGGGTATCGGTATAGTCGGACACTAATAGGTGAAGCCCCTTCCCTTAACATTATTGTATGCTCATGTTCCCGTCGCGGAGGTAGGCCACTGGGCATCTGGAAAACCCCCTTAAATTGCTCCAAAGAAATTTCTTGAATTGGTTCCGAAATAATCGCTGATGTCTTTGTCCGTCCTCCTTCCATGCTATGTAGCTCCACCAAGAACCCCTGCCTCACGTCTTGAATTGCCTTTACCATGGTTTTTAGTGACACCAAGGTTTTACTCAAACTCGAATCACCCCGTAGCATTACCACCTGACCATTCACCCAAAACTCCATTGTTAATAGTTTCCAATTCACTTTCATCTCTCCTAGCGTCTGCAACCACCTCATTCCCAAAATTACGTCTGTATTTCCTAAGTCCAACGGAAGGAAATCCTCCACCACCTGAACCCCTAGTAGTAGTAAGATCAACCCTTTACATATTCCCCTACTCTTTTCTATCCTCCCAGTACCCATTACCACCCCAAAACTACCGGTGTCCGTCAAACAAAGTCCCAACCGGTCTACTACTTTATTAGAAATAAAATTGTGGGTTGCACCACTATCGATTAACACCACCACTTCCTGCTCCCCTATTCTCCCCTTTATCTTCATTGTATGGTTCGGTGTAAATCCCACCACCGAATTAAGTAAAACTTCAGTGACCTCCAAATGAGGATGTTCTTCTTCGTCCACCTCTTCTTCCTTGGCTTCTTCTTCGCCTTCCTCTTCATCACACACAGTCAAGACTTGTAGTGATTTGTCCTTACATCGATGCCCTGGGAAAAATTTCTCATCACATCGAAAACACAACCCTTTCGCCCTCTTGTCCTGAATCTCCGTCTCCGTGAGGCGTTTGAAAGTCGCCCCCAGTCGTGCACTATTAGCTCGATCCCTTTGGGAATCTTTCTGTATCCCCTTAATTTGCGTTTTCTGACCTCCTGGTGGTGTACTTTGGAACTCTCGCGGGAACCCCACGGTATGGGTTTTCTGACCTACCGATAGTGTACTATTTCGGTATGAAAAACCAACTGAATTGCTCTTATTAATCCGTTTTGCTGAGTTCTTGTCCTCAATCATCTGTGCCAACTCCATTGTCTCCCCTAACCCTCTCGGCCTCAGCAAGTGTAGCGCAGCTCGAATTTCCGGCTTCAATCCCTTCATAAAATTCCCTTCTAACACTGCCTCTGAGACTTCCCCTAGACGCCCTGACAACAATTCAAACTTTTCCCGATACTCCATGACCGTTCTCTCTTGGGTCAAGGCAAAAAATTGTTCATGCAAATCCCCTTCTTGAGTGGCCCGAAATCTCACCAATAACTGGTCCTTAAATTCACCCCACGACTTCAATGGTTGTCGTTGTTCTCGCCATTGAAACCACGCAAGAGCCTTTCCCTCCAAACATAACGCTGCTGCCATTAACTTTTCCCTCTCTGAGAGTCCATTGATGTGAAATAGCGCTCTACCCTATACACCCATCCATAAGCATCCTCGCCTTCGAAAATGGGCATTTTCAGCTTTCTTACCCTAAAATCCGCTCCAAATTGAGTCTGACCTGCCCAATTTCTTGCCATTGGAGGTCTCTAACCTCCCGAATCTACTCCGGTACCTGAAAATCCCGAAGATCCCGCCTAAAATTCTCCTTGTCCAGCACCATAGTGGGCTGGAATCCCTTGCCCAGCCGTATTTCGGCCATATCCGCTCCCTTTCTCACCCGAAATCCCTCCTCCTGGCCTACCGCCCCCAAATCCAGCATGTTCAAGCCCAAATCCTCCCTGCTCGGGCCCAAATCCAGTCTGTCCAGGTTGTGCCTCACCTCCAAACGCCCCCGATTCGCTCTTCTCAGTCACCCCGACTCCTGCGCCGTCGCCCACCAGGGTTTCTGTGCCACAAAATCCTTCTCCTGCCAAACCGCCATAGCCCTTTGATGCTACCGGTGGTGGGTTGAGGTGGAGTTCGGTCAATTTCAGCAACATGGTTTCAAGAGATGAATATTGTTGTTGAACAGTGTGGAATCGCTCATTAATCGTAGCCTTGAGCGATCCGACCTCTGCCTCTAATTTTTCTTCAAGCGCATCCATCTTCTTCGCTGCCATTGTCTCAGGATTCTTGCTCTGATACCACTTTGATAGGACTTAGGGCTAAATTAGGGCTGACTTTTATTGATTAAATCAATAGAAAACAAACAATTCTGACCTACAATTCGACAGGTAGGTCAATCTCTCCCAAAACTCCTAATAGTTCCTAATACCAGACAAAACTCAACATAAACCCTAAATGACTCCATAATATCTTATTTATAACTGAACCCTAATAAATAAAATTACCAAACTGCCCCTGCCCTTAAAATTACTAAACAGCCCTTGCATCTTTATATTTGCGCCTCACATAAGTTTTCATGGATCTAACAAGTTCATCCTTTCTTCATTCAGCTGCTACAAGTAGATTGCCATATGCAACAATCTAATTTATTGTACGTTTCTTATGATAAAGAAAAAGATTAAAAAAAAAATTACAAAGTAGCCACCACCATTTTAATTAAAGGTTAGGAAAAATAATTTGAAATTTTGTAACATCATCTAATTTATTTCGTACAGAATTTTTCTTTTTTAATCCCCAAACGATGTTTCCGTTGGCTAATCTTGCACATTTTCATTTTTTGCTTGAAAATAAATAATGAAGATTGTTGTCCTTGCTCGATCAAATATATGTAGACAATATTTTCCTGTTTGGTATAATAAATTTAAACATATAAACACAATTATTAAAATAAATTCTTTTGCCAAGAGTGTATTAGATATTTAGATAAGTTTAGATAATAAAATTTAAATTTTAGAATTTTATTGAACAAATAGATTCATTAATAAGTAATTTAGAGAGTTCAAATAATCATGTCCGCAATGAATATGTTTATACATATATTTTTTTTAGTATATTAAATCATTTGGTATCTGAAGATCACATTGGGCCTTGAATAATTCATATTCGGGTCAGATAGGACCCCTAACGCAGCAAAACTTTCCTAACAAGTATTTAACGCAGCTGCATTCTCAAGCCTCGAACCGAAGTCCTTCATTAAGTTAGAGCAGGCTCGTGCCAATTAATCTACGAGCTCGTTGGTGTTTATGCATATTTTTTATTGAGTGAGAAAAGTATTCGATGCAATTACTTTGTACAGATAAATAGATAATTACTTTTTTTTTCTTTTGTATTTACTCTTTGGTGTTAATTATAAATGTATCAAATAATAATTAAGTAGGTATCTTGCTTTCGATACTTAATATATGAGCATTAATCAAAGACATGTTGTTTTGCATGTTACGGTGCGCGTATTATATATATAGAGAGAGAGAGTTACTTGTTATGAGAACCTTGTTCTTCCAGTCAAATTCGCGGACCAAATTTAACCATTAACTACCTTGGCATTTGTCAACTGTCAAATTTCTAAATCTTTGCCCTATCCCACATATATGTTTTCTCTCTATGCTTGTTCCCTTTCCATTCTTTAACTGTTGTTTTTCCTTTTATTCATATTCTGCCAATCTTTTCTTTCTTTCTTTTTTTAAATTTATCTGTTCATTTTGTCTCTCAATCAAAGATCTTTCAATCTTGCCATCATGTCGGATCCACAAATGCTAAACGCAACGAGTCCTAGTAAGATTATGAATTTTATACTAACATGCCAATATACTAATCAAATAAACTCCCACGGTATTTGGCATCATAATCCCTTTAAATTCACCACGCCAATGCTATTGCTGCAGATGGTTCTCATCTTCTTATCCACCAGAGCAGTATACGTTTTGCTGCGACCTTTACATCAAACTACAATCATGGCACAGATTATTGTAAGTTCATTGCATGCCCTAATCTCTAAGCATCAGTCTCTCACACATTTGTTGTCCAATGGGATAACGAATTGATAGCATACATTAATATTATGCCCCTGGGGTGCGGACTGCGGACGACTTGCTTTCGACCTCCTTGTCTGGCCAACCACTTGAATCCGAAATCATTAATTATATATGCGCAATGACATGATTTAAATTATAAAATTCACTATTTTAGACATTTCTTGTCCGGCGGGATAATGAACAGATAACGTACATTATTACGTCCGTTGGCCATGGTCAAGTGGCTTTCAGGCACTTTGTTTAGCTAATCACCTCAGTTTAAATCCTACAATACATCAAATGTATCATATCAGACATATAACAAGAAAATGATGTTATGACATGTGTTTACGTATCTTAATAATTTATCATTTAAGTAATGTTTACGTTAAATCAATTATACATATCATGTATATATCAATTGGTTGTTTTACCTGTAATGTATTGTAGAATTTATCCTGGCAATGATAACATTATTCTTTGATTTGATTTAAGAGTATTGTGCTTTACAATCGAGCTATACATGTTGATTGACTGCGTTTGCATTTTCCAGGGTGGTGCATTAATCGGCCCCTCAGTTCTGCATGAAATTCCTTTTTTAGATGGGTTGTTTCCAATGGGAAGCAGATATGTGCTTAGAACTTTTGCTGAATTTGGCATGATCTTACACGCATTCGTGTTAGGAGTACAGATTGATCTAGGATTAGTAAAGCACATAAGAAAAAGAGCAGTGATAATTGGTATCACAAGCACATTACTACCATTAGTGTTTGGCTTGTCAAGCTTCTGAATCGTACAAAGAGAAAGCCATCTAGATGATGAAACAGCAAGCTCAATCGGTCCTTCAGTGGTGGTTAATTCCATGACTTCATTGGTTGTCATAACTGGCCTCCTTAAAGAACTGAAAATGCTAAATTCAGAGCTGGGTCGCTTGGCTACATCCATCACAATTGTTAGTCACATATTTGGTTGGACTGCTAGTATGATTTTGTTGAGTGTTAGAGATTCTCAGAATAATTTAACAACTATAAAACCACTATATGTAACTCTAGTAGTAATCGTTTATTACATCATTGTGCTTTTTCTCGTGCGACCATTAACAATGCAGATAGTCAGCAAAACCTCAGAGGAAGAATCTATGAATCAACATCACTTCATACTAACAATATGTGTAGTTTTGGTAACTACAATTTTGGGTACCCTTGTTGGCCAAAGCTCCATATTAACTGCCTTTTTTTTTGGCCTATGTTTACCAGATGGACCACCGTTAGGCACACAATTAGTACAAAAACTTGATTTTTTCACATCAGGATTCCTGCTTCCTGTTTTTTGTGCTATAAGTGGAATAAGAATGGAACTATATCTCATAAATGAGAAATCATTTATAAAGATCGAGTTCATCATCTTAATGTCCTATTTAGGGAAGTTCACAGGTGTAATCGTACCATCACTGTTCTTTGGCATGTCTTTCTTGAAAGCTTCGTGTCTAGCTCTCATCATGTGTTGCCAAGGAATTGTCGAGATAGCGGTCTATTGTATGTGGAAGGACAGGAAGGTAAATATCTAATATTTTATTGAAAAATATTAAAGTAACAGAATACTGACAAAAAGAGAAGTAACAAGTAAACTTATTTATCAAAGTTTTTATCTTTCTAAATATTATTGCTCTATTTTATTTAGAATGATAAATGCTCCTTTAATCCGTATAATTTGAGCCAACTGCTTAATTTGTATTTTTTAAAAAATTACCATTTCATGTTATATACGTCTTGTTATCTCAATTTAGTAGTTTTAAATTTACTAAATTATTAGTTGGATTCAACAATTACAAGTAACGAAAGGCGTGTTTTAGTAAAATACAATGACTAACTAGGTAATAGAAGCATTTAGCCTAAGTAGAAAATCTTTTTCAATTAATTTAGAGTACAGCTATGTAGATATTGTCATATATCAACTAGTGGATTGTGTCATGCGCAGATCATAACTAATCAGATATTTGCGATCCTGATAGCCAACATGGTGATTATAACTGGGATTTCAACAACTATCGTGGGTTACCTTTATGACCCGTTAAGAAGATACAAATTAGACGTGAGAAGGGCAATCTGTAAATCCAAGCAAAACAGTCTCCGAATATTGGTTTGCATACACAACGAAGAAAATGTGAATCCAATAATAAGTCTCCTTGAAGTGTCAAATCCAACAAGAAATAGTCCCATTGCTGCCTTTGTGCTTCAGCTTATGGAGTTGAAAGGCAGTGTCACCGCATTTCTTAAACCACACCATCAACAAACCAAGCGTGAAGCGGCTTCTTCAACTCACCTTATCAATGCCTTTACTCAATTTCAAAGATGCTATTATGGCAACGTTGTGGTTCAACATTTCACTACAATTGCTCCTTATGCAACCATGCATGATGATGTATGCACACTTGCACTTGACAAAAGGGTAGTCATTATAATTGTTCCCTTTCACAAACAATGGGGAGTTGGTGGCATGTTGGAATCAACTGACCTTTCGATACGAGCCTTGAATAGAAATGTACTTCATAAGGCTCCTTGCTCCGTTGGGATACTTGTTCACCAAGGCCAAAACAAAAGCTACCGGCCAGTATTTACGGGGGAATTGTTGTATCATATCGTTATGCTCTTCATAGGCGGTGCTGATGATCGAGAGGCATTGGCATACAGTAGACGCATGGCTGAGCATCCAAATACTAGCCTCACCGTCGTTTGGTTTATAACAACTGATCAGAATAGACCTGGCACAGAGATGCCGGGTGATCATGAGCTTGACAATCAAGCATTTGATGAGTTTAAAGATAGTATGGTAGCGAATAAGATTATGTTTAGAGAGGAGATTGTGAAAGATGGAATAGGAACTACGCAAGTTATACAAGCGTTCACGGAAACTTTTGATTTGTTCATTGTTGGTAAAAATCATGACCCATGTTGTAAGGCTACATTAGGTCTTTCAGAATGGATCGAGTACCCTGAGCTAGGGATTCTGGGAGACACGCTGGTGAATTCAAATGATGAGTTTTCAGTTTTGGTGGTGCAACAGCAACCGAAAGAAAATAGGCATGAACTTAAAGCATTCAGTAAATCGTAGATTACCAGAAATATAAGATTCAAATTCAGCTAATTTCTTTCAGAAATTATACTAAGCATGCTTCAAGTTAAAACAGAAGGTGTTTGACAAAAGTACTAAATTGTTCGATGAAATGTCTCATTGAAGAAATGCTTAGCGGCAAAGTTTGTATTCGAATTTTGGTGCTACACGACACCAGCAAGGCCTGAGAACGAAAACTTCGTGAAGTTTCGAGAAGATCAATGGACAAGATTGAGAAGCAAGCATACGCATGGATTAAACCAAAGTGTATAACTAACCTTATAATCTTGGTCCTTGTAACAATAGCTCACCTTGTTATTAATACAGATACGTTAGTTTACAAAAAGTTCTGGACTTAAAATTAATTAAACTTTACATATTTTTATTCAAGTTTAAAAGCTTTAAAAGACTTGAATACAGCTTTGCAAAATTTTAAGCAATGTGCTTTTTCTTTTTTCTCTTTTTTTCCCTCTCTACTGCCATTTTAAATTCACACGTTTTTTCTTTTTTACTTAGCAAATTCCTAATTTAGTCATTGACTCACTGCTTAAGCGAAAGAAAATTAGTACTCTTCTGAGACTGGTACGCATTGCCATTACCATTTCAACTTCTAGCCGGCCATTATTCTATATATTTATTTTTAATTTTAATTATTATTGTTTCCATTAGATATATATATATAAGGTTTGTACTTTCTAGAAAAAGTGTATGTTTGCTTGTTTGCTATTTAGGGTCCGCCTATGTGCTTATAGAAACGAAAATCTTGAAAATGAAAAAATAATAGAAATTTTAAACAATATGAAAAAGGTCTTGATAAATTTAAAAAGTATATAGATTTGAGTGACGAATTAGTAATTAAGCAATACTTTAGGCAAGTTAAAAAAAAATGATACATTAATGTAGAATTTTCTATACAAAATCACACAGTGAAAAAAATTAATGTGACATAAAGATAAAATCGATGTAGAAAATATTTTACACTAACTATAACTTATCGATTCCAAATTCTCCAATTGTTTAAAATAGATTCTTCAATCAATGGCTCCTCTAACCATACCTTGTCGTAACAAATTTTTGTCATATTCTTCTACGTCATTGAAAATGTTGCAATAATCAGCATCATTTGAATCAAGTGGACAGTGGACAGTGGACACCATGAGATTGTATCAACCCTTCTTGTTAATATAACAATTAACATAATTTTCAAATTTTTCATTATGACTCTTATAAAAAAAAATCTTTGTCAAAATTTAAAATTTTAATATTCTTGATGTAGAATGTAACTACATGCAGGGCCGGCTCAACCTTATTTTGGGCCTTAGGTAAATGGTTTAATTAGTTTTTCTTAAAATATAAGAAAAATATATATATTATATATATATTATAAAATTTATTTAATTATTTAAAATCAATTCTTCCAGCATTCTAAAATGTAAAATTATCAAATAAAATTATATTCTACTATTGCGAATCGATGAATTTTTAATTCAATTATGACATTTTCACTTATTGTTTCTTCACTGAAATTACATTTTTTTTACTAAAATTTTTTTAAATTAAACTAATTTTTCTATTTTTTAAAGTTTTTTGATATAGTTTTTTTTTAAATAGAAAAAAAAAGCACACAGAAAAGAATAATAATAGTAGATGAACAAAAGAATATAATAAAAAAATTAGAACAAATAAATAACAAAACTAGTTAAGAGAATAATAAAAAGATAAAATCTGGAATTTGAGATTAAATTATAAATTAGCTTTATCTTAATATTAATTGTTTGAGAATTTGAGAAATGACCGATAACCATAGAGAATAGAGAAAACTATTAGATTTTTTTTCCTCTTGAGTAGAAAGTAGGGGAAGCAGGAATTTCTCTCTCTCTCTCTCTCTCTCTCTCAAGCGCCAAGAACATATAGTGTCTTACTTTTTGGAGGAAAAATTTAATAGATAAGTAACATAATGCGGTGCTTTTATAGTGGTTTAAAATAAATATAAACTTTTTAATTATAACACATTAATTCTAACAATAAAAATAGAGAATATATGGGATTGGAACTATGAATTTATAGGTTTTGTAGGAATTAAAACCCTTAAGTATTACATTAAATAGACTTTATAGGAATTTGATAGTTTATTTAGAAAAAGAGAATTATGAAATATAATAAATTAAATGAACAACAATGACTTTAAAATTCACTTTTCTTTTTTATATACAAAATAATCGTCTCATATGACTTTAGGGCCTTAGACAATCGCCTAATTTGACTAAAAATCGAGTCACTACTGACTGCGTGCGGCGTGCCACGTAATTTGAGTACTATCAGATGATCAGATTTTATTAATTTTGATTAATTTTTTGATCATCTAAAAATGTGTAAGGTATAAATTGCATAGGGTTTTGATATACTGGATAGACCCTTGATCGAATCTAAAAATTACCTCGTCGATATAATAATTTACCCATTTTAAAATCTTTTCCATTTTTTCTAATATTTTCTTATTATTGGAAAGTCGTGCTCAATCTACTGACTTTTTGGAGGTTTACTTGAATGACAAAGAAAGAAGCCACAGAGGATCTCCATCAACTTTGTTATTGACTTTCATTTTTCCAATTTTCCAGTTATTTAAACAAGAGTCTAAGCCGCAAGTCTTAGCAATGAAGTTAAAATGAGATTAATTAATTAATTAAAGTGAAACAAAAAAATTAACTAATTAATTAAGCCTAAAAGTTAAAACATGGATTAAGAAATAAAACACAAAATGGATATGTTAGGTGAGTCGGCATTAGTGGTGGGCAGCGCCAAATGGGACCATTGGGCTATTACTATTTGTTTAAATGCAGCGTATTCATCACGTAAATGTCTTTTCTTCTTCTTATCTTTTTATTTTTTAAATAATAATAAATAAATAAATCTTGTCCTTATTAATCTGTACAAAACTGCCTGCCATTCATTCTCCTTGGCTCACACACATTAACAAAAAGAAAACGTCATCAAACATCTTACCAAATTTTAGAGAATCATAATTTTTTTTTATTGATATAATTACAAAATATCACTTTTGCCGCTATTAATTTGCTCTCAATTTTTTTCTTTTATAAATTTTATATAAATGAAAAAAAAACCTTTCTATATAAACTTCGACATGCTGAAAATTCGGTCCTAAATATCTTTTTTCACGTCAAGATATCATTAGTTGTGCGAATTTATGTAAAAAAAAAAAAAAGGACCTGTGTAACTTGTGAACACTATTAATTTTATTACAAAAATACTTATAAATCCCAATTAAAATAAATTAATTTTAAAATTTTGTGAAATTATGAGAGTAAATTTTTGAACAGATCATCTATGATACAATGTGGAGATCCACAAAAGATTCAATACAGGTATTGATAGATTTGTAACATATTATATAATATAATATTTAAAAAAATGGTCAGACTAAATTAGAATAGAGCTTATTTTTTTTTTTTGAAAATAACTATTGAATTCAACTCATTTCAACTGTAAATAAAAATTTTTTATTTTGTATCTCTTTAAAATTCGAACTTAGATTATCAACTAAAGAAAACTACTCACCATTAAATAACATATGCATGTAAACAAACTTCCAGATACATACACACAATTCGGTTACTCTAAGTTGGACCATCTCTAGCTTAGCTGTTGCCTATTAAAAAGATAAATAAATAAATAACCAATAAAGGAAATTTTCAAAATTTTAAGAATGATGTGAACAAAGATGGTGATTCTGGGGAAATATCAAAAATGGCCCACCAAAAGGCGCCATCGCGGAAGGTACAACCCAAATGTGAAACCAACAAACCGGTTGACATCCACCAACTTGCGCAGCAAGTAAACCTCTTACCTCAGCTCCTCATCTTTGACTGGTCAAATCTCCAGAGGATGTGACCAGCCAGCGACATTGGTGTGGGACCCAGTGGGACCCCTCTCTTTTAACGAATTAGCGGTGACAATTGCTAACACAATTTGGATAGCAATTTATTTTGTCAGATTTTTTATTGGGTTTAAAATTTGTTAAAATCTAAATAAGTCTTCATACGATCATTTGAACGACTTATTTATTTTTAATATGAACATTTAAATGATATAGTTATTTATTTTTCTCTAATAATAAAATATAATTGATATTTTATATTGTTTTTATAAATAAAAAATTTTTTAAATACAATTATTTGATATTTATATATTTATAAATCAAAATAAAAAATTAGAATTTTTTAGTTTAAAAAATACATATATTTCTTAAAGATATTTTTATAATTTAATATTTATTTTTATTCAGACTTTTCTCTATTTAAAAAAATTTATTTTTCTATTTAAATATAAATATTTAAAAATAAATTATAAAAAAATAAATTAATTAATTAATAAAATTTCATACTTAATACATTTCACAAACAACTCCCTACAAGCTCCTCAAATTTAGTAGAGTTAGGAATTAGGATTAAAATTTTCGATTCATTTGCTTTTTCAATTATGTTTTTCATAAAAAATTGATTTAGCTCCTAGGGATACGGTGAAATAACTTCATTTACCAGCCACTCAAATTTGAATCTGGAGGAGAGAGAAAAGGAGTTGCAAAAATTAATTTAAACTTCACCTAAGGTTATATCTTTTGAAAAAAATTGGAAAAAAAAAACTACAGATTCTTATTTAATAACTAACGAATCACAGCTAGCCCAAAGAATGAAACCAACCCTGAATTCAAATCCCGTGATTAATTTAAATTATAATGATGTATAGAATCAGTACATAAAGACGACAATTGTTTCCAAATAATTTTTTTTCCCAATTTCTTTGTTTATAAAAATGGATTTAATAGCAAGTGTAATTCAATACAAATACAAAATTGAATTGAGCCTCTCTGGTTCTAGCAAACAGGCCTCAAAACAATATTTAACAAATAAGCAATAGAAGCTTCTATATGTATATATGCCTACAATTTTGAATATACATTACAAAATGTGGTAGAAATATACAAACAAAGAAACTAACAAACAAACAAACAGAATGCAATTAACAAATGAAGGTAATATTCTTATTCTTCTGAATTCTATCACAGTCCGAAATGTGCAGTAACTGTAAAACCTTTCAAATTCTGTGCAAGTTTCAAAATAGCAATGACTCGAAGAATGTGTCATGATCCCTTGGTTCTTCCTTGGCTCTTGATAACCCATTGTCTTGCTGCTGAACCTCATTCATATAAGACCCCAAAGGATTTCCATATCCGGGAAAGCCGAAGCTGCCGCTGCCCTGCAACATTTCGAGGGTATAGGGTGCTTGGCCTTCCGATGAGGATACCCTCAGATTGTGAACAGGATTGAGAATGGAGTTGTTGTTAGGCTGATGAGCCACCGCTGATGCCCTTATGGGCAGCGTCCCGTTGTTACTATTGCTGTTACTTTTATGGTTATTATTGCTGCTGTTATCCGGCAGAGCCCTGCTGCCGCTGCCGCGAGCTGCCGGAACATCATGGTTGTGCTTTCCCTCATAGGTTGTGATCACTGCTCTAAGATCGTGTGATGCTCTCTCAACATGCTTTCTCACCGGACAACCTGGATAAGTACACTTGTAGTAACTCCTGCAATTTTAATTACACAACAAAATTAGATTACTCACTATAACTCAATAAAAGAAAAGTGTTAATTCCTAAGAAAGTGAATCCTGAAACTTGGGGATAAAGCAATATGCATCCCATTTGCTGCTAAAAAGGTTAAAGCACGTGCTTTGCAGTTATGCGCCTTTAAAACAAGCCTATAAACAGAATCCACCTTTCAAGGTATATAAACTTAAACCTTGTATCAAAAAAAATGTCTTCCATAAAGCCATATTAATATCGAGAAGTCCTAACTTACAATGAAAAAGGAACTATCACTAATGAAAAACATGGTAGATGTTACTTACAAATGCTGCAATCCAGAGTAGAACATCCAAATAGAAAAGATAATTTAAAGTGAAGAAGAGAAAAGATATTCACCTTGGATTTGGATTCCCCTTTACAACTTTTTGGCCATATTTCCTCCATCTATACCCATCATCTAGAATGTCAATGTCACTAGTGGTTTGAACAACAACTCTTGGTTCTCTCACTGTTCTACTTCCAGGAGCTGAAATGCCTTCACTTTCACCCTCAATTTTCCTGAATAAAATCAAGCAAGCAAATGTTAATCCAAATGAGTATTCTGAAAATAGATATCTTAATAACTTAACAATTAAGATTACTCAAGCCTACCATCTTTTGGCCTCAGGTTCATCTTCATCAAAATCATCTCCTCCTCCAGCTCCTCCTCCTGATTTACTCTTCTGTGAACCCTGATCAATGTCATCATCTCCCACCGACATCGAAGAATTCTCAGGGGTTGCAGCTGAATCCATCTGTCCACTTCCATGTGTAGCATACGACTGATCTTGTATTTCATTTGAATGTTGAGTAGATGCTTGAATGGCATTAGAATTAACCGAGGATGATGATGATCTCCTTGTAGATTGAGGCTTGGGATGATTGTGACTGCCCTTGTAAACAATCTCAGTTATCTGCCCATCCAATGACCTTTCAACTTTCTTCTTTGTTGGACAACTTGGGAATGTGCACTTGTAATAACTTCTTGGATTTTCACTTCCTTTGACTTGCTTTTGCCCATATTTTCTCCAATTATATCCATCATCAGATTTTTTACTCTCTCTAATGGGCTGAGATTGTTGGTGTTGGTAGTTTCCAAAATCTGATTGGAACCCACTGTTGCCCTGATTGTTACTTTGCAAAGTTGTTGAAAAACTCTGTGCCAATTTTACATCTTGCTTTGTGGATTCCTGATAATTCCATGGTTGGTTTTGCTGTGCCTGAAAACATAAATTAATATAAACCAATTAGTGAGAATTCAACAGACAACAACAATTTTAAAAAAATTGAAAAAAAAAGGAGGTAGAGGAAGCTTTAAATTGAATGGATTTAAATTACGTTACATACAATTGATGATGTTGTGTTGGGCCTTGTTTGTGTAGGAAATGAGAAATCAGATTGATTTTTGTTTTCCTGTTTAACACTTTGCTGGTCGTTACTGCCAATACTGCTCTTCCAGTTGAAAGATTGAAATGCTCCAGTTGTTGGAGATGGCAGAACCTGTACATCAAACAAAAAAAAACCAAAAAAAAAAAACACCCATCAATCTAATTATGTCTAGTGAACTCAACAAGCATCATAAAACTCGGAGAAAATGTTCAAAACAGAACAAAAAACAGAGACCTCTCATCATATTTATCAAGTCAACCAAGTCTTCCAGATTTTAGATAAAAACTCATCTTCAACACAACATAAATATAAACTAAATCCTTCTCAGGCCCACATCCGTGAACGGAATTCGAACCCAAAACTCTTGTACCATCCAGGTGTCGAATCCCGGAATTTGAACCCCAGAACTCTTTTACCATCCTGGTGTCACACCCCGGAACTCTCATACCATCCTGGAAAGATTTTACCAATTGAACCAACAAGCAGAGACATGACATGATAGCATATGAATATATACAAAGAAGAACAAACTTACGTTGGAAGTGTTAAGCAAAACAGGGGAGTCCAAGAGCTCAGCGGGGCTGAGGCCAGCAGGGATAGAGAAGTAAGAAGAAGGAGAGAAAAGTGACGGAGGGGAGATGGGCAATGAGGGAGGCTGGATAGACTTGAATTTAGGCACACCCGACCCGGTTCTCTCAGCTATACGATCCGACAACCCACGAGTTGTTGTTGTTGTTGTTGTTGTGTTTCTGTTATTGTTATGAAGTTGAGCATGATCGGCCGGTGCCGATGTAAGAAGATCAGTGAAAGAAGTGGGGGTCATGAAGGGATGTGTCGAGAAAGTGAAGTTGTTTGTTGGGTGGTGATGGTGTGAGTTCGTTAAAGTGTCTAAGTTACCAGAAGAAGAGGCCATTAAAATTGAGGAGTGATTGACCCAAAGAGCTTTTTAAGAGATAGATAAAGAGAGCTTTGAGAAATGGGAAAGGAAAAATTAATTTGAAAGAAGAAAAGAAGAAGAAGAACATGGTCACGTATCGAACAAGTCACTATTTATTTAATTCATGTATTGGATAATACGATTGGGTCCCTTGTATTTATTTGAATGTTAATTAATAGCATAGTTTCTCTTTTTGTATCACATGGGTCCTCAATGCTTAGTACTGTTGTATGTTAATTTTTTTTTCTTTTTATCATACCACATAAGGTTCAAATACAATAACTTCACATGAGAGAGGTAAATAAACAATCCAAAAGTGTTGTAAAGTTAGATCTAATATTTAATTTATAGTGTATGCTTTGTTTACTTAAGAATTATCTTAACTAAAGAGATAAATTATCGCACTACTAAGAATTTAATATTTAAATATAGTATATAAAAAACCTTTTAATATGGTTCAAACTTGACATTTTTGACCCATCATAACTATTATTGATAAAGATATTATTCTAATGAGAAAAATAATTTTCCATAGTATAGGTTAACCGTCTAGAAAAACACTAAAAGGAAAAAAAGAATAAAAAATAATCATAAAATATAATTAAATATATAATTTTAATCGCCGTCTGTAATCAAAATGGAAGTAGCTTGATAAAAAGAAAAAGCATCAAATCATGCTTATTCAAATAGAACAAATTACCTTTATTCTAATTTTTTATTATTATTAATTTTTTTTAATACTTAAGATGCCTAATTTGACATATTATTGTTAGGGTACCTCACATAAGACCTATTTGACATAGAAAGGTAAAGGTATCCTTATTTGTGATATTAAAAAAGTTGGGGGTCTAAATGTTGTAACACCTTTTTAAGTTAGATGTTTTATTTGTTCACTTGGAGGAGGTTTCCGGGAAGGTAAGCGGAAGGTTTGACCGTGGAAAAATGTTACAAGGGATTGGTGCCATAGGGTATGTTTGTGTTAAAAGACAAGGCATTGTGCTAATGTTTGTGTTTTTCTTTTTTCTTTTTCCTTTTTTTCTTTTTTTCTGGGTCAAAGCTCGTGCGTTTGACTGGATGGCGGCTCAAACTGAGGTATCTTTTTAGTTTTCCATACGTGTGTTGTCTAAAATGCAAGCCTACTTTGGGAGGAACTATAGAATATAATGTAATTAATTAACATAAGTATAATATATGTAGTTAAATTTTATATAATTATTAATTATATAAAATTTTTATAATATATATATATCATAATTTTATTTATTTATTATATAACTAATATTGTCCTTCAAATATATTTTAGAATTCTCCTTTTTCTGTCTTAGGATTTGATTAATTAATTTTTTTTTAACTTTTGTAAAATGTAATAGAGATAGTTTATGGCTAAAAATAATTTTATTGAATTAGTAGTTTTCAAGCAAGTTTATTCATCTAATCATTTAAATTTAATTTTAAAAAAGTAAATATAAGAAATTGATTTTAATTTTGCTCACCCTCTATTTAAAAAAATTAAATTTTGTGAATTTAGAATTAATTAGATTCTAACTTTTTAAAATTAGTTTAAAATTTTATGTTTGGATAAAATATACAGTAGTTATACTATAAGGATGTCCCCATGTGGATGGATCTAAAAAGTCAAAGGCACCCAAAAAGAAAAGGCGAGAGGGCAAACCAAGTGGAGAATTAACATCCAACTTCCTAAATTGATTTTTTTTTATTTAACCTAACGGTAATTTAATTTTATTCCGACATATGTTAGTGGGATTCAAATCTTAATAAAATAATATAAAAATAAATACCCCTTAACATGCCTAGATGACAAAAATATAAGAACTATCTTATGTATTTACCCTTACATATTTGGTAAAATTACATTTGATTCTCAGTTAGTATTCTCTAATAAAATGATTTGAAGCTCAACATGTTAAGGGGTATAATTATCTTTTTATTTTATTATTATTATTTTTTTAAGATGATCAACGATACAGTAATCCTTAACAAAGATACTCTAGCACAAGAGTAACGGCTTTGGATGAAAAATAATTATATTACCTAATAACGTAGCTAGTTTAAATAAAATTTGATTTTTACGAGTAGTTGCTTGTTATGATGCAAAAGATTATGTAGTTACAGGATAATTTTACGCTTTTTTTTTAATATAAATGCATATTAATGTATTATATTGCTTATAATATTTTTTTTTTCAAAATTTAGGTAATTTAATCTACTCTCTCCACTTATGTGAGTATGGTTCGAATCTAAGTAAAAAATGTGAAAAATGTAGTTATATCTATTCTCTCCCTTTACGTATTGAAATGATAAAAATATAAAAAAAATTATATATTTGCACTAAAAAATTATAAAAATTTATATTATGCATGTTTAACGAAATCGTATTGGAGTATTTCCCAATTAGATATTTTGAAGTAGCTCACTCTTATAAATTAAATAGCACCCTTTCAAGTAGGGGCAAAAATGAAGAAAAAGATCGCTTTTATATTTTTATCACCTAAACATGTTAAGGACAAGTAACTGTCTTTATTTCTATATATTTGCACGATTAATGACATAGTAATCGTTTAACAAAGATACTCTCACACAACCTAACAGATTTGAATGAGAAGGTAACTAAAATACCTAATATAACATATATAGATAGTTTAAATAAAGTTTGATGCTTCTGAGTAGTTGATAGGGATCGTAATGGATACCACCTACTATGAGTTTGCCACTACCTAATAACATATATAGATAGTTTAAATGCAAGCTTACTTTGGGAGGAACTATAGAATATAATGTAATTAATTAACATAAGTATAATAAATGTAGTTAAATTTTTTATAATTATTAATTATATAATAATTTGTAATATATATATATATATATCATAAATTTATTTATTTATTATATAACTGACATTGTACTTCAAATATATCTTAAAATTCTCCTTTTTTTTGCTTTGGGATTGGGCTAATTGATACTTTTTTAAACTTTTGTAAAACGTAATAGAGATGGTTTATGGCTAAAAATAATTTTATTGAATTAGTAGTTTTCAAGTAAGTTTGTTTATCTAATCATTTAAATTTAATTTTAAAAAAGTAAATATAAAAAATTGATTTTGATTTTGTTCACCCTCTATTTAAAAAAAATTGAATTTTGTAAATTTAGGATTAATTAGAAACTAGATTTAAAAATTAATTTAAATTTTTAGAGTTAAACTATTGGCACCCCTCTATAATCCTTATAAAATCTCTCTCTTATTGCAATTACATTAAAGGACAAAATAAATCTAGTATACCATTATATTTCTCTTTTCAACTCTTTACATCCATACAACTACACCAAAGTTTTTTACAATTTTTATTTCCTCACAAACAACTTTTTCTTGAGAAATTTACAAAACTTATTTTTAATTTAAACTTATTTTTAATTTTAAGAAATAAATAATAGCTATTTGAGTCTACTTTAATTTACAAAACTTTCTAAACTTTCTAATAATACGTTTTGTAAACTTATTTTTAATTATAAAACTTTCTAAACTTATTTTTAATTAAAAAATAAATAATAATTATTTGAGTCCAATTTAATTCTACTTAATTCATATATGTATTTGATTTTTTGAGTAAAATATGTATAATTTAATAATTCAAAATTTTATTAAAAATAAGATTTATAATTAGAGTTTTTTGGAAGAAATTGAATTTTTTTTTAATTAAAAAAATCAAAAAAATAAAAAAATATTTTAGGAATTAAAGTAGGTTTGAATAGAAAGAGGTTTGAAAAGAAAGTTATAGGATATTAATAGTCCCACTCAAAATTTTTTGTTTGGATAAAATATACAATAGTTATAATATAAGGATGTCCCCATGTGGATGGAACTAAAAAGTCAAAGGCACCCAAAAAGAAAAAGGCGAGAGGGCAAACCAAGTGGAAAATTAACATCCAACCTCCTAAATTAATTTTTATTTTTATTTTTTATTTAGTCGAACGGTAACTTAATTTTATTTCTACCTATGTGAGTGGAGTTCAAATCTTAATAAAATAATATAAAAATAAATGCCCCTTAACATGTCTAAATGACAAAAATATAAGAACTATCTTATGTATTTACCTACTTACTCTTACATATTTAATAAAATTATATTTGATTCTTAGTCAGTATTCCTAATAGAATGATTTAAAAAAGCTCAACATGCTAAGGGGTATGATTATCTTTTTATTATATTATTCTTTTCAAGATGATCATCGACAGAGTAATCACTTAACAAAGATACTCTAACACAAGGGTAACGGCTTTAGATGAAACACAATTATATTACCTAATAGCATAGCCAGTTAAAATAAAATTTGATATTTATGAGTAGTTGCTAGTTGTCATGCAAAAAATTATGTACGAGTAGTTGCTGGTTGTCATGCAAAAAATTATGTAGTTATAGGATGATTTTACACTTTTATTTATATAAATGCATATTAATATATGATATAGCTTATAATTTTTTTTTCAAAATTTAGGTAATTTAATATACCTACTCCACTTATGTGAGTATGGTTCAAATCTCAATAAAAAAAAATATGAAAAATGTAGTTATATCTACTCTCTCCCTTAACCTATTGAAATGACAAAAATATAAAAAAATTATATATTTGCACTTGCATGTTTAATGAAATCGTATTGGAGTATTTCCCAATTAGATGACTTGAAATGGCTCACTCTTATAAATTAAATAACACCCTTACAAGCAGGGGCAAAAATGAAGAAAAAGCTCGCTTTTATATTTTTATCATCTAAACATGTTAAGGGCGAATAATTGTCTTTATATCTGTATATTTACATGATCAATGACATAGTAATCGCTTGACAAAGATACTCTCACACAATCTAACAAATTTGAATGAGAAGGTAACTAAATTACCTAATAACATGTATAGATAGTTTAAATAAAGTTTGATGCTTTGAGTAGTTGAAAGGGATAATAATGGGTACCACCCACAGTGGGTTTGTCATTATTGAACCCGCACTCGCAAAAAATTTAAATTATCAATCCACCGATGTTCGCAATGAGTTTTCATTTTTTTTAAGAAAAAACCCACATGCTATGGATTTTAACAATTACCACACCTACCTGCAATCCGCCGTAAATATTTCTTTTGGTTGTCACATTTAAAATAACAAATATTAAAAATAATTTTGATAATACATAAAAATTTGAATTATATAATTCAAACTATAAATTTATAATAGTAGCTAAAAAATCCATAAACAATACTCAATTTTAGATTTACCAATATAAATAAGAAATTAAAATTTCAACTTTAAAACAAATAAAAAGGCATATTAATCCAACACAAAAAATTTCTATTCTAGATAAATCACCATCACTAATATCAATGCCTTGCTAATCTTTTAGTTAATATACAAGTATTATCAACAATATAAATAAATAAATTTTATTCAACTACCGTTAATAATAAATTAAACAAATAAAAATTTAACTTTAGTAAGTAATCATTGGGTTCAAGTCATTAAAGCAAACAAACAAAATCAATCAAATTAAAATAAAAATATCAAGAATATTAATCTTGAAAAATTTCTACTATTAATTAAAAACTTATTTTATATATATATATAGTATAGTGAGTTAGGTTAGATTTAAGAATTAAGATCTTTAACTTACATATATTTATCATTAAATTTTTTATTGTTATTTTTATGATTAAAATTAAAACAAAAATAATTAAAAATGTAGGTTGGCAAATACAAATGTATTTATCCAACAGATTTTTTCTTCATATCAAATTCATCCTCAACCCTCAAAAGATTTAAATTTAAAATACCAAATCTACCTTCAACCCGTAAAATTACTTGTAGCAAATAGGTTTTTACAAATAGATTTGGTCAAATCAGTAGGTTTTGTTGGATAATTTTATCATCCTTAATAGTTGCTACATCACGCCAAATATTAGTAAAAATTTCAAATTATTAACCGTCATAAATTTATATAAAGTAATGTACATAATTTCTTTTTATGTTATAAGACGTACAAAAATATTATTTCTCTATTCATTTCTCTCAGCGTTCGAACGAAGCATACGAACTAAAAAATATTACTTACAAAACATTCGGCCAAGCCCGCAAAAACATTATGGTACATGCTTAAATATGCTTGAAATTTAGAGTTTGGTCATTACTTAACTCCCAGTACCGACACACAAAAAGGCTATTAGCTTTTCAACTTTTCTGGATGAGATATTTTTGGCGATGTATAAAGTCGTACGTATCTAGAAGCTGTGAGCCTGTAACAAGGGGCGATGTCTTGTCTCGTTGTCCGCGCACCAGAAGAAGCAGAAGCTGCCCCCGTATCTTCGCTTTTGTGAAAAAGTGCTTTAATTGCGGGGGCCCCAAACGAAAGCAACTGCTGTGGCTATGCTCTCCTGCCTAAAAAGTGCTTTTAATGTGTTTCGTGCTCAAGTTAAATGTATGGTTCGGTGGCTCTGCTTGGGCCGTCTTTTCTTGACAACTTGCATTTTGCTACCAACATTTTACAATAATCCTTCGAGCTCGAGAGAACCCTCTGGTGATATAATTTGCATTTGGAAGGATCTCTGAAAATGCTGAAAGGCTGTAAAGCCTTTCCTTTATTCAGAACTCTATGCAGATTTTACCTTGACTCTTTATTTTTCTTAGTTGTTACCTTCTACAGAAGTTGCACCCAACAACTCAAAATAATGGCACAATTAAATAACACTTAAATTTATTGGGCGCAACACTTGTGTTAGTATATACCGTAAGCTACTATGACCCCTAGACACACTGAGAATAACAGTCCAGATGTCCAGAGCATAGCTGGAAAATAAATATCAATTCAGGACAGGCCTCTACTTCCATATATTTACTTCTATTAATATTAAAAAGAGGGCAAAAGCTACGTTACGTTAAACGTATCGTACATCCACACACAGTAACAGTATTTGTTGTAGGACTTATTACTGTTGTTGTGTGTGAATGTACGTTACATTTAACGTAACGTAGTAGGCTCCTAAAAAGAGATATATCTTATTCTACCTACATTTAATGAAAGTGATTTTATCTCAATCTCTGCTTACCCTAGTGTTATGTCCGTGATTCCTAAAGAAGCCATTTTAGGATTCAGTACTCGAATTTAGTTATATCTAGGATATTGTCGCTGTCATAAGTAAACTGAATGATAATTTTAAATTGCCTTAAGGAATATGGGATTCATGTTTCCTCAACGACCTGCGGTTCAGTCGAAGACAACAAAATTGAGTTGACTTTTTTATGCCAATTATTTTAGGCCTTTGCGAAATCTTTGACCAATCCTCCTTTTTTTTTTTTTAATTTGAATTTTTATTGCCTCATCAATTTCTTCAAACAGTTGTACCGAACAATATGTATTTTAATCAGGTAAAATATCAGACCAAATGTATTAAACGGCCAAATGGGGCTTTTGGGAGTTGAAATGTGGGAATTTGACCAATTAAGAAGGGAATAGCCTCTATCACTGCCAAATGTAAGCTGAGGCAAACTTCAAGCCAGCTTGATATTAAGAAGCACAAACAGAGACTGGCCGACTTGCCTCAGCTTTGTTCTTATCAGAGGTTCCCACAAAGGACAACAAAACAGGCTCAAATTTGCCGGGGATTAAGAAGCCAGGTCTCATTTTTTTGTCAAATAATCAAAGCAACACCATTTTAAGATAATTTGAGGTTGTCACCATATGGTGTAATATAATTAATGGTGTGTTTACTTTATGAAATGAGAATATGGTGGAATGAGAATAAGTTGGGAATGAGAATGGGTTATAATGAGAATGAGAAATGAGAATGACATTTCAATGTTTACTTGGCAAAACTAAATAAGAATGAGAATGTGCTGGAATGTCATTTATGTATTTACTTGGTAAAATAAATGGGAATGAAGAATGAGAATGAGAATCAATTTACCAAAATATCCATAATATTAAATAATATAATTTTCATTAACTAGATACATGTATAAATATTATTATAAAAATTATATTAATTAAAAAATAAAATATAAATGTTAATAATGATAATATTAATAAAATTAATAATAACTAAAATAATAAAACAAATAAAATTTAATAATAATAATAATGACATTTAAAATAATAAAATTAATTGTGATTTAAACAAGAATAATTCAGGAAATATGAAAAAATTAGAGGAATACAAAAGTAAACATGCGTTTTATTCCCATTTCTTCATTCTCATTCCCAACCTCCCCATGAGAATGGAATTCTCATTCTTTATTCTCAAATTGTGTAAGACCCACACATTTTATTCTCAAATTGTGTGAGACCCACACATTTTATTCTCATTTCCAAATTACATTTTACTAAGTAAACATGAGTTTCATTCTCATTCCTTAAACCCTCAAGTAAACACACCATAAGTGAAAAACCAGTGGTTGTGACTTGTTAGGTCTTGTTCGTTGAAATCCTGTCAATAAATGCAGTCTAGTGCCTCACTTCCGATGAATTCAAACTTGGATTCTCAATCGCAGCTTCCATTTTTTGAGTCAATTTTCACCTGTCAACCACATACAAAAAACTCTTCAGTGACATACTTCGTTGTATTGGCTGGTCTCCCCCAAACCAATAAGAATCTGAAGTTCATTATATATGTGTATGTATCCTTATCTAGTATAGCCGTACTCATTTTTTTTTTTATGCAGATACGATTTTAAGCCGTACAGTTTAATAGAGTCAGATTTTAATGCTATTAAACTGTACAGCTTTATAGTGCATTAAAAAATAACTTTGTTAACCCGTATGGCTTAACAGTGAGTCATTATTAAAAAAAAAATGAGGACACCTATACTTAAGAATGATATTGTATATGTCTGTGTGTGTGCGCGTGCGCATGCGCGTATGCATGTATGTGTCCATATATATATATATATATTCTATATTCTGTTGAATTTGTCCAAGTCAATTCCAGGCATCTAATTTCTTTTTGGCATGAGAAAACACGAGTTAAAATTTGTTTGTTCCAAAAAAATCAATAACATCTACTTAGATGTACTTCAGTCTTTGAGTCATCATGATAGCATTTTTCTGTAGTAGAAATATTTAATAAGAGGCAATGAGAAAGGAAAGAAGATCTCAGGTTGAATATGACCTCAGCGGAAGTTGGATGAATAGCCAAGGAAGCACAAAATTAAGAGCAGAGGTTGAATATGACAAGCGAAATTCGTATATAGGAATGAATACATATAAAGGGGAAACAGAATAGCACCTGGAAAGGCTTTGTCTCTCCACAGAAACAAACAGTTTTGGGCTTCCATGTAATGAAGAAATGATTGAGGAAGTAAAGGCCTAAAGGATGCATTAAGCTTTACTTTAATCAATCCTTGACATTTCGACAGAGCATCGACCAGCCCATTTGGAGTCAAACCCACCACATGTAAGATAGTCATGTTCTGCAAGCGATTGATGCTAGCTAGTGCTATGAGGCCTACATCAGTTACCGAACAATATGATATATTTATCTGCAGTAAAAGGAATAAACCACTGTTGTAAGTTTGGAATCATCGTCCAATGCATCAGAATAAACTGAACAGAAGAAGAGATTACCTGTTTCAGGTTTTGGGAGTATTGAGCAAGTGGAATCATTCCGTTATCATTAATATTGCAGCACTTCTTGATATCCAGCATTGCTAGTTGCCCACATCCCATGGCAATGGCTGATAGACCTATCGCTGAGATACGAGGGCATCCTCGAATTTCGAGAACTTTTAACCTCAAACATTCTGACAATGATATTAAGGAGGTATCTGTAATTCTTTCATTATAAGCTATATTGATCATCTCAAGGGAAGGACAACCATGGGAAACTGCCGCAATGCCCACATCAGTTATCCCTGAAGACCTACATGAAGATTAGAAATAAAATCGTTGCAAGAATGAATGTTATATGGCATGTAGTAGCACCGATAACATGAAAGGTATGCACCTGGGAGCTTTGAATAAATTTAGCCTAGATAAGATCAAGCTTCTTTCCTTTGAAAACAGTCCTACGAGCTCTCCTACAGAAAACTCTCTGCTCTAATGGAACATAATCTTGTAGGTTTCTTAACCACATAATAGAACTAAATACTACAAATAATTTGCTGGCAATGTTCCCAAATCAGAGGATTAATGAAAAACTCGTTAATCAAATAATAGACATTTCCTACAGTGATATCATACCATGCACAAAGGTGAAAGGTTACAAACCTGTACAAATCAAGCTCCTTAAGCATTGAACAACTACTTCCAACATGTTTGAGTCCTTCATCAGTTATATTTGAGCAGATTCCTAGTTTCAAACTAGAAAGTTTGGAACATCTTGAGATGGACTTCAGGCCTGCACTGATATTTTCTGAGTCATTCACTTAACTTTTAATTCATACAAAAGAAATATCAGGATCAAGGTAAAACCTTCATCATTGACTTCATTTTCCGTAATGTCCAATTCCTCTAAATATTGACATTGCTGTCCAATCAACAAAAAGGCTTGCCATGAAACCAATTTACAACACTCCATTCTGAGAGAAGTGAGTGAGGTGCATGATTTTGTGATGCTATTGATAGAGGCATATGTTAGCTTGCGACAACATGTGATATCTAACTTCCTTAATTCTTTATGAGATTGAACAACAAAGGAGAGTTCCTCATCTGTTACTCCTGAGCACTTGCTTAAACTCAACTCCTTGAGAGAACCATGCCAATTTCCAATAGCTTTTATCCCAGAACGAGCGACTGGACAATCTTCAAACTTAATTGATTGCAGCATTGGGAAATTATGCAGACATTTTGACAGATCTGCACTGACCTGAACAACCATTGAAGATGTAATGAATGAGATAATACTTAATAATTGCAACGGAGGTTACCCTAAGAAGTATCATACTTACCCAAAAGCTGTAAGCTAATATAAGCTGCTGTAGGTAATCAGCCCCTTTTATCAGAGAAGACAAACCCACATGACTTATATTCTGACACTTTGACAAGTTTAGAGCCTGTGAAAGTTTGAAAGCATTTTTAGATAAATTTTAGAAGCCACCTTAACTTGAAACAGAACTCAAGTTCTTACTCAAAATTCTCAAATCCATAAAATTTGATGTACGCAAAAGAAATATACCTTTAGAGACTTGCAACTGTATTCAAGGGATGCAAGGCCATCATCATCAATACCATGGCATCCCTCAAGAACTAGATCTTCGAGATATTGTAGTTTGAGGATAGGTGGGAGACATTTCTCTGTTATCTACAATACGAAAACATAGAAAGTTTCAAGTTTCCATTCTTTTTATCTGGGAAAAACCAAGAAGGTTGAATCAATTATTTGCTTAGTATTTAACACGTGTAGGTTTGTAGAGCCGGCTAGGGTATGAATCATAAATAAATTAGACATACTTTAATGCGCCCTCTTTATCACTACTAGCAAATTCACTTCTGCGCAATCCGAAATTTAGTTTTCTCTTCTTTTCTTTCTGGAATAAGCTATATGAAATCAAATTTAAATAAACAACATAGTGGTCATACATTTTCTCTGACTGTGGTTGAACAATGAGAAGGGAAGATGAGTTTACGACACAATTTTCAACAAGTGTAATCGATTTTGTAATAAGATTTTACTAACATACCATAAAAAGCAAGTTTTTGAGGAATAGTTTGTCAACTATCATTTTACCCCCACTATCTAAAATCACTGCAGAACTGTGCATGCCCCCAATACCAAAAACAAAAGATGACAGCACAATCCACTTCTTGAGCACTCTAGGAAAGAAACTAATGTCATTATCAGGTCACACTGAATTAAAGAACACGATTAAAGCATCAACTATTGGACAACAGCAACAAGTAGTTTACAATACAACCTTAAGAACATTCACGCATCTAATTCACTTTAAAGTACAAAAATTAAACAAATGGCATGAGAATGCAAATAGAGTTAAAGGACCAACCATTACAACATTAACACTTAAAGCAAAACATGTCCTAGCAATCAATTAAATGGACTATCAACTCTACCCTGCATAAGCGGAGAAAATGCGGGGATAAAGGAAATATAACTAACAAGATTTTGGGCATATTTGGGATTGACTTTTTATCTACCATTGTTATGAAATAAAACCATTGGCTGTAAAGTATAAGGGAACAGGTAATTAGCGAAAAAAAGAGCTGTACAGTACTGCTATAATCATACAACTGAATTCGATTGTTTGTATGCCAACTGATATGACATTTAATGTGTTGCTTCCATTAACAAGGGTTAATATAATGAACTAAAACTTTACGTGTGACAATTAATGATTGGTAATACGTCACCTTCGCATTCAAATTATTGATAATAAAAGCTGAATTTGACTTACGGGTAAGTAAGAGAGATCCAAAGTTCTAATCTCCTGACATTTCAAAGCAACCAACTCCACCCCAAGATCGGTTACACGAATGCACCACTTCAAGCAAAGCAGCTTCAGCTTTCTACAGCAAGCAGCAATGCGTCCAATTCCCAAATCAGTAATCAACTTACACCTGGCCAACCACAACCTCTCCAAACTCTTAGCCTCAGCAATCGCCGCAGCTGCGGCGTCACTCATCTCTGTCCCATTAGACAAGTCAATCTCAGTCAAAAATCGACAATTCACAACCAAACTCGACAGTCCCACTTTTGTAAACAACCTTGATCTCGAAAGATTTATGCTACGCAAAGTTAGCTTCCAGCATGATGATGATACAATGCTCAATGCGTCATCATTTGCACGGGGGCAAAGAGAGAGATCGAGTTGTGTAATAAAAGGATATCGAGCTGAGGTTCTTGAGAGAGTTTCTGCGCATAAAGGCTTGAGGATTTTGCGATAGCGAGACTCAATAGAGTAAAAATTTCTGCAAGTGAGGGAGAATGATTTTCTCGCAAATGGGTCGTTGTTAAGATGATCAAGAATGTTGACAATGATTTCTTCTGAGAGAAAATCAAAAGGGTTGCTGTTTTTCTTGCTCTTTGCTTCCATATCATTTTTTTTTTTTTAACGAATGATTTTGATATAACTGTTAACAGAAAACGCAATGCCGGTTCGTTGGTTGATTGACTGCTTCATTCACTGAAGAAGAAGATCTTTTTGTCAAATTACCATAAGAGGCTTTAACTAAATTAATCTCTTCTTAGAATTATTCTAATTTTTTGTATGGTCAATGACCAAATAGCCCTCATACTAGTTATTTATTTATCTATTATGCTAAAATTATATTCTTAAAATTGTTATGCTAAGTAACTCTTTATGATGATTATACAGTTGCTTAGAGAAGAGATTTTGATGGTATGCTATCTATTTTAATAAAAGTATGCGTAGTGGCATCTTAAAACAATCTTTATAATCACCGCTCCCCGAAAAAAATAGAGCAAAAAATCATAAAATTCAGATTTTTTTAAAAAATAGACCATTTATTTTAACCTCTTTACGATGCGCCTAATGAATGCCAAAATACAATGTAAATTTAAGGGGAAAATAATATAAGATTTCATCTTTTCTCGCATATTGTAACAAAATCTAATTCTAAGCATTCTAACAAAACAAAACAAAGTCTGATATGTTCAAAGTACATTTTTAGTGCTTTATAAAGTATGCTGCACCTGTCTAATAATTTCACCTAACCTTACTGTACTTAATTACTCATTATTATTATTGTTGTTATTGTTGGTGGAATCATTCTATGATGCCGTGATTTTATTATGATTAAATATAAATTATGTAAATGAAATATAAGACTTGTAATTTATTATAAAATAAAAGATAAATTCAAGAAATAGAATATAAAACTTTTAAGTAGAAGATAAAATAAGTAAATTAATATAAAATTAATAAATTGATGTATTAATAGAAAACAAAACAAAAAAGTTTACTAGGCTTGAATAAGGCTTCCAACTACTGGACCCTAGCTGCTAGATTCAATAGTTGGGCTTATTTAATTAAACTTATTTCTTACAACTGTGCTCTCTTATAGCCATACTTATTTGACTTATTAAACTTCCGGCAACTAAGCTTTCTTACCACCATACTCTCTGGTAGCTATGCTCTCCTGTAAATATGTTTTCCTATAGTCATGCTTATTTGACTTATTCAAGCTTCCAGCTGCTGAGCTTTCTTATTGTGCTCTCTTGTAGTCATACTTATTTAACTTATTCAAACTTCTAGCTATTGAGCTCTCCTGTCATTGTGCTCTTTTGCAATTGTGCTTATTTGACTTATTCAAGTTTCTAACTACTGAGCTCTCTTACTATCATGCTCTTTTGTAGTTGTGCTCTCTTGCAATCATGCTTAATTTGACTCATTCAAGCCTCCAACTATTGAGCTCTCATGCTATCGTGCTCTCTTGCTCTCTTGTAGTCATGCTTGTTTAACTTATTCAAGCTTCTAACTACTAAACACTCTTGTAATTATGCTCTCCTGCAGTCATACTTATTTGATTTATTCACTTTTTCAGTTGCAGAGCTCTCTTATTACTGTACTTTCCTATAGCTGTGCTCTTTTGCTCTCTCGTAGTTATGCTTATTTGACTTCTCTTACATACAAATTTCTCTCCTTCAACTCTCTGAGTTTAGTGATTAGTATTAAAAATTGTTTAATTATCAAGCGATAATAATGTTATTTTGTGCATATATTATAATTTATATTCGCGTTTATTAGGAATTATTAATTATGTTTAAATACATCTAATTTTATGTATTTTGTGTGTTTATTCGGTAAAATATTAATTTCACGTAATTCGAGACTCTAAACAGATAAACAGATATCAAATTTGAATTCTGGAGGTCTGAAAACCTTAAGATGAGTTAAGATTGGCTTAAAATTAGGCTTGTGTAGAAAAAATTGACTTTTCCTGTTGACCGAGCACTGATTGGATGATAAAATGAGCTCACAATAGAATGAGTGCATGGGATAATTGGCAATTTTGACTAAATCTCAACCGTTCATGATTCAATGGCCATGATTGTGCCACATGGCAATAGTTGGTGAAGCAAGTTGTAGGATCCAGATTTTTGTAGTTGGGTCGACCTGATCCGCCTAGTAACCCGCCAAATCTCAACCGTTCTTTTGCCAAATCAGACAATCAAATGCTGTGTGATGTTGACTTTTAAAGTTTGACCAACCGTTGGATCTTGATATAATAGTTGTGAGTAGCGCATGCATGAAGCTTATGATAGACCGCAAAACACTGGACTATGAATTTATTTTTCTATAAATAGAGCTTCATTTTTATATTTTTAATCATCTCTCTACATCTCTTCTACATCTTTTTTCTTCTCAAATTCTCTCAATCTCCCTGTAATCTTGTTTTTCAAATGTGTTTTTAATATTTTGTATAATTATTTTTATAAATAAATTTAGTTTTATTTTCAATTTGTATTGTTTTTATTACTTTTAATTATAAGTAATTTGATTTTAATTTTTTTTATTTCAATTATACTTAACTAAATAATAATAGTTAGGATAAGGTGAAACTCTTAAGAAATAAATATGATTTAATCAAATTCTATTTTATATTTTATAAATTAAATTGTTTTCTATTTAATTTTACACATATTTATATTTTGAAATTTTGATTTATTGTAGACAAACAAAGGAGTTTGGCACAATAAATTCTTTATAACTTAATATAATGTATGGTAAAATGATTTTTTGACTTATTGTAGACAAATTAAATTTTGACACAATAAATACTTAATCCATTATAAAATTAAAGGCAAAATAATAATAATTTATATAATTAATCTTTTGGGCTATAAATCTCAAAAAATGGAAAAAATAATTTATTAAGTTTTATTTACTACTAAGAGTGGATCTACAACCCTAACTAATTTAATTTCATAGTTTTATTTAAATTAAGTTGTTTATATTCAAGTTTTATTTTTATTTTTAGATAAAATAAAATAAACAAATTAAATCTTTTCTCTGAGGATCGATCTCAAACTCACCGAACTATAATATAACAAGACACTCTTATAATTGGGAGTTAAAAATTATTTTTAAATTGTGTTATTTAGATAACTTGTATGCATTTCTCTCTTGTGACTATTTAGTACTTCTTTTCCTTACTTGAAATATTTAAATATTACACAGGCAATGTCTTCAGACTCTAACAACTATTCTGAGCTAACCATTTGTGAATAACTTGTTGAAGATGATGATTACTAGACTATCATAAATAATCAGACACCTTTTGTTGCAAATTTTACTTATACTACATTTCATCTCATATATTTTTCTTCTAGCTTTGGTTGAAGCATCGATGAAATCAATAATCACATGGGTGAAATGTCGCTTGATCTCTCCATGTGTTATACGGGGTAGCCAACTCAATTTCTCTTGAAAAAAAGCTAAAGATAACAATGACCTAGCCATCCTCCTTTAGGAACTATTACTATGCATCTAGATTTCTTTATGTATGGTGTTATACTTCTTTTGCATTCTTTTTCTTAGGTACACAATTGGTCATTTTTAACGTGCTCCCACCTAACTTAGTCACTATGATAAGTATGCACGTTCTTTAGAAACAAAGAAACCTTCCTAATCCCATATTATAACAATTCTCATGGTTTTATCAACTTATAAACATTCTTAACCACAAAAAGTGCCCTCTTATTGAGAGTTGGTACTATGTATGCTCTTAGCCTAAACTTCCTTATTTAATTATCCGAAAGAGATCACTTAGTAGGTTATAGAAAGATTCATGGTTTTTTGTTATTGGGAATTGGGAATTTGGGGGTTGTCATGACATATATCCTGAATGCAGAGTCCAAACTCATTTTGCACCCCAGGTAGTTTTTTGAGGTGATTGTACAATATACCATTTTGTGACTTTCACTTACTTTACTTTCTTCTTTTTTTTCCTTTTTAATGACATGGGGCGGCCAAGCTGAAATATTAAGTAGGCAATGAAAGGGATCTATTATTAGACATCCTGTATAATCTAAAAATTCAGAACCCAAGATTATCTCTTACAATCGAGCTTCTTATCAATATTTGGTTTTACTTCTCCTGCAAGTAAAGTTTATGAAAGCCACAAAATGGAATACTGTATAATCATCCCAGAAGGGTTTTAGAAATAAGTTTGACTCGACATTTATAATATATGTTATGACAACACCCAAAATCCTCTGTAGCAAACAACCATGATTATTTCCATGACCGGCCAAGTGATCTCTTTTGGATGATTAAAAGAGAAAGTTTACTCCAAGAGCATACATAATACCAACTCTTAACGGGATATCCCTTGTTGAGGTTAGATATGCTCATAAATTGATAAAACCATTGGAATTGTTGGAATATGTGACCAAAATATTTTTTTGTTTTCAAAGAACATACATGCCTATCATAATGGACTGAGTTAGGTGGGAGCACATCCAAAATAACTAAGCATGTATCTTAGGAAAGGATGAAAAGAAAGTCTAATATCATGCGTAGAGAAATTTAGATATACAATAACAACTCTTGGAGGAGGATGGCTTGCTTGGTCATTATCTTTACCTTTTTAAGAGAAAGTGAGTTAGGTACACAATAGGAGACTTAGAGAGATTTAAGCGACATTTCACCCATGTGATTATCCACTTTATTGATACTCCAGCTAGAGTTGGTAGAAAAGTGTATAAGATGAAAAGTAGGAGTAAAATTTACAATAAGAGTTGGCTAATTATTTATGGTAGGCTGGTAATCGTCATCTTCAACAAGGTATTCACAAATAGTTCGATCAAAATAGTCCTCAAAATCTAAATACATTATTTGTGTATTAGTTAAATATTTCAAGAAAAAAAGTACTAAATACTCACTAGAGAGAAATGCAGACAAGTTATCTAAACTTAGAGAGGTGAAGGAATGATTTTTGTACGTAAGAGAAGTCTAAATAATAATAATAATAATAATAATAATAATGTTAGCTCTTTTCAACTTACGTACATCATACTTTAAAGTTGTAACAAGTTATGTGGAAGGTCAAAAAGTGAAAATAAGATGTTAATCAAACAAGGATGATTACGGGAGGGCACAATTACATGAAAGCATGATAGTAGGAGCTCAGTGGCTAAAAGCTTTAATAAGTCAAAATAATCATGATTGTAGGAGACCACAATAGTAAGAAAGCAAGAATAGTAGGAGAGCTTAGTAGATGAAAGATTAAATAAGTCAAACATGCACGACTGTAAAAGAGCACGATAGTAAGAGAACTTAGTAGCTGTAAGCTTAAATAACTCAAATAAGCATGCTGTAGGAGAGCATTACAGGAGTGCACAATAGTAGGAGAGCTTGCTGGCAGCTTGAATCAATCAAATAAACATAATTACAAGAGAGAACAACTATAAGAGAGCATGATCGCAGAAGAGCTTAGTAGTTGGAAGTTTGAACAAGTCAAATAAAAATGATTGTAAGAGAGAACAACTATAAGAGAGTATGATCACGAAAGAGCTCAGTAGTTGGAAGCTTGAATAAGTCAAAATAGTTGACTGTAGGGGGGCACGGCTATAGGAGAGCACAACAGCATGAGAGCTAAGTAATTAGAAGCTTGTATAAGTCAAATAAACACGACTGCATGATGAGTATGATAGCAAGAGAACACGATAATTAGACGCTTGAATAAGCCAAATAAGCACGACTATAGGAGAGCACAATTGCACAAGAGTATGAAAGTAAGAGAGCTCAGTAGCTGAAAGTTTGAACAAGTCAAATCAACACCACTACAGGAGTGCACAATTACACGAGAGCACGATAATAGAAAAGCTCAATAACTGAAAGTTTAACAAGTTAAATAAGGACAGTTATAGGAGACTAGTTGTGAGAGATAAGTTTAATTCATTAGCCCAACTGTTGAATCTAGCAGCTGGGGTCTAGTAGTTGGAATCCTTATTCAAGCTTTATTAACATTTGTGCATTGTCAATTTATTCATTATAGTTATTAATTTTTAAATATAAGTTTGTTTTTAATATATGATTGAATTGAATTGAGTAATATATAATTTAATATTTGAATAGCATTTATTTTATTTTTAGTACAAGATTTTTTTATATGCATTTCAGTTACTCTAAATCAAAATCTTGCTTCCACCCCTGACCACATTATGTGTTACTTGTCTTCTTTTTTTTTTTTGAAGTTTATAAGCATTAGATTTTAAAAAAAAAATCTTAAAATAATGGCAATTCTTTAAAAAAAATAATACTATCTTTTAGCATAAAATTTACAATAAAAACTCTATTTCACAAGTTCAATTCACAAAACTTTGCACAAAATTGTTTTTAGTTCTTCTACACCAAACGACGTTAGAGTATTTTTGTCATTCTACATAAGAAACAAGGATAGTTTAAGGGACGTGAGAAAGGATATTTTGGTAAATGAATAATGATGACGCGTTAGTTGCTCATATAAAATAAATAAAAGGCGACAAAAGTAGTAACGATGTCATTTGGGGATGTGATAACCTGAGGAAGGACAGATTCCAGGTGCACATGCTGGTACGGCTAATTTAATTATATTAATTAACTAATTAATGCATTTGGATTAGACTAATGTCAAACTTAATTAAGTCACGTATATTTTTCTCTCTTGCGCTCTTCTGCGGCGTGAGAAACTAGGCACCAATTACAGTTTCACAGCTGCTACGGGTGTTGGAGCGTGATCACACTCGCTCAGCGTAAGTATGTTTTGTGTTTTCTGCTTCTGCATTTGTTACACGGCACCTTCTGGGAAGACGCAATATATATATATGGGTCCGCCTAAGTTAAGAGAAGGTAACTTGCTGCTGTCATATAAAATTTCATTTATCCTCTTATATGTTAGATTATCTATAATTTATTCATAAATTATAAAATTTTATTTGACCCTTTACACTCTATTTTATTCCATTAAAAATTTTAGAATACTAATTCGTCCCTATAATTTTAATTTCCCAAAACAATCTCTATTTAATTAAAAATATAATTATAAATATAACTATAATTTTTAAATAGATTATTATTATTATTATCAATAACAAGAATAAAAAGTATTATAATTAATTAATCTATTAATAATAATTAATAATAATTTTTTAATTAAATTGTTAATGATAATAATTAACCATAATTATTATTAATAATTAATTTTTGAATAATAATAACTATAACAATAATTAAAATACAAATAATAATTATGATAAAAATTAATTAAGGATTTTATTGTAATTTGTAACAATTTAACTTATTCTGATTTTTATTCTAAGACAAAATAAACACATAAATGGTAATACAGCTCATTCTAATTACGATTCCTGCAGTTCAAGTAAATAAGTTATTATGATTTCAATTCCTCATTTCGATTCTAACTATTCCGATTCTAACTCATTATGTATAAAATTCATAATACTTATGAATAAATTGTAAATAATATAGAGTGGTCTAATTGAATATAGAGTGGTTTACAATTTTATAGTGCGTTCACTAAACATGAATCGAAATTAAATGGAAACATAATGATTATTCATAACTATTACCTTTACAGTGAAGGAGTGTTCGACCCAATGTATTAATTTTGTCTTAATTAAAGTTGACTTAAACATTAGAAGTACATTAATTTTTCTCCATTAATCGAATACTTTGTATGTAAATATTAAATATTTAATTTCATTCATAAATTTATTTTCTTCCTTTGAGTCTTAACAAGAATACCAATTCTTATTATTGGTATACCAATTCTTTGTATAAAGATGATAAGATTTCATTAGAGCCAATTCAAATACATTTATTGGAGGGTCCCATTAGCGAGCGTCTGGTAGAAATTGAACCTTCTAATTCGCCAATTATGACTTGGGCGCTTTAAATATTCAGCCATGGGTACAGCAGTAGGGGTCCTCATAAATGGTGAATAACCAAATTTTAATTGAAATGAAATCTTTAACAGTGCCTTTACTTCCAAGAAATGAGAATGAGCTGAAATAGAAATGAGGAATGGGAATAGAATTTCAATGTTTACTTGGTAAAAATAAATGGGAATGAGAATATGCTGGAATGCTATTGATGTGTTTATTTGGCAAAATAAATGGGAATGAGGAATGGGAATGATAATCAATTTACTAAAATACCCATAATATTAAATAATGTAATTTTCATTGACTAGATACATGTATAAATATTATTATAAAAATGATATTAATTAAAAAATAAAATTAATAATAATAATATTTTAGTTATTATTAATTATTATTATTATTATTAATATTATCATTATTAACAATAAAAATAATGATAAAAATAATAATTAATAAAAATAGTTAATTTATCATTATTAACAATATTATCCTTATTTTTGTTATTATTATTATTAATTTTATTATTATTATTAAATTTTATTAACTTTATTATTTTAGTTATTATTAATTGTTGTTATTATTATTTTTATTAATATTATCATTATTAACATTTATTATTATTATTATTAAAATTAAATTTTATTAACTTTATTATTTTAGTTATTATTAATTATTGTTATTGATATTAAAATTTATTAGTTTATTATTATTAATTATTGTTATTGATATTAAAATTTATTAGTTTAGTTATTATTAATTATTGTTATTATTATTTTTATTAATATTATCATTATTAACATTTGTAATTAGTATTATTAAAATTAAATTTTATTAACTTTATTATTTTAGTTATTATTAATTATTGTTATTAATATTAAAATTTATTATTTTAGTTATTATTATTATTATTATAATTAAATTTTATTAGTTTTATTATTATAGTTATTATTAATTATTGTTACTATTATTATCATTATTAAAAATACAATTTATAAACTTTAGTATTTTATTTATTATTAATTATTGTTATTAATATTATTATTTATTATTTATTATTATAATTTTATTAACTTTATTATTTTATTTATTATTAATTATTATAATTTTATTAACTTTATTATTTTAGTTATTATTAATTATTGTTATTAATATTAAAATTTATTATTTTAGTTATTATTATTATAATTAAATTTTATTAACTTTATTATTTTAGTTATTATTAATTATTGTTATTATTATTTTTATTAATATTATCGTTATTATCATTATTAATAAAAATAATAATAACAATAATTAATAATAACTAAAATAATAAAGTTAATAAAATTTAATAATAATAATAATAAAATTAATAATAATAATAACAACAATAATAAGGATAATATTGTTAATAATGATAATAATAATAATAATAATAATAATTAATAATAATAACTAAAATAATAAAATTTAATAATAATAATTATTATTATTAATGACATTTAAAATAATAAAATTATTTGTGATTTAAACAAGTGTAATTTAGGAAATATGAAAAAATTAAAAAGATAGAAAAGTAAATTTATGTTTCATTCTATTCCCACATTTTCATTTCCAACCCCCCATGGGAATGAGATTTCTATTACTTATTCCCAAATTGTGTGAGGCCCACACATTTTATTTCTATTCTCAAATTAAATTTTTTCAAATAAACATGGGTTTCATTCTCATTTCTTCATTTCCAGTCTCCATTCCCATGAGATAAACACACCATAAAATAAATCAATACAATTTAGGAGGGATTAATGAAAGGACAATAATTTAAGTTCTGGATTCTAGAATTAAGAGAGATCAATAATTCTTATTATTTCTTAGATTCATGGATCTAATTTAATTCAGTGGGATCTTTCATCTACATTTTCTTCTAATCAAGCATCAGGACTCTACCTTGCGGTGTGTCCAAGGCCCAAGAACAAATTCACCACCTTTTGGATAACCGGGAATTACTAGCGATTCCAGCTTCGTACAAGCGAGTTGCAGCTTGCAATCCGAAATAAGGACGAGTTTTCAGAGTTAGCTCACCGTCGCGAGATCTCGACCCTTTGTCCCGACCGTTGCAGCACGTGTGTTGCCCAAGGCATAAGGGGCATGATGACTTGATTGTTAGTAATATGCCCTAAAGGCCAATTAAATGATGTTTGCTTTTAGGGAATTATTGTATTTGATTAGCATTTTGATATTTATAAAATGGCAAAGTGATTAACATTCATAAATTAATTTAATGAATATAGTCCAAGAAGTAAAATAGTTAAGGAACACATTCTCGAGTATGTCGAGAATATGAAACGTGTATCCTTTGTACTATACTTCTAAAATAGTTACTAGTGGAGGATTTATGATTAGACATTATAAATTCCTATAAACACTAGTATGTGTTATGACTCCTTATGGTATGTGATACTAAAATGGATGGTGAGTTTCATATCATTGACATGAGATGTCAAGTCAAACACATAAGTACTTGTTGCAAGAACAAGTTTACTGAACTTGACCAAATATAATGAGCCGTATGGTTTTGAGTGTTAATGGCTTATTATACATTGTGATAGATACTATGTTTAGTAATGGTCTTTAGACCTGAGGCATCACAGATGTCTTGTACATAGACATCTCTGATATGTGAAAGCATAATGATTAATTCCTAATCAAGGAAGAGATCTAGCAATAGCTGTCACGGTTGGCTGTGTATGGAGACAAGTGTATGGCCACAATGGAATTCATCACTTTGTAATATACAAAAAGGATGTCCCTGTGAGATAATATGAATTGGCATGAGAAATCCTTGGCCAAGGTGAAATATATTTGAAGGAGTTCAAATTATATTATCATGCCAAGTTCATTTAAATTTATTTTGAGATAAAGCATAAATGCTTAACATATTAAACCATAAGCCGTGCTTTTCTCTGGACATAGATGATGAAGAGACCAAGACATAGAGATACAATGGAATAGGTTCTATAGATCCAACAATTCTTGTTATTTGAGTGGTTGTGAAATACTTTGCTAGTGTCACTCATGACTTGTAGAAACCTTAAGATCATTATTGGTAAAGCGTATTACCAATGTATCTTAAGGTCATTAGAAAAGTTCTAATTGATGACTAAAGAGTTTAGCATCATTTAATGAATAAAGAGTTATCATTAAAATAGTTCTACTACCTTATAACAAAGAACCTAAAAGGTCACACACCTAATAGAAATGAAAAAAAAGGAGTTACTAGAAAATGAGAAGTTAAATTTCCTAATTTTAGGAAAATCGGTATTTATATAATAATTCATTGAGAATGAATACATATACATATATATATATATATATATATATATATATATATATATATATATACATATACATATATATATATATATATATATATATATATATATATGATTTAAGATAGAAATTTAGATGTTCCATAAATAGTTTAAGGAACATAATAAATTTCATAAATCCTCAAACATTATGTATAATATCGAGCACGTTAAATGACCGTTTTGGACATGTTCCGGTTCATAAATGATTATGGACTTCTAAACCAATTTTGGGTTTAGAATTTTGGGCTTTTATTGGACCTAATATGGGTTAGGAGAAGGCATAAGAACATGTCACAAAAGAAGCCCACATTTAACCATTTGATGTGATCAAATGGAATTAATTAATTAAAGATAAAATTAATTAATTTAGCTATTAATTTATTCATAATAATTTGATTGAATAAATTATTAAAATGATAAGATCACTTTCAATAAATAATGGCTTAGTGGGTTGGTGTATCACATGATAATGTTTGGTGCCATTATTGAAAAGATAATGGTAGCTTTATTTGGTGGAATGAGTCATCATGAACTAGCATTCATGTTTCTTCATTATCTCTCTCATTTTTCAACGAAAATTGGTGATTCCAAATCCTATGAACTCCTAGAACATTTCTAAGTGTGGACTGATTAGAGGCATCACAATTGGGGTGCTTTAAGGATCTCAAATCGTGGCAAAACAGAAGCTGTTCGTGCAGTGGTCTATTTCCTGGACAGTGTTCGTAGCTTGCTGTTTTCAGTCATTTTCTCCTACCTCACGAAGTCGTTTCTGAAACTACAAGTGAGGTAAACAAACTTCAATCTTTCCTCTTGATTTTCGTTTTTGAATGAAGCTGATCCGAGGTTTCTAGAGCTTCCGCCATCCGTTTTAATTTTACTGCGCAAAAGTTGCGTTTTCAGGAACCTCATGGACAAATGTTGTCCTTCAAGTGGTATCAGAGCCATCTTCATTCAATTTTGAATTTTTGAAGCATGATTTATGTTATTTCCATTTATAATAGGATGAAGGATGATCATGGAAAGACCTAGATATTTTATGATATATTTATGTCATGTGATGATTGAATATATGTGTGATTGAATGAGCTATTGATTTATTTGTTGATTTGGCCGATTTGTAAAGGCTTAAATGGTTGTAATATTTTTAAATAGGGACTTGCATGTCCCTCCCTCTATTAAGATCTGATTGTATCCCCTTACCCTAAAATTTGTACCCCGATTCTTCAAAATATGTAATTTCTACAAGATGATTGTAAAAGGAGGGACGACGTATTTCCGATGCCTTGGAGCAAGAAGACTTTATGGATCATTGCAGCACTTCCAATAATGTTTTGGCCTCTCAAATAGAAATTAATAATTGTAATAATTTGAGGCATAAGATGTCTCATAATCATTATTGCTTGCTTGATACCTAGGTGGACCTTAAAACCAATTTTGGCTCAAATTGGTTTTATTAGAAAATTCCATGATCATCCTTGATTTGTTTGTCTATAATATGCATGAGATGTATATTAGGGTGCTTAGACATATTTTATTATTGAAAATGGAATAACATGCTAAAAAGTGAGACCATAATAATGACCAAATACTCCCTATTAAAATAAACATAATTATTGTTAAGTTGTAATGATGGATATTAAGAATATCTATCATGGCCTACTAATACCAATGGAATGTTTAAAATATTTTGTGCTTGGGTTAGTTGTCATGGATACATGGGCTACTCTTTCATTAAAATGTTGAAAACAAACTATATATCATATGATGATGCATAATTCATACATTAAGCTACCAAGAACTGTCAGGTGAGGTTAGTAAGATGTTTTTGAAATATGCAAGGGTATTAGGGTAAACTTAACTAAATCATTTTTACTAAGAACTGTTAGGTGAGGTATTAATGATTTAGAGGCCGAAAGATAATCGGTACATGCATGAGATACATTTGGTAAGAGTTACCTACTCATTATAATAAGTAAACCAAGAACTGTTAGGTGAGGTAAACTTAAGCTAATGAGAATCCGATTCCTACTAAAAACTTTTACCAATGAGAGTTTCCGTTTCTTACATATGGGAGTGTAATGAAATGAAAAATAGTGGGAGATGCTATTTGGTTTAAAGGCCAAAATCAAATAGTTTATAATTAAATAAAATGCTAATAATTTAATTTATATTTTCTGCAGAAATATTTAACAATGAATAATCCGTTGGCACGAATTCTGGATAACAACCGTTTGACGGGACCCAATTACGTTGATTGGTTCAGAAATTTAAGAATTATTCTTAATTATGAGAAAATTAGCTATGTTCTTGATACACCTAAGCCAAAAATAATACCTGAGGGAGCAAGTGAGGAAGAACGTGTCACTTATAAGAAGTGGCAAGATGATGACCTTACAGCTAAGAGCTATTTATTGGCATCGATGACCAATGAGCTACAAAGGCAACATGAAAATATGCCTGATGCAAGTTCCATGATACTTCATCTACAAGAGTTGTATGGTGAACAAAGCAGGAAAGTTAGATATGAGATATCTAAGAAACTGTTCAGAATGAGAATGACTGAAGGATCGGTCAATGAGCATGCACTCAAAATGATTGACTACATAGAGCAACTGGAAGCTCTTAATTTCTCAATGGATGGGGAATTAGCTATCGACCTTATCCTACAGTCCTTGCCAGACTCATTCTCTCAATTTATCATGAATTTGAATATGAATAAAATTGAGTGTAGTCTTACTGAACTGCTAAAGATGCTTAATACTGCTAAAACTTGCATAAAGAAGCCAAAAGATGTTATGGCTATAGAAGGTCCCTCAGTTAAAAAGGGTAAAAAGAAAAAGTTTCAACCCAAGGCTAAAGGAGGGATTAAGAAGGGGAAGGTTAATAAGCCCAATGACAAGGGAAAATGTTTCCATTGTGGTAAGGATGGGCATTGGAAGAGGAACTGTAAGGCTTACCTCAACAGCTTGAAAGTCAAGCCTAAAGAGAATCCTTCTGAAGGTATGCTCATTATTGAAACTAATATTTCAATTATTCATTCTACTTCTTGGATTTTAGATTCTGCTGCAACCACACATATTTGTATGTCAATGCAGGATCTGAAAAGAAGTAGAAGACTTAAACAAGGAGAGGTGTCTCTTAGAGTGGGAAATGGAGCAATGGTTGCTGCCTCAGCTATAGGGACATTTTTCTTAAAAATGCCATCTGGGCATGTAATAAGTTTGAATGATTGTTTATTTGTTCTTTCTGCTGTAAGGAACATAGTTTCAATTTCATGTTTATGCAAAGACAACTATGAATTTTATGTCAGAAATAAAATTTGTAAAATTTATCATGAGAATAAATATGTTGCACATGGTACTTTAGATAATGATCTTTATGTACTAAACATGAAAGAAAATAATGAGCATGTTGTGAATGTAAATACCATAACACATAAACGTGAAAGAGAAGAAATAAGCCCCAAATATAAGTGGCATTTAAGGCTTGGTCATATTGGAGAAGATAGAGTCACAAAATTGGCTAAAGATGGACTAATAGGTCCATTTGGTTTAGAACCTTATCCAACTTGTGAATCATGTCTTCAAGGAAAAATGAATAGGGCACCCTTCGTTGGACGAAGTACAAGAGCCACTGATTTACTTGAACTCATACATAGTGATGTATGTGGGCCATTTAATGAAATGGCAAGGGGTGGATATTACTACTTCATAACTTTTATCGATGATCACTCAAGGTATAGTTCAGTGTACTTAATGAAGTATAAATCTGAAGCTTTTGAAAAGTTCAAAGAATACCGAAATGAAGTAGAGAAACAAACTGGAAAAGTTATTAAAATCCTACGATCAGATCGAGGTGGTGAATATCTCAGTGGAGAATTCCAGTCTTACCTTAAAGAAAATGGTATTGTTTCACAATGGACACCTCCAGGTACACCAGAGCTTAATGGAGTATCTAAAAGGAGAAATCGCACACTGTTAGACATGGTGCGATCAATGGTGAGTTATACAGACTTACCAATTTCTCTTTGGGGATATGCTCTCCTTCTTCGCAACATATGTACTAAACAGAGTACCTTCCAAGTTTGTACCTAAAATACCATATGAGATATGGCATGGTAAACAACCAAGCCTAAATCATCTTAGGATTTGGGGATGTCCTGCTTTTATCAAGAGACTCAAGAGTGAGAAGCTTGAAGTTAAAGCAGATAGTGGGAGGTTCATTGGATACCCAAAGGAAACTTTGGGTTATTACTTCTACATCCAATCTGACCAAAGGGTATTGGTTAGTAGAAATGCCATATTTCTTGAAAAAGAGTTTATTCAAGAAGGTGGACAAGGAAGAAAATTAGAATTTATTGAGAATTCTAATGAGAAACAATCCAATGAAGAGCCTGTTCAAGTACAAACACAAGGAACACAGCAGCTCCGTAGATCTAGTAGGGTAATTCACCCACCAGAAAGATATAGTTTAATTCATGAGATGAACGATATATTTTTATTGGGTGATACAGATCATAGAGATGATCCTACTAGTTTCGAAGAGGCAATATCAGATATTGACTCTAAGAAATGGCTTGAAGCCATGGATTTAGAGATGGACTCTATGAGAACCAACCAAGTCTGGACTCTAGTCGATCCACCCGAAGGTATTATACCTATCGGATGCAAGTGGATCTTCAAGAGGAAGATAGGCTTAGATGGAAAGGTAGAGACCTATAAAGCAAGGTTGGTAGCTAAAGGTTATCGTCAAATACAAGGTATAGACTATGAGGAAACATTTTCACCAGTAGCCATGCTGAAGTCCATCAGAATCTTATTGGCTATAGCAGCATATTATGACTATGAGATTTGGCAAATGGATGTTAAAACTGCATTTCTTAATGGGTGATTAGTGTTAAAAATTGTATAATTATCAAGCGATAATAATGTTATTTTATGTTTAATTTATAATTTATATTTGTGTTTATGTAATATATTAGAAATTATTAATTATGTTTTAAATATATCTAATTTTGTGTATTTTTGTGTATTTATTAGGAAAAATATTAATTTCACGTAAATCGAGGCTCCAAACAGTTAAACCGAGGTGAAATTTGGATTCCTGGAAGTCCGAAAACTTTAAGATCAGTCAAGATCGGCTAAAAATCGGGCTTGTGTAAAAAGAGTTGACTTTTCCTGTTGACTGAGCTCTTATTGGATGCTGAAATGAGCTTACAATAGACTTGAGTGCATGGGATAGCTGGCAATTTTGACTGAATCTCAACCGTTCATGATTCAATGGCCATGATTGTGCCACGTGGCAGTAGTTGGTAAATCAAGTTGCAGGATCCGAATCTTTGTATTCGGGTCGACCCGATCCACCCATTAACCCGCCAAATCTCAACCGTTCTTTGGACAAATCGGACGAGTCAAATGATGCCATGTGTGATGTTGACTTTTGAAGTTTGACCAGCCATTGGATATTGATCTAAAGGTTGTGAGGAGCACATGCATGAAGCTTATGATGGACCGCAAAGCACTGGATTATGAATTTATTTTTCTATAAATAGAGCCTCATTTTTATGTTTTTAATCTCTCTCTACAACTCTCTTCTTCTCAAATTCTCTCCATCTCCCTGTAATCTTGATTCTAAGGTGTGTTTTTAATATTTTGTATAATTATTTTTATAAATAAAATTAATTTTATTTTCAATTTTAGTTGTTTTTATTACTTTCAATTATAAGTAATTTAATTTTAATATTTCCTTTTATTTCAATTATGCTTAACTAAATAATATTAGTTAGGGAAGGTGAAACTCTTAGGAAATAAATATGATTTAATCAAATTCTATTTTTAATTTTATAAATTAAATTATTTTCTATTTAATCTTATACATATTTTATATTTTGAAATTTTGATTTATTGTAGACAAACAAATGAATTTGGCACAATAAATTCTTAAGATCTTAATATAAGGTATGGTAAAATGGTATTTTGACTTATTGTAGACAAATTAAATTTTGGCACAATAAATACTTAATCCATCATAAAATTAAAGGGAAAATAATAATAATTTATATAATTAATCTTTTGGGTAATAAATCTTTAAAAAATGGCAAAAAGAATTTATTAAGTCTTATTTATTTCTAAGAATGGATCCATAACCCTAACTAGTTCAACTTCATAGTTTCATTTAAATTAAGTTGTTTATATTTAAGTTTTAATTTCAATTTTTAAATAAAATAAAATAAACAAATTAAATCTTTTCTCTGTGGATCGACCTCGGACTCACCGAGCTATAATACAACAAGGCACTCCTATACTTGGGAGTTTAAAATTACTTTTAAGTTGTGTCAATGGGCACATTGAAGAAGATATCTATATGATACAACCTCGTGGTTTTGAATCAAAGATAGGTCCTCATAAAGTATGCAAGCTAAAAAGGTCCATTTATGGGCTAAAACAAGCCTCCAGGAGCTGGAACATCCGATTCGATGATGCAATCAAATCGTTTGGTTTCATCAAGAATGAGGATGAACCATGTGTTTATAAAAGGGTCAGTGGGAGTGCAATAACTTTCCTTGTGCTATATGTAGATGACATATTGCTGATAGGAAATGACATTGGACAAATGTCTTCTGTCAAAATTTGGCTTTCTCAAAACTTCTCCATGAAAGACCTAGGAGATGCAATGTATATCTTAGGAATAAGGATTTATAGAGATAGATCCAGAAGATTGATAGGTCTATGTCAAGATAAGTACATAGAAAAGATATTAAAGAGATTTAATATGTGGGATTCCAAAAAGGGTTTTTTACCCTTCAGACATGGAATTCATCTCTCTAAGAGCATGAGTCCTAAAACTTATGATGAGAGAGAGCGAATGAATAAGATTCCATATACTTCTGCAATAGGAAGTCTTATGTATGCTATGCTATGTACTAGACCGGATATAGCTCATGCAGTGAGTGTCACTAGGAGATACCAGAGTAATCCGAGTGAGGAACATTGGACCGCAGTTAAGAATATCTTTAAGTACTTAAGAAGGACTAAAGATTTATTCTTAACATATGGAGAGAGTGAGCTAAAAATAGAAGGCTTCACATTGATTTCGATGTGTAGATGACAGAAAATCTACATCAGGATTTTTATTCACTATCAATGGTGGAGCAGTAAGCTGGAAAAATTCTAAGCAAGCAACTACTGCAGATTCCACCACTGAAGCGGAATATATAGCTGCATCAGATGCAGCAAAAGAAGCTGTTTGGATAAGGAAGTTTATTCAACAACTTGAAGTGGTTCCAACCATTGCGTTGCCAATCTCATTATATTGTGACAACAATGGAGCTATAGCACAAGCTAAGGAACCAAGGTCTCAGCAGAAGTCCAAACACATTGAAAGAAGATATCACATTATCAGAGAAATCATTGGAAAGGGTGATGTCACCATGCAGAAAGTAGCCTCCGCCGATAACATTGCGGATCCTCTGACTAAAGCACTGACTCAACAGTAGTTAGATCGTCATCTTGAGAAGATGGGTATGAGATACCATAGCGATTGGCTTTAGTGCAAGTGGGAGATTGTTAGTAATATGCCCTAAAGGCCAATTAAATGATGTTTGCTTTTAGGGAATTATTGTATTTGATTAGCATTTTGATATTTATAAAATGGCAAAGTGATTAACATTCATAAATTAATTTAATGAATATAGTCCAAGAAGTAAAATAGTTAAGGAACACATTCTCGAGTATGTCGAGAATATGAAACGTGTATCCTTTGTACTATACTTCTAAAATAGTTACTAGTGGAGGATTTATGATTGGACATTATAAATTCCTATAAACACTAGTATGTGTTATGACTCCTTATGGTATGTGATACTAAAATGGATGGTGAGTTTCATATCATTGACATGAGATGTCAAGTCAAACACATAAGTACTTGTTGCAAGAACAAGTTTACTGAACTTGACCAAATATAATGAGCCGTATGGTTTTGAGTGTTAATGGCTTATTATACATTGTGATAGATACTATGTTTAGTAATGGTCTTTAGACCTGAGGCATCACAGATGTCTTGTACATAGACATCTCTGATATGTGAAAGCATAATGATTAATTCCTAATCAAGGAAGAGATCTAGCAATAATGCATCACACGGTTGGCTGTGTATGGAGACAAGTGTATGGCCACAATGGAATTCATCACTTTGTAATATACAAAAAGGATGTCCCTGTGAGATAATATGAATTGGCATGAGAAATCCTTGGCCAAGGTGAAATATATTTGAAGGAGTTCAAATTATATTATCATGCCAAGTTCATTTAAATTTATTTTGAGATAAAGCATAAATGCTTAACATATTAAACCATAAGCCGTGCTTTTCTCTGGACATAGATGATGAAGAGACCAAGACATAGAGATACAATGGAATAGGTTCTATAGATCCAACAATTCTTGTTATTTGAGTGGTTGTGAAATACTGCTAGGTGTCACTCATGACTTGTAGAAACCTTAAGATCATTATTGGTAAAGCGTATTACCAATGTATCTTAAGGTCATTAGAAAAGTTCTAATTGATGACTAAAGAGTTTAGCATCATTTAATGAATAAAGAGTTATCATTAAAATAGTTCTACTACCTTATAACAAAGAACCTAAAAGGTCACACACCTAATAGAAATGAAAAAAAGGAGTTACTAGAAAATGAGAAGTTAAATTTCCTAATTTTAGGAAAATCGGTATTTATATAATAATTCATTGAGAATGAATACATATACATATATATATATATATATATATATATATATATATATGATTTAAGATAGAAATTTAGATGTTCCATAAATAGTTTAAGGAACATAATAAATTTCATAAATCCTCAAACATTATGTATAATATCGAGCACGTTAAATGACCGTTTTGGACATGTTCCGGTTCATAAATGATTATGGACTTCTAAACCAATTTTGGGTTTAGAATTTTGGGCTTTTATTGGACCTAATATGGGTTAGGAGAAGGCATAAGAACATGTCACAAAAGAAGCCCACATTTAACCATTTGATGTGATCAAATGGAATTAATTAATTAAAGATAAAATTAATTAATTTAGCTATTAATTTATTCATAATAATTTGATTGAATAAATTATTAAAATGATAAGATCACTTTCAATAAATAATGGCTTAGTGGGTTGGTGTATCACATGATAATGTTTGGTGCCATTATTGAAAAGATAATGGTAGCTTTATTTGGTGGAATGAGTCATCATGAACTAGCATTCATGTTTCTTCATTATCTCTCTCATTTTTCAACGAAAATTGGTGATTCCAAATCCTATGAACTCCTAGAACATTTCTAAGTGTGGACTGATTAGAGGCATCACAATTGGGGTGCTTTAAGGATCTCAAATCGTGGCAAAACAGAAGCTGTTCGTGCAGTGGTCTATTTCCTGGACAGTGTTCGTAGCTTGCTGTTTTCAGTCATTTTCTCCTACCTCACGAAGTCGTTTCTGAAACTACAAGTGAGGTAAACAAACTTCAATCTTTCCTCTTGATTTTCGTTTTTGAATGAAGCTGATCCGAGGTTTCTAGAGCTTCCGCCATCCGTTTTAATTTTACTGCACAAAAATTGTGTTTTCAGGAACCTCATGGACAAATGTTGTCCTTCATTGACATCATCATCACCTTCCTTTGGCTTATCACTGATAGCTTGCTCAGGGTTCCAAACTTGAAGGTGGCAGCTAAGCATGAGGGTTGCAATTGTTGCGAACCTTAATCCAACACCCTATGGCAGAGTTGATGATAGACACGCACCACCTATTCCTGCGTTCCTTAAGGCACTCCTGTCTTTCAAGAGGATTCCCGACATGTCAAGCCCCAGGTAGGTTCTTCACTTTGCATTGAATTAAACTAGATGCTCCACCGCTTATGCAAGCCCCTGTCAATTGCTTCTGAGTTTCATTCGTGCAATTACACTCCCTGTTGGAGCAGCTGACGAAGCAAATCAGAACTGACCAAAACGGCATGAAATGGTTGCGTTTTGGTGAGACCCTGTATAAGTGAAACGACATGGAGAGTAGCGTTTTGATTTGCGATACCCTCACTTATCTAAACGACTTCTCAAGATGCCGTTCCAGTCTTAATGAGTCACAAGCCATACACGTGCCTAAATCAAGTCGTTAAAGCTTGTTAATTCACGTCCATCAAGCGTGAGTTTCTGGGCTTCAGGAAATCAGTTGTAGAGCTGTTAAAACAGCTGGTTCTGGTGTAACAAACAGGAGGATGCCAGGAGAGACATAGAGAGAAGTTGAGCTCTTTAATGATGACTTCTTGATCTATGAGAACATCTCTGTAAAGGAAAATTCTATAATGCCGTAAATAAATTTACGGCATTGATACCGTGATAAATGTGGACCATTGGATTACATCAATGGTACATAATAATTATAATATAATAAAAATATTTAAAAAAATTTCATTAACAGGTTTACAACCGGTTAAACATTTATTTAAAAAAAATTAACCCGTTAAAATTTCAAAATTATATACATTTTAAAGTTGAAATCTACCAAAGTCCAAATAGAATCAAAGTCTGGTCATAATTCGAAGGTCCCGGAATCGAATCTAAAAATCGCAGCACGCCGGATTTTGTATTTTTGAAGCAATCGGGTTTGCTGGCTAACCCGAATTTTGCTTCCTGGATCGTTCCTCTGTTACTGCAATCTTCGCTTTGAAAACTGTTTGAAGCCAAAAAGAAGCGAGAAAGAAGAAGCTCTACAACGGTTCGTGTTGGTGAAGGGGCTGGGTTCGTGTTCGTGTTCGTGAAGTGGTTTCGGTCCGACGATAACGACTAGGCGTCGGGAGTCAAGAGGAGAACCGGGCTAGGTTCGTCATTCTTTACTGATTCTCCTCTACCGCATTTGGATTGTTTTGACCAAGACATAGCAAATATGTATATATATAGAGCATGCATTATTCTCTCACCTATGTGTTGTGCTATTTTACTCATTTCTCAAACAAGTTGGTTTCTCTGAATCTCAAATAAATGGAACGAACTTTCATCATGATCAAGCCCGATGGGGTCCAAAGAGGCCTTGTTGGTGAAATCATCAGCAGATTTTAGAAGAAGGGTTTCTCTTTGAAGGGTTTGAAGCTTATGACTGTGGACAGCCCCTTTTGCTGAGGAACACCATGAGGATTTGTTGTCAAAGCCTTTCTTTGGTGCCCTTATTGAGCACATAACCTCTGGTCCTTTCGTTGCTACGATTTGGGAGGGTGAAGGCGTTGTTAAGACTGGCCGCATTATTATTGGAGCCACCAACCCTGCGCAGTCTGCTCCTGGAACCATCCGTGGTGATTTCGTAATTGTGATGGGCAGGAATATCATCCATGGAAGTGACTCAGTTGAGAGTGCCCAGAAAGAAATTGCCTTTTGGTTCCCTGATGGCCCTATTAACTGGCAGAGAGCCTTTACCCTTGGGTCTATGAGTAAACTAATGTTTGGTTGAGAAACCTAATTGTTCCAGCAGTTAGACTTATCCCTATTTCCTTATTTATGGTTACTCCTTGTTGGTGAACTGTTATGAAGTTTTGAGATAAATTGAGACCAATCCTGGTTATGTTGTCTGCTTTCATTCTTGTTGTGGTGATTGACAATATTTAACGTTTTTTGTTGACTATATTATGAATTGAGTTTGTTAATGGTTAGCACTATATATATATATGTGTATATATATATATATATATATATATATATATATGTGTATATATATATATATATATATATATATATATATATAGTATGCATTAGACTTTAATTTGATCTTATTATTGTTTCTAAGTGAGAGACAAACGATAATTATACAGATATTAGACCCATAATGAAATATTAGCTATGCAGTAGAGAAGATCAAATAATTGTTCATAATAAACAATTATTTTGAACATATGCATCTAGTCCCAAAAGAATAAAATTAGCCTTAATTCTATTCTGCATATTGTGTATCATTATAACTGTCAATGCAACCATAGTTTCCCTTTTTACGAACCCACTTTGAAAAATTTATTTGTTCGTGGTTCTATTTTAATTAATTTATTTTTTGAGTGATTTACCTATGTGTTAAATTTGTACTTGGATCCTACACATTGGTGGTCAATGCTAATATTTTGATGGAAATTTTCTAACTAGAGCCTTCAAGTTATTATATTATATGGAAATGATGTAGTTTTAGTAAATTTTAAATTTTATAATTTTTTGTTGTTGTTTATATCTTAATTATATAACATTATTATTTTTAAATAAGTTAAAGATAAAATTGATACATTCATATATATATATATACACACACACAGAAACATTTATATATATATACCTAAAATATATATAGAACCACTTATGTTATGATTTTTTTTGGGTTTAGATTTATGGCTTTTAGTTAAATTTTAAATTTATAATTTTATACCCAATTTCTGATTCGAGAAAAGGACAGGGTCGATTTTTACCAGATAATTTAAAGAAAAAATTATAGATTTATGATTTTATTAATATAATAATATATATTATAATTAATAATAATAATTTTTTAATAAATAATCACTATAATTAAAATATAAAATAATAATTATGATAATATTTCATTAATTACTTTTTAGTAATTTTTTACAATCTAACTCATTCCGAAGCCAATTCCAAGATAAAATAAACACATCAATGGGATTCTAATCCATTCCGATTTCGATTCTTATAGGTTAAGTAAACAACTTATTCTGATTCTCATTCCCTATTTCAATTAATGACAAGTAAAAAAAAATAATTTATAGAAGAGTTTATATGATCATATATACATGCAAGGAAGACTCGGCTCGACTTTTAGTCTAATTGATTTGACCAAAATTTTTTGGCCTTTGACTCAAATTTAATGGTCAGGCTTGGGCCTAAATATTAGAGCCCGATTAAATTTAGATCAGGGTTCGGGACCTACATACTCGACTCGACCTGACTTGACCCTAAAACTTAAAAAAAATAAATGTTTATTATTTACGTAATAATATGGTTATGACCTTGAGTAATTTTTATTTTTATGTTACATTAACCAATTTTTGAAGCTTTTATACTTTAATGTATATGAGGAGGCTATGTCCAATTTTTAACTTTTAAATTTACTAAACATTAAAAAAAAACCTTTAAAAGAAAGTGTGATCGGCCTGGGCTTTCAAATAATCGAGCTTTTTTAGGCTTGAAATTTATATTTCAATTATAGAGTCGGGCTTGAAAATAGCTAAGCACGGGCTCGACTCGACCCACTGCCATCCTTGTGAATATACTATTGATCCATTACGAACTCATCAGTTAAATTCATAATCACTGTAAATGTGTTACTATCATTCAAATCTCACTGTAAATTTATAATCACTGTAATTTTAATTTTTCATTTTGTCGTTCTCATCTTCTATGGTGTCGTTGAGACTTGAGAGCTAAGCCTTTTTTTTACCGCTTTCACTTAAAAAAGAAAATGAATATTATATGGAAACGACATAGTTTTAGTGAATTTTAAATTTTATAATTTTTTGTTGTTGTTTATGTCTTAATTATATAACATTATTTTTTTAAAATAAGTTAAAGATAAAATTGATAGATTCATATATATATACACCTAAAACATATATATACCTAAAATATACATATACCTAAAATATATATAGAACCACTAATGTTATGATTTTTTTCGAGTTTAGATTTATGATTTTTAGTTAAATTTTAAATTTATGATTTTGTACTCAATTTCTTATTTGGGAAAGGGACAGGGTCGATTTTTATAAACTAATTTAAAGAAAAAAATGATAGATTTATGATTTTATTAATATATTATAATTATTAATAATAATAATTTTTGAATAAATAATCACTATAATTAAAATATAAAATAATTATTATGATAATAATTCGTTAAGTACTTTTGAGTAATTTGTTGGGGAGCAACAGTAACGATAGTTCTTTGTTTTACTACCATTCTATATATTTTATTTGAAATTAGTATTATTCTTGGTTATTTATTTTTATAATGATTCTAATATCTTGTTGACTATTTTTTATTTAAGTTTTTCTTTTGAAATTTTTTAGGATCTGCTATTGATTATTGTGTAAATTCGAGATGTGATTAAAGTTTGAGTAAAATTTGATCTCCTTTTTTATTTATTTGGATGACGAAGTTGCTGAATGTAAGAAAAATTTTTACATGTGCAATTCTCACGGATGAGACGGTCGAGACCTACACATGGGTGCTTGAAACATTTTTATGTGCTATGAATAATAGAAAGACTATTTCTATTATGACCGATGGAGATAAAGCGATGCGTAAAGCAATTAAAAAGGTAGTTCCTGAAGCTCGGTGTTGTGCAAATTTTGATGAACTCGCAAGCGCACGAATTTATTGTAGAATAGATCAATGGTGTCGAGTGTCGATCCCACGAGGAGGTGGATTTTAATTAGGTGTAGAATTAATTTTGTATGTTGGTGATTAAATTTGTGGGGAAATTGATTTAAACTATGCTAGAATTTAAATTGGAATGACAAGAATAAATTAAATTGGGAACTATTGAAATAAAGTGCTTGGGTATCTCGATCCGTATCAACATGCACCGTGGGCTAAATATTCCTTATTAATGCCAATTAAATCATGAGAGGGAAACCCACACCTCATGAACCACACTCTAATCAATATGGTGCTAATGGCTTATCCTGCCAAATAATAATAACCTTGTACTAGGGTGCCGGTGAAACCAGGGTAGTAACTAGACAAGATTATTATTATTTGCCAACGAAAAGTTAAAACCTCCACAGAAATTAGAGGGAAAGAGAAAGTAAATTTACCAAATAAAGCCCATGACACATGTTGAGACTTCACCATCAACCCAAGCTTGAAAGAAAATTAGCTACTCATAATTGAACTAAGGGTAAAATGAAAATTTATTAAAATACGTAGAAAATACAAGATGGAGAAATAATTACAGAAAACTAAGCTCAAAAATAGATTCAGGGGTATCAAATTAGGGGGAAGAAGATTGCGCTATTGGATTAAAAAAAGTTTGGATATAGAAAATTAAGTGTGAAATCAGACAAAAAATGTGTAAATCGCACATAAAACTAGTAAATTAATGGGGAAATGGGTAAATTAATGATGGAGTTGTAAATTGCAAGAAAAACTTGTAAGCAAGACAAAAACTGAAAAAATGACATAGAACTTGTAAATTGACATTAAGTGTGAAATCAGACAAAAAATGTGTAAACCACACATAAAATTAGGAAATTAATGGAAAAAGGAGTAAATTAATGATGGAGTTGTAAATTGCAAGAAAAACTTGTAAGCAAGACAAAAACTTAAAAAAATGATATAGAACTTGTAAATTGACATTAAGTGTGAAATCAGACAAAAATTATGAAAATCACACATAAAACTAATAAATTAATGGGAAAATGGGTAAAGTAATGATGGAGTTGTAAATTGCAAAACAAACTTGTAAGCAAGACAAAAACTCAAAAAAAGGACATAGAACTTGTAAATTGACATTAAGTGTGAAATCAGACAAAAAATGTGTAAACCACACATAAAATTAGGAAATTAATGGAAAAAAAGGAGTAAATTAATGATGGAATTGTAAATTGCAAGAAAAACTTGTAAGCAAGACAAAAACTTAAAAAAATGATATAGAACTTGTAAATTGACATTAAGTGTGAAATCAGACAAAAATTATGAAAATCACACATAAAACTAATAAATTAATGGGAAAATGGGTAAAGTAATGATGGAGTTGTAAATTGCAAAACAAACTTGTAAGCAAGACAAAAACTCAGAAAAAGGACATAGAACTTGTAAATTGACATTAAGTGTAAAATCAGACAAAAAATGTGTAAACCACACATAAAACTAGTAAATTAATGGAAAAAGAGGTAAATTAATGATGGAGTTGTAAATTGCAAGAAAAACTTGTAAGCATGACAAAAACTTAGAACAAGGACATAGAACTTGTAAATTGACATTAAGTGTGGAATCAGACAAAAACTGTGTAAACCACACATAAAATTTGTAAATTAATGGAAAAAGAGGTAAATTAATGATGGAGTTGTAAATTGAAGGAAAAACTTGTAAGCAAGACAAAAACTCAGAAAAAAGACATACAACTTGTAAATTGACATTAAGTGTGAAATCAGACAAAAAATGTGTAAATCGCACATAAAACTAGTAAATTAATGGGAAAATGGGTAAATTAATGATAGAGTTGTAAATTGCAAGAAAAACTTGTAAGCAAGACAAAAACTGAAAAAATGACATAGAACTTGTAAATTGACATTAAGTGTGAAATCAGACAAAAAATGTGTAAACCACACATAAAATTAGGAAATTAATGGAAAAAGAGGTAAATTAATGATGGAGTTGTAAATTGCAAGAAAAACATGTAAGCAAGACAAAAACTCAAAAAAAAGACATACAACTTGTAAATTGACATTAAGTGTGAAATCAGACAAAAAATGTGTAAATCGCACATAAAACTAGTAAATTAATGGGAAAATGGGTAAATTAATGATGGAGTTGTAAATTGCAAGAAAAACTTGTAAGCAAGACAAAAACTCGAGAAAAAGGACATACAACTTGTAAATTGACATTAAGTGTGAAATCAGACAAAAAATGTGTAAACCACACATAAAATTAGGAAATTAATGGAAAAAGGAGTAAATTAATGATGGAGTTGTAAATTGCAAGAAAAACTTGTAAGCAAGACAAAAACTTAAAAAAATGATATAGAACTTGTAAATTGACATTAAGTGTGAAATCAGACAAAAATTATGAAAATCACACATAAAACTAATAAATTAATGGGAAAATGGGTAAAGTAATGATGGAGTTGTAAATTGCAAAACAAACTTGTAAGCAAGACAAAAACTCAGAAAAAGGACATAGAACTTGTAAATTGACATTAAGTGTGAAATCAAACAAAAAATGTGTAAACCACACATAAAACTAGTAAATTAATGGAAAAAGAGGTAAATTAATGATGGAGTTGTAAATTGCAAGAAAAACTTGTAAGCATGACAAAAACTTAGAACAAGGACATAGAACTTGTAAATTGACATTAAGTGTGGAATCAGACAAAAACTGTGTAAACCACACATAAAATTTGTAAATTAATGGAAAAAGAGGTAAATTAATGATGGAGTTGTAAATTGAAGGAAAAACTTGTAAGCAAGACAAAAACTCGGAAAAAGACATACAACTTGTAAATTGACATTAAGTGTGAAATCAGACAAAAAATGTGTAAATCGCACATAAAACTAGTAAATTAATGGGAAAATGGGTAAATTAATGATAGAGTTGTAAATTGCAAGAAAAACTTGTAAGCAAGACAAAAACTGAAAAAATGACATAGAACTTGTAAATTGACATTAAGTGTGAAATCAGACAAAAAATGTGTAAACCACACATAAAATTAGGAAATTAATGGAAAAAGAGGTAAATTAATGATGGAGTTGTAAATTGCAAGAAAAACATGTAAGCAAGACAAAAACTTAAAAAAAAGACATACAACTTGTAAATTGACATTAAGTGTGAAATCAGACAAAAAATGTGTAAATCGCACATAAAACTAGTAAATTAATGGGAAAATGGGTAAATTAATGATGGAGTTGTAAATTGCAAGAAAAACTTGTAAGCAAGACAAAAACTCAGAAAAAGGACATACAACTTGTAAATTGACATTAAGTGTGAAATCAGACAAAAAATGTGTAAACCACACATAAAATTAGGAAATTAATGGAAAAAGTAGTAAATTAATGATGGAGTTGTAAATTGCAAGAAAAACTTGTAAGCAAGACAAAAACTTAAAAAAATGATATAGAACTTGTAAATTGACATTAAGTGTGAAATCAGACAAAAATTATGAAAATCACACATAAAACTAATAAATTAATGGGAAAATGGGTAAAGTAATGATGGAGTTGTAAATTGCAAAACAAACTTGTAAGCAAGACAAAAACTCAGAAAAAGGACATAGAACTTGTAAATTGACATTAAGTGTGAAATCAGACAAAAAATGTGTAAACCACACATAAAATTAGGAAATTAATGGAAAAAAAGGAGTAAATTAATGATGGAATTGTAAATTGCAAGAAAAACTTGTAAGCAAGACAAAAACTTAAAAAAATGATATAGAACTTGTAAATTGACATTAAGTGTGAAATCAGACAAAAATTATGAAAATCACACATAAAACTAATAAATTAATGGGAAAATGGGTAAAGTAATGATGGAGTTGTAAATTGCAAAACAAACTTGTAAGCAAGACAAAAACTAAGAAAAAGGACATAGAACTTGTAAATTGACATTAAGTGTGAAATCAGACAAAAAATGTGTAAACCACACATAAAATTAGGAAATTAATGGAAAAAGAGGTAAATTAATGATGGAGTTGTAAATTGCAAGAAAAACATGTAAGCAAGACAAAAACTCAAAAAAAAGACATACAACTTGTAAATTGACATTAAGTGTGAAATCAGACAAAAAATGTGTAAATCGCACATAAAACTAGTAAATTAATGGGAAAATGGGTAAATTAATGATGGAGTTGTAAATTGCAAGAAAAACTTGTAAGCAAGACAAAAACTCAGAAAAAGGACATACAACTTGTAAATTGACATTAAGTGTGAAATCAGACAAAAAATGTGTAAACCACACATAAAATTAGGAAATTAATGGAAAAAGGAGTAAATTAATGATGGAGTTGTAAATTGCAAGAAAAACTTGTAAGCAAGACAAAAACTTAAAAAAATGATATAGAACTTGTAAATTGACATTAAGTGTGAAATCAGACAAAAATTATGAAAATCACACATAAAACTAATAAATTAATGGGAAAATGGGTAAAGTAATGATGGAGTTGTAAATTGCAAAACAAACTTGTAAGCAAGACAAAAACTCAGAAAAAGGACATAGAACTTGTAAATTGACATTAAGTGTGAAATCAGACAAAAAATGTGTAAACCACACATAAAACTAGTAAATTAATGGAAAAAGAGGTAAATTAATGATGGAGTTGTAAATTGCAAGAAAAACTTGTAAGCATGACAAAAACTTAGAACAAGGACATAGAACTTGTAAATTGACATTAAGTGTGGAATCGACAAAAAACTGTAAAAACCACACATAAAATTTGTAAATTAATGGAAAAAGAGGTAAATTAATGATGGAGTTGTAAATTGAAGGAAAAACTTGTAAGCAAGACAAAAACTCAGAAAAAAGACATACAACTTGTAAATTGACATTAAGTGTGAAATCAGACAAAAAATGTGTAAATCGCACATAAAACTAGTAAATTAATGGGAAAATGGGTAAATTAATGATAGAGTTGTAAATTGCAATAAAAACTTGTAAGCAAGACAAAAACTGAAAAAATGACATAGAACTTGTAAATTGACATTAAGTGTGAAATCAGACAAAAAATGTGTAAACCACACATAAAATTAGGAAATTAATGGAAAAAGAGGTAAATTAATGATGGAGTTGTAAATTGCAAGAAAAACATGTAAGCAAGACAAAAACTCAAAAAAAGGACATACAACTTGTAAATTGACATTAAGTGTGAAATCAGACAAAAAATGTGTAAATCGCACATAAAACTAGTAAATTAATGGGAAAATGGGTAAATTAATGATGGAGTTGTAAATTGCAAGAAAAACTTGTAATCAAGACAAAAACTCAGAAAAAGGACATACAACTTGTAAATTGACATTAAGTGTGAAATCAGACAAAAAATGTGTAAACCACACATAAAATTAGGAAATTAATGGAAAAAGGAGTAAATTAATGATGGAGTTGTAAATTGCAAGAAAAACTTGTAAGCAAGACAAAAACTTAAAACATTGATATAGAACTTGTAAATTGACATTAAGTGTGAAATCAGACAAAAATTATGAAAATCACACATAAAACTAATAAATTAATGGGAAAATGGGTAAAGTAATGATGGAGTTGTAAATTGCAAAACAAACTTGTAAGCAAGACAAAAACTCAGAAAAAGGACATAGAACTTGTAAATTCACATTAAGTGTGAAATCAGACAAAAAATGTGTAAACCACACATAAAATTAGGAAATTAATGGAAAAAAAGGAGTAAATTAATGATGGAATTGTAAATTGCAAGAAAAACTTGTAAGCAAGACAAAAACTTAAAAAAATGATATAGAACTTGTAAATTGACATTAAGTGTGAAATCAGACAAAAAATGTGAAAATCACACATAAAACTAATAAATTAATGGGAAAATGGGTAAAGTAATGATGGAGTTGTAAATTGCAAGACAAACTTGTAAGCAAGACAAAAACTCAGAAAAAGGACATAGAACTTGTAAATTGACATTAAGTGTGAAATCAGACAAAAAATGTGTAAACCACAAATAAAACTAGTAAATTAATGGAAAAAGAGGTAAATTAATGATGGAGTTGTAAATTGCAAGAAAAACTTGTAAGCATGACAAAAACTTAGAACAAGGACATAGAACTTGTAAATTGACATTAAGTGTGAAATTAAACAAAAATTTATAAATCACACGTAAAACTAGTAAATTAATGGAAAAATAGGTAAATTAATGTTAGAGTTGTAAATTACATGAATAACTTGTAAACTAAAGAAAAACTTGTAATTGCTACATAAAACTTATAAATCAACATTTACTTATAAATGTTACATAAAACGTATAAATCACACGTAAAACTAGTAAATTGATGGAAAAATAGGTAAATTAATGTTAGAGTTGTAAATTACATGAAGAACTTGTAAACTAAAGAAAAACTTGTAATTGCTACATAAAACTTATAAATCAACATTTACTTGTAAATGTTGCATAAAACGTGTAAATCACACGTAAAACTAGTAAATTGATGGAAAAATAGGTAAATTAATGTTAGAGTTGTAAATTACATGAAGAACTTGTAAACTAAAGAAAAACTTGTAATTGCTACATAAAACTTATAAATCAATATTTACTTGTAAATGTTACATAAAACGTGTAAATCACACGTAAAACTAGTGAATTGATTGAAAAATAGGTAAATTAATGTTAGAGTTGTAAATTACATGAAGAACTTGTAAACTAAAGAAAAACTTGTAATTGCTACATAAAATTTATAAATCAACATTTACTTGTAAATATTGCATAAAACGTGTAAATCACACGTAAAACTAGTAAATTGATGAAAAAATAGGTAAATTAATGTTAGAGTTGTAAATTACATGAAGAACTTGTAAACTAAATAAAAACTTGTAATTGCTACATAAAACTTATAAATCAACATTTACTTGTAAATATTACATAAAACGTGTAAATCACACGTAAAACTAGTAAATTGATGGAAAAATAGGTAAATTAATGTTAGAGTTGTAAATTACATGAAGAACTTGTAAACTAAAGAAAAACTTGTAATTGCTACATAAAACTTATAAATCAACATTTACTTTTAAATGTTCCATAAAACGTGTAAATCACACGTAAAACTGTAAATTGATGGAAAAATAGGTAAATTAATGTTAGAGTTGTAAATTACATGAAGAACTTGTAAACTTAAGAAAAACTTGTAATTGCTACATAAAACTTATAAATCAACATTTACTTGTAAATGTTACATAAAACGTGTAAATCACACGTAAAACTAGTAAATTGATGGAAAAATAGGTAAATTAATGTTAGAGTTGTAAATTACATGAAGAACTTGTAAACTAAAGAAAAACTTGTAATTGCTACATAAAACTTATAAATCAACATTTACTTGTAAATGTTGCATAAAACGTGTAAATCACACGTAAAACTAGTAAATTGATGGAAAAATAGGTAAATTAATGTTAGAGTTGTAAATTACATGAAGAACTTGTAAACTAAAGAAAAACTTGTAATTGCTACATAAAACTTATAAATCAATATTTACTTGTAAATGTTACATAAAACGTGTAAATCACACGTAAAACTAGTGAATTGATGGAAAAATAGGTAAATTAATGTTAGAGTTGTAAATTACATGAAGAACTTGTAAACTAAAGAAAAACTTGTAATTGCTACATAAAACTTATAAATCAACATTTACTTGTAAATGTTGCATAAAACGTGTAAATCACACGTAAAACTAGTGAATTGATGGAAAAATAGGTAAATTAATGTTAGAGTTGTAAATTACATGAAGAACTTGTAAACTAAAGAAAAACTTGTAATTGCTACATAAAATTTATAAATCAACATTTACTTGTAAATGTTGCATAAAACGTGTAAATCACACGTAAAACTAGGAAATTGATGGAAAAATAGGTAAATTAATGTTAGAGTTGTAAATTACATGAAGAACTTGTAAACTAAATAAAAACTTGTAATTGCTACATAAAACTTATAAATCAACATTTACTTGTAAATGTTACATAAAACGTGTAAATCACACGTAAAACTAGTAAATTGATGGAAAAATAGGTAAATTAATGTTAGAGTTGTAAATTACATGAAGAACTTGTAAACTAAAGAAAAACTTGTAATTGCTACATAAAACTTATAAATCAACATTTACTTGTAAATGTTCCATAAAACGTGTAAATCACACGTAAAATTGTAAATTGATGGAAAAATAGGTAAATTAATGTTAGAGTTGTAAATTACATGAAGAACTTGTAAACTAAAGAAAAACTTGTAATTGCTACATAAAACTTATAAATCAACATTTACTTTTAAATGTTACATAAAACGTGTAAATCACACGTAAAACTAGTAAATTGATGGAAAAATAGGTAAATTAATGTTAGAGTTGTAAATTACATGAAGAACTTGTAAACTAAAGAAAAACTTGTAATTACTACATAAAACTTATAAATCAACATTTACTTGTAAATGTTACATAAAACGTGTAAATCACACGTAAAACTAGTAAATTGATGGAAAAATAGGTAAATTAATGTCAGAGTTGTAAATTACATGAAAAACTTGTAAACTAAAGAAAAACTTGTAATTGCTACATAAAACTTATAAATCAACATTTACTTGTAAATGTTGTATAAAACGTGTAAATCACACGTAAAACTAGTAAATTGATGGAAAAATAGGTAAATTAATGTTGGAGTTGTAAATTATATGAAGAACTTGTAAATTAAAGAAAAACTTATAATTGCTACATAAAACTTATAAATCAACATTTTCTTGTAAATGTTACATAAAACGTGTAAATCACATAAAAGATTAGTAAATGTAACTTGAAACTTTAACAAAAAAAGAGTAATTACCAGCTACTTAGGTAACAGGTTACTTATTTATTTAGAATTAATGGTAGAGATTTTTTGTTCAAATCTAACGGTCCACGTCAATTACGGCATCAATGCCATAAATTTAGTTACGGCATCATAGAATGACCCTCATGGGTGCTCTTTCCGATCTCTAAGCATTTCACTACTCTACTGAAAATTTCCTCCGCCCCCATCTTTCTCTAACTTGGTAGTTTTAGGGATGACAATGGGGCTGGTTTCAGGATTATAAGTAACCCCCGAACTCACCCCTGTACCAAAAAATTTCTATTGCGGATAATTCGGGATTATCGGTGATAATTCGGGATTATCGGTGATAATCCCTGAATGGAGCAAAGATTAAAAAGGATGCTGGATCCCTAGTTTGTTTAGTTCTTAGTAAAATTAGGCTCTTTTTGGATAACTATTTATTAGAGAATTTAGGCGATTAGCAAGAGCAGCCAAACTGGGTTTGGATAATTTATTTATTAGGGACTGATTTTGAAGGTGGGACATTTAAACAGTTCAAATGAGGTTCCTTTTTTTTAATCTGGTATTTCATGTGTTTGAAACTTATTTGGAAGTCTATAAAACCCCAAACGTCATTTGTGCAGAAAATGCATGATATTTAGCAATCTGAACAACTCTCTCTGTGGTGACAAAATATATATTAAATGTTTCTCTTGTCAAATACTCTTAACATAAAAACTCTTGTAATATAAAAAGGATGGTCTTTTCCTTACGGAATCGAATTATTGAAAGATTATTTATTTTTATAAAAATAATTGAAAGATGTTAAAACTAAAAAAACACTGTTGGAATCATCTATGATGAGAAATTAAAAAATATTTAAAATATTTAAATACATGATAATTTGATGAATTTAAAAATATTTTGGGTTCAGTTTCTAAAACTTGAAAAAAAATTTCCCGAATCCAAACCCCAAATATCTTTGGGTCTTGGCCCTATTCTGAAAATGACCCAATTTTATTTTTGAGATGTTTGGGGCTCTTATCAGACCCGAATTCATCAAGAGCCTGTGGGTTCGGGGACGGTGGGTTGAATGTTGCCATCTGTAGTCCGTAGTTTCCACCGCCTGTCCAGGGCCAAGTCTTGGGATTTGACAGCAGAGTTAAAAAGCCACTTACGTATGCTTTATGCCCAATCATTCCAAATAATGCCTGTATCCTCTTTATTACTTCGGCTGTTGGCAACCAGCCGATGCTTATTCCTAAGTACCATCATTACTTCTTTGAGAATCGAAGTTCATGCCTCATGGGCCTGCTACCTCAATGCGGTGTAACTCCGTTGGGCTATCGGCCATAGCAAAAAATTTCCCACTGTCGGCCTATGTCTTATTCCCATTGACGTTGATCATCCTCTTGGCCTAGCTATAGATCATCACGTTGGTAAAAAAAATATCAGTATTAGTGAATAATTAAGTGTCAATGTGATAACATTCGTTGTACTGATTATTGTTGCTTCCGTTTCACAGGTTTTATGTTTTAAGAAGGATTTTATTGACTTCCCAGCGAAGTAATAGAAGAGTTTATAAAGATGGAGGAACAAGTCCAACAATAAGAGAGCAATTCTGAGCACGGTTATAAGGATAGTAACAATAACAAAAACATTGGAAGATCACCCAAATTATTTCGCCTTACTTTAAATGGACCAATATAAATACTTATGAAACTTTTAATGCATGCCTTGAGAGATTTAGATAGGACCATCTAAGTAAGATTATTTAATAAAACCATATTACATGTTTAAAAATTTTTCATCACTATCACTACCATAAATTGGTTGGTAATATCTTGAATTGAAAACAAGAGGTCTAAAGTTGAATTCTAGTAAGATTAAAGAAACAGGAATCTTTTGATATCGTTTAGCATATTTTGAAATTTGACATTTTTAAAATTCCGCAATCGAACTGCAGACATGGAAGCCCCAAGCATCTCACAACAATATGAAGTTTAGAAACGTGTTTAATAGAAGAAAACAGCATAATTGTCCCACAAAACAACAGTTGACTGCAAAAATGTACACAATCGTTTCACCAAACTAAGGAACAAAGATGGTGTACAGTCGTCCGAATTTCAAATAATCAGCTTCACCAGAAAATTATGAGATAACTATAGAACTGGATCTGTATTTCAACAAATTAGCTCAAAGATCTACATGACTACAGTATTTAGCGAGTACTCTTCGACTGTTACATATTCTCGGCACATCCAAGGCAAGCAGATAAAGCAAGAAATTAAGAATACAGAAAAAGGGGTTGATCATTTCTTGGCGAAAGTGATAGCCATTGGATTCTGTGGGGTGATTTTGAAACCCTGAAGGGCCTGCATGGCCATGGATGACTGCACATCATCTTCAAATTCTACAAAGGCAATGCCTGGCTTTGCTTCAATCATTCGAACTTCCTTAAATCCTGGATATTGCTGGAAGAGCATTTCAAGCATTGAGCTGGTGGTTTCGTGGGGCAAATTCTGTATGAACAGTATATTATTTGGAGCAGCAGCTTCTTGTGTATTTGCATTTCGAAAAGAGGCCTGCACATAACAGACAAAATCTACCATAAACAAATCATGTCAAGTAATATTCTGAAACACAAAATCTACCCTAAACAAAACATGTCAAGCAATATTCTGAAACCCATGGACATTTGCTTTTCACAAACAGAGGTATTGAAGGCATGGCTGATTTAATACAAGATATTGCAAGTGAGTTCTTGTTATCCACTAATTCCCATCCAAAATCCAAGACTTCAACAGGTCATTATACACCCATAGAGATGATCTATAACCATCTTTTAAGGCAATCATTATCATAAATTGATCTTTTAGAGAATTCATTCATACTGAGGTGAATTGCTCAAAACAACACCCATGGTTACAGAATTATGAGCCCATCTCACATTAAGCTCATTCCCATGTAGCATTAAACTGAGTTGTCAAAGAAGTAAACTTACAGCTGTGCCACCATTGCTTTGAGCACCTGTTCCATTAGCCATGAAAGATTGCTGTGCTTCTTCAGCACGCCTCTTTCGTTCAGCTGCAGATGCAAGTTTAAATCAACAAAATTTTAAATAACAAACTAGCAGTCAAACGAGGAGAAAAACAAGAATTATCTTTCAATCGCTGGTTAATAGGAAAAACTAAGAGTGTTTGTGATTAAGAAAATTTAATCAAAACTATGTTATCACTTCTGGCCGGTTGAAGACTTTTCCATTTGTCTTCATACATAAATCGAAATGATGATACAAAGGTTTTCCCACACAACAGAATTATGAAATTGCCTAGTAAGAAAATAATGTCCCATGAAACCAGCCTACGGATGTCTCTTGCAGTGCACATTCTAAATTAATCAATCAGGCACCAGGGCTACAGCATATAGCAAGTAATTTTACTTAATACCATAATCTCATGTCACTCCATCCATAACAAACTACCTTGAAACTTCACAAAAATACGAAAATGTTAAGTAAGTCACTGAAGAATACTAGCGATTAATCGAAATGAAAGATTGCCTACAAACCTTTCTCTTCTTGTTTTTTCTTCTTTTCTCTTGGAACGAAGCTTCCATCTTCTTTAGCAACACAATCTGACTTTGACTTTGCATATTGTATACGCTGCACCACATCAATCACGTATCAGGTCATATTCAAATATCAATTCCGACCAACTCTACATATAAAGGACATCCTGAAACATATAATTGGTACTGACTGTGTGCATCGTGCTCTCAATTCCATCGTACTGATGCTAAATTTAGATCAGATTCTTTACATGGAGAAAATACCATAAATCTCTATTACAAGGTAGGGGTTATGTGGAGCAAAGACAATAAAATATTGACAAAACATAGAAAACTACTAAAGATGCACGATTATGAAAATATTATCAGGTAAAAGTATCAAACTTATAAATCCTAAAACAAAGGCCTCATAAATAGATTCATCATGAAGTATTTGGAGCTGATGTCAAAAAGGGATTCTTTTCATCAACCAGTTATAAGATAGGAACAAGGCATCAGCAATGTCAACAAAATACATGCTTATAGGAACTAGACTAGAAAGGTTATTATAATCAATGTTAACAAACACATGCTTTTGAGGAAAGGTTAAGTGAAAGACATCAAGTGTTTCCAACAATATCAAGTTCCCGAACTTCTCAGGAAAGTCACCAACCATAAATCCATTAACAATTTCATGGTACCAAAGTCGGTGTGTTTATGGTTGCCAGGCTGACAGTTAGAAGATTTGTGTTGTTAACACTCTTAAGAGTGATGCTAAATACAGGCTCTTTATCTTTTGGACACTACAATCATTTTCTGTACTCTGCTATTACCATAAACCAAAAGTAGTTGCAGCACTGTTAAGCGATATATCAAAAGCCAACACTTGTTCACTCCTATTTAAGTAAGACCACTCTCCTAAGGTACATGATAATTCTCAGTTGTGAACGACGCTAATATACACAAGTATATAGCATACCCAACAAAGATCAAACAAGTTCACCAAGATTTTCCTAACATACTAGTAATAAAGATTCAGCATGTATGCTATTTTGCATCATTAAGCATCAAAATTTAATAAGAAAACCAATCAATTTAAAGAGGATGAAAAACAAACTTAGAATAAAATGTCTAAATGATTCCACCATCGACAATGAGATCCAATAAGAAGTAAAATAACTATCACTGCCAGTTCCATTTTGCAATCTTAATAACTAATGAAACATCTGAAACTCAAATTCACAGAATAGAGCTAAGTGGAGAGGCAAGTCAGGATTGGCTTCAAAATGTTAAGGAACTTATCGCATGAGAGCACAGCAGAGTATATATATATAGAATAAAGAAAGAATTGAGATTAATAGAGAATATCAAAACCCACCATAGGCTTATCATAAAATGGAAAATTTTGCATCTGCCGCACTGCATTACTGGCAGCTGTCACTTCGCTAAACACAACCCATGCTTGTCCTCGTAGCTTAGGCGTCTTCAAGGCCACAACATCCAAAATCCTCCCATATTGAGAGAATAAACAATAAAGGGACCTCTTTAATTCTGTGACAAAAAATAAAACATAAAAGAAAATAAAAACAGCACATATCACACTATTCCCATTCCAAGTTTAACACTGAAATTACAGCCTACCCAAATACATATTCACAAAATTTAAACATAAAAATAGTAAATTTTCTACTAATAGTAAATCTTCTTAAAAAATTAAAACAATGCTTATACCAAAACCCTAATAAGATAATAATAGTAATTAGGGCTACAGTTACCTTCTTTCTTGATCTTTTCATTGATATTTTTAATGTAAATCGTTTGATTAGGAGGTATATCTCCAGTAATCATGGTGACGATCAATTGAAGCTCTTCAGCTCAATCAGAAACCCCAAAAACCCTGGGAGCAAATTCTTGAGAAGGGGGAGAGAATTTTTTTTTATAAAAAAAATCTCTGCTTTGGACCGAGACCGAGCCCCACCCTACTTTTTCGCATCTGTTTTGTTCATTAATTGGGCTTTCACTGTTTTATGTCAGGCCCAGGTGAAGTAACAACATCTGTGTCCCTGTATTTTAACAAATTTACTTAAAAAATTTTTTAAGCATTTATTTTATTCGGGTCCCAACCGTTCCCTGCCGCCAAATTATGTTAAAATATTTAGCTCGATTGGCCCAGTAGCCTTAGCACGTGAATCATCAAATTGATGAATGATGGTGATTGTTAAAGTTTGCACTAAGAAAGATGATTATACAACACTCAAAAGTGAGGTTGATGTCTAGTTGTCTACTGTTAGTGGCATGTTTTAATTGTGCCCTGCAACTTCGAAGCATAATCATATATAGCTCCATATGTTTTTTAAAAGGGAAAACATCCACCGTTTTTTTATTTATTTTGTCTTTTTTAAAAATAAATAAGTATTTTTTTTTCAGTGCGTCACCTGAAGCTTGCTTTTTATATGTCAGAGAGGTAAAATGGATATTTCATTCGAATATCTAAAATTATATTATGTTAATTTTTTTAAAAAGAATAAAACGACGTCATTTAACTTGATTTGATAATAAAAAAAGAAAGAAAATTGATGTTGTTTAACTTAATTGAAAGAGAAAAAATAAATACAAATTTTTTAAATCTAGCAAGCAACAAACTCTATTTTCCTCCAAAAAAATAAATACGAAATTTCTAAATTTAGCAAGCAACAAATACTATTTTCCTTCAATTTCTAGCATCTACCTTTGTGTTTAACCCTATTACTTGAAAAAACTTAAATCCAGTCAATTTATCTCTAATTTTTCTTTATTTTGAGTTAAATTGTAATTTTGAGGGGTCAAAAAGTTATTTTATTAATATATTGTTAAATCTACTAATAGAGATCGGACGGAGTGGACGAATACAACAAAAAGCAAATTTCAGATGGCGCACTAAAAAAAATATTTGTGTATTTTTTAAAAAGATAAAATAAATAGGTGGACGGTGAATAATTTTCGTTTTTAAAATGCTTTAGAGATCTCATTGTTATCATGAGCCTATCTAGCCTTAGTAAGTGAGAGAGATTATGATATTAATTCAAAACCTTTTAACACTTACTAGAGAGCTACAATATTATTTTTCAAAATTAAAGAAAAATGGTCCCCTCCCCACATCAATGAAATCTTAGTTATTCTTGCTTTTGATGCCGAATTTACACGTGTTTCTAGAAAGAATTTTACGGCATTTTTTTAGGGTAAATTTTATAACTCTTGCGAAAATGGTTATTTAACTTTAAAACTTTATAAGAATCTATCTCAATTCCTATAAATGGACGACCAATTAGCTCAACTAGTATTACAGTTACGAGAGTCCGAAGTGCAAATTTACGCTACAATAAAAATATAAAATAATGACTTATATATTATGATGATTCTTCTTAACAATGGTCATAATAAATTTTCAACTAGTATCTATAGAATAACTTACTTTATTTTCTTCTTAACAATGGTCATAATAAATTTTCAACTCGTATCTATAGAATAACTATATTTATTTAAGAATTCACTTGTAACTATTGTACTTCAATTTAATTTTAAAAACATAACAACTACGTTATTTGACGCACACTTTCTGCTTTCTTTTGAATTGAAATTTGATTTTGCTCTAAATTAACTTCACCAATTAGCTATCTAAAAACTTTGAAAGCACAATAACCATTACAAACTTTCACCCGCTTATATTACTAACTTGTAATTTTATTTCATAAGAATTTTAAATTAAAAATCACAAAATCTCAATTCTAATGGACTCTTAAGACATGAGGATGAAATATTAAGCATTAGGGTTTAAGACCTAAAATATATGTAGAGGTCCACACACACAAACACACAGACACACACACACGCGCGCACGCACACACACACACATTTGTTAAGGGGGTATGGCATTAAGTAAAACAAGATGGTCCACATGTCTTTGAGCTTCTTCCAATTCCAGCTTTATCTGCAATTAATGGAAATGCTAGCTAGTCTCCAACTGCCGAAAGAGAAAGACTATTAGAAGTTATATTTTAAATTAGGCTAATGCTAAGTTATATGTATGTACCTTACAACTCTCTTACATGAATAGTAATCATTTACTATTCATGTGAGAGGGTTGTACGGTACATACATGTAACTTAAGGGGATCCTTTAAATTAATATCTGGAGGTTTTCTGATAGTGATTCTGTTAATGATGCAGCACAAAGGTCCCTTCCCAATTCTATTATTTTACCTAATTTCCTTTCCACCAGTCGAAAGGGTTATTAAAGTTCTTTCTTCTTTCTTTCGAAAGGAAAATATATATTTGGAAATGATAAGAAATGAAGTAGCTAGCTTAATGTTAACAAACAATAATTATCATTTAAAACCTTAAGTCTTAAACATTAATTTACTTTAATCTAAAGTGATGACAATTTACTTCGAAAGCTCCCTCCCTCCCTCTCTCTCTATATATAAATAAAATAAATGTTCTAATTTAGGATATTGGATTTGTTAAAGTCCAAGAAAGTTATTAAGTCATATATTTTAATAGTATAGTGAAATAATGTTATTAAACCATATGAATTAATAATTTTCTCAAATTTTAATAAAAGCCAGGATATGTATATATCCAAATTTTTTTGAAGAACCAGTATTGGAAGAAAGAAATTGCGAGAAAAACAAGCAACAAACAGCATTTTTTGTTTCCTTCATACAGACCCTCATTAATAAAAATTTTTCGAAGAACCAGAACTGGAAGAAAGAAATCGTGAGAAAAACAAGCAACAAACAGCATTTTTTGTTTCCTTCATACACACCCTCATTAATAAAAGAAGGAAGCTGTTTTTTGTTTCTTGGTTCATTCTCTTGCGTATGCCGCTTATTATTAGTTTTTACGGTCATGCATAACTGTTTCAGCTTTATCTCCTAGCCTTATGCTACAACTGAAGGGAATGGTTAGCATTTAGTATGTATAATTTTTCATAGATTTTGATATATCTTGTAGCTAGGTTTGCTGATGGCGCAACATTCTTACTAGAAAAAGTTTTAAAAGATGCGTTCGCATGCCACGTAGATAATTTATCTCAAAAAATCGGCATTAAAAACATATCTAAATTTTATATCTCTCTCCCTCTCTCTCTATATATGATCTTAATATGATCATAATGCGAATAGACTGTTTATACATTTAAAAAGAATAGGTGCGTGCCAGAGATGGTTAATGGGCCAGCCCGGCATGGCCCATGTGTACTCGTGTTCTAATCGTGCCGTGCCCACAATGTGTTTTGTGTCATGTCATGCCGTGTTTAATTTTTTTTTTCTTAGGCTTAGTTCGGCACACATGTCGTGCTGTGGGTCGTGCTGTGCCGTGATTAAGAAACAAAGCCTGATAAGTTTTTTTTTTAATTTTTTTTAAGAGCGCATGCAAAGTTGATATATTTTTTTCAAGCTTTTGTATTTTTTGGGTCCATGTGCTTTTATTCAAATTTGATAAAATAAAAATTCAAAACTCAAGTCAATATTTAATAATAATAAACTAATAATAGTAAGAGAATGTATTATTAATTATTAAGTTTGACCATATGGTATTAGAATTCTTTTTTAATACTTAACAACAACAACAACAATAAATTTTTCTTGAGGGTTAACTTAATTGTTAACTCGAACTTATATAAAGTCATAAATTTTAGTTCATAATAATTTTAATACATATTTATAAATCATAATATTTATAATTTTATTTATTAAAATGATGATATAGTATTTTTTTAACTAAACCAATTATAGTATTTTTTTAACTAAGAATTAAATGAATTTAAATCATGATATAGTATTTATACATAAATCAATTATAATATTTTTTAAACTAAGAATTAAATAAATTTTAAAAAAATATACTAATAAAATATATTAAAAAATTCAATTTTTAATTATTTGTAAAATTATAAAATTATAAATTTATTTTTATTAAAAAATGAAACGTACTTTAACTCATCCTTAACTGTACCGTACTTTTAAAGTTTGTGTATTTAAAATTCTAATCCAACCCAACTCAGCCTATGTGTATGTCGTACTGTGCTGCATGCCTCACTGAAATGTGATCAAGCCGTGCCGTGCTATACAAACACGTGCCGTCCAGCTCGTTCGCTGTCTCTAGTGCATGCAATATTTTTCCCTTTATGATCACCAACAATATTTTGATTCCAAAACAGGAGCTGTCTCGAAGTTCTTTATTCAATAAGCTGGCGGTATCTTTTTTTAATTTATTTATTCAATCTTGAAATATGACATTGGAAAAATTAATTAATAATATAATAAGAGTAATGATGGAAAAATTAAAGACCCTAGGCCCTAGCCTTCCACTACAAAGCAACGGCCCCACCCGCGAATGCCATTAACCCGTTTTGAATTGTATAAATGGAGCTACCCCATCATTTATTCCTTCACCATCACTATATATCTCTCATTAATTCTCTCCAGTTTTATCAATTATGATTGCTCAGGCGATGCCCGAACAAAGCCTTCAACAAGCGATTCATCTCATAGCCAAAGATAGCTGTTCCGCCTTAGCAAAGAGGTGATATATACATTATGATTTTAGTTTTACATTAATCTTTTCGTTTTTGATTTTGTTTTCTGACCTTTATGCATCAAGAAACAATCGTCATAAAGCATATCAAACGTAACTTGTTTTTTCTTTTTTTAATTTTAAAACAAAGTTAAGGCACAGTCCAAATCGAGTTTTATTCTCCTACCTACGGAATTAGTATACAGGGGTGGCCAGTCAAAAAAGTCAGCTGGAATTACTCGGAACTTGCAAATACTTATTTTGAGAAATCTAGAGTTCCATCAATATATACCCTTATTGTTTGAAATTTGTGTTGATATAGGTTGGAGGGGAAAACCGCAATTGTAACGGGAGGTGCTAGAGGAATTGGAGAGGCAACAGTGAGGCTTTTTGTCAAGCATGGAGCCAAAGTAGTAATTGCTGATATTGATGATGCAGCTGGCATTGCTTTGGCTGACTCGTTATTGTCATCATCACATTTAGTCACCTATCTACATTGTGATGTAAGCTTAGAACAAGACATCCAAAACTTGATCAACTTCACCATCTCCAAACACGGCCGGCTAGACATTCTCTTTAACAATGCTGGAGTCCTTGGAAACCAATCAAAGCACAAGAGCATCACTGATTTTGATGCAAACGAATTCGACAACATCATACGAATCAACGTTAGAGGAGCTGCGTTAGGGATGAAGTACGCGGCGAAAGTGATGGTGCCAAGAAGAAGTGGGTGCATAATTTCCACAGCAAGTGTTGCTAGCTTGATGGGAGGGCTTGGACCTCATGCTTACACAGCCTCGAAGCACGCCATTGTAGGGCTAACAAAGAACACAGCTTGTGAGTTGGGGAAATATGGAATTAGGGTTAATTGTATTTCACCATTTGGGGTTGCTACTTCCATGCTTGTTAATGCATGGAAATGCTGTGAAGATTGCATGGATTTAGGGAAACCATGTGAAGAAGAAGAGGAGAAAATGGAGGAGTGCGTTAGAGGTTTAGCTAACTTAAAAGGGGTAACTTTGAAGGCTAGAGATATTGCTGAGGCTGCGCTTTATCTCGCCAGTGATGAATCCAAGTATATTAGTGGTCATAATCTTGTCGTGGATGGTGGCTTCACTACCTCCAATAATTGTGTAGGCTTGTAATAAAAAAGTTGATTCATTTGTTACTTGTTTAAGGTTTTCTGTTTGCGTAAAGTATGTGTGGTGCTAAAAGTGTGAAAGTTCCAATAATTTGAGATCTCTTCTTGTATTAGTTATATATAATTTTACCATCAAATGAGTAGATTATATAGTATGGGGTTGTTCTATCCTAACCAAGGTCCTTGGTTAGAGTCTTGAGAATGCAGCTGCGTTAAATATTTGTTGGGAGAGTTTTATTGTTCTAGTGGTTCTACTTGGCTCGAATCTGAATTAGATTGTGAGAATTTTACTGCACTAGTGGTCCTATTTAGCTCGAATCTGGATTAGTTGAGGTCCAACGTAATCTTCAAAATACCAGATGTTTAATACACAAAAAAAGTTATATATAATTTCCTATGAATTTTTGTCTAGAGTTTGAGTTAATTATTTAATTAATTTAAAATTTTTTTAAAATAATTTAAAAATATCTCTACTATATATTTTTCTTTGTTAAAATTTATTTAATTATTTTTTACTTTCTACGGGATTGATTAAATATAAGAAAAAAAAATTTAGCATTCTTGAAAGTCAAATCCCTCCGTTTTGATGTTTTGAGTAGTTTTTAAAAATAAAGATATTAAACAATAAATTATCTCAATCATGAGGACCGAGGAGATCCATCCATTCTTATTTAAAAGTCCAAACCGATGAATTTTGATTTCAGATTTAACTACACCCGAGTTATATTCTAAATATACCAATTACTGGACAGAATGCTAAAGCCCAATCTAAAAGTCTCCTATAAATTTTAATTGGACCCTAAGGTAACAGCCTAATATAATAATGCAATTACTTCGGGCCATGCTGACATGAATAGAATGTAGTGGTGGAAATATGAGCTGTGTTGATTCTCTAAAGGTCTTACGCTACAAAATCATTTATAACAACGTACAATTAGGCCTGACGATAGTTCATGCAGCCATTAACGTGACAAGAACGAAGAATCCACTCGGTAAAAATAGATGTCGAGTCAAGTCGGATCGTTAATGGATCAACACATTAAAACTCATTCCATAAGGGTTAGGTTCGAGTTTAAGATCAAAAATTCATTTTATCTAATATCCATTAGAGTTGGATTATTGGCACCCTTTTATTGATCTTCTAAAATTTTTGTGATATTATAATTACATTTAAAGACGAATATAAATAGAATTAATCTCATTTATATTTTTTCTCTCTTCAATTTCATTTTGCTTACATAATATAATTTTTTTAATCATTATAATAATCTAAATTTAAGAAGCAATCTACAAATTGTTTTTAATCATTAAATTAATCTAAATTTAAGAAGCAAAATTTTAAGCCAAAATAATACTCTTGTAATACATGTAACAACAAAATTAGGATACAATATTGTGAGAAAATAAATTAAATAAAATTTTATCTCACTATAAATAATTTTTTAAGGATTCTCACACTAATTATTGATGAGAACCATCAAGAGAATACCATTAATTATATGTAGCAACAAAATTAGGATACAATATTGTGAGAAAATAAATTAAGTAAAATTTTATCTCACTACAAATAATTTTTTAAGGATTCTCACACTAATTATTGATGAGAACCATCAAGAGAATACTATTAAAGATTCAAGTGATCCTTTACACATTCATGGAGGCTCTATTACAAGATATAGAGCCAAAAAGATGCAAGGTACTTTAAATGGATTAATTGAGAAAATATGGATTGAAAATACAATTCAAGATGCAAGACATCATGAAATAGGCTTGGAGAGAAGACACGACATTGTGGACATTATTCAAGCTATTGGGCAGCCAAATACATAATTTAGATCAAATGAATGAAGGGCAATTTCGAAATAAAACTGGTATTGATTGAGCCCGAAGTAATATGCAAGCTACATATCGTTGGAAAGATAATTAAGTTAGCTTTCCAATGCATTTTACAGAGCTAGATTTGGAGTTCTCTAGAAGGAGTTATGACCAATTCATTACAGCTTGTTCAGACTTGGGATTTTCAACGACTTCTTTATTTTTCAATTTCATTTGTTTGTTATGTTTCAAGTTTGTCAATATGTAAGGTAAGTCCACCATCAATGATAGTGGGCTAATATTAAGTTTGTCAATGATAGCATTAATTATAGTAGGCTAACATTAAATTTGTCAATGATAGCATTAATTATGGTGGATTGGTGAAGACTTTTGAAGCATCTTTTGACAAACCTATACTTGGAGGGTTGTTCCAATGTTTTCATTTGTATTTTTAGGATCTTAGGTTTCTATTGATCTATTTAAACTCAGCAACCTTGCTATGTAAGGAATTAGAGATTAATGTTATTTGAATTTGAAAGATTATTTTTTCTTTGGTTCTTTTGAGAACTAGTGAACTTATCAAGAATTTACATTCTTGTGGTGTCCCAAATTTAAACTTATCATTCACCTTCTTATCTATTTCTTGAGTGTGGCGTCAATATCATTCTCTATACCTTTGGTTAATGTTTTCTTAAACATTGGTTCAATGTTTTGTTTGTCTTAAATCTGTTTAGAACTTTCTTGGGAAGTTAAAACTTCAATAAGAGTGACTTCAATATCATTCTCTATACCTTTGGTTAATGTTTTCTTAAGCATTGGGTCAAGATTTTGTTTGTCTTAAATCTGTTTAGAACTTTCTTGGAAGTTGAAACTTCAAATTAAGAGTGGATTTCAAAGTTTCATTGTGGGATTCGCATCAATTGTTGCACTTAAAGTTTATATGTACGATAAAATTGTATTGGATCTATAAAATATTCAATATTTTATAAGGTTTTTCTTACTTTTTTTTAAGATTTTTTTAGAAATTAAATAATAAAGAAAGTTTGAATAGAGAAATACAATTATTAAGACTCAAAGAGTGAGAAAGTTATGTGAAATTGCATGATTTATAAATGAAAGTAGTGTTTATTTTGAAAAAAATGTACTTTTGGTATTAAATGGAATATAATTGAAAAAGGGGTTTCAAAAGAATTTTGGAGGGGTGCTAATAGTCCCACTCTATCCATTAATATCTAATATTAGTAATTCAATAAAATTTATAATTTGAGTTATAAATTTTTAAAGAAGAATTAAATTCTTTTTAAACTGACTACTTATGTGAAGTCATGGCAAATCCTAAAAATCCTAGTATTTATTGTAAAATTTTTAGTCAACTGTACATTTACAACTTCTCATGTAACACAATCCTCTTACTATAATCTACAACTTGTACATTATTTGATGACATTAAACATGAAGAATATTCATATTTTCTTTTGTTTTGGTATTTTATTTCTAAAGAGCTTTGTTTTACAAATTGCTATTTTCATTTTAAACTAAAGATATAATACCAAAAAAAATAAAATAAAATAAATGGGTCAGTTCATCTGACATGATAACGACAACGAATGGGTTATGGGTTCTTACTTTTCAACCTAATAAATTAATGGGTGTGTAACCAAGATTCCAATGAAGACAAATGGCAAGATAAGGTAAATTAATTGAAGAATATTTAACAGACTCATTAAGTCCTATAAAATTCAATTACGGAAGACAAAAATTCTAATTTGCCAGAACATTTTAGTTAAGCCCATGGTTAGAATTGTAACCAAGATTCCACAAACGAATCCAAAGTAGCCCAGATCTTGTCTGTCAATCATTTGTAATCAACCACGCATGCATGAACAAATAAATAATTAGATTCTTACTTCATATTAACAAATGTCAATACAACGAAATATATTTATAGTTATGTTAAAGACCATGTACCTGTAAAGGAGGAACTTTCATCAAAACTATCTGTGATTGCATCATCCAATAAATAAGACCTACATGAAGTAAAAATAGAGAAAAAAATTAGTTTATAAAAAATGTTGTATGATAATTATATGTTAAGTTAAACATGCTTACCGATTTTTGAGCATTGGACAATTTCTTTTATCATGTGATTGTCTAATTTTTCCACATCCATACCAACGCGTGTTTTTATTCTTCACCTTAGCTTGTGCCTTCTTTTTTTTTCAGTCTTTTTCTACACCCTTTTGTCCTAACCACAAGTGGATCGCTCAATACATGTTGGTCAGTACACTTGTTTTTCTCCACAGCTTCGGGATCGTGACTTACAACTAACTTAATCTTATGAAGTGGATTTTCGAAATCATCCATTAGTATCTTACTTGCCTCATCACTAATGACAGCCTTATCAATAACAATTTAAGCAAGTTGAAATAATGTAGTACATCTCATGAGAACTGAATTATGGAAACAATCTTCTATTTCTAAACGACCACCATTAATGACTTCATCACATCTTGCAGATTTTGTCCATCTCTTCAGTATGTATTGATCTGAAAAATATGTAAATTGTTTTCTATGAAAATAAGCTAAAATGTGTTTACATGGAATTTCTTTACTTTCAAACTTCTTCCAAATACATGAAGCAAAATCTACTTTTTGTCAAACAAAACTTCGTGCACATCATTATCTTCATTCTAGTTCATAACTTTGTACACACAATGATGAGCATCTTCTTTTACAAGTTCGATTTTATGTTGCAAACTATCCCACAATTCCTCTTCAAATTTATAAAAAATTTCACGTGTGTAAATATTAGCCATTTGCTTCTCCATCTTCAAAGGCAATTTTAAAGTAGGTTTTTCATTGATGTCTGCATGATTAGCATGTAATTCTTCATGTCTTTGGTGATTAAGAGCTCTATTAAATCGTATCATAAAATCCAATAATGAATTTTTTTTAGACACATATCTCTTGAAGAAAGAATGACAGCTCTCTGCTTGTTGACTGTTGGACATTCCACGCTGAAAAAACATGATTCACGTATGCATGCACCCATTTTGAACGCACTTCAAATATTGATTTTAGTCATACATTATCATGTGGCTTGCCTTTTTTTATAATCTCCATCCAATTTCTATCAAAATCATCCCTACTTAGTGACTTCCAAGTGCATTTTTGAAAATCAAGATAACAATCCTTATATCTTGATTGAATGAATCTTATCAAAAAATTTATTCAATATATATGTGCCAGATACAATACTTATGAAATGTATTTGGAAGAGTTTTAAAAATTACTTTCATTATAGCTGGATCTTGATCAGTAATAATCATTTTCGGTAGATCACCAAGCATAGCTTTTTTAAATTGCTTAAACAACCAAACAAAAGATTCAGTAGTCTCGTCGCTTAAGAATGAACAAGCAAAGACTGTTCTCTGACTATTATTATTAACCCCTATAAATGGGCAAAAATCATACCATATTTATTGGTATTATATGTAGTATCAAAATCACCACTCACAAAAAAAATTATAACCCTTTCTAAATGTTGCATCAGCCTAAAAACAGTGGGAAATTCGATTTTCATTATCGGACTAAACTGTAAAAGTGAATGATGAATTTTCTCTTTTTCCAACTGAAATGCTCTAACAACATATCTGCATCATGTCCTTTCACCTTATTCTTTGATTTCATTTCATCATTGTTTAAATCTTTCCTAGGACATCCAATATTTTGTATACCTCCAGCCTGTAACTCAAGGACACTAATTTGTTGATGTGTTGGTACATTAGTTGCTACTAAGTGATGAGTCAATGATATTTTGCTTCTGACACATTACGGTGAGATCTTAAAAGGTGTACTCTTCGATGTGTTGTTAACGGGTGGTTATGATCCTCTCCAAATACGCTGATTACATTAAGTTCCCAATTTGGACTTAACCACTGCTAGTATTACCTTACAACCCTTTCTCACTTTACCGCGACGTTGTTTCTTTTCAACTCCTGCTTTAGTGGTTGCCCCTTCTGTAAAACACACTTACTCATTTCTTACAATTTTGCCTGTGTGACTTTTCCTACTAGAGTTGATTCTCACACTAAAAGCAACCTTTTTTGCATATCCATTATAAAATTCATAGACATCATCTAGTAATTCCAACCTGGGCTTATGATCATGTAGTATGATGACGAGTTTGTAAACTTTGTCATCCCACTCTTACTTGGCTTCTTCATAACTTTCCCCAGTGTCTATTCCAATATCATTCATTCCCTTCGTAAATCAAACAAGAAAAAAATTAATTATAATATCACAATCTAGTAATTAATATGGAAATAGATTTTAGCTACATGAAAATTAGAAAGATGCAGACAAGAATCGAACAAGACAAATAATAAAAGAAAAACTGTCTGATTTCATTCATGAGTAAAATAATAAACACATATATATTTTAAAAAGAATTTAGCATACATGTTATTAATTGTGAGAACACGGCAACGATAGTGATCAAAGTTAAAAGTTGATGATAATTAGTGTTTTAGCTTGACAAGACTTCACATAGGGTGGGTTGTTTAAATAGATTTATAGTTCACATGATTTTAGAGAGAGACAATTTAATAGGCAGAAAACTAGTTATAACTAGAGCTTTTTTACCGCAATAAAATAATATTATATTTTGTTGTATTTTAGTAGATTAATGCGCGAAAGTTTTTTTTTTTGGAATACTAATTATACATCAAATTACTATATTACATAGATATTTACAACTACTATTACAACAGATATTACACTAATATTTATAATCAGATATACATAATTAGGACTTATATTGTTATATTAAATTTATGAAGTACATATCTTAACAAATAACCTTCACAGACGAGGGATTTGTTTGCTCCACTCCCATTTCGCAAGGGAAAAAGATTTACAAATAAACTTCACACAATCATACATAATGCTTAATTGAGAGAGTTTTGAGTTCATGATGACTCGAATGGAACACCAAGGCTGTTGTATTTGACTACAAACTTTCCACTTTTTTTCCTCTTTTTGTTTTGTTCTAACCCAATAGTGCCACCTTTGCTTTGCTTACTACTCTTAGGTTCATCCTCATTACCATCTCCAAACTTATCAAGACCAGGGACATGATTGGCCAGGGGCATTCCATGATCATATCCTTCATGGATAAATGCCTCATGGTACTCTGATTCCTCACCAACAGATCCATCATTTTGTTTATCTAAAAACTCATCGAAATGGGCATCAGATTGCTCGGGCGAAGAAATCTCAGTGACATTTTTTCCCCTATCCATGATAAATATCACAATTGCAAAACAAAATCAAATAATGAAAATATATTACCATATAAAAGCTGCCAAAAAATTAAAAATAAAATAATAACAGATAGTATAAAATAGTTCTTGTATTAACTTTAACATATATCATTTTCTACCAGTCAATCGACTGTACATGCAAACAAATACAAAAATGATATTCAAGGTCCAATCCAAATTCTCTCATTACTGTCTCGTGCGTACATTGGAGCATCATCGTCAATAGAGTTTATGTTATCAGCACTTGGAAATTCAGTGGTCAACGAAGGGTATTCTACTGCTTCTTCACTTCTTTGTGTGGGTTTACCTCTTCTAGGCATTTGGTATACAACTGACCACTTCTTATCAAGCTGATGAGGTATATAAAAAACTTGGTTGGCTTGAGAAACCAAAGTAAATGAATCAGATTTATGGCCCAATCGTGGCAAGTCTACTAAAGTAAATCTGAGTCTATTCTTTATAACTCCACCTCCGGTATGTACCCAGTCACACTTCATTATTGGAATTCTAAATATAACATAATATAGATCCTAAATCTTTCTAATCACTTCATAAAATGTGATGTTAGAAGTGACAAGATTTTTATCTTTTGAACTTGCAACTGAAATTATTTGTACAACCAATGACACTCCACTATTTTGAGTAACTCTATTTAAGTCTCGATCACTTGTAACAAAGTGAAAACCATTTATGTCATAACTAGGATATTGGCAAACATAAGGACGAGACCCTTGGGATAACCAACGGATTGTTTGAGTAACATCGTGACCATTTTCTATTAACACATTTACCTATTATTAATTGACATGAATATAACGTTAAACAAGCACAAGCCGAAAATGAAAGGAAAAATTGAATTAATTATACTTTAGTCCCTTCAAAACCTTATCTGTTAGCCAATCCGTAAATGTTCGGGTGTGTTCATCTTACAACCACTTTTCATTTTTTCATGGATAACAAAGTTGTAACCAATCCATATGCTCTCTAAAAATCAGTTACAATGACAAATTTTCAGGTTCCTAACTACCAAAACCTGACATCGATAAAGCTAAAATAATACAAGTTAGATAACATTACCTTATATAAGGCTGAACCTCTTCAGTGTTATGCAAAACATACAAGTGTGGTTGATCTAATGAAGTTCGATCAACTTCCACCATTTGTCCACACTCATGGGCTTGTCAATTTCTAAATTTTGGACATGTCTAGGTGGAACCCCAATTGTGGGCATGTTTTCCATGTATTTTGCATAAAATTCTAATACTTCCTCGGCAATATAACTCTCTGCTATGCAACCCTTAGGACAGTTACGGTTTCAAACATAACCTTTTAGATTTTCATGTATTGCTCAAAAGGATACATCCACCGAAGATATATGGGGTCAACTTCACTCACTAAATAAATAGTAAGATAGACCATTATGTCAAAAAAGAAGGTGAAAACATTTTTCAAGCAAGCACAAAGTTTCTACAAGGTTTTTCTCCAATTCATTTAGCGTTGTCACATCAATCACAGTCGCACACAATAAATTAAAAAAGAAACAGAACCTGATGATAGCTTTTTTGACATGTTTGGGCAGCACACACCTTATTGCAATTGGTAAAAGTTGTTGCATAAGAGCATGACAGTCATGTGGCTTAAAACCTTGGAGTTTAAAGTCCTTTTTTGACAGAAGATTCCTAATATTTGAAAAGTATCTAGTAGGAACCTTGATACTTTTAAAGCTGCACAGAATTTTGCTTTTTCCTCCTTAGTTAAGGTGTGACAAGCAGGAGGAAGCCATGTACGAGTGTTGTTTCCTTTAACTTGTGGTGCTAATTTGGGCCTAATTTTCATTTCTAAGAGATCCATTTTTTACTTCAGTCCATCTTTGGACTTTCCAGGAATATGCAATAGTATGCTGTAGATGTTCTCACATATATTCTTTTTAATTTGCATAACATCTAATTGATGCCGCATTAGTAAGTGCTTCTAATACTTTAAATTATAAAATATGGATTTCTTCTTCCACCACACGAGATCATCATTGTTCTCACTTTTGTGCATTTTACGATTGCTTTTCTCCTCATCTATTATCAATAGAGTAGACCAACTGAAAAATTTCATCCCTGTTTAACAGTTTTGGAGAGGTTTAATCACACACAACCATGGTGGAAAATTATAAGTAATAAGAATTATTGGCCAACAACTATATGTACAACTAAGAGAGCTATGAGGATTGATTCCATCAGTTGATAGAGCTAGGTGAAGATTTCTAGGATTGGATACAAAGATCGACCATTTCTCATCTACTAACTTCCAAGATGGTGAGTCAGCCAGATGTCGGAGTTTACTATCAACCATCCTCTCACTTGCATGCCAAGTCAAGTCCCTAACAGTTTCTGATGACTGAAACATGCACTCAAACCTAAGTATAAGAGGAAAATACCATAAAACTTTTGTAGGAACCCCTTTCCTATATTGGTCTACAGTACCATTTTTTTTCTTCCATTTACATAACCCACAAGTAGGACATTCAAAAAGACCTTCATACTCTTTTTTGTAGAGTATGTAATCATTTTGGCAAGCATGAATTTTAACATATTATAAGCCCAAAGCTGACATTGTCTTTTTGGCCTTATACATAGAGGTTGAAATTTCATTATGTTAAGGGAAAACATCTGCTTAAACACTCAACAATGCAGAAAAGCTACTGTCAGACCACCCAAATCTACCCTTCACATTGAACAATTTCACTAAAAAATCAACATAGTAAATTTTGTGCATCCTAGGTATAAGGGTTTCTCAGCTTGTTCTAGCTTTAGGGTCCACACAACAACCCTTATAAGCATCATTAACTATTTCTAACCCATTACCATTGTCAAACTCTATTTTTTGTTGCTGAAAATGGCTTTCTCTAAGGAGAAGGATTTTTACGAATCCTTTCCTTGTGCCAAAACCAATTGTTGTATTTCACTTCAAAACCATGCATATATAAATGATCTTTTATAGTTGTAGGTGTTTCAAATGATAAATTCCCACAATCAAGGCATGGACACCTAATGATATTACTGCCTCCACTATTTTTTATAGCAAAATTTATAAATTTCTCGACACCCTCTTTATATTATGTCGATAATCAATTACATTGAATCCAAGATTTATTCATTTTTGGCTTAACAATTAATGTTCTTGACATATACATAAAACAAAGAAAGAATGTACATACTTAGAATATTTGTCTGATATTACAACTTCATGTAAAATAAACAAAGTTAAACCCACATGAGACCATTCAAATTAAATACAATTTGGCTCATATAGTTTTCTCTTTTATATTAAAGAAACAACATACTTTACAGAAAAGTATGATCATGGTCCAGAAACAAATTTAAAAATTACAAATATAGCAACTAAGAAAGCTGATAAACTGAAATTCATACTTTTCAAAAGTTCACTCTCTTATTATAATATAAATATAATAAATAAGACGCGCCTCACAACAAACACATTATATAGTATCATAATTATAAATTTAAAGATATGTAAATTTGAAGCAAGTGTATAACAACTTCAAAAAGTCAAATAATAGAGGATAAGAAATAGAACTTACTAGATTAAACACAACAGTCTACTGCTATATCCAATTCTAGGTATAAATCCAGCAACAATATTTATTACTGAAATATATTTTGAATGATCAGTTGATATAATTCCACAACTTGGATTCAAGAGGGCTAAAAAGGTACCAAGAAATTACATTAATCATATGAGTAAGCCTAGGAAGAAATAATAAACTACAACTTCAAATAATATACATTAGTAGAACAAAAATAAAAGCAAACATAAAAAAAAGCTTTAAGTACTTTAATACAGTGCCTTCAACAAATCAAGAACAATTTATGGAGCAATCACAACTATTTATATTTGACAAGCAAATGTTACGACTGAAGACAAGAACAGTAATAACAACAACACTAGCAGATGCAAAATAGTTACAACACCACACGCATAGGTAGATGACAATGAGAGGTGAGAATCTCTCAATTTTACATAACAGAATCATTTACTAAGAATCTCTCAGGCTTTGTTATAGACAATTCAGGCCAATATTTAAAGAATCAACTATCAGAACATAAAGATATATAAGTTGTAGATTATCTCTAAAATTCATACACTAATACTCATTTAACTTAACGAAGCTTCAATATCAAAATTAGCTAAAAAAAAAAATTCACACACAGACACATGAATATAAATCAGAATTACCTAGAATAAAAGAAATTAACAACATTATGCAATGCACGATTACAACTCAAAATAGAACTCAAAATATTTTTAAAGACTATTTTCTTGGGAAATTATTTACTAAATTGATTACCGAAATATATGCAATACATGCAAATACATTTCAATTTTTAGAAATTATTTACTATGTCACATAAAAGTAGAATGAATAGTCAAAATTAAATACATGCAAATGCAACAATGACTCACCAGTGGGTGTGAAGCTTCAATTCACCGTCATGGTTAGGGTTTTAACTTCGGTAACAACGATTTAAATCTTCTTTCATAGTAAGCGATTAGGTTACTTTCAGTCAATAAAGGTATTGTGGCTGTTGTTCTCATTCCAATTTGGGTTTTGATTAGCACTGACTTCGTCCCAGCAAAAAGAGATGGTTTAGTGACAACCACAACAAAGAGAGACAATTGAGTGAAACAACCAGAATGGTTTTGAAAACGATGGGTATTTGGGTGTAGTTAGTTTGCTATGGCCGGCCTTTGAGGCTTTGCTGCAAGTGTGCTAATCGATTTTGAGATTCCACAATGACACTTGACATTTTCTGAACACTTAGAAAATTTTTTGCCTCTCTTCTCACAAAAATGTTTCACTAGTCTATTATTTCTTGATATATGATAGTTATATCATCAATATATCATAATCTGGTGATAAACGATATTTCTATCACAGCTATGTCATAAGTATGACAGAAAATAAATCTATCATGATTCTAAGTTGTAGGCCTCTAGACCAAAAACCGTCACACAGAGGATTGTTATAGTAGGCACTTTTTCTTGTAGTGACATTAATGCCTCTGATGCTTTGATTTGGCGTAGAAATAAAGTTATTTGCAACAAAACCAGACCATAATCAACAGCTATACCCATGATCGTAATTCATTCAACTCGGTGTAGTAATTCCTCTTTCATTTCAACAACCTTCTTGATTTAAACATTTCATTTCAGCGCTTGGTCTTTGCACGACCAAATAATAATTTAAAATGATTGGCAACCCATCATTTATAAAACAAACGTTCACATCTATTTAACCACCATCCTCAGTTGTACATTATTGCCAAATGACTTTGTTTTCATATCCCAAAAGGATAATTTTTAGAGACCTCCTTAAGGTTTAGGCAATTGACATTTAGATAGAATGCATTGATATAATTATAGATACCTCCTCTCTCGTTAGTTGCCAATTAGCTTGACTGTTAGTGGACCATTAAAATTACTAAAATACCCTTACCGCCAAGATAATAAATTATTAAATAAAGCTTTGGGAACTGATGGGTAATAAAATTCCCTCTTGAATCACAAATATAAAAAAAAGACCAAATAGATCACTGATACTCTATTAAATGAGAGTTATGATGGCACTTTTAGACTTAAATCGAAATTACTTTGAGAGTAAATAACATATTTTTATTGTATTTTAGTTATATTTTAGTTCTATTTTGCATATTCATTCATCTTAGTTTATTCCTTATAAATTTTGTTCGATTGAGAATAATTTTTGTCCTAAATCATATGCATAATTGTAGGTGTCCGGAAGCCCAAATTTCAAGGAAGTAATGCTGATGTAATAGGCTTGTAAAAGGTGGAAAAGAACTTAGCTACAAAAGAATTAAAGCAAATTTAGAGCAGTGCAGTTGCTGTAGCAATCGTTGCTGTAGCAACCATGCCGTTACTGTAGCAATTCTGGAATGATGACAGAGAAAATTTTGCAGAATATTACGATCTGCAGTTTTCTAATCTGACTTATGTGCGACCTAGGCTTCCGTTTACCTTAATTTTCAACTATAAAAGAAGCACACATCATAAGAAAAAGGGAGAGCCGTCACCAAAGGAGAAAAACACAAAGAAACAAAAGAAAAACAAGATTTACGAGAGAGATTAAGGGCTGCATAAGAGAAAAAATTACAGAGATCAATTGGGAGCTCAATACTTCTTATCCTTCTCTTATTTTCGTGTTTTCTATTTATTAATGGGGACGTGTTTCATGGCTGAAACCTTGTTCTTTATTTTTCTTTTGCACATCATGAACTACATTTATTTGTAGTTGAGTAATAAACAATCTTGATGCTTTATTGACTAAAAATATGAGTTCTTGCATGTTTACTGTAGCAGTTTGTTTTGATAATATTTATTTTTATTCATTATTTCGGTTGATCACCCATTTAATGATACTAGCTAAAGAAGAGCTACAAAATGACCTATCTTAGTAGAACATATCAAAGCAATACTTGGTCTTAAATTGAGTTTCCCAGATTGAGTTTTACTTGAGTCCAAAAGGGTCATACTTGATTTAAGATTAGTGATGAACTAGACATGAGGATTCACCTTGTAGGGTAAATAGAACATAAGCGTGTAATGCTATATCTTATGTTGACATAACAACTGATCACTGTTAAGTTGCATGTAGATATAAGATATCCAACATGCGACGGCTGAGGATGCATAAGGATTCTGCCTAGTGCTGTAGCAGATGTTGCAGCAACTAAGCCAAACATTAGAAAAATAGTTAAGACCATTAGTAGAGTTTATTCACTCAACTACTTTATATTTCTATTGGTTTTATCCTTAAGTTTGACGTGATAATTTACTTTGTTGCATTTTATGTATTGCATTTTTATTTTAATTAGTATATTAGTTTCATTAATTGTTTTATTTTAATTTAGACACAAAATCTACACTGTTAAGATTACTGTAGCAAGTTTGATAATATCAATCCCTGTGGAGACAATCTTGAATACTCATCACTTTATTACTTGTTGTGTATACTTGTATATTGACACCAATAGCAATTGAGTTTATTTAAATCAACAATCACAATTAAACTCAAATTTCCCTCAATATCATAGCAAAGGCTGAAGCTACAAAGCTAGCAACATTCACGAGTCTTTTTTAGGCTGAAAACTAGATGATAAACGTCATTTTCTTGCCAAAATGGTTGCATTCAAGCTAAAGCGGAACCAACATGCACCTGAGGCATGATTGTTTAGCTGATAATTATCCATTGATAAATCAAGCAAATGATGAAAGCTCGTATCTCACATTAGGACAAAGATTAATGAAAGATTGACATTGCTGGAATGCTTAAATAATGCAAAACAACCAATCAATTTAACCCAAAAACTTATAATTAAATCAACCAACAATGGAAGTACCAGATTGGGCGCAGCCAAATTAAAACAAAGCAACCTTCACAGAACTCAGCAAACTAAAATAAGCTTGAGAGCACTGACAATTGTCATTTTCAGGGCATTTGTAAGCACTTGAAAAGAAATTATAGTGGTAAAACGAAGAGAACCCGTCTTCTATGCAATGGCTTAAGACCAAATCAAATGTGTTGGCTAGCAAATAATTTTACAACCAATGGAAAACTAAGAATTAAAAATCAGAGAGAGCAGAAAATGAAAACCAATACATCAGCTAGCACAATTAAATGATTTGGCCAAGTAGGTTCAAATAATTATTCCAATTTAATTTTCAGGAATAGGAAGGAATTCTGAATCTACTCCTAAAAATTCTATTTCCGATGGTGGCCAAATGGATCAGTTGATGACCTCAATGCTTATCAAGAAATATGCTACATGATTCTCAAAGTGCCCATCAAACTAAGTTCTCATCTATGTTCTCCATGCTATAATTAATATGGATATGCTTGAAAGTGGCAGCGGAAAAGACATCATCCACCATGGAAAATATAAGTGAGAAATTGACTGATGTTAAACCAATTGGGTGTTAACACAGAAGATTTTACATGATGAATACGATTGCATAAAATTTAGAATTAGATAAAGCCACTTAACTTAGATAAAACCACTCAACTTTCTCAATGCATTTAAATGTGCACCGTAGTTTAGTTTTCACAGTCTTTAGTCATCCAATTGAAGAAGTTGGAAAAGGATTAACAAAATTTGAAAACTAATAACAAAGTGACCAAAAAAACAGCCAATAGTTCCAATAGTAGGAAATTAATCCAAATTATGCAAGGCATCATAGTTAGGAAAAAATGGGATTGGACAAGAATAAAGATATTAAAGTAACAAAAGTTGATATTTTTAACAAACTGAAGTGGAAGAACTTTTCCCCCAACAAAACACATTGATATGTAATAATCTGAATTCCACACAGGGTAAAGCGAAACCGAAAGAGGAAAAAAAAATAGATAGGATAACAAACAACTCTTTCCCTTTATCATCATACTATACACTTTCTCGGATAACAGTTGAAGCTCCATCACATGCTTTAATCTTTTCTAATACCGTACAAGATAATTAAGCAAAATTATTTTTTTTATTTTGGATCAAACCAAAAAAAAAAATATATTCTTAAATTACTAGATATATAGGAAATATCAATAAAATTAGATCTCATTTTTAATTTTACACATATTTCATGTGGTTTCAAACTTTACTTCTTATTTATACTAAAAGATCATTTAAGATTGTTATTGAGGAGGTTTAGAAGTATGCAAAATCAGTTATCTTACAAACAATTTTAAAAATATTAAAAGTTTTCCAAATTTTGTTTTTAAGAATAAGTTTTATCCTTAATAAAAAAAAATCATCACATATATTACATAAATACAAAATTATCATTATTCAATTTAGAAATAAAAATAGCACATATATAAGGTAATCATTATTATAATGAGTTGTATTTTATATCTCTAAGTTTTTACTTTTTTCAATTACTCTTATAATATTTACTTATTTTAAATTTCATTTATATAATTTGTATGTTATTTTGCACTCAGTGTTGATTTACAAGTTTTAAGTTACTTCTATAAATTTATGTTATGTTTACCAATAATATATCATTTTACTACTTTATGTTAATTTCCTTGTTTTACCTTCTATTTACAAGTCTTATGTTTCATTTACTTAATTTATGTTTTATTTTATAATTAATGTTAATTTACAAATTATATGTTATATCTGTAAATTTATATTTTATTTACCAATAATACATAATTTTATTACTCCTAGTTAATTTACTTATTTTACATTCTATTTACAGGTGTTATGTTTTATTTTAACACTTAATGTTGATTTAGGAGTTTTATACTATATCTATAAGTTTTTGTTTCATTTACCAATAATATATCAATTTACTACTCTTATATTGATTTACATGTTTTACATTCCATTTACAAGTCTTATGTTAATGTTTTGTTTACTTAATTTATATTTTATTTTATGCTTAATATTAATTTATAAGTTTTATGTTACACTTACAAGTTTTTATTTTGTTTACCAGTATTACACCAATTTAATACTCGTATGTTAATTTACTTGTTTTACCTTACATTTACAAGTCTTATGTTCTATTTACATAATTTATGTTATGTTAATTTTACATGACTTATGCTTTAATTACACAATTTATGTTAAATTACGATAGTGATTGTTGAGTGTTAGAAAGTGTATATTTATAAAGGAGAAAATTGTCATTTTACATTTCAAGTCTCACTAACATCCTTACTTTTGTATATTTAAGTTCCTTATTATTAATCATGTGTGTTTTGTTTTAATTAAGTATTTTATGTATTTTAGGGGCATCATGGTCATTTCATATTGAACAAGAGATCGGATAGCAAAACAGACATCACTTTTGAACTCAGGATAGTCGAAAACCTTAAAAGGAGTATAAAAGAAAAAATAGCACTATTCACACATACGGCACTGTTCACATGTACAGTTCTGTTCATGATACTGTTCATACCACGTCACTGTTCAAATCGTGTTACTGTTCAAACCACGTGGTCAAACCGCGTACTGTTGACTGATGACGTAGCGCAATCCTGAGCGTCCGAATTATTTTTAATTCGATGACCATGATTTATTCAGTGTATCTATAAAAAAAGGGCTCTCCCCCCTTATTTCGACACCCCTAAATCCATTTTGAGCTTAGTTTCTAATAATTCTTTCTCCATCTTGTATTTTCTACATATTTTAATAAATTTTCATTTTACCCGTAATTCAATTATGAGTAGCTAATTTTCTTTCAAGCTTGAGTTGAAGGTGAAGTCTCAACATGTGTCATGGACTTTATGATACTCGTTCACATGTACATGCTCGCGTTCATGATACTCGCTTCATACCACGTCACTGTTCAAATCGTGTTACTGTTCAAACCACGTGGTCAAACCGCTGTCGTTGACTCGATGACGTAGCGCAATCCTGAGCGTCCGAATTATTTTTAATTCGATGACCATGATTTATTCAGTGTATCTATAAAAAAAAAGGGCTCTCCCCCCTTATTTCGACACCCCTAAATCCATTTTGAGCTTAGTTTCTAATAATTCTTTCTCCATCTTGTATTTTCTACATATTTTAATAAATTTTCATTTTACCCGTAATTCAATTATGAGTAGCTAATTTTCTTTCAAGCTTGAGTTGAAGGTGAAGTCTCAACATGTGTCATGGACTTTAGTTGGTAAATTTACTTTCTCTTCCCCTCTAATTTTTGTGGAGGTTTTGACTTTTCATCGACAAATAGTAATATTATTGTCTAGATACCGCTCTGGTTTAATCGGCTCCCTATTATAAGCTTATTACTATTTGGCACGATAAGCTTTCAGCACTATATTGATTAGAGCGTGGTTCATGAGGTGTAGAAATCTCCCTCATGATTTAATTGGTATTAATAAGGAATATTTAACCCATGGTATATGTTGATACGGATCCAGATACCCAAGCACTTTATTTTAATAGTTCCCAGTTTAATTTATTCTTGGCATTCCAATTTAAATTCTAGCATAGTTTAAATCAATTTCCCCACAAATCCAATCACTCACTTACAAAATTAATTCTACACCTAATTAAAATCCACCTCCTCGTGGGATCGACACTCGACACAATTTATCTATTCTACAATAGATTCATGCGTTTGCGAGTTCAACAAAATTTGCACAACAAGTTTTTGGCGCCGTTACTGGGGAGGTAAGTATTTTAATTTGTAAAATTAATTTTTTTTTGTAAATAATTTATTATTATTATTATTTTAGTTGTTTCCTTGTAATTTTTTTCTATTAAAAGAAGAAGAAGAAGTGAATTTACATTTGTAGGTAAGAATTTCTTTTTCTCTTATTTAAATTTCTGTAATTTAATTTTCAAGTTAATTTTCTTTGTAATTTTTTTATTTTGTTAATTTATTTTTTATTTTATTTATTTTTATTTTATTTCACGTATTTTTTTGTGTGTTTTTTTAGTAAGGTTGTAACAACGCAATAAGGTTAGTATCGTAATTTCTCTTTCTTCTTTATTTTTATTTATTTTGTTCTCATTTTTATGTTCTTTGTATTCATAGTCGAAGGTCACAATTTCCTAATCTTAAGCCTATAGACCTTAAATTGAAAAAAAACACTTCGCACACACAAACACGTTGTATCTAAAAATAAAATTGAAATGGATTTGCAACACCAACAACCAGAACCACAAGAGAGGCCATTTAAGGATTACTTCAGTCCTTTAGCTAATTTGAGCACATCATTCATAAGATACCCAAATGTAGCTGCTAGGAGTTTTGAGTTAAAACCTAGTGTGCTAAATTGTCTCCCAACATTCTATGGCTTAGAAAATGAGGACCTATATAATCATCTGAATGATTTGCATATTATTTATCAAACTTTTAAATATGAGAATTTTTCAGAAGATGATGTTAAACTTAGATTATTCCCATTTTCTTTAAAGGATAGAGGCCGTTCATGGTTTAATACATTGCCCGCTAATAGCATTACATTATAGGAACAAATGGTAACAAAATTTTTAAATAAATATTTCTCAGTGCATAAAACCAATGCTATTCACAGGGAAATCTCAGAGTTCACCCAGAGAGAAGACGAGCAATTTTTCGAAGCATGGGAGCGATTCAATGGGCTACTTTTGAAATGTCCACATCATGGGTACGAGAAATGGCACGAATGCCAATATTTTGTAGAGGGATTATTGCCAAATGTGCAAGAATGACTAATGGCAACAAATGGAGGAGAGCTAATGTCAAAAAGTACATAAGAGATTTAGGATTTCTTCCAGTGACAAGTGGATAATTCCTAACAACGGAGTCAATCACTCAGGAATACTAAAAGAATTAAGGAAGTGAATGAGGTTCACATTGGCGAGTCTAGTTCAGGAATTAAAGGAGTCAAAGAAATAGTTGAAGGTCTTTTCCAACAAATAGCATCGTTAACGACTGCTAAATCAACAGAACCACATGACCATGACTCATACTCAGATCAAGCCAATGCCATCGGTGTCATGAGAAAGCCATCAAACTACAACCCATACTCCAACACATATAATCCTGGATGGAGAGACCACCCTAATTTTTCATGGTCTCAAGGACTCGAACAGAATGGACCAGCAGCTCCAGCTCCACCAATGCAACCAATTCCTCAAATTCCTCAAGCCTTTCAGCTACTATTTAGACCATACAATCAGAACCAGAACTACTCTCAACCCAGACCATGAGAGAATGCACTCCAGAATTTTAAGAATGTTACTCACTCCACGGTTAAGCAATAAAACCGAACCATTGATGGACTACGAAATGAGATGAGAGCATGCTTCAACTCACAAGCCCAATCAGTTTCAAGCCTTGAGAAGATGGTGGGACAGCTTGCTTTTTCAGTTTAGACCTTGGCAATGACTGTTGAAAAAGGCAAGTTTCCAACTCAACTAGTGCCTAATCCTAAAGGAGTACATAAAGCAAGTACCAGTTCACCACAGCAGCATGGAAAGGTCAAAGCCGTCATGACCTTACGAAAAGGAAAAGAAGTCGATAACAAAGTGGAGATGCCAGCGACGAAAGCAAATCAAATTGTACTTGTAAACGCTGAGGACTCATCACCAGAGGAGAAAGAAGAAACTAACCCACGAGAATACGTTCCTAAAGCTCCATTTCCTCAGAGGTTAGCTAAAGGAAAGAAGGGAAAATCCAGAGGTGAGATTTTTTAAATCTTCAAACAGGTAAGTGTTAATATCCTTTTGCTTGATGCTATAAAACAAGTTTCATCTTATGCCAAGTTTCTTAAAGACCTTTGTACTAAAAAAAGAAACATTCACATTCAAAAGAAGGCCTTTTTAACAGAAAACGTTAGTTCTATATTCCAACGTAAAATTCCTCTGAAATGTAAAGACCTAGGCTCCCCTACTATCTCATGTAGTATAGAGAACTACACAATTGAGAATGCTTTGTTGGATTTAGGAGCTGGTGTAAATTTGTTGCCTTATTCAGTATTTGTGAAACTTGGACTTGGAGAATTACACACAACTCCAGTGGTGTTACAGCTTACAGATTGGTCCACAAAAATATCTCGTGGTATTGTGGAGGACGTGCTTATCCAGGTAGACAAGTTTTATTTTCATGTTGATTTCATTGTAATTGACACTCAACCTATACAGGATTCAAGGAAGCATGTCCCTATTATCCTAGGCCGACCTTTCTTGGCAACTGCCGATGCTCATATTCAATGCAGGATTGGAAATGTGCAGTTATCCTTCGGCAACATGACTATGGAGCTAAACATCTTCAACATTGCCAAACAACCTCACAATACAGATGATGAAATTGTTGATGTGGATTTAATAGAAGCATTAGTTGATGATACTTTTCTTTTAAACCTTAGTGATGACCCTTTACAAACATGTTTAACTCACTTTAATTTGGATTTTGAAGTTGACAGATCAGTTAATGAGGTCAACGCCCTACTGGACTCAGCACCAGCCATATACACTAATAAATGGAAGTCAAGAGTTGAACAACTAGCACCATTAAAGAAGAAAATCATCCCATCATCAGAATCACCACCGAAAGTAGAGCTCAAACTATTACCCAACACTTTGGAATACATACATTTTTGGGAGAAGAAAGCACTCTACCGGTAATCATCTCATCATCCCTAAATGACGAACAAAAAGGTAAGTTGTTGGATGTTTTTAAAAAGAACAAAGGAGCATTAGGATGGACCATAGCCGACGTAAAAGGTCTAAACCTAGCAGACTGCATGCATTACATTCACCTTGATGAAAATGCTAAATCTACTAGGGAAATGCAACGTCGGTTGAACCCTAACATGAAAGAAGTTGTTAGAACTGAAGTCCTCAAATTATTAGACGCATGTATTATTTATCCAATTTCTGATAGTTCATGGGTCAGTCCTATACAAGTTGTCCCTAAAAAGTCAGGAGTCACAGTAGTTACCAATGCTGATAATGAATTGATACCCACTAGAGTGACTACAAGATGACGTGTATGCATTAATTATATAAAGTTAAATTCTGTCACACGTAAAGACCATTTTCCTTTACCATTTATTGATAGATTAGCAGGCCATGAATTTTATAGCTTTCTAGATGGCTATTGAGGATACAATCAGATTCCTATAGCACCAAAAGATCAAGAAAAAATAACTTTCACTTGCCCTTTTTGCACTTTTGCATATAGGAGGATGTCATTTGGATTATATATTGCACCTGCTACATTTGAACGTTGTATGTTAAGTATTTTTTCTGATATGGTTGAACTATTTCTTGAGATCTTTATGGATGATTTTTCTATTTTTAGAGATTCGTTTGATCAATGTTTACATAATTTGATAAAATTTCTGCAGAGATATATCGAGAAAAATTTGGTCTTAAATTGGGAGATGTGTCATTTTATGGTAAAACAAGGTATAGTTCTCGGTCACATCATTTCATGCAAAGGTATTGAGGTTGACAAAGCTAAGGTGGATCTCGTTTCTAATCTTCCTTCACCTAAAACAGTTAGAGAAGATCCTTGGACATGCTAGTTTTTATAGACGTTACATTAAGGATTTTAGCAAAGTTTCTATACCCTTATGCAATTTACTTGCTAAGGATGTACATTTTGTCTTTGACGATTTATGTCTTGTAGCATTTGAAAAGCTAAAGCAATTGTTGACGTCATCATCCTATCATTCAGCCACCAAACTGGAGCTTACCATTCGAGCTCATGTGTGATGCATCTGATTATGCAGTAGGAGCAGTATTAGAACAAAGAGTTGATCGAATTCCCCATGTTATTTACTATGCTAATATGACATTAAATGATGCACAGTTAAACTATTCAACTGTTGAAAAAGAAATACTAGCAGTAGTGTTTGCATTAAAGAAGTTTCGATCTTATCTTATTGGTTGTAAAATAATTGTATTCACAGATCATGCTGCTCTGAAATATCTTCTCACAAAGAAAGATGCAAAGGATAGACTAATTCGTTGGGTGTTGCTTTTGTAGGAGTTTGACTTGGAATTCAAAGATAAGAAAGGGACAGAAAATGTTATGGCTGACCATCTCTCTCGTCTCCATTTTGACACAATAATGAAACCATTACCATTGAATGAGTTATTTCTGGATGAGCAATTAATAGGTGTGGAAGTATTACCTTGGTATGCTGATATCGTTAATTATCTTGTTACAGGTAAACTTCCAGAGCATTGGGCCAAGCAGGACAAGGCTAAATTTTTTGTGGAAATAAAGAATTTTTTCTGAGATGACCCATATCTGTTCAAGTATTGTGCAGATTATTAGACGACGTGTCTCAAAAAATGAATTTCAGAACATCCTTTTATTTTGCCATGAACAAACTTGTGGAGGCCATTTCAGTGCTAAGAAAACAGCGACAAAAGTTCTATAATGTGGTTTCTATTGGCCAACTATATTTTGAGATGCTTACACCTTTTGTTCTTCATGTGATAGGTGTCAACGAATGGGGAGCATTACACGAAGGAACATGATGCCACTAAATCTAATTTTAGTGGTTGAGATTTTTGATGTGTGGGGTATTGACTTCATGGGACCCTTTCCCCTTTCCCCTTTCTTTTGGCCATCAATACATATTGGTTGCTGAAATGGGTATAAACAATTCTATGCAGAACCAATGATCATAAAGTGGTGATAGAGTTTCTGAAAAGTAATATTGTTTCACGCTTTGGATTCCCTCGAGCAATAATTAGTGATGGTGGTACCCATTTTTACAACAAATCATTCAAAGCACTTTTGACAAAGTATTCCATCACTTATAAAGTGGCGACCCCGTATCATCCGCAAACCAGTGGCCAAGTTGAGATCTCCAATCGAGAAATAAAGCACATATTAGAAAAAACAGTGAGGCCAGATAGAAAAGATTGGTCATGAAGACTCAATGATGCATTATGGGCATATAGAACAACTTTTAAGACCCCAATTGGGATGTCACCCTACAGGCTAGTGTATGGAAAAACTTGCTACCTACTTGTGGAACTTGAGTATCGTGTGTACTGGGCCATCAAGAAGTTTAATTTTGACATGCAGCAAGCTAACTCAGAAAGAAGATTACGGCTGGCAGAACTTGAAGAAATTCATAACGATGCATATGAAAATGCCAAGGTTTATAAGCAGTGAATGAAAGTATTTCATGATAAGCAGATTATAAGAAAATCTTTCACTCCAGGTCAGAAAGTGCTTTTATTCAATTCTCGCCTGCACCTACTCCCAAATAAGCTACGCTCTTGATGATCTGGCCCCTTTATTGTTCATACTGTTTTTCCACATGGGGCAATTGAAATTAAGGACCTAAAGAATGGTGTCACGCTAAAGTTAATGGTCAAATATTAAAGCCATATCTAGAGTACCAACCACATGGAGAGGACACCAAAATAAATTTGAGTGACCCACCACATTTGAATTGAGATTTTTCTGTCTTTTCGGTGATTTGATTTTTTTTATTATTCTTTTGCTAATTGAAATTATTTGTGATTAAGTGTGATTGTTTAACCATTAAGTTTTCTTTTATCATTGTTAATCATGAGTGTCATAGCTAAACAGATCCTCCTAGACATTCTTAGACCATTTCAACGTGTAAAATCTCATCTCAAAAGGTAGATTCGATTTTGTAAAACACATCATATTTGGGCTCTACAACCACCAGAGTTAGTATCTCACGTTGAGGATTTAGAAAGCCAACTCAGAGACTTTGAGAGAGTGTCTACAACATCCAGTTGGAGCTTGAGGTAAATTCCATAAGAGGACGATTGTGATTTTCTTTGTGTGTTCTTGTTTGTTACTCCGTTTGTGTGTTTTAGTTTGTCACCCTGGTCAAGTGGCGAATAACGGTACTCCGTGACAATCAAGTCGGTTACTTCAGTTTCCCATAATAACTGATATTCTGAGATGAAGGAATGGACAACAGCAAGAATTTAGCAAAGCTTTACAATCGATTCCCTTCACTTCCTCAAAATGCCCTCCTTACAATCTATAAAGCTCGGTCCGAACACATGCGATTGCTCATGAGGAATAACATACCTGCTGATATCCGTTGCTTAATCGAGGCCAAAGTACGCTTAGCAGGTGAGTTGCCTCCTAAGTTTATTGCATATATGCCTGGTTGTGGTAAAGGAAATTACGCAAGAAAGCGAAGAGCTCAAAAAATTTCGGTTGCTTGTCATAAGTGTTCCAGAATGCGATGCGATAAAAAACCATATTCTTTAGGAATGGTGTCTGATAACAGAGAAGATAAGATTCAATTCATTAGAGATGGCTTGAATAAGGAGTCATTGGATGATATCCTTTTGTCTCTTGAAACGCATCCCAGTGGATATGTGCAAGGAGCGATTCTCCAGTTATTGCCATCATTCCAGAAAGAGCATGCACGATACAGTCTCGGGAATCTGACTATAAATGACCATGTTTGCCAGTTTATAAGAAAACTGGATGGAAAGCCTATCCTCGACCCATAGAGGGCGTTGAAGCCGTTTCTAGACATAAAACCAGAGAAAGATGTGAGTCACAGTCGCAACTACCTATAAATATCCTTTTATTTCACTATTATTTTATTTCACTGTTGTTTTACCATTTACATTATTGTCTTTAATAATTTTATTTCATTATTGTTTGCTTTTCCTTTTTACTGTTTCCTTTTTTACTCTCAAGCCATGTTTATACGTTAATTGACATGGACATGATACATTATTCACAGCTGTGACCCACTGCCGCCAAGATCTTTAAATATGATTCTTTTTGTTTGCACTCACAAATTGTTTTTGAGAAGTATCCCAATGGCAGCTACTCTCAATAAACAATTCAAGAACATTTGTGTGCTTTCTGGATTTAACTATGGAAAATATAAAGAGTTTGTTGAGGCAGTCATTGATCTTGGTCGAAGCATAGCAGCAAGGAAATTACACTTGGTATATGGCGGAGGTGACCGAGGGTTATCAAAACTGGTATCAGAAGCTGCTTATGTCAGAGGGAGCCAAGTATTAGGCATTATCCCAACAACCCTAAAACCTTTAGGCTGTTTGTCTGACTCACCGACTAGAGAAGAGTTAGTCGTCTCAGGTATGCAAGAAAGAATAACTGAAATGCTTAATCATGCTGATGCTTTTATTTTCTTACCAGGAGATCTTGCAACTCTAGAGGCACTTATCACATTAGCATCTTGGGCCCATCTGCACATTCATTAGAAACTCATCGGTTTGTTAAATGTCAATAACTTTTATGATGGCTTTATCGCATTTCTTAACCATGCAATAAAAAACTATTTCATTCATTCTACAGCGAAAAAGCTTTTTATTTGTGCCCACATTGCTAATGAGCTACTTGATCTGTTACAAGCTTATAAACCAGAGCCAGATCCCAGGACCTTGGTATTGGAGTATCCAAATAATGATGGTAACAGTAGCCGCAATAAAAAGTACATATTAGATTTAACTCTCCGCCTGTAAATATTTTCTTCTGTGTTGTACCACCCAGGTGATGTCTTCTAAACTCTATTTTTTTCCTTTAAAACATTGAGGACAATGTTTCGTTTTGGTTGAGCAGAGGGAATAGTCGACAATTGTGGAATCTTGGTGAAGTTTTTACTAATTTTTTGTTATAAAAACTAACTGTTGCAAACTTTTTATGTTGAAGATGACTGAATATGGAGTGCAATTACTCTAGAAACACATCTTCTTAGTAAAAAAAAATTTTTTTAGACATTTTTTTTCCATCATTTTAATTGTAACCTTTCTATTTAGTCTTTCTGCATTATTTTCACATTTCTGCATGCATATTTCCTTTTCGTGTTTAGAATAGGTTGGAGGGTAGAATGTTGTTTAAAAAAAAATTTGTATGATTTGTTTTAACATTGGATGACATAATGAATTTTAAATTTTAGTAATTGTATTATCTTTGGTTTTAAGAGATGTTACACCATGTTTGCTACTCTACATGTTGATGTCGGAGACAAACATGAATTGCTTGAAAGAATGAATATGTCATAATAAGTACCAAGTGAGTTTTTGAGTCTATCATTTGTCTTGGAGAGTAACCCTTTTGCCCATTCTTCATATAGCTTAGCAGTTTATTATTTTATACACAATTTCTAGATTTATTTTGAGTTAACCCTTAAAAAAATTATAAAATTAAAAAAAAGAAAAAAATCTGTGTTGCTACATCTGGAGGCCCATCTAACTAGTAGATATGGAACAGTATTTAGAACCCTAAAGACAATGGAAAGGCTATCTTTGACCCGTTTGAGCCTTTCTAGTAACCTTTTATGAAATATCCATAATTAACCCTTTTGAGCCTTAAAAAGAAAAACTTTTCTTTGTCAAACTTATCATCTTGACCCACTCCGATTTGGAGTACTACCCGATATCTTACAAGTCCATCACGTATTTATATTTGAGAAAAATATAAATAATTATTTTGTTTAGTGAAGTTGTAAAGAAAACGAAAACAAAAAAAATTGTTGTTTCAAAAAAAAAAGAAAAAGAAAAAAATAACAATAATAGGTGAAATCCACCTTGTAACTTTCTAAATATATATATCTATATTTTTCTCAAACATATATTTTATTTTCTTTATTTTCTTTTTTTTGTTAGCCATGTCCCTAGCCTACATTACGTCCTAATAAAAGTCATTCTTGATTTTAGGGAACTATAGTATGAAGTAGAAGCTAGCTATATGGGCTAAAAAAATATACTGATGCATAAAAAAATAAATAACAAATAAATAAATAAATAAATTGAGTTGACTAGTATTTTATTTGACATCACATTATTTCTAAACTGGGGGCATATTCTTTTCATCTTTGTAAGAGTGTGTGATATTATTTCTTTATTATCTTCACTTAATTTATCAATCATTGAGGTGACAATTTTTATTGGGTTTAATTTCCTTGTAAGAGTGTCACTATTACCGGTGAGATTTTAGGGTTTGACATGTCATTCTTGAAAGTGGCTTGATTACTATAGCTGTGACAAAATCTGCTGGACTGATGCGTGTAGATGGTTGATGTGGGTATGATGTTTCTTTAAACTGTAGATAATGCTTATACTTTTATTTGATTGCTATCATTAGTCTGATTGAATGAACACGATTGTTTAAAAAAAAATATTTTGGATTTGAATTTTGTTTTTACTTTATTTGCTCGGGACTAACAATAAGCTGGTTGGGGGGTGTGTTGAGTGTTAGAAAGTGTATATTTATAAAGAAGAAAATTGTCATTTTACACTTCAAATTTCACTAACATCTCTACTTTTATATATTTAAGTTTCTTGTTATTAATTATGTGTGTTTTGTTTTAATTAAGTATTTTATGTATTTTAAGGGCATCATGGTCATTTCATAATGAACAAGAGATCGGATAGTAAAACGAACATCATTTTTTAACTCAGGACAGTCGAAACCTTAGAAGGAGTATAAAAGAAAAATGGCATTGTTCACACATACAACACTGTTCACATGTACGGTACTGTTCACGATACTGTTCATACCACGTTACTATTCAAACCGTGTGCAAACCGTATTACTTTTCAAACCGCGTGGTCAAACTCGTGGTCAAACTGCGTACTATTGACTGATAACGTGGTGCAATCCTGAGCGCCCGAATTGTTTTTAATCCGATGGTCATGATTTATTCAGTATATCTATAAAAAGGGGGCTCTCCCCCCTTATTTCGACACTCCTAAATCCATTTTTGAGCTTAGTCTTCTGTAATTCTTTCTCCATCTTGTATTTTCTACGTATTTTAATAAATTCTCATTTTACCCTTAGTTCAATTATGAGTAGCTAATTTTCTTTCAAGCTTGTGTTGAAGGTGAAGTCTCAACATGTGTCATGGGCTTTATTTGGTAAATTTACTTTCTCTTCCCCTATAATTTTTGTGGAGGTTTTGACTTTTCGTCGACAAATAGTAACATTCTTATCTAGATACCGCTCTGGTTTAACCGGCTCCCTAGTACAAGGTTATTACTATTTGGCACGATAAGCTCTCATCACCATATTGATTAGAGCGTGGTTCATGAGGTGTGGAAATTCCCCTAACGATTTAATTGGTATTAATAAGGAATATTTAGCCCATGGTGCATGTTGATATGGATCTAGATACCCAAGCACTTTATTTCAATAGTTCCCAGTTTAATTACTCTTGCCATTCCAATTTAAATTCTAGCATAATTTAAATCAATTTTTCCAAAAATCCAATCACCCACTTACAAATTTAATTCTACACCTAATTAAAATCCACTTTCTTGTGGGATCGACACTCGACATCATTGATCTATTCTATAATAGATTTGTGCGCTTGCGAGTTCAACAAAATTTGCACAATAATGATGCCTTAATTTTAATTACAGCATTATAGAATGACCTTAAATGAAGCGATATGTTAGCTGTTACCCTAAAAGATTCAGGACATTCACAACAATCCTAAATATCATGTTGACATGAAACGATATGGTAGTTGTTACCCTAAAAGATTCAGGACATTAACAACAATCCTGAATATCATGTTGTCATGCTGAACTATAAAAGGATGATTACAATTAACTGAAAATTTGTTCAAATACATTTATATATAATAGAAATTATCTAATCTAAAAGAAATAGAAAAATTAAAATGGGTATTTTTGTTTTTTAATGAATAGTCATTTTTAAATTTTTTAATGTATAAATATTTGTATCAAATTGGTGAAAAGAAAAGCTGATTTTGGCAACTCTCACTTTATTTAAGTGTAAGTTGTATGTTTTTATAATAAAAAAGTATGAAAACCTGTGTTATTATGTTGGTGCCCTTTAAAATATTATAGACATTATAATTAGTTTTACAAGTAGTTTTATAAAATCAAAATGAATTTGTTTGACATTTCGAGATATGATATCAAATTATTTGAAGCAAAATTTTTAAAGAGAACGATTAAAATTAGATATATATTGACAACAATACAAAAGAAGATTTAAATATAAATAGCAAATAAATAAATTGTATGGGTGTAAATTTAAGAATTTAGACTTAAATGATCTATTAAAACTTCATACTTCAAGTAAAAGTTAGAAAATCCTAACTTTTTTATGTTAAGATGAATAATATTTTTAAAGGGAAAAAAATGTTAATGTCTAACACTAAATGTTATTCGGATTTTCGGGTTTCAGACCAAAAAATAAATAATCCTTAAAAAGACATAAAATAGTATTGAAAGGGACAAAGCAATTAAATTAGGGCTCGTTTGGTGTCTAGCATTGCATGTTATAAAAGTACTATTCAACATTAAATTTATGCGTACCTACGTTTGGCTGTGAATCACACTTGCATTGCATCGCATAACGTAAAAAAAATTATACGATGAAACTAGCATTAACCAATCCTGTAAGGGGGTCGAGTTTAAGTGGATATGCATAAATATAACAAAAAAGAAAATTGTCTTAAAAAGCACAAAGCGCCTTTTTGATTTTCCAGCACCTTACCTTGAAGGCCACTGCTTCTTGATTTCGGTGACGGATTACGGCAACGAATTCGTCACTGGAACTTTGTCACATGATGCTTTCTCTACGCGCATCCATATTTGCATCGCCTTCCCCGTGTGTATTCAAGATCGTATTCAAGATCTGCTTTGTTGTGTGCTACACGTGCTTCACCAATGCCGTCATGTTGGATCTTCGTTGCCTAAATTATCAAACAAAATCTGCAAAATCAGAGATTATGTTTCTTTTTCTTCTAAGTTGAATTTCTGTCATATATACACACACGCGCGCACATGTGCTACTATCATAATTATCCCTTAGAAGTCCAAGGTTTGCAATTGATTCAGCAAAATTATTAGTATATTCTTCATTAATAAAACTGAGTGTCGCTAATTTGCTATTATTTTTGCTTTCTTTTACTTTTGATAAACTTATTTTCGCCAATTTTTATATTATTTTTTATTTGTTCAAAAATATTTAATTTTTTATATTTTTTAAAGCGTTGTGAAAATATAATGATGAAGTAATATTTCACTTTTAGAGATAGACAACAAATATCATTATGTTTACATAATACATTTGTACTAAAAATATAATGTTAAATTTCTAAAATTGAAGATTTCTATATTTAATATATTTCTAAGTACTAATAAATATTATTTTCTAATATATAATTTAAATTAATCACCAAAAACATCAATACAGTATAGTATAATACCAAGCATAGTATAACTCAAACTTAATATAGTACAGTTAGCAACAAATGTTGTACAACATTATTATAATACAATATTAATGTAATATAGTATAATACAATACACCTACATTAAAATAATATAATACAGTATAGTACAATACGCCTGTATTAAAATAATGCAATACAGTATAATATAATACAGTGTGTCAAACGCACCCTTAGAGGGTTAAGTATTAAAACAATTTTGTAATAAATAGAAGATTCCATTTCATGACCCCTCATGTTTCTGAAACATTTCTAATTCGAAAGAGTATGGAAGGTGTATTTCAATGTAATCCTCTAGGACTTAGATCTTCCTCTGGGTTATCATTGTTTTACTTGTGGGAATTTCTGTTTTGTCTTCCCCAGTCTTTCTTAATTTTCTGAAACAAGTGCATTTGACTTAAAGGAAACTGTTTCAACACTCTTTCTTCTAGATTTTTCATTCTACAACCTATTTGTGACCATATCCAAGGTTAATTTTCCGTTCAGCGCTGAGTTATACACTGACACCACTAATGTTTCCCAACTGTCAAGTAAAGAACTAAGAAACAATAGCGTTTGTAGCTCATCATCTAAAACAGTCTTCATTATTGGCAACTGGTCCACCAAACCCTGAAATTCACTAGTGTGTTCAATTAAACTGCACTTCTCCTTGCATTTTAAGTTAATAAATCTTTTCATTAAATTGGCTTTATTTTGTTTCCAATTTCCTCCAAAGAACATCAGCTTTGGACTCTGTCGCTTCATGATGGTACATGTTTTGATCAATCTATGACCTAAGAGTATCCATGACCTTTTGGTTTAATTGAGCCCATTTCTTACTATCTAAATCGACAGACTCTTTCTTCGCCTACAATGAGTTCACATTCATATACAATAAATCTTTTATCCTAGACTTCCAAATACCATAATTCCATAATTTTAATTTAATCATGCATGCTAAGGACTCCTCCATCTCAACCACACAAGTAATAAAAAGAACATACAACCTGAAGCGCTGATACTACTTTGTTGGGAAAGAAACTCACAAATCAATTGTAAATTAAGTGGAAACAAAATTTGTTCCCACTTTGTGTGATAAAAATAGGATTTATACCACAAATAAATAGGCAGAACAATAAACTAACAAAATCTAAAAGAATAAATCAACCACAAGAGACACATGCTTTTACATACAAAACCCAAAATGAAAAAAATCACAGGACCGTAGTCTGATATAATCTTCCACTATATAAATAAGATTACAGTACAAATTCTTCTCTAGATAATACTAGAGTCTAACAACATTAAGAATCGCAATATTCTTGACCTATAGTAATATTTTAATATCTATCTCTTTAATAAGTGGTCATCTTAAATAATAGCCAATGAGAGGATAAAATAAAAATCAAGACTAGTAGGATTGTAGACGGCAATGTCAGGAACTTACCCTCTAAATTTGGGAGAATGCAGAGTTAAAATCACCTTTCGCTTGTCTAATCAAAGATTAAAAATCTTGTTCCTAATTCTAGAGAAAACGCCATTGCTCTCTCTTTTTTATTTCTCATCTTTTCTTCTTTCTTTCTCATCTTTTCTTCTTTTTAATCTGCAGCTGCCGCTTGCTTTTCTTTTCTTTTATATAGCCACGTGAATGACAAAAACTATTTCAAAGGCAAATTTCATTTAAATCCATGTTGTTTCTTTAATTGCTTAGCTACCAAAACTAATGCAAGTTGGGCTTGGGCCACCCAAATAAGATAGACCCAACAAATCTCTCCCTCTAGATCATGTGGGGGGCACCGCCAAGCCCACTCTCTGTTTACAGCTTTTCAGCTTCTCCGTGGCAACATCTTTGTCATCATATTTGACCCATTCTCTATTATGTAAATCTTCTCAAGTTATAACTGTTTCTTCTCAAACACGTCTCGTATATAATGACACCTCACATTAATATGCTTGGATTTTAAATGGTATGTCGAATTCTTTGCCAAGTGAATGGCACTCTGACTATCGTAATACACAATATAGCTATCTTGCTTCACAACCAACTCTTGTAGGAAATTCTTCATCCACAAGGTTTGTTTACAACCTTAAGTGATTGCAATATACTCTGTTATAGTGATTACCTTTATTACTTAATAAAAAAGGTATATAGAGAAAGTTGTAGCAGTATTTTTATTTTTATTACTAAGAGTCTTCAACCTAACTGGCTTTCGTAGCTTTTATGGCTACTAAATGAATGTGAATATGTATGTATGGTTCAAAGGTCCTACGTTTTACTTGTCCGTTAATGGAATGTAATAAGATAAAACATGTTTTGGCCGACAAAACAAACAACTGTTTAACAAAAAAAGATGTTAAATAAAAAAAAGATGTATAGCATAGAAAAAATAATTTCTTGGGTAAGAAGGTGCCTTTCATCAATAACATGTTATTTGTTTAGAAGTTTTTTTCTTTTATCATTGTCTACTTCGTCATTCTCTACATCGAAAAGTAAATGATTGAAGCTTGATTTTTGGTGATGTGTAATTATCAAATGATTTTATCAATAACACATATTTTGCCTTATGAGAAGAAATCACTAGCAATAGAAAAACAAATAAATATAGCAGTTTTTGATTCATTATTAGAAGAAGACCATGACCCTGAGAATAAGTTAGAAGGCAATGAAAAGCTAGCAAGTTGTAGCCATGATAACCTAGAATTGGAAAACAATGTGCTAAGCGAACAAAAGAATGAAAGAAGGACGACAAAAACGGCAGTAGGCGTTTCTATTTCTGTGGGTCCTACTTTTGTTCTTTTTTTCTTTAAAAAATTAAAATAATGAAAAAAATTAAAATAACGAAAAGTAAACATAAAAGTAATGAAAAGAAAACATTAAAATAAGAAAGTAATGATAAAAGGCAAACAACGCCATTATCCCCTCAACTCGACAAAGCCAAACCTGACGAACTCAGATCTGCATTTGCATTAATAGAAGAAAAATGAAATAAAACCGGTGGCCATTATCCCAGAGATCTACATCAAAGATATGAATTTGGTGCTAAAGACCACACCAATAGCATTGATGAAATTGTAGCCGGATAATTGGTAACTTTCTTTTTCCCATTACATTCAAATATAATTATTTTCTAGATGTGTTTTACATATTTAAATTTTTAGAATTTTTTTTAGTTCAAATTTATTAGAAAATAATGGATTAAATTTAAAAATATTGCTGGATGGGTTTTATATATTTAAATTGTAAGAATTTTTTTAGTTCAAATTTATTAGAAAATAATGGATTAAATTTTAAAAAAAATTGCTGGATGTGTGTTATGTATTTAAATTCTTAGAATTTTTTTTTTTGGACAAAAACGTTATAAAAGTTTTTTAATCACTTATTCTTAATACAAATGTTAATTGTTTTGTAGAAATGGAGAACTTAGAAAATGAGCATGCATTTGAAAAGTTACAAGAAACAAGAGCGAACAATGTAGTTGAAAATGTGTAACCTAAAAAATATTTGGATGTTATTTGATAGTCATGAAAAAATATTTGCATTTTACAAACCTATGGTAAACAAGAGGGGTTCTCTAAGGTGCAAACTAGTAAGAAAGGGAGTGATGAGATTGTAAAATATGTGACACTTGCATGTAGTCGTAGCGGCAATTCGGAAAGTAAATATGGTAATATGTTGAATTTGAAATCCATTGCGAAAAATGGTTGTGATGCTAAATTTGGAGGTTGTCTAAATAAAGATGGAAAATGAGTTCTTTAAATTTTAAATCTTCAACACAATTATAGATTGAGTCCAGATAAAGCTAGGTATTTCCCTTGCAATTGTAGAATTAGTATAAGCGAAAAAGCAAATTGAAATGAATGATTGTATGGGAATTAAAATTGCACAAAATTTTAATTCTCTTGTTGGAGCAAGTGGGTATGAAAATATCTCACTCTTAGAGAAAGATTGCATAAATTTTGTTGGCAAAATAAGGCAATTACAGCTTGAGGAATGAGATGCTATGGCACTTTTAAAGTACTTTAAAAAAAAAAAAGCAGAATGTAAGGTTTTTTTTTTTTTAGCATTGATTTAATGAGCAGGATCTATTAAAGAATGTATTTTAGACAGATTCGAAGAGTATGGTAGCTTACAAATATTTTGGAGACGTCATTGCATTTGACACTACATATCTTACGAACAAGTATGACATGCCATTCGCTCCCTTTCTTGGAGTTAATCATCATGGTCAGTCTGTTTTGTTAGAATTTCAAATAATTACTTCATCAACAATGTAATAAAGATAACAACCATGATGTTTGACTTGTATTTTGGCTTTAAATTGTAATGATGGATTAATGATATATGTTTGATTTGGGGACTTGTGTATCATTCCATTATTGTTGTTTCTTTTGACAGAAATAATATCTCTAGATATGTATTGGGTCCAGAGGGAAAGGTCCCTTCTTCCTACAGTTAAACATTGCAATTTAGACATAACAATCATTTTTTTTAAACATCGCAGTTTATATATAACAAGGGGTACAATCTCTTATGCAAAATATACATAGCAATCATTATTCCTAAAATACAACATACAGTGGATAAAATAGGCAGAATACTACAATCATTTCTCGTTTTATTAGTTTGTACAACTTTGTCGCATGTAGACACTTCAGTTTGCACCCCCTTTTCGCGTGTTTCCATAGTAGATTTTATAGTTTCTAACTTATTAGACGCTTTGGCAATTTTTCAAGCATTTGTTTGTACTCTTTGTATGCTATTTCAGCATCCAACAAAGATTTATAAGATTGATAAGCATTCCTTTCAAATCCATTTACATGCTTCTAGCATTCAGGCTAAGAATTATATATGTCTGACTTTCGTCCTTTGAAAACAAAATAATAGGTTTAAGTAGGCATTTGGTTTCTACATTGAAAAAATTCAAATCAAATATTATTAACCGAAATTAATACTTGCATTCTTAATTATATGCAAAATGAAAAATATTAGTAAAAACTAACTTGACAAGAATGTTGAACTATAGAATTGTGTTCTTTAACGTTAGTGATAAATTTAAATTTCTAAGCATGAATTTCAAGATACTCTTAATAGAACTGCTAGAGTGAAAAGTTCAGCAGCTATCCCCTTCATTTAATGGTGTGTATCATATAATGGTGTGCATGTATTCCGGCCTATAATAGCTACTGACCTTTAAGCTATAACATAGGCAAACCACTTAAGTGGAGGCTATAGAACAATACAAAACTACACTTGGACACTTAACGCCATCGTGTTGAGTAGCAAATGCAGAGAGAAGAACTACATGCAGTTCAATCACTTCTAACATTCCTTATAATAATACTAAACTCATTAACAACATACTAAGGAAGAAAAACTGAGGACACTATGGAATGTCTAATTAACATTTCAAAGAAATAACAAATTTTGAATAATAAAGATAAAAGTAAGAACTTAAACAAAACAAATCATCACCAATTATTTCTTTATATGTATAAATTGATCAATACTGGCATTTTAATTAAACATTATGCAAAATGCAAAACTAACATTCAAATCAAATATTATGTATAAATTCGGTGCATTTAAGCATGAATACAATATTTCCCAAACCAACTTATCACCCAAAAATTATCATAAATCACGTAATTAATATTTTTTTACATAATTATCATAAATCATAGAACTATCATATCACAAATAAAATATATCACAGAATTCAAATCATAGAATATTCTTTTTTAAGTATTTGACAAAAAATTGATTATGTACGACGAAGAAACAGAAAGATTTAAATGGGACCATCGCAACGACAGTGTTGGCGAGGTAGCGGTGACTCTATCAACTCCATTATAGGTCGCACGTGGTGGTGGTGACTCTGGCTGCAAGGTTTGGAATTTGTTTTCCTAGTGGTGGCTCCGTTGTAGATCGATTATTATCAGGTGTTGAGGACAAGAAAAGATACTATTTAGAGCGTTGGCTGGTGACGGGGAGAAGTGGAGAAAGGAAATAAAGCGGACGAAGGGAATGTTGAGGAACGAGTGCATCAAGTTTGATATTAGAAGATATTTCATTATTTTTTCCCATTTAAAAAACTTATTTTATTAGCTAATGTGGACCCCACAAGAAAGAAAAAGTACCACGTGAAACAATAGCATTGGCTGCTGTTTCTGTCATCGCTCTTCTATTCATTTGTTTGTTTACCATTTTCCATTGCAAAATAACATGCATGAAGGTAATAATTCTACATCACCAAGTTTAAGAACACTCACGTTCACATACTTTTATTTTGGTTCAATGTGTGTTTTTAAGATTATGATTGAAGGCATGGCTAAAATACGACTGTTATAACTACATTTCGACTGCCCGACGATGTTATTTGGAGATATGATCTTGGGTTAAAGAGATTATGAATTTAGGCCAAGTGGTCCTGTTATGTTTACATAGTTTGAGTAACTAATTCTACTAACATTTAAAAAAATAGAAAATAAAATAAAATCCTAATTGCAGTGCTAAGTTGTGGGCTTGTGGCGCCATCACCAAGTAGAAGAGCATTCAAGTTTAGATATTTTGTTTTGGTTCAATCTTCAATGTTGATGAGATGATGGTCAATTTGCCCTTGTCTGACTTGATTAATTTTCAAGTGAAATTGACCAATAAGAGGCTTGATGATGGTCGGTTTAAGACTGTGCATTGTTATTAAAAAAAAATTCATTAAAGGTAGCTGCTATTCTAACATAGAGCAATCTCCAAAATCGTTGGATGATTGTATCTGAATCTGAAATAATTATAATAACATGCATCCAATAGTTTTAGAGGCTGCTCTGAACCCTTCATTAAATTACTTATTTTTTTACATGATTCTGAGTCAAATAAATGTAACTTTGACAAATCTTAAAAAGATAAAGACTTTTGGGTCTTAGGAACTTCTTGGGTAGGAAAGTGCCTTTCACTACAACTGATGACGTTATTTTGACATATGATTGAGACCCAATAGTTGAAAGTCTGACACGCATCAAAGACGAGTAGCGTCGGGGAATCTTTTTACCAAACCATCCAAACACTTCTACCATCTTCAAGTAATGGGTTGAGGACAAAATAGTCCAAAGGGATAATTAAATTTGATTTAAATAATTCGGTTCCCGTGATATTCGTCATGTTACTTGGTAAAGCTTCTATTGAGTATAAATCCTAATGCTTTTGGTGTCAATGTGCAAGTGTACACAACAAGTAATAAAGTAATGAGTAATCAAGATCGTCTCTACAGGGATTGATGTTATCAAACTTGTTACAATAATTTTAACAGTACAAATTTTGTTCTAAATTAAAATAAAACAATTAACGAAACTAATATACTAATTAAAATAAAAACGTAATAAATAAACTACAACAAATTAAATTATCACGTCAAACTCAATGATAAAACCAATGAGAATATAGATTAGTTGAGTGAATAAACTCCCCTAATGGTCCTGACTATTTTCTAATAGTTGGCTCTGTTGTTGCAGCATCTACCATAACACTAGGCAAAATCCTTATGTATCATCAGCTGTCACATGTTGGATATCTTATATCTATATGCAACCTATCAGTGATCAGTTGTTATACCAACATAAGATATAGCATTACACGTTTAGGTTCTATTTACCCTACAAGGTGAATCCTTATGTTTAGTTCATCACTAATCTTAAATCAAGCATGGCTCTTTTGAGACTCAAGTAAAACTCAATCCAAGAAACCCAATTTAAGATAAAGTATTGCTTGGATATATTCCACTAAGATAGGCCCTTTGGTAGCTCTTCCTTAGCTAGTATCATTAAATAGGTGATCAACCGAAATAATGAATAAAAATAAATACTATCAAAACAAACTGCTACAGCAAGCATGCAGCAGCACATATATTCAGTCAATAAACCATCAAGATTGTTTATCAATTAACTACAAATAAATTTAGTTCATGATTTGAGAAAGAAAAATAAAGAACAAAGTTTCAGCCATCAAGCACATCCCCATGAATAAAAAGTAAACAAGAAAATAAGAAAAGAATAAAAAAGACTGAGTCCCCGATTTATTTCTGCAAATTCTCTTCTTGTGCAGCCCTTAATCTCTTTCTTGAATCTTGTTTTTCTTTTGTTTCTTTGTGGTTTTTCTCCTTGGGTGACGCCCCCCTTTTTCCTTATGATGTGTGCTTCTTTTGTAGTTAAAAATTATGGTAAATGAAAGTCTAGTGCGCGCATAAGTTAGATTAAAAAACTGCAGATCGCAATTCCATAAGTATCTCGCTTGGAGTTTTCTCTGTCATTGTTCCAAGATCGATACAGCAATGGTTGCTACAGCAACGACTACTACAATTGCACTGTTCCAGATTTGTTTCAATTCTTTTGTAGCCATGTTCTTTTCCATCTTTTGCAAGCCTATTACAGCAACATTCCTTCCTTGAAATTTGGGCTTCTGGTCACCTACAATTATGCATATGATTTAAGCACACAATTTATTCTAAATCAAACAAAATTTATTTCGAATATACTAAGATGAATGATTATGCAACATATAACTAAAATTCAATGAAAACATATCATTTACTCTCAAAGTAATCTTGATTTAAGCCCAAAAGTGTCATGATAACTCTCATTTCGTAGAGTTATCACTCCTCCAAACTTAAACCATTACTTGTCCTCAAGTAATGACAACAACACTAACACTTCAATCATACAATCATGCAACAAATAATTTAGCTCTATCATCAAATTTGCAAGGATTCTTCAACCCTTAGATCACACTCTTAATCATATAAAATTGCCATAACAGTTCAAGTTTTAGACTTAGGCCTCATTTTGTCTAAAGTGTGTGTGTGCACTTTGATCAAATTCCAGAGGTGCTACAGCATTACAAAGACATTTCATATAATTCAGAGGCCTAACACAAAGATATTCACATATGGGGAAGCAAAATTCACAAATAAGCTCAAACTGTGCTGTGAATATCGATCCCTTGTAATGATGACACTCAATTACTCAATAAATGCATAGATCATAGTTACTGTAGTAAGGCTCATAACATAGTCTTATCTAAAGATATCTTTAACTCAAGGCTGAACATGAGGCTCATGAACTGGCCTGGCTACTCAATATCCTTGATAAAGAACCACTTTTTTTATTTTATTTTTTTTACAGCTATAAATGCTACAACAATGCTCATAACTCTTGTTGCCTTTGGACTGAAGTCTGCATATACCCCACACTCAGCCCTAGTTACTCAGCAACTTAAGTCATTGAAGCAAAATTTATTTTATAACAAGCACAGTTCAACAAAATTTTTCCCCCAAACTTGAGATATTTTCTACTTTTTTTGGTTTTCTTGGCTCAGCTACAACATTCTCATAAAACTCAACCAAAGTCTAAGTGTCGAGACATAATTTTAACCTTCATCTATAACTATCTCTACTTGGCATTCTCATAAATATTGAATAACACTCAATTTATCTTCATTAGGTTTTTAAATCCATACACAGATATTAGATAACAGAGTTTCACACAACACACAACACAAGCATAAACACATGCACTTAGAAATACAACCCCCCCAAACTTGAGTGGTGTTGTGTTCTCACAAGCACACAAAACAAAATCATATAAACCAGGCATGCATACACTAAATAAAAGGACATGCAGAATGAATCAGAAAATTAAAACTAAATAAAAGAACAGTTTTGCAGAAAGAAGTAAAATAAACTAGCGGGTAGGGGCACTCCCCTATTACTGGAAGCACTACTGCAGCACAGACTGTAAAGGGTCACTTCTTCTTTGATCCACTTCTCAAATGCTCCTTATCATAAAATCTGATCAACCCATTGCTACTATAAAAGCAAGAAATGCCTTTGTGGTTTCAGAATCTTTAGTTATATGTCATGTTGTAAGTGATGTTGTAGCAATTCCTTCCCGCTCTTTTTGCCCACATTTTTTTTACTTGCTACAAATCAACACAAAGACAAAAAACTTAAATGCACACTTCAAATAACAAAAAGAAAAATTAAATAATCGAAAAACTAAAGTTAATGCCTTAACAACTTGAAACAACTTCCCTTATTGGGTTGCCTCCCAATTAGCGCTTGATTTTAGGTCTTTCAGCTTGACTTTCTTGTTTGCTCAACCTGGATCCTTCAAGAATCAATGCTTCTGTAGGTTGTTCACCTTAGCTCCCATATAGTGCTCCATTTTTGGCCCATTAACCTTGAATTCTTGTTGGTTTGGAGTGAGTTCCCTTTGCTGGATTTGTTCGTCAATTCTGAAGGGTTGCTTTTCCCCTTACCATGCTATGTTAGTTCCTCCACGATTTTCATCATCAAGTTCTTCAAATGTTACAACATTGATTTCTTCCTTATTGTAGCAACTGTGTAATCTCTCTGCTACAACAAAGTCCATAACACTGATAAAATTAAAATCTTCAATCTCATTAGGACTCTTCATGGCCTTCAGTACATTGAATGTAACTTGCTGATCATTCACCCTCATGGTTAATTCTCCTTTTTAAACATCAATTAAAGTTTTGCCTGTGGCTAAGAAAGGTCTCCCTAGAATGATTGGCACTTCTTTGTCTGCCTCAAAGTCTAGCACATTGAAATCCACTGGAAAAATAAACTTATCCACCTTTACCAACACATTTTCAATCTTCCCTTCGGGATATACATGAGATCTGTCAGCAAGTTGTAAAGTCACTGCTGTTGGTCTACATTCACCAACTCCCAATTGCTTAAACACTGATAAAGGCATGAGATTAATGCTAGCCCCCAGATCACAAAGTGCTTTGCCATTGTATTTAGTGCCTATAGAGCAAGGGATTGTGAAGCTTCGTGGATCCTTCATCTTTTGTGATATCTTACTCTGAAGCATTCGGCTACACTTTTGTGTTAGAGCAACTATCTTAAATTCTCCAAGTCTTTTTTTCTTTTTCAATATATCCTTTAAAAATTTTACATAGTTTGGCATTTGCTTTAGAGCTTCCACAAAAGGGATAGTGATATTTAGTTGTTTCAGTACTCCCAAGATTTTGCTAAACAGCTTGTCTTGTTGCTGCTTCTGAAATCTTTGAGGGAAGGGTGGTGGATGTCTAAACTGTTGTGCTCAGCAGGTTGTGTAGACTACTTCTCTTTTGCCATGTCTTGGGTTGGTGTTGGAACATCGTGATTCACCAGTGTTGGATCATCATTTTCTACAGATGTTTCTCTCGGGATTGAAGTGGACTCCACTCTTCTTTTTGGTACACCAACTGAATTATCAACATCCTTTCCAGATATCAAATTAATCACTTGGGAGTGCTCTTTCCCTTCTCTTCTTAGGTCCCCTATATTGCTAGGTAAACTGCCTTGAGGCCTGTTGCTCAATGCTGTAGCAAGTTGTCCAATTTGATTCTCCAGGTTTCTCAAAGATGTAATATAACTTTGGACAACCCCTTCATTCTTCACAATATAATACTCAATCAAAGCTTTAAGGGAGTTGAGTTTATCATTATTGATGCTTCTTTGCTCTTGATTTTGTTGATAAAATCTAAGTGGTTGAGCAGGTCTGTTCTGTTCATTAGGTGCTGCAACAGTCTAGTTCTGATGACTCCATGAAAAATTTAGGTGCTGCTTCCACCCAAGGTCATAAATATTGGAATATGGGTTGTTCTAGTTCTGTTGGTTGAAGCTGCCCACATAATTGACTGAAGCTGGATTCCCAGGACAATTATCAAATAAATGTCCCTCTCCACAATAAACACAAGAGACCTCGGTAACTTGGTTGACAGTTACTGGAGCAGTGGTCATAGCTTTCACCATATTTGTTAATGAAGTTACTTGGGCTGACAATATTGTAAAGGCATCTACATTATGAACTCCTGTTGTTCCTCTTGCTGCAACTTGTCTGGTTGATGGCCATTGATAATTGTTGTTAGCAATCCTCTCCAAAATTTCATAAGCCTTATTGTAAGCTTTAGATAACAAGGCCCCATTTGCTGAAATATCCACCATTAATCTAGTGCTTGGGTTAAGACCATTGTAGAAAGTTTCTAACTGTATGCAGCAAGGAATACCATGATGATAACATCTTCTGAGTAACTCCTTAAATCTTTCCAATGCATCATACAAGCTCGCATTTTCAAGTTGATGGAAAGATGTGATCTCGTTCCTCAATTTTGCATTCTTGGTTGGCGGGAAGTATTTCATCAAAAATTTGTCAACCAAGTCTTTCGATATTGTGATAGAACCTGGTGGTAGAGAATTCAACCATGCTCTTGATCGATTTCTCAAAGAAAATGGGAAAAGTCTGAGTCTCAATGTTTCCTACGATGCTCCAACAATCTTAAAAGCATCACTTACTTCTAAAAACAACTAAGGTGTAGATGAGGATCTTGAGGAGGTAGCCCATTGAATTGCCCCACTTTCTGCAACATCTGAAACATCATTGGTTTAAGCTCAAAATTGTCAGCTTGAACATCGGGTTTAACTATTTCAGGATGTATGGCTTGAGGAGTCAGCAGTGCATTGTCTCGAATGGCTCTATCTCTATCATTCGCCATGTGAATAATGTTGTTGTTCCCTGGTTGCCTTGAACATGTTGTCTATTCTGACCTTCATGTATATTGATTGGTTGTATCTCTGCTCTACGGTTCAAGTCTCTCAAATCTTAAAAATCATCCATTGCTACAGCAGCATGTAATTCCCGATGCTCTTTTCTCAATCTCCTTACAGTTCTTTCAATTTCTGGATCAAATTAGAATTCAACATATTTATATTTGCGCATGCAAGGTTTGCTAGATCAGCTATGTCAACAAAATAAACAAATCAAAATAAAATTAAAAATTAGCACCGTTAAAACTAATTTCACAAATACAATAAACAATCAATCCTCAGCAACAGTGCTAAAAACTTGTTAAGTATAAATCCTAATGTTTTTTGTGTTAATGTGCAAGTGTACACAACAAATAATAAATTGATGAGTAATCAAGATCATCTCCACAGGGATTAATGTTATCAGACTTGCTACATTAATTTTAACAGTGCAAATTTTGTTCTAAATTAAAATAAACAATTAATGAAACTAATATACTAATTAAAATAAAAATTCAATAAATAAAATGCAACAAAGTAAATTATCACGTCAAAATTAAGGATAAAACCAATGAGAATATAGAGTAGTTGAGTGAATAAACTCTCCTAATGGTATTGACTATTTTCTAATAGTTGGCTCGGTTGCTGCAGCATTTGCTGTAGCACTGGGCAGAATTCTTATGTATCATCAGCTGTCGCATGTTAGATTTCTTATATCTATATGCAACTTAACAGTGATCAGTTGTTATGCCAACATAAGATATAGCATTACACGTTTAAGTTTTATTTACCCTACAAAATGAATCTCTATGTCTAGTTCATCACTAATCTTAAATCAAGTACGACCCTTTTGGGACTCAAGTAAAACTCAATCCAAGAAACCCAATTTAAGATCAAGTATTGCTTTGATATGTTCCACTAAGATAGGCCCTTTTGTGGCTCTTTCTTAGCTAGTATCATTAAATGGGCGATCAATCGAAATAATGAATTAAAATAAATACTATTAAAATAAATTGCTACAACAAACATGCAGCAACACATATATTCAGTCAATAAACCATCAAGATTGTTTATCACTCAACTACAAATAAATTTAGTTCATGATTTGCAAAAGAAAAATAAAGAACAAAGTTTCAGCAATCAAGCACATCCCCATGAATAAAAAGTAAACAAGAAAACAAGAGAAGAATAAAAAGGACTGAGTCCCCGATTTATTTCTGTAAATTCTCCTCTTGTGCAGCCCTTAATATCTCTCTTGAATCTTTTTTTTCTTTTGTTTCTTTGTGGTTTTTCCCCTTGGGTAACGGTCCCCCTTTTTCCTTATGATGTGTGCTTCTTTTGTAGCTGAAAGTTAGGGTAAATGGAAGCCTAGGGTGTGCATAAGTCAGATTAGGAAACTGCAGTTTGTAATTCCGCAAGTATCCCGCGCGGGGTTTTTTCTGTCGTTATTCTAGAATTGCTACAGTAATAGCTACAGTAACTGCACTATTACAGATTTGTTTCAATTCTTTTATAGCCACGTTCTTTTCTATCTTTTACAAGCTTATTACAGCAGCATTCCTTCCTTGAAATTTGAGCTTCTGGTCACCTACAATTATACATATAATTTAAGCACATAATTTATTCTAAATCAAATAAAATTTATTACGAATAAACTAAGATGAATGAATATGCAACATATAACTAAAATGCAATGAAAACACATCATTTACTCTTAAAGTAATCTTGATTTACGTCCAAATGTACCATGATAACTCTCATTTCATAGAGTTATCAGCTTCCTATATTATTTCGCCTTTATTTAGCAACAAAAGAGCTTTAATAATGGAATCAATTATTTGGTGTTTCAAGTCAGATTCAATTATCATTATTAATCTATGTTAATCAAATTCAACTCACTCATTGCAAAACACAGTAAATTTAAACGTACTTTCTCAAATAAAATGTTATACCAACTGCTGAGACGCTCACAAAACTTTCCTGACTATGATGTTAACACGCCCAAGTTATTGAGGACGATCACATTTAATTACTTTGAAATTTTGTTTAAATATTTGTTTTTAATTATTTATCAGCAGATGGTTTCTGAATTTAGAAAAAAAATGAAATGAAAATTGAAGGACAAGTAGAATATATTCTAGAAGTCTCAACAAAATTTCATTTGTGAAAAAAAAATAGAAAAAAAGCACATATATATAATAAACGATACTTCAATTTATTTCCATAGTCATTGAGAATGGCCAACATACATCCGCATAAAATGATACCTTACAAACACATTTAGAGACCTCCAACGCTGAGTTTGACTAATTCATATGAATGTGAAATTACAGTCATCACTAACACAAAATTATCCCACATCGATCTTCAAAATTCAAACGTGTGCATGGTAGCTTAATCCTTTCACCATTTGTTTGAAATAAGAGGATCAACATCCACTGAAGTAGTGACACTATTAAAAAAGGATCCGGTGATGGATCCATCCGTTTCAGAATTTGAAGTTATGTCACAGACGATACAATCAATCTTTTCAAGACCATCTTCCATTATATTTGGAACTCCATTCGATGCCTTAATTCCTGCTAATTCACTTGCTACTTCTTTCATCATAGGTCTCTTCTTTCCATTAAGGTTCAAGCATCTTTTCGCAAGTTTAGCAACTGTTACAATCTCATCCTTGCCACCCTCTTTTAGGACATGATCATCAAGGATTTCAAATAATCTTTCATCTTTCATTGCACAAAGGAAATATGCTGCTAAACTTTTGTTTTCTTCAAAGGTGGTGAAACGAATTGGTTTTTCTCCAGTCAAGAGCTCAACAAGAACTACTCCAAAGCTATAAACATCACTTTTATCAGTAAATTGACTCGATCGAAAATACTCAGGATCTAAGTATCCAAAGGTTCCATGGACTTGAGTAGTCATATGTGTTTGATCAACTGCCATAGACCTTGATGCCCCAAAATCTGAAACTTTGGCACGATATTTATCATCCAAAAGTATGTTTGCGGACTTGATGTCTCGATGGTAAATAGGTATAGAAGCAGCCGAATGCAAGTAGGATATAGCACCTGAAACTTCTATAGCAATTCGCAATCGCATTTCCCATGTGATCGGAAACTCCTCATTTTGATTGTGTATGTATTGAAAGAGAGTTCCGTTTGGAATAAACTCATATACTAAGAGAGGAACTTCTGTCTCCAAGCAACAACCTAGCAGCTTGACAACATTTCTGTGGTTAATTTGTGATAAAATAACCACCTCATTGATAAATTCCTCCACCTTACTTTCATCAATTACTTTAGATTTTTTAACGGCCACGATTTTTCCATTTGCTAACATTCCTTTGTAGACAGTACCTTGGCCTCCTTGGCCAAGGATTCGATTCATGTTGAAGTTATCGGTGGCCTTTTCCAATTCCTTGGAAATGAACACTTTTGTTTTCTCAATAGTACTGTTAGTGGAAGCCAACTCTTGTTGCAGTAATAAGCCCCCATTCCTCTTGAAGAATTTTTGCTTGAGCTTGATTTCCCTTCTTCTCTTGACAAACTTGAACAGCCACCATGCTGCAATGAGTAGAAACATTCCAAGCCCACCACTAGTGCAACCTGCACCACTTAGGGAAAATCTTAGTATCAAAATGACAATGCGGAAAATGATAAAAGAAAAAATGTTTTGAAATAATCTGGGGAGAGTGGCCCCCCTTCAAACTTATTTCTCTACAACTTTAGTCCTTATACTACCTCATTTCATCCTTGATATTGAAACAATGATTTAAAAAAAAACATTGTTGAAAGGTAAATGACCTTTTTAACAAATAAATATTTAACCAGGTTTAATTTGCAGAGGTCATGGATAATCAATTGTGTGTGAAAATGTCACATTTATCTTTCAGCAGTGCATTTATTCTGTCGTTTTGTTTTAAATAAAATGTGGTCTCAAAAAGCTACAGAGACTAAAGTAGTAGAAACAAGTTCTAAGAGGGAAAAAAGTCTCAGAATGATTATAGAGTCATGAACACTTATACAAACAATATAACATTGTACGTGGTAAGATATGATTTGTTGACTAAATAAAAATAAATCATGAGGGTTCTATCATATTTTTAATTTGATTAATGGTAATTTAAAACTTGAGTTTGTATAACTAATATATATATATATATATATATATATATATATTTGTACAAAAGTGTTTGTGGTTTTATCATTATTAAGCTATATAAGACTTTACATCTCTTTTCTATAGATAACATAAAATCCTAATAATGGCTAATTTCTAGTATTATTTTCATTTTGATACTATCATTCTTAGTTAGTTTTCTATAAGAAACTTACAAAAGATCGAATCCACCCCTTCTTATGGTTTGGTTGGCAATACGGAAGAATTATTTGTAAAAGCTCATGTGTGCCTAACTCGTTTTTAAAAACTAATTCCGGCGTTGATTCCGTCAAGTAAATGTTTTATTGTAATTAACTTTAGTCAAGGTGGGAAGTTTAAGAAATAAAAGGGATAGAAATATTTACCTATAACAACATATTTGACCCGAGTTTTTTTGCTGAAAAATGAATCCCTAGTTCTAACGGGGGTGCACTGCCGTTCTCGGAAATAGCCAAGATAACCGGGTACAGAGTGGTCCTTATAATAACCCTCGGGACATTCAGAGCAATTGTGTCCGCTTGTCGTATTACAGATCAAGTCACCTGCACAAAAGCAAAACATAAAATATCAAATTAAAATACGGCTAGATATCTTCCTTTCTGCAAATTTCATCATTTTGGCCTATGTATGTGTGTGTGTATATATAATATATTATCTACTTCTTAAAAGCAATATAGTAATAACAGATATCTGATCATTTTTACCTTCACATAAGTTTTTGGAAGAGTCGGAACTAGCAGTGTTTTTACAAACACAAACATATCCTGAGCCTAGTCGTATTAGACATCGCTTATCCTTATTACATTTTTTAGAATCTGAATTATATTCTTCATAACAATAACCTTTACGTATTCCCCACTCCAGTGTCACAGGAACTTGTTCTTTACCCTTCAAAACAGAGGAATTGGACAGCTGGTAGTTTCGAAAGAGCCATGCTTGGTCAACCATGGAAACAGAAGTGCACTCCTGGGGAATACTTTGAGAATAATTGTGCGACGTATTTGCATCAAGAACCTTGCTATTAGGAGGAATGGTGCAAGTCAAATCACAGCAATATTCACCTTTCTGTGTCGTGGGATCACATGTACAAATAGAGAGGCACCCACCAGCAGTGATAGTTGAACTTGAATGATTCTGCTGGACATGTTTGTTACAACCGGTGGCAGTGAACCTATTGAAATTTCGTGAAAAGGTAAATGGGGTGCCTGTGAGGTTAACGCCTTTAGCATTATTACTACTATTCAAAGGAATGACAGAAATATTGACTCTAATAGAGGGGTTTGCCATCATAGAAATACCAGTCGATAATTCCATGTTGATGCTTTTAAGAAGACCTTTAGGAGAATCGGAAGAGTGATCGCAGACGATTTCAAAACTCTTATCAAAGTAGCACTCTTCTCCGATTCCGAAGGGGTAAGAAAAGTCGGGAACCTCAGTTTCCCCACAACTAACTGGACACAATGGCTTTGATGCTTTGATTGTCCAGACTAAGAAAATGATCTGCAACAAAACTAGCAGACCACAATGAACAGCCATGATCACTATTCACTCAACTTTTATTTCAGTGCTTTAGAAAGTCTGTGCAAGAACATTAGCTAGACTTCAGACATCAATGATCAATGATAATTATTTATAATGGCTGGTGCCCCATCAATGATAAAGAAATGCTTGTCGTATTGAATCCCGCCTACCTTCTTTCTTTGTTCAATATATCTCCTAGATATCTGGACCTAGTACTAATTTGAACTACGTTAATTTTTTTAAAATTTTGTTTCACCTGTATATTTAATTTAGTTACGTGTATATTTAATTTAGTTACACAGTTAAGATTTAATTCTATACACATAATTACACACAAATATTTAAAAAAATTATAATTAGTTTAATTTGCCTTTAAAGTATTACATACATTATAATTAGTTTTATAAATTAAACAGTTTCATAAAATCTAAATAAATTTATCTGACTTTTGGAGAAGGTTTGATATCAAATTATTTAAAGTTAAATTTTTAAAAATAATGATTAACATTAGATGTATATTGACGATAACACAAAAAAGGAAATGGATAAATCGCATCATTATATTTAGGAATTTAAACTTAAATAATCTATGAAAACTCTATACTTCAAGTGAAAGTTAGAAATTCTACTTTTTTTTTTCTATTTAGATCAAACATATTTTTAAGGGAAAAAAAAGTAAATGTCTTAAATTAAGTGCTATTCAAATTTCAGATGAAAAAATAAATAATTTTTAAAAAGACTTAAAATAATATTGAAAGGGACCAAAAAAAATATTAAATTAGTGGGTTAGGGATATAAAGGGGTTTGTAATAAGGGTCCGGCTACATTGCGTTAGGGGTTTGGTACCCCAATCATTTATCCTTTTGCAAATGACCATTTAGATCGTAAGGAAAGGTAATCAACAGCTGAGGTTTAACACTTAGAAAATGGGTAATCGGTTATAGCTACAGTATCAGTAAAAGGAAAACAAAAAGGAAGTATACAACCCTTTACTCCAGAAGACTCTAGACTTTGTCAATGAGCCAAACAGAGACAACCGTTTGCTTCAGAAACTCCCCCTCTTGTACCTCCACGGTGACGCCGTTACCGCCTCCGTCACCATCCTCTTCGATGCAAGACTCCGCTCGAATCCGAACGAACACAACTACTTCAACAAAAAATCACGATCGTTGAAGCTCTCCTCTGAGATTAAGTTCTTGTTGTTAATCGCCACCACCACGTCATCAACGCACGGAGTGATTTCAGAACCGTTCATGGAGGCGGCCGTCGTCGTCGACATTTGGATTTTGGATAGAGACTCAAAGGACACAGTCACGAGTCGTAGCAATGAGATGTCGTTGAGACTTGGTCGGATTCTCACCGCCATTATAGGAACAAACGGAGACTCTTTCAGAAGAGTTCCAGCTCGGCATAAGGGAATTGCGAAGACGAAAAAAATTCCAGAAGGGACTTGGTTTTCAAAACAAACAAATTGTGCTTCTGGTATTTATTTTTGCTGATGAAGTTTTTTTTTTTTAACAACATCTGATGTAGTAGGAGTTCATAGGGCTCGGATTAGAAGTTAAAAATTTCAAAGTGGGTTACAAAGTTGTAGTTGTGCTTGTGAGTGCTAATTATTGTATATATTTTTTCTTATCCTTTTATCTTTAATTTATTCTGAATAAATTTATAGTTTTCTTTCACTACTAGGAAGATTGAAATTAAAGTCATGAAGAAATTTGGGTGACCGGTTATTGATGATAGGCAACAAAATATCATTTCTTCGAGTTAAGAGAACCCTCATTTTATTTAATATGGTAGTGGTTGCAACTATGATAATTAGTAATATGTCGAAAACACATTTCTCTTTTTTACACGGTTCAGGTTCTTGATCATGCTAGCAACTCCGCTTTCCCTATAAAAATTTCTTTTTGTTACTGCAATATGGTGATAGAGTGAATTGAATGAATTTTTAGTACTTTTTTTCTTTCGTGCTTGGGTCAATTAATGAAAATAATTACGTGGCATTCCAAAGATTTTAGTGTTGTCAAATCAAATTCAAAAAGAAAAGTTGTAAGTTGCACGCTGTTGCTTTTGTTGGATCAAGTTATAGGCATGTATAGAGATACCACCACTATAAATCTTTATTTCCAAGTTATATTTTGGTTTTTGGTACATGTAGTTGGATATCTAAGAGCCTTCTGTCCTTATTCAAAGTTCATACATCTTTGGCATGTGAAGCGTTCAGTCTTTTCATCTACGTGAACGGAGAGGTGATGCTGCTCCATCAGGGTTCAGTCTAATTTTTTATAAGCTGATTTCATCTGTTCATTTTGTTTCAGTTTTAAATTTCGTTATTGATGACAGAGTGGAGGCAGATTAGCTGAGTTTGCTATGGCCAAGGAGAGCTTGACAGTTGCTAGGCCGCAAGAAGTTTTTGTAGCTGAAGTTGCTGGCATACCTTGTGCTGGTCTCTCTGCTCACCAGGCCCTCACTCAGCTCCTTGGTGTCAACCTAGATGGAAGTGGCCAGGAGAAAAACATTATGATCACTACTGCCTCGGGGTGTGGGTCTCTGTGCCGTTCAGTTGGCAAAGCTTGGAAACACAGGCATGATCTGCTTCAAATGAGTGTGTGTGCGTGTTTTAAGAATCAATAGATGAAGTCTGCATGCTGCCTCAACCACCACTAACCGAGGACTTTCATTTACGTGTCTCGTATTTAAATTACAATATAGTGTAAGCTAAGAATGCAAAGGCACCCTTTCATGAGATGTAGTTGGGTGCCTTTGCATTTTCGACATGGAAGGCTACTTGTTGGCATTATTATATCACATATTATATATTTTACGCATCTTCTTTCCCATGCTGTTCGTTTTTATAACTGTAAGATATATTCTTTTGTAGATGTTCTTGGATCAGCAGTTGGGTTTGCAGTCTTCATAGTTGTTTTACTCTCATGGGCATTGACATTTGCCATCGGAGGGGAGCATCTCTTTGGCTCTGCTTGGGATAAACTAGTAATGTATAATGTTGCTGAAAGATTAGGCTTGACAGGTTGGAGCTAGTCATAATCTGTTTCCGGGTTCATGAATCTTAAAACTCATTTCAATTGTCCTGTAAATAGTCTGATGTTGAAACTTGAAACAACATACATTATGTTGAAGGTAATATTGGAGCCATTTTTCTCAATTAGTAAAAGAACCTTTCCTGTTGAATCTAGTGGCAGATTCATGCTTTTATCTGAAAAATAATGTATCATCGCATTTTTTTTTATTAAAAAAAATTATAAACATGAGAACTCCTGAACCTTTCTTTCGTATGTATTAACTTTGTTCGATAAAAAATTGTGTACCTTGAATTTTGAAATTTGAAACGGTTTCTTTATTCTCATCTGATACGCTGCAAAATTGCCTTGATAATGGGCAATGTTATGTGACCAAGCCAGTGACTCACAACATATTATTTGGAAAAATATGTTCTCTTTTATTCATTCAATTTGAAAACAAATAATTTGTGCAATAATTAATTGTGCACAGTTTTTAGTATTAACAATTGTTTATTTACCAACTAATAATACTTTTATTTTGTGCTTACTTGATAATTTATATTTGTTTTTATGTAATATATTATGAGTTATTTATTATGTCTTAACTATATTTAATTACGTGTATTTTTTTTGTCTATAATATAAAATATTAATTTCATATTTTTCAAGTCTCCAAATAGATAAACGAATGTTAATGTTTTATTCAACATGTTTGAAAACCTTAACATTAATCAAGACCGCTTTATAATTGTGATTCTGTAAAAAAGATTGACCTTTTCTGTTGACCGGAACTGATTTTCTGATTACATGAGCTTACAATAGATATGATTGCCTGGGATAGCTGGCAGTTTTGACTTAATCTCAACTGTTCATGATTCAATGGTCACGATTGTCTCATTTGACAATGGTTGGTGAAGCAAGTTGGAGTATTCGAATCTTTGTATTCCGGTCAACCCATTTCACACATTAACCCCGCAAATCTCAACCGTTCTTTGACCATATTAGACGCTTCAAATTATGCCACGGGTACTATTGACTTAAAAAAATATCAACCGTTCGCTCTCCGTCTAATGGTTGTGAGGAAAATATGTATGAAACTTATGATGGACTGCAAATTACTACATTATAAAATTATTTTTCTATCAATAGAGCCTTAATTTTTTTTGGGCATTTCTCTTCTTCTCAATTTCTCCTAAACTGCCTATAATCTTAATTTTCAGCTATGTTTTAATATTTTCCATAATTTTTTTATAAATAAATTTTTTAATTTTATATTTTAATGTCAATTACCATACACAATAGTCCATTATATTTTTATCTTTCTTTTTTTTTAACCTTATCCTTGATCTCAATTAAGCCTCTATTTCTTGGTTGGTGATTTACTATTTTTAATTTTATTGTTATTATTATTGCGCCAATTATCAGCATCATTATTATCGTTATTTTGTTTTGATAATAATAATAATAATAATAATAATAATAATAATAATAATAATAATTATTATTATTATTATTATTATTATTATTATTATTATTATTATTATTATTATTATTATTATTATTATTATTGTTGTTGTTGTAGTTCAAAATTGGTTTCTAGCCTTACTTAGCGACTTAGCGGCTTGTATGTTATAATTCATCTAAGTGCCAACTGGATTCCTTGCACAAAGCACCCATCCTGCGACAAACTGTTGATTAGAAAATCTGCGATAGGATGTTTGGTTCATCAAGCTCAAGATAGTTTTCTCTTAGTTTTCTTCGGGTAAAAGTCCATTTAGTCCCTATAGTTTAAGATTAGTATCCATCTAGTCCCTATATTTTAAAAAATGTCTCGAAACATCCCTGTCGTTAAAGTATTAATACCCCTACTGTTACTTTTTATTTCTTTTGACTTGCTTTTACAATATTACCATTTTATAATAATTTTTTTGGACATTAATAAAAAAATAATTAAATTACCAATTTAACCCTAGAAAATTAAAAAAATTATATTAATTTTTTTGTAAGCACCATTTGCACACTTGGTAGTTTGCATATAATTTTTTACAATTAAAAATTAATATAATTTTTTATTTTTATTTTTAGAGTTAAATTGGTTATTTAATTATTTTCTTTTTTATTAATGTCCAAACAAAAAAATTCTTATAAAAGGGTAATATTATAAAAGTAAACAAAAAGAAATAAAATGTAACGATAGAGGTATTAATACTTTAATGGTAGGGATGTTTCGAGGTGTTTTAAAAAATATAGGGATTAAATGGATACTAATATTAAAATACAGGGACTAAATAAGCTTTTACCTATTTTCTTCTTCTTTTAACTTGTACTTTACCTCAATTTAGACTGTCATTTTTCGTTGATCAATATTTATTTTTTTATTATAATAATAATAATAATAATAATAATAATAATCAGATTCTGATAAAAAGCTCAAGGCATAGATAATAGACCAAGTGCATTAAAGCAATCCCGTTATAATGAATCTCTCTGGGAAACCAGGATCAAAACATCAAGGAATTATTTTCCTGTCTTGTGAATTTCCCTTTCTTTTCTCTTTCTCTCTTCTTTCTCTCTAGAGACAAAAGAAGTCTTCTGTATTCAAGGAATTTTCCTATCATCGGTTAAGTTCCTTGTTTTCAGAATTTTTCTGGAATCTCGCTTGTAATCTCTTAAAGCTGTCGGATTAAAAGAAATAAATGTAAATATTTTAAATTTTTAAAGCTTATGTAATTTTAATTCAAAGCCTGTAATAATTTTAAAGTTCATGCGTATTTAAATTTCCGCAATTTACTTTTATGTACTTTAAATTCCAGCAAATATTATTATTATTATTATTATTATTATTATTATTATTATTATTATTATTATTATTATTATTATTATTATTATTATTATTATTATTATTATTACCCGGTACATATTTTTTCTTAACATTTTTTTCCCAATCTAATTTTCATTTACTTTACTCATGCACAAATTTTCCACAAAAAACTAATTATACGGTCACTTTACTGTAAATTAATGTCACGCTACTTTCATGATTAAATTTGATATTTTTCCTTTTTCCCCCCAAGTAGGCAAGTACGCAATGCAATACCTGACCCTACCTTTAAATACGCTTCCTTAAATTTTCGTCCCTATTTTCGAAAATTTCAAATCCATCTTACCCCAACCCAAGCTTGCACGCTTCCAATGTCTTGTTTTTAACCATTACTTGCATGCACCTTTTTTCCTTTATTTGCATGCGGTACTTAACCACTTCAAACCCATTACAGTCGTTTATTTTTGGTCAAAAAGTGGATCCCCTGCCGATTACCGGGCCATTACCTTTTTGTCAGGTTACTAGCTACCGTGCTGTGTCTCTTCTTCAACCATTAGATTAAATCCAACGGTTACTCTACTACAAGACAAATGACTTGGATACCAAACCCCTGATGCAAAGTAGCTGCCCCCTTGTAATAAATCGAAGATTCCATGATCTTTCACGTTTCGGAATAGATTTCTAATTCTGAAGAGTAAAAGTGTATTTCAATGTAAATTTAATGTATGAAAGGGAACATAATCATTGTCTTATTAAGCTACTAGTCCAAATTAAAGTCATTGAAAATTACATATCACCGACTAGTCAAAGACTCCTGCTCAGTCTTCACGTAAACAAGTGTCATTTTCAATATCAGCAACTCTACTTGCTCTTTCTCCCTTTTTATTTACTTTGTTTGTTTTTTTTTTTTTTACTCTTTTTCCTCTTTTCTCTAGCACAAAAAAAAAAAAGCTCAACCCGGCTACATTTTAATGTTATTGTAATGTCATTGAAAATTACATAGACTTCTCCTATTGTAATTGTGCATTTTATTCACTGTTGTCACGTGGGAATTAATGTTACTTTTTAAAGAAAAGATTTCATCTAATTATCCACTGGAAAGTGGAAACGTGTACCTTGAATTTTTTTTAAAAAAAATTGCCACAAGTTGACTCTAAAATGGAGGACTCGCGTTTGTGCGTGGGTTAAGGGTGATTGGAATGGAGGAAGCGTCGAAGTCCTGGCTTCCGTAGCTTTCATGGAAAGCTCAAAGCTCCGTCGTTTACTTGACCATTACTGAGACGTACAAAGACCAAACAGATGTTTTGGCTGTCGAAACGAACGACTGTTGAACAGAAAAAGAGGGTTGCCCTTGTGTTTTGAAAAAATCGAGGGTTAGTTGAAGATGGTTATAACACTAAAAATTAAGGGTGTTTAGAATTCAGTCTAATCTGTTCAATCCATTTAATTCGTAGAAATTTGATCAGTAAAAACTCGATCTGTGAATTAGTGGATTAGATTGAAAATTTAAAAATCTACAATTGATGGATTAGATATGGATTTATTTTTATAAATCCGTAAAAATCTGCGAATTCAGAAAAAACTAATAAAATATTTATTTAATTAAAAAATTAAACTTGTAAATATGGTATTAGTACTAACTAATAAATAAATAAGTTAAAATATAGTTACATCATATTATATCTTATTTGATAATAATATAAAATAAAAAATAATTAAATAAATAAATATAACTTCCTAAGTAGTTAATTTTCATATATTGATCTAAACAAATGATAATTTTTTTTTTGTGTGTTATATTTTTAAACTTTGAATGTATTTTCTATCTTTATTTAAACAATTAATTTATGTAAATCTTATTTAATTTTAAATTTGATCAGTATCAAAATTATTTTTATATTAATTTTTTATTTAATTAGTTGGTGGATAGGACATAATTAAAAGTTTTTAGCCCAAAAACCAATCTGTAAAATGATGGATTGGATATAGATTGGATCAAATCCGTATTCGATCCGCAGACATATGGATTGTATTTGAATTGAATTTCACCAATCCATTGATGGGATCAGATTACAAATTTATAATCCGTAAAATCATGGATTGGATATAAATTGATGTATAATCCGCAAACACCCCTACTAAAAATAAATATCTCTAGTTAATTTAGTATATAATTTTTAGCTTCGATAATTAACGTAAAAATTGTTTGAAAACACTTGGTTAAATCATTAGTATAATTTTTTTTTTATTACTTAATTCTTCAACCCCTAGCCCTTTTTTTTTCCTCTCCTTTTTCTTTTCTCTTTATATCTTTGTTTATCAAACAGAGAAAAAAAAATCTTGCTTAATTCGGTACATTGATAAGATGATACATTTAATGTTACTGAAATTGAGCATTTGACACGGTCTAGTGTCAAGGTAAACTTAATTATATCTATTAGCTCATTTTCTATGTCTTTTTCTTATATAATTTTTAGTATTTTATGAGCTAATAAAGTCCTAAATCTTTCTAAATGAAGAAATTGAGTATTTTTAAAATGGGAGAAGTTATTTGAACCCACTAAACCACTAATTAAATCTATTTAGTAAATAAATTCGCACTTAAAATTCAAATTTTAAATTTTACTCTACTAATACACTTAAATACCCAATTAACCTTATTAAATAAAATTATTAAAATAGTGTTTTTACTTTAGAGACTCATCAAAATTCATATACATGTAAAACGTTTAATCAAATATTGTTGTTATAATTTAAATAGAACAATATTTGTTTGCTATTCATTCGAGTAAAAGATTTAACATCATCTACGCAAATCTTCCCCACAGTTTCAATTTATGAGTAACAAAATCTAATATCAAACTAACTCCACTCTATAATTTTCAGGCTCTTTTTTATTTCTTATTGTTCTTCTCCCTCTCAAATCTTGGACTGTAATTTAATTATCAAGCACAGAGAGAATAAGTGAAGCTTTTAACCAGTATGAAACTATAGATGGTAATAATAACATACAAGAAATCGTAAAAAAAAAAATAAAAAAAAATAAAGAACAGTACCAAAAGCTATAAAATGGATTTGTTTAGAGAAGAGGTGTAGAGAATAAAACTCTTTATCATGTAGTTTCTTTTAGTATGTCCATAATAATAATTTGTGTGATAGGTATTTTAGTTATAAAAGAATTTACTAAAAAATAGATTTCTTAAGTATTTTGATAGTTTCAAATAATCTCATCCTTTAAAAATTGAGTATTTTAAGGATTTGTTTTACTGATTGAAAAAAAAAACGTAGAGAAAAGTAGAGAACCTTTTCTCAATAATCATGTTATCTTTTCAGAAGTTTTGTTTTTTGTATCAATTTCTATTTCCTCATTCTCTACATCGGCCACAAATTATTAAATCTGCATTTTGGCCTTGCGGCGCTCATCATATTCTAGCCATTTGCCAAGTACTGAAAATCAGTGTGGTTAAAAATTGATCTTCTTGGAGTTGGGTTTCTTAACGCTTGTAAAGAGAAAAATGTATGCATCGTTACAGTCTATGATCTTGGGATACTGAAATCCTAAATTTAGGCCAGGTGGGTTTGTTATGCTTATGTGGAATACTAGTTAGTTTTACGTAAAGAGTGGTACTATTGGCACCGTAAAAAAATCCATATCAATCCCGGCTTTTATAATTACAATTTTATTCCTTTTTAAAACTACAATACTAGATAAAAGATAAAAAAAAATCATCCAATAACTGTGAAACCAAAAGTCACTGACAATAACGAGAGCATGAGATTAATGGTAGTGAGTGGATGATTCGTATCAATCAAAAATCAAGTTTAGAAAAGACTTATTACTTCAAACTTCAGAGGAAGAGGAAGAAGAAAACGTGAATGCGGGGTTGGAATAGGGTGCATAAGCCGAGGGTGTCTTTGGAATGAACATATGTGGGCTTAGAATAATATTGTTCTTTGGATTATTTAGTTGGAATGAATATGTGTCGGTTTTGAATAATATTGTTTTTTGAACTATTTAGTGGGATTTTTTAAGTAAAGGGGTTTCATAAGGGTTTCTGAGCGGTGCCAATAGTTCTACTGTTACTAAAATAAAACCCTCTGGAAGCTATATTAATAAACTATAGTTAATCTATAACTTTTAAAAATTAAATTATGTGTATCAGCACATCTCTTATTAAATAAAGTGATAAATAACATGATCATCATTACCCAAAATAATAAAATAAGATTATAGTCACTGTTAAATAAGAATATGACAATGTTTATCCAAAACATAATAATAATAATAATAATATGAGAGCTAATATGATAGTCCTTTGTCCAATAAAACCAAAGTGAAATGTAAAAAGGACATCTACACCTCTAAAGTTTGGGAAAATGTCACCAAAATCCTAAGTTTTTAAAAAATGAACACCAAAACTCTCTTTTTACCATAATATCTTTTACCTCTATTATCTCAGGAAGAATTGACTCTAATGTTTTATAATAAATAGAAATATAACATTAAAATAATTTAATAATATATACATTTCAAAATAATTTCAATATTTAAAAAGTTTTAATATTTTACAATTTATTAGATATATTTTATTATTATAAAATTAATTTTATAATAAATAGAATCATGATATTAAAATAATTATATTAAATTTAAATTATTTTGAATATTATGTAAAATAATAATTCTAACATTACTATTATGTGAGATTTTTTTAATTGTAAAATGTGTTTAATGCAAATATTTATTTAAAATATCTACAATAAATAAAAATATATTATTAAAATAAATATAATGATTTATATATTAAAATTATTAAAATATTTTAATATTGTTAGTCTACTGCATAGATTACATTATTTATATAATATTTGTATTTATTAAAAATTTTAAAGTCATTTTTTTAAAAATAATGGAGGTAAGGGGTATAATGGTTAAAATGGACTCTTGGTGTCCATTTTTGAAAACTTAGAAGTATTGATGATTATTTTTCTAAATTTTAGGGATATAGATATCCTTTTCGCAAATAAAAATGATGGTCTCATTACCAATATCAACTATTTTGAAATAACAAAATGCATTTAATAAGGGTGTTTATAAAATTAGGCCACGAGTACTATGCATCTGTGAATAGGCAACCATTCTTTGTCATTTAGCAAACCAACACTTGGATATTATCCAATAACTAGTGAAGCTTTGGTGCTACACGGTAAACAGGTTGTGACTTGGTCAACTATAGTAAAATAATTTGTTGGTAAAAAAAATCCAACAAGTTCTCTAACATTTGGTTACAAATAACGGCTAGGCATCGGCAAGATGCAAGATTCAGTTACATGCAACTAAGTGTTGCAAACAAGTTTCTATATGAAGTCTTTTTTATGTATTCTATTAGTAATCATGTGCTGCTTATTATCTTATTTATGAATTGCATCAACAATCTTTTCTGGATTTTTTACAAATTTACTTTATTCGTGTAACATTCATCAGACTTGTGGTACCGTGTAAATGGCTCTCTCTTTCCGCACTTTCATTCAAGAAAACTGAAATTTCTCCCAAGCATTTTGCGAACACTTATCCGAGCACTCTTTATATCACTGTGAAGTAGCCTGAATCACCAGAGTATATATATAGCCTCTGTTTTCTAGCTTTAATGGCTTAATTAACATCTAACAGTTGTAAACTGGACCCACAACTGCTAGCTCAACTCTCCACATTAGCATTGCTGGGCTCCAAAATTAAAGCAAAATAATCATGAAAACTTTCCGCACTTTCATTCAAGAAAACTTTCCGCACTTTCATTCAAGAAAACTGAAATTTCTCCCAAGCATTTTGCGAACACTTACCCGAGCACTCTTTATATCACAGTGAAGTAGACTGAATCACCAGAGTATATATAGCCTCTGTTTTCTAGCTTTAATAGCTTAATTAACATCTAACAGTTGCAAACTGGAACCACAACTGCTAGCTCAACTCTCCACATTAGCATTGCTGGGCTCCAAAATTAAAGCAAAATAATCATGGTTCACAAGGTTTTCAAAAGCTCTGGAATTAAAGTTGGGATGTTTATAGAACATATACTAGAAGTCTTACAAAATTACTTATGATATGAAATTCATGCATAAAGATAATTATAAAACATGATGCGTTTAACATAAAACTTAGAAATTTCAACAGCATAGAAGATTATTCAATTGGATTGTAGTGAATCTCAATAGTGACAATACTAGAAGATGATCAATCAAACAAGCATCTAAAGTAAGAACTTCAGCTATGTCATCATCTACACAATCAATCTCTTCAACACTTTCTTTGAAATCAGACGATTGGCATCATTGATATAGTGACACTACTAGAAGATGATTTAGTGTAACAAGCATAAGAGTCAGAACTTTCAACAAAGTCATCATCCACACAATCAATCTCTTCAACATTTTCTCGAACAATGTTTGAAGCTCCGTTGCATGCCCTAATCCCTGCAAGATGCATGGTTACTTCTGTCATTGTAGGTCTCTTCTTCCCATTAAGGTTCAAGCATCTCTTTGCAAGTTTAGCAACATTTATAATCTGATCCTTGTCACCCTCTTTCAGGACATGATCATTGAGGATTTCAAATAATCGTTCCTCTTTCATTGCAAGTAAAAAATATGTTGCTAAACTCTTCTTCAGAGTTGGATAATCGAATTGATTTTTCTCCAGTCAAGAGCTCAGCAAAAACAACCCCAAAGCTATATACATCACTTTTATCTATAAAACGATTAGACCAAAAATACTTAGGGTCTAAGTATCCAAATGTACCCTGGACTTGAGTAGTCATATGTGTTTGATCAACTGTAATAGATCTTGAAGTACCAAAATCTGAAACTTTGGCGCGATATTTATCATCCAATAGTATGTTTGAAGACTTGATATCTCAATGATAAATAGGCATAGATGTAGCTGAATGCAAATAGGATATAGCATCTGAAATGTCTACAGCTATACGCAATTGCATCTCCTAATTGATCGGAAATTCCTCGTTTTGATCATGTAATATTGAGAGAGTGTCCCATTTGAAATAAAAACTCATATACTAAAAGAGGAACTTCAGTCTCCAAGCAACAACTGAACATCTTGACAATTTTCTGTGATTAATTTGTGATAAACGTACCATCTCATTGATGAATTCCTCAACTTTACTCTTATTTATTATTTTGGACTTTTTAATAGCTACAATTTTCCCATATGCTAACATCCCTTTGTACGCAGTGCCTTGGCTGCCTTGACCAAGTATTCGATTCATGTTGAAGTTATCAATGGCCATTTCCAATTCTTTGGAAGTGAACAATTTTGTCTTCTCAATATTAACTTTATAGGAAGACAACTCTTTTTGCAGTAATAAACCGCCATTTCTCTCGAACTTATGCTTGACCTCATTTCCTTTCTTTTTTTCACAAATTTGTTCAGCCACCATGCTCCTATGAGTAAAAATCAACAGTCCAAGCCCACCAGTAATGCAACCTATATCACTTAAAGATTAAAAAAATAATAAAGAAACTGAAGGTTGACAGAGTGCTGATAGAAATAATTAATTACCTAATTCTTTGGAAGTGAACAATTTTTTCTTCTCAATATTACCTTTATAGGAAGACAACTCTTTTTGCAGTAATAAACCGCCATGCGTGAGGTGGAAAGTGGAAATTAACTATGTTTCTTAGTACAAGAAATAGGGTTTTTGTCTGTGTAACTTGAATTTTCAACAGACGAAAGTTGTCGCGCTAGTTCGCTGTAAGGGAGGACTGGTGTCATGCGTGAGGTGGGAGTGGATTAAGGGTGTGTGAAATGAAATTAAAAAATGACCATAATGGCTTAAGGATGGTAAATAGTAAGAAAAAGTTGTACTAGTTACCACCTTGAAGCTGAACGACTTGCTTTTCAAATGAAGATTTGTCGAATCGATAAGATGAAACAAGTTGGCCCAACAAAACATGTCGGTAATTGTCCTTCAACTTCAACCCAACTAGCTTCCATAAATGATCATGAAATTATGTACGTCGCTCAAAGTTCCTATGTTTACTTGACCGTTAATGGAACGTATCAAGATGAAACACGTTTTGGCCGTCAAAGCAAACGACTGATTAACGGAAAAAGATGCTTTGAAAAAAAATATACAAAAAGATGTAGAGCATAGTGTAGATAACTTTTTATCAATAACATGTTATCTATTCAGAAGCTTTGTTCTTTTATCATTTTCTGCTTCGTCGTTCTACTTCGAAACCCAAATTATTGAAGCTTGATTTTTTGCCTTGCGTTGCCCCTATTCACGCGGTCTGTAAAAATGGACTGAATAAAATTCATTAAATTAGTGTGGTTAAAAATAGATCCTCTAGGAGTTGGGTTTCTTTAGGTTAGCAAAGAGAAAACGTAGGCATTGTTCAATTTCCGAACTTGAGCTAAAGAAATCCTAAATTTAATTTAGGCCGATTGGGCTTGTAATGTTTACTTCTACTGGAAAAAAAATCCTAACCGCCAAGCTATATAAGTAGTTGGCTTCTGGCGACATCATCAAGTTCGTGAGCATTCATTCAAGTTCTCGCATATTATTTTTGTTTTGGTGCAAAGTTGATGAGATAGAGCTCAATTTTCCATCGTCTGATTTGATTAGTTTTCAAACGAGGTTGATCAATAAGAGGCTTGATGCTGGCCAGTTTAAGACCGTGCGTTCTTGGCACTTCAGTAAGATTTTTGGGCCCTTGACAGGCGCTTTTCATTTAGCCAACTTTTCACATTTAGTGATATTATGTGAATCTCAATACTTGAATGTGAGTTTTCAAGATTTATGATTAAAGGCACAACTAAACTACGACCGCGAGGTCAAACAAATGACGTCGTCATGGAATCTCTTACCAAAACTTTCAGTCACTTTTACAGTTTTATTATTTATGCATCGATCCCTACTAGATAATCTTATAAACAGATGCAAAAATTTTTACGGACCAACATGTTGGTTTTATCCTAAAAGACTCAAGACATTCACAACAATCCTGAATATGATGTTGACAGACTTCATTTATAAAAAAAAGATCAAAATTACTTGGAAAATATGTTTAAATACGTTTATATATAGTGGAAATTATTTGGAATCTCAAACAAGTTTAACATTATCACGTAGAGATTTTTCTTTTTAACTATTTATGAGCATATGGTTTTTGAAGAAAAAAATAATTGAAGCATAAAATAACTAGAATATATTCCGGAAGTCTCACAATTTTATTTACTGAATACATAATTCAAAAAACATATGGAAACCATACTTCAATTTATTTCATAATCATTGGGAATGGCCAACATACATCCACTAATTTAATGTTACAGTCACTGACATGAAGATTGAAAATAACAAACACACTTAGAGACCTCCTACGCTGAGTTTGACTAATAAATATGCACATAAAATCACAGTTACAAACACAAAATCTGAAAGTTCTCACAACAAGCTTTAAATTTCAAACATGAAACTTGAAATATTATGTGCATGGTATCAAATCCCTTCACCAGTTGTTTGAAATTAGAGGATCAGCATCCACTGAAACAGTAACACTATCAAAAAAGGATCCGTTGATGGATCCATTAGTTTCAGAATTTGGAGCTATACATATGTCACCGAGAGCACAATCAATCTCTTCAAGACCTTCTTCCATTACATTTGAAGCTCCATTCCTTGCCTTAATTCCTGCTAATTCACTTGCCATTTCTCTCATTGTAGGCCTCTTTTTCCCATTAAGGTTCAAGCATCTCTTTGCAAGTTTAGCAACTGTTATTACTCATCCTTGCCACCCTCTTTCATGACTTGAGCATCGAGGAATATTTAAAATTTATCGTAGGTTAGACATTTTTATTTTTCATCTTTAATGTGATAACCTTAAATCACTTATCAATGAATTATAAGTCATTTGGCATATCACGTGGGATATGAATTATGTATCTCAACTATTTATCTATATGTCTTTCTCAAGATGCCTTCAAATTAATCTTAGCTATTCTCATTTTGAAATATAATTATTTAGTTGAGGTCAACCACTCATTGAGCTGATAGTTGACAGATTCAAGCTTCATTCCTAAGGTTAGGAATTTGGGTCTACTTATATGTGGTATGCGAGTATCCTAATTCTTAGATTACATCAAGTGTTTATAGATATCTAATTGTAATGTAATATTAAGAAAACATTTAATTAAGGACTTGAATTAAATTTCTACATAAAATTCAGGACTCCAATTAATTTTATACATAAAATTTATGTTGAAGTGTAATTTAATCCATTTTGCTGATGATCAGGTGGGCTTGTGTTTAGTGAGCTATTTCAGCCCATTACAGTATCACTGGGCTTGGATCTCGGGCCTTACACATGTAAAAGTTTTGATTATATTAATAGGCTATTTAGACTCTGTTTAGTATAATTTTTTAAACATAATTTATTCAAATAGAATTTTTGTTAGTAAAGATTTTATAAATAAAATTTTTATTAAAAAAATTTTAATTGTTTAGTTGTCAATGAAAATTTTGATTAAAATTATAAAATTATTTTAATAGATAAGTTTTTTAAAATTGCATTATAAATAGTATAAAATAAGATTGTCAAAAAAAATAATAAATGATATTTTAGACACTTAAACATTTTAAAAATCTTTTCAATCTCTACTTCCAAGAGCCAAAAGTTCGGATAAAACTGTGGTACAAGTGTGGTACCGTGCCACAGTTGCACCCAATCGTTAGATTCCCACCCACATGGGTGGACCCCACCCATTTGAGTGGATCCAATGGCTGGTGCAACTGTGGCGCAGTAGCCGGATTTCAAAAATTCAAACTTTTGCCAGTAGAGGTAAAATAATTTATTTAATTTTTAAAAGTTATATTAAAAAGAGAAACAAACAAAAAAAAATTGATAAAAATTTATAACATTAAAGAAGTACTTATTGTCAGGAGATAAAGCACACCCAATAGACAATTAATTATTTTATAATTTATAGAGTAACGATGTAAATAGAGTTAAAAAAATAATAACGATAACAAAAACAATAATAAATTATTGCCGATTTATCCAAGATCTTTTTGGAATTAAGGTAAAGTAATTTTTAATCTATAGTTTTGAGGGAGAAAGTTACAGTTATTATTTAATGTTTAGTAAATCACTAACTATGGGGTAAAAATTAGACATTTACAAACATAAGTATTAAAATTTAACACGTTCGTTTTAAAATTATATTGCCCTTTAATATAATCAATTTAAAAATTAATTCTATGAATTTTATATATCTAATGCTATCGAAAAAGAAAGCCCAATTGATCCGTTAGGCTTAGCTGCTACGGTAGCCTTAGTATTTAAGAATAATCCCAAACGGACCTTAATTTGGAAATTTATAAATCGACACCGATTTATCATTTCTCAATTTCATTTCGTTCTCGGGCTTGGTCTAAAAAGACGGTTTCCCATTTTCATTTCACAAATATTTGTCTTATCATGGATTTATTGATATCTCTTTATTCAATATAACTAGTGGCCAGTACCTCGGGAAATTTACAAAAACAACCACAAAACTTTAAACTATTTTCATTTTAACCATAACAAAAAAATTCTATCAACATTAGCCAAAAGAAAAAGTTTGAGACCAAACTATCCCTCTCCCCATCTTCTTCGTTTCCCCTCTTCTCTCCCAAACCGAAGCAAAGCTCATAACCAGCGGCAACCCTAGCGCTCATCGGCGGCGGCTTCATCCATTATCGGCACCCGATCTAGCATCTACTGTCTTCAAAACTTAGGTTAGTGATTTTATTTAAATTTTCTTCATTTAAAATGAAATTTTAGGGTTTAGGTTACCAAATTGAATATTGACAATGTTGAGAATGTTGATATTGGTGTTGTTTGTGGTGGTGTTTGTTATTTTGGGAGTGTATTCTTTTGGGCTGTTTTGAATGCAGGGAACGGGTGTCTTATTTGGCGCCTGCGCGCCGCCTCGCGGCAAGACGGGCGCGAGCTCGCGCTTGTCGCTGCTGCTTGCGCGCTTGCGCTCATCGGGCCGGGCGAGCTCGCTCGTCGCGGTCGGAGCGCGTGAGCGAAGCTTGAGCTACTGTCGCGCCAACATTGGTGCGACAGGTCGTCCGTCCCACCCAAATTTGGCCTTCGCAGTTTTTTTTATTGAACTATATTTTTTTTTATCTGTGTTAAATGTTATGTTATAAATATTACAGATTCATGGCGAATGAAGAATTCCAACTAGGCAGGATGTATTTTCCTTATTCTGATCATTTTCCGGGTCGAATTTCGAGCATGTGTAATTTATCTTCAGTAGTAAAAGCCATTGAGCGAAAATTGACAAACCGGCAGTTGAATCTGTTCAAGAAAGATATATTTGGACATTTTTTAGAATGTCGAAGCTTTCCATTTAGTGGTGTAATTTTACACAATATTTTGCTTAGGCAATTGGTCGATGAAGCAGACAGAGCGGGCGAGAATCGATTATGGTTTCAGATTGGTGGACATTTGATTCGGTTGTCAATTGTTGAATGGTGTCTGATTACCGGACTTTCTTATGGTGTAGATAAGACAGCAACCAATAGCACAAACCATAGATTAGTGAAAAAGTATTTTAATGGTTTGTATCGCAACATCACTGTTAAGCAATTTGATGCATTATTTGAGCAGTTGAATTTTGAGGAAATGGATGATATTGACGCATTAAAGATTGCACTGTTTTATTTTGCGGACAAGATTTTAAGTGCAAGAAAGGGTCATTGTCAAATCAATTTCGCATGGCTTGATGAAGTCGATGATATAGAGTATTTCCGCAATCGTCCATGGGGTTTTTGTCTTGGGAAATTATATACGAAAGTCTTGACTGTGCATTGTACGAGAAAGACGAGAAATTTAGGAGAATGCGGTTGGAAAATCCTAATCATAAAATTGAAAAATATAATGTTTATGGTTTTACACCCGGAGTTCAGGTGCGTTGCTTTTTTTAATTTATAAGTTTTATAATATTAAATATTTGATAGTTGTATTAATTATTTTTTCACTTTTGGTTGGTGTAGGTTTGGATTTACGAAATGATCGAAGGTTTACCGTCAGAATGGGGCTGTAAAAAACGAAGAAAAAAATTCCACGCATTCTCGCAATGGAAGGCCATGGCTTCTTCAAAAATCAACTTTCTTTGAGTTTATTCATTCTTAAATGACGAATCTCGTCTTGTAAGTAATAAGTTATGATTTTTTAAACATTACTAAATTTAAATTCTATATATACTTAGTTATCAATTTGGGTTAAATTCATGGTAGGGGGATGTTTTACAAACTCTTGAGCCGAATGGAAAGGAGAAGAGTAAAAAATATTGGCTGAAAGGATTACATGCCACGTATTCCTGACCGGGTTCATCAGTCGGTATTCTATAGTACTATTGTTTATTTAATCGTAATTTGATTTTTTTATTTTACATGCTACTTTATACAAAGACCAACCCTCAATCAACACGCCGCCATCTATTACAAAGCAATCAGACGAGCATACCGACATACCAAGGCCAACACCCGAGCATCATGAGACTTGCGAGATGAGGTGCCTGCAGATGAGGTGCCTGCAGATGAGGTGCCTGCAGATGACCACCAGGAGCAGACAGACCACTCTGATGATGCATGTGATTATGAGGTTAAAAATATTTTTTTTTTCATACATAATTTTTTGTTATTTACATTATTATAAACTTTCCTTTACTATTTTTTTAGTCGAGGACAAAGCAGTTTAATGATTACATGCGACGACGAATGGACAAGATTGATCGCAACATCCACGAACTTAAGTCTGAATTTAAAGACTTTAAAGATACCGTGGTGGGATTTATCGATTCATTTTCTAAACGTCCCAACAAGGATTCTCCTACTGGACGCTCGTTCACTGTGAGTGCATATGCTTTTGACAATTCTATTCATTTATCTTTTAATTTGGTTATTGTTAATATGTGTATCTTACCGAATGGACAGGCCCCGGATGACGTAGGAGTGTATACTGATGTGGGCAATCCAAATTTTTCTACTCCCACATCATTATATAGTTTCTACGGGGATGTTAGTGGGGAGAGCGTGCAGATCTTTACTGAGGCACCTCCGGGTATTAGTAGGTTCGGCCGAGCGTACGAACCGTCGTATGTTTTTGATAGTCCTTACATGATGCCTCCATTCAGGCGAGGAAAGACTGTCCGGCGTTTACCTCCACCGCAAATCATGGACCATGCGATTGAGTTGAGTACGAGTGTGGATATAAATCTATTTCGAGGATTGGAGGATTCTAGTCTGTATGCTGAGTTCGATCGATGGTTCGCTGGTCATATGACTGTAGATCGGATAGTTCAACACCCGCGGTCGTTCTTCGAAGTAATTTTGGGTTTAGCATCGATGGGATGGCTAGGCGATGAGGTAATTATATTTTTTAAGTTGTTTGAGTTACGATGTATTTGTGAATACTTTTTTTTTAAATCGAAATATTTCTGTTCCTCGGCAGCATATTCACGAGTATTTCCGCTTGCTTAGTGAGAAACAACGGCAGTATCCGAACGCCCTAGTTCAACGTGTCACACATACTGACACATTTTTTTGGGTAACGTACTGAGATAATTTTAATTTTATCATTTCTATTTGTTTATTGTGACCTTTAAGATTTGTTAATTTATGGCACTTTCTTGGTTATTCATGTACTAGGTATTCTTGAATCAGTTATGGAACAACGGAGACTGTTCGGTTGATTCATTAGTCTTCGATGACCGCTTGAATAGCTATCTTGGTGGGCGACAACACACTATGTCCAAACCAATGACGGATGTGGATATGGTATGTATTTTATTATATTTCACTGTCGTAATTAAAATATATAAGTTCTCACTTTTTGTTGGTTATTTGTCAATTTTATTGGTTTGGACATGATTAATTAACGTAGGTTTTAATTTGCAGTTGCTCATTCCTGTTAACTTGGATGGCGCGCATTGGGTATTAGCCCGGGTTGATTTTCGTAAAAATAAAATTTGGATTTATGACTCATTGCTGACATTTCAAGGTGACAAAAGATACAAGCTTAAATTCAAGCCACTTGAAGTTATTTTTCCCCGGTGGTTGGAATTTGTTGGCTTTTACAATATTCGGCCGGAGTTACGGAGTGCCGACCCTTGGAAAGTTGTTGCAATTAAGAGCATCCCACAACAACAGCCCGGAACTGGAGATTGCGGTGTTTTTTTATTATTGTTTACGATGTATTTAATGTTTGGGCTTAAATTAAAATTTAACAGTAGCCATGTGCAGTTTTTTAGAAAGAAAATTGCAGTTGACATATTTAGTGATGATATTATATTGTAAGTCGTTGAATTGAAGATTGAAATATGTTGTATTTTTTTTTATTTATAAACTTAAGTTTAATATTTAAATTCATGTTATAATTTATTTATGTTGTTTGAGAATGATGGTGTGGTGGTGGTGTTGCTTAAAATAATATTTGATTCAGGTCAAAATTAGCGCGCCGCCAATCAGGTCGGTATTTAGGAGAATGCGGAAGGAGGGGTTTGGTGCGAGAGGCGCGGCATGTCGCACCAGATTTGGTGCGACATGGGCGGCATGTCGCACCAAATGCGCGGGGTGTCGCACCAAGTTTGGTGCGACATGCGGGCGTGTCGCACCAACCTTTTCTGGGTTTTTTTTTCAAGTCTTGATTAAATTTATTTAATTTAATTTGTAAGTTTTGGTAGAACAGAATATTTAAAATTCAATTTAATTTTTTTCAACAAGATTGCAGTTGATATATTTAATTTGATTAAATTAAAAATAATAATATAAAAAATTCATGACACATAAGTGTTGAACACATAAAAAATAATAATAATTTTAAGTAAGGAATACAATTAATTTTGACTCGATGCAATGGGATTCTTACATCGCTTACGATTATGTCCTAGTTCATTACACCGTCCGCATCTAACAGTCCGTCGGATAACGTCCTCACCAGCAGAAGGTATTCTGAGCTCTTTACGACGACCAGGTTGTGGTGCCTCAACTGGTGGATTTACTTGCATCTGTTGAATTTCGTCTGGAACTTCCCAATCAGCCACATCACCAACCGGCTCCACTGGTTGTGCGTAAGCCATCACCAATGATTCTGTAGTGTAAAAGTCTGAACAAAGATTTATGAAATCCACTCGGATAGTTAGACACGCCGCAATTGCATGAGCACATACAAGCTAATCAAGCTGAAATACTCTGCAGGAGTAAGTTCTCTTTTGCAGGTCAACTAAACCTTCCTTAATGCCACCACCAACAACTTGAAATCGATGCGGAGACACCGGCCGAACGATCATTCTTTCAGCTGTAATTCTTCTTTCAGTGACTATTTCATCCGCCCATGTTGTTAGTCGTGTACTCATTGATTCAGCTACAATTTTCCTATCATAAAACCATTGCTTTAAACGTTTTCCTAAAGTAATCAACAAGATGAGTAACAGGAAATTTTCGCGGTTCTCTCATTAAAGAATTCATACTCTCTGCGATGTTGGTGGTAAGTATGCTATACCTCCTTCCTTCAAACTGAGACCTTGCCCAATTACATGTACCGACATTATTTTCTAAGTAATCAGCCGCACCCGAGTGGATCATCCACAAGCCTTCAAGTTGTCTTTTGAAATCTTCATGTCCATATGCTCTTCTTTGCATTAATAAAAGCAGGCTCAAATTCATCCCAAAGAGCTTTTGACATCCTAAACCTTGCTTTAATGTTACCTTTGACATGGTAAAAGCAAATACCATGACTTGCATTGTGAAAAATTTTCAGAACGGCTCTCCTTATGGCAGTGCATCGATCAGAGATAATTACCAACTCAGGTCTATCGCCAATCACTCCGTGTAACTTCATCATAAACCATTCCCAAGCATCATTATTTTCTGAATCCATGATCCCAATGGCTAACGGGTATAATTGATTGTTACCATCCAGACATGTTGCTACAAACATACTTCCACGATATAACCCTTTTAGATGAGTACCATCAACAGCAATGACAGGCCGAATGTACTGCATAAAACCCTTGATGGAAGATCCAAGTGCTACAAAGTAGTACAAAAAATTACCATCTCCATCCCGCTCGAGGTGAGTGACTGAACCCTCATTCGCTTTACTCAATACGTGAGAGTATTTCGGGAGCAAGTTGTATGACTCTGCAGGGTTGCCTCGAACAATTTCAAGACCAACTTCTTTGGCCCGATATGCTTGTTGGTATGTTAACTGGATACCATATTGTTGTTGCATATCTGCTCTTATGTCATTCGGAGTATAAATTCTCTTGTCTTGAACATATTTATCTGCAATAATATGACCGACAACCCGGCTCCTTACTTGATGATGGCCGTCAACCAATACCTCATTATGACAAGTGTGTATACTGTCAATTCTCCGCACCACCCAAGGAACATTTTGCTCATTCGAACTTCTAGTTGCTCGAATACGCCATCCACATGATTCCGAACAACAGTGAGCCTCGAAACGTGTCGTTGTTGACCATTTTGCTCATTCGAACTTCTAGTTGCTCGAATACGCCATCCACATGATTCCGAACAACAGTGAGCCTCGAAACGTGTCGTTGTTGACCGTGCAATCTTGAAATCAAACTTATCCCTAAAGCCAACCTTACACAATTGTAATATCAACTCATTCTTCTCAGCAAATAGTTTACCCACACTGATATCATCTGAGTCACAACTGCTAATAAAGCTTGGACCAACCGTGTTCGAAGGTAAAATTGGAGCAAGACTTGTGAGGGGATCAATTCTCCTTCTCGATCGAACCATTGGAGGAATAGATCTATTACCTCTGTTATTCACAGGAATATCATCATCACACTCATCCTCATGCTCAAATGACGGAATATTAGAAGGACCGGCTTCTCCATCATCACCTGTATTATTGAAATGACTGCCTCTCATACTATTACCAGGCTCTGCACAATCATTATTCACCTCTGTCTCAGCATAAAAATCATCAGTGTCCCGAAAGTCGTTGTTGTGATACGGAGAATGCTGTTGCTCTAACGACATCCTTAGTGGTAATATACCTTCTCCAACATCTTCTAATGTAATACCGTCGTTATTAATATTATCATAATTATCGTTGATTGGAGAGTAATATTGCTGCAGCGACATTGTCCCTGGCAACACCTCTTCTTCATTATCAGGACCAGGCATATTTGCTCCAAAAGAAGTTTCTGTTTCAACATGTGGCTCAATATTTTCACTCGGTACTCGAGGTGACGTAGTAACAAATATAGGTATGCATCCATAATTGGCCACATTAGATGCCATATATAACACAACTCTCACCATTTCATCATCACATATATCCATAGGCATTGCACATATACGATATGATGTATTACTAGACTTTAAAGTTGTCTTCATTGTAATACTATATTCATTAGGATTTAATTGTAACACCTCATAAACTCTCGATAAAAACTGATCAAACAAACAATTTTTCCCCACTAAAAAAGCTCTGTTTTGACCATTCACATACTCCATACTGCCATTTTCCGCCGTCTCCCACCAACCATCATAACACAATTCTAGCACAACTGAATTCATGAGGTCTGAAAAAAAAAATATTTATCCACTGTCAAAATTAATAAAAAATAAATAAATAATACAATCAATCTATTTTTCCGTGCGTCTCGCACATTTGTAAGTGCGACAGGCAGCCTGTCGCACCAACTTGCGACAGGGCAAGTGCGACAGGCAGCCTGTCGCACCAACCTTCGTGCGACAGGCTGCCCATTTTTGCAGCAGAGGGTAAATTGCTCCGATGAAATTATATTTAAATATTAAAAAATAACTCGTATTACTCACCGATATCGATTAATGTTGAATCTGGATGGATTATAATTGGATTCCCGTCGGCGTTTGCCGTTGCCTTTAAACGTCCAGGCTGCTGATAATTTGTAAAGCTGCTTTTGGTTTGAGACGGAGAAGGAAGAAAAGTTTTTTTATTCGTCAATAAGGGTAATTTGGGGAGAACAGCGTGCGTTTGGCTAATGTTGATACAAAAAAATTTGTGTGGTTAAAATGATAATAGTCTAAAGTTTTATGGTTATTTTTGTAAATTTCCCCAGTACCTCAGATCTATTATATATATATTTTTTATATGCAGAGAGGTCCACTGTCCACCGAAGCTGTCGTTCTCAACTGCCTTTGTAGGCTCATAATTCATTACTTTCGTAAAGTTGGAATATAATCGGTCCTATAATCAAAGAGACATGAATAGTGATTTTCTGTGGGCCCGTGTGGGACCCACAGCCAAATTTGTGAGTGAAATGTTACGTATCGAATCTGTAAGTTAGCAAGTTCCTATAATCAAATATTAATTTGTGGTCATGAATGAATCGGCTTGATTTTTTTTTTTTTTGAATTACATGAGACTAATGCTCAGATTACAACTCATATTATATGAGATTTACAATTGATATTTACAATCAAACAATTACTGGGACTAGTTTACATTAAACTCATATTATATGAGATTTACAATTGAGTCCTATAATCAAAGAGACATGAATAGTGATTGTCTGTGGGCCCGTGTGGGACCCACAGCCAAATTTGTGAGTGAACTGTTACTTATCGAATCTGTAAGTTAGCAAGTTCCTATAATCAAATATTAATTTGTGGTCATGAATGAATCGGCTTGATTTTTTTTTTTTTGAATTACATGAGACTAATGCTCAGATTACAACTCATATTATATGAGATTTACAATTGATATTTACAATCAAACAATTACTGGGACTAGTTTACATTAAACTCATATTATATGAGATTTACAATTGATATTTACAATCAAACAATTACTGGGACTAGTTTACATTAATTCTCATATAGCACTGCCCAGATTTTTACCCTCTCAAATATTCGAGGGATGTCAAACTCCCATTTTAGGAGAAAGACGGCCTTCACTCGAGCTCTGAGGCTCCAAGGAAGGAAATTTAAATTAAACCCCCGCAATGCTTTTGCGGGGGCTCGAACCACTTCCCTCACACTTGTGAGGGAAGGGTTCTAGCCACTTGGGCTAAGCCCAAGTGGTTAATCGACTTGATTTTTTGCTACCTATATTCTCCGATTCTTTTATTTAAAGAAGTACCTGACGTCATGGATCATACTCAGAAATTTTTGTTCAATTGGGACACGTTCAAAATGAGTAATACCATGTTTATTCATTTTGAATATTCAATTGAGATATATGTTAATGTATTATGTTTCATAATTGAGTAGATTCTAAAAATAATAGGTTGAGTAGGTTGTAAAAATTATTGGATAAAATTAATTAATATTATACACATAGTTCATTAAATGATCGGTGGCATATTAATAAATATGCTAACTAAATAAGAATAGCACTCGTTCAAAAACAATAAATAGTACAATGACTATTATAAAATTCATTGATAATATTTATGCTCCTCAACAAGTTTTTATGTGATTCATGATAGTTTTATTGGTAATGCATGTTTTAGATAGCATACACGTGGTAGTGGTGGCAATATAATGACAGAAGTAACGGATCCATGTCTAGTAAGATTAGAATTTTGTTACTTGTTGGTTTTCTATGATAATAAAATTACTATATTTTTTTTTGATAGAAAAATTACTATATTTAAATATAGAGCGTGCTAATATTGTTTAATTTTTAAAACACTATATACATGTATATAAAAGTTTCTATTTTAGTTTATTTTATGTCTATGAATAATTACTTATTAGAGGGTTGGATAATACATTTGATAAAATCAAAATAACTAAATAAATTTTAAAGAATTGGGCTTTTGGACATGGAGCAAATTAAAACTTTTCAAAATTTGTTGGGGGTATTTTCCTAGTTTCAAAACTCGGATGAGACACTTTTACAAAATTAAGAGAAAATAAGACATTTTCGAAATTAATTTAAATTTTTCCTTAAGCTAGTTAGGATCTGTGCCGCAGCTGATCTTATTCTGGATCCGGCGATACCTGACCTAACACATATTTGTGCACCCACTTCATTTTCTTTTTCCCCTTTATCAGCTTAATTAGTTCATAAATAAATTAAAGACCTCCTTTCGCTGCTTGAGACAAATTCTGTAGTGATTAATCTCTCTAATCTTGAACAATAATTGTCAAAGATTTGAAGGAAACTACGGTTGGCCGGTCGGGTTTTAATCCAGTACTAAGCTAAATTGTTTTGAATTTCTATAATTTTTTTGTCAAATGTGCATTTATAGTAATCCACAATGAAGACTTAATTCAATTATATTTTTATCAGGTAAATGTTCATCACAATATTATAATTAAAAAAAACTCAACATAAAGAATAGTTTAACACTAAATCAAACTAATTCTTAAAAATTAAACACCATAACATTAATTAAAAAAACAAAAAAAAAAGGATAACCTATATTCATTAACCACACGAAAACCATAATATTACATTCACAAATTAAAGATACACATGAACCACACACTTTTGCCAAACCAATGTTACATAAGATCATTTTAAAGCCAAATAATAGTCACAGTAGAATAAGTAGAAATTATTAAAGTGCCAAAACAAGACCAGGCACAGAGTTATCATCACAAAGCTTGCTCTGCCAGACACTCTGGCAACTGCTACGAACGTTGACAGACGCCGCCGGTGACGATAACAGCTGCGGGTCACCGAAACGGGTGACCGTAACAGAAGTGTTGAAATACTCCCTAACCTGAGTAATTATCCCGTCGGTGACGGTCCACGCATGCACCCATGAAACGGAGTGTTCTTTGCTGTGACCCTCAATAATGACCGTTGGTCCAAACACAACTGTTGAGAGAGGAACAAAAGTGAAGCAACGATTATCTTCTGATGATGATGATGATGATGATGATCCAGTAAGCATGTGCATCAAATGCTGATGGACAGGAGGGCCATGGAACCACCACTCGAGGTCGGAGGTAAGCAAACGGTGAACCGTTTTAACATCAAATGAGTTTAAGGCATCATATAGGGTTTCAACAACCCTAATGTTGTATTCTTCTTCATTATCTACGCTAGCTTTAGAGTTTGCCAGTTCTGAAATACACATATAGAAAATAAAACAAAAATAAAGGGTGGTTAAATTTTATAAAGAGAGAAGAATGTGTGTGTTTTTTAGGGAGAGGAAGGGAAACGAAAACGTTTTCACGGGGCAAATGAATTTGGGGTGAAGGGTTTATATAGATGAAGATTTTGGAATTTGGACGGTTGGGTAGCCTCTATCTTTTGACCAATATCGATACATCTTTCGACATCTAAACATATAAAGTCACCTATTATTATTACCCATTTTATTATGATGTGAAAAGGAGAAAACAAATTGGTGGCTGATAAATATAAACATAATTGTAAAGAAGAAATTTTTAAGGAAAAATGTTGGTTTTGGGATTGAAATCTCCAATTATTTATAGATAATAATATACATATATTAGGAGATCATTGATAAATTAATTGAGCTAAAATAAAGAGATTTTTTTTTATTTATTATAAAGGATGGTTAAAATTTAAATTGATTATTTAGTCTTTTTCTCTCCCTTGATTCGAAACCAGGTGGCCAATCAAAGATAGTATCTTCAAAATTACTGAGTTCTTAGAAGTCACTGAGGTCCAAAAACTTAAATTGATATAATAGTATTTAAAATAATTCTGAACGTAATTAATAATATTAGTAATAATAAATTTTTATGAAACGTATTTAAGTGGGCCTCGATTAGTTACATTAGGCTTTCAAATGAGTGATCGGTTGTTATTAATACGTGACATAATGCTTTTATTTGGCTGCTCTTGAGTGACAAATGAGCCGGTGACCACTAAATCCTCTGTCTCATTTTGAAAAAAAAAGAAAAAAGAAAAAGAATGAGATTAATTTTTTTTAACGAACCAATCATTTTCTGAAACTTTCTTAAATGGTGTACTAAAAGAGATAAAATAACTGTGCAAATGTTCTATGTTGTGGACGTATGGTTAGCTTGAATTATGTATTATTTATGAAAATTTATTCATTATATATGTCACGTATTTTACATAACTTATGTAGTGTTGGGATTATGAACAGTTATTTTAAAAGTCTAAATAAAAATAATAAATAAATTTCCATAAATAGTGATATGTATTATTTATGTGTGGTATTTAATCGGCTTAAGTAATGGTTAATTACTAAATCTTATTTTTTTTTTAATTTAGACTAAGTATCCCAATAGATATAGCATATCATCACTCTTTCTTATATGGAGGAGTTTGAGTTCCTTTAGGTATTAATTAGGAAAGATTATTAGATATTTGGAAGTAAAGTGAAAATTTTCAATAAATTAATATTCGATAAATTGATAATTTTAATTAAATAATAATTTTTACCAGCCTTGACTTTGGGTCAATGTGATAAATTAATTGTAAAATAAAATTTATAAGATAATAAATTTTTTAAAGATTTTTATTTTGTTGTAGGTTCCACTTATTTGAATATTTATTAATTGAGTTACATTGGTAGTAACAAAATTATTACAGGGGTTTTATTTTTTTATCTTAAAGATAATATATAGAGCCCGTCTCATGTAAAAAAGCACGCATAAGAATACTAATATTGAATAATTTCTTGTTGCAAAATGATAATAGCAATTGAATGAACATATTTTACTGTATAAATTAATAATTACCTAATTTGAAACTAAATCCTTGAGACGTGTCTATGTGATTTCTATAAAATATGTTCATTCAATTGCTATTATCATTTTGCAACAAGAAATTATTCAATATTAGTATTCATATGGTGCTTTTTTGCATGAGATGGGCTCTATATATCATCTTTAAGATAAAAAAAAATAAAAACTCTACAATAATTTTATTACTACAAATGTAACTCAATTAATAAATATTCAAATAAAACTTAATAGGTACAAAATCAATATAATTCAACAGTATAAATGTGACTATCCTTTCCAAAATAAGGAATATCTAAATAAATTAATAATTTATTAATTTATTGATCAATTAATAGTTGTTAAACTAATAAAATTTTCGTTGTTTCAAGACTATTGTTTTATCGAGGTTTTACCGTATAGCGAGTCTATTCTGAGCATAGATATCAGTGTTCCCTACAGTTGAGTTGATATAAGATATTTTGACAATTTCACCATTATTAAATATATATTAATAGATTAATATAAATTAAAAAAATTACCCGTTTTTTAGAAGTTCAATTAAGTTTTTCATGATCTTCCTTTATTATATATACGCGTAAGTACTTAAATATATAAAAACTATTTTCTTTTCAAGTAAGCTATGACATGGATGAAGCTATTCTAATTCATTCTTGTGGCACACAATGTGTCACTTATAAATTTCCTTTAAGTAAATTAAATACATCATCTTATAAGCCACTTGATTGTAATAAACGATGAAAATTGTAGGATAAAAATTGATTATGTCTAGCTAGCATTACTCGCATTTAAATTTTTTATAAATTTATAAATTATTAAAACTTGGATTAAGTACCTCTACAATTTATATTTCAAATGTTAAATTTTACCTAAATTGCTTACTTATAAAGTTCTATAATATTATCGGCATATACAATTTTTTTCCCTTTAGTGAACTCTCCGGAAATATCTTATATCCCAAATTGGCTCATTCTATAATGTCATGATTAAAATCATAGCATCAACATCATATTTAAAGATGAATTATATAAATAAAAAATAAGATAAGTAAATTTAAAATAAATTTATAAATTAACATTAAATATAAAATGAAATGTCAAATATGTAAATAGAACATAAGATTGTAAATAGAAGGAAAAAAAATAAATTAACGCAAGAGTGGTAAATTGACATATTAATGGTAAAGAAAACAAAAACTAACAAATATAATATAAAACTTGTAAATCAATAATGAAAGTCAAATAAAACATAAATTAAGTAAATGAAGTATAAGACTTAAATGCTTAAAAAAAGAAAGAAAGAAAGAAAAGTTGTATTATAAATGTGTTTCCAAGAGGGTAAATGCTTAATTAGTCTCTCCAGTTTTAAGTTAATTATCCAATTAGTTCTTATATATATTTTTTAAATTATACAAAATGCCAATGTTGTTACTTTTGTACATGTTAACAGATTTTTCAAGGGTAAGAAAGTATTTATGTATGGTACAATTCAAAAATCAAACAGATCTAACATGCAACATGTAAAAAATAGAGAATAATTAAAGAAATTGTTTAATAGAAATAAATTTAGAAAAGGGCATTATTTTGGGTAATTTATAAAACATATAGAGATGAAATAGGTAACATGCTCAAAATGTAGGGATTACAAGAGTATTTACCCATTTCTAAAATTTGTATTACCTTTTTTTTTTAATCTCAATATAGAAATTTTAATTAAAAAAGGAAAATAAAGAAAATTACATCATTGGTCAAGTAAATAAAAAAAATATGAGCAAGATTTGAACTCAAGACTTATACTAGACCACAAATTGCATCAATTAAATAAAGTAACAACCACTAACCAAATCATAATCTTTGTAGAATTTGATAAATGAATCAATCAAAGTTCAAATACTTAGGCATATGGTAGGTATATCATTTATATTAGGTAAAGCTGAATACCTGAATCATACTAATACCAAAATGTAATATTTCTACTCTTTACAATCAAACAAAAGATGAAACATGAACCAAAACGGTGGGCATTCAACCATAATTTCCAAAAGGGGAAAAAAAAAAGAACCATTTCAACCACACTTATGTCCAAGTATTATGTTCTGGAGAGCCCTTTTAATATGTTAATTTTTTTTTTTTGTTTTAAAATTTTCGCTTACTATGCACAGCATTTTCAAATCAAAAAGTTGACCTTTACCCGCATGCATTCTTAATTATATTTTCGTCAATTTACAAGTGACTCAACCATCACGAAAATCTTTCCAAAACTGCAACGTGTTGTGTGGTTATAAGCTGTTTGTTGGATTATTGGAAAATGACATGTTTATTTTTGTTATCTTATAGGTATTGTGGTCATCACCTTTGTAGAAAATATTTTTTTTTTTAGAAATTATTTCCCACTAATCTTTAATTAGGATATGAAAAAAAGCTTTACCTTTCGGCCATACGCGGAAATCACTGGATAAAGTCACCGTCTAGCTAGCTGACCAATTATTACGTTGAGTCGTTGACCCTTGGGATTCTTTGCAGCCATTTATTAGTTAAAAATTATCTACCGTATGTTCTTTTTTTAATTTTTTTAAAAATATATAATTTGTTTTTTTAGTTAGAATCTACCTGAATTTATATTTTTTTATCTTTAAATATAAAAGATAATTCATCTACAGATTACCTATTTTTCGTATTTTTTTAGAAATACACAATTCTTAATTTTTTTTTTACTGAACTCCACTTAAATTTATATTATTTTGTACTTATCCATCATTATGTCGTTGTGAAATGACGATTTTATCTTTATAATGTTAGCAAAGTTATAATGGTCTCCAAACGAAAATAAAAAAATAAAAAAAAATATAATTTCAGGTGGATTCTAGTAAAAAAAATTATATATTTTTAAAAAACGGTAAAAAAATAGATGAACGACAAATAATTTTTCTTTATTAATTAACATGATCACGCGATGGTCATTTTCTGAAGACAAGATTTTTATTCTCGCGTCAGTTGCCACTACTCTCATGAATGGAGTATGATGTAAAAGGTCAAATTAATACAGCAATTGAATCATATAAAAAGAAATTATTTATGGATCGATGTAAACTAGATATATAAGTTAATTCAACCCATTTGAAAAACAAAAAGGAAAAAAAAAAGTACAATGTTTCTCTGCACATTGTTTTATGCAAATAAATAGACAGAGTGCAATTAATGAAACGGAGAAAGTAGCAACTTTTATGTGTGATTCACTGTCAATGTGTTACGAGCAATTAATAAAAAAACATACATTTATAGTTAGATCCCTAATGGGCCCTCTATTTTTCCTTAAATTTGTATATAATCTTTTTAATATTTTGATGGAATTACATAAATCTATAAAGGGATAGAGTAAGTAAAATTGAAATATTTATGATCATTATTGATTATAACTGACTTTTTAGTAACAATATAACAATCAAGTATTATCCAACCATATATTTTTTAGGGCACCGTATACTCTCAATTGGTAACAACTATTTTTTATTATGGTTTGAAAATGTTGCCAGATAAGTAGAAAAATACGATAAATTTTTGGAGGATAATTTGCCCTCGATAATAAATTATACATTATCAGAAATGCAAAGCAAAATTCAATTAAAAGTCCACTAATTTTATAAATTTGAAAAGATTTAGACTTAATATTTAGTCGACTTGTACTCAATTTTTTACAATCTTCTACTAGGCATGCATATATAACAATATACCATTAAGATTTGAGTAATTTAATATTTTTAATCTAACAATTACTAATTATATTTTTAAAAAATTAATAAAAAATTAGATTAGTACTAAATTTAAATCAATAAACCAAATCACTCCTTTAACATTTGAGGGGATATCATAACTTCTTCCCTAAAATTAATGGGAGTAGTTACCCTCTTCGATAAAGTGTGGGTGGGAACATCAATACCAATGAATGGTCCCTAATGTCACGGACCGCAAGTGTGACACCCGCGATATGTGCCTGTACGCTAATATCGATACTGGTTGTGCTGATTGTAGGAGATGCGCTTCAGAAGCGGGCGTGTGGGAAATACAATGATCCTAGATCCCTTGGAGTTCAGGCAGGCCGACCCGGTTGAGTTTGGGGAGCTTGTCGCTAGTCGAGGACTTAACACTGAAGGGGGATTTAGGCGAAGCCCTACACACTGGTTGGGAACTGGAGCCGTTCTCCTGATGAGCCCGAGGCAGGGCGAAACCAGTCGATATTGTGCCACTTCCACTAGGCTTACTCTCGTAGCACCGAATGCGGGAGTGCCGCACGGGTTCGGAACCTCTCGTCCCGTGACAAATGGTATCAGAGCCGCGCTTGCCATCTCTCGAAGCCCTCGTTGCGAGCTCGCCAAGCGCTCCAATGCCGCACCACGCAGGTCCCCACCCTTGTGAGCGAAAGGGTCGACAAGCGGGACGAACAGGCGGGTTCTCACACCCCCAAGCGTTCGCACTGATGCCGACAGTGTCTGCACGCGGGTCCTCTCCCAGGATCGAGGACGAGTAGGCAGGGAGTTCATGGGTGAGATTGGTAAGCCGATCTTCACGTTTTCGCGTGGAGGTGCACATTTGCGAGGCGTACTCTTCATGCACGAGGACGTGCATGGTTATGGCGGTAGGAGAATGTCACGGACCGCAAGTGTGACACCCGCGATATGTGCCTGTACGCTAATATCGACAATGGTTGTGCTGATTGTAGGAGATGTGCTTCAGAAGCGGGCGTGTGGGAAATACAATGATCTTAGATCCCTTGGAGTTCAGGCAGGCCGACCCGGTTGAGTTTGGGGAGCTTGTCGCTAGTCGAGGACTTAACACTGAAGGGGGATTTAGGCGAAGCCCTACACACTGGTTGGGAACTGGAGCCGTTCTCCTGATGAGCCCGAGGCAGGGCGAAACCAGTCGATATTGTGCCACTTCCACTAGGCTTACTCTCGTAGCACCGAATGCGGGAGTGCCGCACGGGTTCGGAACCTCTCGTCCCGTGACACTAGGCTTCTAATTGGCCTACACCTCAAAAATGAACCCAATATATGTTCTCTGCAAAAGTTTATAATAATCATCTTTCAACTCCAGGTACTTTCAATGTTTCAAAAAATATTATTGAAGTCACGTAGGAGTAGGATGTTCAATATAGTTCTTGACTTTCCATTTAGTGGCTCAAATGATCCCAACAAGTTCAATCTACCAAGTATACATAAGAAAAAAAATTTGTTCTTTCAGAAATATTTCATCACTGTCTTTCAGTCTGGATGATGACCAAACAGCATCACTATAAGATGAAAAAAAGAATAATTGATAATTCAAAACTGTCAAAATTTTTAAGTAACTTTTTTTTTATCAAATATAATTATTTGACGTTTATTAAAATTGTCAATTAAAAACTAACTATTTTTTACTTCCTTAAAAGATGAATAATACTGACAAGAAAATATCACACAACACGATATTATTGTTGGGAAAGGGACCCCTACAAGCAATTGTAAATTAAGTAGAAATAAACTCTTTCATTCTTTATGTGATTGAAATAGGATGTGCACCATAAATAAAAAAATAAACCAATAAATCCAAAGTAAAAACCAACCACAAGAGACACATATTTTACTTGAAAAACCCAAAGCGGGAAAAACCACAGGGACCGTAGTCCGATATAAACTTCCACTATATTAATGGGATTACAGCACAAAATCTTCTCTAGATAATACTAGAGGCTACCAACATCAAGAATCTCACTATTCTTGGCTTACAGTAACAACCTAATAACTGTCTCTCTAGCAAGTAGGTTTCTCAAATAATAGCCAAGGAGAGAATAAAATAAAAATCAAGACCAGTTGAATTGTAGAGGGCGATACCAGGAACTTATCCTTAAAATTTAGGAGAGAACGGAGTTAATTTCGGCTTCCGACCACCCAATTAAAAATTGAAATTACTATTCCCTTCTACTGGTTTTTCTCTCTCTTGCGGCTTCCTTCCTTACTGCCGCAATTTTCACGCTATTTTTCTCACATACACAATTAGGGCAGCTGCTTGCTTTTATAGGTTAATTACATGGCATATTTCATCCAAGTCCAAGGCTTAGTAATAATTACAAACCAAGTAACTTATTTGGACTTTAGGTTTTTGGGCCCCCAAATGAGATGGACCCAACAAATCTCCCCCTCCAGATCATATGGGGGTATCACCAAGCCCGCTCTTTGCATACAGCTTTTCGGTTTCTCTTTAGGCAATAACTTTGTCATTATATCTGACCCATTCTTCATTGTGTGTATCTTCTCAATCTGCAACTGTTTCTTTTCAAGCACGTCACGTATCCAAGATACCTTACATCAATATGCTTGGATTTTGAATGGTACGTTGAATTCTTTGCCAAATGAATGGTATTCTGACTGTCACAGTACACAATAAAATTATCTTACTTCACACCCAACTCTTGTAGGAAATTCTTCGTCCACAAGATTTTTTTGCAACCTTCAGTAATTGCAATATACTCTGCTCCTGTGGTAGACAAAACAACACACTGTTGAAGTCTGGACTGCCATGAGACTGCTCCTTCTGCAAAGGTGAGCAAATATCCTGATAGAGATTTTCTCGAGTCAACATCTCCTGCCATATCTGCATCCGTGTAAACTTGTAACACAAGTTTGTCACCACCAAAACATAAACATGCCTTGGAAGTGCCTCTGAGATATTTGAGAATCCACTTTACTGTTGTCCAGTGTTCTTTGCCCGGATTGGAGAGAAACCGACTGACTACACCAACTGCATAAGCAATATCTGGTCTTGTACAAACCATAGCATACATCAAACTACCAACTACCGAAGCATAAGGAACTCCTCTCAACTCTTACTTCTCTTTCTCACTTGTAGGACAATACTCAGAGCTAAGCTTGAAATGGCCTGCAAGTGGAGAGCAAATAGATTTTGCCTTGCCTACGTTAAATCTTTCAAGAACCCTTTCAACATATGCTTCTTGAGATAACCATAACTTCCCAGCTTTTCTATCGCAAGAAATCTTCATGCTAAGAATCTGTTTCGCCGGTCCCAAGTCCTTCATTGCAAAAGACTTGCTAAGCTCTCTCTTCAGATTATCAATCCTACTCACATCCTGGCCAACAATCAACATGTCATCCACTTAAAGCAAAAGAATAATAAAATTATTATCACCAAACTTCTTTACAAAAACACAATGATCGCATGTAGTCTTGTTGAAACCATGATTCTCCATGAAAGAATCAAATTTCTTGTACCACTGCCTTGGCGCTTGTTTCAACCCATACAAACTTTTCTTTAACTTGAACACATGTTCTTCTTTGCCTTTGACACTAAACCCTTCAGGTTGCTCCATGTATATTTCTTCTTCTAAGTCATCATGTAAGAAAGTTGTCTTTACATTAAGCTGTTCAATCTCCAAGTTCAAGCTAGCTGCTAATCCTAGGACAACTCGGATAGAAGACATCTTCACCACAGGAGAAAATATTTCTTCAAAATCAACACCTTTCTAGTGACCGAAACCCTTCACAACCAATCTAGCCTTATACCACTGTTGTGAGTTATTTTCAGTCTTCAACTTGTAAACCCACTTGTTCTTCAGTGCCCTCTTTCCTTTAGGCAGCTTCACTAGGTCATAAGTGTGGTTCTCATTCAAGGATTTCATCTCCTCTTGTATGGCTTTAACCCACTCATTTTTATGTTGATGAGACATGAGTTCTTCAAAACATTTTGGCTCCCCTCCATCTGTTAGCATCACATACTCATGTGGAGAATATCTAGTGGAAGGTTGTCGTTCTCTGGTAGATCTTCTCAATTCTAGCTCAACTGGTGGTGCTGGTGGTTCTAAAGGTGCCTGGTCAATTGGTTCTGCTGGACCATCATTATTATCCTCTCCAGCTCCCTCATGATCATCATGAACTACAGGTGGAGAAATTAAAGTTGGAATAATAGGAATCTCTGGAGATGATTGAGACTCATCACTCTTCTCTGCATCACCAGTTATCTGATCTTCAAGGAACACAACATCTCTACTTCTGATCAATTTTCTTGCCGCTGGATCCCATAATCTGTACCCAAATTCTTCATGCCCATAGCCTAAGAAAATGCATTCATTAGCTTTATCATTAAGCTTTGATCTCTCATCTTTGAGGATGTGAACATATGCTCTGCAACCAAGCACTCTCAAGTGTTTATAAGAAACATCTCTCCCGGTCCAAACTCTCTCAAGTGTTTATAAGAAACATCTCTCCCGGTCCAAACTCTCTCAAGTACATCACCGTCTAATGGAGCTGAAGGAGAAAGGTTAATCAAGTCAACTGCAGTACGCATAGCCTCTGCCCAGAAGGATTTAGGAAGCTTGGCATCAGAAAGCATACATCTGACCCTCTCTTCAATTCTTCTGTTCATCCTTTCTGCAACACCGTTCTGCTGCAGGGTTTTTGGTACAGTCTTTTCAAGTCTGATTCTATGGGATTTACAATACTGCTCAAATGGCCATCTGTACTCACCACCATTATCTGCCCTAACGCATTTTAAATTCCTTCCTGTCCCTCTCTCAATATAAGCATAAAAGAACTTAAATATGTCAAGCACCTAGTCTTTAGATTTTAAAGCAAAAGCCCATACTTTTCTAGAACAGTCATCAATAAAAGTCACAAAATAAAGTGTACCTCCTATTGATCTACTTTGCATCATGCAAACATCAGTGTGAATCAAATCAAGGATTTCTGACTTTCTAGATAAAGAAAAACGTTTAAAAGCTACTCTATGTGTCTTTCCAGCTAAACAATGAACACAAGTCTTGAGGGATATACCTGCGAAGCTGGGTAAAAATCCTTTTTTGGCAAGAGTTTTTAACTCTTTCTCACCAATGTGACCAAGTCTTTTATGCAATGTCTCAATGTCAGAATCTTTTACAGCCACATTCACATCTTTTTTCTTGATCTTGGCTTCTATCATATAGAGAGTGTTTACTTTCTTCCCCTTAGCTAACACTAGAGAGCCTTTGGTGAGCTTCCATTTACCTTCACCAAATTGGTTAATATAACCATCATCATCAAGCTTGCCTGTAGAGATCAAATTAAGACGAATATCTGGTACATCTTTAAGTAACAACTTACAGCCAATACTGGTTTCCAAGCAAATATCTCATATGCCAACAATCTTGGATGCCCCCTCATTTCTCATCTGAACATGGCCATAATCACCATTAAAATAAGATGTGAAGTAATCACGATGTGCAGTAACATGAAACGAAGCACCCGAATCAATTACCCAATCACTGGTATGGCAAGTGAGATTTACTGAACTCTCATCATAAATAATACCCAAATCACCATCAACTATGGCTGTAGTGTTCTCTCTGTCATTTTTCTGAGAATCACCATTTTCTTTCGTCTGTTCTCTTTTCCACAATCTACACTCCCTTTTAATGTGACCCATTTTCTGACAATGGAAGCACTTGAGGTTTCTCCTCTGGGACTTAGATCTTCCTCTAGGGTTATCATTATTCTGCTGGCGAGAATTTCTGCTTCGGCTCCTACCCCGTCTTTCTTGCTTTTCTGAAACAAGTGCATCAAACTCAGTGGGAACTGCTTCAACACTCTTTCTTCTAGATTCTTCATTCCGCAGTCTATCTGTAACCATATCCAAAGTTAATTTCCCGTTCGGCACTGAATTATTCACTGACACCACTAATGTCCCCAACTATCAAGCAGAGAACTAAGCAACAATAGTGCTTGTAACTCATCATCTAGAATAATCTTCATAGTAGTCAACTGATCAACCAAACCCTGAAACTCACTAGTGTGTTCAGTTATACTGCGCCCCTCATTGTATTTCAAGTTAACAAGCCTTTTAATCAGATTGGCTTTATTCTCTTTGTCATTTTCGCTCATAAATTGTCTCTAATTTTCTCTAAAGAACATCGGCTTTAGACTCCTTCGCGACATGGTGGTACACACACTGATCAATCCATGATGTAATAGTACCCACGGCCTTCTGATTTAATTGAGTCTATTTCTTATCATCTAAATCAGCGGGTCTAGCTTATTCGCCTTTAATGGGTTCATGCAGGTCTTTCATGTACAACAAGTCTTCCATCCTAGACTTCCAAATACCATAATTCCATGACTTCAATTTAATCATGCATGCCGAGGAATCTTCCATCTCAACCACACAAGTAATAAAAATAAAACCTGAAGCTTTGATACCACTCTGTTGGGAGAGGGACTACTACAAGCAGTTACAAATTAAGCGGAAATAAACTATTTCCCTCTTTGTGTGATTGAAATAGGATGTGCACCACAAATAGAAAAATAAATCAATAAATCCAAAGCAAAAACCAACCACAAGAGACAGATTTTACGTGGAAAACCCAAAGCGGGAAAAACCACAAGGACCATAGTCTGATATAAACTTCCACTATATTAATGGGATTACAGCATAAAATCTTCTCTAGATAATACTAGAGGCTACCAACATCAAGAATCTCACTATTCTTGGCTTACAGTAACAGCCTAATAACTGTCTCTCTAACAAGTAAGTTTCTTAAATAATAACCAAGGAGAGAATAAAATAAAAATCAAGACCAGTAAGATTGTAGAGGGCGATACCAGGAACTTACCCTTAAAATTTGGGAGAGAACGGAGTTAATTTCGGCTTCCGATGACCCAATTAAAGATTGAAATTACTATTCCCTTCTACTGGCTCTTCTCTCTCTTTTTTGCGGCTTTCTTCCTTACTATTTTTCTCACATACACAATTAGGGCAGCCGCCTTCTTTTATAGATTAATTACATGGCAAATTTCATCAAAGTCCAAGGCTTAGTAATAATTACAAACCAAGCAACTTATTTGGACTTTAGGCTTTTGAGCCCCCAAATGAGATGGACCTAACAATTATTAATATGAATGTGTACATAAATGTCTTATAGTTGTATGTCTAAATAAGATCTGAAACTATATATTCATATAAATTATATAGTACCATTTGATTTCAAAATCTATACCAATAAATCAATTTCAACCCAAAAACAATATCGAAAAATAAACTCTGATTAATGTTAAAAATTGTATGTTTATTAAAGGGTAAAAAAATTATTTTGTACTTATAATATAATTTATATTTGCAATTATGCAACTTATTATGAATTTCTAATTATTTTTCTAAACATTTGATTTTGTGCATTTTTGTGTGTTTATTAGGTAAAAATAATAATTTCACACAATTTGAGGCTCCAAACAAATGTACGGATGTCAAATTTGGATTTCAAAAGTTCGAGAAATTAGGTCGTTGTCGAGGAGGATCTGCCACTTTTGTTGTAAATTTATAAGTTTTTCCCACGGTAAATATGATAATTGTGAAATTATAAGTTTTTAGTATGTTAAGTATTGTAATTGTTAGTGGAATGTGTTGGATGTGCTTGAGTGGATTAAGTTAAGTTTATGTTTTGTTAGTGGGACAAATATATAGCTGAGATGTAATTTGTTAACATGCATATGATCATTATAATGATTTTGAGGATAACAAACTTTAAATGTTCTTGATTAAAAGGTTGGAGTTTCTCTTTAATAAACATTTCATTAAATAGCCATATAACATTCTTAAATGTGTTCATAAAATATGAATTATCATTAACTTTAAACTGGAAAAACATTTCCTACAAAATGCTGATTAAAACTTTGATTCTGGAAAGAAACAGTGAACCATTAATTTTGAAACAGTTAACCAATAATTTCTAGAGATGGGTAATTCCTTAAACTTGAACCAGTTAACGAAAACGGACAATGCAAGTAAGTTGGAGAGGCTTTTAGAATTAAACGGTAAACTGTTTATATCAAACAGCTAACCAATAATTTTCAAAATGTCATTCCATACTAATCTTAAACCGTTTAGCAAGAACGGTTACCACAAATTTGTTTTGCAGGTCTTTGAAAATTAACGGCAAATCGATAGTGGCAAACGGTCAACTGTTTATTTTAATTTAAGCTCAACGGTTACTTGGACTAGTCAAAACGATTAACTGATAATGGTTAACGGCAATCTGTTTTTGCCTAGAAAGTCAACAACGGCTATATTTCACCTCCAACTATAAATAAGCTCAATCAAATTCAAACAAGGATAATCACAATGTTATCATTGAGCTTGTAATCAAGAATACAAACTTCATTGAGCTTTAAATACATTCTTGTTTCATTTATTCTCACAATTTGAGCATTGATTTGTAATCATACATATTGTGTAAGAGTAAAACAAATTTGTAATCTTTGTTTTGAGTGATTGTAATTGTTGGGATACACTTAGGTTAAGAGATTTGGGATAATTTTTTGGTGTAAAGGTTGATTGACACCTTAGAAGTCAATTGTAAAGAACTTGAAGTATTGGGAGGCTTGGATAGTGAAATCCTCGAGCTTGGTTGGCTTAGAAGTGTGGACATAGGCGAGATTGGCTGAACCACGTAAAAATCTCCATGTTTAAATCTCTCTTCCCTTGTCTTTTTATATTTTGATTGGTTTATTTATTATTGCTTCATATTTGTTTAAGATTTGCATCTAGTTTCAATTTAGTATTGCATAATTTTTAGAAACCCAATTCACCCTCCTCTTAGGTTGCGTAAATATTATTTCATTTGGTATCAATGCCTCGTTCTCTTATTAGGACTTAACCGTCTAGAGTAAAAGATCTATGGCAACCCAAAATGACTCAACCTTTAGGGAAGGACAATCCACAATTAGAACACTATTTTTTTACGGTAGTGACTATCCATATTAGAAAACTAGGATGAGAATTTATTTGCAAGCCTTAGATTATGAAATTTGAGAATTTGTATGTGATGGTCTGTTTATGCTTATGACTAAAAATGAAGAAGGAGATGATATTCCTAAACCGTCAAGTCAATGGAGTGAGTTAGAAAAGAAAAAGATGTCTTTAAACTCCAAGGTAATGAATGCTGTATTTTGTGCTTTAGATAAGAAGAAATTTCGTAAAGTATCTAGTTGTGAGAGTGCTCAAGAAATATGGAATAAACTTGAGGTTGTATATGAAGGGACAAATTAATTTAAAGAGTCTAAAATTAGTAGATACACTCGTCAATACGAATTGTTCCAAATGGAACAAAATGAAAGTGTGTATTCTATGTATACATGATTTACGGACATAGTGAACACCCTAGGAGCGCTAAGAAAGACTTTCTCAAATAGTGAGAACGTAAAGAAAATCATTAGGTCACTTCCAAAGGAATGGTTGAAGAAGCCAAAATTTTAAATACTTTACCTATTGATGATTTAATTGGCTCTCTCATTTCATATGAAGAAGATTTAGCGGCAGAAAAAGGGCATGAGAAGAAAAAGAAAAGCATTGCTCTCAAATCTTCAAAGCATGAGAGTGATGAGGAAAGCGAGCTAGATGATGAGGAGATGGCTTTGCTGACTAGAAAATTCAGAAAATTCTACAAGAAAACTAGTGAGCGGAGAAAGTTCATAAACTTCAAAAACCAAAAGGAGAAGAAGGAGCCAATCACGTGCTATGAACGTAAAAAGCCTGAACACATACGGTCTGAATTTCCTGTTCTTAACAAGCTCAAGAAGAAAGCATAGTAGCCACATGGGATGATAGCGATAAGGAAACAAATAATGATAAAGAGCATCAAAAGATGATAAATTTAGCTCTCATGGCGATCGGGGAAGAATCATTGGATGAACTTGATAAGGTAAGTGATCTTCCTACATATGATGAATTATATGATGCTTTTAAAGAATTGTATGATAAGTGGATGAAAATTGATAAAAAGAATGCATGTCTTAAAAAGAAAATATTAAAACTTACAAATGAAAAGGATGTCATGAAAAAATGCAATGATTCTTTGAATGAGAAGATGAAAGAATTAGAATTAGAGAATAAAATGTTGCATGATAAAATTTCATATTTTAAAGGTAAACAAAGTATTTCATATGAGCATGAAAAATCAAATGTTGATGAATTGATAAAAGAGAATGAAGTGTTTAAGAAGAAGAATAATAAGCTAAATGAAATTGTGTTAAAATTCACAAATGGGCAAAAGATATTAGATAACTTGTTAAATTCACAAAAATGTGTGTTTAACAAAAGAGACATTAGTTAAAAGCTAAACTTAAAACAAAAGTATTATAAGAATTATTTTGTGAAGAATACCTTCATGAAAATTATATGTCATTATTGTAATCAAAATGGTCACGTGAAAAATAGATGTCCACTAAAAAAGAATGCATATTATGGCATGAAATGTGTTTAGGTTCCAAAAGAAATTATTACTAACACTCAAGGACCTAAGAAGTATTAAGTACCTAAAACTTAGAAACTATTTCTGCAGGGATCAAAGAAAAGGAAAAATAAGTGGTACTTGGACAGGGGTGTTCAAGACACATAACAGGTAATTATTTTTGGTTTTCAAGTTTTACCAAGATCGAAAATTGTGGAAATGTATCCTTTGGAGATAATTCAAAAGGAAAAATCATTGGTATCGGAAATATTAATAATGTATCATCTACTCTTATTGAAAATGTGTGTTTGGTTAAAAACTTGAAATACAATTTGCTTAGCATTAGTCAATTGTGTGATAAGGATTATAAAGTTGTTTTTGATAAGAATAGATGTGTTATTAAAAATGCATATGATGGCAATACATTGTTTGTAGGGAATAAATGCGTTAATGTTTATACCATTGATATCAATTGTGCATCTACACATGATAAATATTTTTCTGCTTTGCATGATGATGGTTGGTTATGGCATAAAAGACTAGGACATGCAAGCATGGATATAATCTCAAAGATTTCTAAAAATGATTTAGTTAAAGGTCTTCCAAAAATTATATTTCAAAAAGATAGAATTTGTGAAGCAAGCCAATTTGATAAACAAATCAAAACTTCTTTTAAAGGTAAAAATTATGTTTCTACTTCAAAACCTCTTCAATTATTTCACATAGACTTATTTGGACCTTCAAGGTATGCTAACTTGAGTGGGAAGTATTATGCTTTTATAATTGTTGATGATTTTCCTAGATTCACATGGGTATTATTCTTAGCTAATAAGAATGATGCTTTTAATGTGTTTAAAGTGTTTTGTAAGAAAGTTCAAAATGAAAAAGGATATGTTATTGCATGCATTAGGAGTGATCATAGAGGAGAGTTTGAGAACCATGCATTTGAAACCTTTTGCAATAATTTAGGTATTATGCATCAATTTTCATCACCTAGAACTCCACAACAAAATGGAGTTGTTAAGATAAAGAATAGGTCAATTCAAGAAATGGCTAAGACCATATTGAATGAAAATTCTCTACTTAAGTATTTTCGGGTCGAGGCCGTCAACACCGCTTATTATGTTTTAAATTGTGTATTATTTAGATCTCATCTCAATAAAATCCCATATGAACTTTGGAAAGATAGAAAACCCAATATTGGTTATTTCAAAGTTTTTGGATGCAAATATTTTATTTTAAACACAAAAGAAAATCTTGACAAATTTGATCCAAAATTCGATGTTGACATCTTTCTTGGGTATTCAAACTCAAGCAAAACTTATAGAGTTTATAACAAAAGAACTCTAGTTGTGGAAGAATCTATGCATGTTACGTTTGATGAATCTAACTTATTCTCTGAGGAGAAAGCTGTTGTTGATAATGATGCAGATGAAGAACTACAAGAAGAGCTATCAAAGGATAACCAAAAGGATGCACCATATGGAAATCAAGAGGAACAACATAAAGAAACAAATGCAGAATAAAATGAAGGTACTTCTCAATCACTACCTTTAGAGTGGAGGTATATTTTTTCTCATCCTAAAAACTTAATTTTAGGAGATCCATCACGTGGCAAAACAACTAGATCATCATTTAGAAATACTTGTGAGCATGTTGCATTCATATCTCAAATTGAACCAAAATCTTTTGCGGATGCGGAAAATGATGAATCTTGGATTATGACAATGCAAGAGAAGTTAAATCAATTTGAGAGAAATAATGTGTAGGAATTAGTTCTTAAACTGGAACATCAATCCATTATAGATACTAAATAGGTCTTTAGAAATAAGTTGGATGAATCAGGTATGGTTGTAAGTAATAAAGGTAGACTAATGACTCAAGGTTACAACCAAGAAGAGGAATTAATTTAATTTGATGTAACATTTGCACCTATAGCTAGACTAGAATCCATTAGGATGCTCTTAGCATTTACATATCATAAAGATTTCATTTTATTTCAAATGGATGTCAAAAATGCTTTCTTAAATAGTTATATTATGGAAGAAGTGTATGTGAAACAACCTCCTGGTTTTGAAAGTAAAAATTTTTCAAATCATGTTTATAAGTTGTCAAAAGCATTGTATGAATTAAAGCAAACACCTAGAGCTTGATATGTTAGACTTAGAAATTTCTTATTTGATAATGGTTTTTCGATGGGAAAAGCGAACACTATTCTCTTTTCTAAAGTATAAGAACTAAGATATACTTGTACAAATTTATGTTGATGATATTATTTTTTGTTTTACTAATGAGTCTTTGTGCAAGGAGTTTTCATCTTGTATGAGTAAGGAATTTGAAATGAGTATGATGGAAAAGTTGAAGTACTTTCTTGGGTTGCAAATAAAACAAAATAAAGAAAGAACTGTCATAAATCAAGCCAAGTATGTGAAAGATTTACTCAAGAGATTTGGCATTAATGACTCAAAGACCAAAAACACTCCAATTAGCACGAAAACCAAGCTTGACAAAAATGAAAAAGGTAAAGAAGTGGATATCAAAATATATCGAGGCATGATCGGATCTTTACTTTATTTAACTGTAAGTAATCCCAATATCATGTTTAGTGTATGTTTGTGTGCAAGATTTCAATCATGTCCCAAGGAATCTCATTTGCTTGATGTAAAAAGGATTTTCCGTTATTTGAGTGAAACCATAGATCTTGGCCTTTGGTATCCCAGAGGAACTCATATAGATTTAACACGTTATTCGAATGTGGATTTTGCCGGCTACAAAGTTTATAGGAAAAGCACTAGTGGAACTTGCCATTTACTAGGTCATTCACTTGTTTCATGGTTTAGTAAGAAACAAAATTCTGTTGCACTTTCAACCACCGAGGCTGAATATATCGCCACAGGAAGTTGTTGTGCACAAGCTCTTTGGATGAAACAAACACTTAGAGATTATGACATTAATCTTGAACAAATTCCTATTAAGTGTGATAGCACTAATGCTATAAATCTTTCAAAGAATCTCGTTCAGCACTCTAGAACCAAGCATATAAAAATTAGACATCATTTCTTGAGAGATCATGTTCAAAAGGGAGATATTATATTAGAGTTTATTTCCACAAAAAACAACTTGCCGATATTTTTACAAAACCCTTTGTGAAGATCAATTCTAAAAAATTCAGCATGAACTTGGGATGATGAAATTTTCGCATTAACATCTCTATTCATGTTACTAAATCTCTTGACATTGATTAATTGATGATTTGATGATATTTTTTGAATGCTTGAGCAAGATAAATGAATGATGTGTTTGTATTTTAATTTTTAAATGCTTATATGAATTGATTGTTTGAATACATGTTAATACATGTGAGTTCATGAATAATACATTAAAATGGCTCTTAAAATATTTTGGATCAATTAATGATCTTAGAATGGATTTTTTTTGGCCAAATATTAAAACAAATGTGCAAAATCATAGATGACATAAACGGATAACCGTTTTTCAATAAACGATGTGCCTTTTAATTCCAAAAACTAGGATATGATGTATGCCAATTACTCCTTTACCGTTAAAGTCTACCTTTAACCACTCTCAATTATGTGCTCTCTGGAATTTACTCCCTCACCGTTTACAGAAATAGCTCGCCATTTTCATGTAATATAAAACTGTTCTAAGGGTTTCTTCTTCCTCTTCATTTACCCTTTTACCGTTTTCTCCATTAACACGCAACCAAAGCTCTCTCTCTCTCTTCAATCCTCCATTTTTCTCTATTTTCTTGCCAAATCACGCCTATAGAACCATTTCTATTCATAATTAGATTATTTTTACCGATTCAAATACTCAAATCGAGCCTCAAATTCAAAAATCCCAAATTTAAACCTTAAAGGCAGCCGAATGGGTTTCATCATTTTTTATCAGATTTTTACCCTTTCTCAACCAAATTGAGCCTTAAAATCACTTCCTCCACTCTCTCTTAACCCAATAATCAATTCCATTTCATTCATTTTCATCGTTCTCAAAATTTTCCCATTTTCTCCAATATCACCATGGCTAGCTCATCTCGTCAAACTCGGAGGAGGAAAGCGACTCCCATTAGGAATCCTACACCACCATGGGAAACTTCTGAATTCAAAAGAATTCATTTTCCTACAGCCCTATTGGTCAAGCGCTTCAAGGACCGCTTCATGGGCAAAAAGGTACTTGACTCTTACTATGTTGATATAGAAGATTTTAGAGAGTTAATTGTATGTGGTAGAAGTGTTAAGAATATGCTTCAACCTTGGGAGTCTGCTATTGATTTTGATAATAGAGTTTATCCTAATCTAGTAGGACTTCATTATTTCAACTAATCATCAACATGGCTAAAAAATATAAGCAATGTTTTGAAATCGTGGATGAGAAAGCACATAATCTTATAATGAACTAATTCTCCTCTCAAAGCAAGCATCTCATTTGGAGTGAAATTATGAGGATAAAATTTCTAGCAAGAGAACTAATACTATCCATATCAAATGATTTAAACTCATCAATTAGATCCAAAAGTGAGCTTAAAGTAAGGAGTTCCATAGTTTGCTTTGAGAATCTACTATTTAGCTGTATCAATTGAAAATTTATTACAACATTAATTATATCAAAGTGATAATGATGTTCAACTATACATAATCTTTTTGTTGACAAGAACACCATATGCCTTCTATATAACAAACACTAATACTAATATCGAGCATGGTAATACCATATTTTTCACAGAAGGATACCACACTTTTAATAAAATCACCCATCCACTATTTCGAAACTCTTGCAAAGTTCTTTTTTTGCTTGAGATATAATTCAAAGTATTCAAGATTTTTAATGATTTTGTTTGTAATGCTCAAAAAAGAATATAAAAAAATTCCAATTAGTTTAATTAAACAAAAGCAAACAAATAAAAACAATTTCATCTCTCTATATGTACTTTTAGCTTCTCCATGCATGTCTCGATTAAATCTATCATCCTCTTTCCTCAAACTTCATTAGTTGCACCAGACATCTTAATAAACCTACTAACTGAAGTAAAATGTGAGCTCCAATACGTATCTCCAACTCCTTTTAAGGTTCTAAAATGATTAGCCCCTATACTAGTTTCAAGCTCTTCTAAACAAGCTGTCAAGCCGATAGTTTCTTTTTCTTTGACGAATCTTAACTTAGGATAACGTTTGAAAGCAACACTAGCAAAGTTAACAATAGAACTAAACTTAGAAAAAAAAAAGTCATACCTCATGCATTTCTTTAGATATTGCAACTAATATGATTTGTAGTCAATGAGCAAAACACGTTTATAATAAGCATATGGACAATCATTGAGAAAATAAAAATCGTAATCCATTTCATTCACCCACCATATTACTAGCACCATTATATCCTTGATCTCTTAATTTTTCAACTGAAAGATTATACCGAGTAAGGGCATTACATATCTCATTTTTTAAAGTCAAGTCTTTTGTTTCATCAATATCACAATTTCAAAGAAACATTCTCGAATAAACCTATCATAATTAACATATCTTAAAATAATACCAATTTGTTCTTTGAGAGATTCATCAAGTGCCTCATAAACTAGGATATAAAATTTAGCATCACCAACTTCCTCTCGAATCTTGTGTCATACTTTATTAAAATAATATTGCATAACTCCTTTTGAACCTTAGGTGTTATGTATTGGGCATTTTTAGGAGTATTTTCCAACATAATTTTATTAATCTCCTCATTTATTGTTGCTAACAATTTAATTAATTCAATAAAGTTTCTATGATTAAGAAAATTAACCAACTCATCATCATGAAAACTCATGCTTGTTTCGTTAACCATTGGTAGCTACTATTAAAGTTTTGACTCGCAAGCTACTCTTTAAAACTTGTTGTGAAGATTAATATGTTTGGGTGGACCCTTTAAATTACTTCATTTTGATGCGGCATCATTGTGAAAAGAACAATGACCTCCTTAATATTGAGCAAAAAGACATGTTTCTTCACAGTAATTTTATTGATATATCATATATGTCTAATATTATAAGAATATCTTCTTAGTCCGTTCAAGCTTGATCCATATAAAAAAAAAAACTTTGTTTAACTAAAATGTGTAGTAAACAAATATTATGATAGAAAATCTAGAAAACAAAAAGGTGCATAAATATTGTAGGATGAATATAGAATTTATGGTTAAACCAATTCCATAAAAATTATTCTAATTGTTTTGAATACAGATTTTTTAATTAATGAGTTATTTTTTCTTTGCTTGATTAAATTAAATGGATAAACTATTTTTGTTTAATTAGTTTAACATTGATTTATAAGTTTTATATTGTTTTTATAAGTGTTTGTTTTGTTTGCAATTTTAAAAACCCAATTTATTTGTTTTACCTTTCATTTACTAATTTTATGTATAATTTATAAAATTTATATTTCACATGACATTAATGTCATAATTTTAATTATGGTATCGTAGAATTTTCCAAAGAAAATTACCATTTTTATTTTCATATATTCAAATTCGAATTATAAACATGAACTAATCGAATTGAATGTAATTTGGGTTCAATTGAATATAAACCCTAACTCTTCAATTTGTGCTTTCTCAAATCCCATCTGAAAATTAACTATCACCTTCTTCCTCAATCCCAACTATTATGTGAGAACAACTCTCTCTCTTTATATATTAATATATAAATATATAAAGAGAGAGAGAGGGAGAGAAAGTCATTCCCTAGTGCATGTCTTTATTGTTGTATGTGGACAAGCTTTTTAAGTCGTACAGTTTAATAGAGTTATATTTTAATGCTATTAAACCGCACAACATTATAGTACATTAAAAAATAACTCTATTAACCTACATGTCTTAATAGCGTGTTTGCATTAAAGAAAATAAGGGTGTCTGTCCCCTTAGAATGATTTGATATAGGGAAATTATCATTTTACAACCAAAGTTATTTTGACATATTATGTCAGTATCATGGTTTGCCAAAAGTGCATTTTACTACCAAACGTTTGCACCGTTATCAATTCACTACTATTATGTTAAGAAAAAGTTAATATTTAACGGAAATTGAGTTAAAAGTCGATTTTATCCCTAAATGTTTGGTAGTAAAATGATAATCCTCCTAAAATTTTGATAGTAAAATGGTAATTCCCCTAAAGCTTTAGTAGTAAAATGATAATTCTCCTAAAAATTTGGTGGTAAAATGATAATTTATTTATCAAATTAAGAGACAATTTTACTTTTACGATTGGAAATGTCTTTGATGCCGTTATGACATCAGCAAATTTTTAACGTTCTTAACGGAATGGTAGTAAATTGATAACAACGCAAATGTTTAGTAGTAAAATGCACTTTTCGACAAATCATTGTATTGACATGATATGCCATAATAAATTTGGTAGTAAAATGATAATATCCCTTTTATATATATATGCGCAAGTCCTAGTGTAATTTCACTTCATGACCTCCTCGATAGACAGACTGTTGTTTCATTGCTAAAATTACTTGAAGAAGAAGACGTAGAAGAATAAGAAAAGAAAAAGAGCAGTGGCGGAAGAAAACAAGTGAAGAAAATAAGAAAAGAAGAAAAAGAAGAAGAGAAGGATGAGAAGAAGAGGGCGGCTAAGTGGGTAGTGTGTGACTGTGATCTCATATGTTAGAGTTAGATGGACATGGGTTTCTAAATTTTATCTCTTTTTTTCCAATTAACTTAATTAACTCAATTGGGTTGACTATTCCATCTGGGTTAAATTCGAACCAAATACAACTCAATCAGCTTTGACTTCTGAACCCAAACGGCTTTGAAGCTTCAATCTAAACCATACCAAACCCAAAATAAATTTCAAGTTTAGTCGATTCGTGTCAACTCAATCTGAATGTCCACCATTAATGGCGATGAATTTTAGATTTATTTTTATTTCAGCTAGCTCAATTCGAATGCCCACCCCTAATGGCAATAAGGAGGGGAAGGAAGGTGATTGACATCCCCGTACCCATCTCCAATACTCTACTTGTTATCTTCGTACCCTCCCCATCCCCATCATAATTAATTGTCGGGAGTTGGGAGGAGATGGAGATCCTTGAATAATAAAAGGGGACCAAGGATTTCAAAATAACTAATATTCTTAATTTTTGAACTTGATTTAACTATATTAAAGTTCATGCATAAAATCATATTACCAAAACAAAAACATTAAAATAGAATAAAGTAATTAAAATGATTTCTATTAGACTAAGTCAAATATCATCAACATTACAAGATAATCTATGAAATTAAGTAAAAGTCAGCTTCAAATTTAAACACATCCATACAAATGATAATGTTGCTTACATTAACGTTATTTGATTACAAAAATATAATTATTTCTTGTTTATGAATGAATTAATTGTGGTAAAGTTAACTCAAACGTTTATTTTAGCACTTATTTATATTAATATTAAGAATATTATGATATTTATTACTTAAATCCTTATTGCTACTATTAAAATATATTCAGTAAAAATTCTAGAAAAAAAAAAAAGGAAACTAGGGAAGATTGGTGATTTCATTAATTTCTCATCCCTTCCATTAATAAAAGAATGAATGTTCTGTTTCTAAAAAAAAAAAAAAAATTTGAGTATAAAATTGCTCAATATGCTCCTTGAATGGGAAACATGGCTCAGCTCATCACATGCGACATTTCCCATCCCTAAACCAAGTAACCCCCCCTAGAAATTTTGGTATTCATTTCTAGGCATTCGCATTTTGGGTTTAAGCCTTTAAAGGGTTTTACAATAATACCCAGATCTTCGAGGCAGATCCACGCAAAGAGTAGTTTTACAATAATACCCTCACATTATAATTAAAATTACATCTTACACCAAAAAACCCTCCCGGCGCCCAGGCCAAACCCCTACCAGAAGCCATCACAGTCAGAGGCGCAGAGACCAAAACGAGTGAGTGAGTGAGCAGAGCAATGTTGAGGCTCATTTCTAGAGCAGCAGCAGCTGCTGCTGCACTCTCCAAACAGAGAAACAACACCGTTTTGACCTCAACCTCAATCCTCAATCACCAATTCTTCTACTCAACAAAAACACAAACTAAATCCAGCAAGAAGAAACAAGATGATAACAAGAAATCATCAAAATCCAAATCCTCTGATGCCAACAGTTTATCCGCCGCTGCCGCGGCGCAAGCCGATTCACCTGATGACTTGGAGTCGGCTAGTGCGCGCGCGCGCCGTTTAGCCGAAGACGATCGAAACCCCTCCCTCGATGTGGGCCCCAATCACAGACCTCTCTTTACCAAAACCACTTCCCTCTCTCTGCTCACGCGCAAAGACGCTTGCACTTATTTCAAATTCAGGTATTAAAAAATGATTTTTCTTTTTTTATTTTTAAATTTTCAGCAGTTGAAAGCGTGTCACGTGTTGATTGGTTTGTATGTGCTCAGCGAGGACGAACTTAACGCCATGTTACCGGAGGGGTTACCAACGGGGATGTTGGCTGAATTTAAAGACTCAATGCGGTATGCATTGCTCGTGAGGCAAAGCTTTTTGGATATTCGCGATAATTTCAGGCGAATTGTTGATCCTTCCTTACAAGCAGCAAACGGTAAATCAATTAATTAGTTAATTAATTAATTGTTAATTATTGTCAAGTTAAATTATCGTCTTTTATGTGCCTTCAATTATTTAGTTTGTACTAGAGATTTCGTGGATTTTATTTAGTTGTAATGGTGCACGTGCTTGTGTGGAAGAAGGGTTTATGGAGAAATAAAGCTAGAGTATTTTGTTTAGTCAAATATTATTTTTCAACAAAAAGTTGTCATTTTTACTAGTTTTTAATGAAGGAATTCTATTCTTTTTAAATCCTTTTTTTCATCTCAAACACAGTACTAAATCTCATTTGCTAATTGCTACTCATACATTGGGACACAGAAAAGTCTGTAGATGCAGTTATCCTAGAGGGATTGAATATGTGAGACATATGATACATTTAGAGTGTATCTTTTAAATGCTGAGCTAATATGTAGTTTTGAAAGTGCTGCAGCCAAATTTAGTAAATGTCCACTTTTACTTAGCAGCTAATGTTTTTCAGTCGCACTCCTGCATATGCTTGACAATAAGCAATTTCATCCCACATTAGCTGTGAGTCAATAGAAAGCCACAACACCTCAAATCCCAAACATATCCATACTTTGGTTTTCCGTTTTTTCCAGGACCAAAAATTAGGAAGCAAATTGTCTTGGATGGTCCTCTTTGTTGTGGAAAGAGTATAACACTTGCAATGCTTGTTCATTGGGCTCGCGAGGAAGGTTGGCTCGTGTTATATGTCCCTAGAGGACGGGAGTGGACTCATGGAGGATATTTTTATAAAAACCCACAAACTGGTCTTTGGGATACTCCTCTTCAGGCTGAAAATGTCCTCAAGGCAAGTATACCACTTTCCCTTTTTCTTTTATTGTAGGTAGTGTTATATTTTATATGGATTGATGAAACACTGTTGTCATGAATGATTAACAGTCACTTTTGTAACTTTATATGGTCTAAATTTAATGCTGATAATGGAATGAAAGTAATTCCTTTACTCTTTGTTGAGCATTAAAGTTTCTCTATGAAAGCTACTGCTGGACAGACAACGCTAGGCTAGGGGAGAGGCATTAAGCATAGGAAGCTATTATTCTCATAATGTCAACAGTGAAATTACAGGTGTTGACTATAAGTTGGTAGATACATGTCCCTACATTTATGGTCGAAATATTTTAGGAACACCCATTCCACCTTTTTATGCTTTCATGCTTGATTCATCTTTTAGATATGCAATGGAATTATATGTTCTTTAGATGTGTTGCCCATCCATGCTATACTTTTTATTGCCCTATGCGTTGATTTTTTTCTCCAGGACTTCATCAAGTATAATGAATCTCGTTTGAGAGAATTACCATGCCAAATACTTGATCCTATTCCTCTGGGAGAAGGAGCCGGTGTTGGATTGTTGAAAGGGGTTGATTCCAAGGAAATCTCGGAAGGTTCAACTCTATATGATTTGGTTCAAATGGGAATCAACCAAATGCATGCATCTGTTGGTGTTTTAGTTCGTTTGAGGAAAGAGTTATCACTTGTGAAAGATATCCCTGTGCTTATTGCCATTGATCAAGTGAGCACCAGTTCTAGTTCATTTATTTATTTATATTTATATATTCAATTTTTTGAACAGTGTCTTTTTCTCTTTTTTTTTTTGGGTTCTAACTTCTTGAGCTCAGTTTTTTTGAACAGTTTCTTTCTCCTTTTATTTATTTATATATATATATATATATTTTCTGTTCTAACTTCTTGAGCTCAACTGCAAACGTTTACAACTATCTGCTATCGCTTTCACTCATTTGTTGCCATTGCTTGTCTCCAGTATAATAACTGGTTTACGTTCAGTGAATATGAAGAGCCAGTAACTATTCGCTCTACTCGACCCGTGCACGCCAGAGAACTTGCAATGGTTAGTATCAACTCTTTCTTTGCTCTGCAAATTGTCTATAAGGTTGCTTTCTATTAAACGATAATCTGTACAAAATTAAAGCAATTCTGTATCTTCTTTTTTGAATTTATCCTAAGGCTTACGACAATTCAAATATCTTTTGACGGACTGGATGCTTTTAACCTCCTTGTGGTGTCAAGCATGCTGTTGAATACAATTATGACAGAAATGCTTGTCATCAGGTTCTGATGGTTCAATCTTCGGCATCTGGATTGGCTTTTGTCCATGCGCCTTTAATTTTTTCAATGGGCGTTAATAACTCATCTCTGTAGTATATCCGTTTGTAGTAAATCATGTTAATTCTTTGCTTTTCTTGGCAGGTGAATGCTTTTAGGTCTATGATGCATAATGACATGATGGTGGGTGCTTTCTCTCATTCGACTGCAGTAGGGAAGCTTCGCAAGGACTTGCCACATGTTCCAGTAGATGCCCGCGTTAATTTGCCTCGCTACAGTCCAGATGAAGCAGCAACTGTTTGCCATTACTACCTTAGGTATGTGTAATAATTTACAGGATTTCCAGATTTTAAATTTACATAAAATTATTATGCCACCTGATTTCCTTCAGCATATTCATTATCCAAAAAAGAAGGTTTAACATTCGCTGCTGCATTTAATACCATGAATGAAAAAATTTGTGCTTCTTTAAGACTAATATTTCTGAGCTAAATGATTCGCGTAACCATAACTAAGGAAAAGGTTGCATTCTCGGAGGAACATTTTACCATGAATGAAGATTTTGTGCTTATTCAAGTAATAATAGAAGACCCTTGGATTAGACCTATAGGTCAAGAAAAATTTCTTAGGTCCACCTACCTAGGACATATATGTCCCACAGAGTTTCCAGACTACCAAGGTTGTAGGGGCTGACAGTAGTCCCCAGTTCAGAACTTGGTGAACATAAAAAGGTTGACGGATTTCTGTGTACTAAAATAATTGGGGGGTGAATTTCCTTGCAGCAGAATTATTTAGGTAAAGTGTGTTTTTGCTGAATTCCTTTCATCTCTCAGATTTTAATATGTTATAAAAAAAAAAAGGGAAGGATGTTATTGCTTGTGATCATAAGGGGACTGAGTAAGATGATTGACCAAAAATGGTTTGAATACTTTCCAGATCGCAAGCTTAACGATTGTTCAGCTGCTTTGTCAACAATAGTAGAGCTTCTTTGAAGCTATTCATTGTGTAACTTGAACCTGAACTATGTGCCTGTCAATTAATCAAGTAAAAGAAGAATATGAATTTCCAAAGCTATGTAGTGATATGTGTGTTATTCTGTCTATGACAGGCAAAGATTAGTAAGCCGTGAGGTATTTTCTGAGGAAAACTGGAAGAAAGTATATTATTTAGCTAATGGGAATGGAGCGGAGATGAGGATGTTAGTTCCATTTATGCACTGACAATAGCATATTTGTTCGCACAGCTTCCTGCTTCATTGGATTCAAAATACTAGTGGATTGAGTTCTTACGCTGATGAAATCAGTGACATTAGGGATTCTCATATTCAGTTTAATTATCTGGTTGAGATCATTGTTTATTGACAGGAGGGATGCTGTTTAAAACCGATGTACCATACATAAATCAGTTCCCATTTTGTATACCTTTTATTTTTTTCAAATTTTTCCCCAAAAAAATTTGATCTTTATGTAACATTATCTGGTTGGGATCATTGTTCATTAGCATTTTATTAACATTTTTTTATAATGATACAACAATTACGCAACCTTTATCTCAGTTTTATTGTTTCAAACCCCTATTATTATTCGAGTAATGGTCTAATTGCAAGATTATTCCCAACTGAAGTTACCGAAACTTTTCGGCGCTCGTAAGTTGGGTACCTCGTTTCAGTAATATACTAATTTGAGAATACTTATGCGAAATTCTAAGTGATTTTGATGTACTGTATGTTTGTTAACAGAAAGAACTTCCACATATTTTTTGAACTCTACCTTTATCAAGGATCTTTGTATTTTTAACTTGTATTTGAAGGTATGATGAACAGTGGCAGTATTGGAAATAATAAATAGGTATATTAAGAAATTTAAAAGTGCTCGAAAATAATCTGTCATCAAAATGGGGTTTGACAACGCGATCAAATAAGGGTTTTCAATTCATACTCTGAAGGGATGACAAATTTTCCTATATTAAATAATTCAAGTAATCTGCTTAATTTTGTGAAATCATCAATACTCACGCATATGGATAAATAAAGAAACAATGAAAAAAGAGACGGCTTTCTAATCCTCTGCTTGGTGAACACTGTAAATGTTCCATATACAACTCTGAACTTCTATCTTCTCACTTTAACTGTATTCTATTCTATTCATATCTTATAACTAAAAAATAGGATCTCCATCCCCCCACTCAGCATGTCTGTAAAACCTGCTTGATCAATCATACAGGCGATTAGAAAATCATCAACAAAATTAGTTGGCAAATACAACATGCAACATGCATGTTAAAATTTTCACCCAAAGGCAGCAAAGGTCTACGTCACGTAACACTTACTACTAAAGGTCCATAAATCAGAATAATTTGTCGCACAAGCATCCCCAAGAACAAATATTCTTCAATTCTTAATTATACATAATTTTGACTATTTCAATAATTAATATCTGATACGATTGAACTGAATTCAGAAAATATGTTCAGTCCCCTATACTCTGGGTATTCAAAACAAAGAATCAAAATTTCAGGGCAAAACCAATGAGCATTACGGAACTAACTGAACATTCAGTTAAAAGAATTAAAATCTGGAGTATAGAAATTTGAAAAAATTCATGTTTCATGATCTCATATCCAATATTCAACATCTGAGGTGAAGGATGTACTTACTTGGAGACAGTTCCGATTTTCTTGAAAATCCCTCAAGATTATTATATAAAAGATCTGAAATTGCAGGTAGCAACTTTTATCAGCCAAACAAATTTTATATAATAACATTACATGGAACAAAAATGGCTATTGTTATGTAGCTCACCTTGCATCAGGTGCAATTGCACTCCTGGGAAAAAATTCAAAATCACACACTCAACAAAATATGATAATTAAATTATGGACTAAAAAATTTCATATTTTGGGGAGAGATAAGAGGTAGAGAGAGATTACAGTATTGTGCTCTTAACAGTCGGTTCCAGCTCGAATCAGCATCTGTGATTTTCACATAAGTAATAGCATTTTAAACTTGAGACATATGTAACATTGTAATCTATCCTTCTTTTCTACAGTAGTCACTTCTTTTTACATTGATGTCAGTTGCAACAATAGGAGCAAAATCCACGAATAACTACAATTGATGTCAAGGTCAGAATGGAGATTGGCACAATGGGCATGATGATTTGTGAGAAGTTGAGAACCACTTGTAGAGGCAGGCTGAGTGGAACTTGTGTTTACACGTCTTGCAAGCAAGACGAGGAAGGCTATGGTTGGCAGTGTGGATGACACTGTAACAAATTGGGCACTCCTCAACACCTTCAAATTCCTTGTCAAAGTTGCGCTTCCATATCCGTATTGCTTCAGCTAAAGCTCCATTCTGCATCAAAAGTAGAGCAAAATTAATAATCTGCCAACCACAGATGTCCTCTTAAATATAATCGTTCCCATGCCAATTAATTGATCGTTTTTTCATTCTTTAAGCTTCTCTTTTTGTCCAACGGACACGATGGTGGATCATAACTCCATGTATATAACCATGATCAGAGTATCTCACATCCATTGCATGAAGAAGTAAAAAGAACAGTACACAGTATTAAGCCAAAGTACCTGATTACGAACAAACAACATCATTGACATCAACCACTTCCTCTGCTTCACTTCACTAATCCCTAGGCTCCTCATACATTCAACATCAACAGGACGTAATGGGTAGGATGCAGGAAGACGAATAATAAGATCCATTTTCGTCTCATCCTTTGTGTATGTGGCAACAACCTCATTTGCTGCTTTGCTTACGGTAAGTGAAAAATTCTCATCAGCAATATTGGCCTTCTTTATCTGCAATAGAATGGAATTAAGTCAGAGGTATGCCAGATCAATAGGTTAAACTCATAAAATCAGTAATGTCCCACTCTCCATTTCCTTATTCAGAAAGTCAAGTCAATCACTGACTTGTAGAAAACAGTCTTCAGGTGACTAGTCAAAAGAATATCACATAAGGAATCTGACACCAATTAATCTTCCCAACCATGTCCCTATACATACAACAATGAGAAACCCAAAAGAAATTTACTAAAAGTTTACCATTCTCTAGAAAGTCATCACAATTAATTCTTTAGAATAAGGTAGAATCACATATAAGCTTAAATTTTATTATTAATATTATTTTTTTATGAAATAATTATGAATATTATTATTACAACTATTATTTTTTATAATAAGCTGCTGAAACTTGGATGAATTCTATGATCACATATATGGCTTGAGGTTTGCATAATATAAGAACTTCACATAACTAGAAATTAGACATTTTATTGAGCTATATATAACACCTGAGATAGTTCATTTGCAATTAGAGGAGGGCTGCACCACACTCGTGTGAAGGACTCAACCAAAGATGAAATGGACCGGTCACGTAAGTCACTAAACCACCCTCGAACATAAGCAGGAAGAACACAAAGCATCAAACCATAGATTGCTCCAGCAAGTGAAGCCAGTTTAACAGGTTCAACAGGCCAAAGTGATTCCACAGGAAACAATAATGACCCTGTCGTGATAGCATGCTCTGCTGCAGTTGCAGCTGCTGATACCTCGGCAGGAAGATCCCCATCTTTCTTTTTCAGGTCTTGCATCACGCACAATTCCAAAGGAATATGCTGGAAAATGCAATCTAATATCACTGTATTAGCTGAATCTAGAATATACTGGACCAATCTCTCCCTTTGCGATGTTAATGATGGTAAAGATGATAAGTGAGATAGCAACAAAGACCAAGCAAGGAATACGTTAACCTGTGGATTAGAGGATAACAATTACATCAGTCCATATATAACATGAATTTTTTTTTTTGGCGGGGGGGGGGGAAGAGATCCATTAACCAAAATTTCAAAAGAGATAACTAAGTTCACTGTGGTAAAAGTAAATTTACCCGTTCTTGGGCTGTCAAATCCATTTGAACAACCTGGAAGGGTAACTTCTCAATCATGCAAGAGATTTCACCCTGCAAATGCACATTTTCTGATGACAAATCAAGACAATTCATGTCCTGGTCAACGCCAGAACCAGCACCCAAAGAAGATGCAGAATCCTCACGAAGTATAGCCAACTGAGAAACAGGATCAGCTGACAAAACAACAAAAGCAGCATACCGCAATGGTGCAATTGGTTTAGAAGAAAACAAAATAGCATATAAAGCACTTATAGGCCCTTTGCGTAACCCCCAAAACTCAACTGACTTCACCGCTCTGTCTCTAACATGAGGAGATGAGTTAACAACACTTGATGCCACCAACTCCCAGAAACAAAAATGGTCAAGCCGTGATGACGCAATAACCAATGCACTTTCAAGACCATAGGAACTTGCAATAGCCTCACAAATGCCAGTGCAGAAAAATAAGCGAAGAATACCTTCTGCAATCCGGTTTCTAACACGGTCCCATCTTTCTGTTGTCAAGGGGTTGGAATCATCTGAGTCTTCAGCTCCATAACATAGCAAAATATTATGGCACACAGAAAATGATAAAATGGCATTTCTCGCATTATTTATAGGAGAAGGGTCTGAAATAAAAACAATTTTTTCAAGCTTCTCAATAATGTCATCCAAATTATTAGAAGAAGAGCTATCAGCAATAGCATCGTTCACATTTTCAGCAGCCTCTTCCATGATCACAACTGCTGATTGAATCCAACTACTCAAGTTTGAGAACACGAAGGACCAATCATCTTCATTAAATTCCTTCCAGCAATAGCCAACTGAAATTACCATTAGCTGTGATAGCAACACCTGCACCACTGGCAGCTGATTGGCTATACCGCCTCCATGCCTCTGCTTCCGAAACAAATCAAGCAACAGTGTTCTCTCGTCATGACTGATATTCCTCTCCAGCTTAAACAGTTCTGCTCCCCCTGTTGCACTTAGAGGATAGCAAGAAATAACCAACTGAAACCATTCTTCCATATCTGCAAGAAATAAAATGACAGCATCAATATGACTGATCAAAGAGGAAATGCCAGATTTGAATGAAATGAATAGTTAGTACAAACTCTCATGTCCTGTATAGCAAGTTGGGGAAAAAAGGGCTAATCATAGTTATAGAGACACAATGCTTCGTTCACTCTCTCTCTGGGTCATGTAAAGTCAGACAGTGCAGCGCATTACCAAAAAAATAGACAAGTGAGCAGAACCAGACTATTACTTATTTGAATAAATTGAAAACAGCATGCTTTACCTTCTCCAGATTGCCATGTAACTAAAGGTGGGAATAATAGAGTACGCTGGAGCCAACCCCTAATTGTATCCTGCACTTGATTTCCTTCAGAAGTATCTGAGTCAACACCTCTACCATATTCGTCGGAACCAACGCTTCTATAGCTTAATGTTCGTACAAGGACAGTAATAATTGGAGGAAGAATTCTCAAACAATTCTTATTGATTGCTTCACCAATAAAAAGTTTATTTACAAGCAGATCAAACAGAATCATAGCTTTGTCTCTTTCCCATATATCATTTTTTAACAAAGTGACAACCAAAGATACAAGAGCTCTCAGGAAGTGTTCTTCAATAAGCTCCACTTTATCATCTAAAGGAGGCCATATATCAAACAAACTCTGTGAACTGTTTCCTCCATGAACAAGAGCACCATCAAGTAAAATGTTAAAAATGGAATCTAACAAGTTTTGCTGAGATGCTAAATTTCTACTCTTGGCATGTGAACACAGCAAAGGTAAGAAAGAATCTAGGGCATTGCCTCCCGGCCATTTCCATGTGCATAATACTTCAGCAGCAAGCCAGGCTCTAGAAGGAACTTCACTATTTGTTTCCTCGGGCGGAGATGGACAAGCATGCATAACATGACCAGCAACAACTTTTTGAAACCCAGCTTTTGAGATAATCTTATCAATTAAAGAAACAAACCTGCGATGCCCAGATACCTGCTCATGATTATATTTTTGAAACATGTCAGCTGCTAAATCCAGTTATGTGACAAATTCAATTAGTACTGAATTGATCCAACTATATCCTCTTTCACAGGTACAGGTACAGGTCTAAGGACAGAGAAAAAGCTCGAATACTGTTTCCTAAAGAGTAATAAAGCATACATATTTTTAATGGTGTGCTTCTCGGGGGATGGCTCTTGTTCTCATACCACACTAGTCTTACTGAGTGTCACTGTAACTTAGTATATCACTCTATTCCTCAATACAAACTTGGGATGGTAAAGTAAACGAAATTACACACCCAAAGTATGGTACTCTTCACTTACATTGACTTCCTAGCCCCCAGATACAATAAAATCAATCCTTTTTTCTTTTTTAAATTTTTTGGGATATTCGTTATCAGAGCATCTTTTTAGTTTACAACCACTAACACCAGAGATTTTGTTTTCTTAGCTGCACTGGATTGGCATTACGGATAAGCACAATGTCTTTTTTTCAGGAAAAGTATACAAATGGAGGGTGACAACTAATTATGAGATAATTGACACTTAAAGATTGTTAAGCAACCAGATGACCTAGAATCATGACTTAGCAACGCGCATACAGCTTGCACAACAGCTAAAACAGCACACACAGTTGAAAAGTTCAAAATCTGGAAGAGGTTGAGCATAAGAAGATTTCCATAGGTGAAGAACTAAGATTAGAGACGAAATCATCTGTCATTACAGCCAAGAACGTTGAGCAAAAGAAGAGGTACCATAAAAAAAGGCACAAAGGAAATGGAACTAGAGCACATGGTACCCTAGTTCATTAGGCACATAAAGATAAGGCTATGTCAATACTAACAGTTCCATCCCCACATACTACCAAAACATTATTCCATATTATGCATCCTAACATTGTTCCCTGAAATATGTCCAAAATTCCTATAAAATTCTTAAACAGGCATATAAAAGCAAACAAAAAAGTAATAGCACAACCCCAAAAAAAAAACAATAAATAAATGAAAATGTCTACTCACATGTATATTAAGCGACTCATTTTCAGTATTTAAGGCATCCGATTCCTTTGGGGTTCTTAAATTGGGATTGATCCACAAAGGCCATGTGGCATCCCCGCTCAGAAGCTGGTCTAACAGATTTTGTTCCTCATATGGATTCTGACTAAGATACTCCAGTATTTCAACCATCCAGGAGTAGCACAAAGATACCAGTTTATCACTTTTCATATTATGTTCCTTGAAAATGGCATTTGTGACAGCGCGAATCAAGATACTCCACAATTTCTTCCGATTGTCAATGTTGAGACTTCTCCAGAATCCATTGTTTATCTTGGAACGAAAAACGTGCACGGATTTGCAAACACTCAACCGCGCATTGATTTTCTTCATGGATTCATCATCAAGTGTATCATCTAACACTGTAGCCATGCTATACTCCCAGTCAATAATAAATAGAGCAGCCGAAATACTAGAAAGAAGGCTACTTTCATCATCAATTTTCTTTAAGCAGAAGAAGCTACCATCAAGTATGTCCAATGCAAACTGTGCCATCTCAATCACATTTACAGATTTTCCAATTTCAAACCTGAAATCTTTTGCCTCAGAAGTTAATAAAGAACTCGCATCTCTAACCCAAGTGAAAGAGGATTCCCCAAGAAATGGGATTAATTTTTTAAGAAGCTCCTTAAATATCATTATCAATATGTTTGTAGACACAAAAGAAACTTGATTGCCTTCAGTTGAGCCACCAAGAAGAGCTCTGCAGTTAAGACAAAATAAGACTTGCGTGCAAGTATAAAAAACATAAAAAGACAAAGAAAGAACTCAAATGAGCAACTATATATTTATGAGCTTAAAGAACACAATTAAGATGCCCTCATATAAAAAATAAAAAAACAATAATCACTGGCCCCAAAATACATACACCTTGTCATTTTAATACAGCTTAAGCATCTTCTGTGGACAGAACAAGAGCACTTCACAGAGAAGGGATTTGTTAACATAGGATAAAATCTTCCGTCATTGTATTATGAATGTATTTCCTGGAACGAGTATTTCCTAGGATGCAATGTGCTGGACAAGTACTTGCATGTTGGATAAAATCTGTGATGAGCTAGTTTTATATCATGTATTCTCAAAGTATATAATTGCACCAAATTGGCATCTGAAACCAATCAAAAATAAGGGTTGATGAGGTTGATTAAAGTTCTTCAATAAGATTTGCCCATGCTACCACGTCATGGGAAGAACAAGAATTAGAATGAATTTAATATCAGTTAGGTAATTCCTAATGTTACTACGTTTCTAATATTTAATGTGGTAAGAATGTTGATCAAATCTAACCAGAGTTGGAGGTCAGTTCCAGCACTCAAACCTACATGTTCAAATTTTCATATCTAGACTCTTCATTAACATACCGCATTAACCGCGCATCAGAAGTGCCAAAAGGAGGAAATGAACAGGCAATGGCAACAGCAATAGAATCCAGAAGCTCATGATGCAAATGATCCAGGTGGGAACATTGCCAATTTGTGGAATGTTCTCCCACCTTCGGTTTAGTAATTTTATATCTTAGCTTCTCCAAAAGCATTGCTAGTACAAGTACACGGCTGGGCTCTAAGGAGCCAGGCTCAACCACAGATTGCTTTACATTAGCTGCATATGACATTACAGCACACCATTGGTCAAGAAAACATTCTTCATCAAGCAACGTAAGCAAAAGATCCAATCGAGAGTTCATGGAATGATTATAGCCATCCAGGCACCAAGGCACAAATGTTTCCTTAAACACTTGCAGAAAAGACCCTGAATCCACCATCTGATCCCCACCATCAGTAATAAAGAGTTCACGAACAATCTTGCGTGGTCCAAATACTGATATCGAAACTGATAAAAGTCTTATACCATTTACAGAATCCTAATGTAAAAGATAAAAGGAGAATAAATAATAAATAAGAGAATAAATAATAAATAAGAGCACATGAGAAAAATGCATTTGAAAATATGCAAAAGGACATCTAAAAAGGTATAATAGTATCTCATATCCAATACCCCAAAGAGAACCAAGAAGAAAACTACCAGAGGATTTTGATTCATGACACAAGCTATTCTACATGCTTCATTCTCTCAAAAACACAAAATGCCTCAAGGTTCCTATTAGAATGGAAGGGAGGACATTAGGCTTAACGGCTCTGTCTTCGGAAAAACTTATATAATAAAGTACACTCCCAGGCCAACCTAACCATGCACAGAGGCTGAAAGCAAAAGCTCTGTTTAGGATTCTGTTAGATGGGAACACTAAAGACATTTCAACAGAACCCAAACAAGTAATAGCATGCTTGGTGTAATAACAGTCAGCATACATGTATTTATGAACATCATGGGCAAATTATTAAGGAAAATACATACTTACCAGAGATTTTATCATTGGGAAAGCTTTGGCCAACATTGGTCCCACTAAATAAACCAAAGGCCAATCTTCACGTTTCTGAATTGCATGTTGCTCCAGCAAAGACAGAAATTTAATGATCTGCTCTTCACTAAATAAACTTAAGTTTTCTTTTTGCTGAACCACCTGCAAGCAAGTCTCGTGGAATGTTGTACAGAAGGAGGAGAGCAGATCATGTTCCAGCAAGTATATGCCTGAGAGAATTTCAACGATGCATTTTCCCAATTCTTGGAAATAACTCTTAGGATAGTTCATATTCAGTGTGTCTGATTTCTTCACGTTGGAAGGTAGATTGCCATCCTCAGGTGGATTCTTAGACATTCTTGAGACTTGGCTGTTCTGACCTTTTGAGCAACCAAAGAACATGTAATCTTGCCACAGAAGCTTCAAAAGAATATCGTCAACAAGAGCCACTCGAAAATGAAAAATGGAGTCAACACCATCATAATATCTAGCATAGCACAGAACAAAGCAATCATAACTAAATGCATATACATATTGCAAATATATGGCCAACTAGATGCAGCGGTATATAGAGGGAAAGCTGTTCAACAAAATCACACCTGGATGCATTAAGTAATCCCCAAAGAAAACATTCTTCAAATGCCCGGAAAAATGCTTTATGATCTGAATTTGAGGAATGTGGCTGGTTCCTTCCAGCCCACAAGCTATTAAAAAAATCTTGAAAGAATTTATCTGCAGCCACTGCTTTAGGAGGCACAACGTCTAAAAACAGAACCAAAGCAGGATAAGAAACCTGCTGAGATCCAAAACAACCATTTTTAAGAAAATGCCAAAACCGATTCAGTACAGTTTTCTGAGCATTCAACACTGTCCAACAGTCTGGGAATCGCTTTGAAAGTAATAATATCGCATCCCACATTGAAGAATGACAAACAGGATCCTTTTCCTGGAAAGCACCCAGAATTGCAGTCGCAATAATTTTCAAATTTCCTTCATTAAACACATGTGGAATGTTTTTAATATAACTCTTTGACACCGAATAAGTAGCTGATCGTATAGAAACACTTTGAGATTTCAGAAAGTCCAGAAAGTATTTATGATCTGAGAACAACTTTTCCGAGAAAGAAACAGCAATTGCCCTAGCCTTAGATGCATGTTTTGGTTCAGCAGTTATGTTCTCAAAACCAGGTCTTCCAAAGTGTTCACAAACTAAAACATCAAGAAGTGTTGCCAATGCGAGCAATGATGAAGATATCACCTGCACTCCAAGCAAATAAAGTCAAACTCAGGACTATCAAATGATAGGACAAATTACATTACAACAAATGGAGAATGTAACAACACAATTACATTGATGCTCAAAGAAATGAATAGTAGCTCTCCATATTTTGTTTAAAACATTTAGAGAAGTCGTTACTGATGACTAATAAGTAAGAACCCTAAACAAGACTTTCCTTGAATGGTAAGGTCGACTAATATTAATTTATGTTCACACTTAAATCATGAAAACAGAAAATGAATTCCAAACATCAAATGGTGCCCCTGTTCCACACCTGCTGGTGCATCTCTTCCAACTCGTCCAAGGCAATGGCTTTATCTGACAGATTTTGGGGTGTAAGCTTGAGGTTTTCTTCCAAATATATGAATACCTCAGTTGCGCATATAAGCAAAGCATCTAATCTCTTTTCCTGGGCAGGAAAGGCTGCCTGTTGAAAAGAGCCAAGGAGTGAGACGAAATAAAACTAAAGCGGTAATGCCCAAAATTGGGGGATACATAGATAGCTTTTTTGATACGAGAATAGAAGTTAAATTGAAGATACTTTCCAATATCATGCGTAAGAAAATTAAATTTTTTTTTATAAACATCAAAATTATCTGTAAATTGATCGTTACCCACACAGGATAAGCAAAGATAAAAAAATCATAATTTGATCAAGTCATCAAAAGAAGGGAAACTCTCTATCCAGCAGTTCCAGAAACTATTGGTAGGTATAGAAAATTCTGTCTGGTCCAACAAGTCATCAAAAGAAGTGAATCTCTATCCAGCAGTTCCAGAAACTATTGGCAGGTATAGAAAATTCCCTGTTGTCCAACACCAATTGTTTTGACAGAGAAAATGTCCATTCTTTGATTAGTCATCATAAGAATTAAATGATAAGGATGCAAAGGTTGCCTCACAACTGCATTGCTTAAAGGATAAGAACTGCCGCAAATTTTTCAGGGGTTAAAATGGGCAAATGGCCCAATTTCATAAAATCTGGGAGCTCAGAGCAAGATAAGAGATGGGATAATGTCCCAGGTATTAACAGGAGCAAATTTCCTCCTAGAATACTACGATAATGTGCGTCTAAAACCTTAAGGATTATTCTCATTATTTTTCCATTAATTTAAACGAGTATTAAGTCATTATAATCTTCATTTCTTTTACCGGCTTCAATCGACACCTCAACAGAAAGTTCAGTTCCAATACAATGTTTTGATATATAGAATTAACTCAAGAATGTTGTACACCCTCCACGTTGAGTTGATACACAACTTATTTTACCGCTTTGCTTCTGAAACAGTTTGCTCAAGTTTAGAACTGAGAAAATTAAGAGCGATTAAAAAAGACCTGTAATGATCGCTTTGCAGCTTGAGAAACTTCAGAATTTGTGTCAAATTGAGAAAACCACCATGGACCCATCAAAGACTTCAGATGCGGAGCCAAATCTCTCCTGAGTGCATAAAAGTGACTTTGTAAGCAAATTCTCAGCATAAATCAACGCAATAAATCAAAAAAAGAAATAATCCACTGCATTGAACTCAACAGAAGAGTGCTGAAGATAAACTTGCATGTGCAAATACAACAGACATTCAAAAAATTTTGAAGCATATGAATAAAAAATGAGGTAAGTGGACCAGGGTTATACAGAATCTCATAGGTGCCCACATATAGAAGGCAACAGTTTTATTTCACTCTCGAGCCCTCTACACAGCTCACAAACAGTCCCATATCACTTAAAGCACTCCACCCTTGCAGTGGATAAATTAATCTCCTTACCAGATATAGATTCTTAGAAACAAGGAATTTAGTGGTTGGCAAATTAAAATTTAACATAAAAAGGAACCACATAAATGCATATCTCAAGAAAAATGACTAATAGTAGGCAGGAGTATTAACCTATGATGAGGCTCCATTGCTCCAAAAAGATTCAAGAAACATATAATCCCAAAAGAAAACACACAGTTACCCCTGATCTTTTATTTTTCAGTGTAAAGCTTACTTATCAAGCTAACTTCCCAGAAGCAAAACAAGCACTAGGTCATAGGATGTGACATTTTTTAAGTTAAAAACCAAAGCAAATGAAGTTTCCAAGATTTTCAGATAAGTTGTATCAAACAGAAGTGAAGGAGAAGATAGCTATAAATCAAGAATCCATCATACCCAACTGCGATGACAAGACTAGTCATCATCTCATGAGTGGCTCGCCGAACCTCTCTACTATAATCCAGCAACAGCCTTTTGTATTCAAATGCCTACACAAAAAGAGCAATATACCAAATATAACGCAATAGAGGAAAACACCCAATTCACCAAAGTAGAATTGAACTATAGTTCGGTATAGTTTTTCAATATGTATTATATCAAACACTAAAAGTAATGGTCCCTCTAGGTCTAATAATTGCTAACCAATCCAAGCGCAGTAAAACAACTTTTAAAAACAAACTTTTGGAGATATTAGCAGACACAGATTGATGAATGTGTTATAGGTCTCACCTCAAGCCAAATTGTCTCCTCTGTCCTCTATTTCATATATAATTCTTGTACTAAAGATTAAAAAAAATAATTTAAAAAAGAGCTCAAGAAGACGGGCACAGTAAATTAAAAAAAAAAAAGGACAGAGAGAGAAACAAAAAGATTAAATATGATTAAAAATCTAAAGGCCTAAAATTCATGCACAGTTAAATGCTTCTCTGTATGCCAAACTCAAAACACAGAGAACTCCTTCAATCTTGCAATCAACAATAACACAGATCTATGACTCCCGAGTAAAGTGAAATTCAAAGCTGCTCCCTTCCTCTCTCTTTTTATACGCATTCCTTTGGTACCCACAATTAAGTTTAAGTACCTTAAACAATGTTTCTTTCATTTCAGCATAGATCAGTCCCAAAATCTTAGGTAACTTGTTGAAACAATCCTTACAACCCCTGAATCCAATTAAATTAGACATTTCCCTTTGTACCTTCAAGTATTCGAATAGGATTTCACCATGACCACTAAATACTACAAAGTAAGATGCTTCTCTCTATCTTAAAGTCTCACACGGATGAACATACAAGCACAAAACAAAATGGTCACATACAAACTTTCTTTTGTACTTTAGGCACCTTAATTGGTGTTTATTTATAACCACTAAATATAACTATACTCTTCTTTTATACATATGCACATACTAGCAAATATAATAAAATAACATACCCATTGAGGAATGATTGGTGCTATGTCCTTTCCAGATTTTTCCTTAAGCAGAGCAGACAGAGATGACAAAGCCTTCAGCTATTGAAAAATTCATCACACAAAAAATTATCACCAAATTGAAACAGTTACGCCAATTATATTTCAACAAGTAACCAATCTAAAGTATCTAGAGTTAACATACATTTTGATACTATACAACAAATGCCACAGTGCCCACAGGGTCCATCATATTTTGGGAAACTTATAGGGACCTCCTCTGAGGTTGGACTTATCATATACAAAAAATATTTTTTTCCCAGAGAGTTTCTCCTTGTTTTTGTTTGTCAAAATAGTTCCTTTACGCCAAATCACACGCTTCTTCATTCATTACACACGTGATAAAACAAAATGATTATACAATAATACTACCTTGGTGATAGGGTCTTTCCGAGCAAGCCTCTTCAAATGTTGTGCCACCTCACTATCTATGTCCTGCATCGCCAATATCAAAATTACCCAAAGCTATCCAGAAGAGAACAATCATAACTACAGACACATCATTTAACCAGAACAATTCAACGTGGCCTTTACAAATTAGCACATTCAAGATATGCTTGAGAGCATATCCATGGCCATGAAATAAAATCGCTAGTTGTCAAGCATGAGTGAGCAAGTGAGTGATAAATATTCGCTGCCAAGAAAGAATTGGGTGTCTTGCAAGCACTTTAGCCATTTGTGTGTGCGTCCACACACACACACATATATACATATGTGTATATATATGTATGCACACACACATATCTATATATTAAGAAAAAAGATAGGAGGGCAGGCAAAGCCCAAGTGACATTTGCCCCCTACCTTCCCCAAGGATTTGACTCAGGTGGCAAGTCAAAGAAAACTGCTTGAAACACTCGGCCAAGCCTCCAGGCCATTCGTATACAAGAATCACTTTTTAATAATAATGAAAATACAAGAATGTGTAATTCAATATTATTGCTTAGGAGCTATCACTGTGACTGCATAAGCATTAAAAAAAAAAAGCAATCATGATATAAAACGAAACAATGATGTAAAACTTGCACAAAAGTGGACTTGAGAAAACAGAGTGATTTACCAAATAGGGGCTTGATTCTTCGCTAGATAGAGTAGATTCGAGCCGGGAACTACCAACGTAGCCACCGAATCCGACGGCTACACCAGCTGAAGCCGACGGCAGCAGCGAAGCAGCGAGACTGAAAAATTCAATAAAATTAAATTAAAATAAATAAATTTACATGACTGCTGTAATTAATTAATTAATTAATTAATAATGAGAAACAGAGAAGAACGAATTAAAAAAAAATTACCTGCTGCTTGAAGGACGAGCCTTGGCTCTACCTCCATCTCCTTTCTGTTTCCCCATTCTGTTTTCTCATAAAAAAACGCAGTCGTTTTTGTAAACAGAGAGAGAGAGAGAGAGAGACGGCGAAGACGGGGAAGTCTGCAGCGAAATTGAATTGAAAGGCCGGTGGTCTGCATTAGGAGGCTAAAACTTTTTCTCCAGTACAGAAGGGTACAATGTTGGAAACAAATACCAATTACATCTTGCCACGTCAGAGAATCTAGTAGGCATGCCATACGTCGGTTTATGTTGGGTAATTTTTAGAGACCTCCATCAAGGTTGGATAATTAACACTTAAAAGAATATAGTAATGCAATTATAGACAGTTAGACACCTTTCCTATCGTTAATTACTAGTTAGCTTAATCGTCAGAGGACTGAATAAATTATAAAAATACACTTGTTGCCAAAATAATTAATTATTAAATAAAGCTTTGAGAGCCTTGGGTAATAAAATTCATGCTAGAAGTACTTAACATCTAAAAGGACTAAATTACCCATCTATGTAAAGTAATTAACATTGCTAATTAATAAAAAAATTACTTAAAATTGAAACAAAGCCATCCTTATTACTATTGTAAATAAATAGTAATATTTGGAGCAGTAGCATCTATAAATTGAGGCTTTCCAAGACAGTAAATTACCATAACACAATTTCTTCTTCATCTTCTTTTTAAGAGATCTTTTCATTTGTTTCAAACTTTTCATCCATTCAACTCGTCAAGCATTCAACATAATCAAAATTAAATATTGTCTCAATCATATGGATTCTCAAAGCTCAAACACATATAACCAATTAAACATTGCAAAAAGTTTATGAGCCAGCTCGGAGGAACATTTTTAATGGTGACTCATTAGGCTTTCAAACCAAATCTATAGATGTCGTATGAGAGCTAAAATGATGAAATTTGAATTGGATGATAATCCTCACAGACTTTATTATAGATGCCCCAAAAAAACAGCTTATGGATACTTCAAATGGTGGCTCTAAAAATGGATGATTTCAACAATTAAGCTATGTTTAAAGGGAATTTGGGTGCAATTGTGGATTGTGATAACCTGAATACTAGAAAAGCAAATGTGAAGGAAGTGAAGACTATTACGAAGAGGCTACAAAAGTCAAGATTTGGAGAAGAGGAGGTGAAGATGATAATGTACATAAATCTAGCTATATTTGTGCTCAATTTAGTGAGCAAGAAGCAATGTGCCTAAGGTAATTTTTAAAAACCTCCCATAAAATTTGAGGTCATTACAAGTAAATGACCAAAATCATTTTATTTGGCAAAAAAAAATTTTTCCTCTGTTTGGTTGCCATTTGGGTAGTTGGGGACATTGTTGACATTTCACAATATTACCAAAGATTTTGCAAGTTTTTTTTGCCTTGAGCACAATGGTTTGCCTTTTCAGTTACTATGTTCCGACACAAATAAATACCCAAACTTGCAAAAAGAAGTTTAGTTTCAAAATTTTCAGAACCTAGTTTTAATTTTTATAATAACTCTCAACTGCTCTCTCATCCGAGCTCATTTAAGCTTCTAGTTCAATTTAGTCTACTTATTGTGCTTTTTTCCTAATCTTCATTTCTGCAAAGCTATTTTACTTGTTGTTTAAGCAAATAAGCATCCTTATTTTCCATAATGTATTGCAATGAGTTTCGCCGGTGACCCACAAGCACGAACCTTTATGTCGAATCGAATCAGATGTGAGCTTTTTTAAAAATCACTCTTATCTTTTTTTTCATTTCTAGGTAGCTCGAAAAAATGGTGTGATTTGGATACATGGCTCAGGTAAAATTAGACCTGAAATAAAAAATTGACTTGTTGTTGAGGTAAAAATGGGTTTTGATTTGTTTAATTCAATTTTAATGGCTTAGGCTCTATAATGGTAGTAAAACAAAGCATTATTTGGTTAATCCATGCATCTCATTTGCTGCATATTGTCATGGCCTTATAAGTTATTGAAAAATGGTCATGATGCATTTTGAATAGGTAATGATATGGAATAGTAGCAAAAGTTGTTATTTCTTCAATTTTTTTGCATGTGACAGTGCACTAGTTCTTATGTATAATGGCAGTAAAACAAAAGATTTGCATTTGTTTTGTATTTAAGTTTTAAGTACAGTCATGACCTCTATTGCACCTTCTCTACATACGCATAGGTTATTCACTTTAAGGCCACAAAAGAGCACAACAGCACATAGAACTAGAAAAATAACACTACCAAATATTATTACCTTCAATCCATTAGATTTCAGTCCACTAGTTTCAAACTTGTTCACCATTCTCTAAACCTCAGCAACCCCTCTTAAAATGTCTTCAAGCATCACATGCATTTGCAACAGTGGCTTTGTGGACTCTATCCACTTTAAAGCCTTTAGGCAATGCAACATTATTGAGATCAATTGGTAATTTGTACTTCCACCAGAAATACTATATTAATTGAAAGGATAGTATTAGAATAACTTGTTATGATTATCTTTGAACTCTGATATGTATATAGCAGCACAAACCTTGCATGCACGCTTCTTGTTTGTTGAACTTCATCAAATTTCCATTTGGCTTAGATCTCTGGACCTTGTGATGCTTCTGTTATTTCTGCTACTACTTACTTCATTTGTGCATCTAGAAGCCATTAAGATAAGAAATATAAGTTTTAAATTGCCATACAAACTTTTAAAAAGGTACGAAGCTTACAATGTGATCGTTGGCTTGCAACAGTCATAATGCAAAATAACTATATATTCTTTTTTAAGTTTGTAGTTTTATCTATTTTAGGATTTTAAGGAAATATCAATAATTTAAAGAGGATCAAATAGTCATTTTAGTTAGTTATGACATTGTAAATCTTTAGAATTTGCAAGGGTAAAAATGTCAAAAAATGGAATAGTGATTTTTTTGCGCCAAGAATCTCAACTTTTTTTTTAATTGTTTCAGTCTATAAACTGTCACCAGAGACAATATTATCCTTTTAAAGTTAACTAACGGTCAATGAAAAATTTAATTGATGGTTGGGGATTTTTTTACGAATAAAATAATCTCAGTCATTTACTTACAATAGCCTCAAACCTCGGCAGAGGTTTTTAAAAATTACCCCATATGCCTACGAAATACTAGGTATGAAAAATGCAATATGGTGCAAAATCTAGTATTTTGAGTATATAATATACCGATGGATAAGAAATAGAATGCATGTGTAATCCAATGTTTGAAATCAAGATAGTAAAATAAATTTGAAATTTTTGCCTGATTAGAACACCGCAAAAAAATTATATGTTCACTTTTGAACTCCGGAATGTTTAAGAAAATTATTAGTTCACTGATAAAAATTATCAATTCACCATTTGGACTCCATAATACTACAGAAAATTATTGGTTCGTCGTTTGGACTCCATAACGTTTCAAGAAGTTAATGGTTCGCCACTAACTCAAGTTTTCATATTTTTTAAATTTATAGTTTAGCATTAAAGCTTTTAAAAGTTTAAATTGGTCTAAAATGTTATATAACTTTTTAAATAAGTCCTCACTAGGATTTTAAACAATACTTGTTGATTTCAAAGTTTGTAAAACTTTTTCAATTTAGTCCATAAATTTGAAAACAACATTTTCTTAAGATCATTTTCCTTTTAGTACAAGGCCTTTATATTTTGAAAATAATGATGAATTTAAAATGTTATGAAAATAATTTAAGCTTTTAGATGCTTAATACGAATACATTTAATCATACTAGCTATTCAAATTGAAAGTATCACAACAAGAACACAAGCCCCTACTTAAACTAATTCTTCAATGCCATAAAAATATTCAATTCATAATCAACAAAATAAATAAAAGAAGGAATTGATGGTTCGTTTACTTCATGGAATGAGAATGAGCTGGAATGGGAATCAGCTGTGAATAGGAATGAGCTGTGAATAGGAATGGGCTGTGAATGAGAATGGGCTGGAATGTGAATAAGGAATGGGAATGAGATTCTAATATTTACTTGGCAAAAATAAATGGGAATGAGAATGTGCTGAAACATTATTGATGTATTTGCTTGGCAAAATAAAAGGAAACGAGGAATGAGAATGAGAATCAATTTACCAAAATATACATAGTATTAAATAATATAATTTTCATTGACTAGATACATGTATAAATATCATTATAAAAATAAAATTAATTAAAAAATAAAATTAATAATAATTTTATTAACATTATTTTAGTTACTATTAATTATTGTTAACATTATTTTTATTAATATTATCATTATTAACATTTATTATTATTATTATTAACTTTATTATTTTATTTATTATTAATTATTGTTATTACTATTTTTTATTAATATTATCATTATTAAAATTTATTATTATTATTATTAAAATTAAATTTTATTAACTTTATTATTTTAGTTATTATTAATTATTGTTATTTTTATTTTTATTAATTATAAGAAGAATGATAAATGTTAATAATGATAATATTAATAAAATAATAATAAAAATAATTAATAATAACTAAAATAATAAAGTTATTAAATTTAATAAAATTTAATAATAATAAATTATTATTCTTATTATCAAAATTAAATTTTATTAACTTTATTATTTTAGTTATTATTAATTATTGTTATTAATATTAAAATTTATTATTTTAGTTATAATTTAATAATAATAATGATAATATTAATAAAAATAAAAATAATAATTAATAAAAATTAAAATAATAAAATTAATAAAATTTAATAATTATTATTATTATTATTAATGACATTTAAAATTATAAAATTATTTGTGATTTGAACAAGGATAATTTAGGAAATATGAAAAAATTAAAAGGATAGAAGAGTAAATATATGTTTCATTCTCATTCCCATATTTTCATTCCCAACCCCTCATATGAATGAAATTCCCATTCCTTATTTCTAAATTAGGTGGGACCCACACATTTTATTTTCATTCCCAAATTACATTTTGCCAAGTAAATATAGGTTTTATTCTCATTCCCCAAATTCACAAGTAAACACACCATGAGTAATAAAATAAGGTAAAACTCATAATTTTCGACTATTTAATTTGTAAATCCGTATGCATTTGAGCAAGATTAAGAGCATCATATGTCATTAATGATTGAATTTAGTTATTATTAATTATTGTTATTTTTATTTTTATTAATTATAAGAAGAATGATAAATGTTAATAATGATAATATTAATAAAATAATAATAAAAATAATTAATAATAACTAAAATAATAAAGTTATTAAATTTAATAAAATTTAATAATAATAAATTATTATTCTTATTATCAAAATTAAATTTTATTAACTTTATTATTTTAGTTATTATTAATTATTGTTATTAATATTAAAATTTATTATTTTAGTTATAATTTAATAATAATAATGATAATATTAATAAAAATAAAAATAATAATTAATAATAATTAAAATAATAAAATTAATAAAATTTAATAATAATTATTATTATTATTAATGACATTTAAAATTATAAAATTCTTTGTGATTTGAACAAGGGTAATTTAGGAAATATGAAAAAATTAAAATGATAGAAGAGTAAATATATGTTTCATTCTCATTCCCATATTTTCATTCCCAACCCCTCATAGGAATGAAATTCCCATTCCTTATTTCTAAATTAGGTGGGACCCACACATTTTATTCTCATTCCCAAATTACATTTTGCCAAGTAAATATAGGTTTTATTCTCATTCCCCAAATTCACAAGTAAACACACCATGAGTAATAAAATAAGGTAAAACTCATAATTTTCGACTATTTAATTTGTAAATCCGTATGCATTTGAGCAAGATTAAGAGCATCATATGTCATTAATGATTGAATTCCATCAATAGTACAAATAACAATAGCCAATATTTAGAGTCTCAACAAGTCAGTAATTGTAATATCAATTGGATATGACAAAAATAAACAAGGCATACATGGCCTCATTAAGAGTGTGAGTTTGAATGTACCACACAACCATAAAATGTACAAAAACTCTGACCTATATCTACAGCTGAGTGATAAAAAGATATTACAACTCTTTTCATAGCAATGTTGTCACTTAACTAATCCCTCAAAAGAATTTCTTAGAAAAGATTAGCTTGGCTTTTGTTATTTTTATTCCATAATTATAAAACATTGTTTCTAATGTCATTTGATGCTTTAACTAGACACTGGTCATATTGAGTAAGTTGTCCTTCAAGATTAAAGAAAACAAATTAAAATGTAACATATTTTTTGGAACTACAACACAAGTAAAACAAACCAGTGGTGTAATTAAACTTTACATATGCATTAATTTCAAAATAAACCAGACACAAAGTGCTTACTATTTTCATAGACACTGTTCTGAGTGTCATAATAAGACTAGCTATGGCAGCATCTTTATTCTTATAGCTGGATATCTCTCATCGATCCTACATATAGATAATTAGATTATGTATTAGTTCTTTAACAAAGCACCCAAAGATTAATGAAAACAATATAAAAAATTTAAATAAAAGCAATTAAGACCTAATAGAATTTCTTTTTCACAATTTTTTTTTATTTTTCAACTTCTGGTAGTAGATTTACACCTTCTCATATTGTGGGCCCACTCATCACAGTTAGAGTATCTTACACTTAAGTTTCTCTTGAAATAGTCGTCTTTCATCATCATCTTTTTTAGTTGTCTTTCACCATTATCTTTTTTACCTTTAGTTTGGGGCTTACCAATAGCTCTAATAACAATTGGTGGTAGTAGATTATTATGCAAGAGTAATGACCATATACTTTCTTCTAGCCCAGGATATGAATGGTGATGATAGGTATTCTTGAATGTAGTTTTCTTCAATAGAGGATAGAAATATGACTTCAAAGGATTTGTTATTGCTTCTATTACTCTCCTCTTAACAAGTCTCTTAACAAGTGAAGGTAGCTCATCTTGCCATGTTTTTCACCAGCTCATGTCTTCTATATACGAAGATCATAATCTTCTTTCTAATATCCTGAAGAATTCTTACTATTGACATGCCTTTGAAGTTACTTATCTAATTATTGATGGACCCGGTCATATTATTTGTGATATGTGAGCAATTGGTTTGTATGAGGAAGCAATGTTTGGCCTAACATCTCAAAGGAATTTGTAACAGCCACCTGGAAGTAACATAGCTACTATTATTAAGTTCAGCCATAAAACTATTAAAATCTACTTGGTTTCTATTTCTACATGCTATCTAAAATTCTTTTTTAAGTAAGATTCCTATAAATTTTTACTTAAATTTTACATATATTTGCCTGTAACAGTGCCTTCTTATAGCTTAATGAAAAGCCATATCAAGTGCATTCAATGTACTTTTTTGTCTACCACTTATGAAGCACAAACCCTCACCATCTTTACAGCTTATCTGATCATATAGTTTCTTCATAAACTAAACCCAAAACTTAGTGTTTCCAATTTCTACAACATGTATGCCATAGATGCCATCTACACTAATAGCAGATAATAAGACCCCTTGTACAGACCCTTTAAGTGACAACCATCTACACCTACAACCTTTGAAAAACCCTTTTTCCTGCATGCATTAAAGAACACAAAGAACTTTTTGCCACCAAGCCAATCTTTTTTAAATAAGACTATTGAACCATATTTGAGGATAAGATTGCATGCATATGCCTGAATAACGTTTTAAAGCTGGCCTTGCTATCTTGACCAAGTGGCTCAAAAACTTTATTCTTATCTTTATACAAGCTCTGATTGTGGTAGTTTATCCTATAATTTCTGAATAATTCTGACCCAAACACATCAATAGAGAGTTATGTATTAGCTCTAAACAAATAAAGGAGTGCGGCTGCAATCCATGCCGAATTTGCTTTATAGTTTTCATTGTTTCTTTCACAATGTTTAGCCATGTAAGTTTTAATTTGAAAATGTTTTCTGTTCCAATTTAGACTCGTATGTATTCTCCAAGTGCATCTTCAAGCTGAACATTTTAATGTCACCCTAGTCTTCTCATTCTTCACCCTTTTAAGTTTAAAGCCATTCTTTATTACAAAGACTTTGACAACATTTTTTAATTGCATCACTAATCTTAAAAAACAATTTTCACCATCAAGAGTGAACTCAAAACCACCAGAATTTGCCTTATACCAACCGACAGTATCTTAGACATTTTTATCTTCATCATCAAAATTTGCCCCACTATCGTCACAAGACTCATAGTCATTTAATCTAGTATCCCATTCATCTTTATTACTGAAATTAAACTCATCATCCCAATTCCTCTTCATTATTTTCATGATCAGAAACATTCACATCATCATCAACATTAACAGACCCACTAGCTATGCTATCAGTATCTTCAACTAAATCTTCAACTTCAACAATAGCATTGGAACATCCAGCAGTAAAAGTGATTTCAACATTTAAGTCAGGGAAAACAAATTCATTTATCAAAGCAAAATCAAACCAATCTAGCTCAAAAATCTTGTGGATCAGAAAACTGGTCAGGTGGAATTTCTTCATTTCTCATTCTTCTCCAAAGAAATAGATCTTACATCTAACTCTATTCTAATAATGAACATGGCTCAAGAATAACTCTTCTTCTTTAACTTTTTGAATGCATCTTGAGGTCAGAGCTAGTTTTCAAATGTAAATTAGTTGTCTCCCATGGCAATATGACATTAACTCTTACTTTATTATCATGCCTTATAGACTTGTCAAAGCAAACATCTTTAACGTCCTGTCACAACTACTTTAAGGTGTACTGTTTTGGAATTACTATTGCTACATCAATCTTGTCACCAACTACCAATGGGTTAAAATGCTACCAACCATACAATTTTAAGTAACATAAAAATACTATAAATCATAAGAGATTGTAGCATTTTTACTATGCTATGACTTAGAATTTGGTACTATTTTATAAATGGTATGGCAATGTAATTAGTTGCATTATATGAATGCTACGAGTCATTAAATAATAGCATCTACCCTTATTTCTTATATTTTAAGCTTTTATTGTATGCTACAATAAATGTAATTTATAGCATTCTATAAACTGCTTCCTAAAGAGTATAATTTTATTAACATTGGCTAAACAACACTTTGAAAAGTGCTACCTCTTACTTTTAATAGAACACTTAAGTCCCACTATATCTGAATTTTATTGTAATGGTACTTGCGCATTCAATACTCTAACAAATCATCAACTATATATTCATTGACTTATATAATTTGAAGCATTAAGTTCATGTATCACTGCCATAACTAATTGCTTTTGTTTTAAGCAAAATCAACAATAAACTTAATCTGATTTCAACAGCATTTGAATAGGGATGACAAAAAAGCATGGGCTGGCCCTGTCCATTCCTACAGGTGTTAGCCCGGGCCTCTCGCATAAGGGCCTGGACAAGGATTTAGGAAAAAAAGTCCAGGCCAGGCCTAAGTCCTCTTTTAAAAAAAATAAATTTATAAATTAGAATAATAAATTCAAATTTAAAAAATAATGGAAAAATAAAAAAAGAAAGCTTGAATCCCTAAGTTATATATCAATAATGAATTAAATTACTTAAAATTATAATACTAAGTTCTTTTTTAAGTATTAATTAATTACGAGAATCCGTGAATTACAGAATCCAGTATAAAAAAATAAATATATAAACTTTTATTTGCTTTATTTTCTTTGTTTATTATTTTATTTTTGAAATATTTATTTTCTTTAATTCATTGTTTATTATAACAACTTGATTATTATTAAATCATTTTAAGTTTACAACAAATTTAAAAATTTTTTAAAAAATTAGTTAAAGCCCAAGCTCAGCCCAGGCTCACAATGGGCCCTGCTAAAGCCCAGCCCTTACACTTTTACTCTAATGGGCTTGGGTCTAGGTTTGAAAAAACCCAGCCCAAGTCCTTAAATTGCTAACCCTAATCTGAACTTACTATAAATGGCAACATATGCTTATGGAAACATCATCTTTCTTACCAAGACAAACACATACAATATTATGTAATACTTCATGTTATTTAGCAAAAACACATATCTATTTCTAGCTTCTTCACAAATCATAAAAAATTTAAAATTTTCTCATTACTTAAAATAGCAACAACTACTTTTTTTTTTACTTAGAATTTACATAAAGACCAAGGCTTTCTATCATCACATGCTCTGATTAGTTCAAAATTAAAAAAACATAAGAGACCATAGCTATTGAAGTCCACATGCATAAAATAAATCAAAATACAAAGAACCCATTTTCATTTTCAATTAACTCGTAATTAAAATAAATGATTTACTACAACTTATTCGTATTCACAGCTAAAGCTATTTGCCACCAGTACGCGTTTCATGCGAGACTTGGGCGATCACTAGAAATCATCTTATTTATAACTAAAGCTAAATTGTTTTTCAATCTTGATAAAACTTTGATCAAAAGGACTTGCACCTTCACAACTTTTAAAAGATGAAATTGGTGTTGGGTTTTGCTTATGTAAAAGAGAAAGCTAAATGGATGTTTTACTTCACGAAATTTTTGTCTTTTTTTGTCCACTGGTTAATGCCAAGCACTTGTTAACAGAGTGTCGAAGTCAATATCTCTTAGACATCAATACAATATCAGCTTGAATTTTGAATTATTTTGAATTTTTAATAGACTTTTACACATTTATCCGTTTATACTATGCCATATGTATTTTTATACTAACAATAAGGAGAGTGTCTATAATTACACTAATGTATTTTATCTAAGTGTCAAATACTCAAACCTTAGGAGAGGTCGCTAGAAATTATCCTTTTTATATTACATGTGCAGGCAAGGAATCCTTTTTTCTTTTTGCTATTTCATTTTGGAGAAGATTAATATAATAAAATTAAAAAAATGTACGAACTTGTTTAAGAAAACAAATATTGTGCAGGTTTGATCATTATGTCTCTAACATCTCACATAGCCATTAAAGATATATTTGACACACCAAATTGTCTTGTATTAGTTGCATTATATTATATTGTATTATATTATCTTGTATTAGACTATAATGGAGTAGTATAGATTGTATTATATAAAATAATATTTTAATTTTAATTTATATTAAATTAGTAATTCAATATTTATTTATACTTTATTAATATTTATTTACCCTATATCTACAGTCAAAGTTTTTGTTTTCAAATTCTTGACCGTAAATTTACGTCAAATGGAAGTTCTTTTACTGGTAATAATTATAGCATTACGTAGCCCCAACAATCAGAATTCAAATGGTGCTAAATTTGAACACAAAATTCTATGATGATAGAAACATATTTGAATTTTTATTTTTATTTAGTATTATACAATTTTATTTAGTTTTTATTATTTTAATTAAAGAAATTAAAAAGTAATGTAAACATTGTCTTATTACACAAGCCCAATTCCATTCGAGTTTATTTAATACGACATTTTTCATATTATTTTATATTACAATACACCGTACGTAGTGTAAATAGGAATATTTACTAAACATGATACTATATTACATTAGTTAATTTAAATCCCATGTAATATGGTGTGCCGAGCACATCCTAAATAGTTTGAGTTTCTGCAGTATTTAGAGCAAAAATTTTATATTTTGAACTTTCCTTGTTGGGGCTACTATTTAATATGTCTAAGGTAGAAACGGAGCAATTCTTTTTTGGGAAAAAAAAAATTAACAATGTCGTATTTTAAAGTGTGAGTACAGTATGTATTTATTACTTCTTGTTATGCACAAACAGCCACAAGCTCGCATAATAAAGAGACCTATCTCTGAATTTTAGTAAAAGAAATCAGAGTACTTGAAATAATTGTTGACGATATCCTCCTAGATGGTTTTTTGGGTGAGTTTCTTTACACGTTCATGATCTATTCACTAATTCCTCCTAAAATTAATAAGTTGATTGTGGAAAGCTTTTGCACGATTTTGACCCCAAAAAGGTGAAAGCTAATGCGACAGCTGATAATACTTGGAACCCGTTTGAGATTGTTTTTGGAATGTTCAAAATTTATTTTTAAAAAATTAAAAACTAATTTTACTATCTAGTAATTGTTTTTAAAAATTATTTTTGACAAAATCACTTTCTCTTATAGTAAATTTTAAAAAGTTAAGAAAGAATAATTTTCAAAATCTGATTTTAAAAATTAATTTTATATTTAATATAAATTCTAGATATATCCTTATATATATTATAAAAATCTAAAATTACTCTTATTAACTAAGAAATAAAATCATTAACTTTATAGATGATTATTATTACCAATTATATTCAGATAACAAAATAAAAATAAAATTAATAATAGAAAATATTTATTATAGCTATCAATTATTACATATACACAACAAAAAATATTTTATATACATTTTATAAATAAATTTTATCCAACATTATGTCAAATTCAATCATTTACATTCTTATACTAATTTAACAATAAAATTTACTAAATACATATAATTATTTTTAAAATTTACAACACTTTCAAAATTAAATTTTACTAAACGTTTAACTTATTTTTTAATAAATGATTATTTTTATAATACAGGTGATCGCATTTATTCTAAAAATTACAACATTACCAAACTCACCCTTAGGCAGTAATTTAAATTACCTTTTTACAACTTATTGATGGAACCCTAAACCATAGAGATTTTAAAAATACATATTCCTAGTAAAATTCACTGGTTTCTTCATTTTCCAATTCAATTGTCAATTAGGTCTAAAATTTGCAATTGTTCCACCTTCCGAACAGCATTTTTTGCTTAAATCATAATGCAAGGGACTATTTGATACATGATAAATCTATGAAGCTAATTCATATTTTACCCAAACTTGAGCTTATAGCAAGTTTGAGACCCCCACTGATACAACAGAGCTCAGCGAGATACATGGAACGAATATGAGCCTTCAAAGCATTGCAAATTTTGAAATGGCAAAATACAATACAAAAGCAGATACATTTCCTTTCTCGCTGGTGTGCATGTAGAGACCGGGAGAAAGGAATGATGAAATAATTTTATTAGTCTAAGAAAATAACCACCAAAGCCACAATTACAGCAGGTTCAATAGACCTGGGAAAAATGGTTAGTCGAAATTTATTTCTTCTCACATAAATCTGATGAAGCTTGTACATGAGACTAGTCTGCATCAAATTGATCAGTGGCAACAATGAGATTTATTTTGATAAGAGTAAATAATACATGATGACAGAGAGAGAACAAACTATGCATTTGCTCAAGGCTCGGAACATAAAACCCATAATATCAATTTACCATCCTAATTTATGGTATAAAATCCCTATCATGAAGGAAAGTTAAGTTTGCTAGGAAGCTTGCACAAAGGATGAAAGAACAAAAAGCATCCACTGAGAAATTAATCTGATTAGGCTTTAGATAGACCAATTTGTTCTAAGTAATTAGCAGAACAAAGACCAAACCCTCAAGGCATTTACAGGGTTCAATTTGAAAGGCCAACAACAAAGGGGCAGAAGCCACAAGGAAAAAAGGGGGGAAAATAGTCCATCGTTTTCAGCAGTTTTAGCCTGTTCAATATAGAAAAACCATGTTTTGTTGCTCTTGACTTGAAAACTTTATAATTCAGTTTCAGTTTCATTTTATCCCACCAACCATGACATAGTCTGAAAAATTCAATTCTCATGCTCGAATGATGTTTCATCAAATCAAGCTACTTCAAATGTGAATGGAAATCAAACAACAAGAGAAATGAAAAAAATGGAATAATTTTGGAAATATTGGCACTACTGCAGGTTTAGGTTTTCTCATTCAACATGGCCAAATTCGTATAACATAATGTTATAAAATGTTGATCATACCTGAGCGATTATGGAATTGCCTCTATAGATGGTGCAAGATTTTTGAAAAGGGCAGCCCTTCATTGTGAAATGAGAGGCTGAGTCTTCAGAGTTTTGATCGACAAGGAATACCTCAAACTCAGTTCTTGTAAGTGTTTTCATTGTCCTGTTCACTTTGAATATCAGCTCCTTCTCCTCACCATTATCTCCCTTAAAACCTTGCCACAATCCCTTCTACAACCAGGAAATAAATCTCATTACTTGTGGTTTACTCTGAAAAAAAATGACAACTATATTAGAATCAGCGAAGTCTTAGCAAAAGAAACATATTCAGATGCATGGACACGCCTACTTAAGCATGAAGCAGGAGAGCAAGTCAATCATTTCACGTCTTTAGTTTATATAAACACAATGGTCTGAGGGTCCGTTAGTATTGAGGTGCTATGGTGGTAAACATAGCTCTTAAATAATAATTTTGACAGAATTAGTAAAGATATCATAAGCAGTTCATCATATTTATATGTGAGATAAAAATCAACTTAACTTCCACACCACAGTAACAAATGTTTACCAAAAACTGTAGCTTTTAAGGTACTATTGGCCAATCACAATAATAGGACATCAAAATGCAATCAAAATCCAAACTACACATCTTTGGCAATAACCAAACATTCCAATTTTACCAAATTTAAGAATTTTTTTTTTAAAGCATTGCCTCAAAGAAACAAAATCATGCTCAAAGGGTTATATTTTACCAATTGAACCAACTACCACCCATAAAAGGTTATCACATTTTTATATAAAGATAAACAAAGCCAACTATACAGGGAGGCATTGTCAAGAATTTCTAGGAACAGAAAATAAGCACAGTTATCAATGATTGCATGTCTTACACTCACAATACTCAAAAATACTAATCTTTAATTAAAAGGCAACATATTATGAAAAAATAAATAAGATAATAATGTCATTCGGAACAGCAACAGACAATAAGCAGAAGAGCAGAACCCTTTGGCTAAAATAACGTCATTTATTTACTCTTCAGGTGAACTTTGAGCGGTGAAATTATCAAATTGATCTCTATAGTTCAACAGAAGTAACAAACTAGTCTACAAAATTTACCTTCTTTTTTTTTTAATAATTTGTCCCATCATCCAACTTTGCATATAAAAAGTGTAATGCTACACATTACAAATTTATTATTTAAAAAATTATCCTAAATAATATGATATTCATAGATTAATTGATCAAAAAATATAATTAATTCACTTAAATCTGATAACGAATTACTATTATTTAGAAAACATTTAAAATATTTTATATTTATCATTACTCCAATAAAAGGAGTATGCTAATTTGTGACAAGAAATAAATTTATATACCTATTTGCTACTTTGACAAACTATAGGGACTAATTTGATAATTTAAAAAAATTAAAATTTGATAAAAAAATGAGAGAGAAAAGGAAGGAGAAAGTCTTTACGTCTTGACGATAGACGGAAATGAGAGGATTTCCCGCTGAATCAACAACCACCACTCTTTTCCTCCCTTGTGATGAATTTGATTTTGACTGATGCTGAGTACGATTGACTCTGTAAGTAATGCTACCGGATGAATCAGCGAACCCGATATCGCCACGTGTAAGGCCGGGATATTTCTTGGACACGAACAGATCAACAGGGATCGGCGAGTTCGCCGTGTATATCGGACCAGAAGCAGCCATAAATAATAAATATTGATGAGTTTAATTTAATTCATTTGAGTTTGATTTTTTGTTATTTTTTAATGAATACTATATAAGGAGAATAAATAGAAAGCGAAAAAGAGTAAGGTGGTTGGCTTTATTGGAGAATGGAGATGATGGGAATCAGGTTCGTTGGCTGAACTTCGCCAGCGGGCTTCAGCTTGCCTTGAAGAGTCTTTGCCCGCACTGCAAGATCTGATGGATGGAATATCAGCTTTTGTTTCCTTTTAAAAAAAAAATTGAATAAATGTGAATACAAATATTTAAATATTTTTTAATATTTAAATATAATTGTGACTTATTTATTTTATAAATTAAAAATTTTTTAAAACAATTATTTAATATTTATTTTTCGTAAATTAAAACGAAAGATAATTAAATTTTTTTAATTTAACAAATAATTATGTTTGGTGGAGATATTTTAAAATATTTATTTTTTTTACTTAGAATAATATTTATTTTTACTTAAATTTTTTCATTTAAATAAAAATTAAATTTTATTTTTTATTTAAATGTAAATAATTAAAAATTATATATAAATTAAAATTTTAATATAAATAAATTTAGAAAAAAATCTAAAATTTTCGACTTTACACGTTTAAATAAACATTAAGAAGAACGATACAAAAACATAAAGGAAAATGACCAGGACACTTTTGTGTTCTATCATCATGGGCTTGGCCCATTTCTTAGCCCAAGACCATTTTTTTAAAAAATTGATTCGATGTCTGCTGTCACACTTTTATTTATTTATTTATTTTAGCATTTGTGATTTATCATGTTTATTAAATAATGGTCGCTTTAGGTAGGATGGTGGTTAAATAATCTTCAATGGATTAGGTAAGGCAGATATTGTATAATTGTTCAATTTTCTGCAATTTTTTTCCCATCCCTACGCATAAATAACTTATCGTTTTAGGTTATGTAATGCTTCAACGGCTTGCTTGCTGCAGGCAACCAGCAAAAACATCATGTTTCTTGTTCTCCCTTCACAGACCTTTATCGAGCAGATGTAGCTTCTCACTTCATTCGTGTGTTTGGAAGCTTTTTCCGAGAAAATAATTTCAAATTCAGAATCCAAATTGTTTTCAATGAACGTATTAATATAGCACTGCCTTTTTATTTAGAGTTTACTTTTTGTTGTGATAGTTACAGATGCTTTAGCACTATAAACAGTCAAATTATATTTATTCCCCTTGAAATATAAAAGTTTTAGTTTTTTTAAAAAAATATTTTTTTACCTTTCTAAGTCATACGATATACTCAACTACTGATTAATTTATTTCTTATGTGTGATTATTGTATCCTATGAGTACCCTGTATACTCCATAATCTGGGACTTATTTATCATCAAATGGTCGAATTTTATTAACTTTCTAATGATATGACAATGCCCAAACCATAAGGTATCATGGCCGGACACTACGTTTAATACTATACTATGAATCCAACTTGGTAATAGAACGCATCACTTGCAAAATCAACCGAATGAGCAAGACCTCAAATATGATACTTGATTGAAGTTCAGTGTGCTACTTTTGCAACAATAACAATAGAGCTGCAGGTCAATCAAGAAGAAATGATCCCTCCAATTACGAGCTCAACTTCATGGCCAAAATTTGTCAATAAAAACATCACGCTAATCACCAATCTTCACCACCACTATAGCCCCCTCCATAGTAATAGTAATTGTTCCCTCCATCGTCATGGTAATTGCAATATAAGTATTGTCGTCCTCAAAATTGTCACAATAACCACTATGAAAATCATCATGGTCAATATCATCATAGTAAATCCCCTCTCCGGAAAACGGCTCCAAATCTTTGAAGCAAATAATACTAACACTCTCACCTTCATTGTAAGAATCGATTCTCCCCTCCCTCTTCCTCCTCTTCTTCCTGCAGCTCATGAAACGTCTGTCTCATCTGGGTAACCCATTTGTAGACTATCTTCAACTGAAAACACAAATAGATGAAGTCAGTCAAATGGCTACATCTTGAAAGTTAGATCAAAAGGAAGAACAAGAACTAGAAGTTATGATACCGTTTGAAAATATATAATGGCCACTCTCTTCTTTAAGAAATTGCTCTGCATCTCTAGAAGCATCATTTTCTGATTCATCAGCAGCTTTACTCTCCATTTGCATTTCCTGCTCCAACTCTCCTGATCAGATATCACATTTGGATAAACATTCCACAAAGTACATTCAGCTGAGAACAGTAAAAGATAAAGAAGTCATATAGGGGCATTTTGAAATTTAAGGCAAAAGGATGAGCAAGATTTAAAAGTTATAATACCCATTCAAATCTGCTTTTTCATTAGACATCTCATATGGATTATCATTTCATGGATTATATTCAGCTTAAAACAGTGAAGATGAATAAAGTCAAATAGGGGCACTGTGAATATTGGAGCAAAAGCATGAGCCAAAACCAAAGGTTATAATACCATCCAAATCTGCTTCCTCATGAGACATCTCATATAGGTAATCATTTCCTCGATTAGCTTCAGCTGAGAATTCCGACGGATCATGAGAACACCCACAGATCAAGAAAGACAATTAGGGCATTTTGAATTTAAAGCAGAAGTATGAGCAAGAACTAAAAGTTATAAGTGTTTGGGAAGAAAATATGAGACAAATGATGAAGCGCCACGTGTCGATATTTAAGAAATTTATTTCAGGTACCCTAGGTACTCCGGCTACCCCAAGTACTCCAAGAGTACCTCAGATACACCATACAAGGATACAAAATATCTTCGTAAAAATGTGAAGAGATATGTGAGCCCCCGAATCTCAAAAAGATCAGCTTAATATGAGTCAAAAAATAAGGAATCGGCTGGGAAATTTCATGCCGCCAAAGAAGAGACAGCAGTCTGTCACGCCAGCGAATCTGCCAAAAGTTGATATTATGACAGTTGGGACCACCAGCTTTTCCTACTGCGCCTACAAAATTACAACCGAATTGCAGAGGTACGCGGAACCACTCCATTACGCCCAACACGCGAATACGCCATAAACTTACTCTCCACGCATATTTTTGAAACGCCTAAGCCGCCACACACATGAAAATAAGAATATTCCTGACATGACAGCTGGGAACGCCATTAAAATAGCGCCAGGTGGCACGGCGACCGGAGTACACCATATAAATACTCAGGTTTAATTTTTATCAAGTAAGTAAACACACTCACCACGAAAAAACTAGGGTTTCTTCAACCCAAAAATCTCCATTACCGAGAGCTTGCTAGCTCTCTAACCTGAGATAACCCAACTCTGACTTGAGCGTCGGAGTGTGGTCACCGGCCACCCCCTGCTCCACCTCTGACCTCTTTTTTTGTTGTTTCACAAGTTTAAGGCGAGTTTCACCAGTCCTCCGCACCTTAAGTTAGACCCCCTCCATATTCATCGCCACCTCAATCCTCCTCTACTCCATAAAAAGCCTAAACAGCCCGCACGTGCCGAACAAGCGAGGCACCCCGCTCCCCAACAAAAATATAAATTTATTGTTCTTAGGTTTGGTTTTGTGGTTTGTTATTCCTTGACCCAAAATCAGCCGCAAACAATAAGTAATAATACTATTCAAATCTGCTTCCTCATCAAACATATCATATGGGTAATCATTTCCCGGTTTGTCTTTAACTGAGAACACACGAAAATGAAGAAAGCTCAAGATCATATTGAAATTTAAAGTGAAAGGATGAGCAAACTAAAAGTTATGAAGATAATCTTTAGCTGGAAATGCCAAAAGATGAAGTTAGCTAAATGGGTATATTTTGAACTTAAAAGCAAAAGCATGAGCAAGAACTAAATGTTATAATACCATTAGAAGAAATACTACTGCCATTCTCACTTTAGCCTTCTGATTCATCAGTAGCTTTACTTGCCACTTGCTCTTCCTCAACCTCTTCCTCATCAGAAATCTCATTTGGATAAACACTTCTTGGGTAATTTTTAGCTGAGGACATCAACAGATGAGAAGAATTAACAGTTCTAATACCATTCAAATCCGCTGCCTCATCAGACATTTCATATGGATAATCATTTCGGGCAGTATCTTCAGCTGAGAACACCGAAAGATGAAAGTCAAATAAAGAATTGTGAACTTTAGAGCAACGAACCATTCAAATCCTCTTCCCCATCAGAAATCTTATTAGGGTAATCATTTCGTGGATGGTCATTGGCTGAGAACATGGAGAAATGAAGAAAGTTAAGTAGGGTCATTCCAGAGTTTAGAGCAAAAGGAGCAAGAACTAAATTTAATAATACCATTCCAATACTTTTTGTCATCAGATATCTCATTTGGATAATCATTTTATGGATTGTCCTCAGCTGAAATCACCAAAAGATGATAAAAGCTTGATAGGGGCTTTTTGAACATTAGAGCAAATGGATGAAAAAGAGCAGAAAGTTATAATACCGTTTGAATCCTCGTCCTCATTAGACGTTTCAATCGAATAGTATTTTCCTGGACAATCTTCTGCTGAGAAAACCAAAAAATTAAAAGATTCAAAATAAGGGCATTTTGAACTTGAGCAAGGGATGAGCAAGAACTAAAAGTAGGGGTGTTCAGAATCCAATCTGATCCGTTCATTTTGTTTGATCCGTAAAAATCTGATCTATGAATTGGATATGGATTGAAAATTTAAAAATCCGCAGTTGATGGATTAGATATGAATTTACTTTTGTAAATCTGAAAAAATCCATGAATCCGCAAAAGAAAAAAAATATATATATATATAGTTAAAAAATTATTATAAATTTAATTAAAGAATATTATAAATGTGACATTACATAGTTACATAAGCACTATAACATATCTTACCCATCACCCAATAATAATATAAAATAAAAAATAATTAAATAATCAAATATATAAATATATAAATATAACTTGTAAAAATTGTAAAACAAAATAAAAGAAAAGTCACATGCACTAGCAAAAGCTAAGCAACATAACGCCAAGTTACCAACAATTTACAAAATCACCCAAAAGTAAAGTAACATAGCGCCAAGTCACCAACAATTTACAAACAAAATACCCTAAGCTTTCCCACCGTCACACGCACTAGCAACTGGGGTTGGCAATGGGACGGGGTGGGATGAGATTTATCAATCCCAGTTCCGTCTCGTATATGTAAGTGGGATGAAAAAACATCTCAGTCCCGTCCCTTTATTTTTTTGGGGACAAAAATATGTCTCGATCTCATTCCGAAAGAGATGAGATCCTGTGGGATCCCATCCCAATTCGAAAAATTTTCATTCTTAGTCGGCAATGAGATGGGATGGGATGGAACGGAATTTGCCAATCCCACTCCTTTTTCGTATATGCAAATGGGATTAAAAAAATGTCACACTCTCGTCCCTAAATTTTTTTATGGGACAAAAATATGTCTCAATCTTATCCCATTGGGAAAAATTGTCATCCCTACTGTAACACCCAATATTGGTTCGATACACTCTCGACATCGATTTGAAGGACATCTGCCATGCGATTTCAGTGAGAGCAAGCCATCTTTTTCCTCGAGTCCATCGAGCCACTTCACAATCACTAGTTCCAGCCAAACAATTTCACTATCACAACCTTCAAGACGTCACCCGTACTTCTCCTGTTCCTATCATTGACGCCTCCATAATCACCACTTTTCGACAAGTGCAACAGCCCTAATGAAGGATCAGACTGTGTTTGGTTTCAAAAACTTTCTTATTTCAATTAATTGTAGCTTTATTTGAACAATTAATTTCGGTGTTATATTAATATATTATTGTAACTTTAATTGAACAATTAATCTTAGTGTGTTATATTTGGAAACTTTAAACGTATTATTGTAGCTTTATTTGAACAATTAATCTCGATGTGCTATATTTTGAAACCTTGAATGTATTATTTTAGTTTTATTTAAACAATTAATTTGTTTTAATTTTATTCAATTTTAAATTTAATTAGTAGTGAAATTACTTTTATATTAGATTTTTTTTATTTCATTAGTTCATGGATTGGGGAGAACTAAAAATTTTTAATTCGGAAACTAATGTGCAAAATAGTGGATTGGATATGGATTAAGTTAAATCTGCATCTGATCCGTAGACGTATGGATTGGATCTGGATTGAGTCAAATCCGCATCCGATCCGCATATATATGGATTGAATTTGGATTGAGTTTAATCAATTCGTGGATTGGATTGGATTGAAAAATTATAATCCATAAAATTATGGATCGGATATGGATTGATGTCCAATCCGTAAAATCCGATCCGCGAACATCCCTAACTAAAAGTTACAATACCACTTGAATCCTTGCTAACATATTCTGGCTCATCAAATGGTAACAGCAATCCTCATCATCAACATGGACACTAAATCAAGAAAAAAATATCTACTTCAAAGAATGAAACAAGAGGTGAAGCTAAACAAATATACAATAAGAAAAGAACTCGTCGAGTAAATGGGTGTGAAGCATCCCTATCATCAACATTGATTTAAAGTTCTACTGTATAGTAGTCATATACATAATTATCTGAAAATGAAATGAAATGAATAATTAGGAACTCATTAAGCAGTGCTGAACCGTGAAAGTGATTCCTTAACCCCTCTTATATTAAAAAAAGGGGTTATAATAATAGAGATTATCTGTTTTAGAGCCATTAACAGGGGGTGATAGGTCCCGATCAGAAACGTGCTAATAATGGCTAAGTTTGTTTTGTTCTGCTTATGGTGAGAATGACCAAGTTAATAATTTAAGATAATTTTCTAATACTTTATTATTCATAGAAGGAGCTTATTTATAGTAGTTAACATAAACACTACTTATGATTTGTAGCCAACATTCGCGGCTAAAATAAAGCAATATTAGATAGATATCATAGAAACATAATTGAAATCAAACACGACTTGACTCTCATGCAATCTTCAACGTTCAATTGATGTGGTAAATCCCTTGCTTTGATCCAACAAACAACTACTCATATTCCACACGTAGGACAAGTCTTGGATACAACATGCATGGCTTGCATGAGACGTTTCAGTTAACAATCCACACATAGAACAAATATTGCAACATGCATGGCTTGCATGAGACGCGTGCGTGGGCTCAAAGATAATCTTCATATCTGTAGTTAGGCTTCGGAACTCTTGTTGATCTCCTTGGCTCTCTATCAATACCCCCCTCTGAAAGATGACCCTTGTCCTCATGGGTCAGAGATGGAAATTGCTATTGAATTAATGTCGTATCTCCCCAAGTTGCCTCTTCAGCTGGTAGTTTTTTCCAACGAACCAAACTTTGCTCAATGAGCTTACTCCCTCGTTGTAGCTAACGAGTGTCAATGATAGAGTTAGGTTCAAGAATGACCACGCCATCATCATCAATGGGCGATAGCTCGATATTATTATAAGTTAAGTTACCCACCACCTTCTTAAGCAAAGAGACATAGAAAACAGGATGAATGTGTGCCCCCTCCGGTAGCTGTAGTTTATAAGAGATCGAACCGATCTTCTCAAGAACTCGGTATGGTCCAAAAAACCTACTGGCCAATTTTTTATGAGCCCGTTTAAACACAGAAGTTTGGCGGTACAGCTGAAGCTTCAAAAATACTAGATCATCTTTCTGAAATTCAATATCTCGTCGATGCTTGTCTGCCGCTTATTTCATCCAATTTACAGCTACTTCTAGATTCTTTTTCAGTTGTGATAGCAATTCATCTCTCGATAATAAAGCCTTATCTACCTCATGTACAGGTGAAGTTCCCACATGGTACATCGAAACGGCTGGAGGGTCTTTGCCATACAACGCTTGGAAGGGTGTCATGCCCGTGAACACGTGATAGGTGGTGTTATACTAAAATTCTGCCTATGGAAGATATTCATACTACTTACGCGGCCATTGATAAATGAAGCATCGCAAATACTGTTCGAGACAGCGATTTATCACTTCCGTTTGACCGTCAGTTTGGGGATGGTATACCGAACTCATCTTCAGTTGTGTGCCTGACATCTTAAAGAATTCCTGCCAAAACTTGCTTATGAAGATTGGGTCTCGATCACTAATTATAGTTTTAGGCATACCGTGTAATTTCACAACTCCGTCAACAAACCTTCCGCCATTGTTTTTGCTAAGAATGGATGGGCTAGAGGCATAAAGTCGGCAAATTTGCTGAGTTTATCGACCACCACCAAGATTGTATTTTTGCCTTAGGAACACGGCAACCCTTCAATAAGATCTAATGTAATGTCGTCCCATACCTGACAAAGAGTGGATAACGGCTGAAGGAGTCCCATGGGCTTGAAGGTTGTAGATTTGGTGCGCTGGCAGGTCTCACACTTGCCAACATACTCCTGAATTGAATGAAACATCGAGGGCCAATAAAACTGTTGTGCCAAGCGTTTTTCCGTGCGTAAGACCCCAGAATGACCTCCCACTCTTGTGTTGTGTACTTTGAATAACAGTGTCTCACGTATCTTGTGAGGGACCACCACATTTCTTTTAAAAAACATTAATCCATTCCGTGAAGAGTAAGGACCCGCAGCTTGATTTTGAGCAACCATAGCAATCTTTCTCATATATTCATCCTCTTTAGCAGCCAATTTAATTTCTTACCAAATAGTCACTTGTGGTACAAATAAGTAGTTAAGAGTAGGGTTATCTGGACAGCGTGAGAGAGCATCAGCAGCTGTGTTGTTACAGCCTGGTCGGTATAAAATTTCGTACTCGTATCCCATCAATTTGGCCAGCCACTTCTGTTGCTTCGGTGTTGCTACTTTTTGTTCTAAAAAGTATTTCAAGCTTCGCTGATCGGTTTGGATTATGGACTTCTGTCCCAATATGTATGGCCTCCATACCCGAATTGCTTCAATAATTTCCATCATCTCATTTACGTAAGTAGACCATGACTTTTTTTATACCCCAAGGGTTCGGCTCATAAAGGCAATAGGCTTCCCTTTCTGTTGTAGAACATCAGCGATAGCTTCTCCAGAGGCATCTGTTTCGATAATGAATCTGTCGCAAAAATCCGGCATTGTCAATGTTGGTGTGCTGGTCATGGCTTGTTTCAATTTGTTGAATACTTCCCCTGCCTCTTTATTCCAGCCAAATTGTCCCTTCTTAAGTAGATTGGTAAGTGGTCGAGCCATTACGCTATAACCTTGTACAAATTTTCGATAGTACCCAGTTAGGCCAAGGAATCCTCTCAACTCTGTTATAGTTTATGGTTTAGGCCAAGACACCATGGCAGCAATCTTCTTTTCATCGACCTTGACTCCATGACAAGTGACGATATGCCCAAGGTACTCCAGCTCTTGTTGACCAAATATGCACTTGCTGGCTTTGACGAAAAATTTCTGTTGTTTTAGAATCTCCATAACCTGTTTGACATGTTCAAGATAACAACTCCAAGTAGGACTATAGATTAGTATGTCATAAGAAAAAACAAGAATGAATTTCCTGAGATGAAGCCGAAAGTTAGAATTCATTATGGCTTGGAATGTCGACAGCGCGTTGCACAACCCAAACGGCATGACCAAATATTCATAGTGTCCGTTGTGGGTGCGAAATGTCGTTTTGTGAATGTCAAGTGGATTTACTTGTACCTGGTGATAGCCGGTCTGTAAATCTAGCTTGGTAAAATAAGCAGCCCCATGTAATTCATCGAGCATGTCGTCCATAGTGGGTATGGGGAACCGGTCTTTAATGGTGACTTCGTTGAGAGCTCGGTAGTCCTTGCAAAACCTCCAACTATCGTCTTTCTTTTTTACCAATAACACCGATGAGGAAAAAGGGCTGGTGCTAGGCCTTATTAATCCCGAATTTAACATCTCATGTACCTGTTTCTCAATTTCTGCCTTTTGGAAATAAGCATAGTGATATGGCCTGACATTGACGGGTTCAGTTCCCTCCTTAAGTGTGATACAATGGTCGATGTCGCGCTTAGGAGGTAACTGCGTTGGTTCCTGGAATAACTCAGCATAATTCTTCAATAGTTTTTGCATGCTTGCGGGTGTCGTGGGTTCCTCCAAATTCATGTTCAAGTAAATTGCAAAAACCTCATATCCTTGCCATATTTCCTTGTTGATTTCCGTCACAGAAGCTGTTTGTAATGACTGAGGATTGATCCTTTGTAAGTGTCGTTGTTTATTCTCCCAATTGAAATCCATAGTAAGCGATTTCCAATTGCACTCTACGGCTCCCAATTTTTTAAGCCATTGAATGCCCAACACCAAGTCTATCCCTGTTATGGGTAATGCATATATAGTTAGCGAGAAAAGAATATCTTGAATCCAAATTTGTACCTTTTCAAATTTCCCTTGGCACGTCAATTTTTCCCCATTCACAACTCAGACTGAGAACGCTGCTGCACGTTTAATTGGTAGTTGAAGTACGTTGGCTAAGCGAGTGCTGATGAAGTTATGTGTAGACCTGCTGTCGATTAACACAACGATCTCGTAAGGTCCAATCTTCGCCATCACGCGCATCGTTTGAGGTGCTGCCCAACCTATTAAGGCGTACAAGGTGATTTTAGGATCAATGGTTTCCTCTTGATCAACTCCTCGAATGATTTCTTCATTAATCTCCTCGATAGTTTCCCTTGGTGCTGCTTCACTTTCCACGATCAAGAGTTAGGCTTTTGAACACTTATGACATGCTTTGAATTTTTCGTTGCAGTTGAACATAAGCCTTGCGCTCGCCGTTGTTACATCTCCTCCCATGTCAATCTCTTGTAAGGTACAGCTGATGTGATTCTGTTGGTGGCTGGCAGTGTTGATGGTGCACGACTGCTGAATGTTGGTCGCAACAGCTTCTTTTGGTGTGTGAGTTGCTCATCCTTCATCCGCGCTAAGCTGATTGCTTCCTTCAGTGTCCTCGACCTAAACATGCATATTTCTTCCGAGATTTCAGGTTTGAATCCACCTATAAAAGTCCCCACCAATGCTCTTTGTGTCCACCCATGCACCCAGTTGCCCAACCTTTCAAATTCCTTCTGGTATTCTCGAAGTGAGCCAGTTTGCTTTACTCGTGATAGCGCCTCATCAAAATCTTCACATTCTGCTAGTCCAAAGCGAGCCCACAGTTCTTCTTCAAATGTTTCCCAAGTCACCAGTCGCCCTTCTTCCTGGTATGCCCTGCACAACCACTGCCACCACTGGTTGGCTTCGCCTTCGAGATGAAAGGATGCTAATACCACTCGTTGATCATCGGCTATTTCCTAGTAATCAAAAAATTGGGTTACTCGATTAAACCACTCAGTGGGATCATCACCTGAGTAACGCGAAAATTCAAGCTTGGCCGCTCTAGATGGAAACAGTTGATGTCTCCCCTCATTCTCTTCTCGGCTAGGTCGTGATGAGCCTGCATGCTCATGTTGTCCCGTTGCTCCTTTGGATGTGCTAATTGAGTCGGCCAGTTTGCTAATTACCCCTTCCAAGTGGTGTAACTTGTCGTTAATGCCCAATTCCATTTGTTTCATGCTATCCTGCATACTTCCAATCTCTGCTTCGATACACTCAATTCACTCCTTGTTGGTTGACATTGTTGAGACTTGCTCTGATACTAATGATAGGTCCCGATCAGAAACGTGCTAACAATGGCTAAGTTTGTTTTGTTCTGCTTATGGTGAGAACGGCCAAGTTAATAATTTTAGATAATTTTCTAATACTTTATTATTCATAGCAGGAGCTTATTTATAGTAGTTAACATAAACACTACTTATGATTTGTAGCCAACATTCACGGCTAAAATAAAGCAATATTAGATAGATATCATAGAAACATAATTGAAATCAAACACGACTTGACTCCCGTGCAATCTTCAACGTTCAATTGACATGGTAAATCCCTTACTTTGATCCAACAAACAACTACTCATATTCCACACGTAGGACAAGTCTTGGATACAAACTGCATGCCTTGCATGAGACCTTCCAGCAAACAATCCACACGTAGAACAAATATTGCAACATGCATGGCTTGCATGAGACGCGTGCGTGGGCTCAAAGATAATCTTCATATCTGTAGTTAGGCTTCGGAACTCTTGCTGATCTCATTGGCTCTCTATCAGGGGGAGTCTTGAAATATTAAATAAATTAACTGCTCATTTTCAACTCCAACTTTCTGTGAGGTAATTTTTTTTTAATACTTATAATAATTATTATTATTCTTCTTGTTATTATTACTACTAGTGCTATTACTATTAATGTTATTTCAGCCAATCTATCACCTCTTTTTCTTCCCTCCTAAAACCGTGAAAATGATACCAAACTACTCTGAGCAAACGTTTTGTGATTGAGCTATAAAGAAAAAAATGATACTTAGCCTCCAAGAACTGGATTAACTACCGCTGAATATGGATACAATTGATATTCAGATTGGCACCAAGAATTCTAAAGCAAACGCGAGGAACATTGGGGCATACGTGCTAAGGATGATAGGTACACATTATAAGGCTTTTCTTACTCTTTTTTTTAGATTTTTTTCTTTTAAATTTAAGTAATAAAAAAAATTTGAAGAGGGGAATATAAATATTAAGGCTAAAAGAGTAAAAAATTATTAAAAATTAAAATATTTATAAATAAAAAAATATTTATTTAAAGAAAAAAATACCTTTAACATTAAATTAAATATAATTAAAAAAGAGATTTTCATAGCATTTTAGAGGTGCTAGTAGTCTGAATCTTAAAACAAATGTTCATATGTAGAAATCATTATATAAATTTAAAATAAGTGGTGAGCAATCAATTTCTTATGTTTGCCATCTGGAGCCTTGCTTGTATACAAGGCCAATCGCTTTAAGAATAACAATTTTTTCTTTTTTTTAACCATACAGCAGAAAAAATTGGTAATAAGGGAAACGCAAATTATGTTCAAGTAACACAGTGGCAGCATACTGTAAAACTAGAATATTTATCAATTATCACCAGTCATTATGTTACAATCTAAAAGTTAAGGAAAGAGGGCTAGGGGTGGTAATTGTGCTAAAAAAACCGTCCAAACCAGACTGTCAAAATCCGTTCACCGTGAATAATTTTACAGGTTACAGATGAGTTTGATATTATAAATTAAAACCTGCACTTAGATGCGGGCGGGTTTGGTATTAATCCAATATCCAGCGAATATTCGCATGGATATCCGCTAGACCCGCAATGTTTTTTTTTTCAATATTTTTAATTTAATTTTAATTAAAAAATTTAAATCTAAGAATATATCAAGAAAATAATATAATTATGTAATGTGTCAAATAACCAAAATGTTTTTGTATGGACTATTTTTATTAACTTAATGCATGAATTATTTCATTATTATAATTTTTTCTTCGGATTAATATTTTAAAAGTATTATTCTTTAAAAAATATTAATCTTAATCATTATTGTAGGCATCATGTTTGATGGGTATTAATGATGGTGAATGAAATGAAAATCTTCTCTTAGAGCTTGTGTTGAGCAATAATATGAAATGTAATTGTTATTTTTAAATACTAATTTGTGATTTTTTTTAATAAATTTATATATTTTACACTTAAATTTAAGAATTTTTATTGGATTGATGCTGAAATTTTAATTTTTCATTTAATTTAAAATTGTGAGTTTATTATTATAAATTTATATATTAAACATTTATGATTTTCAATATACAAATACACAAAATAATCTACCGAATACTATTACGGATTTAATAATTATTAAAACTTACAGCGAATGAATTTTCTTAAAAAAAATTAAAATCCGCTACGGATTGCGAGTGAACTTGATAATTTAAATTTTGTACGGATTTAAGTTTGGTAATGGCAAACCCGTTGCGGGCAGTGCCCATTGCCAGCCCTAAAAGGGGCAAATGGTGCAGCCGCATGTGCAAGCTGAATCAAGTGAAGTACTTGAAGCATCATCTCACTAAGAAGAATTGAAAAACAAAGAACAAGAGAACAAAGAACAAGAAGAGATCTAAATTTTCGCCTGACTGATCAAAACAGCACAAGTGTCCTCCAAAGTGGACAAACCGTGCTTCAATCTTCATCTTCCAACAAATATTTGTAATATGGGATATGTTAGGGTTGGTAAGAGAATGAAAGTCTATACAAAAGTATACAATTGAAAATCCATGCTAACACTAATTTTACCGTTAGTCCCTAACTTCGGTCATGAAACAGTACTCACAGAGCTGCGGGAGGCAACAAAGAGAAACGTCAATTTCCCTAGCTAATCACATATTCACATATACACCATCAATTTATCGATAAGACCATCTCCAATCTTCACCATCACCATCATTCTCTTCGTCATCAAAATTATCAAAACAATGATCATCATAATAAATCTCATCTTCCAGAAACCGCTCTACATCCCTCGAATCAATACCACCCCTCTCACTTTCATCTTCTGAATTTTCAGTAGCCTTGTTCTCCACTCCATCTTCATCTACCTCATCCTCTTCTTCTTCTTCTTCCTCCTCCTCCTCTTGCTCATCAGAGATCTCATCCGGATACTCATTTCGCGGATTATCTTCAGCTGAGAATACCAAAAAGAGAATAATGTCATATAGTGGCAGTTTGAACTCTAGAGCAAAAGGATAAGCATGAACCAGAAGTTACAATACCGTTTGAGTCCTCACTATCGTACTCTGACGCATCAGGACCATCATAGAACTCTTCATCATCAACTTGAACCCTAAACCATGATAATCTATCAACTTCAACAAATTAAAAGAAGGTGCAGCTAAAGAAGCATATTGAAATCAACACTTACAGAGGAAATGGGTTGGACGAATCTTCATCAACATTCATGTCATCATTTACAGCATAATAGTCGTATACATAATCATCTGCAAATGACATAGAACGCACAAATAGTAACACCCATCAAGCAGTACTCACAATACAAGCTTGACTACTCACTGCCTCTGATGTTAATGGAAAGCTGAAATAGTGATTAAAGCTTTACCGGAAGGAGAAACCATTAAAATACTAATGAAATCAAATTTTCTCACTCGTACCCAAGTGTTATTTAATTGAGGTAGTACCCAGAGTGAATCTACATTTCTTACAAAAGACTGAAAGCAAATTTAAAATGGTAGGAAGTAGCTAAAGAACAAATTGCATGTTGACGTACATTATGATATTTAATGAAACAAAGTAGAAATCACAACCTTGCTTAGACAGATAGGCACACATATCAGATTCAATCTCTGCAGCAGCACCCGGTAGAAACTCTCTTAGCATAGGCAGATAGCTAGACAGCAATCTTTGATCCTCCAAAGACATATCCCTGTTATAAAAATATATGGTTCATTTTCACATCTTTTGCATATAAACATAGATGAATTTCATGATGACAAAACTTATTCCTACCTTCGCACCTCGTTGGATTTTTCTTCAACATCAACACGAACAACATCATAAAAATGACACATTTCACGTAATTCTTTGTGATGCAACTCCTCTTTGTGGCCTTTTCTGCTCCTCCATATCTGTTCAAAGCGAGCATTTTTTGCCAATACCTGTTGGAAAAAAAAAATGAGAGAAATTAACACCTCAGAAGAAAAGGTATAAAGAACAAGAATTTTCGCTATGTTTATAATATGTTCAAATACCGGTTTAGCTAACACGCCATCTCCTTTCCTCCTAAAATCATGAACAGTTACTAAATCACTCTAAGCAAACATTTCATTATAAAGCAATAAGGCAAACAATGCTGTAGCTTCTAAGGCATCGGTTATATACTACTGACTAAGTATACAATTGAGGACCAACTCAGAAGTCCTTTACTGCATGAGATGCGTTAGTCCTCCGAAGTTTCTGGAAGCAAAAGCGAAGGTTCTAAAGCAAATTTAGAAAAGGGGGATGTTCGGGTGTTGAGAAGCTGAGTCAACTTGTCGAGGGGTGGTGAAAACAGTAATTTACAAAAATATAAAGCTACTACACCATAAGATACACGGCAATTTCAATAAAGGTCAATAAGACCAAACATATGCAAAACTACAAAGCAAAATCCTAAGTTGGATAAATAATAAGATAATTGTAGTAATGCAGCAACAGTAAATTTTTCATCTTGTCTCCCCCAACAGCTGCACTTTCATCAGTCAAATTCTCTCATCATCATGACCTTTCTTTTTTTTTTTTTCCTTTCTCTGATCATCATAGACATTCCCTCAATTTGCTCCCCATATAAAAGAAAATCCAACAAAGATCATCTTTACATAAATGCATAATAAGATAGGAAACAACACAATTATTTTTGTCCACTCGTATTCCATTAAGATAAACATCACCATTCTCTGAATAGCATGGCTCATTAAACCATCCAATCAAGCCTACAATTGCCTAAAGAAACAAACAAGTAGCATTTGCACATAGAAATGGTATTGTCCATATTAAAAACACATTGCAACTGAAGGCGATCCCCTCATCCAGAAGAGGGGGGAGGGGGCGGAAGAAGAAGAACCAGAAAATGAACAGATAGTCAGCACCACAAGGCAAAGAAAGAATGGACAAGTATCTGTACAAGAATTAAACTTCAAAAATACACGATTTAAACATGCCAAAAATTTAGTATACATCTATAATTCCAAAGAAGAAAGGTATCCTAGTATGATCATCAATCACGAGTTCTAGAATCTTCAGATAAATTAATTTATCTGCACTCTGCAATGTAACATACCTCCTGCTGCTGTCTGGCTTTAGACAAATTCTGATCATGTCTCTGCATGCATTAAAGAAAATAACAATATGTTAGTTAATCACCATGAACTGAAGTGTCGTTCCAAAAGGCACCTGTTAGTTAATCATTGAAAGAGGAGGGGAACTTACATTATCCTTTTTAAAAGCAAGTCTACGTTCCTCACTCTTTGTCTTACCATCAAGCACATCAATAAAATTAGGCTGCCAAAGAAACAATCAATAACTAAAACACTGACCACATAGGTAGAACATAACATAAAACAATATAAAATGGGAAAACACCGAATAGCCAAAGTCCAACTTCTGAGAATGATATCGACCATAAACATAGACAGCCACACTGACCACAAACGATTGTACAATGTCAATGTTGGCCTCAGAAGTGGTAGCAGTCTCCACATGCTGTACAAAAACCTTCCTAGCCTTCAATTCCTCTGTTACAAATCAAGAACAATGCATTAGCTTTGCCAAAGTAACAATGAGTGGTCATTGTAAAATGGGTACAAAAAGTTGCCAAAAATTCAAGGAATACGGAAAAATTGAAATGTGAATTGGACCAAAAATACAGAATAGCTGATTTCAGTTGGACCATCAAACTGAATAAAGAAAAGGACTCTAGCCTAAAAAAGTTATTAGATATCAGTTAAAGTTCGAATAAATTTTACTCACAATATACAAATAAAATCGAAGGAAAAGTCATATTATCAGTGATTTATCAAAGTTCTTTAAATTCATGATAGAAAACGAAAGGAAAGCTGATATTAACTTGCTTACCTATCCCAGAAGAACCAGAGATTGACAGCTTCTCCAAGTCCAGTAATGGCCGCTTCAGTGGTCTCTCATTGATTTCAAGCCCTGCAAACACAACCAAATATTAAAACTAAAAATCAAAGAAAAAAAAAAAGCGCCTAGAAAGAAAGAACGTGAGAAAGGATAACTTACAGAAAGCTTCAAGCGGAGGCTGAGTGGCTTTGCGTTTAACCCTAACAATGACAGGCTTGTCATTTGTGGGTTTTGGTCGAGCTGAAGAGCTCTCACCGTCGTTGGTGGCCATTAAAACAAACAAACCGTACAGCCAAAATCAAGTCCAGGGGTTCCGGGCTTGCAGCTTTGTAGACCTGCAATTGGGAAGTTTTAGAGAAATGACCTCCAAGTTTGATGCTTTCTAATTGTTTATGCTATGTTGACCCAATTTGCTTCAGTGATGAAAAGACCAATATGCCCTCAAGCATAAAAAATTTGATTAGGAGTTGAGCAATTTGTCTAGCAGTTAATATCTTTCTCAAACATATATAACTCGCACTCTTTTATAATTTCAACAAGCCAAATGTTGAATACCTGTACTGCGATTAATTTCTTTAGCATGCGAGTCTACACAACTCTCCGTTTCTTTACCCCTCAAAAAAAATAATGCTGATTACGAAACAGGTAAAAGAAAAGTTGAAAACTTTAGCGTGAATGGACCGGAACTGATGACGAAGACGGTGGCGATAAAATACTTCGACGGTGGCTGTTCGTTCGGGCAGCTGGATTCCGACGGCGGCTGGAAGCTGTGGTCGATGGTAGTCACACTAAGCTGCTGGAGTGTTGGTCGTCGACAGTGACGCCGATTTTGGCTTGGTGGCTGGTCCTAGTAGGTTTGTTTTGTAAGCTTTTGTTAGCTAATTGCTGAGGGACTTGAGTTGGTGGGTGCTGTAAGCTTTCGCGGAAGTGAACACCGAATACTGAAATTAGGCATCTGAGTTAGAACCCCCACTCACACAACAAAAAAACAATCCGTTCGGTTTGGATATCGATTCGGATTTTTTTAACCCGAACGGAAGTACAAACCGATTGGTTTTAGTTTTCATCTCATTGAGGTTTTAAAGGTGAACCCAAATCGAATGCCCACCTTGGCTGCCACAGTTGGGCTATGGCAATTATCAAATATTTTGGTAGCTGGATTCAGTAAATCTCAAACGGGCTGTTGATCACCACGGCCCTGCCCTTTTTGTCAAGCCTCTTCAAAGGGTGTATAAGTTTTGAGGGCAATTTCTTTTTCTTATGGACTCATGGATTTCATAGAGATCAAGGCCCAATTACAGGTTTTCCTTTTACTTTTGGGTTATTTGTCCCATAAATTAAGATTTTCACATTTTTAAGTAGTGAATTAAAGATTATCGTTAAATAAATTATAATTCACCCTATTGTTATTTATAAAATGTTGGCCATCCATCTATTTAAGATAATAAAAAGGACGAAGCATTCCTTTCATGAATCCCCAACCTAAGAATAAAATCAAAAAGTGTTCTATAATGGATTTATTTTTCTCCATACCTACAATGTCTTGCTAAAGGCACTCAACTTGTTAAAATAAAAAGATGTTCAAGGAATTGAAGGCTGACAGAACACTGATTATAAAAAAAAAAAAAGGGTAAATTTGTCTTTTTTGCTGTACATATAAATTGATATTTTTCATTTTCTATAATAAAATAGATCTATTTTGTAGTTGCTTTTGAACTTGCAATGTTGCTTAATTTATGGCTCAAGAGTGTTGGACATTAGGCGATGATGCACAACCATTCATTTCTTGTACCACAGCTAACAATTATGTTGTAGACTTCAATTTCTATACTATAGACAGCCGTCCAGGCCTCCACATTGAAAGCAATATTGCTACAATTATATAAATATGTGGGACGGTGGTAAATTGTTGATTTTTATGTCCCTTTATATTGCCATTTCACATATTCATTGACCAAAACCTGTTTGGGCAAGCAAATGAAAATGAAATCTAAACTGAATTTAACATGCAACTGCCAACAATGGCGACCCTAAAGAATTAATAATTGATGTCGGGAGTTGGTTTTTGTTGAACCGAATATTAATTTTGAGGTTCAACTTGTGGTGCCATTAATTAACTTGGCTTGTGAATTTGCATAACCTGTGTTGTTTTGGTACCAGCTCGAGCGCGTTCCGCCATTAATGCTGTAATATCTGAAACTTAATTCGGATCTCCAATTTCAGGTCCTTGTGTTTTTTCTTCGATGTTGCTAGAACATTAGTTTAAGTTGTTCCCAACTTTTCTTGCATCAATTGTAAGACTGTTCAGTAGCATTTATTGCGGGTTTAGATCATTTCACTAATCTTTCATAAACATACAATTAATAGTTATTAGATAATAATATAAAACTAACTAAATCTTAGTCTTATATTGTTATATATAGACGTGTCATAAAAGATTATAAAGAGTTAAGTACATATCAACTCAACGCTGAATTTAAATCTACAATATAATTATTTCAAATATTTAGTTCCTCCCCAATATTTTTTTTATGGTTGATCTCTAAATTTTCGTGTATTGTGCATAATATACCAAAAATTCGACATTTAAAACGAAAAAAAAAAAGTTTGAGGAGTGTGCCTAAGAATTTGAATTTTTTTTTTGAAAGAAATAATTCCATTAACATTAAGAACTACAATTATCAAAGATAACAACTTAGGTGTGGTAGAAAATTTTCCAACTAAACATAAGAATCCTTACAACGAACATAATATTTTGCTAAAGCATCCGCGGTTGAATTACGAACCCTTGAGACATGTCGAACTTGAAAAGAATGCTTTGGAGAAGGTAAGTGCTTCACTTCATAAATATGCCAAAACAAGTTATGGGACAAGCAGTAATCTAAAGAATTGATTCCTACAGCCTTAGCCACACAACATCATTAGAGAAAACCCCTTGATTGATTCCTACAACCATCACCAAACCATAACGGTTGTGCATAACAGCACCATGACCCACTACACCCTTATTTGCATCTGCTGGATCAATATTCATTTTCATCCAATCCACAGGTAGTGGCTCCCACTATAGATCTTCATGCCTATTACTACTTAATTAGAAATATTGGCAAAAGGATTCCAAAATTCCTTGAGCCTGTGCACATATATTTTGCGGCTTACTAGATTGTCCCCTAACCATCATATTGTTTTGTGCCTCCCAAATACACCACATAATCATCACCAACAAGCAGAATTCAATGCTAGATAAGATGGAAATAGCATACTCAAGAAAATCCCAAAAATCATTAACATAATCACACAAAACTAAATTTGGAAAAATTGCATCCTTCCATGCTCATTGTGCAAAATCACAATGAAACAAAGAATGCATCAGGGTCTTATATGAAAGGTTACACAAGCTACAACAAGCATCAGATAGTACCTTTCTATTTGTTAGATTAGCCTTTGTCAGAAGCACATTATTAAGAGCTCATCAAAGGAAAATCTTTACCTTAGGGAGCACCCTCAAAGTCTAAATCAGATTCCATTGCTTAGACATCCTAATTGATGTTCCAGCAACTGAGGAATCCCAAATCTGTACAGCCAGATGATACCTAGATTTTTAAGTATACAGCCCACAATTACCAAAATCCAAAACACATCATCTTCCACGAGCATAAAAAGGAGCTTCAATTTTAGAATCAGTTCAACATCTATTCCCAGGGTCAATCAGATAATCCACTATCGAGCCAGTGATAATGAAATTGGTGAGATAAGCATGAAAGTACTTGGTCTTGGCAACCAATTACTATCATAAGCATTAATGCTATGACCATTTCCAACACGCCGAGAAAGACCTATTGTGATAGTACTCGTTCCCAAAGAATACTCTGCCATATATAAGAAGGATTAGAACCTAATTCTACATAAAAAAATAAAGGTCACGCCGAAAATATCCGGTTCAAAATACCTTTGAAACCAGAAAATCATCATAAAACAACAACCGCCACCCCTTGCTCAGTCAGCATGGCTTGGTTAAAGTCATATCCTTATTCACAACATCTATAACCCGCCGCACAAGCATATGTTCTATAGTCAATTCCCATTACTAATTAGTTGGATTTGACGAAGAAAACAACTTCATTAATTATTGTTCAACAATACTTCCCATCTTAGCCATATTTGTATCCATCTGACCCTCTTGATCTAATAGCCCCTTAATCAAATTCTGTCGTTGCCTCATGGAAGCATAAAAATGAAAAAAAAAATTGTGTATTCTTCTCCCCTTCCTTCATCCATGAAACGTGAGCCCTTATTTTCTAGTATAATTGATATTTGTAAAACAAGTCATCAATCTCTCTTTAAACGCCGAAGCTCATTAGCATCACTGTAATGTCTGTAAGTTTGTCGAAAAGCCTTTAATTATGAATACTTGCCATCGAAGCGCCTACGCCACCCTTTAAATTCCACTAAACTCCATTTAGTAAGGGCATACACAATTTTCACAACCTTTTATTGGAAAAGCAAAACAAGATCACCCTGGCTAACAGCACCCATCCAACAATCACTGACCAGACCCGTACAAGCTTGATAAGCCTTCTAGCCCACTTCATAGTGAAAACGAGCCTTCAACCTTCTATCTTGAAAAGAGCCCTCTAAACCAGTAAGATTTGAAAGAATAGGACAATAATCCAACCGCCAAGAATCAAGATGAGTAACTGTTGAACATAAGCCCAAATCTTGTCAAGCGCAATTACTAAAAAACCTATCCGAGCATTCCTCCACCAAACCAACGTCATGCCGCCGATTAGCCCAAGTTAGTGCTGGCGCTATATGGTTCGATTCGGTTTAGATAGAAAACCGAACCGAACTAAAACCGATTGGTTCTCTTAAATTAGAACCGAACGCAACTCAAAATTTAAAACCAAACCGAACCAATGGTTGTGTGGTGCGAGAAAAGCGGCTATCAACTGCATGTATGGTGTCAGAGAGGAGCGGCTACCGATGGTAGAAATAGGATGAGGTGATTAGAGTGTGAGGGAGGGTGTGCTGCCGCTGTGTTTGAGAGATGAGTGTGTGAGATTTAGGTTTCTATTCACTTTACCTATATATATGAATATTCAAATATTTTTTATTTTTAAATGAAAGAACTGAATGATTTTTCTATTCAGTTCGGTTTCCAAACCATTCAGATTTTATCTTTAAAACCAAACCGAACCAAATCGAAAAATACTAGTTTAGTTCGGTTAAATAAAACTAAACCGAATGCCTACCTCTAGACCAAGTATAAGGGCACCCCAAATCCCATATCAGTTAATTCACAGTCCCAAAAAATGAAAGAGATTGTACACTAAGGTGGCTATTGTCTTTGTACAATTTTAAAATAGAGTTAGCAATAAATGCATGGATAGGGATATTTCCACCCCATTATTTACGTAAACCCACCCCACTTTTAAAAAATATTTACAATAAATGCACATTTTTTCTAATAAATACAAATCAACAAAAAAAATTATATAATTAATCAATAAATTGTTCTTATATTTTTTCTTACTTAGTTTTTTTTATTATTAAAGTAGTTTTAATATAAGTGCTATTTAATTATTTTGCTTTATGACATAAAATGACCCACTTGCCCGAAAAAATATGTGTTCTTGTATCTAATACTTTAAGTACTTAATTTTGTAACTTATAATCTAACTTCTTAAATGAAGTCTAATAATTTTCAATATTTTACATGTAAATGACATAAATTTGACAACCTAATAATTTAATGAGTATTTTCTCATAAAGATATTACGTTAGTTTAATTAAAAATTGATAATCATACTAATAAAGTAGAATTAACTATTTAGAAACAATGAATTTTGTATAAAATTAAAAAAACTGTTGAAGTTAAATTAAATTTTTGGTATTTTTACCCTTTAAGGATATAGTAGTCAATTTAAATTTAGGTTAAAGTAATCTTATTAGTCAAATATAATAAAAAATCTAAATCACAACAAAATAAATTAAGATAGATTTAATTGATTAATTCTTCTGAATTCTTCTTTATTTGAAATTTTTAAAAATAATGAAAATTTTTTGTAATTATTTTCTAAAAATGAGGTGGATTTGCAAAATTTGTGGGATGTACATATCACCACCCTAAATGCATATACCTAAACTTTGTTGAAGCAAAGTTTGTTGTTCGCGAGTACTATATTTATTTATAAATTAGCCCTTAAACTTTAAAATCTTGACGTTTTAACCCAAGTTTTACTTACTTGTTTTTATGTTGTGACCCCTACTATATTTACCTCTATGATGTTTGACCCGTTAAATTTAAAATTCTAGCTCCATCCCCCTAATTACTAGGTTGAGACCCACGTATAGGAAGAACAATCAACAGACTACATTTTTAAATCACGAATTCACTGATACTAATTGGTTTAGATAACATATTTCTGGTCTTAAAAAATAATTTAGCACTATACTTAATATAATATATGCTATCCTACCATACTAGTAATATCATTGTACTTGCAGAGTTTAATTAAGTTCTATTCATCGCTATTAATTTGTCAAGAGATAAAGGAGTTAATTATTTCGTCAGCCAAACTTTCTAAATATTATTAATTTATGCTATAATTAAGGATGGTAAAAATCCCTACAGAGACGGGTACTTTCGGGGATTTTCTCCATTCAGGGAGGGTATGGGGATAATTTCATACTCAATTTCTTATTCGGAAAAAGGACGGGAAATTTTTTTTACCTTATGTCTTATTCGGGGAGGGGACAGGGATGAGGTGGAATCCCCATCCCCTACCCATTTTCCCATTTAATTTTTAATTTTTAAAATTACTAGTAAATAAATTATAAAATTATAAATATTGCTAAAAATAACAAATATCAAAATATTTATATTATTAAACTGTTAGGCCTAATTAACTAATTAAAGTCCTAAATTTTTATTTAGGACATTAAAAAGGCCGGGTAGATTCTATTAGCCCAAAAATTTTGTTTTAATCTTAATATTCATTAAATATTTTAAACTTAAATCTATTTTTTATTTATTTTTAGATGTTATAATTGCCCACAACGAATCACAATTTTAATATCTAATCTAATATAATCCAATATTTACTCTTGATTTGCTCTGACTTAACTATTGTATTATAAAGGGAATAGTCCACATTTATAAAGTGCCCACGCCACCATTGAAAAAGTTAATTTTGAATTTAAATTCGATTTTATTTGTAACAATTTTGTATTAGACTATTAATTTGTTTATGATAGTTTGTAAAAGAAGTTTGTATCCCTTGCATGCTACATTACTTACTAATTTAATGTATGTGACTTTTGTAATAGATATTAATGTAATATATATTTTGAATTTTACTTTTATTTAAATTTTTTATTTTAATATGATTAACTTAAAATCGAAAATAAAAAAATGTATCAGTTATTCAGGGATCGGAGACCCTTGAGAATCCCTTATTATTATTCAGGGAGGGAATGGGGATTTTCTTAAATAATTCTAACAGAGACGGGGAGAGGACGGAGACATACGCAAAATATCGGAGATGAATACTGGGAGATTGGTCCCTGCCCTCCCCTCTACATTGCCATCCCTAGCGATAATCTGGTAGTTTTATTTCTACCTCAAAGAATATTTTGAGCACAATCTGGTAGTTTTATTTCTACCTCAAAGAATATTTTGAACCACTGAAAATTACGCATGCATATGGTCTTTGGTAGTGACGTTGAGTCTTACCATACAAGTTTAGACTTTTTGGTCAAGTGCTTTATCAAATATCAAAGCAGAAGTCTCGAATTTTGATCTATTGTAAATTTGTAATGATGATCGATTTTAATTTCAATTAATTTTTCCTTTTCAAGCTCTTGCGTCAATCTTTTGAATTTCTTTTCTTAGCTCGTTTACTTCTCTTAGGTTTTTGTCTGAATTTCTTAAATCCATATTTGACACGAGAAATTATATTAAGACGCATTTGATTTTAGTTTCGTGACTTGACCTATCAATTTAAGCTTGAAAACAAGTCTTTAATTACCCTAAATTATATCCTTACAAATCAAACTTAAATTTTTTATCCCGCAATTGACCTAATTTAGCTCCCATGGGTCATAGTCATGACGTGCTTGAAAAGATACTGCCATGTACTAGGTTTAATTTATTTAATTCCTCTATAACTTGAATAAAGTTCAAAGCTTGAAATATTACGCGAATTGATCCAAAATAGGGCAACGTATATACATTCTTGTTTGAGTAAAGACTAAGGTAGCATTTATTTTTTTGTTTGGAACCTAAATGAGTTTAAATTTTTCTAAAGTATGAATGGATCTAAATACGGAAATTTGAATGACATATTTATTCTTTTTTATATCTGAATATAAGTGGCATCTTGTTTGTTTTTATAATAAAAAAATCTTAAACTTGATTGTTTGATATTTATATCTTTATAAATTAAAACAAAAAAAGAGAATTAGATTTTATATTTTAGAAAATAAGTTATTTTACAGAGATATTTTTAGAATATAATATTTATTTGTCATTCAGACATTTTCCTATTAAGATAAAAGTCACAATAATTTATTTTTTATTCAGATATAAATCTCTAAAAATCAGACATAAGTTTCAAAAAACAAACAAACAAATTTTGAAAAAAGTCTGAAATTAATAAAATTTCAGATTTCAAATATTTAACAAACAACCTCTAACTAATAGTCTTGAAAATACTCCAAAAGTGTAATAATTTTCTATTGCAGAGTTGATGGATATGTTCATGATACGCAGGTAATATCTATTTGCTTATTGGGCTGAGTTTGTTCATTTTTTTTATTAACTTTTTAGTTTATTTATCATTTTTAAGTCCTTGTTTGAATTCCTCGAATTCTCATTTCACGTTAAGAATTTATGTTCAAATGTATTTAATTTTAATTTTGGAAACGACAGCTATGCCCTGATATAATTTTTTTTAAAATCTTCTTTTAAAGCAAATAAACTAAATAAATGTGTTTATGAACATTTTAACCATTGAATGAAAGGTACATATGATAATTAAAAAAAATATTATTAAAAACAGAGCAATGCATCTAAAACAACCGAGATTTCTCATGTATTCTTTTTATTCATACTTATCTAAACTTAAGTAAAATTTAAATTTATTTAGACTTTCAGATTAGAAATGGGAAAAGGAAAATCTACATAATTTAATATATTAGTTTTTCTTACTAGATGAGTCCAAAAAGATCTAAATAGTATAATATTCAGGCCAACTTTGAGTTTCGTTCTTTCAAAGGTTCACTAAAACTAGAAAGATCCCATAAATTAAAAAATTATGTAGGTAATAAAATTTATGGCCCAAAATAATTTGGTGGGCACTACCTCATGGCTGATGTCACGCGATAATGACTGTTTTTTTTCATTCTTTCTCTCAAAAGAAAATTTCTTCGAATAATTTACGGACACAATAAACAAATTATGTTTTGAAGGAGGGTACTTTAATTGATAGTGTTGTATCTTCTAGCTTAGGCGCTGTCAAATAGTTAAAAATAATAATAAAAATCAATAAAATTTCATTTTCTGACATTGGCTAGACTGATGGAAATGGTCTTTCAATGGTATTGTATTAATAATTTAAAAAAGAATATTGTTTAAATTAAAATAAGCTAGGATGATATTGTTGGGATACAGCTTGTTCAATTTTTTTCCCCTTTATTATAACTTGTTCTAATTCTTATTATCAAATCAAGGTCGTTAATTTCGTTTAAAACTTAAAATGAAAGAGAATAATTTTAAATTCGAAAATGAATTTGTGAGACAACTAAAGTTACCTTTGAGATTGAGGTTGGACAGTTGTAGTTTAAAAGTTACAGTATTAAAATGTTTGGTAAATATTAACTGTTATAACTTGAAAGTTATGCTGCTATAACTTGAAAGTTATACTGATATAATTTTTCACGTGTATAATGAAAAATCTATTATATTTTCTATAATTTTATCAAAATTATTATTTAAAATTTATATTTATTACATATTATTCATTTTTATTTTATAATTATAATTTTTTTTTCTACAGAAACTATAAGTTAAAATTTACAGTACTATTCCAAACTCATTCTAAATAAATTAGGAACTTTGTAAATAGTACAAAGTAGAAGTGGATTGAATGTTATTATATTCAAGATGAGAGTACGCAAAATGGTGTAAATGTTGGGTCTCCTAAGTTACGCGAGATTCACATTTCCAAAAAACAAAAAAAAGTTACGCGACATTCACGGCTGGCCCACGTAATCCCACTGCTTTTTTTTTTTTCCTTATATATTTTTCTATTATAAGTTAAAATAAATGTAATTTCAGGAAATTCTATGGTATCCTTTATTTATAGTGTGTAAGGCTGTAAGTGGACCAATCACGAACTGCCAAGATTTGAGGACGAAAGGGGACACTTGGCATAACAAGAAGGCTCACCCAAGTCATTCGTGCGCCTTTGATTCCTTCGCGTATCGTCTGATTAATTTGCTTCACCTGTTTGTTTGTCTGCCAAGCGGTGTCGATCCAGCAAAAGCCGTCTACTTTGATTTTCCATGCCGAAGCAAATTTGTCTGGCGTGATTGCTGATGGAAATTTAATTAACAAGTAATCATCAACTGAAGCAAATTCAAATTTGTTTGGAACAAAAATCAACACACAAATCGTAAGAATCTACCGAAAGTATATATTTCTCTTTTTGTTACGGAGGTATAATAAATTAGTGATCCATATTTTTTTTTGTTATTTTCGTTTTCTTAAAAGTAAAATAGTGCGGCAAAATCTAAATAATTTATTTTTTATTTTTAATCTCGTAGACCCGAAAACTTTGTCTAAGAAGCAGTTAAAAAAAATCCTTAGAAGCAGATTCTTTCCTATTGAGTAGATGAATTGAACATAAACTTCTCGATTAAACGAATTGGTAGGGATTTGATGTCTTGTTAAATTACATGTTAATGCATGCAACCGATCAAAACATTAATGTTATCAAGGTATATTAATAGGATTTTATTATTATAAGATTGGTGTAACATTCCCTCTTTTTGGATTCTTGATACATGTTTTTTTTTTAATTTTAAATAATAATAAAGTCATAAATATACATATGACAAGAATCAACAAGTATTTTAATTTGTGATAATTTTGTAAACTTTTAATTAATAAGCACGAACTGGTTGGGATTTGGTAATGCATTATATTATGCATTAATGCATGCATGCAGTTGATCAAACCATTAATGTTGTCAAGGTAAAGGGTGGTGGTCGACATAAAACCACATTTTATGCGCACAGCCACATTAATTAATATGTCAATTTTTTAAACGTTAAATTTTATTTAATTCCCATTTTTTTTTGTTTTTTTTTTCCTTTTTCTTGGGAAAACAGAACAGGAATTGTGGTATGTGTCATTCTCCATGGCCAACGTTTCTGACTCTTCCACACAACTCTACTTCTCCCCTTTATTCAATTCACTAAACATATGCACATAACTATTGAGATCCAATTCATATCTAACTACGAGATCTTAACAATTCGTAGAGCCGTAGCAACTTTTCACATTTTCACCTCTTAGGATCTGGGATAATTATTTACTTAGTCTTAAAATCGAAAATATTTAATAAATTTAAAGAAACATACAACGGGGATATTCTAGATAATTGACTCAAACCCTAGAGACTATAATAATATTTAGCTTAACAGAACTTATTTAAATCACTCTCTTAATATTTTGAGAAAGTTTTAAATAATGTGATTCTTACCATATGTACTTGTTAACCAATCAAGTAATTTACATGTGATTGGAAAGAATCTACTATATATATATAGAGAGAACAATAATCTCGTATGAGATAGTACTCATCTTACGGTGAACAACACTGTCACGTGGTATTATCTAATAAATATACGGTTTCAATATTGTTTTCAGACCACATATAACTTCCCCACAAGCTCATAAATAAAGAAAATAAATTAATTCACTATTTTTTTAAAATTTTTAAAATCCTTTATAAGACGCCCTGGCAAACAGAATTGATTAAGCCCAACGGCCAAGACAAAGCAGTAGCGCATGCACACACTGTAAAATTCTCTTGGCCATTATGCCTCTAAACAGCAATATTCTTCAATGGCTTAGCCTTGTGGGGGCGATATGGCTTCAATCCATAAACGGAACCAACTCCAACTTCCCTGCTTACTCCTCTCAACTCAAGCAACTCCTCTCCCTCTCCCAGCTCCAACTCAACAACCTCGCCTTCGCTTCCGACGCCGGAAAACTCTTCGGTTGGATCTCCGGCGTCGCCACCGTCTACTTGCCCCTCTGGCTTGTCCTCCTCATCGGTTCCACTCTCGGCTTGATCGGCTACGGCTTGCAATACCTCTTCGTAACGCACGCCATTTTCCATCTCTCTTATGCCCACATTTTTTTGCTCACTGTTTTAGCCGGCAACAGCATCTGTTGGATCAACACCGTCTGTTACGTAGTCACTATTAAAAATTTCCCATTTGATCGCCAAGTTGCCGTGGGGATCACGTCTAGTTACTTGGGGTTGAGTGCAAAACTTTACACTAGTGCTGTTAATGCTATAGAAACTTCATCACCAAACAAAAGGGCTAAACTGTATCTCCTTTTCAACTCTATATGCCCTTTACTAGCTTGCGTTGTTACATCACCGGTTGTGAGAGAGATTGATGATCGTGTACAAGAATCATCATCTAGAAGAAGAACGAGGGGTGGGTTTGTTTTCATGTTTGTTGTAACAATAGTCACCGGATGCTACGCCGTTTTGGGAAGCTTGGACTTGTCCAAGTTGAAGGCTCTACTGCCACCGGTTAAGAATTTGATTGGTATTGTCGTTTGCTTATTAGCACCACTACTGATTCCATTAGGGGAGAAAATTAGATGTTTTGTCGAGGATAAAAGGTTGATAAATAGAGTTAAAAAGGTGCATAATTCGACCAGTATTGAGGAAGTTTCGTCAAGATTGGAGAATGGGGTGGCGACGAAAGAAGAGGAGGATCATCAACCGAGAGATGATGATAGTGATGGGATTCAACATGGGTCGGGTGTTAAGGAAGAAATTGGAGCCATGCTGATGCTACAAAGAGTTGATTTTTGGTTGTATTTTTTTGTTTATTTCTCTGGTGCAACACTTGGCCTCGTGTTCTTGAACAACTTGGGACAAATCGCTGAGTCCCGTGGCTGCTCCGGAACTTCTTCTCTCGTTTCCTTATCCTCTTCATTCGGTTTCTTCGGCCGCCTCATCCCGTCGCTTTTCGGTTATTTTTTCTCAAGGTAAATTAATCAACTTATATTTCGTTATCTCCCTATTTTTCATAGGCAAAACAGCCGCGACGCCCTGTAGTTTGATTAAGTGATTTGAAAAACACTCTATTGTTATAAAGAAAAATGGTGATACAGACTTCGTTTTAATTTCTTTAAGATTAAAAAAAGAAAAATCATATGTAGAAACAAGAGGGTATCTATATCCATTTCCCTATATAAACCCCCACGAAGTGACTAATGTACTTTTGCATTTTTTTCCCATTAGGATTTTCCCTTCTGCTTTTTTTTTTTTAATTTAGTGGTCTAATCAAATGGTTGCATCTACTTCTGAGAGGTGTTTAATGGGACAAAAAAAATTAAAAAAAAACATGTACATGAATATCCATTTGACTTTTGCGGAAGCAAACTTTTAATTATTTTTTATTTTTTATTTTTTTACAGGAGTAAGCACATGATTCCGAGTCCAGCTTCAATAGCAGCATTAATGGCACCGATGGCAGGAGCTTTTATGTTACTCCTCAACAAAACCAACGTAGCTCTGTACACAAGCACTGCCGTTATAGGTGTCTGCAGCGGAGCAATTACTTCAATATCGGTGGCCACAACAACCGAGCTGTTTGGGACCAAGAATTTCAGCGTGAATCACAACATTGTTGTTGCAAATATTCCAATTGGGTCCTTTCTTTTTGGGTATCTAGCAGCACTTGTTTATCACAAAGAAAGCCATAATGCACACAATGGCAAATGCATGGGAATGGCTTGCTACAGAAGCACTTTTATTTTCTGGGGTTCTTTTTGTCTTTTTGGTACATTTCTAGCTTTGATATTATACGCACGTACACGAAAATTCTATTCACAAAGACACTAACCCAAAAAAATATATATATATATACAAAATGAATAGAGTCTCGTATATAGAGATTACTTTTTATCACGTTTATGGCACTAAATTAAATGTGTAAATGTATTATTGTATGAGAATGTACATGTCAGCTGTGATGTGATTAAGAGGGCAGCAAATACTTGACGTGATTTTGATTATGGAAATGCCGTGTGGCTTGCGGCTTGTGGCTTGCGGCTTAATAACTAGCAACCACAAATTGAGTATCTCTGTGTGGCATGTACAGAGCATCACGCAAAGCAAATTTGTACTCTTGATTCGCGAATATGATGATAAGGATCTCATATTTTAAATTATGTTTAATACAACTTACGGTTATGAAAATTTCACTTATTAGTCGATCTGATTCTATTATTTTATTATTCATTTCTTTTACTGAAACCCTAGTTATAAATTACAATAGATGTAATTTAAGAAAGTATAATTATGTATAAATGTTCTAATTCAAGACCTGTACTTTATTAAAATTTAAAAAAATATTAAATTATATAATATAATAATATGATAATATTATATTATTATACTATTAAATTATATATTTTAATAATATTTCCGAACTTTAAAAAAGGTTCAATGTTATGTGTGTACACATACATATGCAAAAGAGACTGTACCCTTAATTCTTGAAAACGATGATAATTATGTGGGGGTCACTGTCAATCTGTCATATTGCATAAAGGAAGAGGATATGATTTTGATGTTGAGTTCACACATCTGACATCATTATGTGCTCATGATGACCAATGTTGCGCCGAATGGCTATTGTACACGTAGTACGAAAAATTTATAACACATTTTTAAGGATGCAGCTTAGTTACTATAATTGCACGGTACCACAACTGTATTTAGTCATTGAATTTAGTCAATAATTGTTATTAGAATTAGATTGATAATGACCTGATCAAATCACATGATGCAGTATAACTCAGAATATCTGTGATTTTATCCCATTTTTAAACTAAATGAGTAAACGAAAACTACAAATTCTAACTTGTACAATTTTTTTAGTATAATAATGTGATCAGTTGAATAAATCACATGCTCCATATGATTTATTTTTATTTTTTAATTCAACTAATCTTTTCTTATACCATGATAATTTGTGTTAAATAGCAATTAATTACTATCAATATTTTATTTAATTTAAAAAATTAATAGTTTTTTGCAGAAAAATTGAGACGAGGTTTTGATGATCAATTGACAACATTTTTCTAAAAATTCAATCTTGATAAATAATTAACCCTTTATCTTTTTAAAAATAGACAATCAAAGTGTTTTTTGGTAAATTAATTTTTATCTATTTAAATGAAGATATGAGCGTTACTTTCCTCATAATGATTAAACCATATTAAGGCCACGTTTGGTTGCTGAAAAATAAGGCTGGAGAGGAGAGATCTTCCATTTCCTCCATAATTTCTTTTGTTCGGTTGGTAAAAGTGAATTGGGAATTAAATTCCGTCATACTCCCAATTTCTGCTATTTGAGAAATTTGATTTCTGTATTGAAAAGTAGAGAAATTTGGATTCCACCCCACGAAAAAGTCTTGTTTTCCTATTTTACCCTCATTTAATTTTAAATTTTTCAATTTTATCCCTAAACAAATCTAAATGGAAAAAGCGCTAATTCTCTGCTAAGCTTCTCACTCAAAATCGGATGATCCTCTCTCTCTCAACTTCCGCCGTCTGTCACCGGCAATTAAAAGCATCGGTGATGGTTTTTTAGCATACAAAATTATTCGAAGTTTCAGCAGCCTCTCACATCTTCCTTATAGCTTCAATCTCTACAGCCTCGGCTTCGATTTCAACTTTGATTCAATCTCAGCTTCGATCTCTCAGCTTAGAACGGTACAACGACTAGTGATATTTTCAATTTCGATTTCTCAGCGTCGATCTCTCAGCCTTCGGTCTCAGGTTCTCAATTTTATTTTTTAAATTTAAGAATTTCTTCCCTTGAGTTTAAAGCATGCATGCTTAAAAAGATGAACAATGGTTTATGATAGATCCAAGGCACCTGCTTCTGAGGCTCTAGAAATTCTCAGCTGACAAGAGAAAATATATATATATATATACCAGGTTAGTGAAAGGCTTTTAATCGACTAAATATTTATATATATTATAACATACATAAGTTGGGATCTATAATGTCGACGGCTGTTGTATCTTATTCATCATCATATATATTCATTGAGATTCATTAGGATGAGTTTTAATTGTTTGATTGGTTTGAAAATTAATTAGCAATTTCATTGTCTGAAAGATGCAACAATAACACAAGCATTGAGTTCTAATTTATTGAGAACAATATTAATTAATTGTAGCTTGAGTCATTTTTAAATGATTGATTCTGGATTCAATTTTTTTTTTAATGGTGATGCTGGATTTTATTTTTTTAATTATTAGAAATTGTTGCTTGTCTCTGTGGATTTGAATTTTGAGTCATTTCATTTTTTTTTTGTTTGAGATTCATATCATTAATTCCTATTTGAAAATGAGATGGGATTATAAGATGGCAATTTGATTATAGTTTGTCAATGCTTTTGGATTATAAAAAAATGATTATACACCTTACAGGTAATTACTGTTGTTTGTAATTTGCATGAATGACATTTGCATTGGATGGTTTGGTTTTTTTGATTGATTGTTGCTTTGTTGTGCAGTTGGGAAGGAAATTGTGGTTGATAACTGCACTGGGTTGCAAGGGTTTTTGGTGTTCAATGCTGTTGGTGCTAGAACGCCCATCTGTAGATTATGGAAAGAAGTCAAAGCTTGGCTTCACTATCTACCCTTCTCCTTAGGTACCTATACCCGTTGTTGACTTAAAGCCATGATGATGTACTCCAATTTCTTTCCATTCATCATTTGTTATTTGCATTTGGTGACATGGATGAAGAAATTATAAGCTGTGAGCTTGTTTGGACTTTGGACCATTTAAATAAGCATGGCATAAAAAATTAGGATCCATAGCTGTTATCAGTCTATTTTTATAGGAGTTGTCACTATCTTGCTATTTATTATACATGCTTATGTACAGATATATTATAACTTCATTGATTTGTACCATATTATATTTCAGGCATCAATAGCAGTTGTGGAGCATCATAACAGTGTTTTGTCTACTCGTTCCCTTCTTGAACACACAGATGTTGTTGCGCTATTAGACAATGAAGCTATTTATGGCATCTGTAGGAGATCCTTAGATAGTGAGAGGACAACTTACACTAATTTGAATCGATTGATATCTCAAATCATATCATCTTTGACAACTTCATTGAGGTTTGATGGAGCTATTAACGTTAATATTACAGAGTTCCAGACCAACCTTGTACCATATCCTCGTATCCATTTCATGTTTTCATCATATGCCCCTGTCATCTCTGCTGAAAAAGCATACCATGAATAGCTTTCAGTTCCAGAGAAAATTATTTAAGAAGATTAATGGTCTTAAAATGGAGAACAACTTAAAGCAACCACTCAAATTACTCGTGATAGTGCGGCGCTTAATGTTTTTACAGTCTTTGTGATGAGGATAGAGAAGCATGGGTTAAACTTATCCTTGATGGGGAAATTTAACTCATGCTTAGATGTTATGCCTTACTAATGTCTAGCTTAACTCATTGGAGCATTTGATATTTGAGCACTTAAAATTTGAATAAGTATTTTTTGTTATGTTTTGCCTTTTAATATTCTGGAATGTCTTTGAAATTTGAAGAAGTTATAGTCATATTTTGAAATTTGCTAAGTATTTGTTATTATTTCATTGGAGCATTTGAAATTTAATACTTTTGTAGTAATATTATGGGTTATTTTTGAAATAATATTAATATTTCTTATTTAAAAAGAAATACATTTGATAAAAACACTTGGATAATAATTGGTAAAAATAAATGTAGTTAGGATGTTGAGAATGAAACATTAACATTGAGGCCAATTTTTAAAATAATTAAACATATCTGTAGTTTTTAAATTAATTTAATAATAAATATTAGAAATCTAATACAAAGGTAAATTTGTCCTGATAAAAAATTATAAAATTTCTTTCATTTGCTAATTCTATTTTAAACCGAACAAAGAAAATTAAATTCTCCACCCCTTTCTTCTCTTTTCCTTTCTCCTACTCTCTTTTTCTCTCCTCTCCTCTCCTCTCTTTTCCTACAACCGAACATGGCCTAAGTGGCTTGGGTCGACTTTTTATACATTAGCTTTGAGCCTCGCGAACCATCGGCTTAGGCACAGGCTTTTTTTGTTGATTCCCAGTCAAGAACAGTCTTATATTCTCTGTTTGTGTGAAAGTGTGCACCATGTCATTTTTCTTGATGTAAATGGAAGGATTTAGGCAGTCTAATTATTGGTGCACCTAGCTATATTATATAAAACTATGTATACCGATAGAATAAATGTAACTATTGAATAATCTGCACTTTAACTATTTAATAAAAAATATCCACTTAAGTTCAATTTTTAATCATTTTTTATTATTTAGAGATTGTCAATTTTTTGTTATTGAAATAAATATATATTTTTTATTATTTTATTGTTTTCATAGTTGATAGTTACCTCTTCTAACAGTATAATTTTACAGTATTATCTTTATTTTCAAATTTTTTTCATATTTATTATAAATTAAATAAATCACATAAACAGAAATTAAAATAAAAAATCATATAAGCAATATATATGTTTCAGCGTGAATAAAAAATTAACAATAAGATTTTTTTGTATTTTTATTAATTTTTTAACTATTTTATTATAATAATAAATATTTTATATTTTTAAAATAAATTATCAAGTAAATAATTTATTTACTCTTTTTTTAAAAAAAAAAATTGATGTTAGAAAAATATATGAATATTATGTAAATAGTGTGAGAATAAATAATATATATTAATGTCAGTAAATGGTAAAGTAACAATCTCTCTTTACTACTATATATTGATAAGATGTAGTAGTGATCCTTGCTATGTTTTGAATAAAATCGTGGTCCTCATTATGACAAACACTCATTACATTTGTGTTAAGAGTAATGAATCCAAGGAGGCAAAAATATCGCCATAGGGTACACTTTGTTATCATTAACCCTATCAATATCATAATGTCAAATCAATCTATTGGCAACTAAGTGTGCGAAATCCTTCCTTTGGCGTGGTATACCCATAAAATATTTTACTATTTTTTTTATATATTAAATCATTTGATATTTAAAAATTATTTTAAAATTTAACTAATTTAAATTCGAGTCGGGTATGACTAGGGTAATAAAATTCTTCTAGTAAGTATTTAACGCAGTTGCATTCTTAAATCTCGAACTAAAAACTTTAATTAAGTTAAAACAACCCCATATCAATTGATCTTCTTTTTTTTTTTTTTTATTCTTCCGTGATGTTGAAGTTTGTACATAAATTAAAATTATTTAATTTACGTGTTAAAAAATTGCATCTCTCTTCAATAACGTGCTTGACCAAATACAATATTAAATTTTTTTAAAAAACTCACAATTCTACATAAAAGGAAAATGTTAATATCCTCACCCTTTTTTTAAGGAAAGTTCGGGAAATTTTGTGTGTTAAGGTGTGGGTAGGATGGTTATAACTCATAACATCCAAATAAATTAATTAATTTTCTTATGAGATCAATGATGTAAGGGTGATGCTTAATGGATTTGATCAAGCTCATAAGCAAAACTAGTCTTTACCCTAAAGCACAACTAAGATGTAGAAAATAAATTGGAGAAATTAATTGGGCAAAACGGAATATAAGAATTCATTATTAAGGTAGGTGATTCAAAAATTTATCATTTATTCATTCTAATTATACAAATGATTAGCTAACTTAAACTCTGTATATATATATATTACAATTAAAATTTAATTAAATTGAAATACACTTGCTGAGAATCATTAATGTTCGACCTAATCATGATAAATTTGGATCTAATACTATGTTGAGTTGTGCTCAATTTATAATAATATTTTACCACACGTGCATACATAGCAATATATGGTTAAAGTTAATTAATTTTATATTTTTATTCAAAAACAATCAATTGTATCTTTCTAAAAAGCTGGAAAAAATATCCGCTTAATACTGAATCCAAATCTAATCACAAAACCATGTCTGGATTACTTCAATTCGAAGTATTAGATTATTTAACATTTTCCATATATGGTCACTCCAGCCTTATTAATGCTCTCTTCACGTATTTGAAAATTTTGAGAAATTTTGAATATCCTAATTAATCCTCTTTTTTTAAAAAAAAAAATTGAATTATTAACATTTTAATTACATAATCGAAACTTCGTTCAAATTAACAATTATTGAAGCACAGTCCAAATGTTTGAGTTCATTGTAAGTCAAATTAGACTCATTTTTTGTCACGTACGTGTAAAATCTATTTAAGTGATATGGTTAGAGAGATGGTTATCAAAGCCATGACCTAAACTTCATGCACCAAACAATATCAATCCAGTCATTCGGTTAAGCAAAGCCCAAGTGAATATTTAACCCATACATTTTTTTTAAAAATAAAAAATACTATTTGAACATCAATAAGATAATATAATGACAAAAATGACAATATTATAGTATCATTTTGTATGTTATAATATTATTGTTACATGAAAAATATTCATATTTCTATCTTTATGTTATTTTATTACAGTGCTCTTCCTTAAATTTAAAATTTATTAATTAATTAAATAAAACTATTTAAAAATCTCTTAAAAAAAACTCCCTCTTGAGCTCATTTCTTTTACTTTTCATGAGGGAAAAAAAAAATCAACAATTTCCATCCGACCGCACCCCATGACATGTAAGAATTTGAACCAAAAATGTGGTTTAAATAAATTATGTGACACGGCACTATGATTATTTTCTAGCCTCCCATTCTAGCTACATCGATCTTGTGGGACTTTTCTTGGGCCCACACAACAAATGAACGGCAGAGAATTGTTAATGCTACTACTATCATTAAACCTCAATATTTATTGGAGGCTATGCCGTAAAATTATCATTTTTTTTAGTGTTTTATGTAGCTATCCCTACCTCTTTATTAACTTTTCAAGATTTCCCCTTAATTAGATTATGTATTGAGTAAATAACTCAAGTCTTACTTAGTAGTTAATAAAAAAAAATTAGATCTCATTCAGATATTATTATTAAAACATACATAATAAAAAATTATCAAAATTTTAGTTAGAACATAAATTCCGAGAAGATCGTATTCTCTTATAAACAACAATTGTTTGTTGACTTATTATTAATTGATCATAAAAGAAAAAAAAAAGACGTGACAGAGTACGATGCTGCCACATAGACATGCTACGGAATTAATAATAGTTAATTAACAAAATTACTATCTTAAATGGAATTTATTTTAGCAGCTTAATTAATGCCTTGTTAGGAAGGATAGATGAAAAATTAAATTCGGTTAACACAGACGTCCTTGATACATATGCTAATAAGCTTTTGTCTTCCTAAATTTTGAATTTTTTTAATTTTTTATTAAAAAAAGAGAACCCTACTTGTTTTAATTTATAATATATTATTTTTCAAAATAAGAAAAAAAAAACCAAACAAGCTTAAAAGATCAATGAAATGAACGAGTAGGGAGTGTCATATTGAGGTCACATTAAAAAATTGCGTGAGCGATTCTCTACCACATAGATAAAAAAATATACCAGCTTACAATTCATTAATTGTACCTTTAATCAGTCCATTGAACATCTCAAGACGGTATATTGATTATTGATGGGTCCATTAAATAAATGAGTGTCATGTTGTATCTCTATCTGTTATGGCCAGCTATCTAGGTGAAGGTTACCAAATTAATTTTTTATCGTCTTCCCATACGCAGCAAATAGATTTTGATGGCTAATTAATTGTGGGTCACCTAAATGGGGTTGAAGTTTGAAAATAAGGGTGTGTGTGAGATTGATGTTAGATAGTTGTAGTTTAATAAGTTATAGTATTAAAATATTTGATAAATATTAACTGTTGTAATTTATAAGATATGTTGATATGATTTTTTATTTGTATAATGAAAAATTTATTATTTTTTTAATAATTTTATCAAAATTATTATTTAAAATTTATATTTATTATATATTATTAGTTTTTATTTGATAGTTATAGTTTTTTTTATAGTAACTATAGCTTAAAAGATAAAGCACCTTAATTTCAAATAAAACTTAAATTAAGGTAATTATGAATACATTTACTGTATATAATAACAACTTTGTTTAACATTAACTCTACTATATATACGATTTAATAATTTTTTCATACTTTAATAAAATCTAAGATGTTAAATTACATAAGTTCTCCCTCTATGTATATTTACGGGCTACTTCTATCTTATCAGAGCGCTCGCTAATACCTTGTATCTTATGGCCCACGCTTGGCAATAGGCCAATTCAGGCTTTAGCTTCGTCAAGATCTAGCCTAACACGGTGACTAAATCGAAGGACCTTGTTCTTTAAAAGGCCCCACCATTCAAAATAAGGGCCAGGTTTGGGAGCTGATGATTTTTTTTTAAAACATTTTTTTTAATTTTTAGATTCTTTTTTAGAATAAGACTCTAATGCTTCATTTTTCTTATTAATAAATTGTATTATTGTTCCATTTTTACAATGAATTTGGTTGCAAGGAATTTAATAAATTATTTTTTATTTAGCTTTGACAACAGTACTACATTGCAACAATCTAATCAAATTAACAAGTAAAATAAATTAAATATAAAATACTAAATTAATACATAACAGAGGCAAATGTTAGTAGATTGAGATGATCACACGTGTAGTGAAAGTATTTTAAGTTTTTTTTTTCTAATTTTAAAAATTAATTTTAGGTCAAATGTAATCGAAGTATAATCAATTGACCGGAATGCAATCAGACTTGATCCTTAAACCCTATCTCAACTCTTAACCCCTTAAATATAGGCTAAAGACCTAAAAATTAAAGTCGGATAGATTGAGCTAAGGATTGGGGGTTAGGTCTTTTTGCCAACCTACCATGACCTATAAATAAACACTTTAAAATTGGTTTTCATCAGGGTAGTGAAGTAGGGTGGGCAAATTTTATTTACCAAAAATAACATCAGCTTTTTACTTGAGCATTTTCATTTAATTTTTGTGTCTAATACACTCATTTAATGCAATTTTATTGATGAAAAATGAAATCATTGTCCTAACGATTTGGAATTTATTCAAAGTCTATGGGCCACAAATAAAAAATTTTATCATAAGGCAAATAAAAGATTTACTTGAAATTTTAAAAAACAAAGTTGTTAAAAAATTATACTCGGCGTAGACACCATAATACAATTACACCATCCTACTACTAATAAAGAATAGTTACACGTTGTGTATGTAAATGCAACAACAATTAATAAGATTGAAAATTATCACTGCACAATTTCTATTTTACCTTATATTCATCCAACCACCACAAAATTCTAACATCTTCTTTGCACTACCTTTCTTTTTAAATTTGTATCAATTAATCACTTTAGCACTAATACCATTAAATAATTTAAATAAAATGACAATTTTACCATGAAATAAATTAAAAAATTATTTTATTTTATAAAAGCTTTGAAAAATAAAAAATTATAATTATAAAAATACCCCTAAATTTAATAAAAAATAAATCCCAAATAGAAGTGCTCAGCTGATTTTTATTAAATTTAGATTTTGTAAAATTTTAATAATTATTTTTATTAAAATTATAATTTTGATTTTTAATAAAATCACTGAATTTATTTATTAAAAAATAATTTCCAAAATTTTAATAATTTAGGGAATTTTTATTAAATCCTAAAATTTTGTAATTATTTTTATAATTATATTTTTTATTAAAATAATTTTTATTAAAATAAATTTTTTAAAAAATAAAAATTCTAATTTTGGGGTTTTTTATATTACATTTAAGGGTATGTTTATAATTATAATTTTTTATTTTCAAAACTTTTATAAAATAAGAATAATTTTTTAATTTATTTAGAGGTAAAATTGTTATTTTGTTTAAATTATTTAATGGTGTTAGTAGAAAAGTAATTAATTGATATAAATTTAAAAAGAAAAATGGTATAAAGAATATATTAAAATTTTATGGTGGTTGGATAAACATAAGATAAAAGAGAGATGGTTAAATGATAATTTCCCTAATAAAATAAAAAATAGAAACACATGCTCGATCTGCGCATTTCAATATAATTAAATCTCTCCCTATTGGCACTGACTGGAACTCACTTATCAAGGATAATCTTAAAAAAATTTTAATCATAAATATCAGTAGAATTTTAATTATAAAATATCAACATATAAAAAAAAAGAAAAAAAAAACTCCCTTTCGAACGTTTTCTTGGCCTCCGGATTCTGTTAGATTTTCTGCCCTTAATTTATTGCAAAAAAAGTTCGTTTTTGTAAAAAAATTAGAACTTAAGAAATAACAATAACTGTACAAATGGCATCAAGCTTATTAAGATTACAACAACATTCTTTACTAACCAGCAATCATCAGCTAAACCCATATTGCATGCATCACACAAAGCACAGGTAGCAAAAATGGCACTGTTGCCGCAACTCCAAGTCGAATTAGCAGATGTACCGTGTTGTCAATTATCAATGACTAAATGAAAGAAAAGTTAGCTCGCCAAATTTTGCCCCAGTCTGCGAGCAACAAGTGATGGAGCAACTTATTACACCAAATAGGGGTTTCGCCTAATTCAACAATAATCAGAACATAGAGCTGTAAACTGCCATTCAATTCATTTTTTGTATTTGTGTTGGTCAAAGAAGAAAAATCGAGGTAATCAAACAAAAGAAAAGCCAATTTCACAAAGTAAGAAAGTGTGTTACCAGTTTTTCATTGAGTTATACACTTATGGCTGATTCAACAATGGTTTTACTTTCAAACTTTTTTTCCTTCCACAACCGCACAGCGTTTCGGACTTCATCCAGCTGCTCATTTGGAATGCTTGTGAACTTCTCCAAATTCTCAATCCATTCTGTCCAAGGAGATTTTGATGCATCCAAGAATTTTGAAACTTCGGGAAGCATCACAGATGTGTAGAACTCATCAACCATCTTCAGGATTTCCTCTGATTCAACCATTGTCTGCATTTCCGGTCTGGTCACACCAGGCCTTGTTCTCACAGAAAAACTGTTTGCCCTCAAAAACAAAACTTCAGATGGGGCCAAGGGTAGGACAATGCGAGAGTGTTTTGCCAGAGATAATGTCAGAATATCTCGTGGGAGTAACTTGCGCTTCACTGCCACAGCAGTCCCAACCATTTTGCGGATCTGGTGGCACATATACATCAGCACTAAGGTCAGAGGTTAATGGTCAAACGAACAGTTAGAAGTAGAGACTATGAAATCATATTTACTAAAGCAATTCTTGAATAAGCTTACCTGATGCAACATGAAGGATTCTCCCGATATGGAAATTTCAACATAACCAAATCCAAGTGATTTCTCGAGCTTCCCACAAGAACAGCTAAAAATCTTTCGGAAGTGGGATGCACTAAGTTTATCTGCCTCATCAGTTTCATACAACCATCTTGCACGAATGACTGAACTCAAGTGTTGATCTTTCAAACCATTAGCATGCTGATTGCAGCAGTCTACTTGGCGCACACCAGACACCAAAGAATTTTGATTTGCTTTCTCATCATCTGATGAAATTTCTCCCCCAATCCGTGAATCTTCTTCTTCTTCATTTTCTTCAACCTTAGAAAACCCATCTTCTTCTCCCTCACTTTCTTCAACCCTAGAGAACAACGCATCCTTCGATGCTTTTGCTCTTTTTGACACACATCCAGTCTTATGCAGTTTTCTCCTGTACTTGGATCGTTCTGTAAAATTATGGAAAGGATGTTCTCCCTATTCAAAGGGTTCCCCAAAAAAAAAAAAAAAAAAAAAAAAAGGAAGAACAAGCCATCTTCAGCTGCACGAAACAGATTGTAAAGTTACCACTCAACCCAAAAGCTTTAACAGTTACGACTAAAAACATAGCTTTTCATAATTAAAATTTCTATGCTAGAGAAAATTGAATATAAGACAACTTTGCTAACTTCGCTTTAATACCATGTAGAACAAGCATAGAGTTGAAATGCTTATGCTTCTAAACACAAAAGCAACAAAGAACATGCGTAAGTTAGAGAAAGCCAGCATCCTCACAGGGCTTTTAAAGATAGAAATGTGAGAAATTTAAAGATAGAAATGTGAGAAATCTACTGAATCAACAACAAATACCACACTTATGATTGGAGCAAAAAAGTTATTGTTTGTCTCAAAACTGTGAATAACCAAATGTCCGAATCACATCAGAAAATCTGAACCTGAAATACCTGCTACATGTGATGAAGATAGGTGACAACCGCCATTGAAATTCTGTCAACAATATAAAGAAAGATTCCAGAGCCAATTTTGACTCGACGTAATTGGATAATGCTAGGCCTACTGGGATCTTATACGAATCAGTTATGGTAGTCTAAAGGGACTGGCCAAAAAGGTCTTGACTGTTTAGTTCCATGAGCCATTGTTGTCTCCGGTTAGAATTTTCAAGAAATCTGTTTCCGCTGTATTAAAACTATATGTAGGCATGAAAGTTATTCTTTGAGCCATGAATGAAACAATTAAAAAAAAAGTTCAGCTTTCTAAACTATGTGACGGTAAGATGCAAATCATGCAGCGTGTGATGCGAAAGGGTAAATTAAGACTCTATTTGCGGTTGTGGTTTGGCAGCAAAGCTGCTTTGGATGCAAAGCAGATTTTACCCCACACTCCCACAGCTGTTGATGAAACACATAAATTAGCCTTAATAATTTATCAAAATAATTACTTTTTATTTATTTTATTATTATTTCTACTTATTATAGAAATAAAATATTAAACACTAAACCCAAAAGCAACAGCTATCACTAGCGTCCATTTGGAACCTAAGTGACTAAGTGTGATGCCTAAATCATCATCCTTTATTTACAACTTATTTCACAACATCTTCTATACCGTAATTAGTAGCCACATTAAGTTCTGAATTCTTTTCAAATCTTCCATTCTACAAAAAAATTCCTACTCATAAATCTCTAACCAATCACAGAAAAAGAAAAAATTGTAATTTTGTGCCACATCAATATGCTCCTATATGCATAGGCTGAGATTCCTGATGCCATTTCAAATCTTCAAGAAAGCAACTTAGTCAAGTAGCAGCCAGAAATAATTTCAAAAATTAGAGACAATGAGCAGAAAAAATGAGTAGAAGACAATAATGCCACACCTCGAATTCATTTAATATAGCATTAAAGTCTGATATATGACTATCGATTTCAGCTGCTGTAAGCTGACTATTGATTCCAATGACCTCAGCAGGAAGAAGGTACAAATATTTCCGGACATTACACTCCCTTCTAGGATCAAAGCTCCTAAAAGGAGATACCAAAAAATTGAATATTAGTAACAACAGCTTAGACCAGTGAAATTAGTATTCATAAAAACTTCAGTAGAATTATCAGAAGTCTTTGTTCAGAGAAAAAAATACATAGATGGGTTAAGATCTAAGACCAATCAAAACAACATCGTCCTTTGTCTAACAAACTATTAAAACGTTTTGGATCACTAGAGTTTTCTTTATGGTCTTTTGTTGCATGGGAAAAACTTTTTGTAAGCTGAGAATCATGAAAAAGGAAAATTGTCAATCTGAAACATATAAAAGGCCGATAATGAAGATAACTAATAACTGATAAAAAAAACTAAACAAGGGAATAAGGAAGTTTCATGCACATAATTATAACTACATCATCAGAGAAGAAGAAGAAAAGAATTCATTCAGTTTGGAAATCATAAGTAAAACAACAAACTCAAGGTCTCACCTCTGTGAGGGTAAAATGCTGAAAACTTTGATATTTCTTGGAAGATGAGCATTAACGCGTTTAGCAAGATCAATGCCATAAGGATCATCCTTCCAGGCATCTGGAGGAATTTCCATTTTGAGGCATATCATGGTTGCCAAGGAGTGAACCTATATTATTTTGCACAATGATTTGAAACCAAGAACAATAAGTAAATGGTACATTCCAAGGCACATGCAATAAGGGAACATTCCAAATCCAAATGTAACTCACTCCTTTATCTGTTCGGCTACTTCTAGCCCACGCAATTTTCTGCAAATTTCCGTAGTTACTCTCACGGATCCCACCAGCCTTAAAAAGGGCAGTTTCCAATTCCCCTTCAATAGCTACATTCCAAAAATGCAATGCTTTAACAAGATCCATCGATGCTAGTGCTCCCAAATACATGACATGATAAATGCCCTTAAAAGAAATTTACTTTCTACCATAACAATTCACTTAAGAAAACCAGTCTTCAAAATTCAAAATAACTCATTGTATCATCTCATCATTAGAAAATGAAAGTAACCAATGTGATTATAAAATCTGGATCAGTGTGTTTTAGTAATGAAAGTAACCAATGTAATGGTAATGGCAACCATCGCCTAGGTGAAAAAGATTTGGTTTGATTGTTTTGGGAAATTTTTAAAAATAACCATAAAACTTTTACTATTTTCAAAATTAACCCTCTAAACTTTTTCTTATCAACATTAGCCAAACACAAGCTTTACTCCCCAAATTACCCTTGTTTACAAATAAAAAACAACTTTCTTTCTCCTCTTTCCTCAAACCAAAATGCAGCAATCATCACCGGCAACGGCAAAAAGCAACAGTAAACGCCGACGGTGAATGGTAAAAGTGAAATCCAATCATAATCCATCCGGATCTAATAGCAATCGACATCACTGAGTGGTATGAGTTATTTTCTAAACTTGCAAAAAAATTTCAGTGCAGTTGCTTGCTGCGAGTCGTAGAAATTTTCGTGGGACAATCTGCCTTTTGATGCGACAGGGTGCCTATCGCACCAAGCAACGTGCGGCGACAGCACTGTCGCACCAACGCTACGTGCGACACGCAATCGTCACGAGGCTTGGTGCGACAGACACCCTGTCGTACGTCGCTTGGTACGACAGCTGCCTATCGCACCAAAAGGTAGATTGTCCCACGAAAATTTCTGCGACTCGCAGCAAGCAACAGTACTGAAACTCTCTCGTAAGTTCAGAAAGACTGTCGCACGAGGCTTGGTGTGACAGGCACCCTATCGTATCTCGCTTGGTGCGACAGGCAGCTGTCGCACCAAAAGGTAGATTGTCCCACGAAAATTTCTGCGACTCGCAGCAAGCAACCGTACTGAAACTCTTTCGTAAGTTCAGAAAGCACCTGTCGCACCAAGTTACGTCGTGCGATGTGCACTGTCGCACCAGCTACGTGCGACAGCACTGTCGCACCAAACCTGTCGCCGAGACTTGGTGCGCAGGCACTTATCGTATGTTGCAAAATTGCCGCACCAAAAGGTAGATTGTCCCACGAAAATTTCTGCGACTCGCAGCAAGCAACAGTACTGAAACTCTCTCGTAAGTTCAGAAAATAACTCATACCACTAACTGATGTCGATTGCTATTGGATCCGAATGAATTATGATCGGATTTTGCTTTTACCGTTCGCCGTCGGTGTTTACCGTTGACTTTTGCCATCGCTGGTGATGATTACTGCGTTTTGGTTCAGAAAATAACTCATAACACCGAGTGATGTCGATTGCTATTAGATTCGGATGAATTATGATCGGATTTCACTTTTACCGTTCGCCATTGGTGTTTATCGTTACCTTTTGTCGTTGCTGGTGATGATTACTGCGTTTTGGTTTGAGGAAATAGAAGAAAAATGATTACTGCGTTTTGGTTTGAGGAAATAGAAGAAAGAAAGTTGCTTTTGATTTGTAAACAAGGGTAATTTGGGGAGTAAAGTTTGTGTTTGGCTAATATTGATAAAAAAAATTTAGAGGGCTAATTGTGAAAATAATAAAAAATTTATGGTTATTTTTATAAATTTTCCGATTGTTTTAAGGGTGTTTTAGTACAAATTGGGTGTATGCGATTATTATTCTAGAAATTATGTTATACGGCTAGCTTTGAAAATGAATTTATGAAAATGATTAGATAAGTAAATTTTTCAATTTAATTAATAGTCGAACATTTTCAAAATCAAACAAAGAGTTAAATATTGAAGAAGCTTACTGGATAACGAATGTTCATCTCGCTGCATTTGCAGACCTGAAATGCAAAAATAATAGATGAATAATAATAATAATAATAATAATAATAATAATAATAATAATAATAATAATAATAATAATAATAATAATAATAATAATAAGAGACCAATTTTATTCAAAATAGAAAAGGTGAAATTTATTGACCTCTGTAATTGGTGCCAACGTAACCGACGCGCAAGGCGACTTTCTTTTTGCGGACAGGTTCCCATTTGTCGTCGGAGGAGTTTGGAGTGGGATGAGTCGGAGTACGCGAAACGGACGGTGAAGATCTAGACGAAGATGGAGCGGGACAGCGATAGCAAGATAAAGGTAGGAGATTGACGGCTGAGATTTTATTTGAGAATCCGACGGTGGAAAGTGTTGAAGTTAGGCTCCTGCCCGACCACGGAGAGTGCAGGAGTCGAAGTGGGTAGATGGCCATGGAGTTTTAGAACGAGGGCAATTTTGTTAATTTGATTGGATATGCCTTATATATGTATCGCGTCTGGATGTTTCTATCGGGCGCCGAGTGCGGGAACGTAAAAGACTGCCACATGTGAATAGGGCTGGCCTCGGTCGGGTTGGCGCTCGACCCATATCAGTGCAAAGCTTAACGCAACCCGATTCCATCGTCATGAAAGTGGGATGTTAAGTTTAAATTTTAACCGATGTGGTGCCCCATTAAAATTTATCATTATGGTAAACAAGTGATAAAATTTAGTAGTTGATGTATCATTTGTATGCCCATCAGTATTCAATTTCATTTTCATTGAATCAATTGTATAATTTTCTAAAATATATTAATTGATTTTCTGAAAAAGGAATTTTAGCAATGCTGATGGACGATAAATTTTTCACAACAAAAAATAAACTAAGTTTTGTATAATTAACTATCACAGGATCAAAATTCCAACCTATTTTTTTTTTCTCTCTCTCTCTACTTTTCAATTTCATGCTGTAGAAAGAGAGCTCTCTATTGTTTTTTTTTTCCTAGTGGCACTTTCCTATTTTCTTTTCCTTTTTATTTTGTGCCTTATTCTGTCCTTCGGCTGTGTGAAATAGGTATTTTCATGGAGTTAGATTCATGTAGACAACGATTTGTGGTGGCTGTAGCTTTTTATTGTTGTTGTTGTTTGACATTAAGTTTTTTTTTTTTTTTTTTGAGTTTAAAGATTAGAGCTTCCAAACTTCAAAATGTGGAAAGATAAATTATGTAGATTGGTCACCAATAGAGATCTACTACCTCTATTAGTTGGTGGAGCTAATGCTAGAGGCAAAGTCTCTTAAAACAGCTAAGAAATATTCTTAGTGCAAGTTACTTCAATTTAATTTATTGTGTGCATGTTTAATAGAGATATTTGTTTCTGATATTTAATTGCTCATTTGTTAGTATTTTAACCATTTGTGTATTGCTAATTGCTCAATCTCTATAATTTTCTTTTCTTATTTTCTCTTTTTAAACAGCATGGAAAAGCTATTTAGAGAGCGATTTCAGCTATCCAAGCGGCGGATGGAACTTTCTCAATTTGCTTTTTTTTTTTGGTTTCGGATATGGAACCGATGTTGTTTGTTGCCAATGAAGAAATTTGATCTACTTGTTTTTAAAAGTATAAATTGTGATTTCCCCCCCTTTTTAAGATCATTTAATTTTTTGCTCACATGAAATTTATAATAGATTTGTACCTTGCAAAGTGAAAGAGTTTACGAAGATAAAAATTATTTTTACTTTTTAATAAATTTGTACATTGACAACATGAAAATTATTATAAAAGTGATTAATGGGTCTATTGAGATAAAATAAGATAATCGAATATCATTACTCCTTTTTAATTGAAATTGAATTCTACATGCGTGCAACCTGCACTTGCTTTGACACGACACAACTCATATGACAAATGGGGCTCTGTTACATCGGCCCAATAGGGGATGCTGGCCATCCTGAGAGTTAACAACCAATCAACATTAATATCTATGAGGGGCTATTTTTTTATAATATTTGAAAAAAATTTGACATGATTGTAAATATATGGTTAAGAAAATAGAGCTTCTATCATTTTTTTTCCCAAGAAAGAAATTGCAGTAATACAAACTTGTACGACATAACAATAATGATTATATTGACCTTAACGGTTTTTCAAACCTTGATTTTAATGATAACAAACAGTATGGTAAGGCTTCATTAGTTCTTAAAGGTCAAAAGTTATTCATGCGAGATCAAGCTTAAAGAAATTTGTGCTCATTAAGTCAAGGGTCAAATGTGAAGAACACTAAATTAGGTTATGTTCCACTTTCATAGTTCTTGTAAAACTAGTTTGGCTAATTTGGCTACATTTATGCATGGTTAAGTATTTAAAAGCTCAAGTTCATAATTATCGTAACATTTAAATGTATCTTTTTTTTTTTTCCATAAGCTATGTTTTCTATACTTGAAGAAAAATGGAAGATAAATGTTTTATCAAAATGAATTAAGTATATAGATTGATTTGAAAAAGTCTCAAAAATGTGTGGAAAAGTACGAAAATTTATACGGTCTTAATGTCATTTCTAAAGATCTAAGAAAAGACCTATCTAATAAAGTTTCAAAAGCTTTAAGGCACTTTTATAATTATTAGAAAGTTTAGGTCAAAATATGAATATTGAGAAAAGCCCAAAGCGGATAGGCAGTTTGCTCTCTAGAGGCAAATCGGCATGCCGATTTCATGCTGATTTTGAATTTTATGCTCTTAATTGCTAGTTTTTGCTTAAATCTATATAAACGAAATTTTGTAACCGTTAGAATGTGGGTTAAGCACAAAAATTGCTCTATTCTCTCAACTATAAAATACTATTAAGCTTTCACTTACTTTCATTCATAATCATGTACAATCTTGCTTTAGATTTGAATATCTACTCTTGTCAGGAGTATATTATTTGTAAAATTCATTTCTTTCATATTGAGTGAGAGTTGGGAGGCACTTGAGTGTAAAAGGTGTGAGATATAAAACCTTTGATGATTTGTAAAGGTATATTGACATCATGAAAACTACTCTAATAGTTGGAGTCTTGTGATATAAGATTCATTTTAATGGAATCCTGAGGCTCGGATAGCTAAAGACGTGAACGTAAACTCACTGCCAAACCATCTAAAAATTTGTTGTGTATGTTCTTTTCTTATCTTGTCTTTTAATTTACTTGATTGTAAGTATTGTCGTTGTTGAGTGGTGGTAGTTGTTGGCGTTGGATTGTGGTGTTATTACTAATGTAATTTTTAAAACCTTTTAGATTGTTTAGCAAGAATTTTATATTAGATGACAATAGTAGATGAAACATATAATTTTTTCTTTTTTATTTCTTTTTATTTAATCAATAGAATTATGCCACATCAATTTATATAAATAGTTTATTTCAAAAGTTGGTACTTCAACAATACTAATACTCTTTACTCAATTGTAAGAGCTCACAAACAAAACCATGCATATGTTTAATACTAGGTACTTTCTCATCTTATTTTAAAAGTTAAATGATTGAGTACTCTACTGTGTATCATAAAGATTTTTTTTTTCAAATATTGAGAACTAAATTTTATTTTTTTTATATATTTATGGTGCATTTCGGACAACTGCACTGTCAGAACATATTTGCTCCGCTCAATACAGCTGCCTTAAGGCACTTAAAATATCTAAACTGGGTTATTATATAATCTCGAGGAGGATGGCAATGGGTAATTCCTACATTGGGTTTATCATTATCAAACCCACATCCACAAAAAAAGTTAAATTATCAATTCCACCCACAACTTTTGGCAAGTTTTTAGTTTTTTAAAAAACTAATAGTTGTGGATTTTAACAATTACCAAATCCACATGTAACTTATAGTGAATTTTGCCTGTAACCTATAGCGACCGCAGTAGCAACATATTTATTTCAAATCATAACACCATAACTAGAATCATAATACCACATCCAGAATATTAAAGTTATCTAATTATTTCTATAAAATATACTTTTTTCTATTGCATACAAATATGCAATTAAATCTGCACTAGAGCTTATGCTTGAGTTTTTTATTAGATTCGTAGCTAAGTTTAGGTGGATTTTTAGCCAAATCCGACCAATTTAAGACAGACCAATTTTGATTAATATATCATACGTACTATGAAGAGAACGATATGAATCAAACTAGTGACAACAATTATGTATTTTTATAATTAAGAAGATAGGGTTAGGTCTCGAGCAACAAATGACTATTAATAACTTCGTTTATGAATTTTTGTAATTAAATATTTTTTAGTGTAATTTTAAACAATAAATTCGTAAAAAAGTAATTAAAATAAAAATACTACTCATGCAGGTACCATCAAACTTTTTGTTAATAGCAAACTCACCCACAATCTATGATTTTTAAATGGAAAGGATTTAGATAAATTTATAGATTTATAAGTACCATTATAAGGATAGAACTGTGGTACTACAGTTACACGGTACCACAATTCTATTCAACCGTTAAATTTAGAGAAAGAACAATTATTAACTGAATCTAACAGTTAAATCTAACTATAATACCATATAACTGTGGTATCATAACTAGATCCTTATTATAATCCTGTCTCGAGTAAAATACTAAAAATCCGGAGAGAAATTTAGCCTATATAAACAAACTTAAAAAAAAAAGGGTCCAAAACTTGCGAAGGCCCAATTTGATAAACATTGGGGAATTCTTATCTCACCAGACCTCTTTGTCCTCTTCTTGACACGCACGCTATCACATTATTTCAACTCTCCTTTCCTGCCTTCCTCTTCTTTTTCGTCTTCCTTTGTTCCTTCGTTAAACCCTTATTACCCTTACACACACTCTCACTCCCACTCCCTCTCTCATCTCGCAAAAACGACATCGTCAGGGGGAGTCAGCCAGTAATCATGAACAACTCTTCTCTCTTAACAAGCCCCACTTCAAACCGAGCCCTTCTCTTCTCCCCCTTCCTCAACCCTTCTCCTCTCCCTAAACGCCGCCGTTTCAAAGTCTCCCTGCCGCGGAACCGCTCCGCTGCCACGTCAGCATCTGCATCAGCTGAAGCAACACCAACAGCAACTCCATCTGATAATATTTGGGGACCGAGGAAAGAACTGCAGGGCATACAGCCTCTTGTGGATAAGCTCTCGCCGCCGGTAAGACTTGCCACGTCGGCAGTCGTCATCGCCGGGGCTGTATTTGCTGGGTTTAAGTTAGGGTCTAAGTCTGGTGGTGGGTCCCGTGATGTGGCAATTGGTGGGGCTGCCATTCTGGGAGCTGCCGGTGGGGCAATGGCCTATGTCATGAACGCGGCCGTCCCTGAAGTTGCGGCCAAGCGGTTACATGATTACGTGGCCGATTGTAATGATCCTGGTGCTGTGAAGAGAGAGGACATTGAAGCAATCGCGAGCAAGTTGGTTTTTAAATTAATTTTTTCTTATAATTACTATTATTTCTTATTACTTATTCTTACTTTAAATGTTTAATTTTTCAGATATGGCGTGAGCAAACAAGATGAGGCGTTTAATGCAGAGCTTTCTGAAATATACTGCCGGTAAATGATGAAGAAAAGTTTAATTAGTCATCAAACATTGGATTAATGCTTTTTGAACAATTGGATTATTTTCAATAACATGAGCAACTATGAGGCCTTAAGAGTAGTGTTCGATATATGTATGTGTCTGAATTATAGTTTACAAAATTGATGTGAAATGGGAAATTAATTTCTATTCATTCATCTATTTCTATTGATTATATACATTTGATATGGTTCACTTAAAGACCTTCAATTTCTCCTTTAGGTTTGTGACTTCAGTCCTTCCTCCGGGAGGTGAAGATCTTAGAGGTGATGAAGTTGATAAAATTGTTCAGTTTAAGAAAGCTTTAGGTATTGATGATCCAGATGCAGCTGCCATGCACATAGAGGTAATCTAGTATTTAATTATCTGGAAACACAATCTTAAGAATCCATATGCATGTGGTATACAATCTCAAACTGTTGTTTTGCTTATCGGTTTGTAGATTGGACGGAGAATTTTCAGGCAAAGGCTTGAAGTTGGAGATCGTGATGGTGACATGGAACAGCGTCGGGTAATTAACTTATAATTTTGCTAGTGTAAATCTTTGTCTATGATTTTTAGTTAAGATATGGAGCTTGACCATTATTAGTGACTCTCCAGTGCAGGCATTCCAGAAGCTAATATATGTTTCCACTCTTGTCTTTGGGGAAGCATCATCATTCCTTTTACCTTGGAAGCGTGTTTTTAAGGTCACCGATTCACAGGTATTCTTTGGTCTATTATGCTTGTCTCTCTTTCGTTATTGAATTCAATGCCATAGGGTCAGAAACATAGTCGGTTTTGCCCATTAAAGTTATTAAAGTTCCACCAATTCACAGGTATTCTTTGTTCTATTATGCTTGTCTATTTTTTGTTATCAAATTCAATGCCATAGGGTCATAAATATAGTCATTTTTACCCATTAAATTTATTAAAAGTTCCAACATGTATTTTTCTCCTTCTAGGTTGAGATTGCCATCCGTGATAACGCCAAACGCTTGTATGCTTCTAAGCTAAAATCGGTTGGCAGAGGTAAATGCATAATCTTTTAAGGTCTCCATCAGTGAATGTTAATGCTTCCTTAACTGATCCAGCCCGTTCATGAGGAAAAAGGTTTTGATAAGCATTTTTTTTTTAAATTTATGTCTTGGAGGATGTATTGTTAGTCACCTTTTTGGTTTTTAACATAAAATGATTTGTTTGATTATGTTGCATTGTAAACTTTATCAAACCGATGCCCCATTTATATTTAATGCTACCAGGGTTGGTTAGGCCATGTATTTTAATAAATTACGAGTTCAATTCTCTAGACTTTGTTACAAATAACTTGTAAATGAATTCTTTTCTATGCTTTTTGTATTCTGTTCATTCTGGATTTCTGGTCCTTATAAAATGCCCAAGTTAAACATATTTGCTAACACTTGGATACATAATGTATGCTTACAGATGTTGATACATAATGTATGCTAACAAAGTTTGAAAAATATTTGCTTACAGATGTTGATGCAGAGCATCTTGTTAGACTAAGAGAAGAACAGCTTTCGTATCGTCTTTCTGATGCTGTACATTTTTATCTTCTTCACAGCTTATTACTTTTAATTGACTCCTTCTGGTAACTGTTCTATAACTCTAGTGTATGTGATGTGTTTTATTTTCAGCTTGCTGAAGATTTGTTTAGGGAGCATACACGAAAATTGGTTGAGGAGAATATTGTAACTGCACTCAGTATACTGAAGTCCAGAACAAGAGCAGTGTATGACTACTAATCATTTGGCTTTACTTGTGCTCATATATAATATCATCATGTTGTCAAGCCTATTTGGTCATCCTTTTCTTCTTTAAGCAGTTGTTTAGAGTCTTCTTGTATGGGTGAGTCTAAATGGTAAGGTGTAATTGGTATTTTGTGTTTGTGTAGTATTTGGATAACTTTATTACAAAATTTGAGACAGCACAAACTTTTTTGTAGTTAGTTGTGTGAAGGGAACACCCAAACACAGCGCGATTATTAAAGGGAAACACTTCTGTTAAATGTGTTAAGTTAGTATTTTTAGCCACCAGCCCAACAAGTTCAGTTTGTTTAGAAATGTTGAACTGCCTTAATCTGTTTTCAATTCACGAGTTCACCATGCTTAACAATTTTAGACAATTGCAACATGTGTAACATATTTTGACAATTTCAACATGCTTAACAATTTTAGAAAATCCAACACATGTAACACATTTTGACAATTTTAGTGCACAATAACTTGTTTTCTGCAATAATTTTGCCAGTACCTTACAAAACTAATTTCAGTACACAATATCCAACACGTATATCAAATTTCAGCTTTTCTGCTCTTGGAAAAAATTTTGAGACTTGAAAGTAGGGTTAAGGCTTCTATCTTATGCGATTGTGCAGTTATGGCTATATTTTGGGTCCTATAGATTGAAAGAAACGTAAGAATTTTTCAGAACAAAGTGATGGAAGATTACATGTTTGTTAGGGACAAAGTTAAATTCTGGGCTCTCTATTGGCTTTTTTATTTTGATTAATTGGGATGCAGCTATGGTGTAAGTTCATTAGTTAGAATTTTTATCTTATAGGATTTACAGTTCTAGGGCTTCAGGATTTTTGACTTCTATGGACTTATTGTCCTTCCTCTATGTAGATTTTTACATCTAGTATACTTATTTTGTTCCTGAGCTACATAAATACATACATACATACATACAGTGTATCAAATTTTATATATTGCTAATAGACTTTATAAAGTCATTAACTGATTTGTGATGCAAGCGGGCTGAGGACCCTAATCCTAAACTAGATAAGATTATTAGTTTTGCTCAGGTCAATCTTAAACCACTAACTTCTTATTTTGTTCATGTGCCATATCTCCATATATATAATAGGATGCTCATAGTCTTGCACATGAATAAGCATTGGGAATAGCTTTATCCGTGACTTGTGAATTTAGAGTTTCTTTGATAATTCATCCATTACATTTACAGTAACTAATATTGTAATCTGAATTTTCAGAAAGGGAGTTGCACAAGTTGTTGAAGAGCTAGATAAGGTGCTGGCTTTTAATAATTTGCTGATTTCTTTAAAGGGGCATCCAAATGCAGATCGCTTTGCCCGTGGGGTTGGTCCGGTGTCTTTAGTAGGTAAGAACCATTTTCTATTTGATTTAATTTAGGGCTTGCAGTATTCTTTATATGGTACTAATATAAATTTTTGGTTTAGGTGGTGAGTTTGATGGTGACAGAAAGATGGATGACTTGAAGCTGCTTTACAGAGCGTATGTAACAGATTCTTTATCTGGTGGCCGCATGGAAGAAAGCAAGGTGAACATAAACATTTTTTATTTTCCTCAGTATTTTCTAATTACACTGACATTTTTTCTTTACAATTTTTCTAGATAGCATTTAATTGGGTCTTGTATGGTATATTGAAGTGTACTTAAAGCAAGTGGTCCTCATACTTTTTGTATAGAATCCATGTTTTGGTTATCACCTTCATGCAATGTTTGCCTTCTACACTGAAAGTTTGGCAGATAGAGTTACTCTTTTTTATTGTGTTTTTCTGCTTGATTGGTGATATAATTTCCAGCAGCTGAGAAACCACTCAAGAAAGAACAGCTATTTGTTTAGCAATTCTGTACATTGTGGATTAGGTTTGCAGAGTTAGATCGATTATGCCCCATAACCCGAGTAATAAGTGCTTAATTGCTTAATAATTTCTAGACGATGATTGATCGTTGTTCATAGTTGTGGTGGTTGCTTTACAGGGATCTCCTTTTTGATGGCTAGCTTGGTAGTGAATGAGCCTTGTGTTTGTTGTACCCCAAAATTCCACTCTCCCAGCTGCTCCGGGAAGACTTCTTATACCTTTTAACTGTTCAAGCTTTAAGTCCGTTGATCAGATCTATATATTATGTCTGTTGTTGTCGTCAACTGGAGGATAGAAAGGATAAGATAAAGGAAGAAACACGATTAAAATTTTTATTGTGCATTTTATCTCTGAATTTTGGAAGGATTTTATTTAGCAGTCCAAGTCAAGACATGTCATTTAAGTTCACCTTTTTCATGTCTGTGTATTACTTTGGGAATTGATCCCTTGTATTACGTTGGGGCTTGATCTCTTGTAATCTCATTATTGAGAGTTTCCCTCTTCCACCAAGCTAGTTACCATATCAGAACATAAACATCAGTTGTATGCATTACCAAATGCTGTCCTGTTATAACTCACCTCCATATCAACTAAGCCTCACTGCAAACAATCTCCAAATAGACGTTTTAGGTTCTAAACTGCTGCGGTTGTGGGGCCTCAAAGAATTGTTCCCCAGGTGTGTAACCTGTTCCAGTATATCCATTAGGCCATACTTCTTTCAATCAAGTCTGTACCTACAAGTTATGATCATATCTTACTAATGGGTTTCTCTCTGTGCGTCGTATAAACAAAGTATCAGTAAGGTGTGTGTTTGTTGCATGTCTCTGCAAAACAAGCATTCATAACAGATAGATTGCTTATAAACGTAAATTACTTATGAACTTCATTGCATGGCATCTGGGAGCCCTTGTGGTAGGACAGCCAAGGGAATTTTTTTTTTTGACATCAATGCATTTATTTTTATTGGCAGTGTTAAGATGTTTTTCTTTTTGTTGTTGGATTCTGTTTGTAATTAGTTACTCATCACGTTTTGTTCCTTTCATTTTTCTTTCCTTTTTGTTAGCTTGCTGCTTTGAATCAATTGAGGAACATATTTGGTTTGGGCAAACGGGAATCAGAGGCCATTATAGTTGACGTCACTTCAAAGGTATACCGTAAAAGACTTGGCCAAGCTGTTTCTGCCGGTGCTTTAGAAGCAGCAGATAGCAAAGCATCTTTCCTTCAAAGTCTTTGTGAGGAATTGCACTTTGATCCTCAAAAGGCCAGCGAGATCCATGAAGGTAATAATTAGTGCCATCAATGTCCTTAAACTGTCATAGAGCAAATCTGAGTTGTAACCTTTTCAGTAAGGTGGGGCAGGAGGAAGCAAAGAATTCAGACTTTTTTGTTTTTATTTCTTCTTTTTTCTACTTTGCCAATTGAAAAATTTGTTGCGTTCAGATGTGTCTGATATGTCTACTTTGTTTTCAGAAATTTACAGGCAAAAGCTTCAGCAGTGTGTAGCTGATGGTGAGCTAAATGATGAGGATGTTGCTGCTTTGTTGAGGTTACGGGTCATGCTTTGCATTCCTCAACAAACTGTTGAAGCAGCACACTCTGACATTTGTGGCAGTTTGTTTGAAAAGGTTGCATGGTCTCTTTCTATATTCCGTTATCGTATGAGAATCCTGGTGACAGTACAAGAGTTTTTCTTGGTCTGTTTAGATATATTTTTGGGCTTAAAGATTGACTACTTGGTAAAGCTTGTCTCTAGTAGTTTCAAATGGAATAGCTTGTCGGTGGAGAAATTGAATCATCTCATGGTTAGATAATGGGTCAGTGTTAGTTAAACACTCATCCTTTATATAAATTATGCTAGTTGGAGATGGTTAGCGGTGTGTCCTTCGATTTTTCAGATTAAATCAGCTAGTTAGCAGCGCCTAGTCTTGTCAGAAGGTAAAAGGTCATAGAGAAAAATTCCACTCCGTAGAGAAGTTATACCAATGTGCTTTTTTACAAAATGCTAATTATTGTGCACTGTCTGGTCTTTTAATGTCCTATGTTTATCAATTACCATCACAAGATTTTCCTTAGTTTGGGTTATTGATCAAGTCCCATCATCACATATTTAGTTTGAGGTCGTATATATCATACTTTAAAAGTTTCAGGTTTTCCATATTAGTGGAAAGATGTTGTGTTAAAAGTTGCATTTGCCTTTTTATTAATCCTTGGACTTTCATATTCCTGCTATTTATGCTGCTGGTAGATAAATTTTATCATGCTAATTATTTAGTTGCCTTTTCCAGGTCGTGAAAGATGCAATTTCTTCTGGTGTTGAAGGTTATGATGGTGAGGTTAAAAAAGCGGTGAGAAAGGCTGCACATGGCTTGCGATTAACGAGGGAGGCTGCCATGTCTATTGCTAGCAAGGCAGTAAGTATCTCTTCTGCTATGTGGTGTGATTATAATGAAAAATGTTCACATTTAACATTTTCCTACCTTTCAAAAAAAAGGGTTCATACTTTGTTATTTATTCTTCAACTTATATATGCACAGGTCAGACGGATTTTTGTAATCTATATAAAACGAGCCCGGGCAGCTGAGAACCGCACTGAGGCTGCAAAAGAACTTAAGAAGCTGATAACTTTCAACACCTTGGTTGTGACTGAATTGGTGACAGATATCAAGGGAGAATCTTCTGATACCTCTGAAGAAGAGCCGATTAAAGAGGAAGAAAAACAAACTGATGAGGACGACGAAGAATGGGAGTCCCTTGAGACACTTAAGAAAATTACTCCTGGCAAGGAACTTGCTGAAAAGATGGGGAAGCCTGGACAGACAGAGATAAATCTCAAAGATGACCTTCCTGAGAGAGATCGAACTGATCTTTACAAGACATACTTGCTTTACTGTCTAACAGGAGAAGTCACAAAGATCCCTTTTGGTGCCTCGATCACCACAAAGAAGGATGATTCAGAGTATGTTCTCCTAAGTCAGCTTGGTGGGATTCTGGGTTTGACAACTAAGGAGATTGTGGATGTCCATAGGGGCCTGGCAGAGCAGGCATTTAGGCAACAAGCTGAGGTGATCTTAGCTGATGGGCAATTGACTAAGGCTAGAATTGAGCAGCTTAATGAGGTTCAGAAGCAAGTTGGTTTGCCTTCAGAGTATGCACAGAAAATAATTAAGAACATAACCAGAACAAAAATGGCAGCTGCTATAGAAACAGCGGTAGCTCAGGGGAAGCTAAATATAAAGCAGATAAGAGAACTCAAGGAAGCTAGTGTTGATTTAGACAACATGATCTCTGAAAGTTTACGAGAGAATCTCTTTAAGAAGACAGTGGATGAAATTTTCTCATCGGGCACTGGAGAGTTTGATGCGGAGGAAGTTTATGAAAAAATTCCTGCTGACCTCAGCATTAATGCTGAGAAGGCTAGAAGGGTTGTTCATGAGCTTGCACGAAATAGATTATCGAACTCCCTGATTCAGGCTGTGTCACTGCTGAGACAGAAGAATCGACAAGGAGTGGTATGGACGTGGTTTATAATCTTGTTATTTTGCTTGTTTCAACTGAAAAATGGTTCCATTTATGTATATGTTCATGACGTATGCACAAATACCTAGTTCTGAGGGGCTTGATTCTGCCTTTTTTTTTTTAAATAGGTTTCCTCGCTAAATGATTTGCTGGCTTGTGACAAAGCTGTGCCGGCTGAGCCGTTGTCTTGGGACGTGCCAGATGAGCTAGCTGATCTATTCAATATATACATGAAGAGCAACCCTGTACCAGAAAAACTCACTCGCTTGCAGTATCTTCTGGGTATAAGTGATTCAACCGCTGCTGCTCTCCGAGAAATGGGAGATTCACTACTCTCTGCTGGAGCAGAGGAGGAAAATTTTGTATTCTAATTGTTATACGATTTGATGAAATAGGTTTTAGACGCGCTGAAGGATTAACCGGTTGGCTTATTTTTACATCACTCTTTTTCTTCAGATTGGAGAGGAGAATATCACTGTAAGATTATTAGAGAAACTGTTGATGTGATATTAGATGGTGAAATTTTGAGTACCATTAATTATTATCCCTTGTTGGCAGGTTTTGGGGAAATAATAGTTTTTCTCAACTAAACATATTTTTCAGGATAAATGTACTCTTTAGAGAGCAATAGCCAAAAAGTACTAGTTTAAAATTTTAATGGATGGTTAAAAACGTGCAGAGAGTATATGGAATAAACTTGATGTATGTAGTTCTTAATTAATTTGAATGAGTAAATGCATGAAACATGTGATGTTATAATGCAAATCAAATTAGTATATATATATATATATATTTACTTGTCTTCAGGTTCCACATCCTCCCTTCCAGTTTTATCTTGAGCAAATGTTACGTGCCATGCAAGATGCATTACCAGTCCATGTTCTAGCTTCTCTCTTTTCATTCACCTTAATAGTTTATATTTCCTGCTTGTGTTATTAGAGTGGCAGTTTTTGACACTTGTTAACTGTACATTAGCATGACATAATAAACGGGGTTTATGCCGCTTTTTTTAATAATTGTTTCGAGTTTAGGATCAGAATTCTTTCGAGTTTACAATAATTGTTTCGAGTTTACAATAATGACTTAGTTTTTATTCAATAGAATTGTGATAGACTCAATAAATTGAGGAAAATTTATTAAAAATATAGAATGAAGTATCCACCAACAGCAAAAGGAAGGCCAAAACAAACAAACCCAAATTTAATTAAACAATTGAAATCAATTGAAAGGTGTGAAAAAATACATTGAAAAAAAAAAAAACTGTAATTGATATATCTCGATTATAATTAAGTCATCAAATACTGAGTAGAATTACGATTTTAATTTACACAATGGATTCAACAATAATTCATTAATAATATAACACTTAAGTAATAATACGAATTCAAATCAGTTGAAATGTAACACATGTGATTGGATTTAAAAGTTATGAAGTTCAATTATATTTAATTAATTAAAGAACATGATGCAATGCAATCAACAACCACAAAAACATTAAATTTGAAAGTACAACATCACGACTTCAATTTGAACTTGATAGGAATACGATAATGACAAACTTTTATGGCTAGCGGGATTTTCACCTTCCCACTTGTTGCCTCTGGTTAGAATGGATTTGAGTGGGTTGTTACTGAATCTTGACTTGAAATTTGGCGTGGTCTGTGAACCCGGCTTCCGTGAGAGTTTAGGAGTAAGGTGGTCAATAGGGGTACGGAGAAGAGCTTGTGTTTTCCATTTCCAACTTATCAACAAATAATAAAATCTCAGATCGGAGAGACACAGAGAAGAGAACAAGAAAAGGGACGGAGAAAGAGAGTGAAGAAGAAGAGAGCATTGTCCAAGTTGAAGGTAGCAAAGTTAGTGTATTACATTACATTTCTAGATCAGTTGATCAGCTGTCTTGTTCCGGTTCAACATGGTTTAAAAGAGACTAGAAATTAGAGAGATAAAGATGAAATTAATAAGAGGGAATTGCTTGGGATATAACCCGTTTCCCTCGTAATACCCAAAATATACCTCCATCTATTAAAATCTATAACGTTACACATACATACTTAAAAAAACCAGGAAAAGTACAAAAAAGCCTCAATAAAATACTAACAAAAAATTAATATTTGACTTCTTACTAGACTAGATACTTGACTTATTCAATTGTCTTCACTTCTTACTCGACTGAATGCTCAACACACCAGACTTTATATCCGACTTCGTACTCGACTTGATACTCGACTTATTCAATTACCTTTATTTCTTACTTGACTGAATGCTCAACATACCAGACTTCATACCCGACTTCGTACTCGACTAGATACTCGACTTATTCAATTGACTTCACTTCTTACTTGACTGAATGCTCAACTTACCAGACTTTACTTCTTTAAAAATATTAATACTTGACTCAATGTACTTACCCGATTTAATACTCGACCTCTTTAAAAATTACATAAATTTTACTCGACTTGTTCAAAAAATTTACTAGACTTTTACTTAATATCCGACTCATTTAATATGCTTATTGAACTTCCTACTAGACCTTATACTCGACTTACTTATCTCCAATCCTTACTCGACTAAATTCTCGACTTACTCGACTTCGTACTCGACTTCTTCCTACACTGAGAGGAAGAAAGGTGTGGAATCTTGATTTTTTTAAGGTTATTTTTGACTTTTTCTATCTTCGTGAGGTATATGTATGTAATAGGGTAAAATTTTGGTATTTAAGGGCAAATTGGGGATATTAAAATAAAAAACCCAAATTATAAATACACTTTGCACGTTAGCAAGCAATAATTCATTCATTTATTCTTTTTAGAAATCAGACGAAATAAATTAAATTAAAACATACCAAGTCGAGGTCCTGATTCTGTGCTCTATCAATGGGTCCTCCCACTCCATACTTCTCAACCTAACATTAAATTAAAGAGTTGGACTATTGGCACCCGTCCATAATCCTTTTAAAACCCCTCTTCTAGTACAATTACATTTTAAGACAAATACTCTAATATATCTCACATTTATTTTATCTCATTTTAAACTTTTGTATTTTTTCTCTTTTTTTTTTTAAAAAAATCTCTTGTACATGTTCTTTTTTTTCCTCAAATTCTCTATAATTTTTCTTCAATCAATAAGACAATCTATTAATAATAAAGAAAATACATTCTGATAAAATTATCTGACTTATTTTTAGGTTCACACTACAACTTTTTACATCATAATCTTAGAGATAATTTATTTAATTCATTGATTTTGTCAAGAAGTTTATCACTCGTAAAAATTATCTATGAGAAGTGATAAAATAATAGAAAATTAAAAGATTTACAAATTAAATGCACTTATTTAGAATAAGGATAATTTTGGCATTGAGTTTAATATAATTGAAAAAAGGGGTTTTAAAAGAATTTCAGAGGAGAGTCAATAGTCCAACTCTAAATTAAATGTCAATAAATAAATGATTAGTAATCTATTTATAAAGTATTTTGAATAAATTCACAAAAAATATTTATTATATTTTGAAAGAATAGATGAACTTACGAGTTGTTGTAGTTGTTGAAGATCCGAGTTCTTATTATTAGTCTTGGGACGTTTTATATGCCCCAATCTTAATCTTAGTATTCCTACCACAAGAGCATCGATGTCAAATCTAGCAAGTGCCACTCTGATATAGACAGAACCAATATCAAAGCCCTAAGTGGGCTTAGGGCTTTGATATAAAATTCCTTCCTCGGAGTCCCAGAGCTTGAGTGAAGACAGTTTTTCTCCCAGGAGGGGAGTTGACGTCCCTCGAATATTTGAGAGGGTTAAAAATCTGAGCGGTGCCATATCAGAATTGATGTAAATGGGTCTCAGTATATGTATGATTGTAAATATCATGAGCAATAGTCTCTTCAAAAAAAAAAAAATATCAAAGCCCTAAGACAATTTTTCCCATACTTTTACGCATTATCAACAGATCCTTAGCAGCTTTGCGAGCCATTTATTACTGCTATTATTATTATTATTTTTCCCAATTAAACTGTCTTACAAATGACTTTTCGTTTCACCTTTGTATTTATATAGTAAAGAGTCATTTAACTTTTATTCTTCATTCCTAATGTATGAAGAAATAATTTTGTTGTGAGAGTTGATTAAAAATTTAAAATTAACAACAATGATGCAACCAACATACATGACATGACATGACATGAATGGATTAGTTGAATTAAAATTTTAGAGGGCCACACGTAGTGATTTTTATTATTACCTTTATTTTTCAACCAATCCATTAATGTCATGTAAATTATTAACTCAATTTGTACAAAAGAAACTATTTGTCCGAACATATGTGGTAGTTTTAATATTCTAAAATGATTAATCATAATGATTCTAATAACTAATTTTATTTTTCAACTAATCCATTAATGTCATGTAAGCTGCTAACTCAAGTTTGTGGCAGCTTTATTGTTCTAAAATGAGTAATAGAGCCATAAAATCCTGAATAAATTTATTTTGTATAAATTAATGTCACATAATTTAATTTTTTGGATTGAATATCTCTTAACCGGCATAATTTATTTTTATTTTCATGTAACCAGTCAATTTATACCACAGTACGTTGTATAAAATCAATTTATCCAAAAATTTTTACTTTTATAATCACTCGAAATTTTTGCATAATCTCTTTCAATCACATTCAAAGGCCAAATAAATGGCATCATAAGAATTTGCTAATCTCACACATCCCACTCTTGCAAGCAAGTCGATATCGGTTTAATTTATGCATCAACATTTATTAAAAATATAATTTTATTCTTAAAAAAAATCACATTGTATGGAACTACCGCCAGCCACCCCACACCGTCACCATTTGACACGAATAGCTAACACAATCAACATGAATGCGAAAAGCTATTGAATAGATCGAATCCAAACCCTCTTTAATATTTATGGCTAAAAAATTGACCAATACCAATCTTAATAATTCTCCAGCTTCTTTTTGAATAATAATAGTATTAGAGAAAGATTTAATTCCATTGTTCTGAATAAAAAACTAAACGTAGATTATTATCAATACCAAACTTTATAATTCTCTCTCTCGTTTTTTTTTTTAATAATTCTAACCTCAAGTCACTCACAATTATTGTAAAGACAGTACCATAAAGTTTATGATTTATCCTCTAAAAAGAATACAAATGTTGGTATTAACGATTTGGTACTTGGAAACTCAACTTGAAATTTTCTTGAAGGGCTTAAAGAAGAAAAGAAACAAATAGTATACAGAAAGTGGATGTTCAAGACACAAGATTGGACTTACAACTTTTTGTTGCCAAACCTATATATATATATATATATATATGTATATATATACATATATTCATTTTTTAGTGTGGACGCCATTATTATTATTATTTTTTATACAAACATACTTTAAAACTATAGGGTTTAAAAGGATTAGTTTTTAACCATTTTAAACAGTATAGTTTTATAGTTTATTCAATAACCAACTCTTTTAAATCATACAGTTTAAAAATATGTCCGTACCTGTAAATGATTACACACACACACACACACACACATCTATATATGTATGTAGGTACATATGTATGTATGTATGTATGTATGTATGTATGTATGTATGTATGTATGTATGTATGTGGGTGCGTGCGAATGTATATGTTAACTAACTAATTTTTCTCGACTTAGTGTTGGGTATCCTTTTTTCTTTTCATTTGTCAATTACTTTCTTCATTCATTTGGGAGCTCCTTTTGTATTTGATATTTATGGATCAAATAATGACATATCATGCAACAAATTACCATCAATATTTTCCTTGCCAAAATCGTAAGTTCCATCCTATTCAACTGTATGTTCTTTGCGAGAATGATTCACCCTATACACTTTTCCCCAATGCATCCTGTAACCCACAATGTGCAATATTGAAACCATCCACTAGCTAAGGAGCCTTCCTCACTCAACTTTGTTGATTGATGACATAATTGATTGAAATGTTGCTCTTTGGATTGTATTCCCTTTGGATATTACTCGTAGAATTGAGATTCCAAACTCTTTGCATCCTTATTCATTGCTTCAATATGCAATGAGGTGAAACATTAAAAAAGCCAAGAGATTGGAGAATGCGTATCACATGCCTGCAAAGAAATCCATCATACTCAAACATTTGACACAAATAATTAATTTCACGACTCCTTACTTCCGAATTTACAACAAAAGCTACATTTTTCTCAAAATCTTTAAGGTCAATGGTTTTTATTGTGCCAACTTTTAGTTTTTGTGATTAGAAACATATTAACACTCCTAAAAATTAAACTTGAAATTTCTTCAATATTTTATGTGTATGTGGGCATTTGTTTCTCAAAGGATGAAGAAGATTTTAACACCGTTTCTTATGCCATGTACTGAAACTTGCATAAGCTTCCTTTTCTTGTCTAGCTTGTAAAGCCACTTTTTATTATTCAACACATTGTTTTAATGATGTCTTCTTGCTTACATATTTGTCAAAAAAAGAGTTGATGCTTTGAGACCATTGGGTTGTAGATAATCCAGCAAAGAAAGTACCGCTCATATAATTAGGCACTCCAAACTTGTGATCTTATTTTAATGATCCTAGTCTCTCATTCCCTTCAAGCTCAAACTCTCCAAACACGAGTTTGTAAACACAATCATTAAATATTCTCATAAAAATACATCTTTCTTTATCATATGACTAAGCTTTTCAGAAATCTTCCTTAGTATGTGCCACATACAAAACCAGTGTCATGTATTTAGAAAGACAATAGAAATAGCTGCTTTCATCGCTTTGTCTTGATCAGTTAATATAGCAAGTGTGAATTGAGAAGTAGGTGAAATGGTTCACAAAAAAAGAAGGGCAGTTTAGAATCTAAATAGAGAAGCAAATGGTATTTGAGAGTAAGTATGTTTAAAGTGTGGGCAAAATAATACCTTAGTGAATGAATAAGACAAAATTATTATTTGTGGATTTTAATGAAAAGTGAAATTAGACACTTGTCCAATTTTAAGAGAAGCGAATGAATCAATAGACCATTTGTCATAGGAGTGTTCACAGATCGAATTTTGTGGATTGAATATTAATTCATATTCGATCCATGATTTTACAGATTATAAATTTTTAATCTAATCCAATCCACAGATTGGTGAAAATCAATCGAAATTCAATTCATACGTTTGCGGATCGAATGCGGATTTGACCCAATCCATATCCAATCCACCATTTTACAGATTTGTTTGCAGATTAAATTTTTTTAATTATGTCATATCTACAAACTAACTAAATAAAAAAATTAATATAAAAATAATTTTACTACCGATCAAATCCAAAATTAAATAAGATTTAAATAAATTAATTGTTTAAATAAAGTTAGAAAATACATTCAAAGTTTCAAAATATAATACACCAAAAAGAAAAAATCTCATCTGTTTAGATTAGTACATAAAAATTAACTATTTTTTTTGTATTTAATTATTTTTATTTTATATTATTATCGAATAAGATATAATATGATTTTAACTTATTTATTTATTAGTAAGTATAATGCCATGTTTACAAGTTTAATTTTTTATTAAATAAATATTTATTTTTTTTGCGGATTCATAGATTTTTAGGGATTTATAGAAGTAAATCAATATCCAATCCACTGACTGTGAGTTTTCCAATCCACCGATCGACGGATTGGATTTTCACCGATCGAAAATCTACGGATTAGACGGATTGAGCGGATTGGATTAGATTCTGAACACCCCTAATTTGTCCAATTGTAAGAGAAGTGACTGAGTCAATACCTAAATGATCAATAACCACTTGTACTACTGATGTTATATATGTTGGAGAATTTGAAGAATAAAACACAAATTTTGATTGAAGAAAACTCAAGAATATTACAAGAACAATTCATACATTCTCACAAATCACTCTAAAAAACTTTGTTTTCCTTCTTATGCTTTCTTTTTCTTATACTTATTACATACAACGAAAATGACAAGGGTATTTATAGTACCCAAAATTTAATTGTAGTCACATTCATAAACTAAAAAAATTTAATCACAACCACTCCTTTATCCTCAACATCACACTGATTATCAACGTAACTCATTCCACTTCACCTATTTCACTAACCACACCAACCTTACCTACCCCCTAAGCTCACCTAACTTGGAAAGTTGTATGAGATGGGCTAGGCTTTGTGTTTTTTGGATTTGGATCAATAACATGTTTATGATCCAACACCCCTTTTAAACTTATTTTATAACACCCAATAAAGTTCTCAACTGGAAGAAATCTTCTTGGTTAGTGGCTTGGTAAGGATGTCAGCAATTTGATCATGTGATTTGACATACATTGCTTGTATTTCCTTTCTTTTGATGCACTCCCATGTAAAATGATAACTAATATCAATATGTTTGCTTCGATCATAGAAGATTAGATTCTTGGATAGAGTAATCGTTGACTTATTATCTACATAAACCTCAGTTGGCTTTACTAGCAGCATACCCAACTCCTTCAACAAATCCCTTAGACAAATTACATGACAAACAGATAAAGTAGCAACTATATACTCAGCTTCGCAAATTGAGAGTGTAACAATAGGTTGCTTATTTGACATCCATGTGAAAGCAATATCTCCCATAAAGAATACAAATCTTATGGTGCTCTTTTGATCATTTACATATCAATCCCAATCACTATTGCTATATCCAACAAGCTTGAAATCATTAGAAAATGAGTATAACAAGTCGAAATTAACTGTAGTTTTGATGTAGCAAAGAATTCTTTTTGCAACTTTAAAACTGGTGGCTTTTGAATTCTTTATGCATCGACTCACAAGTCCAACAACATGAAGGATATTTGGTCTCGTGCATGTCAAATAATATAAGCTTCCGACCAAAATCTTAAAAAATGTTAGATCTACACCTTCGCCTTTATTATGTTTTGGATAACTTGACTTTGTATTCCACTGACATGCTTGTAGGCTTGCAATAATTCATCTTTAACTTCTTCAGAATCTCTTTTGCATAGCTTCTTAGGAGATAAATATGCCTTTTTCTTTTTGCTTGACTTCAATATTAAGGTAATATACCCTCAATCTGATGTCAGCTATCTCGAATTCTTTGATCATCACTCTTTTGAACTCTTCAAATAAGCTTAGATTACTTCCAATGAAGTTGAAATCATCCACATACAGGTACACAATCAAATGTCTCTATCTTTTTCTTTAGCGTAGAGAGCATGTTCATTTGAGCATTTGGTGAAACTGTTCTCTTGAAAATACTTGTCAATTATGGTATTCCATGCGCTTGGTGCTTACTTTAATTCATAAAGAGTTTTCTTCAATCTTAGAACTTTGTCTTTATGTCCTTTCACCATATAGCTTAATGGTTGCTCAATGTAAACTTCTTCTTCAAGGAATATATTCAAAAAAGTAGACCAAATCTATTTGAAAAATCTTCTATTTTTTCTAAGTAGCTAAAGAAATAATAGGTCTGATAGATTTAAGTCAGGCTACAAGAGCAAATATCTCATCATAATCAATGCTAGCTTTTTAACTATAACCTTTTACAAGTAGCCTCACCATGTGCCTTTCAACTTCTCTTTTGACATTTCTCTTCATCTTGTTATACACATTTGACACCGATTTTGTTGTGACCTTTAGGAAGAGTAACAAGTTCCCAAGTGTCATTCTTCACGATAGCTTTGATATTTTCATCCATTGTTTTTCTCTACTTCTCTTCTTGTACAACTTGCTAGATGTTAACTGGCTCATAATCAGTAAAGAGGCAAAAAAGAGTCAGATTGCTAAGTCTCTCAGTTACCTTATAAAGATCTTAAAGACTCCTTATACGTTCTTTGGTTCTTTCATTTAAGAAATATGGTGGTGAATCTCTACATGTAATTGATGTTGGTGAGATAGGTAAAACAACTAGTTCTTATTGATATTCTACTTATTTTATCTATGTATGATCATCTTCTTCATTAGGAAAGAAGTTGAAATCATCCATACTAGAGCCAAAATCCCATTATCCCTCGACTAATAAAAAATTTCCCACTTTTTGGATTATATAATTTGCATCCTATGGAATTATTGTCGTAGTCGATGAAGATGAACTTATCACTTTTGTCATTTAGTTTGGCTCTTTTTTCGTCTTGTATATATGCATGGGTAATGCTTCTACAAACTCTTAGATGGACGATGCTAGACTTCCTTTCACTCTGTGCTTCTTGTGGCATCTTACCTTACACTAGGGTTGGCAAAAACCCAGGTTCGGTCCAGGTTTGGCCTTACTGGGTTCGGCTCCAATTAATAAAACAACTTCCCAGACTTGGACTGGTGCCTGATTTTTTCACATCCGGTTCGAGTTAAGCTGGACACCTCCCGAGCATGGTTTTTTAATCCAGGCTTTCCCTGCCCAGATCAGATACTGCCCTACTGGTTTTGAAATTGGTTTGCCGTAAATGGAATCATTTGCAGATTTATTATTTAAAAAAAGACTTATGCTAGAGAAAGCCAAAAGCATAGGGAAAAAAAAGAAAAAAAACCATAAAACCATAGCCATAGAACAACAAGTAAGACCTATCAAATAGTGGTCAAAGCACTCAAGAGTCAAGATCTAAGCAAGTCAAATGGTGGTCAAAGCCTTAAGAGTCAAGACCTTTTCCTTTTTGCAATCAAATGCTGATTTTGCAGGATATATAAATTGCTTTTTGCAATTAGTGTTGGCTTAGAGTGTTTGTTTAGGGTGTTTGCTTTTTGAAGTCGACAACTTGGTTTCTTGGGAATATTGAGTGGTGGCCGCTGGCTTGGAGTGTTAGAGACTTGGAGGTGCGGTAGCCGGTAGCACTATTTATGTTTGCTTAACAATAGGATTGAAAATTAGGGTTTGTTTCGATTTTGGGTGTATTGTATTTATATTTTCTTTCTTTTTTAACTTATAAAAAAATCGAGCACGATTGCGGGTTTCGGGATTTTGGTGTCATGACTGGACTTGGACCTAGAAATGTCCGGGGCGTTGAATTTTAATACCTAGAATCGTACTTTTTGTATATACGGTATGGGCAAAACTTGGATTGAATCAGCCGCGTACGAGCCAAATCCGGTTCGGGCAGGTTTTATTGCCACCCTTGCCCTATTCACTTCTTGTTGAAGATCGGTGGATAGGTAGATTGCACATCAATAGCTTCAACCTAAAATTTTTTAGATAGTCTCTTACTCTTGAGCATACTCTTTGCCATGCCTAAAGTGGTTATGTTCTTCTTTTCTACAACAACATTTTGTTGGGGAGATCTTGGAACTGGTAAATGGCACTGAATTCTATTTACTTCACTAAACTTATGAATTCTTTGGAAGTGAAGTCTCCTCCTTGATCAAATTTCATAGCTTTAATCTGGTGTCCACTACAGCTTTGAACTTTTTGAAACTTTGAAAACTTCTTACTTCTGCTTAAAAAAATATGCTCAAGTTTTTCTTAAAAAATCATTAATAAAGAGAAGGAAGTAGTTATTTTTACCAAAAGAGCTTGGTTTGATTCGTCCGTATAAATCAGCATGAATAAGCTCAAATGACTTTTGAGTTTTTGGGCTTGACTTTTTTAGAACACTCTTTCTAAACTGCTTGCCAAATAAACTTCCTTCACAAACTTGATCAGGATGATTAATTGAAGTTAGGCCTTTCACCATATTTTTCTTTGATAGGAGCTTTAGTCCACTAAAGTAAAGATATTCATATCAAAGATGTCAAATCTAGATCGGATCTTTATGACAAGCTTTGAGACACTTTGCAACATCATTTCGAATATTTAAAGAAAACATTCTATTCTTCGATATTTACACCTTTGTAATTAGGTTTCCTTTGTCATTTATTAGAAAGAAGACTATAATTTTTTAAGTAAATTTCATAGTCGTTTTTGAAAAGTTGACCAGAATAGAAGATGTCGCTTTTCATATTAAACATATAGTCAACATTTGAAATTAATTGGTGGCCACATCTTTTGCGCGAAAAAGAATGTTACCACTGCCTTTCATTGGTACTTTTAAATGATCTACAAAAACGATATTTTCATTCATAGATTCATTTAGTTCCACGAACATGCTTCTGTTTGCTCATAAGATTGATAACACCTGTGTGAAGATACTTGTATTTTCTTGACTTTTACTAATGCTATTACATGCTAGTAAAAATGTACCATATTTGTAATTCTTTTCTTCAACACCAATTTTGGTACTTGAAGCTCTATATTCTAAAGCATAATGCCCAAACTTTTGATAATTATAGTATTGTACTTGGGATTTGTCAGGTCTCGATATTGGATTGCCTCTACCTTGTCCTCTGCTTGAGCTTTCTCCTTTTCCATAATTAAAGTTGTTGAAATTCCAGTCTCGTTTATGACTACAACCTCTACCTCGTCCTTGACCTCTTCTTCGAACATAATGACTTTTCTTATTTCAGAGCTTTATTATTTCTTCTTTGGATTGTTTTCCATCTTGAGAAGTTGTTCTTCAATTCCTTTCTTCTTTTTCAATTTTTCTTTGTAGGCTTGCAAGCTTCCTCGAAGTTGTTTGATCGTCATAGCCTCTAAATCTTTTGTTCCTTTGCTCTTCTACCTGTTCACCATTTCTTTTCAATTATTGGAAACTGTCACAACCCGAGTAAAATAGTCAGAAATCGACTTGGAAGCTTTCATGTGTAAGGACTTAAATTCTCCTTATAGTGCTTGGAGACGAACCTCCTTAACTTGTTCCATTCCTTTGTAAGAGGTCTCTAGCTTCTTTTATGCTTCCTTTGAGGAGGTTGCACCAGCAGTCTTTTCAAAAGTATCTTCATCAATGATTGAAAGATGAGATACTTTGCTTTGTTCTCATTCTTCTTCAAATATTTTAAATTCTCCTTTTGTGCCATAATTAAAGTGGCTTCATTTTATGGTAGAGTAAAGCCTTCTTCCATGACTTTTCATATACCATGTACACCCAATAGAACCTTCATTTTAATACTCAAGCCGTCAAACTTGCTTTCCTTTAATTGTGGCACTTAGAATGACATCATGTTACCATTTTCCACAGTTTACAAATTGTGTGAGAATTTGGAAATTTTGAATGCACAAATGAGTCCAAAACGTCGAAAAACCTTAGGAGAGACTCAGATAAGCTTTCGGTCAATGGTTAACATTGATCAACGACTGGTCAACAGTAAATGATTAGCTCAGCTCACTTAGCTGGGGTCGATCTGGCTCGACTTATCCCGGTTGGACTTGATTCAGTGTGGATCAATGCATTTAGATTGGTTCAACTCGATAAATCAACTCAATTTTGGGACAACAAACTTTTGGTAGTGATTACAGGTGTGTTCATACTTCGATTGGCTGATTTTTGTAGCATCGCGTTCCTCTCGTCGAGCTCTTCAATTTGATATGCTGTACTGCTATTTAAAGCACCGATTACTAGCACCGATTAAAAGACAAATTTTGATTAAAGAAAGCTCAAGAACATTACAAGAACAATTCACACACTCTCACAAACCACTCTTAAAAGTTTTGTTTTACTTTTTCTACTTAGACTTGATACACACAACAGAAATGACAAGGCTATTTATAGTACCCAAAACTTAATTATAACCACACACATAAACTAAAATAGTTTAATCACAACTACTCTTTTATTCTCAACCATCTCACTAATTATCAACCTAACTCATTTCAATTCACCTATTTCACCCATCCACACCAACCTTGCCTACCACCTAAGCTCACTTAACTTAGAAAATTCTATGAGATGGGCTAGATTGTGTGTTTTTTAGACTTGGATAAAAAACAAGTTATGATCCAACAATATATGGGCATGTTTAATTTGGGTATATTTTTAAACACAATTTTGAACAAAAATTAAAGTTAAGTTCATCAAATGAATAATACTAAAATAACATACAATTTTTTTATTTTAAAAATTAATTAATTAGACGTAGGCCCACAAAAACTTTAACAGAAAACAATAAACGTGAAATAAGCCTTTCTCTTCTCATCTTCATTTAATTTTATTTTTTAACTAAATTATTTCATTCAAAGATTAAAATTACACTTAATTTGGGAAGGAAGATCTCCAAACTAAACTTCCAGTAACTAAAAATTAAAAATCCACCTTAGCTTAGCTAACAAATGACATGAGCATGCAAGCTGCAGGCTTTTGGGATGAACCGAATTTTAAATCAACCATTGTCCATAATTTCTTCTTGAAATGTCCAACAATACCCAAAAGATTTCCTTTGCCTAACATTGTTTCACGACATTCCTGCATTTCTTTCTTTAAGTTATGCATTTATCTTTCTCTCATCTCTTCAATCCTTTCTCTTCTCTTTGTAAATGAATTTTCTATTCCAATGGTTTTTGGATGGATGTTACTACTACAAGTTAAAGAACATACAATAACATTTCTTTGCATTTTTTCTTTGTTAGCCAGTAAATTGAAACGATGGTTATCTATCCTTTGCTAATTCTCTTTAAATTATGAAGTAACAAAATTTCAAACTTGATAAATGAAAAAAAAGGTAGAAACGGTTCCTACATTTTCTTTTTTCCCACATATTTATAGTTGTTTTATTAATCAAATTTATCTAGAAAATATTTTCTCTTATGGCTATTTGGCGTCATCTTTAGTTCATTGGCAATTTTTTACAGAGAGAAATGCACGGTGATATAGAGGTGAGAGAAACGTATTTTACTTTTTCTATTGAAATTTAATAATGTTGGGAAAGGGACTTACACAGGCAACTGCAAATTAAGCGGAAAAAAAATTATTTCCTTATTTTTGTGATTAAAATAGAATGTGTACCATAAATAAATAGGCAGAAAATAATCTAACACAATCCAAAGTAATAAATCAATCATAAGAGACACATATTTTTATACGGAAAACCTAAAATGGGAAAAATCATGGGACCGTTGATAACTCTATGAAATAAGAATTATCATGGCACTTTTAGACTTAAATCAGTAATACTTAAATAATAAATAATGTGTTTTAATTGTATTTTTGTTATATTTTGCATAAACATCTTAGTTTATTAGTAATAAATTTTGTTTGATTTAGAATAATTTGTGTGCTAAATCATATACATAATTGTAAGTGTTCGGAAGCCCAAATTTCAAGGAAGGAATGCTGATGTAATAGGCTTGCAAAAGATAGAAAAGAACATGGCTACAAAAGAATTGAAACAAATCTAGAACAGTGTCGTTGCTGTAGTCGTTGCTGTAGCAACCATGCCATTATTGTAGTAATTCTGGAACGATGACAGAGAAAATTTTACAGAATATTGTGATCTGTAGTTTCATAATCTGAAAGATACTCTACCTAGGCTTTCGTTTACCCTAATTTTCAACTATAAAAGGCGCACACATCATAAAGAAAAGAGGGAGCCGTCACCCAAGGAAAAAAACACAAAGAAACAAAAGAAAAACAAGATTCAAAAGAGAGATTAAGGGCTGTAAAAGAGGAAAAATTGCAGAGATCAATTGAGAGCTCAATCCTTCTTATCCTTCTCTTATTTTTGTGTTTTCTATTTATTCTTGGGGATGTGTTTCATGGCTGAAACCTTGTTCTTTATTTTTCTTTTGCAAATCATGAGCTAGATTTATTTTTAATTGAGTAATAAACATTCTTGATGGTTTATTGACTGAAAATATGAGTTGCTGCATGTTTGATGTAGCAGTTTATTTTGATAATATTAATTTTTATTCATTATTTCGGTTGATCACCCATTTAATGATACTAGCTAAGGAAGAGCCACAAAAGGGCCTATCTTAGTAGAACATATCAAAGCAATACTCGATCTTAAATTGAGTATCTTAGATTGAGTTTACTTGAGTCCAAAAAGGCCATGCTTGATTTAAGATTAGTGATGAATTAGACATAGGGATTCACCTTGTAGGGTAAATAGAACTTAAGCGTGTAATGCTATATCTTATGTTAGCATAACAACTAATTACTGTTAGGTTGCATATAGATATAAGATATCCAACATACGACAACTGAGGATGCATAAGGATTCTGCCTTGTCTTTGTAGTAGATCTTTGCAAAGACCTAACCAAACATTAGAAAAATAGTCAAGACCATTATGAGAGTTTACTCACTAAACTACTCTATATTCCCATTGGTTTTATCCTTGAATTTTACGTGACAATTTACTTTGTTGCATTTTATTTATTGCGTTTTTATTTAAATTAGTATATTAGTTTCATTAATTATTTATCTTAATTTAGACACAAAATCTGTACTGTTAAGATTGCTGCAGTAAATTTGATAACATCAATCCCTGTCGAGGTGATCTTGATTACTCATCAATTTATTACTTGTTGTGTACACTTGCACTTTAACACCAATAGCATTTGATTTAAAATAACCAATAACCGTAGTCCGATATAATCTTCCGCTATATTAATGGGATTACAGTACAAAATTCTTCTCTAGATTATACTAAAGGCTAATAACATCAACAAATCTTAACAATCTTGGCTTACAGTAACAAATTAATATCTGTCTTTTTAATAAGTAGGTATATCAAATAACAACCAATGATAGGATAAAACAAAAATCAAGACTGGTAGGCTTGTAGAGGGCAATGCCAAGAACTTACCCTCCAAATTTGGGAGAAAACAGAGTTAAAATCGCATTCTGATCGTTCAATCAAAAATTGAACCGTAAGCCCCTAAATTGTAAAAGCATGCCACTTTCTCTTTCTTTCTCTCTCACCATTTTCACACACAAAAGTTGCTGCCGATTGCTTTTGCTCCTTTATATAATGTTTTTAGAACATAATTTCAATGAAAATTTCAACTAGCCCCTTTAATTTTTTTTGAATCACGTATAAAGCTTTGGTCTTGGGCTAACTAAATGAGATGGACCCAACAAATAATGTGGGATGCATGTGAATCAATTAGTTGTTGCAAAAGATTTGCTAAACTCTTTCTTTAGATTGTCATTCTTACTAGCATCTTTGCCAACAATCAACATGTCATCCACATAAAGCAGAAGAATGATAAAATCGTTATTGCCAAAGTTCGTCATAAAAATACAATGGTCTTAAATCGTCTCATTAAAACCATGATTCTCCATGAAATAATCAAACTTCTTGTACTACTGCCTTGGTACCTATTTCAGGCAGTGCAAATTTTTTTCAACTTGCGCATAAGTTCTTTTTTGCCTTTGACATTGAACCCTTCATGTTGCTCCATGTATATAGAAGACATCTTCTTCGCAAGAAAAAAATATTTCTCCAAAATCAACGCATTTCTTCTGACCAAAACCTTTCATAACTAATCTAGCCTTGTACTGCTATTGCGAGTTATTTCTAGTCTTCAACTTGTAAATCTATTTGTTCTTCAGTGCCTTCTTTCCCTTAGGTGATTTCACTGAGTCATAAGTGTGGTTCTCATTCAAGGATTTCATCTCCTCTTATATGACTTTAACCTACTCACATTTATGCTGGTGAGACATGACTTTTTTAAAACACTTTGGCTTCTCTTTATCTGTAAGCATAACAAAAATTTATGTAGAGGATATCTAGTGGAAGGTCGCCGTTCTTTAGAGGATCTTCTCAATTCTGGCTCAACTCTGTGTAGGTAGTTCAAAATGGTGCTTGCTCAAGTAGTTCTACTGGAACATCATTATTATCCTCTTTAGCTCCCATATGATCATCATAAGTTACAGGTGGAGAAATTGAAGTTGGAATAATAGGAATCTCTAGAGATGATTGAGATTCATCACTTTTCTTTGCATCACCAACTATCTGATCTTCAAGAAATGCAACATCTCTACTTCTGATCAATTTTCTTGCCACTGGATCTCATAATCTGTACCCAAATTCTTTATGTCCATAGCATAAGAAAATGCATTCCTTGACTTTATCATAAAGCTTTGATCTCTCATCTTTAAGGATGTGAACATATGCTTTGCAACCAAACGCTTTCAAGTGTTTATAAAAAACATCTTTCTTGGTCCAAACTCTTTCAGGCACATCACCATCTAATGGAGATAAAGAAGAAATGTTAATTAAATCAATTGCAGTACGTATAACCTTATCCCAGAAAGATTTAGGAAGTTTGGTATTAGGAAGCATACACCTGATCCTTTCTTTAATTGTTCTATTCATCTTTTCTGCAACACCATTTTGTGCGGGTTTTTAGTATAGTCTTTTGAATCCTGATTTCACGAGATATGTAATACTGCTTAAATGGCCCTTTATACTCACCGTTATTATTTGCCCTGAATCATTTTAATTTTCTTCTTGTCCCTCTCTCAACATAAGTATGGAAGAGCTTAAATGTATCAAACACTTGGTCTTTAGATTTTAAAATAAAAGCCCATACTTTTCTACAACAATCATTAATAAAAGTCACAAAATAAAGTGCACCTCTTATTGATCTATTTTGTATTATTGCAAATATCATTTTGAATCAAATCAGGTATTTGTGACTTTCTATATGGAGAAAAGCTTTTAGATGCTATCTCTGTGCCTTTCTAATTAAGCAATGAACACGAATCTTGAGGGATATACTTGCAAAGCTGGGTAGAAATAATTTTCTTACAAGACTTTCTAAGCTTTTCTCACCAATATAACCAAGCCTTTTGTGCCATGTTCTTTCTTGATCTTGACTTCTATCATATAGATAGTGTTTACTTTCCTCCCCTTAGCTAACACTAGGGCGTTTTTAGTGAGCTTCCATTTTCATTCACCAAATTAGTTAGTAGAACCATCATCATTAAGCTTGTCTATAGAGATTAAATTAAGGCAAATACCTGGTACATGTCGGACATCTTTAAGGAACAACTTAGATGCTCACAATCTTAGATGCGCCCTCATTTCCCATCCGAATATGATCATAATCACAATTAACATAATATATGAAGTAATCATAATGTGCAATAACATGAAACGAATCACCTGAATCAATCGCCCAATCACTGATTTGGCAAGTGAGATTTACAGAGCTCTCATCCTAAACAACACCTATATCACCATTAACTATGGTTGTAGTGTCCTAATTGTCATTTTTCTGAGCATCACCATTTTCTTTCGCCTGTTCTCTTTGCCATAATCTGCACTCCCTTTTAACGTGATCTATCTTTTGACAATGAAAGCACTTTATGTTTCTCCTCTAGGACTTAGATATTCCTCTAGGGTTATTATTGTTCTGCTGGTAAGAATTTCTGCTTTGGCTTCTCCCTCACCTTTCTTGCTTTTTTGAAACAAATGTATCTGACTCAGAAGGAACTGCTTCAACACTCTTTCTTCTGGATTCTTCATTCCTTGTCCTATCTGTAACCATATCCGATGCTTGTAACTCATCATCTAAAATAATTTTCATAGTAGTCAACTGATCAACCATAACCTGAAACTCACTAGTGTGTTCTGTTATACCGCACCCTCTTTATACTTCAAGTTAACAAGCCTTTTCATTATATTGGCTTTATTTTGTGCTATCGACTGCTCATAAATCGTCTTTCATTTTCTCTAAAGAACATTAACCCTGGATTCCTTCATGACATCGTGGCATACACTCGGATCAATCTATAATCTAATAGTACCCATAGCCTTCTAATTTAATTGAGCCAATTTCTTATCGTCTAAATCAGCGAGTCTAGCTTTTTCGTCTTCAATATGTTCATGTAAGTCTTTCATATATAGCAAATCTTCCATTCTAGACTTCCAAATACCATAATTCCATGATTTTAATTTAATTATGCATGCCAAAGACTCCTCCATCTCAACCACACAAGTAACGAAATAACACAAAACTTGATTCTCCGATACCACTCTATTGGGAAAGAAACTCACACAAGCAGCTGCAAATTAAGTGGAAATAAAACTCTTTCCCTCTTTGTGTGATTAAAATAGGATGTGTACCACAAATAAATACGTAGGAAATAATCTAACACAATCCAAAATAATAAATCAACCACAAGAGGCATTGATTTTTATGTGAAAAACCTAAAACGGAAAAAAAACATGGGACCGTAGTCCGATATAATCTTCCACTATATTAATGAGATTATAACTCAAAATTCTTCTCTAGATAACACTAGATGCTAATAACATTAACAATCTTAACAATCCTGTCTTATAATAACAACCTAATATCCGTCTCTTTAATAAGTGCGTATTTCAAATAACAACCAATGAGGGGATTAAACAAAAATCAAGACTGGTAGGATTGTAGAGGACAATACCAAGAACTTACCCTCCAAATTTGGGAGAAAATGGAGTTAAAATCACATTTCGATCATCCACTCAAAGATTGAAACGCAAGCCCCCAAATTCTAAAAGCACGCCATTGTCTCTTTCTTTTAATTACTGACTTTCCATTTTAATTGATGTAAGCCAATTAAGATTCTAATTTGATTTACATTTTTTCCTATTCACTTATAATAGAATTCTGATTTGATTTGCATTCTTTCCTTATTTGTTCAAATTATGGAAAAGAAGATTATTATTTATATAATTTGAATTCTTAAATTAGTTTCCTCTAATATTTAATGTATATAAATGAATAAAATTTAAAAGCATGAACGAACTAAAGAAAGTAAATAAAAAATGGCAAGGAAAGAGATTTTGAATTGCTAGGTTTTGATTATATTTTGACATTAAAAAGGAAAAAAGCATTGCATTTGTGTGAGATAAACATAAAAGCAATGTGAAAGAGAAATTGTGTAACTTTATGTACTTTATACATTTAAGGACAGAAAAATGACATAGGTGCCATTTTATAAATTTTAACATGGTAATTAGAATATTTATAAATTTTGTATAATGGTTTTTTTTATAATGCGTGATAAAAATTTAGTCCATTATTAGAAAATTTTTCATTAATAAGCTAAATAAATAGAGAAGAACATAAAATATTCCTTTGCATAGAATTCGAATGGGAGATCAATAGTTCCCTCATTGAAATCAACATATACCCTCTTTATCGTTTTCATAATAGCCAATAATCCCCTTAACATATCATTTTACTATATTACTCATATTTTCAATAACATTTTTATTAATATTAATTATAAATTACATAAATCATATAAATGGAAACCGAAATAAAAAAATTTAAATACTAAAAATAGGAAATATATTTTCAGTGTGAACAAAAAATTAATAATAAGTTATTTTTCTTATACTTTTTGTTATTTTAATTTTTTTATAATAAATATATTTTATTTTAAAAAGGACACCTACCGCCCAATTTTTCTATATACTAACACCTCCTTTTGTCTATAATACCATTTGTAGATAATAACTAAAAAAATTAACCTTAAATTTTTTTTTAAAATAAACATATTTTAAGTTTTTTTAATTTTCTAATATACTAATAATATTATAATTTTTAATATATAAAATAATTTTTAAAATGTAGACTAGTATATTTATTATAGTAATATATTTTTATTTATTATAAAATTTAAATAAATCTTTGGGTTAAATAGATTTAATAATTAATAAAATATATCTCATATATTAATAATATTAAAATTATTTTATATAATATTGAAAATAATTTAAAGTTTTATATATTTATTGTAATATTATGATCCTTTTTATTATAAAATTTAGTTTAATATAATATAAGATTGCAAAGTATTAATTTTTTTTTAAATATTGAAATTATCTTAAAATGTATATATTGTTACGTTTATTTTGATATTATATTTATATTTATTTAAAACATTGGAGTCGATATTTTTAAGTTAATAGAGCCAAAGGGTGTTGTAGTTAAAAGGAAATAATGGTGTCCCTTATTAAAAAGGGGTTTACATGACTATTTCCCCAAAACCATGGGGGTGTATATGTTGTTTTCCCTTATATTTATTATAAAACACTGGAATCAATCTTTTTAAGTTAATAGAGTCAAAGAATATTTTAGTCAAAAAGGGGTAATGATGTCCGTTATTGAAAACTTTGATATTTACATGACCATTTTCTCAAATTTGAGGGTGTAGGTGTTATTTTTTCTTTAATTTATAATAAATATAAATAAAAGTGTATTTGAAAATAAGAATAATATGGTAAAATTATGATGTGAAGGAGGTTATTGAACTATGATAAAAAAAAGATTAGATAGTATATATTAATTTTAAAAAGGTGGAAACTGATAATCTCCTATTCGAATTCTATGTAAAATAATCAAGATTGTAACCATCACAAAGCTTGATGCATGGTTGACAGGTTGAGAACGGAATTTGCTTGCTTGTTTATTTATTTATTAAAACATAAGAAACAGAATCAAATAAAATTATTAAGCCAATTGTCATTTGTCAAAAAGAAATGTTGCTGGGGGCTGGGTCTAGGTAGGATGGGATGTGACGCAATTCAAAAGTATTAAAAGGGAAACGAAATAAACAATAAATTGATCCGCTGGGCCTGGTGTTGCCACCAGTTGTAATTCGCCGATTTAATATCAAGATTATTATGAAAGTTTAAGACTTTGTATTCAAGATTGATATGAACGTTTAAGACTTTTTATCTTGCTTTCAACTATATTAATTAATTAATTCTTTTTTTTTTTTGGATAGTGCTCTTAAGTTGCATTACAAGTAGTTGGAAGATTCTAAAGTTTGGGAGATTTGCAAAAACATCCATGTATAGAACTATGTTTATCGCCAAAGATTAAGAAATCTAATTTGAACCGAGTTTTTGACTTGATAGATTCCTTGTGACCATTTTGTTCACACCCTTACCAACCGCCATTAAGTTTTTCAGACGATGACAAATCCTCTTATATATTTTTGACTTCTAATATAGTTTGGGCATCCAACATTATCTTGTAATTTATAAAACAAAATGCAAGACTTCAATCAATTTACTCAAAATGTTAAAACACAGTCTTCTATAATACAACCCAATAATCTTTTCCCCGACATTTCTCAAGATTTTGCTAGATTTCCTAAGCTTTATGATGCCTTTTCCGAGTTGCTTCAAAAAATTAAAATCTGATTTAAAACTTGAGATGTGCAATAATTATTTTGTAAAATATAACGAAAGTTTGGTTAGTTGATAGTTATTTCTTATTTTTGTCCTCATATTTTAGAAATTAAACTAATTCATAATTGTTACATATGACTTTATAGTTAATTATTAAATTTTAAACTATACAATGTTATATACCCATGTACTAAAAGATATCGAAATTTTTATTTACATGACTTTTGAGAGTTGCATTTGAGAATATTAACGGATCGATATAAGATGGTGGGGAGTTTCCAACTCTCAATGAATGCATCCATTATTTTTAATAGTTTCTAATAAAAAATTAGCAAAATCTTTTTTCTTTTGACCTAGAACCAATAATTCATCCTCTATATAAGAGCATCTGATTTATCACATATCATTCACCAAGCACAAAAACACAAGCTCTGCTGAATTACTTTGGTGTCTCCTTGAGTACTTTTTGATAATGTCGTCTCACTCACATCTTTATGGAATTTGCTTCATCATGTTTTTGTTGTTATCTAAACTGGCCTTTGCACAATTATCCTCAAATCACTATGATAATACTTGCCCAAAAGCCCTCTCTATCATCAAGTCTATAGTGCACAATGCAGTGGTAAAGGAGCATCGAATGGGAGCTTCATTGCTTCGTCTCCATTTCCACGATTGTTTTGTTAATGCACGTTCTATCTCTCTCTCTCTCTTTCTTTTCACTTTCAACGAAAGCGATTTGCAATTGCAAACTTGCATGCATGCATCCACCCAAAACGCATAATAGTGTTTCATTTACGCATTATCATAGTAATGCTTGAGTGACAAACTTTCTTTGTATATGTTATTTTGTACAAAGTGAGGTGGTAAAACAGTATTAATTAGTAGAATAATAACTCAAAATACTCTCTTTTCATTAGATATTTTTGTCAAGGTAAATGCTCCTTATAATTTACATTAATTACTTAATTAGTCCCAAATATTTTCAAAATTAAAATTTTCCAAAAAGTCCAGTTGTCTGTTTGTTTATGTTAAAATTTACTTAATTATCATCTATTTTTCACCTGTTGTATGTTAGATTTATTTGAATTTTAAGTCATATATCATGCAAAAATACTACTTTACTCTTACAAATGTTAAATCGGATTGCTACGGTAGTAACAACAGAGGTGTTTTACGTGATTTTATAAATACAGGAATGAACTGAATAATTAGCCCAAACCACATATAAAACTAAAGGAAATTCACTATTACTACATTTTTGTTAGCAATATGGTTATATTACAATTTGATTAGTTGCGCATATGATAGTGTATTACGGTAACTTTTTTTTTATATTAAATTTCGTTTATGCCTCAATTTGCAGGGTTGTGATGCATCAGTTCTGTTAGACGACACTTCAAGTTTTACTGGTGAGAAATCAGCCAGCGCCAATGCGAATTCAATAAGAGGCTTCGAAGTGATCGATTCAGTTAAATCTAAAGTTGAGAGTCTCTGCCCTGGTGTTGTTTCTTGTGCAGACATCTTAGCTGTTGCTGCTCGAGATTCCGTTGTTGCTGTAAGTGAAGAGAAAATTGCATTAACGACTACTTGAGATTATTGTCGCCTATTACTAATAACTGCAGGCCCAAAATCTTAGCACTTTTCTTTATTATTATTGTTGAATCCTTATCATCGACTTAGGCTTAATTTTGGTTAAACGGTTTCTCTAACACAATTAAATTCAATTCTCTCAACTTATAAACTCATTCAATTTCTAGATTCACTTTTAAGCTCTTGCCGTTTGGTACATCCAAAACTTTTTTCTTTTTCCCTTTTTTTCCCTAATCTTAGCCTACAAACATTTCACATAAGGAAGCATATGAAACCCTATCTTATCAGCTTAAACTTTTGCGCGAAGCAGTTATTAACAGTAAAATGGAAATTTTATTTATCAAAATTAATTAATTAATTAATCAGATATTCTTTTTTGTTCAGTTCGGGGGGCCTTCATGGACAGTTCAATTAGGTAGAAGAGATTCGACAACGGCAAGTTCCAGCGCAGTAAATACTAATATTCCATCCCCTCTCATGGATCTTAATGACCTTATTTCTAACTTTGCAAAGAAAGGACTCAGTGCTAAAGAAATGGTGGCCCTCTCAGGTAATAACATTATTATTAGATTAATGAATTTAGATCTAGTGCTGATCTAAGCTGCACTAATCTTTCAAAATCATATCTCATCACCTGCACAACCAAAAAAGGCCTCTAGTATCAGTGGATGTACGAGTGCATTAATAACATTGTACGAATGGTAGAATTTAGTTACATATATATACCTTGTAGAATGATCAACATAAGATTAGATAAATATGGATATGTATTGAAGATATTATCTCACATCGACTGAAAATAATTACTAGGTTAACAATATAAGTGAGGCAATCCTCAGCTCCTAAGCCATTTTTTGAGTATAAGTTAGGCTCATGAGTTTTTTATATGGTATCAGAGTTAAAGAGTCAATTACCAGTGGGCTCACTCTACTTTATCATGTGATAAGGACTAGCTAGGCAAAAAAATCGGTATTGAGGATAATAGTCCAAGTCAACTATTAACACAACTAGCTAACTTTGACGTCTATAATTTTTATTTCGTGTATGATTAATTATATATCCAAATTCTGGTCATATACAGGAGCTCACACAATAGGACAAGCTAGGTGCTTATTGTTTCGACAAAGAATCTACAATGAAACAAACATTGATTCAGAATTTGCAACATCATTAAAATCAAACTGCCCAAGTTCAGGCGGCGATGACAACCTTTCTTCATTAGATGCCACCAGCTCTGTTCTATTTGACAATGGCTATTTCAAGAACTTGGTGAATAACAAAGGTGTCTTTCATTCAGACCAGCAACTCTTTAATGGCGGCTCAACTGACTCTCAAGTCACCGCTTACAGCACCAACATTGGAACATTTTATGCAGATTTCGCTAATGCAATGGTCAAAATGGGGAACCTTAGCCCACTGACGGGGACTGATGGGCAGATTCGCACCAACTGCCGCAAAATCAACTGAATTCAATTGGGGCCTTATTAATTAGCTTTGAACAAAGTTGTTCATTTCTATTTCTTTTTTTCATCTGTTCTGAATATTAAGCGAATAATGATCATGATGATCATGTTACTAGATTGGATTAATGTTCAGCAAGCATTTTCTTTAATTTTTCTATTTCTCATAACTACAGATAAAGTGAAATCTGCCATGTGTTGCAATCTTAATACAAGTTTCTTATTTGCTAGTTCTTGCAAGAGAACGACACTTTCATCTCTATAAAATTTATTTTACTAATTTCTACATTCATCATAAATTGATCATCTTACACCTCCACAAATAAAATAAAACTATTTAATTTATTTTTATGTGTGTGTATATGTATTCTAAAACAGTGTGTTATTTCTATAACTGTTTTGACACTAGCAACGAAGAAAAGTGTTAAAAATTTATGGCAAAATTAAATTTTTGATTATGAAGAAAATGTGTAATTCTACCATTTTATAATATTACTCTAATAATAGTTGTTTGATTTTTGACTGGACATGAAATATGATTCAGATTGATTCATTTAGATATATATATAGGACCAATTTGAGATTGGTGTGGGGTGACAAAATAAGTTGCTTCTGCTGTATTAATGAAATAAATCATTGAACAAAAAATTTGATAAACTGTATTGTTGCAGTTACTTTAAGTTTTAAAAGTAAAGTATGTGAATTTAGTAAATTTTATTATTAAATTGCTCTTCATTTTATAATTACCATATGCATATGTTTAAGAGTGAGTATAATAATTTTTCTAGAATTTTTTTAGACATAGAATTTACATTAAAAAACTCAAATAATTAAAATCTTATGAACCTTATAATATATTATATTAAATATGATAAAGTCGATAGCATAATACAATAATAAATAAATCAAAATGAAATAAAAAGTAATATGTAGTTGTGGTAATATGAAAGGGTTTATGATTTTTAGTAGTGTTTATGAAAAAACATGACATAATTGTCTTTTCGTTAAAATAATAAGGCTGTCATAAGAACTTTAAAAGCGTTTGATGACTTATTTAATAAGCTGATATTAAGGCCAGTTTGGGATACCGTTGGCTAATAAAATAACTTGTTTATGCTGTGTCGATGAAATAAATTGTTGATTAAAAATGTAGCTTACTATTTGATAAATTGTGTTGCTGCAATTGCTGTTAGTTTAAAAAGTAGAGTAGAAGTATTTGGTAAATTTTATTATGAAAGCGCTGCTTTGCTATATAATAACCAAAATAGACATAAGTTTAGATATTCTTCTATTTATATATTAGGGTTCATGAAAAAACAGACATAATTATATTTTTATTAAAATGGTAAGGTTATGATAAGAACTTTAAAAAGATGTTGCGGTTTAAGTTAATAAGTTGCTTACAAAAACTAACTCTCTAAATGCTTTTAGAAATTTTTGCGAAAATAAAAAAAATTAAATAAGCAATTTTTAAAAAGTTTATCATACATCATTTTTGTCAAAACTTATAAAATATGCTGTTCGTAGAGTTTCAACCTCATTCGCCACTGAGACCTTAAAAAGCAACTAGCTATCTACTTAAAAAACTGTTGTTAGAATCGAGAAACTTATAAAATAAATAGCTGTAACATCCCACATCATGAGAGAGAGAATTATTGGATTAATTTATACATGTTGGACTCTTCTAACTAAGTAGATGCGTTTTAGGTTGCAAAGCCCAACAACAAAACCGTGACCTGCTGTGTTTCCAATGTGGATAATATTTACTTGGTTATTGGCCTCAGGTTGTTCCAATTGGTATCAGAGCTGACTCGTGACCCGACGTGTGAATGAATATGTTAATGATATGATTTCGTTCTTTTCTGTTTCCAATAGCCCTCACGAGGATGCAAGGTCCTTAATGGGGGAAGCATGTAATATCTCACATCGTTAGTGAGACAGTTCTTGGACTAATTTATAAGCTTTGGGCTCTCCTAACTAGGAAGATGCATGTTGGACTGCAAAGCCTAATAATAAAACCGTGATGGACTTTGTGTCCAAAGGAGACAATATCTACTTGGTTGTTGAGCTTAACTGTTACAATAACTATTAAAAAATTTAACATAAACTAGTTCTATCAAAACTTATGAGATAAGTCTGCTTAACATTTCGACTGCAATCATAAACGTAGCCTTAACAATGAAATATATGGGTGAGTTTAATTTTGACTTAAACCAAATTCATGTTAATTTATTTCCATATAAAATATGAACCATCATTTTTTTCCTTTTTAGAACCTTTTTTTTCCAATGAAATTATAAGGATAAATGTGCAAAAACCATATTTTTAATATATTCTATTCAATAAATAAGAAAATTTTAAAAATAAACATATTATTTAGATTTGTATATTTGGGTGCATTTAGCAAGCTATATTGTATAGTATTAGCTCTATAACATTAGCTGTATTGCATCATCTTGTACTAATTTATAATGTAATATTATATTTGGTGTAGAATGAACTGAATTATATAACATAATTTTTTTATTTTAATTTAATTTATATTAATAATTTAAGATTTATTTATATTTTATTATTATTTATATTTAATTAATAATTTTAATTTTTAAATTAAAATGAGCAATTTTAACCACCGACCACCATAAGCCATCACTGGCCATCCTACCTCAGTATCATTTGAACTTTATTTTGATACAATTAGAATTCTTTTTGTCAGGCTATACAATGGTGCAAGTATTACTGGGAAATAAATTTTCATTTGCTGTAGATTTGTAGGCAAGGTTTCCGTTTTAAATTTTTAACCGTAAATTTATGGCAAATGAAAGCTTTTTTTGTCTGCAAAATTGCACCATTGCTTAACTAAAACACTATTTTATGTAGCAGCCACCAATGACCAGCAACTGTCGAACTGTTGCCGACGGCGACATAGTTGAATTTTTAATTTTATTTAATATTATATATTTTTATTCAGTTTTTATTACAGAAAATACAAAACTAATATGAATAGTGTGGTATCACACAAATCAAACCCCCAGGTTTATTTGATGCGGCATTTTCACAACATGATGCATTTTGATATACCATAATGTGAACAAGAATATTTACCAAACATGAAATTGCATTACATCAACTAATACAATCCCATGTAATGTGGTGTGCCGAACACATTCTCGATGTTATATGTTTGAGTATAACTTTGAGTTAAACTAAATTCATGTAAAACTCTTTCCATATAAATTAACCATAATTTTTTTTACCTTATTAAACCCTCACTTCCCTGGCCAATTAATGTAATTGATTATGTGGATAAATATGTTTACGAATAAATATGCTTTTGTATTCAGATATCTTCAAATTTTAGTAAATGCAGAATTGTTCAAATTTCACATGAAAAGAAAAAAATTAAAAAAACTGGCAATTAGCTTTTATTATCTATTTTATCATTAACATCGCATAGAAACAAACTTTATTATTAATGGTCAGATCAAGAAATGCAATTTCTTAAGCCAGTTAATTACACGCGCTAGTTAACTCTTCTGCAATTCATCCTGATTTCTCCATCATTACCAGTAAGTACGTTCAAGTTACCCATCTTGATCATGGAAGCACTAAAATCTGATGCAAAAGAAATTGGATTTGTACTGTACTTTAGCACCAGCCGATCACTATCACTGCTATCATTTTTAAAAAGTTGCTGATCAGAATGTAGGAGACCCCTTGATGCTATCAAATCCTTAAAGTACTGATTGTCAAATAGTCTAGTTGTTGCATCAAGTGGTTCTGTGTTGAATGTTCCTCCGGTTACTGGGCAATTCTCTCGCTTGGTAGCAGCAAATACTGGATCTATATCTGATTCATTGTAAATCCTGTTCCGAAATGATGGGCAGCGAGCAAGTCCAATGCTGTGGCCTCCTGAGAGAGCAACTAGGTCTTGGAGATTTAAGCCTTATGACTGGAAGCTTGAAAGAAGCACAGAGAAGTTTGAAAATGCGGAAGGTAGATTGGTATTTGCATCATTGAAGCTTGCAGTTCTTGCATCTCTTCTTCCTAATTGTACTGGATAATATGGACCTCCTAACTGAAATCACAGAAAGCAATAGACTCTTGTCTCATATATTTGGGATTAAGCCCTGAAGATATTTGTGTAATAGAACTATTAACTGTCAAGTATAAGTTAGTAGATGCTTGACAAACAGATGTTTAGTAAACTTGAGCTACGGTACTTTTAAAGTAAATTAATTGTGTTTTAATATAATTATCCAAAACATCTTTATCATAGGCATGTTTCCATTAAAATTTATTTAACTATTTTTCCTTTTTACTTGTTATTTGTATATATAATATAAAAATATTATTTTTCCTTAGAAAAGTTGGGTGTCCATCGTCTATAAAAGCAATGGTAAGGACGTTTTGGGTTTTAAAATATAGAGATTAACTTTGTAAGGAAACTGAACAGACTAAAGGAAAGTTGCCATTAATAAGCACAAACTCAGTTGTTTTAAGTGTTTTTAAAAATAAATAATTATTTGAAAAAAAATGTCGATGGATTGGCAAAGCTTAAATCAAAATTTTACATACATCTCTTTAGATTCAAAACTCAGATGGTCGAAATATAAAGATAAATAGTCCTTAGTATTCTATATGATCATCCACCAATACAGAAATGTGATAAGTGTGTACTCACAAGATTAACTGAATCACGAGCTGCAACGGCTACAATATCTGCACATGAGACCACGTTGCCTTTGCAAGCCGTTTTAACTGCTCGCTTTATTTCATCAATCACATCAAATCCCCTGACGGAATTATTATTGGGTATGGCCGTCCTCTCTCCAACGAAGTCGGCTGTGTCGTCTAAAAGCACTGATCCATCACAACCCTATCCAAAAAACACAAACATAATTACAGCTATAATCATAATTACAAATATCAATTAATCATTAACCATAGTTACAAATATTTTTTAACCTCCTAACTCTTTCGGGATTCGAACTCTAGTAATCAGCTAAAATAAACTGATTTAAAACCCACTCGGTCAAGTCCCTGGGGGCCTAAAATCTAAAGTATACTTACATTGACAAAGCAGTCATGGAAGTGTAGCCGGAGTAATGATGCTCCCATGCGAGACTCATTTTTTATGGCATTTAGAACAACTGTTCTTATAATTGGCAATGCCTGGGGACACGTTCTCTCATAAAAATTAGGAGTCCGCTGTGCATTTATTGGGATGATAGCAGCAACAGCTAACACAAAATACACAGAAAAAGTTTTAATAGCAGCCATTGTTGGTTATTAAAGCTAGTAGAAATAATGTTTTGTTGAATGGCAAGTGATATGGGGTATTTATAGGTTTGACACTAAACCATTAGTTCACCTGTTTCCATCAATTTATTATTTTTATTCAAAACGTTTGCCTTGTATTATTATATATAAAAATGATTTGATTTCGAACCGTATGCAACAAGTTCCATCGAGTTCGTTTCATTTGCTTTTGCACGTACAATGATGATCACCAACTTGCACAATTTTATTCATAAAGCAATAGATAAACAAAATTTGTGTCCTGGATATAATATGGCTCTTTGACACTACAGTTTTCACTGATGGAAGTGCGAGGGACTTGAAATTTCAGATTTTGTAGTGCTTCGATACATCGTGAATTAATCAAACAACACAACAACACCATGTTAACTTACTCGTCATAACATGAGTAATAATACTCATTAGATCATTATTTGGGTTATGGTCACTGATATCTACTTATTACGTGCCGCTAAACAATTATATAAAATAGTATGGATTTGGTTAATTAGGGATGTAAATAAGTAAATGATTATATATATTGGTATGATTAAGAGAAGATTTTTTTTTCCCTTTTTTTAAGGAGGGTGTACAAATCCAAATTGAATTTTAAGTCAGTGCCCCCTCATGATTCAAATTCGGGCAGCCTACCAAAGAAGGTATTACTTGAAAATCATCCAATTTGATACACAAAAGATTTATTAAGACACATCACCAACTCAACTATGCTAGAACATCTCAACATATGTTTAACCTAAATCATAATCGAAATGTAGCACCAATCAGTCAGTTATATCTTGTAAATGCTGTCGATTAAGTTTGATCTTCCATTGTTGCACAGTAGCCAAATATTATTTGATCTCATTATGAGAAAACGGATCTTAACAATTGGTATCATATTCCAGGGACGGTGGGATGTATGAATGGATCCAAATTAATTGAATTAAAACTAGTCCACAATGTGTAAAGAATGTGTGTTACAAATTCAGAGTCGGATACTATATATTAAAAAAACTAGCTATTACTTGAAACAAAATCGGTTGACATTTGAGAAATAGCTTTTACATTCATCAGTAAGGTGGGGTGGGGTAGGGGTGAGGAGGCCTACCCCATTCCCACTCCACTAAAAAATTTCGCCTCTGTTCCCACTCCAATCCCCAGAAAATTTAGTGAGGTGGGGATGGGGAATCCCCATGTGGAGAATGATTTTCCCATCTCCACCCCATTCTCCATTTACCTATTTTATAATAGGTATAGATACATAATTTCAGTAAATTAAAAATTAGACTTAAAATAAAATTATCTAAAATTATCACCATATTATAAAGTATTTCAAAAATACTCTAAAAATTTAAAACAACATCTTAAAATGATATCAAAACTGAAAAATGTTTAAAGAGAGTAGCACCATAAAAGAGAAAAAAAAATAACAATGTTTTAGAGTCGAAAAAGAATTATACTATAAGGTTTTCTTTTAGTTATATCTTGTTTATATTACATAAAAAAAGAAGATTTATTAAAAAACATTATATTTGATAAAACAAAAATTATTAAATAAGAATTAAAAAAAATATATAATGGGGATTGAGGTGGAGAGTATAAAACTAAACCCTATCCCGTTAAAAAACTGAAGATTATTTTTCTCTCATTCTCCAAAAATTATTCAAAATTTTTTCTATTTAGGTGGGGCTCCATGGAGCCCTAAACCTGTAAAGAATTTTGTCATTCCTAACTAGGGATGACAATGGGGAGGGGAGGGAGGGGACCAATCTCCCGTACTCATCCCCGATATTTCGTGTATGTCCTTGTCCCTCCCCGTCCTCGTTAGAATTACATGAGAGAATCCTCATCTACTCCTCGAATAATAACAGGGGATCCCCGCCCGATCCCCGAATAACTAATAATTTTTTTTTCAATTTTGAGTTAATCATATTAAAATAAAAAATTTAAATAAAAGTAAAGTTCAAAATATATATTACATTAATATCCATTACAAAAGTCACATACATTAAATTAGTAAGTAACGCAGCATGCAAGGAATACAAACTATCATGAACAAATTAATAGTCTAATACAAAATTGTTACAAATAAAATCGAATTTAGATTCAAAATTAACTTTTTCAATGGTGGCGTGGGCACTTTATAAATGTGGACTATTCCCTTTACAGCACAATAGTTAAGTCGGAGCAAATCAAGAGCAAATATTAAATTAGATTAGATTAGATATTAAAATTGTGATTCGCTGTGGGCAATTATAACATCTAAAAATAAATAAAAAATAGATTTAAGTTTAAAATATTTAATGAATATTAAAATTAAAATAAAATTTTTGGGCTAATAGAATCTACCCGATCTTTTTAATATCCTAAATAAAAATTTAGGACTTTAATTAGTTAATTAGGCCTAAAAATTTAATAATATAAATATTTTGATATTTTTTATTTTTACCAATATCTATAATTTTATAATTCAAATTTTATTGTTTATTTACTAGTAATTTTAAAAAATTAAAATAAAATTAAAAATTAAAATGGGGAAATCGGTAGGGGATGGGGATTCCACCTCATCCCCGTCCCTCCGCGAATAAAAAATTGAGTAAAAAAATTTCCCCGTCCTTTTTCTAAATAAGAAATTGGGTATGAAATTATCCCCATATTCTCCCGAATGAGAAAAATCTCGAGGGTACCCATCCCCAATGGGTTTTACCATCCCTATTCCTAACATGAATGATTCCTCAGTTGCTTAGAAAAGCGAAATATAATACATAATTGTGTGGAATTTTAGATGAAACCTCTTATTTAATGTGTTGAATTCTTGATGTAAGATTCTAACTATTAGTTAGTGCCTGCACGATCAAACAATAAACAATTAATGTTAGACTTAATTATTTGAGACCAATCATCACCCCGAAACTATCCGTTATAACAAGAGCTTATTGTCTTGCATGATTGGTGCTAGCGACAAACTGTGATAAAAGTAAAAAGTGATGATAAACTTTCATTCATATTATTCTATGTGGCCCAAATACCCAATTTATTCAGGAATATGAAAAACATAAAATGAACATACAATCAATCATATAATTAACACATCTCTTCCATATTTTCATATCATACTGTCCATTATACTTGCCATATTTATAGGTCATATGACAATGATTATTGCCATGTTTTGCATAATATTATATGATATCAATTTTAGCTCATAATGGTCTTAATATTGAGAAGAATATGTAAGATCACAAAGCGATTCTAGTCTTATTGCGGATAATGTTTAACTATATAATGTCAATCCTTTCGATTAGTATTTACATTCAGAAATTGAAATATTCTAATTGTATATCTTAGATAAGTCTATTATGTTACTGGTCAGATTTTAACCATTACATTCATATGAGTGGGAGAAATATCTACCATTACACAACAAAATAATTGAGAGAGAGAGTATTAGAATCCCAACTTTTCCCTTATACTGAGTAGGGATTTATACTCGAGTAGGGATGGCAAAAATCCCACTTTGGGGCCAGGTACCCTCGGGGATTTTCCCCATTCGGGAGGGTATGAGGATAATTTCATACCCAATTTTTTATTCGGGGAAGGGACGAGGAAAATTTTTTACCCAATTTCTTATTCGGGGAGGGGACGGGGATGAGGTAGAATCCCCATCCCCTACCCATTTCTCCATTTTTATTTTTAATTTTAATTTTATTTTTTTAAAATTACTAGTAAATAAATTATAAAATTTGAATTATAAAATGATAAATATTGGTAAAAATAACAAATATCAAAATATTTATATTATTAAACTTTAGGCCTAATTAAATAATTAAAGTCCTAAATTTTTATTTAGGACATTAAAAAGACCGGATAGATTCTATTAGCCCAAAAATTTTATTTTAATTTTAATATTCATTAAATATTTTAAACTTAAATTTATTTTTTATTTATTTTTAGATGTTATAATTGCACACAGTGAATCACAATTTTAATATCTAATCTAATCTAATTTAATATTTGCTCTTGATTTACTCCGACTTAACTATTGTGCTGTAAAGAGAATAGTCCACATTTATAAAGTGCCCACGCCACCATTGAAAAATTTAATTTTGAATCTAAATTCTATTTTATTTGTAACAATTTTATATTAGACTATTAATTTGTTCATGATAGTTTGTAAAAGAAGTTTGTATCCCTTGCATGCTGCGTTACTTACTAATTTAATGTATGTGACTTTTGTAATGGATATTAATGTAACATATATTTCGAACTTTACTTTTATTTAAATTTTTTATTTTAATATGATTAACTCAAAATCAAAAAAAAATATTAGTTATTCGGGGATCGGGGACCCTCGGGGATCCCCTGTTATTATTCGGGGAGGGGATGGGGATTCTCTCATGTAATTCTAACGGGGATGGGGAGGGGACGGGGACATACGTAAAATATCGGGGATGGATACGGGGAGATTGGTCCCCTCCCCTCCCCTCCCCATTGCCATCCCTAATACTTGACACATATCCGTACTTGAGTGCACAAGGGCTAGGCTAAAATCCTAGCGGGATGCAGTGTTATGTGTAAAGACGTTACCTTGCCGCTTACCTCGATAATTATTTACTAGTTACTTTCCATTTGTTAAGAATCAAGAATTTATAATGTATAAAAGTAATAAAATTAATTCTTTGTTACCAATTTGAAAGTCAATAAATGGGGTCCTCCTACGTTGCAACAAAGGGCAACGTACCACGCTTTTGTCCTCATGTGCACCGGCCGTAGGATCTGGAGCCATTACATCAACGGTTCATTTTAGTCCCCTATATAAATAAAGTATTCGGTTGGAAACGGAGACTCAGGTAAATTTAATAAAAACTAAATAACCCAAAATTATTTTCGAGTGTCTTGAATCAAGATGAGGACGTAGTGAATGCAGCGGTGAAAACCCAAAAATTCGTGAAATCATTTCCATACATAGTAAAATCGGATCATGAAATTAATTGCCAATGGAAGTGCGGTCGTATGAGGCTGAAGTAAATTTGAAATCGCAGCAGAGAAGTTGAAGATGAATATATCGCTGTGGCAGCCAACTGTAGCCAACATTGGGCGGAGCCGAAACTTTAGGAATTAGGCAAAGGTAATTATATGGAAAAAGAGTGGAAAGAAGTCTGTTTGATCCATTGATTAGTGGTGAGATTGGACGCAGCAGTAACAAAATCGATAAGAAATTGTAAATTTTGTTTGAAAGATTTAATAGTGGTAATTAGGTTAAGATTGTCGGTTCTGTTTTTTATGGAAGAATTAGAGAAGGGGAGAATGCTTTCTGGGAAGCATTGTTTAATTTTGGGTTACAAGTGCGGGATGGAAGAAGCAAGAGGAAGAATTGGAGAAGTAGCATGCTTTTAGTTTTCAATAAGGTTGTGTGCCACGAACCGAGCGGGTAGAAGTTGCTCAATTTATTTTTGGATAATTTGGTAATATGGCTAATTAGTAAGGTTTTACTTGTCCGGCATCTCATTATGTGCGTGATTTAATTAATTTTTGACCTTAAGAAAAGATTCTGTTATAAAAATTAAGAGGGAGTGACAAAGATATCCACTGGAAAATTATCCACCACATTCTGACAAAGATTAGATTCTTTCAAAGGTCTTTTAGCAAGAAAGTGAGCAAATTGTTACAAGACATTGGAACATGTTGCACTTCTATTGATTGGAAGTTTGATTTGTTAGCTTGGATCCGTGGAATTGTCCAAGTGATTTCTTTGATGTTTGTTGCCACTTTATTTGCGTTAACCACCTTCATGCAAACGGTTTCAATAATCACAGCCTTTACTTTTGCCTATATTGCGAATTTCATTCCCCATTTGACAGACCGGGCTTTTGCATGCAAGTAAATCTCCTTCGAACCCTGTCTGCTTGATATTGCAAGCATCACTTGACCCCGAGAATCTCTCGATGACAACTCCTAATCCTATAAGATCTTTGTTTATTCTTGACGGCCGTATCTACATCAACTTTATAGTGGGCCCTAGGTGGTGGTGACCATTGCTCTTGCTTGTCGACTTCATGGTTTCATCCTTCATTTGTTCGTTTCCATGCATTATTTGAAAATATAAGTGTTGTAGCTTTTCCTATTAGGATTAAGGGGTTTAAATGCTTCCCATAGAAAATAACGTAAACATAGCGCATTCCACATTAGGCACCAGATTTTCATCACAAATTCCAGGTCACATATGGTCCTCTTTGTCCTCAAATTTCTGCATAGCAATGTACCTTCTCGAAGTACACCCAAAGATTTCATAAAGTGATTAGCGTACAAAATGTTGGCCCGGGTATTTTATTTGTTAATCGAGAAGTTTAGAGATTGGATTGAACAACTGGTTTTTATTTGCATTGCGGGAATGAAGGTAGGAGCGGAGCGTAAGAGAAAATGTAGCTATATTAAGAGTGCAATCAAGAATGGACAACAATCAAACAAATGAGAATCTGTAGTCATTATGGATTTGTAAGCTATTTGTAAGTATATTATCTCGTATATATAAATAACATTGGATCATTATGAGGCAAATAGAGTTGTAGAAAATGACTTTTGACTTAATTTCGGTGGTGAAACGGTGCGGCAAATGAAGGCAAAGAAATGGAAGTGCAAGCATTACAAAAGAGGTGCATGAAATTGGAGTAAAATTTAATATACTTTGCAATAAGAGAGACGTGACACGGTAAAATTATTTATCTCCTTATTTCATACCATGAGCTGCTTTGTAGGTTCGAAGGGAAATTGCGAAAGAGTATAAAAATTTGGCTGCAGAGACGAAAGCGAAGTACAAAGTAAAGGTGGAACGAATAAAGGATGGGGAAGCGACAAAAAAATATTTTACGCGATGTGCCCCGAAAGATTGGCTACAAATGTTGCGAATCTTTCAGGTGAACAAAAAGCATTTGTATGTGAAATGGGATTGGGTTGTGTCCTTGATTGAACAAAGGTAGGTTGAACAGGAAGCTATGTGGTTGGTTAGTAGATAGGATTGATACAAACTAGGTGTGTTCTAGTATTGAATGGTAACGAGGTAGAGCTTAGCGCTAGCGATTTTGGTTATATAATGGGAATAAAGGATGGGGGCATGCCTATACAATTAGAGGGTGATACTAAAGAAGTAGAGTTGTATCTCCAAATGTTCAGTGCATCATCTAGAGGAATAAACATCAAGAACTTGGCAGAAATATTGAGTAAGTCAACGTTATCCGATGATAGATTCAAGGTGACCTTTATGTTGTTTGCTCTATGTCTTGTTCTATGTCCCCCTGGTGGAGTGCACATAAATGTTTGGCTTTTGTTTTCCTTGAAAGATGTGAACTGCATACAAAAGAGAAATTGGGCATCATTTTGTTTTCAAAGATTTATTCAAGGGATTAGTAGGTACAAGGAAGAGAATTTGGCATACATAGGGGATGTCTTCTATATCTGGAGGTAATATTACATATCTAAATGATATGATCTTAAGATTTATGTGGACATTACAAGCAGATCTTGTTTTACGTAGATAACGTACATGACAGACAATAAACTGTTTGTTTAAATCACCTGGTATTAGTAAATATAAGCGGGCTGTAATGTCTAAAATAAGAATAATTTGTAAGGTATAGGAAAGTGGAAGGCATTGAATTAGATATGAATTCATTTTATGGTGAAACATTAAGGAGTAGATAAATAGAAAAGAACATGCTTTATTGTCTTTGGTTATTTATAGTATTGAAGAGTCATACACAAAAGTGTGTTCCTTTTTGTAATCATGTGTTTGTCTTTGTTTCAGCTGCTTTATTTCAATTGTATATTGTATGAAAAAGTTAAGAGGGACAGTCGATGTGTCCTCCGGGCCTATGGAATACTGAGATGAGATAAAGCGGCTTATGAAATGGATAGACAATAAAGGTGGTTATGGTAGCAATCAGGTAATGTATTAAATAGAATGGTTGTAAAAAAATAGAAACAATTTTTATAATATCAAAGTGACATAAAATTGACATGAACCAAATAGAACAAGTGTCGTTTGTAAAACAACTATCCATTTATTTTTGTTGGTGCAATTTAGTTAACTCGATGGTTACCTATAAACTTCGTGAATCGCATGGTATTTACAATTTTTGTGTTTCTAACGTTGGTTTAGCGAGATACAAAAAGTGCGTGGTGCATCTATGATAGCTCAAACCACAGATCGGGATGGATGCACCGGCCTTCGAAAGACTCGTGATGTTCTTGAATCAAAGAGGCATGGGTACGGAAATGAAATGATTAAGATGAACTGGGTGACTAAGATGGGAACGCCGATTTCAAATCAGCCAGGGGCAACACGCTCTGTTGATAGATTGAAGACAATATGTGTTTGCCTATGTAACCACGTCAATAATGCAAGTGGGAAGGCTGCAGGATATAGCGAAAGGTGAAAGACGAAAGCGATCATTACGAGAATGGGGAATTGTTTGATAAAAACGCATGTGGTTGTATGGAAATTGATAAAGAAAATGCTCGAAAAATATAAGTGAAGATGCAGCAAGTAGATTTAATTTGTGATGTTGAGAATGTCATTGGGTTCGGCGCGTCGGACCCTTAGATTCAAGGATGCGAGCAATGGTCGCATTCAGGTTGGTTTATACAAAGCAAAGTTAGATTACTATAACTACCATAAAGTTAAATGATCTAATATAGCCTAAATTATTAACAATGATTTCGTTTCCTTTGACTTTGAATTACTTGTTGTGGGACATTTGTCATAGGTGCCACCGATTATACTGATATTGTGAACCGAGTAAAAGGTTGTCTGCTGCAGTGTTTGTACACAAATTCTGGTGGCATTGCCAATCGAGAGTTGATCGTTTCAAAAATATGTCCCGAAAGAGGACGTTATCGGGTTGGACCGTATATTATGCCAAGGCCGTTTGCGAGATGACGAGAGATTGATTAAATTTTGCATGGATGAAAATCTTGATAAAGGGGTACGATTTATGTTTGTTTGTTGAAGTACTCACGATCTCTCGAACCTGAATTATTTAATACATTCTTAATCGTTAAATGAAAAAAATTAATTCGATATTAATTGATAATTGAATAGCTACAAATGCACTTAATGGGATTGATTATCTTTGTGTACCGGGAGATCCTTTTTCGACAAACATGATTGGGATAAGTAGAAATGATATTTTGTCATTGTCACCCGTAAGTTCAATTAGTGTGAAGGTAAAATCATACCTTATCGTAATACACAATTTTTTCAAATGAAGTTATTTACGGAAAATTGTTTGCAACCTTAAATACAAAGGAACATTATCCGAGGAAGACGTTATTTTAAATGAGGATACATACCATGATTTGTAAAAGTCATTCTGGCTGTTTTTTTATTTTCGATCGTTTAAATTTGTTTGAGTTGCTATCGGCCCAAGTGATGAATGGCAAAGTCGGACATAGTTGTTTCAATCTCTATTTGCCACCACATAATCCTCGTAATCCGCTTATTTTATTCTCTCGGTGTCCATCTTCGTTTTCCGCAATAGCTTCACTTAAAATTTGTGGTTTCAAAGCTTGATGTTTTGGTCATTGTGAACAATATTTCTAGAATTCTTGCTTTTTATTCATATTCACAAGTTAAAACGGAACTTGTATTTGATACAATCTTATGTTGACAACGAAATCACGTAAACGAGGACCATATAATACGGTTTGAATAATGTGTGTGGGGACTACGAGATCTCGGTTTGCCAATTTCACGCTTTGTACGTGCAGTTTATTCGTCAAGAATTTTGGTTGTTTTGCAAAACCATTTGAAAGGGTAATATTAATTTTTTTCATTATTTACAAAAAAAAATCTTTGTTATGACCTCAGTAATGTAGTTTGACCATTAAAGTGTTGTCATTGGTAGATTTATGTCCCCGAACCCCGGTGAAGCACAATGGTACATGTTGGTCGTAGTAATTCCCGAACATCGAGTGGAGATTTGGGAGGCGCTTCCAACGCAAAGTCGATGATTATATCATTGCGCATCAAGCGTGTGGTGAGTTAACTGTGTAAGTCATTTCATCGACAATGGCTAACCTTACTTGAAATAAATCATTTGCTTTGCACTTACTTTGGCAATGACAACTGAATAAGGTAGTGTTGTTCTGGTTGGTTTACTTCATCTAACTCGCATAATGACTATTATTTTACAGCTACGATCAATTGAGATGATGTTAAACCATGGTCCTACAATTATCCCGCCTTGACGATGCAAAGTTGCCGAATTTCCGGGTTGAGTTTTGCACACGATCTCCGAGTGTACTAACCGAGTATGATTCTGGACTCAGTATGTACTCGATGATGGAGAGATATAAAATGTGGTCAACCCTTTCGAGGCCGAGGTGCTGTAAATTTATTTGTTGGAGCCACGAATATGAGATGCTTTGAATTTCCATGTATATCTTTTTTTTGAAAACGTGGAAAGGCTTCTAATCAAAGTTTTCGTTTATTTTGTTCGTAAAGTTCCATTCGATCTTTGAGAGGGCACGCATTGTTGTCGAACTTATCACTTCTCCTCTAAACGGACCAAGGACAGCGTTCGTTCAAGGGCCGAGATGTATCAAACTTGTATCGACGCAAATGAACGAAATATGTGTCAAGCCATCCAAAAACGGAGGCTGCAGAATCTTCGCAGACGAGGCGAATGGGCCATGGACCCCGGCGTTAATTCTCTTTGCATGTTATCTTTCAAGATATGCGTCTGTATGTTCCCTGAGGTAGTATATTGGTACGGTTCGATGTTGCATTTGATTTCTAACTACGTTAGTAGTGCGAGACCGCATACAAGTAACTTTCCCTTTTCATGGTGTGGTGGAACAACTATTAATCATGACTCATGTTTGCTTTTAGTTTTGACGATAGATTAATTTGTTTTCTTTTCATAACGGCACTTAGGAGATTACATGATCATCGTTATATTTGACTAGCATTACATGCGTTTCATTCAAATATAAGTTTATAATTAATATGGGGTAACTCCTCGACGGATATTGTTTCCCATGCATATACACTTGCCATTGATGCAAATACGAGCCATGTAATCTCTTGGTAAATGACCTAGGTCGACCCTAACGTAATTGTGTTCTTGGAATTAAGTTGTCCAATACTTCAACTAAGGATGTCATACATGTGCGAAATTATGGTTCCCATAATTTAGCCAACCGTCCGCGTCATAGCAAATATAAAAGGCAGCACACAAAGAACTATTATTTCAACAAGCATTGGTGATTGTTTGAGTTTTGGTTTAATTTAAAAAGTAAACTCACGGATGAACGATTGCACCGACGACCAACACGTCACTTACAAATACTTTTCATGCCATCGTGTACAACTAACAAAATAAACGTCACTGATTCTAAATGTGTCCAAGGTTGGACGGAGGACACGATGAGGTTGCGATTGTGTTCACATGTCGTGTAAAGGCGGCGGTGTTCGGCGTGGGCATGCTTGAGTCGCTTATCTCAGAACGTTGGAAATTGCTCTAACCATGAATCGACAAGCCCCCATTCCCGCACCCACAACCGAATTTCCCTCCGAAGTGCATATGGTCCTGTTGTAAGGGAGTTCTTTGCCGTTCATGACGAGAAAGCCCGGTAGTCATTACGGTCTCGGCCGAGGACGTTTACGTTAGGAAAAACCCCATGCGATTCTTTGGAACAGTCTTCCAAAGAATGGTTCGGTCGAATTTTCTTTTGCACTTTCGTACATTATGTCCTAAGAACACCACATCTCTGCTGCATTTTCGTTGTTGTGGTTGTCCCACCTTTGATCTCTTAATTGAACCCTTCGTTAGCACAATCTCCGGATCTTGTACCGCATTCTCACCTCTCTGGTGAGGCTGCATATGCGGTTGATGGTTTTGACACATTGCCTCCAGCCTTAATGTCGATTGTAGATATCATTAATAGCCACATTGTATGCGGTCACACTTGATGCAACGTATCTTAACAAACTTCGACATGATGCATAAATGAGGCCGACGCGCGCCCCTTTCTGTCATGTAATGGGATGCATTTGAGCTTCTACCCACCGATGCATGATCTAGTATCTTTGCACCTTTCGTCCCACCGAGACAAGATTATCATGGGCCCGGGGATTTCTTCAAGATCTTGACCTTTCATGACAAATGCATGTGAGCACGGAATTCCCGAACTCTCAAGCGACTTGCAATCGCACAACAACATTTTTGTCGGTTCGTTTACCACCACTTTCATCTCTTTTCCTGGATACCCCCAACCTGTCTAACTCAGTATATTTTTGATCAGTATATCTCGATCACACATTACTTTGGAGTTAGCGTCCTTCCTTGTCTATTTCGTCTCGCACTAGTCGGAACATGGCCCCGGTGTACTTTTCTCCCGCTTGCTTCTCATACACTTTAAGTGTGTAATTAGTACCTACTGTCCATCATAACTCCCAAAGTCATCCTTCCTCCCCTTCCCTTTGCCGATCCATGAGTCGGTCCATCTGTTTAACAAAGTCAATCAATCGCAGTCTTATTTCACGTAATGGTTGAGAAACGCATTCATTCCTTCGACCTCCGAGTGCTCCGCATTCCAAAGAAAGAATTTCCCAGAAATACGCCTCACCACATATGCCTGTCTTCGTACATCTTTAACACCCAATCATTAGTTCCAACTCGGTGCTTATCGAGCATTAGCTCCCACTTGTTTAAACTCATCTTCTAGATAAGCATTTAGCATGCATCGGCGGAAGTCTCTTGTAAATTCGATTTGTTCACATTTGTCTGCGCATTTCGAGGCAAATGCCAAAGAACACAACCTGTGTGTTGCCTCGAAAATGTCTTACTTACTGCATTCCGCATTGCTCTATCGCCGCGCTATTACGGCCTTTGGATGTTTGTTATTCATTCTTTGTCATGAATGTCTCCAGCAACCATGTGTATGTGTGCTCTGTTTCATCCGACAAAGAATGCAAATCCAAATACTATTGTTCGTCGGTGGTGGTTGATCCCTTGTGATGACCACAAAAGGCTTTTGATATGCATTCGTCTTGTACGTTGCGTCAAATGCTATGACGTCACCAATAATGCGTGAGTCAAGACGACACCGCCGCCATCACACCAAAACAAATCCCCAAGTCGATTTGAACTTGTAATCGTTAGATCGTAAAAGAATGACGGATCGAGCTTTTCTTCCCTTCAAGATATGACAGCACGTTTGTGCATCGATTCTCTCAACTCGTCGCACTTTGTTTGCGTCCGGCCTATTTTTTTGCACATCCACCCGCGTGTAACCAACTTTATCGTAACCCCGATCTATCAACCATGAACTCGTGTATTTGAGCTGGTGTTACCCCAACTTTATGCGCAATGATTTAAGCCGCAACCAAGTCCGGACTTGTAACCCTTCTCGTGCGATCTAATGTGATGCACAAGCTGTCTTGGCGTCAACCGATGATTGTGCACTCCATGAAAGTAACTACACGTCCACCGCCTTGTGTCCTTATTGAAAATAATTCAGAATTGTGCTCGACAACCTGTTCTCGTAATCGCCTTGCTTCTCTGCTCCCACGATGACGTTTTCCATGTGCTTTGCCCTTACTCCTCTCTACCGCACACCCATGTTCTCCCAAAGTGATGTTGCCATTAATATCTCTACGTTTGTTGTGTTTTCTCGACCCCAAATCCCATGCTTCTTGCGTACTCTCGGTAACACATTTCAGCTTCCTCTTCATCCGTGAATTCCTTGCACAACAAGCTAGGAATTTCACGTCCATCATCTCGGGTGTCCCCGCCGCATTGCTCTCCTTCGCCTCGGGCCTTCGTTCGACTGTGGGCACAACTTGCTCTCTGCAGCCATTGCTCTCCTGCTCTGGTTGCACTAGTGGAACACAACCATTGTCTTCTTCCTCTCCGTCATTTGGAGTATGTGTCGATTGGCCCTCTTGGTCGATCACGTCATTGATACCGAAAATCATCTCGGTCGGTTGTTCTTTCGCTTGGTTCATTCATTGGGAATCAATTTTAATCAAAATGGACTGTCGATTTCCACCGTGCAGACATTTGATTTAATACTAGATGTGGTTCTTCTTGGAAGCTTCGTTTGTCCCTGTTTCTTTCCGGAGAAGTCATACCCGAAATCAAATTTCCCGCTTTCGCATCGATTTAATTGTTTTAAAAACATCACATATCTAACTCCGAGCTCACCCACGTGCTCGACAACATTATGGAAGGAATAACAATGACATTTCTTCTTCTCCATTGCAAATAGGATGGTTTCTCTAATGACGCCATGTATTCCACTACTGCAGGTGGTGGGTAACAAATAAGTTGTTGCAAGACCTAAAACGACGTACGGTCTAAATGTTTCTTTAATGCTATGTGATGTATTTTGTTGGCTTTCGACTTAGTCCTTCAGAATGTTTTATCGACATAGTGTTGCATTATGTTCGCGACCTCGCTTTGCACTCCACTACTATCCATTTTGGTAATATTGTTGTCAAGCCGGGCTTAGTAGATTCCTACAATTTATTCGACTTTTTTTGGGTCAGTTGTTCCCTCCATGATGTTCAAGTTATTTGACCACTATTCACCTTATTTTAATTACAAGACACGCTATAATGCAAATCCACTTAAAGAATTCATAGGTTTCATAATGGTTAAGAGATCGTGGCACCATCTTCATGTTGTTTCTTGCATGCATGTAATTTCGTACCATACATAAACCATATTACAAATATTCTACATTTGTGGGATTGATTATGCAGCATACTCCGTTAGGAAATGAATAACCTATATTGTAATTTGCTATTAACATTCCCCTTAACAAAAATATTATCATCACATCGTCACGTTGTAGGCAATGGTAAATAGCGAGTTAGAGGCTGGGGATATACACATACAAGTCTTCCACTAACGGTGGGTGAATCATCAAGATGTTATTGCGTTATGTTCGGTGGTTGGAAGTCAAAGTTACTTATTTGTCGCTATTACGAATGTTGACAATGTTTTTTTGCTATCCGCCAATAAACTATGTACTTTATCACGCACATTAACTAGTGATTAAAAAGAATGATTATTAGTCCACATTTTTGTTTCTACTTTAAGATTGTATTGCTGCCCAATGAGGTACTCACATCATTAAATCATTACGACATTTATCCAATGGCTTCATGTATTATACAAAAGGTGCACAACATTATGGATACCCTTCGATGGATTTTACAATATTCTAAAACGTACATGAAACCCTCCAACAAGTATTTCAAAGAGTAGTACACATTTAAACAAAATGCCAATATATCACCGTTGCCAAAATAGGCAAGTTCGTCAATTACCCAACACCACCCTATACGAGATAATCAATCACCGCCCCATCCACTAGACGGGATGTGGCCGGTACCATTGACATTGATCGACCACCGGCGAGTGATTGTCCTCGGTCCCATTGCGATTTTCTAAAGTCTGAGTGCATCACCACCGGTCAGCGTGAGATTAAATTACAAAACAAATTCGGAAAACACGTGACTTAAAACTTTTGCGGTGCATGAGCATACAAAGGTAAATATCGTATATTATATTTACTAAAGCGCGTTAATTTGTAATTCTACGTGTAAAAACTCTTACCAATGCATTTTCGTTGAAAGGACCCACCGTCGGAGTTGGTTTAACAATTTTACACGTGCGCTTTTGATGTCCGTCTGCCTTGCATAGAGTGCACCCGTTTACGCTTCTTAGCTTCAACAACTTCGGTTGCCCGACTTGCCGCTTGTTCGCGATTCTCGCAGCTGCATCGTCCGCCACATGCTCCATTGCATCTATTCGCCCACCGTCTTCGTCCCTCGGCGACAACAACCTCGTAAGCACGTGCCGATCTGCGACCATATGGAGGTCGTGGTCAAACATTACAGCGATATGGAGAGCGTCGGCCGTTCATAATACAAAGTTGGATGACTTTATTCAACTCACATCTCAGTCTTGACATCCACGACCCGTCCGGCCCATGGGATAACAAATTTTGGGTGGAAATTGTGGATAATCGGAGACTCTGTCTTTTGGAGAACCAATGCGGCTATGTTGCACGTAAAGTGCTATAACTTGCGGCCTAGCAATCCTAATGGCCATGGCCGAAGACAGTATTCAAGTATGAAGGTGAAAGTAGGAGGATCTGTTTGGCTAGTTGATGCCATCGTATTGGAAGGTATGCGTGAAAAGGTTATTGCCGTCAATAAAGGAAGAGAACCATCAACTTACCAATGGCCTTATATTTAAAGGCTCGTGTGTGTGAAAGGTCTCAACCATGTACAACCATTAATACCATTTCGTAATCGTGCTTCTAAGAGTTGCATTAATGATGTTTAATATGAAATTGTACCATTTGACGCGCTCATTGTAACAAGGGTCAATCTACATCATATCCCTACAACCTCATGTCTCATGATTGCGCTTTATTTAATGCCACTCTGCTGTATCTTTATCTTCGTCAACACGTTTCAGTTTTCCCAAAGCCTCTGCAGAGGAGGAAGCTTCGCCTATCGATATGAGATATCACTTAACACTTCCTAAGGCTTCCCGCCACATTTAATCTATCGAGGCAGGAGATCGGTTTGCGTATTATGTCAAAACCGAAATACACTACATCCACCGGTAGCCATGGGGTCCCTAACCGTAAGTCTATAGATTGGCTCGTAACACGAACATTTGTCGCCATTCATTCTTCGACGTCGTTCGCCATTATAATATAATTCAAAGGAAAGTTCGAGGTAATTTCCGCCTTTATGTGCAGCTATTATGAACAAGGTGAGTATAATAAGACACATGGACTCTGCATACATTACACCCAACAGTGTCATGTAAATTGTAGATGAAAGGGCTCTTAATGGAGTAGTTGATTTGGATGAGGGGTGACTGGGGGAAAATTGAGGCGCTTTCTCACCAAATCGTTAATGTTTCCGACTTAAAAGAGAAAGGGATTTTTGGGAGCAAGAGACACATTAAATAATAGATGGTGAAGCTTGAATTTGAAAATAAACATACTTCAAAACCAAAGAAGCGAAAGTGACCGTTTTTTTTACCGTTAAAATGATTACAAACGACTTCGTATGTCATTCTCCCGTATTTATACTTCTTTCCATCACCATCGGTGCTTCATCACAACCAATCATAAATTACCATTGTAATGGCATCGTCCAAAGAAGCAACGACAAGAATCGCGCCTAAACATACGACACGGGGCCCAATACAAATGGATCAGGCTAAAAAATCGGTTTTGCAAATCAGAACGATGGACGCAGAGCACTCATTCGTATTTCACGCTCTTCCAACAACCCACAACGGTTGTTGTTTTGCTGCAACACATGCAAGTTTTTTGAATGGTGGACTCGGATGATGATGAATGCCAAAGTCCGTGAGTATGTTGGCCAGGGGACAAGGGTGTACCGTGTGCGATCTGTACATGTTGCGGCATGCTTTTTCGGGATTATTGTAGCTAATCTCATGGCAAGAGCACTTGGTTGTTCTCTACCTCTGGTGGTCTTCGACAAGGCCATAGTGGCTAGTGGGATTGGCGAGGACATCGTGTGTCGGTGCACTATGGAACGGGTTGCTTAAATAATGGATGTTGAATAGAGGATATTGCTTACTTGTGGACTTAAAAAAATTATAGTTTTGCATGTTTGTTAAAAGGTTATAGCGATGTTTGAAGTGCCTCGTGCTACATATTAATATGTAATTTTTAGCAATTCCCATGTGAGACATATCCCGTCAAAGAATGTATACTTTATTTATTTGGAAACCATGTTAACGTGACCTGGTCCGCAATAGCAATTTGTAAACGTTGTATGATGGCGTGTAAACAACATTTTGTCATTTGTGTGAACCACAACATCCGGGATAGCAATTTCACGGAAGCCGCTTACCAAATGAGGGAGTTTAATTATCTTAAAACACATCATGGGCGCGATCTTTTTATTTATTACCGATGTAATATTATAAACTTACCATTTCAAATAAGCATGCACAATGAACTATGGGCCACAAACTTTGCAGCCGACCACAAACTATACAAACAGATCTGAATTGTGAATGGACATGCATACTGCAAAGCAAACCACACAACCCGCAAAATTCCTCTCATACAGCCAAAAAGTTAGCTCCTCATATCCCAATTACGATGTTCGGTGGAATCCAGATGCTACCCCTTATCCATGGTGACATTGCCACAACAAGCAAAATTGAGCGATTAAGTCATTTGTGAGGCACATAAGTACAAAATAGAGCTTGAAGTATCTACAACAAAAATAAGTGGCAGCATCTAGATATGGCCGTCAAGATGTTATTGCTCTTTTGATACGACGGTAAATAGCACGAGCTACAAAGAAACATTAATGACGCTTCATTAACCGTAGCGGAACGTGAAGTTTGATATTAAACCATCCCAAGTCGAAGGATGTCAATCAAAGAAGAAGTAAATAGCAAGTGACAAGTCCTAAGTTACGATTTACCAAAAGTTGGAAGTTCATGATGTTCCCCAACACTTCTACCGGAAAGATGAAAATAAATGTTAGATTTTGCATATTTTCCCGACCAAATTAATGGCGGAGTTCATAAAATCGCTGGTTTCAATTTTGAAAATGTCAAACAGCTCACCCTAAGGCGGGCCCGAACATAACATTCCACAACTCGTTAATCTGAATAGTTTTAGTCACCCAACAACATGTAACAATGAACCCCCCCCGCACGATGGTACCACAGAGCCTATAATAGGAGGAAAGGAATGGACACAGGGGCGTGTCGGGAGGAGGAAATTTGTAAACCTATAATGGACCGCATGCATGTGCAAATTATCATCTAACAGATAATAGGTGGATGTTTTTAAATAATGACCTTTTTGGAGAAAAAAGCTTGCCGATGCAATGCAAGCGTTCATGAGGGGATACCAAATTTTGGGGGTAGTTTTAACTCGTACAAAGTTAAACGGCCATTCATATGTATAATCCCGAGAGAAAAGTTTTGTAAACCAAACCTTGAGTTTGAAGTCGAGGACAATAAGGGATTCTCTAAAAAGTGTGGCCGAAAGACAGAAGGCAACGGCGCTGTCTCATGGTGACATGGCCATTGGGGATAAATTCACTTTGCCGGACCCGTCGGCCATCGTTTATGGCAAAGTGGCTTGTGAACGAGGAAGCCGGCGAAAATGTAATCGAAAAACAAATGCACTGCTTTTTTTGGGAACTTGTGACATCCAATGACCATGTTGTCACCGAATTTATATGGGTCCGTGTTGAAAAATGTAGTTTTCACGGCCTACTTGAACACCGCCACGCATCTTAGGGCGAGTATTATACATTGGTCCAGTCAATACGAATCGAGGATTAGTGAAAATATGCGAGGTTACCACCTCCATTTATATGATTCGGACATATATGAAGTGTGCGCTTGTTATTGTAATAATATATAGTGGTCATTAAAAATCTTAAGTATACGAGTTCGAATATGTTGGTAATCAAATCATACCCGATAAGCAAGGTGTTCGAGTTTCCACTCCACGGAGGTGCAATTGCGGCGTGTAAGTTAGCATGTAATGTTGTCGCAAATATTGGTTACAAATTTACATCCATTAAGGGTGGAGCAGATCACCGAATGTACACATCAGCAAACACAATCATTCGGTCCATCATTTATGAAAGTAAAAAGGCAAATTAATACCCTTGGATGGACAACGTTGGCGAAGCGGCTTCTACAATCGAAAGATTGATTACACACCGAACGTGTAATAGGCGTATATGTAAACAACTCCATGGCTCCTAAGCAAATACATAGGCACTAATTTGCATGTGGGTTTAATTTTTTCCACACATGTGGTGACCTAACCGATGGAGGATATGATGCCGATAAACATACGACACGTCGTTTGTCGAAACATCAACAGATTCATACTATGGAACCACGGAGGTGAAATTCCCTTAGTTCTTGTACTAGCTGTTCGGATCATATTTCATTTATTGGATGGCCTAATCCTATAAGGATAGAGGACAAAAACTTAGTAGTCTGTCACATTCAAGCATGGCTGAAAACAAATGGGTTCGGTAAGGTGCAACATTTCGTCCACTATTTGTCTATCCGAACAAAGATGTCATATGATTGACAGGGAGAAATAAGGTGGACTTTGATGTGACATACATTGTCGGTCTTTCAAACAGTGTGACAACACACCGACATGCTTTCACTTATGAGAAAATAGGGGACCTTACTCAAGACGGGCGACCATGGGCTACATTCACGAGTTGTTCAACCGCAACAGCAAAAAATAAAAAGATTATAGATGTTGGGATAATCCCACTTTTTAAAAAATAAGGCAAAAGTCAAAGCCACTAGAAGTATATGGTGCGATTAAATTTTATCGGATTTGGGAATCGGAATTTAGAATCGGAATGATTGACGCGTTTACTTCGCAAAAATAAAGCGGGGATCGGAATCGGAATGGTGAGACCCACAACTATTTGGGAATGAGGAATGGGAGATTGATTCCCATGGCCCTTCCCGAGATTTCACATTTTGCCGTCCCCAAAACTAAAAATGCCCATTTTGTCTTAAGTTATAAATAATTAATATATTATTATAATTAATTAACTAATTATTATGATTAATTAATGTGTTAATATTTGATGAACTATAATTATTAATAATTTAGTACTCTATGAATAAGTTGTCACAATAAGTAATATATTATTAATAATTATAATTTTTTATTAAATAATCACAATAATTAATATATTATTATTGTAATTAAATAATTAATATATTATTAATTAATTAATATATTATTATAATAATTAATATATTATTATTGTAATTAATATACAATTAATATATAATATATTAATAATATATTATTATTAATCGCCATATTAAAGAATTTAATTGCAAGGTTTTTGGTCAAGGTTATCCAATAAACACCGTAGTAATTTAATACCATAAAATGAGAGGAATACCAGTAATACCATGGTAACTCTCTTTCACTTACAAAAATATAGTGGAACATTGGATGGTAGCCGCGCATATGTATAATGAGGTTGAACGTACAAATCCGTTTCGTGGAAGGATTAACCGAATATCTCATAGTTGCATGAAGGTAATAAGCACATGTGTTTGTACGATTTTCATAATTTGCTACGTTAGTTTGTAAATGTCATGAACGTATTATGTTAGTAAGCATTCGTTTATTTTGAAGAGAATACATACCAAAATATTTTTTGACATCAAGGTAAACCGATCACTTATACAACAAGTGTCTCCATATTTTGGACAAACGAGTAATTGCAACAAGTGTACATGAGACACGTTTTCAAATGTAATTCCATACCAGAGTGGTTTGGTGATTTTAGTAGTAAATAATTTTACTTGTTTCCCCTTTGTTCCCGGAGGTAGTAAAATGAAGCTTGAAGCAAGAGTTATTTGTGAGTGTGATGGAAAGCTTAAGACAGTCTTAAAAGACGAAAAATTGCATGGGAGTCCCAAAGGAGTATAGACATTGAAATAAGGTGAATAACGTCCCGATACAAGTAAATAGAATCGTAATGATGCATTAATTCGTGGTATTGTTAATTTATTTAAGATAAGTTAAATGGGGATGCAAAAGTAAGCACCCTTAGTACAAGAAAAATAGTTTTTTCAACCAACATTACTAATGGTGGAAGAATTGTGTCGAAAAGATGACTATTTGTCTTTGACAAAATTAGTTCATCGTTAAAAAATAAAATAATGTCCCAGATTGCGTACTGGGAAAAAGTAAAGTAAATGAGTATAGTTAGTCGCTAATATTTTTTTTTTTTTAACAAATGGCGCAAATATCTTTTTTCAGTGATATTTTGATACTATTATAAATTGCATGATCATCGAGGTAATTATGTACTTGGTAAGACATTGTTGATGCACATTAATATTAGTATTTGATTTCTATTGTTTAAATATCGTTAATTATATTAGAACATAATGGAATCAATGTATGTTTTTGTTAAGTAGTTAAAAAGATTAGAGATATTTGCTTAACAGTTCAAGAATATAAATCATGTATTTGTCCAATAGATGTTTATGTATTATCCAACGTCTTAACCCTAAACATACGAATATTGATCTCATCTAATAGTTTAAAAATATATATTGTCATCCATCTTTTTATCTTTATTAGGTAAATTGTAGAAATGAATCATCTATATGTTTAACCTAATTAGCCAAAATTAAATTCTTTAATAATTACGTAGAATTACAGCAAAAAGAATGATTATCACTTCCCCATGGCCTTGTAACCCATTCCTCGTGCCACCAAAATATTTTTTGTACAAATGGTTTTGTCATCTTCTAAATTGTCTTTATCGTTCACCTTCTCTCATAAAAGTTAGCATATGTTTACTGTATTAAAATTCCCTTGGTAGCAACTAGTTAATTTGTAAATGTGGTATAAAAACCGTTAGGCTTGGATGACTTCGTTAGCAAATCAGAATGGGAAAAGAAAATGCAGAGATGAATTCAATACGTGGCATGAAATGGAAAAAATATAAGGTATGTTTATTTTTCGTGTTTTGTATAATTGATGCACTCGGCTTGTACCTTAGCTTTATATATTTTGATACGCATTCTGTCTATAGTCTATATGTATTCATATGTAGGAATCAAGAGCTCTAAAAAATTTTGGTGATTAAAGATAAATCGAGCATAAAAATATTCATTGGTTTTGTATCCATATTATTTCGGATATTTATTAACGGTTTTCCCATGGCTAATGCTTTGCTAAAGAAAAGCATATTTCCAAAGACTGGTTGTTCAAAAAAATATTTCTACCTATATATTAGCAACAACAACAACGGCTAAAAATCATCGTTTATGCATTTCATTCAAATATCCGTGTTTAATGACCTATTCACCCGCATGTCTTAGGTAAAAACATTCAATTCATGATGTTCCAAATAATGGCTATTACCGATCAAAATAAACCACTAACTTTTGGGGTACTGAAATTAATTCATTGCGAAGTCATAACATATGTTAAGTCCATCATTTCTCATACGATGTTGCTGAACAAAGAAAAGGACGGTAGACATGCACATTGTAACACGAGGAGAAATGAAGCAACGTCGAATCATAAAGACCACCCGCAATTTAATGCCACTTCACACGGCGTACATACCATTTTATTGAAATCGTCATCGATAGCACGGGCCTTCCAAACAAGTGGCTTGGGTCCTAAAATTAATTTCATTAGTCGACATTTATCCAAAATGGAAACGTTGTCGTTTCGTGGACAAAGTCATTATATGAAAGACAGACTATTTTGGAAACCAACCTGGTAACCATATAATACTTGGAAGGTGGAGGCCAACCTGAATTTCAAAAAACTTCATCGAAAAGGGAACGGTTGAGGAAGCTTCATAATTCAATAAATTTTAATCGGAAAAAATCGAAGCCCATGCCTCGACTTGACAAATGTAAGGCAAGTATCCGTACTAATCCGCCAAAAATTGAGCATTTCGCGCCACCTAGCAATTTGGTCAACGGAAAAATTTTAATATCCACCGGCAATATGATAGAAGGAATTTGGGAGAGGAAATTTCCACCTTCATGTATCACCATGTACCGTATCATAAGTCCCATCATAAATGGGGTGTCGAATTTCATCCGTCGACCTTATAAACCTTCTCGGCGAAATGACGAATGCCTCAAAGGAAACCTAAATCATTTCGTGCCGCTTAAAGAATCACAGAAATGAAGCAGTAATAATCGACATCTCTTTGATAATTTCTTATTACAATAAAGTAAATTGTAAATGAAAGTGATTGTGCACCATGACAAATACATAAGACCTCGTGTTTTCGCGATGTTAATTCCTTTTAGTGCCATGTAGCTGATATAGTTTAAATGCAACCATCTCACAATGTTGTATCTAGTTTTTGTTGCACTTTAACCGTAAGGGAACCTTTTAATAGATTCATGAGTTTCGCCTACAAGCGTGTGGTGATTTGTACTTGTTGTTTATTTTGCCTCGAATCATGTTGTTTGACAATGTGTTATTAAAATGATCGGTATAGCTAAGCACTTGTATAATCTTCAATGTCTTACAAATTAAGAGTAACACGAGTGCTTCAAAAACATACATGGAAGAGGACCGCCAATCTCGTGCGAGTGAAAAGAAAAAGCAAAGGAAAAGGAGATTTATCGGTTCAAAGACGAAAGCTAGAGGAACTAACTGTTCCCAGTTATATACATTCACGAGGCCATACAAATACATGGACAAATGAATTGGATAAAGAGGGTGGTGAAACCGAGCGCTCTTTTAAAAACAAAGATAGAAGGATTAACAAAAAGATTGCGAGGGAGTTATTTCCTAGCAAAAATGAAAGTCATGAAAGTAATATGGGCATAACACGGGGAGCAAAGTGCTAGATAATGCACAATGGCGGGGTGGGTGGTACTCCGATGATGAAGGAGATAGGTTGGAAGACATAGATGACGAACAACCAAAAATAAGGATACTCATCGAAGATGACAAGGACAGTTTGTTTAGACTCACAAATGAGGAACCATCCAAGGTGTCAAATGTTGTTTCAATTTTGATGACACTTCAAGCCATATGATGGTATTGTATCGTGGATGAGGTTTAGGGATGTCACCAATTTAGAAAGGTAGTGCAAGTGTATGCAGTTCGTGAGGGCTTTAATTTGTGCGTAATGGAAAATCGAAGTCATATCGTATGTTGTGAGTGTTCGATCTTCGTTGCGACCGGGTAATCCAAGGCACAAGGGATGAGAAGGGAATGACATTTGTTGTTACGAAGTTCTTGCCTCAACATAAATGCAACCGCCTTCCCCAACAGTTCCAACTTCTATCAAAGTGGATAGCGGCAATGTACCTTCATAGGTGGAAACAACAACCACACATCAAAGACTCGCAGCTCCGGGACGAGATTGAAGCTACATACGGCATTGTATGCCCTGAATGGAAGTCAATCGTGCAAATAATCGAGCAAAACATATTCTAGGCATGGACAATGATGACGAATATGCAATGCTAAACCAAATCAAAGAAGAAATGGAGCGGATAGATAGGCATAACATCGTACTACTAGAGACAAATTTGGTTGAATCGAAGGAGAAAAAGGTTCAAGAGGATGTTTGTATCTTTGTGATCGGACATCTTATGCGTTTAAGAATCATTGCCGTGGGTTCTTTGGCGGTTGATGGGTGGAAAATTAATAATAACTACAACAAAGTGTAATGCTAGTGGCAAACTTGATGGGAACAATGGGATATTACCTATTGCATTCTGTGAAGTTGATGTGGAGGACTTAGATTCATGGGTGTATTTTTACAAAATATAAACACAGCTTTGCGTTTGGACAAAGGCAAAGGTCTTGCATATTGGGTGACGGAGATAATGGGATTGATTATGCTGTGTTGAAGAATACTTGCCTAGAGCTGCGTCATGACAGTGTTGCCGCAAGGTTTTCTCGGAAATGGTTAAAAGATTCCCTACCGCACCGGTGCAAAGATTTATTTTGGTCCGCTTGCCGAAATCGACAAGCAGACCTTTCCACAATTACATGGATTTGATAAGTCATCAAAGTGAAGAATGCCATGAGTGGTTGTTACAGAGCAATTGGAAAAGTTGGGCTCTCCATTCAATGCCCGAATGGGTTAAATGCACATGCGTTACCCTAACCATCACCGACAGACTTCGCAATTACTTGCATAAATATTTGGACATGAGCATTGGTAGGAGATATGCAGAATTGTGCGGTTAATGGCTGAAATATTCGAAAAGAGACGAATGGAAGTCCGGAAATGGTATAGGCGAAGTTACGCCTACTGTTCGAGATATCATTCATGACCGTTGCATTGATGGTCAGCGGTTTGTCATCGTTGAGCAAAATGGCACGACGATGAAACTAACAGATACGTCATCCTCGTTTTATGACCTAAACATGGATTCAATGTCATGCGGTTGTCGAGACTTGGCGATATCTGAATTCCATGTGCTCATGCATGTAAGGGAATAAAACTGAACATGGGAAATGTTGAGGATTATGTAGACCATACATTCTCTCCCCAGAATTTTTGTTCTACATATGCACCGGCATGATGCAATTGCCTAAAGAACATGCTTGGAAGTGGCATTTGGTTCATGTGTTGCTTCCTCCGATGACCCAAACTATGAAGGGTGAATCAAAAATCTGCAAAGAACGACATCGTGCGTGCCCAACCAAGTTATTCAACACACGACGTTGGCTCCCGCTCATATGAAAATAACACCCGTGCATATTAAAAAGAATGTACTTTGTCAGATGTTTGTTCGCAATATGCGAGGTAGCTATCATTCAAAGCCACAAAAAGTTGACTTAACTTCTTACTCGTTGCAGTGGTCACAACATAATACCGTTACGGCTTTGGTGAACACAGGGGATCGGCCGTCGATGACATCTACCTCCAAAGAGACAGATAAGTAAGCATGATTTCTGTATTTCCTAATTACACATTATCTTGCCCGACACTTGGATGTTTTTCCTTATTTTTCGATTCTATGCATTTATTTCATTACTAGCCTACTTCAACTCTAAATAATCTTATCGCATCAGCCCAATGAATTTTTACCATTTGTTGCATCGCTTCACCTTATGTTGTTATTATATGTGACATGGGTACTTGTTTATTCTTCGCTTTGTGTTAACTTCGTCTTGCTTGATGATTAATTAAGACAATTATTACCATCGAAATATCACTTAACTCTTTTTTAATATCCACCCCAATCTCAAGTATTTCTTTCTCTTATCCATTGATCTTTCATTAAGAATAATCGATTGCATAGAGTGCACGAGCTTAAAGGAATCCTTCCACATAATGTCATTACTTACTTTGTCCTATTCAAACACCGATGTGTTAGTTTCCTCTAACGATCGGGGTACGATTTATGTGTTTGCCTATGTAAGTAATCCGTTGTTTCCGTAATCGCCGAATAACAACTCATGCCAAATACTTATTGTCAAAGTTTTTGGCATTTGTACTTCAATGCTTACGACTATGGGTTAGTTGTAAGGATAAACCAATGTATTGGTCTCTTGTTTATGTTTCCACCGTATTTATTTCTCATTTATCTTAAAAAATATGCACTTCACCATCATTTATTTCCTCTCGTGTTCTTGTGCGGGCTGTGATAACATTCTCCATCGACTCACAACCGACAACACGTGCATTTTGGCATACCTCCCTTTATATTTACTATGGCAATTTTCTGTTTAAAATGTATTACTTAGCAATCGAGATCAATCTTCGTATTACTTTTGATTGTCGCAGATTGTGTTTGTGACATTTAATCACCGTTCGTAAATCAACTCATGATATCGATCTTTTCGCAAATGGGTTATTTTCTAAATGCGACCTAGTACAATTACATGTCTTCCTTGTCCAACATTAGTGTCACTACATAAATCGGTCGGCTGTATATTACTAAGTACATGCTTTGTTACACAACTAAACCGTAAGCCTTTTTCTCGGGCAACATATCCATTATATACGCAAAACAGATTGCGGGTAGTGTAACATGCATACATTAATCCTATTTTTTGTTTTTTTTCATATATGTTTGTACACTATTGAATGCAATTGATTGATCTTATGCATGCTTTGACGAAAGACTCACTTAAAATTCTCCTTGTTCAACTCCTTCATTCAAAGTTTGAGCGCATTTAATAAACAACACATCTAATCTAATTTTAGTCATGGTTTCCCCTCCAAAATTTGTAGAGCTCACATGTAACATATCAACAAACTAAACACAAAATTTGTAGAGCTCAACAATCTCTTTATTCGACGACTCTCTCGAACCGTGGATCTCCTCACCGACCACCCAAGCCTCGTAAATGATGAAAGCATCATGAAATGGTGACACATGCTATCATTAAAGTTTCACCCTTACGGCGACTTCATATTATCAAATGTGGATCTCCTATCTTATTGCATCACCTACAAAATTATGCATCACTTCTTTAATCTTATACAACGACATCCCCCATGCATATAAATCGAGAATAAACCACAAAATCACGAGATAAGCCTTGTAATTGGCAGCACCTCCAAGATATAAATTTAATGCACCTCTCTCACGACAACCACCCCATCATCTCCCACTTTTATCAGCCACGTGAAGAACAACATAATAAACTAAAAATTCCCAATATTATAGCAGATATTCCTTACCTCAAGGTCATAAACCTTAAATTCCCGATGCTCATATGTTACTACGGTGGATATTGTAGGAGTCCTTTGCTCGGCCATCTCATCATTGGACAAAACTCTTTAATTCTACATTCTCCTTCCTCAAAGACAATATCCTGTAAAATATGCAGCAAGCGTCAAATGGTCAAACGAGCAGCCAAAGTTGGGAAACCCTTTGCAAGGAATTGTAGCGATCATTTCATTTCTTTGTCTATCCTGTCAACTAGTATATGTGTGTGTGAGTGTTGTTCAAGATATTTCTCACTGACCGATATAGAACAAGTGTAATTGACAAACACTGTTATATACAAAGCACATCAATACGGTTGATTTTAAAACCAACCAATTCAACTTGCCATGAACCATGTGCACTCCAAGAACCCCATCTTCTTCCATACGGATAGGCCGTTTAACATAATATAAAAATAAACATTTTAAAATATAATAACCCATATAACACCATGCCCTGACTAATGCCTCATCAATTACAGATATACACACATGGTCTTGATAATACTAAATCAAGACCTACCTACATTTGTTTAAATGTAAATGTAAGATCCTTGTACATTTCCTTCTCCAAGATATTTCTCGCCTCTTCCTCTTTCAATCCACCGCTTTGCTTGCAATAAACTTAAACATTCACAATTTCCGCCTATATCACCTCATCGCACTCTTATCAATAAACACAATCCTCTTTAATTTCATCAAATTACCAATACCAACTCTTTCAACCACAACTAAACATTATTTTTTTCCACAAATTACCTTCTTCATCTTGTTCGTATCTTGCACATATTAAATCAAACAGACGCGCTATTCCCTTTACTTTCGGCTATGAGGAATTCTTATACTTTCAAAGACACAAAATAGTGGGTTGCAGTTCACTGGGTACCTTTACAAAAGCACCATCCTAGTCGTTTCCACCAAAGCCCGTGTTCTTAAACAAATCATCGGAATCAACTGCTCTAACTGATTTGCGATCTTCTTCTCCTGTTCGCTCTATCCTAATTATTTGTCTATTTAAATCACCTTCATCCTCTGTTTTCTTTGCCTTTGGCCACCCAAATCGTTCTGCTGACAACCCAGGCACCATCTTCGGTGAATCCTCCAAATATTTTCCCCCCTAAATGTGCGATCCTCTTATTTAGGTTATGTACCCTTTATTTCACTTTTGTCGTGAGTAGCTTGTTCCTCTTCTTTTGGGTTCCAATTGTTTTCAACCAAGCCTTCCTACATAGACATTACCGAAGTCGATAACCGGCTTAAATGGTTGCCAAGACACCCATATTTTTACAATCGAGTAAATCCGACTGTTGGATGTAATGGCTCCAGATCCTACGGCCGGTGCACATGAGGACAAAAGCGTGGTGCGTTGCCACTTGTTGCAACGTAGGAGGACCCCAATAAATGATACATCAATTGTATCCAGCTGGTCATTTGTTTGCAAGCACTCCTCATTTTTCTTGTATAAGGCATCGAGTCAACCGAATAATTAGCATTAGGTTTAAGTAATTAATTAGCTTTTGTTAACTGTACACCATGCTCTTCAAACCTTAAAAAAAGTTAAGTTTGACCTTTGCCTATATAACAACTAAAATTTTAAAGTTAAGGTATGGAAAATGACAGGCATATAATATTATTTAAGATTTCTGTTCGAAAGCTCATGCAGTACCTGTGTCGTTGAATATTATAATTGAAAATACTTCATCAGTCTTCGAACTGAAAAAGACTGTAGGCACACGTTTTTCAGTTGGATCCACATCATGGCCGCCCCATATTACCTTTAATTATGTCCTTCAGCAGCCTAATCTAGTGCCAGAGGGTTTGTGGCACTTACAGTGGGTCCTTCCCCTCGGTGAAACTTGAATCTTAGGCGTTAAGTTCTATGAAGGTGTTGCGTCGTCTATGCACCAAAGGTACCATCAAACTAATAATAAATTTAAGATTAGCAATAATATTACACTGCCAAAGTATTATTTTAATTTTTTTTAATTTCTAATGATGTTGTATTTGCCCATTGAATAACAAATTTTTATAACAGTGAACGAAAAAGTTTAGTATAAAATATAACTTGGGAAGTTTAGTATTAATTAAATTTAAGTTGCGAACGCCTAACCAGTTGCACAATCAATTCAAAAAGAAAAATAGTTGCACAATTAGTGAATGGAAGAGCAAGTATACGTTACCATAAGATACCAACACTAAAGATCGTAAATAATTAACTGTTTGGGCAATTCTCTGTATAAATTTTTCGTTGTAACAATCCTAAATAAGTTATGCTGTCATGCAAGCCTCTCTCCATCTTGAGATAGGATTGAATCTAATGATTGCTTTTATATTAAATTTGTACTAAATAGGGCAAAGGCTAGTCTTCATTGGCCGTATCCAACATGTCAATGCGTAGCTCAAATGGCAGGCAAAAAATCAGGAAGATAGAGCGCTGTGTCGTGGGCCGCTCAAATTTCCTAGCGAAGGAAGTTAAATTGCCATACCAAGACAGCAAGGTGCGCTCAGTAAATGATCGTTCAAAGGCAGAGTGTACTCTCATTAGGGTACCACCTTCTTCTGAACTTACCCCTTTTTTAGGTACTCGTCTTCTATTAAAACTACTCGTTTTGTACATCTTTAGTTTAATTTGCACTCTAATTTTTACATTTTAAAAATTTTATTATCTTTACATTGTTTTATAATATTTTTAAAATGCGACCGCATTTTTCTAGCAAAAAAACAATGCTATTATATCTACTGCTATCTTGTAGCATTTTTAAAATGTTATGTCTATTAATTAATATTCTATAGCATAATTTTAAAAGGCTACCAATAGACATTGATGGTCTAACATTTCAATCCTTTTTTCTTGTAGCATTTTTCAAATGCTAATTTATTTTATCAATCAAAATGCTACCAATAGAATGCTTTCAATGCTATTTTAAAATATTATTATATTTATTACTCTTCCATTACATTTTTCAAATGCTACTTTATTTAATGTTATATTGTAGCATTTCTTAAATGCTATATAATTCAATATTATATGTAGCATATGCAAAAATGCTACCAGTAATTATCAAATGTCAAACAACGAAATGTAATGGCTGTCATATTACAAAGGTAGCATCATTTTATAAAACGTTATAATAAATTGATATTTGGTAACATTCTTAAAATAAATGCTACAATATAATGCTACTAAAGGCCATAATTGTTGTAGTGATTACTCTGCTTCATAATTATCTCTATATTTGATAAAGTAATATTTAAAAATTGAATTTTACGGTATAATAATGATTTTAACCATTTGAACTTTATCTTGTTAATAATTACAAGAAAAAAATCAACACTTTCCCTTTACAAAAAACAATTATTCTATTAAAATTATTAATGTTAGATTTTAAAATTATTAGTGTTCTATTAACTCTATTTAAAACCTCAAAACTAATAGATGTTGAATCAATAATACTCATCTAAAAAAATTTTTGCTTCGTTTCTTCAAATAAAATTTTTTTGATCTTCTCTACAAAATTCATTGCCATCATCTAACCATCATATTCACCTCAACTAGTAAACTTTGAATGTGCTATCATTCTAATTATTTTATTTTAAATTAGCATTATTCTTATTTCTTAAATTTATTGTGTATTTCATTTTTTGTATTGATAGATGGCTTGAATCAGCTACGAAGTGTGTGATCTAAATAGCATAAATGTTGATAATTGAATCAGATTTAATAAACATGGGGAGCTTAGGTAATGTTCTTTGGAAATAAATAGATATCCTTTTATTATTATTTTTTTAGATCTTGTAATCTTGTTGATAATTGTTGAAATTAAAGATATTTTGAAAGATACCTAAATCCTGAGCTATTTAATATTCCTTTGAGAGTCATGTTGTTCAATATAGAAAGGGCTAAAAAAAAAAGTTCGAGTTACCCTCTAAACTATTAGAGCTGGCCTTGCTTTAATGTTATTTTAACCCAACACTCTTAATTTTTTAATTGTATTGTAATTGTTGTGTGTGAAGCAAATCCAGAAAATCAAAACGGCATAAGACCTTGTGTTTAGAAGCTGGATTCACTTAAGCCAAACAACATTAATTCGTGCGTTTTGATGAGTCTATATATCACTCTTCAGAATTACATATAAGCTTGCCGTTTAGCCTTAAGTTAAGCATGTGAAAATCACGTGCTTGTCTACAGCTCACTTGGTTTGTTAAAATGCCATTAAAGCACAAGGAACTCAAGTGAGTTGCTGGGACTTTCTAGGTTCGTTATGAAGCCGTTATGAAGCTGTTATGAAATAGTTGATTCTGTTGCAAGAGTGTAGAGAGTTGTTTAGAGAGAAAAGGCTAGTATAAATAGACAGTCTAGATCTTGAATTGAGGTTCATTGCATTGCTTTGTAAATCATCTTGAGAATCAATAAAAGCTGATCATATTTGCCCCACCGTGGATGTAAGCTAGAGAAATCTAGCTGAACCATGTTAAATCTCTCTTGTTTCTTGTTCTTTCTAATTCTTTTGTTTTCTTAATTGTGTTTGGTTAATCATCACCAATTTTGTTAATTTAACTTAGTTAGATTTTGCAGTTATCATTTATGAAGCATCTTGGTGAATTTAGTTTGTAATCTTGGGTAGGATCTAAGGTTACTTGTGTTGTTTTATAGCACCTTAGGTCCTACAATTGTTATTAGAGTTAGACCCTAGTAGCACAAGTGGTATTAGAGCTTGGTCTTCAAACCAGATACAAGTATAGCGTCAACAAAGATTGATCTAGAGAAATTCACTGGAAAGAATAATTTCAACATGTGGAAGGTTAAGATAGAAGCTTTGCTGGTAAAATAGAGGTTAGGTGATGCAATTGAACCTGTCACCAAGAAAGAAGAGAAAGATGCATTATCTTCAAAGACACTTGAAGTGGCTGCCGAGATAGACAAGAAAGCTAGAAGCATAATTATTTTGAGTCTTGGTGACTCTGTTATAAGGGAGGTTCCCAAGGAAAAGACAGTCATTGATATGTGGGCTAAACTTGGGAAGATATATATGACAAAGTCTTTGGCTAATAGATTGTACATCAAAAGGGGAATGTTCACTTTGAAGATGGCTGAGGATTTTCTCTTGATGATCATATCAATGAATTTAACAAAGTTTGTGATACTCTTGAAACCATTGATGAGGGGCTAGATGATGAAGGAAAAGCCTTGCTTTTGGTAAGTTCTCTGCCCCAGTCATATTCTAATTTTGTTGATGCATTATGCATGAAAGACAAACTTTATCTTTAAATGAAGTGAAGGCTGCTTTGAATACAAAAGGGTTACAAGAAAAATATGGAAATATGATGAATGCTGAAGGGTTATTAGTAAAGGAAAAAATTAACAGAAATGATGGAAAGAAGAGAAAACAAAAGAAAGACAAGTCAAAATCTCAAAACTTGAAATGATTTCAATGTCATAAGTAAGGCCATTTTAAGAAAGACAAATTTTGAGAAGACGAACAAGAAAAATGAGAAAATGGTGGTGCAACTACTTTGTTGAAGAAGAAGAGGTTATGAATCTGCTTTGGTGTATGTGTGGCTACCGAGGATTTCTAGAGAGGAAAACAAATACTTGATTCTAGTTGCACCTTTCATATGTGCCCATTTAAAAGTTACTTTTCTAATTACCATGATACACTACAAGAAAAACTGGATACTGAACGAATAGTATTTTACGTTGCTAAAAGCCTTTAACAATGTACATCCGCATGCTTTGTGGATCAAGATGTTGTCTTATGGTAAGTTACTTTTAACCACATGTAAGACACGTTGTTAAAAGTCCTGCACTTGTAGTTAAAAATACTTTAAACAACACAAAATACACATTGTCAAAACTTTTACCTTTAAATTTCTTTTAACAACATTCTGAATGATCGTTGTGAATTGTGTTAATTTATTTTATATGCATATTTTGCTTGCAAAATCCTTTTATTATTTTCCCAATATTTATTTTTTTATATATATTAAAAACTTACAGCTACAAACAAACTAATAATTGAATACAAAAATTATATTTCATTAACAAAATAGCAATAAATTTATTTGACAATCACTACAATTAAAACAATTTATATTACAAAATTCAATACTCTCACAAAGATATCATCATCACAAGTGATCTCTTCATCACATACAATGTTATCAAGCATTCAACAACTCCATCCAAACCCTCTTCTTCACAAGCTCCATCATGTCATCTGCAATAAAATCAAATCTCCTAGACAAACAAAATCAAGATTAATCAAAATAATTATAATAACACAATTACATTATAAAATAAATTAAAAGGACACAAAAAAGATAAGCATTTAATTTACATACAACTTAATTAACATAAAAAAATTAGAGTTGATGGAAAAAAAAAAAAGATTGACCTCTGAATAGATCCCCCAACGTTCAATCGAAGTGGCGCTGCTTCACATTATTTTCTTTCTTTTCCTTTTTTTTTTTTTTTACTATTTTCAAGATTCTGCTAGACAAAATAGGAGTATAGTACGAACATAGTTATTAATTTCCAAAACCAAAAATCCTGTGAATGTAAAATTTAATAAATTAAAAAGAAATGGAGAAAATGTAAAACTTTTCAATACAATTTTGCCATAAATTTATCATCATTATTATTCTTATTATTTGGTGAGAGACGATTTTTCAAACAAAAGAAGGCATAAGAAATTAATAAAAATTGACTTACAGTTGAAGACATGATGGTGAGATCTCCTTAGTTCCTTCATTGTCTTCGTTATTAGGGGAGTTGAGTGGCTCTTTGAGAGACGAAGGAAGCGTAAGGGAGCGGCGACAAGTAAGGGGAGAAAGAGTGGATAAGATAAAAGATAGGGTTTTTTTTTTTAATTTGAAAACTTACAACGCGGGCGTAGGTTGGGCACTTGGGCTTTGCAGCTTTTTATTTTTTTGAAAATTTCAAAATCACTCTTCCTAAGATAAAAATAAAATAGCATTTTAAAACTAAATTTACCATTGAAAGCTACAGTTTGAATTATCATATAATAGCGAGTCAATTACATTATTATAATGTAATATGATATTTACTGATAAATATGGTTAGTGATTTTTACTGTATATGGTTAGTAATTTGTTAATTAATTTTAATTAATAATTGAATTAGCAAATAAAAATATCAATAAGATAAAAAATATAAAATTCGTTAGCTAGTTCTATTGGTAAAATCTCTTGAGTGTAAACAAAAGATCGAGATTCGAACTTCGCTCACATGGGTTGATTCTTGACAATGAATTGAAATGTCATTTGCTAGGCTATAATTAAAAAAATTAGGTATCTATAATAAATACATATATTTAATGGAATGAGCTTGCTAAGACTTAATCTTATCCTATTAATAAAATTATAAATTTTACATAAAATGAAGATTTAATGATTAGCTATAAAAAAAAAAAGAAGAAAAAGAATTATTTTTTGAAATTATTTGATTTGTTATTGTTGTAGACAACATCATAATAATAATAATAATAATAATAATAATAATAATAATAATAATAATAATAATAATAATAATAATAATAATAATAATAATAATAAGGTTTTGATATGATATTTCACAACAAAACAAGAAACACATGTTGTTAAATACAAATAACAACGAGCAAAAGAATGTTGTGATACATTCTTATTAACAACGTTCTAAAACTGTTGTTGAAGATAAAGCTTTAACAACGTGCTTAGTTTGCACGTTGTCATTTGGCCTATGAAATCTACCACAATCATAAAACTGTGCGATTATATATTTCGCAACATGCAATGAGGTGTGTTGTTAAAACTAAACTTTTAGCTACTTTTAACAATGTGTGATCTTCAAATGTTGTTAAATATCTTATTCGAACACACATAAGGTGCACGTTGCTAAATTCCTGTTGTCTTATCTCTTTTTTCTTGTAGTAATATAAATGGGGAAAAATAATAATGAGAAATAATGCCGTATGTAGAGTTATAGGCATAGGGAATGTGAGTCTTAGACTGCATGATGGGACAATTTGGGAGCTTAGAGAAGTCAAATATATTCCTAACTTGAAAAAGAACCCGATCTCACTAGGATTGATTGATCAGATTGGGTTTAACATCAAGTTTGAATATGGTAGATTGTTGATTATGAAAGGTTCTAAGATAGTTATAAAAGGTTAAAAAGAAATGGAGTATATGTCTCGATGGTAAGGCAATTACAGGAATGACTAGTGTGATTATTGGCTCGATGGGAAAACACTAGACTGTGGCATCTAAGATTAGGGCAAATAAGTGTTAAAAGATTAAAAGAGCTTGAGAAACAAGGAGTTCTGGGAAAGGATAAGATAGAAGAGTTTGATTTTTGTGAAGATTGTGTCTTGGGAAAATCTACAAGAAACAGACTTTAAAAAATCAAAGCAGGCAAAACTCTTGGTATCCTAGATTATATACACTTTGATCTCTGGGGACTTGCACATACTAGTTCATTAGCTGGGAGCAACTATTTTCTATCAGTGATTGATGATTATTTAAGGAGGGTTTGGGTATATATATTGAAACATAAGGACTAGGTCTTTAGTAAGTTCAAAGAATGGAAAAACTTAGTTGAAAATTAGACCAAAAAAGGTAAAGAAATTGAGAAAAGTTAATGGACTTGAGTTCGCAATCAACAATTTGACAACTATTATGCAAATGAGGGATAACAAGGCATAAAATAGTGAGGTTAACACCTCAGCAAAATGGATTGGCAGAAAGAATGAACGGGACCTTGATGGATAAGGTAAGGTGCATTTTGGTTCAAGCTCAACTTCCCAAAAGTCTATTGGTCGGACTTTACTAATAGCATGTTATCCGATGAATTTGAGTCCTTCTGTTGCTCTAGATTTGAAGACTTCATTTGAGATGTAACATGGGAAACCAGCAAGTTATGACAATCTTAAAGTGTTTGGATGCCCCGCTTATGCACATGTCAATTAAAGGAAACGGCACCAAAGGCACTCAAAGGTCGGTTCTTAGGCTATCTTGATGGAGTTAATGTATATAAAATATGATGTACTTGATCTAGATCCTCCAAGGTGTATAATAAGCGAGAGATGTTGTGTTTAATGAAAAGGTTGTTTAGGAGACCAGAAGAATACATGGATAAAGCTCAAAAACTTCAAGAACAGAACAAGGTTTAGTTTGAGGTGGGGCAATCCGATTTAAAACATCGAGGAATATAGAAATTCAGATCAAGACAAGTGAAGATCATGAAGAGTGTAATGATACTCAATCACAATCTCAAAGACAGACTCAAGTACAAGGTTATCGGTTGGCAAAAGATGGAGAAAAAGGCAAACAAAACCACCACAGAGATATGGATATGCTAATCTAATAGCATATACACTTGCTGCATCCCATGATATTGATGCAGATGAACCAAAGAGCTATGCAGAAGTAATACAAAGTTCATACAAATCAAAATGGCATAAAACTATGGATGAAAAGATAACCTCCTTTAAATAATAACACCGGATATTGGTTAAGAAGCTTGGTAACAAGAATAATGCGTTGTAAGTGGATTTTCATAATTAAAAATGCCTTACAGCTAGTAAACCTAAGAAGTATAAAGTTAGGTTTGTGGCTAAAGGGTATACTCGGAGGGAAGGGGTTGATTTTAAAGAGGTGTTCTCCCCAATGGTCAAACATGCTTCTATAAGGGTTTGTTAGCATTAACGCAATCCGGACATAGAGCTTGATAAACTTAATGTCAAGATTGCATTCCTACATGGAAGGTTACAAGAAGAAATCCTTATGACTTAATGATAACTCTATGAAATGAGATTATCATAACACTTTTAGACTTAAATAAATACTACTTAGAGAGTAAATGATGTGTTTTCATTGCTTTTTTGTTATATTTTGCATAATCATTCATCTTAGTTTATTTTTCATAAAATTTGTTTGATTTAGAATAAGTTGTGTGCTTAAATCATATACTTAATTATAGGTGACCTAAGCTCAAATTTCGGGAAGGAATGCTAATGCAATAAGCTTGCAAAAGATGAAAAAGAACTTGGCTCTGAAAGAATTAAAACAAATGAAGCAGTCGATTCTTTCATTATTGCTACAAAGAACCATTGCCATTGCTTTGCAAAGCAATCCTGAAACAATGACAGAGAAAATTTTATAAAATATTACGATCTACGCTTTTCTAACTGGAAGACACGCGATCTAGGCTTTCGTTTATCCTAATTTTCCACTATAAAAGGAACACACATCATAAGGAAAAGGGAGAGCCGTCATCCAAAAAGAAAAACCAAAAAGAATTAAAAGAAAAATAGAATTGAAGAGACAAATTGAGGGCTGCACAAGAAGTAAATTTGCATAAATCAATTGGGAGCTCGATCCTTTTTATTCTTCTCTTGTGTTCTTGTTTACTTTTTAATTATGAGGACATGTTTGATGGCTGAAACTTTGTTGTTTATTTTTCTTTTGCAAATCATGAGCTAACTTTATTTGTAGTTGAGTGATAAACAATCTAGATGGGTGTTTGACTTATTTTATGAGTTCTTTGTGCATTTACTTTGTAGGATTTTGCTTTAATAATTTATATTACATTTTTATTTCGGTTGACCTCCCATTTAATGATACAAGTTAAAAAAGAGCCACAAAAGGAAATTTCTTAGTGGAACATATTAGAGCAATACTTGGTCTTAAATCGAGTTTCCTAGATTGAGTTTCAAATTCGGTCCAAAAAGGGTCACTTTTGATTTAACACTTGTGATGAACTAGATATAGGGATTCACCTTGTAGGGTAAAGTGAACCTAAGCATGTAATGCAATATCTTATATTGACATAACAACTAGTCACTATTAGGTTGCATAAAGGTATGAGATGTCTAAAATGTGACAAATGAGGATGCATGAGAATTCTCAGTCTTTGTCTTTGCATAGCATATGCTATAGCAATCGAACTTGATATGAACTAAACAAATCAACACCGTTAAAAGAGATTGATCACTCAACTACCACATGTTCATTGATTTAACTTTGTGTTTATCATGAAAATTTTGTTTTATTGTCTTTGCATTTTATGTTAATGCGTTGTTATTTTTATGAGTTAATTGATCTTTTTAATCTTCTTTAGTTGATTTAGAAAAGAGATTGTATTGTTGAGATTGTTGTACCAAATCTAGTAGCATCAATCCTTATGGAGACGATCTTGAATACTCATCACTATATTACTTGCTGTGTATACTTGTATATTGACACCCATAACAATTGAGTTAAAATCTCCAACACTCAACCCGAGGGTTATATGGATTCTGAGAAACTAAATCATGTTTGTTTGTTAAAAAGGTCACCGTATGTGCTCAAGCAATCTTCAAGGCAATGGTATCTCAAGTTTGATGAGTTCATGCTTTGTCAAATGGGTAACTAAGATGTAGTTTTGATTGTTGTGTAAATTACTAGTTGATAAACTCAAGTCTCTACATATATCTGTTACTATATGTAGATGATATGTTAGTTGCCCAAATCAAGAAAAAAATTGAAGATTTGAAGAATATGTTGAATTCTGAATTTGATATGAAGGATTTGAGGTCAACAAAGAAGATATTAGGTATGGAAATCAAGAAGGATAGAAGCAAAGGGATTATGTTCATTTCTCAAGGGAAATATCTAAAAAGGTATTGGAAACCTTTGGAATGACCTCCTCAGTAAACCCGTGATGACTCCACTGGGCTGCATATTTTAAGCTCTCTTGTTAGCAATGTCCAAAAATAGATGAAAAAAAGTTGGAAATGGCTAAGATCCCTAATACAAATACTTTGTTGGTTGCATGATGTATGCCATGGTTCTAACTAGGCCATATATCTCTTATGCTCTCAATGTAGTAAGCGAGATATGTAATCTAACTTGGAAAAGAACATTGTAGGGTTGTAAAATAGGTGATGAGATACCTAAGTGGTACCTTAGACTATGAACCGGGTGTATGGAAGATTAGAATACAAGTCTAGAAGGATATGTTAATTTTTTTATTTTGATTTTGTAGGGGACTTAGATAGAAGAAGGTCTCTCACAGGTACATATATATATTTGATGGTTGCTTAATCAATTGGAAGGCAAGTCTTCACTATGTAGTTGCATTGTCAACAACAGAGGTTGAATGTACAAAGAGCCACCTGAAGCGATTAAGAAAGCCTTTGGCTAAAAGGCTTGATTTCAGAACTTAGGGTGAATAAGAAGACCGTAGAGGTGTACTTGTGATAGTTCAAGTGCTATTTATCCGAGTGAAAACCTAGCTTATCATGAAAAAACAAAACAAATTGATATTAAGTTGCATTTCATAAGAAATGTAGTATTCATGGGTGCGGTTAGGATGGTGAAGAAACAGAAATCTTGCGACATGCTAACAAAGATAGTCATTACGCTTAAATTCAAGGTCCGCTGGACATAACTAGACTTGGTCGCTACTAAGTTACTCAAGATTGGAGGAAATGATCGGGGTGATTTATTTCAAAGTAGAGAATTGTTGTGTGTGAAAAAAATCCGAGAAAATCAAAACGACGAAGACCTTGTGTTTAGAAGTTGGATTCATTTAAGCCAAACGACATTAATTCGTGCTTTTGATGAGTATATGTAACACTCTTTAGAACGTCATATAAGTTACGCTTTAGCCTAAGTTAAGCATGTGAAAATCACATGCTTTTCTACAACTCACTTGGTTCATTGAAATGTCGTTAAAGCTTATGGAACTCGGTGCGTTCTTTGGGACTTTCTCGGGTTTGTTATGAAGTCATTTGAAATAGCTGATTCTGTTGCAATAGATTCAAAAGTGTAAAGAGTCATGTTTAGAGAGAGAATACTGGTATAAATAGACAGTCTAGATCTTGAATTGAAACTCATTGCATTGCTCTGTAAATCATCTTGAGAATTAATAAAAGCGATCATATTCGCCCTCCCGTGGATGTAAGTTAGAGAAATTTAGCTGAACCACGTAAACCTCTCTTGTTCCTTATTCTTTCTAATTCTTCTGTTTTCTAAATTGTGTTTGGTTAATCATCACCAATTTTGTTGATTCAACTTAGTTAGATTCTACGTTATCAATCTTGAAGCATCTTGGTGAATTTGGTTTGTAATCTTGGGCGGGATCTAAGGTTGCTTGTGCTATTTTATAGTACTTTAGGTCCTATAGTGATTAATCATTATTTCATTAAGAGTTTTTAAATCATTTTAACTTTATATATATCTTCATTACAATCTACAAACATATTATAACTTACGGGTCACTAGGACTCTAGATACATATATTTATTGGTACAACCCAAAAATTAACTAGATTTACTTAAAAAAAAAAAAGAGTTGTTTGTTTTTGAACCTAATAAATTAATTGACTTAATTTCAATTAGTTAAATTATTAAGTCTTTTTTTTTAACTTAATAAAAATTTTCAGTTATTAAGTCATTAATTCCATTTTTTTCAACTTAATAAAAATTTTCGGTCATTAAGTTATTAAGTTATTAGATCATTTTTTTAACCTTTTACTTAATCCAAAAACTCTAAATGATATCATAAAAAAATATTGTCTAAAATATCTCTATCTAATTAATTAATTTTTACTCTTGCCTAAATAAAATTTAATAATTAGCATTATTACTCATCTCTATAACGTATGACAATATATTGGTAGACTATTATTGTTTTTATATTTTTATTTTCTTTCAAATTAGCATTATTTATCATTATAATTTTTTATGAATATTTTTGATAAAAAAATCATAAACTATAATAAAATTCATGTAAAAATGTGTGTCATGGCCCAACCTCAACTGACCGAGGAAGCCGAGCATCTTTGAATGTGGTTACTATGTGATGAATTACATCCAAGATATCATCATAGATGTGAACATTCTGAAAAATAATGTAAGTATTGAAAACAATTTTTACAATACTACATCATATTATTTTAATTTATTGTGAAATGAATAGGCTCAAAGACTTATTGTCTGCTTTCTTTATAGTTATCTTTTTACCACATATTGTATGTATTTTATAAACTGTAAGTAAAGGTACTTATAATGGTGAGTATGCTGCATACCGTCGAATAGATTATACAAATATCCATATAGACATGAATTAAGATTTGGGATATACACAATATCTTGTATATCCCAACACGTTGCAAAGTTGGGATATACAAAACAATTGTTTGGGTTGAAAGTAGTTGTTAATGGGGATGTACTATAATGTCATTGCTTGTAGTTTACTTTGATGAGGATAAATTGTCATCCTGATTAAGGTTTTGTATCTACATCCATATTTACATTAAATCGTGTATTGTTGGGGTTTACAAGTTGCTTCAGCTATCAAACATTGCTATATAAGTTGACTTTAAAGTAGTATTTGATAGGATAAGTACATCAACACTCATTAAAATGATTTTTTTTTTTGCAATCACCATGATCAAGATGTTCAGTATTTAGTTATATAATTTTGGATAAAACAGTAACATTGTTGGAGTTTATTTGTTGGCATTAATTGTTAACACACAAATATATTTAAATGAATGATAATTAAGTAGTTTAGTCAAGGATTTTCGGTGAATAACTTCTTGTTTTCAAATTAAAGTTCAAGGGAATTGAGGAATACACCGTGAAGGACCTCTCCCAACTTCATGATCAGTGGGCTACATACGTTACCAAGTTAATTACAGCTTATAATCGCGAGGTAACATACAAGTAATTTATGATTATTTTTCCTTTAAAATATACAAGACTTATTTTTCATGGTGTGCTAATTGATTTTATATACTTGTGGGTGGAAAAAAAAAAAAATAAAGGCGTGGACTCCAAAATTAGTGACATTGTTATTTTTTTCTTGTTGGTTAACATTTTCAGAAATTAATTTAGTACATTATTGTGTACTCCTTGTTCAAAGCTTAACTTGGTACTTAAAATTTTTTTTACCCCCAAACAATGATGTAGTTGAACTATTTTAATTTAACTGATGTATTTGTAATGTGTATTATGTGAATTGCATTACAAGATTTGATATATTTTAAGTTTATTTTAATTGTAAAATAAACATGAAAAATGTGATTAAAAAAACACTACAAGATAGCACCGTTAATACTGACACTAATTATTTAAATGACGTTAAGAAATTTTGATGTTACTTGAGTCGGTGGATTCCCGATGCTATAGTCATATAAATCAAGTGACATGTAAATAGTAACATTAAATGTTAACACAATTGAGTCACTATTTTTGTGATTCTCTAGTGACACAAATTACTGACATACAAATAATATCATCTCATATCAGCACCATCGTATCCTTATTTTGGTGATACGATAGTGACATAAGATACTTGGCGCAAAAATCACCGACACTAAAAATTAGTGTCGGTGTATTCTCTTAAGCATTATTGACACAATTAATAAGTGTCGGCGAAAGTAATTACGACACTAAAATGGTGTCATAAAGCCCATTTTTCTAGTAGTGTTGTAAACATGCTAAGTCTAGAGTTTTACCCCATGGATTGTATAACCCTTTACCCATACTTAGCGAACCTTGGGTTGATATTTCTATGGACTTTATTTTGGGTTTACCTAGGTCAAAAAAGGGAAAGGATTCTGTTTTTGTTGTTATTGATAGATTTTCAAAGATGGCAGATTTCATTCCATGTCTCAAAACTGATGATGCAACAAACATGGCTAATTTATTTTTCAAGGAAATAGTTAGATTGCATGGAGTACCAAGGAGCATAGTTTCAGATCCAGATGCTAAGTTCTTGAGCCACTTTTGGAAAACTTTGTGGGGTAAGTTGGGTACTAAACTTTTGTTTTCTACTACTTGTCATCTGCAAACCGATGGACAAACTAAGGTTGTAAATAGAACTTTTTTACTTTATTGCATTCCATTATTGAAAAGAACTTGAAAACTTGGGAAGAATGTTTGCCACACGTTGCTTACAATAGAACTGTCCATTCAACTACTAAATTTTCACCATTTGAGATTGTATATGGTTTTAATCCATTAACTCCATTGGAATTATTACCGTTACCTATTGATGAGCGTTCTAGTTTGGATGGTAAAAAGAAAGCTGAATTTGTTAAGCAATTGCATGAGAAAGTGCGGCAACACATAAAAAGGAGGACTAAACAATATGCTACGCAAGCCAACAAAGGACATAAGCAAGTGGTTTTTCAGCCTGGAGATTGGGTTTGGGTGGATATGAGAAAAGAGAGGTTTCCAGACAAAGGCATTCCAAGTTGCTTTCAAGGAGAGATGGTCCATTTCAAGTGGTTGCATAGATCAATGACAATTCCTACAAATTAGATTTTCTTAATAAGTATAATGTGAGTGCTACTTTTAATGTTTCTAATCTTTCTCCTTTCAATGTAGGTGAAGATTCGAGGACGAATCCTTTTGAGAGAGGGGAATTAGGAATGGAAAAATGTCGGGTCTGGCTCGGGCTTGGCCAAGCCGACCCGAACCGATGGGACCTGATAAAAAAAAAAAATTGAAACATGACCCTAAAAAGCCCCAACTCTTTATAGTTAGGATCGGGTCGACACAAGCCGACCCTATCGAAAAGATTAACCCCACAATTCAATTCCACTTTCCAACCATTTCAACAATAATTCCACAACCATTTCAACCATTTCACACACAAATCAATTCCAAAACCTAACATGAAAACACACAATACAATTAAATTAAAAACACACAATATAATTCCACAACCATTTTAGCCATACACAATTTAATTTAATAACCCAACATAAAAAATAAAAAACTCATCTCTTATACAAATAAAAACACAAAATTTAGTTCCATAACCCAACATTAAAAAAAAAAAAAAAGTCTTATACAAATAAAAACTCATAATTCAATTCCACAACCAATAAACTTTTTTTAAAAAGAACTACTCCAACACTTGAGAGCCATTTTCATCTTCATCCACAAATTCCTCTCCACTAAAAATTTCACATACTTAACTTGTAATTCCCACGCAACCATCTCAAAAGTTTCTACCCTCTTTGGTGTGCCCCTCTAATAAGCCACACTATCCCTAATCTTTTAATCTACTCCTTAATCAATTTCATCCTCTTCTTCACAATTAGGTTTACAATATGAGCTACACACCTCATATGAAAAAAATCCCCACCCATTAACATGGAATCAACTGGAATCAATCCCATCAACCTATCAACCATAGCATCATTGGTGGAACAATTATCTAAAGTTACAACCGATATCCTTCTATCCACATTCTAATCCAAAGATACATTTAAAAAATGCTTGAAAAGAAATTCAGCGGTATGTGGAGCCGATAAATACATGAACCTATTCATTACCAAAAACTAAATTTTAGAATTAATTAAATTGAATTAGAAATAAATAAACATAATATCGACTTTACAAATATATGAACCTATTCATCACTAAAAAATCTAAATTTTAGAATTAATTAAATTGAATTAAAATAAATATCAATTAATGAGAAAAGTACCTTAAAATTTGACTTTGTAACCACAAAGACTTGTCCATAAAATGTCCTATAACAACCGCGTACCACTTCTTTTGATTACTCTCGGTCCACATGTCCGTAATAATTACCACCCTACTATCATTATTCTCCAACAAAGCTATTGCTTTTGCCTTTTCTGCTTGATACAATTTAAAGATCTCACTCTTTAAAGTGTTTCTACTCAAATTCTTCAGCAAAGGGTTGGCATAAGACATCAAATCCCTAAATGCATCATATTCCACAAAATTAAGCGGTACAACCAAGGTTGCTATCTTTTTTCGAGCAACAATTAGATCAAATTCGCTCGTCTCAACACAACTTGTTCCATCATCTTTCCTCGTCACACTAAGAGTTTTTTGTAGGCTATCAGAAACTGAGGGAACACCCTTTGCCTTACATCTTTTCAAATGTCTATCCAAATGTGAGGTTCCATTATGACCGGATGCTACCATCTTAGCTTGACAATGATTACATTTTGCCTTCAATTCACCATTAATGGTTACCTTAGTGAAGTGTCCCCAAACATAAGAAGGTTCTCGCACACCTCACTTTTTTTTATTACTACTTTGTTGTACCCCATCATCACCACGGGATGCCTCTTCAACTCATTCAACTTCTTAGACCCCTTCATGAGGAATGGTATCATTTCTATTCTCTTCGCCAATATGAAAATCTTCACGTGAATTTGACATAATGACCTAAATTAAATGTGTAACAAGTTGCAATTAATTTATAGACTTAAAATATGATTGAACTTATAAATTTTAAGTTAATTTATAAAGTCAAAATATGATTAAACTTAATTTATGGTAACTACATAATCATTTATAATATGATTAAACTTATAAATTTTAAGTTAATTTATAAACTTGTAATATGATTAAACTTATATTTAGCTAAAATATAATATTTGTATTAACTACAGAATCATTATGAATATAATTAGCTAAAATTATAAATAAATTTATAAGCTTAAATGAAAAAATTAATTAATATTTATGAAATTATAAACTTAAGATGTAATTAAACTTAATTTACAATCATAACATAATAATTAAAAAACCCTATATGTAGCCTTATATGTAGCCACAATATAATATTTGCGTTAACTACATAATTAATTAATTAACGTGAATATATTCAGCTAAAATTATTAAATTATAGATTCAATTATAAGCTTAAATGAAAAAAATTAATTAATATTTATGAAATTAAAATTACCAAGGCTAAATAACTAATGCCGGGAGCAGAACGTGTCCGCGACAGTTGAACGTGTGCGTTGGCTGTTGGCTAGTAGGTGGATGCGGTAGGACGCCGGCAAAGGGCGATTGGTACATGTCGCAGCATCGTGCAGCTGATTGCGATTGGAGTTGGAGCAAGCTGCAGGCAGTACGCGAGGCACGTGAGACACGCGACAGCGAGACAAATGGCTGATTGACTGGCCAGCGGCAGACGGTCACAATGCTGGCTGATAGGACGATGGAGGGCTAATTGGCTGACTTAGGGTTTTGGTGAATTTGTGTAAGTGTATTTGGTGTGTGTGATTTATGGTTTGGAGTGAAGTGTGCTGTGTGCGCGTGTGATTTGTCATGTGTTATGTGCGTGTGTGATGCAGAAGAGATATGTGTTGTGTGCGTGTGTGATGTTGTGATGTGTGCGTGTGTTAGCTTTTTTTTTTAATAGGGTATCTGAATGATTGTGAAGAAGTTAAAGTAGAAAAATAAGTGCTTGTTTAATTCTTAATTGGGAAGTATAAAGATGAGGTTATGTGTGATGTGGTGCCAATGCATGTGGGACATATTCTTTTGGCATGACCATGTTAGTTTGATAAACATATTATTCATGATGGGTGTACTAATTGATACTCTTCTGTACTTAATGAAAAACTTATTATTCTTATAACTCTATCCCCAAGAAAAATGTAAGATGATCAAACGTTGTTAGGAAAAGAGAGTGACTTGAAAAAGGAGACTGACAGTTCAAAATCAAGTGGGGGTGAAACTAAAAGAAGAAAAAGAGAGTGAAAAAGAAAATGAAGTTTCAATAAGTAAGAAAAGAAAAGAGAAAAAAAAGTACATATATATATATGTGAAGGAGAGTATTAGAAGAACTTTAATTTTAAAACAGTCTGTGATTGTACTTATGTACAAAGAGGTTTGTTTAAATACTAATGAACTTAACCCATTTTTGCCTAGTGTTATTATTTCTCCTTTGTAGGAATTTAAAGACATATTTCTTGAAGAAATAACTAATGGCTTATCACTGTTAACATGTATATGATCATTACAATGATTTTGATGATCACAAACTTTAAATGTTCTTGATTAAAAGGTTGGAGTTTATTTTTAATAAACATTTCATTAAATAGCCGTATAATATTTTTAAATGTGTTCATAAAATATGAATTATCATTAACTTTAAATCGGAAAATCATTTTCTGCAAAATGCTGATTAAAACTTTGATTCTGAAAACAAACGGTGAATCGTTAACTTTGAAACGGTTAATCGATAATTTCCAGAGATGGGTAATTCCTTAAAACTTGAACCGATTAACCAAAACGAACAATGCAAGTATGCTGGTAAAGCTATTGGAATTAAACGGTAAACCGTTTACATCAAACGGCTAATCGATAATTTTCGAAATGTCATTTCATACTAATCTTCAACTGTTTAGAAAGAACGGTTAGTAGAAATTTGTTTTGCAGGTCTCTGGAAATTAACAACAAACCGATAGTGGCAAACAGTTAACCGTTTATTTGAATTTTAGTTCAACGGTCACTTCGACCAGTAAAAATTGTTAACCGATAACAGTTAACGACGATCCGTTTTCATCCAAAAAGTCAACAACGGCTATATTTGAGCTCTAACTATAAATAAGCTCAATTAAATTCAAATAAAGATTGATCACAATGTTATCATTGAGCCTATAATCAAGAATACAAACTTCATTGAGCTTTAAATACATTCTTGTTTTATTTATTTTCATAATTTGGGCATTGATTTGTAATCATACATATTGTATAAGAGTAAAATAAATTTGTAATATTTGTTTGGAGTGATCGTAAATGTTGGGATATACTTGAGTTAGGAGATTTGGGAAAATCTCTAGGTGTAAAGGTTGATTGACACCTTAGAAGTCATTTGTAAAGAACTGAAGCCTTGGAAGGCTTGGATAATGAAATCCTCGAGCTTGGTTGGCTTGGAGGCCTGGACATAGGTGAGGTTGACCGAACCACGTAAAAATCTCAGTGGTTAAATCTCTCTTCCCTTATCTTTTTTTATATTTTGATTGGTTTATTTATTATTGCTTCAAATTTATTTAAGATTTGAACCTAGTTTTGATTTAGTATTGCATAATTTTTAGAAACCTAATTTAACCCCCTCTTGGGTTGCATTGATATTATTTCATTTGGTATCAGAGCTTTGTTCTCTTATTAGGACTTAACCGTTTAGAGTAAAAGATCCATGGCAACCCAAAATGACTCAACCTTTAGAGAAGGACAATCTAAAACTAGGCCACTATTCTTTGACAGTAATGACTATGCATATTGCAAAACTAGTATGAGAATTTATTTGCAAGCTTTAGATTATAAATCAATGGAATACTATTAAAGCTTCAAGTGATCCTTTGCACATTCATGAAGGTCCAATTACAAGAGCTAAAGCCAAAAAGATGCAAGCTGCTTTAAATAGATTAATTGAGAAAATGTGGACTGAAAATGCTATCCAAGATGCAAGACATCATGAATTGGGCTTGGAAAGAATACAAGGCATTATGGGCAGTATTCAAGTTGTTGGGTAGCCAAATGCACAATTTGGGTCAAATGCAAAAAGGATAAATTCAGACTAAAACTGATATTGATTGAGCTATAACTAATGTGCAAGCGATTTACCATTGGAAAGTTAATTAAGTTAACTTTCCAATGCAATTTACAGAGTTGGATTTGGAGTTCTTTAGAAGGTTTTATGACTAATTTATTACAACTTGTTCAGGCATAGGAATTTCAACCACTCCTTTGTTTATTAAACTTCATTTATTTATCTTGTTTCAAGTTTATCAATGTGTTAGATAAGTCCACCATCAATGATGATGGGCTACCATTAAGTTTGTCAATGACTAGCATTAATGATGGTGGGTTGGTGAATACTTTTGAAGAATCCTTTGACAAACCTATGCTTGAAGGGTTGTTTCAATGTTTCCATTTGTACTTTTAAGATCTTAGGTTTTTATTAGCTTATTTAAACTTAGCAACCTTTCTATGTAAGACAATTAGAAATTAATGTTATTTGAAGTTGAGAGAATATTCTTTCTTTAATTCTTTTGAGAACTAATGAACTTATCAAGAATTTGCATTCTTGTAGTGTTCCAAATCTAAACTTATCACTCACTTTCTCATTTATATCTTGAGTGTGGTGTCAATATCATTCCCTATACCTCTAGTTCATGCTTTCTTAAGCATTAGGTCAAGGTTTTGTTTGTCTTAAATTTGTTTAGAACTTTCTTGGGAAGTTGAAACTTCAAATTAAGTGTGGGCTTCAAAATTTCATTGTGGAATTTGCATCAATATCAGCATACCATGGTAATACTTCTATACTTATTAGTTGTTCATCTAAAATGATTTATTCAATGGTAATGGTTCTTATCATTGAACTCACCATTGAATTCTTGCAGAAGTAACAATCATCGAACTAGTTTGAGCTTTGCATATTCTTTTTGAAAAGATATTTAAGAGCAGCATGGTTTGCAAACACAATTATTTTACATCCTATGAGATAGGATTGAAATTTTTCTAATGCGAACACTACTGCTATCGAAATTTTTCTTATGCGAACACTACTGCTATCGAAATTTTTCTAATGTGAACACTACTGCTAACATTTCTTTTTCAGTGGTTGAGTAATTCAACTATTCATCATTCAATGTTATATTAATGTGATAAATGAGATAAGGGATATGATCAACCATTTGTCTTAATAATGCTCCTATTGTATAATCAGATGCATCACACATGAGCTCAAAAGATGAGCTCTAATTTGGGACTGGATGATGGGTGATAAGGCCAACAACTGTTTTAATTTTTCGAATGTCTGAAGACACAAATCATCAAAGACAAAAGGTACATCCTTAGTAAGTAAATTGCATAAGGGCCTAGAGATTTTGTTAAAATCTCTAATAAAATGTCTATAAAAAAACCAACTTGTCTCAGGGAAGACTTACTTCTCTTACTGTCATGGATGGAGAAAGATTAGAAAAAAGATCCACCTTAATTTTGTCAACCTCAATACATTTATGCGAAATGATGTGACCGAATACAATACTTTATTTGACCATAAAATGAAACTTTTCCTAGTTTAGAACCAAATTTTTTTCTATACTTCTCTGTAGGACTAGTATTAGATGCTGCAAATACTAATCAAATGAATATATCAAAAATAAAAAATTCATCCATAAGGACTTACAGGAAACGTTCAATCATATCAGAAAAAATGTTTAGCATGGATCACTAAAATGCGGCAGGTGCATTGTATAATCTAAGTGGCATTCTCTTGTCTGCAAAAGTGCCAAAAGGGTAAGTAAAAGTGGCTTTCTCTTGGTCTGTAGCCATTTAGTAAGTAATAAAATTTATGGCCCGCTAATCTATCAAAAAATTTATCGATAAAGTGTAGAGGAAAATGATCTTTTCATGTGACACAATTCAATTTTCTGTAATCAATGTATACGTCCCATCCTAGAGTCACTCTAGTAGGTGTTAGTTCATTATTGACTTGGTAACTACTGTGACTCTTGACTTTTAGGAGACAACTTCCATAGGACTAACATATGAACTATAAAAAAGTAGGTAAAAGTATAAGAACTTTAGCTCTGACGACTTCTTTCATATTAGAATTTAGCCACGTTGCATTTTGCTAATAGGTTTAGCATTTTTATCAAGGTGAATATAATGCATGCAATCTACTACTTTTTATATCGGTGATGGTCCATCATAATGCTTCTTTAAGCTTTCTTAAAAATAGCCAATGACTTACTCTTTTGCTCGTCATCAATACAAGATGAAATGATCACTAGCAAAGTGTTTTCGTCTCCCAAGGATGCATACTCTAAAGTATCGGGTAATGGTTTAAGCTGTAGCTTTGGTTGTGATTCTGACAGTGAGTTTTTTCCCTGATGGTTCGAGTTGCTTTATTCTTAACTTCCATTTATTGGTATCTATGGATGGTGATGAATCAAGTAAGGCATTAATCTCGTCAATTGATCTATCAATATCCAACTTCAAATCAAAGTGAGTTGCCTTGGGTTGAAAGATGCAAGAGATTTTTAACCTATGGGCAAGGAATTGGTGATGAAATCCAATCCTTACCTTGTTAAGGTAATTTCCCTCACTAAAATTTTAACGCTCAATGTTGAATACAGATCAAACAATAAAAAGAAAATAAAAGGGGTGTGGGTGCGTGCAAATAATTGGTGTCTTCATAGAAAGTTGCTAAGTTATTCTATCTTACATTTTGTCCTAAAATTTAGAGCAACCTAAACTAGAGAAGTAATTTTTCTTAAAACTAGAAAAATAAAGAAAATTAAATTGACTAAAATCCAATGAAAATAAATGAAATTTTAAATAAAAGAAATCAAACGACCGAACAATGAACTCAAAATCCAATTCTAATTTTTTTTTGTTTCTTTTAAATGGTAAAAGACAACCTAAAGTATAACCAATGGAAGAATCAAATCAACCTAGTTCAAACTGACACAATCCCTAACAACAGAGCCCAAAACTTGTGCAAACTTTTAACTTATTCACAAGTGCATGAATCTTAAAATAGAATAGTGGTAACGAGGTCAAACCTACAAAGATTGTTAAAAATTAGAAAATCTAATTTAAATCTAAAATCAACATAAATCCTAATCAAATTGAGCTTTAAGAGAATTTAGACTAACTAATCTAAGAAAAACAAATACAGTAAAGATTATTAGAATCCACCACTATTCAACTAGTAACTACCTAATTATTATTAATCCTAATTTTAGGTTAACAACTCGAAATAAATTTATGTCATCTCATGGATATAACAATTAAGCTCAAGTAATTAATTTTAATGCAGATTCTTTTTTGCTTCAAGGTAGGATTTCTAAACATTATATATATCCTATTCAAAAACAAATAATCAAAGTTTCCTAAACATTTCATGTGTTTAATTTATTGGAAGACAAATAATCAAAGAGAATCATATTAATCATTATTTCACTAAGCTTAAATTTAATCATATAATCTCTTAACTATCAAGAGTACATGATATTAAAGAAGAAAAGATAATTATTCAATCAATCATGTGAAACAAAAACCATAATCATTAAAGAATGCATGTAAAGAATTAATTAAATAAAAAAATTATCATTTCATTGAATAGGGCTTTATCCTAAACTTCAGTATAAGAAAATTAGTTAGACATACTTAAACAGGGAGCAACAAAATTAATTGAGCAAGCCATGAAGAATTGAATCTGCACCTTCTTTTCCCACATGCCCGCACGCCCGCTTCACTTCTGTCTTGCATCTCCTTCTTCGTTCTATCTTTTGCAATTTCTTCACTTGGCTCCTTAATCGTCATGGCTTTATATAATGTCTAGGTGGCATTAATCGAATCCCGTTTAGATTTCAATTGCATGCAAAGCCTCCTTTTGAAGGTAAAGTCACCGATTTTAATTTGTTTCCTTTTTTAACCACCACGCTAGCCAATGACACTTTACTGCAATTTAATTCTTTACATTTAAGTTTAATGCTCGCACATGCTCGCTTGTCTTATTATCCTTTATCATTTCTTCATTTTCTTGTAAAATAATTCACATGCATTTGTAGGGAAAATAATAATAGTCTTTATTCTTCAATTCTTCCAATTATTGATTTTTTATGCATTTTTGTTTCCGAATTGTTAATCATTTCCCTGTTCAATAAAATAATTCAATTAATTAAAAATAATAAATTAATAAAAATAACTAGCAAATATATGATTAAGGGTAAAAGATATAAATATTATATGTTCATCAATCTTTAGGGCAACAATCGTCAAGAACTTTAAAGGTACTAAATGAAAGCCAAGAAAACCTCAATGCCTAGCAAGACAAAGAAAAGTCAACTAAAAATAAAGGCCAAGGCAAAATTGAGGCAAACAAAAGCCAAGGGTATAAGAGCAAACCAAGTCAAGAAAAGGCTAATGCTCAACAAAGCAAACAAAGGCTAAGTGAAGACCAAGGCCACAAGAGCAAACCAAGCCAAGAGAAGGTCAATCCCAAATAAGGCAAATGAAGGTTAAGGAAAAGCCTAGGCAAACAAAAGCCAAGCTAAGAAGAGCATACCAAGCCAATAAAAAACCAATGCCCAATAAGACAAACAAAGGCTAAGGAAAAACTAAGACCACAAGAGCAAGCCAAGCCAAGAAAAAGCCAATGCCCAAATGGCAAACAAAGGCTAAAGAAAAACAAAAAAGGCAAACAATAACTAAGGAAAAATAAAAGCTAACAGCCAAACCAAGGAAAAACTAAAAAAAAGCTAAGAAAAGGCTATAGCTGAGCCAAACAAACAAAGGTTAAGGAAAAACTAAGGCAAAGGCTAGCCAAGAAAAACAAGAGCTAAGAAAAGCCAAACCAAGGAAGGCAAACAAAGGATATGAAAGGGGGGAGCCAAGACTAAAGGAACAATCCAAGCTAAGAAAAGGCCAGTGCAAAACAAGGCAAACAGTAGCTAAGTAAAACCAAGGCCAAAACTAAACAAGAAAACAAAAGCAAAACCCAAAAAGAGAAAGCTATACTACGGAATGGCCAACCTTATACAAGGCAAGAAAAAAATGAGTCAAGCTAAATCAAGGTATAAAATATTTATTTACCAAAATTCCATAATGCAAATGAAAATTTTGATAAACCATTCCCGTCTGGGGCAGACCCAAGAATATTTATAGTACCCTAAGCTAAAACAATATTTTTTAATTATGGAATCCGACGTTGCAACCTATAATAACATGTAAATTATGTATTGATTGATAAATAAACTAAGAATTTTAAGCTAAATTAAATCAATACATATAATTACAATCAATTAGAACTCCCAAGTAAAACTTTAATATTTAAAGTTAAGTACTTAATTACTAGGTTTAAATAAATTAACAACTAAAATTTATTCATCTTTTAAAACTATAAATATATTATTAGTCAAAAGTTTAAATAATAAACTAAACTTATTCAGTAAAAATGTATTTGATTGCCATTGTTTCTTTTGTAGGTGCTCTGACTCTCTTTGAAGAATCAGATGCTAATAATTCTTCTATCAAAAACTCCTCAAAATACTTGAATTTTATTTTTCAACTTGCCCTCTTAGCTATTGTAACTACTAAATGAAACCTCAAAGTTCACATAAAAAGCTTATGAAAGTGTTGATAATGGCTATTACATACTAAATACTCTTAATACTAGTGACAATTTTATATTAGACTGACGTAATTTTTTTCAATTAGAATTTTTTTAAAATAAACTAAAGCAATAATAAAATTTTTAACCCCTTAATGTTTTCAATATATTCAATAAATATATAATTTAATCATTTTATAAAATAAGTCACTAATTTCAATTGGAAAAAATATAATTAATTAAGGACATATTTGAAAATAAAATAAAACGCTACTATAATATAAAATTGATGAAAATTATAAGGCTAATTGAGCTAAGGACATAAATGAAAACAAAATAAAAACTCTATTTATTTATATAAATAATCCTATAATATTGATTTTGATGATTAAAAAAACCTTATATGTTTTTAATTAAACATGTTGGAGCTATTAATATTAACAAACTTTTAAAACCGTATAATATTTTAGACATGTTTAAGAATCTGGATAACCGTTAAACTTTAATTAGAAAATCATTTACTACAAAAGGTTGTTAAAATGCTTATTCTAGAAAATAAAGGTGAACCGTTTACTGATAACGGTGAACCGTTTACTGAAAACAGTTACCCGATAATTTCTAGAAAGGAATTGGATTGTAACCGTGAACCGTTTAGCAAGAACTATTAGCCAAATTTGTTTTGTAGGTTTTTGGAAATAAACGGCTAGTCGATAACAACAAACGGTGAACCAACTATTTAAAATCTCAACACAACGGTCATTTGGATAAGTTAAAATGATGAACCGACAGCAGTTAAAGGTGATTCAATTGTTTGCAAAAAGTCAACAATGGCTAATTTTCATCTCCAATTATAAAATGGCTCAATCAAATTCAAACAAAAAGAGATCCGATAGTTATCATTGAGCTTGCTACTGAGTATACAATTCTTATTGAACTTTAAGCACTTTTTTTGTTTCATTCATTTACACGTTGATCTTTCTTCCATGTTTGATTTTCGGGTTTCAGTTATTGGAGGAAAATGAAGATACTGACTTAAGAAGTTATGGAGTACCGTTATCCGTCATTTATACGGGGAAATAATTCAAAACACGCCAAAATAAAGAGAATCAAATCTGCAAAATGAAATCAACCGTGAATGTGAAAAAAACAAAGAAAAGAAATCACATAATGTAAAAAAAAAATGAACTTATATTCATCTTTTTTTTGAGTTAACCTCAAGCTCCAATTGAAATTCATATATTTCTCTGAGTTGTCTTTCTAGATCCTCAACATAGGACATTAATGTTGGTGGTTGCAAATCCCAAATTAGATGTAATTTGCAACTTCGTATCAGGCCTCTTGAGTGAAATTTTATATGCAAAAGGTTTTTAAGATGTATGAACATGATCTTTCTTAATGAGATACTCGTGACATATATGAAATAAAAGTTATGCAACCCAAGGGGTGAATTGGGTTTTTAAAACAAAAGCTAAGCAAACCACACAATAATTCAATCTAATACCTTAATAAAATCGAAAGTAATAAATTCAATAAATCACAAAAATAAAAGAGTAAGGGAAGAGAAAACAAACAAAGGAATATTTACGTGATTCGGCAATCCCCGCCTACATCCACGCCTCCAAGCACACTGGGCTTGAGTATTTCACTACCCAAGCCTCTCAAGGCTTCAAACGCTTACAATTGACGTCTAAGGTGTCAATGAACCTTTACAATAAGAGATTATCCCCAATCTCTTAACCCAAGTGTATCCCAACACTTACAACCTCTCAATTTGATTTTACAAAAAGGATTACAAAAATTTCTCTCAAACAATGTATTTGGATACAAATGAAAGCTCAATGTGTGAATAAATGAAATGAATACACAAAGTTTATGCTTTTAGATTTGCAGAGAAATGTTCAAACTATTAATGGTTGTATCACTTAAAAAGTGTTTGATTTGAGGTAATTTATAGTTGAGGAAGAAAACTAGTCGTTTATTGACTTTTGGTGATAACCGGCTTCCCGCTTTTGTGAATCCGATTAGCTGTTTTATGTTATCGTTATGTTCAAAAATTTGAATTTTAGCACATCCGGTATGCCGCTTTTTTGAATCCGGTTAGCCATTTTTATTCTAGAGAGTTTCTGCCCATAACCGAATTGCTGCTTTCTTCAATCCGGTTAGCCGCTTTGCTATAGTACCATTTTTCTAAAATGATCGTTTTACCACAACCTTTATAAAATTATACTATGGCCTAAAAAGTCATAAAACTTTACAAAAATATCCAATTTCAGAATTTCTAAATAATGTTTATCATTCCCAAAACTTTTTGAAATTATGATAGAGCCCAAATTTGTAGAAATTATAATATGGCCCAAAACGTTTCAAACATTTGTACATATGTCCAAATTTAGAATTCAAAACAATACTTATTAAAATCAAACTTTTTCATTTTAGCCCATATCTTGAAAATTAACTAATTTCATAAAATCATTTTCTTATTATAAAAACATAATGTGTAATTATTTGTTTATCCAAAACATGTGATGGTTGTCGAAGCTAGCAAAAATAAAAACCTACTCTAAATAAATTGTGTATAGTGATTGAGCAGGGTCATGTCCACAGAGATCGGTAATTATTTAAATCCTTTTAAAATATAAAATGAAAAATGGGGGATTGTTGACAATAATAAAAATCAAATAAAAATAACAAGAATAAAAATAAAAATTATAATTCAAATTGGGAAAAGCTTTGGTTGAAGGAATTAACTCAGCTTGATTCGTCTACTAATCATTGATTCAAATATAAATCATTACTACTTATGAATAGACTGGTTATACCTACTAAGACCCTTTAATAGTCAATCTCTCTTTAACTAGTCAATAACCAAGGTACGGCCATTGTTATTTCCCTAATCAATAGACAACCCTAGATACGATCATAGGATTTAATCAATTGACAGCCTGAAAAATCAGAGAGACTCAAATCTTAATCAACAAACGCATACGATGGTTTATGTAAATTAGATAGTTTATTCTCATAACACAACACACTGCTATGCTTTTTGTCACAAACATTAAAATCTTTATATGATGAATCTTTTAATTGACAATAGATTAAGTTGATAATTAAATAGTGGCCAATTATCTAATTAACAAACATAATCATGGAAATAATTTAGAGAATAAACAAATACCCAAAAAGCAATAAAACAATTAAAGCATAAGAAAGATCTCACAGTAATGATGAATTAAAGCTTTATTAACCTTCAACTAGAATTATAGGTTTAGTTCTTCATAAAGAGAAGAGAAAAATTTAGATCTAGGGTTTCTTTTCAATTGATTCTCCCTTTCCCCCTCCTCCTCTCTCGAGTTCTCTTTAAAATAAAATACTAATATCTAAAATATTATCTAAATATTAAATTCAGAATTACAAAAATAACCAAAAAGACAAAACACGTTAAATTAAAAACTACAGGTCTGTAGTTGACAGCACGCGCCCATACCTTATCAACAAAGTTCTTTTGAAGCTCATAATTTCTCCAGGAAAACAATCATCCTCAAAATCATCTTGTAGCTCAATTTTAGCACCAATCAATAGAATTGCACCTACAAAAATAAAACACAAGTAAATCACTATATTATTAAGTGCAAAACATTGATATGAAAGGAAATAAACAATGCCAAACTAGTGCATAAATTGCACTCTAACAAATTCCCCCATACTAAGATAATGCTTGCCCTCAAGCATATAGCTCAAGACTAATCCCAAATCTCCACTCAATTCTCATATCAACTCATCAAAAAACAATCTTAAGCTAGCATACCTCAAGAATTTAAGTCAATCAACATTCGAGAGACAAGGATTTTAAAGCATAGGATCTCATAAGCTAGTATGAAAACATTCAACCACCAAGAAAATCCATTCAAAATTCAAGTGCAACAAGATTTAATAGCCCTGTCATTGACTTCACTCCATGCACTCAAAGTGTTTAGGGTATCATTCATGCACTCAAATCAAATCAAAGAATGTTATTACCATAAGCTTGCTCATATATCACATTTCAATCCACGAAACATAAATTAAATGCAAAAATCTAAAGGTCTTAGAAAGGTTGTAACGGGGTTAAATATGTTAAATGAAAAAGAAAGGTCTATGAAAGAAAAAGAGATCAAAATGAGAGGAATAAACTCATTGAATGAACCTTATACTATCAAAACACTTATTTCTACTCAAGTCGCCAATAATGTAGACACTTTTTTTTTATTTTTTTTTATCAAACAAAAGAAATGAACCTTGCACAATTTAATTTAAGCATAATGCTTGTTGATCTAATTGAGAAACTTTAATTCAAGCTAGCAAGAGCAAAAAAATATATGCTAAAAAATAATCCAAACAATGAGTCTAAACATCTCCTTAAATTAAGGCTCAAAAAGAAGGAAAATGGGTAAGTAGATGGAGAGAATTAGATGGCTAATGGTTAAGGCTCAAACAAAGATAACAAATAAAGGTCTTCTCGGTGGAGAAAAAGAAGAAAAATGTGAAAATATAAAAATGGAAAATGGTTTGCCCTTATCATTTTAATGCATAAAATCCCGTAATGCGGCTTCAACATGCATAACAAAGTAAGTTCTAGAATAAACAAATTAAGATTGATATTCACATAACAAAAATAATTAGAGCAAAGTGGTTGCTCATAGGTTCAAATCCTCACAAAGTTGGTAAATTTGCCATTAAAATCATGTACACTCTTCAAATGAATTAACCATCAATAGTGGTGTAGAATGAGAAGAAGGTATGAGTGATATATAAAAGGAAAGGTAAAAAAGATAAGAAGCGAGAAAGATGTATGTAGTAATATGAAAAGTGAAAGATAAAATATGAGTGTGGAAAAAATGAAAGAGTATGATAAAATAAAAATAGATGTAAATAATTTGAGATAGATGGGAAAAGAGTGGTGAGAAAGTAAATAAAAAAAATAAATGTATGAAGCATACTAACTCCAAAATCAATTAAGGATGAGCAGAGTGAAAATAATACTTCCAGACATCAATACTGCAAAAATCCCTCCCCCACACCAAGAAATTACGTTGTCCCTAATGTATGATAATCAAAGCTCACATAAAGAAATAAAGCGTAAGGATAAAAGATGAAAGGAAAAACGTCCCTAATTTGTGAGCTTTGATCCACATAACGTCTATGGGCTTGGCGGAAATGGTGGGATAAATCCTACACTCTCAAAGTATGCGGCCAAATTCTACTCCATCTTGTTCAGCTTGTGCTCTATTTTCTCTAACTGAATGCTCAAAGGTGGTGCAGATGTAGAAGGAAAGCTGAGTGGGTCCTGGTTCAGTAAACTGAAATCTCTCCGCCTTGAATTCGACCACACCTGTTCTTTCAAACAAAGACATATCCAAAAATTCCTTTTGGCAAGCAGGATGTAAATAATTATTGTCATGATGAAGCACACATAAGTTTATAGCTAACGAGTAATGTGTGGACCAAGAAATAAAGTCCTATACCTTTTAAGCACACTCTGAAATTGATCTGCTAACCAAAGACCTAGATTAGTGTTGTGCAAATTTTGTTGAACTCGCAAGCGCATGAATCTATTGTAGAATAGATCAATGGTGTTGAGTGTCGATCCCACGAGGAGGTGGATTTTAATTGTGTGTAGAATTAATTTTGTAAGAGGGTGATTGGATTTGTGGGGAAATTGAATTAAAGGATGCTAGAATGGGGAAATTGATTTAAAGGATGCTAGAATTTAAATTGGAATAGCGGAATTAAATTGAATTGGGAACTATTGAAATAAAATGCTTGGGTATCTGGATTCGTATCAATATGCACCATGGGCTAAATATTCCTTATTAATACCAATTAAATCATGAGGGAATCCACACCTCATGAACCACGCTCTAATCAATATGGTGTCAAGGGCTTATCGTGCCAAATAATAATAACCTTATACTAGGGTGCCGGTAAAACCAGTATGAACTAGACAAGATTATTATTATTTGTCGACGAAAATTCAAAACCTCCACAGAAATTAGAGGGGAAGAGAAAATAAATTTACCAAATGAAGCCCATGACACATGTTGAGACTTCACCTTCAACCAAAGCTTAAAAGAAAATTAGCTACTCATTATTGAACTAAGGGTAAAATGAGAATTTATTAAAATACGTAGAAAATACAAGATGGAGAAAGAATTATAGAAAACTAAGCTCAAAAATGGATTCAGGGGTATCAAATTAGGGGGGAGAGACCCCTTTTTTATAGATACATTGAGTGAATTATGGTTATCGGATTAAAAATAGTTTGGACGCACAGGATTACGCCACGTCATCGATGAACAAGAATACGCTTTGACCACGGTTTGACCAAGAACGCGGTGCGAACGAGTGTCGTGAATGCAAGACCATGAACGATGACACATACATGTGAATAGTGCCGTACGTATGAACAGTGCTTTTTTTTCCTTTTATGCTCTTCTTAAGTTTTCGACTGTCCTGAGTTCAAAAGTGACGTCCGTTTTGCTATCCGAAACCTTGTTCATTGTGAAATGACCATAATGCGCCTAAAATACACAAAATACTTAATTAAAACAAAACTCACATAATTAAATAACAAGGGACTTAAATAAATAAAATTAAAGATGTTAGTAAAACTTTAAGTACAAAATGACAATTTTCTCCTTTATAAATATACACTTTCTAACACTCAACACACCCCCCAACCAGCTTATTGCTAGTCTCTAGCAAATAAAGCGAAAATAAAATTCAAATCCAAAATGATTCTTTTTTATTTTTTTTAAACAATCGTGTTTATTTAATCAGACTAATGATAACAATTAAATAAAAGTATAAGTATTATCTCCAGTCTAAAGAAACATTACACCCACATCAACCATCCACATGAATCAACCAAGTAGATTTTGTCACAGCTACTTTCAAAAATGACGTGTCAAACCCCAAAATCTCACTGATAATAGTGACACTCTCACAAAGAAATTAAACCCAATATAAATTGTCACTTCTATGAATGATTGAGAGAAAATAATAAACAAACATTATCACACACTCTCACCAAGATGAAGGAAATATGCCCATAGCTTACAAATAACACGATCTCAAGTCAAACACAGTATTAGTCAACCCAATGTAATTTTTTTTTTATATATGTATTACTACATCTTTATAGCCCATATAACTAACTTCTACTTCAGACTATAGTTCCCTAAAATCAAGAAGGACTTTTATTAGGATGTAACGTAGGCTAGGGACATGGCTAACAAAGAAAGAAAAATAAAGAAAACAAAATATATGTTTGAGAAAAATAATATCTTTTGGAAACTGAAAAAAAATGCATTTCACTTATTTTTTAGAGATTTTTTTTCTTTTTTTTTCTTTTTTTTTGTTATTGCACAACTTTACTAAACAAAATAATTATTTGTATTTTTCTCAAACATGAATAGGTGATGGAACTTGTAAGATATCGGGTAATACTCCAAATTGGAGTGGGTCAAGACGATAAGTTGACAAAGAAATTTTTTTTTTTAATAAAAGGCTCAAAAGGGCTAACTATGGATATTTCACATAAGGGATGGTTAGAAAGGCTCAAACGGGTCAAAGATGGCCTTTTCATCATCTTTTAGGGCTCTAGATAATCCTCCATATCTACTAGTTAAATGGACATTCAGATGTAGCAACACACTTTTTCTCTTTTTTTTTTCTTTTTTTTGAAGAATTTTTTTTTAGAGGGTTGATTCAAAAGAATATAGAGATCGTATATAAAATAGTAAACTACTAAGTTGTATGAAAGATGGGCAAAAAGGGTTACTCTCCAAGAAAAATAATAGGCTTAAAAGCTCACTTGGTATTCATTATGACATGTCAATTCTTTCAAGCAACTCATATTTATCTCCGACATCAACATGTAGAGTAGCAAACATAGTGTAACATCACTGAAGACCAAAGATAATACAAATACTAAAATTCGAAAATCATCGTGTCATCAAAAAATAAACACAAAATCACACTATTTTATTATTATTATTATTATTATTATTTTAAACAACATTCTACCCCCCAACCTATTCTAAACATGAAAGGAAAATATGCATGCAGAAATGTGAAAATGATGCAGAAAAACTAATTAGAAAAGTTACACTTAAAATGATAGAAAAAAATAGTTTTTTTTTTAACGAAAAAGATGCGTTTCTAGAGGCACTACACTCTATATTCAGCCATATTTGACTCAAAAATTTGAAAATGCATATTTATAAAGGAGAAGTCAAAAAGAAAAAGTTAGAAAGATCACACGAAAAATAAGAAAAAAAATTTTTCATTATTTTTTTTCCTTTTTTTTTTAACTAAGCAGATGCGTTTCTAGAGTAATTACACTCCATATTCAGCCATCTTCAACACAAAAAGTTAGCAACAGTTAGTTTCTACAACAAAAAATTAGTAAAAACTTAACCAACATTCCACAATTGTCAACTATCCCCTCCCCCCAACCAGAGCGAAACATTGTCCTCAATGTTTTAAAGGAAAAAAGTAGAGTTTAGAAGACATCACCTGGGTGGTGCAACACAAAATAAAATATTTACAGGCGGAGATTTAAATCTAATTTGTACTTCTTACTGCTGCTATTGTTACCATCGTTATTTGTACACTCCAACACTAAGGTCTTGGGATCTGACTCTGGTCGATAAGTTTGTAACAGATAAGTTTGTAACAAATAAAAAGTTTTTTCACCGTAGAGGGAATGAAGTAGTTTTTTATTGCATGGTTAAGAAATGCGATAAAGCCATCATAAAAATTATTGACATTTAACAAACCGATGGGTTTCTGATGAATGTGCAGATGGGCCCAAGATGCTAAAGTGATAAGTGCCTCTAGAGTTGCAAGATCTCCTGGTAAGAAAATAAAAGCATCAGCATGATTAAGCATTTCAGTTATTCTTTCTTGCATACCTGAGACAACTAACTCTTCTCCAGTCGGTGAGTCAGACAAACAGCCTAAAGGTTTTAGGGTTTGTGGTATGATGCCTAACACTTGACTTCCTCTGACAAAAGCAGTTTCTGAGACCAATTTTGATAACCCTCGGTCACCTCCGCCGTATACTAAGTGTAATTTTCTCTCTGCTATGCTTCGACCAAGATCAATGGCTGCCTCAAAGAACTCTTTATATTTGCCATAGTTAAATCCAGAAAGCACACAAATGTTCTTGAATTGTTTATTGGGAGTAGCTGCCATTGGGATACTTCTCAAAAAATAATTTGTGAATGCAAATGAAAAGAATCATATTTAAGGATCTTGGCGGCAGTGGGTCACACAACATTGTGATGAGGTGTCATGTCTATGTCAATTAATCGTGTAATGTACATGGCTTGAGAGTCAAAAAAAGAAACAGTAAAAAGGAAAAGCAAGTAATGACAAATATAAAATTATTAAAGACAATAATGCAAATGGTAAAACAACAGTGAAATAAAACAACAAAAGAAAGTAAAAGGATATTTACAGGTAGTTGCGGCTCACATCTTCCTCTGGTTTTACGTCCAGAAACGGCTTCAACGCCCTCTATGGGTCGAGGATAGGCTTCCCATCCAGTTTTCTTATAAACTGGCAAACAGGGTCGTTTATAGTCAGATTCCCGAGACTATATCGTGCATGCTCTTTCTGGAATGATGGCCATAACTGGAGAATTGCTGCTTGCACATATCCACTGGGATGCGTTTCAAGAGACAAAAGGATATCATCCAATGACTCCTTATTCAACCCATCCCTAATGAATTGAATCTTATCTTCTCTGTTATCAGACACCATTCCTAAAGAACATCGTTTTTTATCGCATATCATCCTTGCACACTTATGACAAGCAACATAAATTTTTCGAGCTCTTCGCTTTCTTGCGTAATTTCCTTTACCACAACCAGGCATGTATGCAATAAATTTAGGAGGCAACTCACCTGCCAAGCGTACTTTAGCTTCGATTAACCAACGGATATCAGCAGGTATGTTATTCCTCATGAGCAATCGCTTGCGTTCAGATCGAGCTTTATAGATTGTAAGGAGAGCATTCTGAGGAAGTGAAGGGAATCGATTGTGAAGCTTTGCCAAGATCTCATTTCTGTCCATACCTTCGCCTCAAAAGATCAGTAATTGTGGGAAACTGGAGTAACCGACTTGATTGTCACGGAGTACCGTTATCCGCCACTTGACCGGGGTGACAAACTCAAACACACAAACAGAGTAACAAACAAAAACACACAAAGAAAATCACAATCGTCCTCTTATGGAATTTACCTCAAACTCCAACTGGATGTTGTAGACACTTCTCTCAATGTCTCTGAGTTGGCTTTCTAAATCCTCAACGTGGGATATTAACTCCGGTGGTTGTAGCTTCTAAATACGATGTGTTTTACAAAATCGTATCTGGCCTCTAAGATGAGATTGGACACGTTGAAGTCTTCTAAGGATGTTCAAGAGGACCTGTCTCATGATTAAGAGTGATAAAAGAAAACTTAATGGTTAAACAAACACACTTATGCACAAACAATTTCAATTAGCAAAAGAATAATAAAAAGAAAATAAATAAATAAATCAAATTACCGAAAAGAAAAATCTCAATTCAAATCTGGTGGGTCACTCAAATTTATTTCGGTGTCCTCTCCATGTGGTTGGTACTCTAGTTATGGCTTTAATCTTTGACCATTAACTTTAAACGTGACACCATTCTTTGGGTCTTTAATTTCAATTGCCCCATGTGGAAAAACAGTATGAACAATAAAGGGGCCAGACCATCAAGAGCGTAGCTTACCTGGGAATAAATGCAAACGAGAATTGAATAAAAGTACTTTCTGACCTGGAGTGAAAGATTTTCTCATAATCTGCTTATCATGAAAGACTTTCATTCGCTGCTTGTAAACCTTGGCATTTTCGTATGCCAGCTGTAATCGTCTTTCTGAGCCAGCTTGTTGCATGTCAAAATTGAATTTCTTGATGGCCCAGTACGCACGATGCTCGAGTTCCACAGGTAGGTGGAAAGCTTTTCCATACACTAGCCTGTAGGGTGACATCCCAATCGGGGTCTTGAAAGCCGTTCTATATGCCCATAATGCATCATCAAGTCTTAATGACCAATCTTTTCTGTCCGGTCTCACGGTCTTTTCTAAGATGTGCTTTATTTCTCGATTGGAGATTTAAACTTGGCCTCTGGTTTGCGGATGATACGGGGTTGCCACTTTATAAGTGATGGAGTACTTTGTCAAAAGCGTTTTGAATGATTTATTGCAAAAGTGGGCACCACCATCACTGATTATTGCTCGAGGGAATCCAAAGCGTGAAACAATGTTACTCTTTAAAAACCCTATCACCACTTTATGATCATTGGTTCTGCATGGAATTGCCTCTACCCATTTCGAAACATAGTCAATAACAACCAATATATATTGATGGCCAAAAGAAGCGAGGAAGGGTCCCATGAAGTCGATGCCCCACACATCAAAAATCTCAACCACTAAAATTGGATTTAGTGGCATCATGTTCCTTCGTGTAATGCTCCCCATTCGTTGACACCTATCACATGAAGAGCAAAAGTCAGAAGAATCTCGAAATATAGTTGGCCAATAAAAACCACATTGTAGAACTTTTGTCGCTGTTTTCTTAGCGCTGAAATGGCCTCCGCAAGCTTGTTCATGGCAGAACGAAAGGATGTTCTGAAATTCATTTTCTGGGACGCATCGTCTAATAATTTGATTTGCACAATACTTGAACAAATAAGGGTTATCCCAGAAAAAATTCTTTATTTCCGCAAAAAATTTAGCCTTATCCTGCTTGGCCCAATGCTCTGGAAGTTTACCTGTAACAAGATAATTAACGATATCAGCATACCAAGGTAATACTTCCACACTCATTAATTGCTCATCCGGAAATGACTCATTCAATATTAAGGGTTCTGTTATTGTGTCAAAATGGAGACGAGAGAGATGGTCAGCCACAACATTTTCAGAACCTTTTTTATCTTTGAATTCCAAGTCAAACTCCTGCAAAAGTAACACCCAGCGAATTAGTCTAACTTTTGCATATTTCTTTGTGAGGAGAAATTTAAGAGCAGCATGATCTGTGAATACAATTATTTTACAACCAATAAGATAAGATCGAAACTTCTCTAATGCAAACACTACTGCTAGCATTTCTTTTTCAGTAGTTGAATAGTTCAACTGTGCATCATTTAATGTCACACTAGCATAGTAAATAACATAGGGAATTCGATCTACTCTTTGTCCTAATACTGCTCCTATTGCATAATCAGATGCATCACACATGAGTTCGAATGGTAAGCTCCAGTTTGGTGGCTGAATGATGGGTGATGACGTCAACAATTGCTTTAACTTTTCAAATGCTACAAGACATGAATCATCAAAGACAAAATGTACATCCTTAGCAAGTAAACTGCATAAGGGTCTAGAAACTTTGCTAAAATCTTTAATGAAACGTCTATAAAAACCAGCATGCCCAAGGAAAGATCTTACTTCTCATCATTTTAGGTGGAGGAAGATTGGAAATGAGATCCACCTTGGCTTTGTCAACCTCAATACCTTTGTATGAAATGATGTGACCGAGAACTATAACTTGTTTTACCATAAAATGACACTTCTCTCAATTTAAGACCAAATTTTTCTCGATACATCTCTGCAAAACTTTTGTCAAATGATGTAAACATTGATCAAATGAATCTCCAAAAATAGAAAAATCATCCATAAAGACCTCAAGAAATCGTTCAACCATATCAGAAAAAATGCTTAACATGCATCGTTGAAATGTAGCAGGTGCATTACATAATCCAAATGGCATTCTCCTATATGCAAAAGTGCCAAAAGGGCAAGTGAAAGTGGTTTTCTCTTGATCTTTTGGTGCTATGGGAATCTGATTGTATCCTGAATAGCCATCTAGAAAGTAATAAAATTCATGACCTGCTAATCTATCAAGCATTTGATCAATAAATGGTAAAGGAAAATGGTCTTTACGTGTGACAGAATTTAACTTTCTATAATCAATGCATACACGCCATCCTGTAGTCACTCTAGTGGGTATCAATTCATTATCAGCATTGGTAATTACTGTGACTCCTGACTTTTTGGAGACAACTTGCACAGGACTGGCCCATGAACTATCAGAAATTGGGTAAATGATGCCTGCATCTAATAGCTTAAGGACTTCCGTTCTAACAACTTCTTTCATGTTAGGATTTAACCGACGTTGCATTTCCTTAGTAGATTTAGCATTTTCATCAAGGTGAATGTAATGCATGCGATCTCTTTCGGTTTATACCTTTTATGTCAGCTATGGTCCATCCTAATGCTCATTTGTGCTCTTTTAAAACATCCAACAATTTACCTTTTTGTTCGTCATTTAGAGATGATGAGATGATTACCGGCAGAGTGCTTTCTTCTCCCCAAAACGCATATTCCAAAGTGTTGGGTAATGGTTTGAGCTTGAGTTTCGGTGGTGATTCTGATGATGGAATGATTTTCTTCTCTGATGGTGCTAGTTGTTCAACTCTTGACTTCCATTTATTAGTGTCCATGGACGGTGCTGATTCAAGTAGAGCGTTGACCTCATCGACTGATCTGTCAACATCAAAATCCAAACCAAAGTGAGTTAAACATGTTTGTAAAGGGTTATCACTAAGGTTTGAAATAAAAGTATCATCAACTAATGCTTCAATTAAATCCACGTCAACAATTCCATCATCTGCATTGTGAGGTTGTTTGGCAATGTTGAAGATGTTAAGCTCCATTGTCATACTGCCGAAAGACAACTGCATATTTCCAGTCCTGCATTGAATGTGAGCATCGATAGTTGCCAAGAATGGTCGGCCTAGGATAATGGGGATGTGCTTCCTTGAATCCTGTATTGGTTGAGTGTCAATTACAATGAAATCAACAGGAAAATAAAACTTTTCTACCTGGATAAGCACGTCCTCCACAATACCACGAGGTATTTTCGTGGACCGATCTGCAAGCTGTAACACCACTGGAGTTGGGTGTAATTCTCCCAATCCAAGTTTCACAAATACTGAGTAAGGCAAAAGATTAACACTAGCTCCTAAATCCAACAAAGCATTCTCAATTGTGTGGTTCCCTATACTACATGAAATAGTGAGAGTTGGGTGTAATTCTCCTAATCCAAGTTTCACAAATACTGAGTAAGGCAAAAGATTAACACTAGCTCCTAAATCCAACAAAGCATTCTCAATTGTGTGGTTCCCTATACTACATGAAATAGTGAGGGAGCCTGGATCTTTACATTTCAAAGGAATTTTATGTTTGAGTATAGAACTAACATTTTCAGTTAAAAAGGCCTTCTTTTGAACATGAATGTTTCTCTTTTTAGTACAAAGGTCTTTAAGAAACTTGGCATAAGATGGAACTTGTTTTATTGCATCAAGTAAAGGGATGTTAACACATACCTGTTTGAAGACTTCAAGAATCTCACCTGTGGATTTTCCCTTCTTTCCTTTAGCTAACCTCTGAGGAAATTGAGCTTTAGGAACATACTCTCGTAGGTTGGTTTCTTCTTTCTCTTCCGGTGGTGAGTCCTCAGCAGTTACAGGTACAATCTGAGTTGATTTTGTCACTAGCATCTCCACTTTGTTGTTGACTTTTTTCCCTTTTCGTAAAGTCATGACAGTTTTGACCTCTCCATGCTGTTGTGGTGAACTAGTACTTGCTTCATGCACTCCTTTAGGATTAGGCACTGGTTGACTTGGAAATTTACCTTTTTCAACAATCATTGCCAAAGTTTGCACTGAAGAGGCAAGCTGTCCCACCATCTCCTCAAGGCTTGAAACTGATTGGGCTTGTGAGTTGAAGCCTGCTCTAATCTCATCCCACAGTCCATCAATGGTGCGGTTCTGTTGCTCAATTGTAGATTGAGTAACATTCTTGAAATTTTGGAATGAATCCTCCCATGGTCTGGGTTGAGAGTAATTCTGGTTCTGATTGTATGGTCTAAATGGTGGCTGAGAGGCTTGAGAAACTTGAGGAATTGGTTACATTGGTGGAGCCGAGCCGAGCCGCCGGTCCATTCTGTTGGAATCCTTGAGACCATGAAAAATTGGGGTGGTCTCTCTATCCAGGGTTATATGTGTTGGAGTATGGGTTGTAATTTGATGGTTTTCTCATTACACCTATAGCATTGGCTTGATCTGAGTATGAGTTATGGTCTTGTTGCTCTGATGATTTAGCAGTCGTTAACGATGCTGTTTGTCAAGAGAGACCTTCAATTATCTCTTTAACTTCTTTGATTTCTGAACTTGACTTGCCAATGTGAACCTCATTCACTCCTTTAATTCTTCTAGTATTCCTAACAGATCGACTCTGCTGTTGGGAATTATCTGCTTGTCGCTGGAAGAAATCCCAAATCTCTGTTGCACTTGTTGCCATTAGCTCTCCTCCACTTGTTGCCATTAGCCATTCTTGCACATTTGGCAATAATCCCTCCAAGAAGTATTGGCATTGGTGCCATTTCTCGTACCCATGATGTGGACACTTCAAAAGTAGCCCATTGAATCGCTCCCATACTTCGAAAAACTGTTCGTTTTCTCTCTGGGTGAACTCTGAGATTTCCTTGCGAATAGCATTGGTATTATGCACTGGGAAATATTTATTTAAAAATTTTGTCACCATTTTTTCCCATGTTGTAATGCTATTAGCAGGCAATGTATTGAACCATGAACGGGCTCTATCCTTTAAAGAAAATGGGAATAATCTAAGTTTAATATCATCTTCTGAAAAATTCTCATATTTAAAGGTTTGACAAATTGTATGAAAATCATTCAGATGATTATATGGGTCCTCATTTTCTAATCCATAAAACGTTGGAAGACAATTTAGCACACTAGATTTTAGCTCAAAACTCCTAGCAGCGACATTTGGGTATCTTATACAAGATGTGCTCAAATTAGCTAAGGGACTGAAGTAGTCCTTAAATGGCCTCTCCTGTGGTTCTGGTTGTTGCAAATCCATTTCAATTTTTTTTTTAAGTGCGATGTGTTTGTGTGTGCGAAGTGTTCTTTCTAATTCAAGGTCTATAGGTTCAAGATTAGGTAATAATGACCTACGACCATGCATGCAAAGAAAATAAAAATGAGAACAAATTAAATAAAAAATAAAGAAGATGAGAAATTACAATACTAACCTTATTGCGCTGTTACAACCTTTCTATTAAAAAAAACTAAAACAAATACGTGAAATTAACTAAAATTAAAGTAAATTAACAAGATAAATGAAAAAAATTATAAAGAAGAATAACTTGAAAATTAAAATGCAGAAATTTAAAGAAAATAAAAAGAAATTCTTACCTAAAAATGTAAATTCACCTTTTTTTAAAAAAAAAAATTACAAGGAAACAACTAAAATAATAATAATAATAAATTATTTAAAAAAAAATTAATTCTACAAATTAAAATACTTTTCGCCCCGGCAACAGTGCCAAAAACTTGTTGTGCAAATTTTGTTGAACTCGCAAGCGCACGAATCTATTGTAGAATAGATCAATGCTATTGAGTGTCGATCCCACGAGGAGGTAGATTTTAATTGTGTGTAGAATTAATTTTGTAAGAGGGTGATTGGATTTGTAGGGAAATTGAATTAAAAGATGCTAGAATGAGGAAATTGATTTAAAGAATGCTAGAATTTAAATTAGAATAGCGGAATTAAATTGAATTGGGAACTATTGAAATAAAATGCTTGGGTATCTGGATCCGTATCAACATGCACCATGGGTTAAATATTCCTTATTAATACCAATTAAATCATGAGGAGGGAATCCACACCTCATGAACCACGCTCTAATTAATATGGTGTCAAGGGCTTATCGTGCCAAATAATAATAACCTTATACTAGGGTGCCGGTAAAACTAGGGCGGTAACTAGATAAGATTATTATTATTTGTCGACAAAAAGTCAAAACCTCCACAGAAATTTAAGGGGAAGAAAAAATAAATTTACCAAATGAAGCCCATGACACATGTTGAGACTTCACCTTCAACCCAAGCTTAAAAGAAAATTAGCTACTCATTATTGAACTAAGGGTAAAATGGAAATTTATTAAAATACGTAGAAACTACAAGATGGAGAAAGAATTACAAAAAACTAAGCTCAAAAATGGATTCAGGGGTATCAAATTAGGGGGGGAGGCCCCCTTTTTATAGATACATTGAGTGAATCATGGCCATCGGATTAAAAATAGTTTGGACGCACAGGATTGCGCCACGTCATCAGTGAACAAGAATACGCTTTGACCACGGGTTTGACCAGTAACGCGGTCTAAACAAAGTGTCGTGAATGAAGACTCATTAACAATGATCGTATATGTGAATAGTGCCGTACGTGTGAACAGTGCCTTTTTTCCTTTTATGCTTTTCTTAAGGTTTTCGACTGTCCTAAGTTCAAAAGTGACGTCTGTTTTGCTATCTGAAACCTCGTTCATTGTGAAATGACCATAATACCCCTAAAATACACAAAATACTTAAATAAATAAAATTAAAGATGTTAGTAAAACTTGAAGTACAAAATGACAATTTTCTCCTTTATAAATATACACTTTCTAACACTCAACACATGGTTAATAGATACATGCACAATTCGGGTAAAGACCATTGGCTTACGGTAAAGTGAATTCTCCGATATTTGTATGGAATAATTGATGTTGGGTTTTTATTCAAGAAGAATTGTGGTCAACAATGTGTTGGGTATTGTGATTCTGATTTTGCTGGAGACATTGACAAGCGAAGATCAACAACATGCTACGTATTCACATTGGGTGGAGGTCTGATTATTTGGAGGTCGATTCTGCAATCGACAATTGCTCTATCCATTACGAAAGCAGAGTACATGGCAGGAACTGAGACTGTAAAGGAAGCTATTTGGTTGAAAGGCTTGTTAGGAGATTTGGGAGTAATCTAGGAGAACATTGCGGTCTTCTGTGATAATCAAAGTGCAATATTCCTCGCAAAGAATCCAACATATCATGCTCCGACAAAACACATAGATGTGAAATATCATTATGTGAGAGAGATTATAGAGAGCGGTGATGTATTATTGAAAAAGATCGATACCAAGGATAACCCATCAGATATGTTAATAAAGGTAATTTTTGGAGTCAAGTTTCAACATTGCTTGAAACTAATTCAAATTCTTTGAATGTGTTGAGTTCAGGAATTTTTAACTGTGGTTGGTTTGATCTCAGATTTTGGGTACGTAAGCAGTCACAAAGATGTAGCCACTTTGGGGATGATGGTTCGTTGGTAGTTGGCTCAGATTTGAACAAATTTTCGTCGAGGTGGAGAATTATTAAAAAGTCAAAACAGCTTTTTGACATGCATAACCTTCTAGCCGTAATGTTAGAAGCATGTGGATGGAATCATGGAAAATGAAGCCAAATGAGTTGGTGAAACATGTGATAGTTTGACAAATTCATAACAAACATGTGGTTGGCATGCAAGCTTGACAAATTGGTAAAACATGGTGACAAATTGGCCAAAGTTGGCACTGACCCTTGAAATTTTGAAAGGAGCTCAAGACTTTTGCTTTGAAAATGGCAAGCATGAATGGCAAGGCTCAGCTATAAATAAAGGAGCAATCATTCATTGAATTCATCTAAAAAATTTGTTAAGCTTATAAGTTTCTGAGCTTCCGAGAGAGTGAGCAATTGGAGAGTGTATGTGAAAGTACTTGGTGGATTTGGATTTTGGGAAAGTGAGGTTTGTTTGCTCAAATTTGTACTCAAATAATTGTTAACAATACAATTATTTTTCTCTCACTCCCGTGGATGTAGGCATATTGCCGAACCATGTAATTCTTGTGTCTTTTATTTTTTTGTGATTATTTGGTGCGCTTGATTCTGCATTTTGCGCACAACAAAGGTGAGTGGCGATATGCTTCCGTCAGGTTTAGGCTGGTTACTCTTAGTAAGCCTAGTTCTTTTTTTGGCTGTTAGTGGAGGATAGGAGCACTAGATACTTCCCAGGTATGAACGGCTTCAAAACATGACTGACTCATCTAGGATGAAAGCGACATTCAACTTCAGGTGAGTAAAGAGTATTATTTTCACTGAAATTTTAAATTTATGATATTTTCGTTTTTCTTTGTTAATGTTTCTTCTCTTGCTGAGTCCTGAATGTGAGGCACCCTCCGAGATTGGATTCAGCAAGTGGCAAAACACTCATGTCCTTTCCATGTTTTGATCTTTGTCTCACGACTTGGCATGAATCTGAAACTGTGTTTATGGAACCGTAGTGGGAGCGGCAATCTTGGATTTCTTTGCGACGGGTTTCCTTTTAGATGACTTAGAAGTTTATGCTTTCCTTTTCGGCATTGTGACTTGCGGGTTTTGACTAACGCGGCTGGAAACTGGTGAAGACGCTACTGGTTTGCGGGATGCTGGCTTATGCGGAACTGGTGCAGACTCGTGACTGGAAACTGGGCTGGTTGCGCTCGGATGGTGCTGCACTAGAGAGGCTGGTGCTTGTTGCTGGAGAGGCTGGACGCGCCTGGTGGTTGCTAGACTGGTGCACTGGTGACGCGTGATACTGGTGCCGACTCGAGATGCTTGCCCGCTGGAAACACTGGTGCTTGGTGGGATGGTTGTGCGCGGATGGTGCTGCGCTGGAAACGCTGGAGAAAGAGGCACAGCTGCTGTGAGGAGACTCAGCTGCTGGGAACGCACACTGGAAACTACAGACACTGGAAAGAGATTCTGGATGCAGCGCGCTGCTGGGGACTGCAGACGTGGCTGGAAAGCGGGTGCACGGCTGCTGGTGACGTACGCTGGAAACTGGAGATGCGCGACTGCTGTTTGCTGGGATGGTGCAGACGCGGCTATGATGAGGAGATGGTTGTTGGAGACGTGCCGAATGGAGACACTGGCTTGTTCTGCGGGGACTGGTGCAGACTCGCTGCTGGAAACTGGGCACGGAACTGCTGCAGACTTGGCTGCTGGAAACTGGGCTAGGGACGCTGGAGAGAGAGGCGCGGCTGCTGGTGACACACGGCCGGAACTTGCGGAATGAAGATGCTTGCACGTTAGAAACGCTGGTGCAGATGGGCTGGTTGCAGGGCTGGTGGTTCACGTGGGATTACTAGTGAGCGCGGGCTGGTTGCGGACGCTGGAGACTTGTGGTAGAAACGCTAGTGCACGGCTGCTGGTTCTAGGGTTTTTGCGAGAGGATGCAACGAAGAGGACACAGTGATTTTTGTAAACACTGAAAACAAATTTATTTTTTTTTAAAAAAATAATAAATAAATAAAATAAATAAAACTTTTTGTTTTTGAAATATATATTTTTTTAAGCTAAAAACTAAAAGATACAATTGAGACACAAAAAAAAAAATACAGAAGTATTTTTTTAATAAGCATATGAGCAAGCCTTAAAACCATTTTACTTTAAAATCACAGAAGTACTTATTAGTTAAAACGTGGACACGCCTAACCAAAAATTTTCTTCTGGCCAAAATAAGTAAAAACATTATTTAAACAAACTGAATCAAAATTAAAAACAACAGATATAACAAAAACCAAAATAAATAAATCATTTGGGTTGCCTCCCAAAAAACGCCTTTGTTTTATGTTTTTGGCTAGACACATTCATGCATTAATCTCCATAAATGGGACTCTTGAGAGCTACATCCTCTACAATATTCACCGAAAAACCTTCATAAAAAGGTTTTAAGCGATGATCATTAAACTTAAAAACTTTTTTCAAAGGTCGAACTTCGAATCTCAACTGCACCATGAGGAAAAACATTAGTAATAATAAAAGGTCCTACCCAGCGAGAACATAATTTATCAGGAAAAAATTTAAGTTTAAAATGAAAAAGAAGAACTTTTTGACCAACAGAGAACTCCTTTCTCAAAATCTTTATGTCATGAAATATCTTCGTCCTTTCCTTGTAAAATCGTAAACTCTCATAGGATTTATCTCTAATCTCCTCCAACTCTTACAGCTGCAACTTCCTCTGTTTTCTCGCTTCATCCATCCGTATATTGCATTGCTTAACCACCTAGTATGCTCTGTGCTCAAACTCTACAGGTAAATGACAAGGCTTACCAAATACTAAACGATGAGGAGACATACCTATGGGAATTTTGTACGCGGTACGATGCGCCCACAATGCATCATCTAATCGCAAGCTCCAATCCTTCTGATTTGGACTAACTGTCTTTTCAAGAATAGACTTGATTTCTCTGTTTGATATCTCAGCTTATCCACTTCTCTGTGGATGATAGGCGGTAGACACTCGGTGGGTAATATGATATCTCTTGAACAAAGCCTCCACCATTTAATTATAGAAATGAATGCCTCTATCACTTATCATCGCTCTCCTTACACCAAACCTGGCAAAAATAATAGACTTGACAAAAATCTACAACAACTTTAGCATTGTCAGTCCGGGTGGCCTTAGCCTCTACCCACTTAGAAATGTAATCTATTGCTAAAAGAATGTAAGCATTGCCAAAAGATGAGGGAAAATGTCCCATAAAATTAATGCCTCATACATCGAATATTTCACACACAAGAATAAGGGTGAGTGTCATTTAATTCGTATGACTTAAATTGCCAGTCTTTTGACAATTCTCACACGACTTACAAAACATGTATGAATCATGAAATAAAGTAGGCCAAAATATACCATATTCTAACTCCGTAGATGCTATCCTTTTGGGACCAAAATGACCACCACATGTATATGAGTGACAAAACTGAAGAATAGAAGGAATTTCAAACTCAGATACGCACCTTCTGATGACTTGGTCAGAGTAATATTTCCACAAGTAAGGATCATCCCAAACATAGTACTTAGCATCGCTCTTAATCTTATCTTTTTGAGCCATCGTCAAATCACTAGGTAGTGTTCTTGTAGTTAAGTAATTGACAATATCAGCGTATCAAGGAACCATACCTTGAGTTACAAAGAGATGCTCATCTAAAAAATCATCCTTCAAAGTTGTTGCTTCTTAACTCGTGGTCAATCTACTAAGGTGGTCTGCAACTAAGTTTTCTGCTCCTTTCTTGTCACGAATCTCCAAGTTGAACTCTTAAAGTAGTAGGATCCAGTGGATGAGTCTCGGTTTCGCTTCCTTCTTGGCGAGCAAATATTTGAGAGCTGCATGGTTAGAAAAAAAACAATCACTTTAGTAACCAATAAATATGAATGGAATTTTTCTAAATAAAAAACAATAGCCAAAAGTTCTTTTTCTGTTGTTGAGTAATTGCACTGAGCACTATCAAGTGTCCTTGATGCATAATATATCACATGAGCAGCTCTTCCAACCCTTTGTCTGAGAACAGCACCAACAACATAGTTACTGGCGTCGCACATTATCTCAAAAGGGAGGCTCTAGTCGGGTGGCTGTATAATTGGAGCTGAAGTCAATAACTCCTTGAGCTTATCAAACGCTACTTTGCATGCTTCGTTAAAATCAAACGTCATATCTTTCTGAAGCAGCTTGCATAAAGGCTGAGCTATCTTCGAAAAATCCTTGATAAAACGTTGATAGAAACCTGCGTGACCAAGGAAAGAACGAACTTCACACACACATGTGGGATAAGGTAAAGATTTAATAACATCTATCTTAACTTTATCTACCTCAATTCCTCTAGCAGAGACTACATGACCCAAAATAATGCCTTGATCTACCATAAAATAACATTTTTCATAATTCAAGACAATGTTCGTTTCAATGCATCTTTCAAGCACTTTCTTCATATTATAGAGACAATCATCAAAAGAATCAGCATAGACTGTAAAATCGTCCATAAATACCTCTATAATGTTCTCTACATAGTCTGAAAAAATACTGACCATGCGCCTCTGAAAAGTGGCGGGAACGTTACAAAGACCAAATGGCATACGTCGGTATGCAAAGGTTCCAAAAGAACATGTGAAGGTAATCTTCTCCTGATCCTCAGGCGCAACTGGTGTTTGATGAAAACCTAAATAGCCATCAAGACAACAAAAGTGAGATTTTCCTGCCAACCTTTCGAGCATCTGATCAATAAAAGGAATAGGAAAATTATCATTTCTTGTGAGTGAATTAAGCTTCCTAAAATCAATACAAACCCTCCACCCATTCTGAACTCAGGTGGGTACTAACTTACCATAAGAATTCTCAACAATTGTTATACCAGTTTTCTTCGGTACTACTTGTACCAGACTTACCCATTTGCTATCCAAAATTGGATAGATTATATCTGCATCAAGAAGTTTCAGAATTTCTTTCTTCATTACTTCCATCATGAATGGATTCAAACGACGTTAAGCTTGAATCGAAGGTTTGGCATCTTCCTCCAGCAGTATTCTATGCATGCACGTGGACGGACTTATCCCTTTAATATCAGCAATTGCCCACCCAATAGCCTTTTTGTAATCCTTCGGCACTTTAATTAGCTTTTCTTCCTCTAAAGTACTAAGCTTTGAAGAGATGATCACCAAAAGTGTCTCACCATCTCCTAGAAACATGTACTTTAGATGACTCGGCAACGGTTTAAGCTCTATTTTCGGTGCCTGTAAAATAAATGGAAGAAGTTTTGCATGAGATGAAGGTAATTCAATATAAGACATATGATGAGTTAAAGGTCTCAAAGAATTTAATTCATAAATTGTCTCTTGCAATACATAATTTAAAACAAACCCATTTTCATCCTTTTGCAATCCTTGAAGGTCCAAACTGTTATTTAAAACAGCTACCAATGAATCTTCAACATCCAAATAAAAAATTTATTGTACTATAGGGTTAATAACATCCATAGAAAATACTGACAATTTTGGGTATTCACCTAATCTTGTTAGGTATAGGTGCTTTTCTTCTAGTATTCAAGGCTCTTTATTTTGGGGGCTTGTATGATACTTGGGCTCCGGGGGGGGGGGATGTAAGAAAAATTACCAACTTGACCCTTAGCCCAAGTGTTATTTTCTTTCAAATTTCCAATCAACAACAGGTAGATCTATAGGACATACCCGAACGCATACTTCACAAGCAATACATTTATCAAATTCAAAATGGATTTGACCACGAAAACGCTCCGATGTGCCTCACTAGGATATTTCATGGCATCATTCATATTAAACTCTATAACCTCTCCATCAAACTCCATAGTGAGAGTCCCTTTATATACATCTATTTTAGTCCAGCAGTCTTAAGAAAAGGTTTTCCTAGTAAAATTGGGACAGAATTAGAGGAGTTATCTTCTTCCATATCGAGTATATAAAAATTAGCAGGAAAACCAACTCATTAACTTGGACTAAGACATCTTTTAATACCCCATCAGGATATGCGTTAGACCTATCAGCTAGTTGAATTATCATGCCAGTTTCTTTTAATGGACCAACATTCAGAGATGAATAAATAGAACGAGGCATGACATTAATAGAAGCTCTTAGATCTAACATAGCCTTCTCAACTCTAACACTACCAATTTTTCAAGGGATAGTAAACATTCTTGGATCCTTGCACTTAGGAGGTAGTTCTTTTAGAGAATTGCTGAAACATTCTCCGCTATGTGAACTCTTTCATCTCCTCTTAATTTTTTTTTGGAGGTGCACAGTTCCTTAAGGAATTTAGCATATCGAGGTATTTATTTTATTGCATCTAATAAAGGAATATTTACCTCAACCTTGCAAAATATCTCAAGGATGTCTTTCTCTTATTCCTCCTTTTTGGATTTTGCAAACCGACTTGGAAAAGGAGGAGGTATCACTACAAGTAGGGTTTTCGCTCTTGTGGATTGCACATCTTGAGATTTAGGCATCAATTCATTCTTCTCATGCTCATCTTCTACATGCTTTTTCACTTTCTTACTAGACTCTTGCAACTCCTTCCCACTTATAAGGATGACAGCACTAGCGTTTTGCTTTGGATTCACCTAAGATTGTGAAGGCAATCTGCCTGATACTTGAGACTCCAGACGGCTCATTGTAGTCGCCAATTGACTCATTTGGTTCTCCAAATTTTAAATACTTATTGTAGTTGCCTGTTGAAATTGTTGAGTGTTAGTCGCAAGTGATTTAACAATTTCTTCAAGAGATATACCTGACTTGGAGTTTCACTGTGGAGGGGCTAGTTGTCTTGGTGGGTATTATTGTGGGAATCCTGACGGCCTAACTCCATAGCTGAAGTTAGGATGATCCTTCCATCTTGGATTGTATGTTTGTGCATAAGGATCATACCTCATTTGAGGCATGCTTGGAAATCCTCCAACTGCATTGGCTTGTTCAACGGGTTTTTTTTAAAGTGTAGGACACATATCAGTTGAATGGCTCATATTGGAACAAATGCCATAAGTCTTTACCTTTTGTACATTACCTACAATAAATTTTTCCATAAGAGAAATAAGTTTATCTAAACGTTGATCAATAGAAGAAATATTTACGTCATTCACCTTCCTTGAAGTGGAATCTTGCCTGCTGCCAAACGGTTGTGCATTGGTAGCCATATTTGAGATCAACTCCCTTGCTTGAGTAGGGGTCTTGTTCACCAACACACCTCCACTAGCAGCATCTATCATACTCCTATCCATTAATGACAGTCCTTCATAAAAGTATTGAATAAGAAGTTGATCAGATATCTGATGCTGAGGACAGTTGGCACACAATTATTTGAATCGCTCTCAATACTCGTACAAAGTTTCCCAAGGAAGTTGTCTGATCCTACAAATGTCTTTTCTGATGTTGCCAGCTCTTGAAGCAGAAAAGTACTTCTCGAGGAACTACTTTTTCAAACCATTCCAAATGGTAATCGATCCAGGAGGCAAGTAGTACAACCAGTCTTTAGCTAACCCATCTAGAGAGAAAGGAAAAGCATACAGCTTAATCTGCTCTTGAATCACGCCTTATGGCCTCATACTTGAACACACAACATGAAACTCCTTGAGATATTTATGAGGATCTCCACTTACAAAACCATGAAACATGGGTAATAAATGAATAAGACCAGACTTTAATTCAAAATTTACCTCCAAGTCTACATATTGAATGCAGAGTGGTTGCTGATTCAAGTCTGGTTCAGCTAACGCTCTAAGAGTTCTTTCTACAGGTGCAGCTCTATCCATCACTTGTGCTTCTGAATCGCTAGATGATTCAACCAAATTAGACTCCGTATCTATTTTAAAAAGCAGAGGCAACGAGGATCATTGCGTAGCTTGCTTCGTCTGCTGTCTCAGCTAGCAAGTTGTCTTCTCAATTTCAGGATCAAACAAAAGTGTACCTGTACGAGACGAATGAAACATACACGAAGTAAAAACGTAAAAATGATTAAATAAACAACACCAATCCTCAGCAACGGCGCCAAAATTTGATGGTTGTCGAAGCCAGCAAAAATAAAAACCTACTCTAAATAAATTGTGTATAGTGATTGAGCAGGGTCATGTCCACAGAGATCGGTAATTAAATTCTTTTAAAATATAAAATGTAAAATGGGGGGATTGTTGACAATGATAAAAATCAAATTAAAATAACAAGAATGCAAATAAAAATTGTAATTCAAATTGGGAAAAGCTCTGGTTGAAGGAATTAACTCAGCTTGATTCGACTACTGATCATTGATTCAAATATAAATCATTACTACTTTTGAATAGATCGATTATACCTACTGAGACTCTCTCCTTAACTAGCCGATAACCAAGGTACGACCATTGGTTATTTCCCTAATCAATAGACAACCCTAGATACGATCATAGGATTTAATCAATTAACAGCCTAAAAAATCAGAGAGACCCAAATCCTAATCAACAAACGCATACGATGGTTCATTTAAATTAGATAGCTTATTGTCATAACACAACGCATTGCTATGCTATTTGTCACAAACATTAAAATCTTCATACGATGAATCTTTTAATTGACAATAGATTAAGTTGATAATTAAATAATGGCCAATTATCTAGTTAACAAACATAATCATGACAATAATTTAGAGAATAAACAAATACCCAAAAAGCAATAAAACAATTAAAGCATAAGAAAGATCTCACAGTAATAATGAATCAAAGCTTTATTAACCTTCAACCAGAATTATAGGTTTAGTTCTTCATAGAGAAAAGAGAAAAATTTAGATCTAGATTTTCTTTCCAATTTATTTTTAAAACGTAAGTTAAGCAAACCACACAATAATTCAATCTAATGCCTTAATGAAATCGAAAGCAATAAATTCAGTAAATCACAAAAATAAAAGAGTAAAGGAAGAGAAAACAAACACAAGGATTTTTACATGGTTCGGCAATCTCCGCCTACATCCAAGCCTCCAAGCACACTGGGCTTGAGGATTTCACTATCCAAGCCTCTCAAGGCTTCAAACGCTTACAATTGACTTCCAAGGTGTCAATGAACCTTTACAACAAGATATTATCCTCAATCTCTTAACCTAAATGTATACTAACACTTACAACCTCTCAATTTGATTTTACAAAAAGGATTACAAAAATTTCTCTCACACAATGTGTTTGAATACAAATGAAAGCTCAATATGTGTGAATAAATGAAATGAATACACGAAGTTTATGCTTTTAGATTTGCAAAGAAATGCTCAAAAAATTAATGGTTGCATCATTTAAAATGAGTTTGATTTGAGCTAATTTATAGTTCAGGAAGAAAACTAGCCGTTACTGACTTTTTGGTGATAACTGGCTTCCCATTTTTGTGAATCCGGTTAGTCGCTTTATGTTACCGTTGTGTTCAAAAAATTTAAATTTTAGCATATCCGATATGCTGCTTTTCTGAATCCGGTTAGACGTTTTTATTCCAAACAATTTCTGCCCATAATCAGATTGCTGTTTTCTTCAATTCGGTTAGCCACTTTGCTACAGTGACTTTTTTCCAAAATTATTGTTTTACCACAAACCTTTATAAAATTATACTATGGCCCAAAACGTCATAAAACTTTGCAAAAATGTCCAATTTTAAAATTTCTAAATAATGCTTGTCAATTCCAAAAATTTTTGAAATTATGATATAGCCCAAATTTATAGAAATTATAATATGGCACAAAACGTTTCAAATATTTGTATATAGGTCCAAATTTAGAATTCAAAACAATACTTATTAAAATCAAACTTTTTCATTTTAGCCCATATCTTGATAAATAACTAATTTCATAAAATCATTTTCTTGTTATAAAAGCATAATGTATAATTCTTTGTTTATCCAAAACATGTGATTTGTTATTATCAAAATCACTCATTTTATAGCCATATAGGCTAACAATATAATGAAAATTGATGAGAGAAAATACAGTTGTCAAACAAACAAGCGTAAACAAGAAATATAATTCTAAAAAAAATGTATGTTATGCATTATTAAAAAAAAAATAAAACAATCAAACAACAAAATAACAGTATAACAAAATAAAAAATTGAATCAATCATTAAAGACTTAATCAAGATTTGGTGGGACAACCAAATTGATTTCGTTGTCTTCTTCACTTGGTTGATATTTCATATATAGGTTTAATCTTTAATCATTTACTTTATATATGACGTCGTTCTTTGGATTCTCAATTTCTATAGCCCCATATGAATATATATTTTTTTATAACAAATGGGTTACTCCACTTTGACTTTAACTTTCTTGGAAACAAATGAAGACCATTAACTATAATTCTTGAATTTTCATATGCATCATTCCTTAATTCCTCAAGTGCATTCAATTACAATTTTCACACATTACCAGTATCATTCAAATTTGAATTAAAAACTTTAATAGCCCAAAGCACATCATTAAGTCTAAGATACCAATATTTTCGGTTTGGGTTAACCGTTTTTCTAAAATTTGTTTTATCTCTATTTGCTAATTCAACTTGACCATTTGTTTGAGGATGACAAGGGGTAATAACTTTATGTGTAGTTCTGTATTTCTCATTAAAGACTCAAATGATTTGTTATAAAAATGCTTACTTCCATCACTGATAATGGCTCGAGGGATTCCAAATCGACTTAAATGTTTTCTTTTAAAAATTTAACCGCAGTTTTACTATGATTATTTCAACAAGAAATTGCTTTAATCTACTTTGAGATATAATCAACTGCAACTAATATATACACAAATCCAAAAGTTGATGGAAATGGACCCATGAAATCAATTCCCCAACAGTCAAATATTTCGATCTTTAGTATGGGATTTAAGCGCATTATGTTTCTTTTAGTAATTGATCCCAATTTTTGACATTTTTCACAAGTTTTATAACATTTATATGTCTTCGAATAGGGTAGGCCAATAAAATTCACATTCTAAAATTTTAGCAGTAGTTTTTCTTGAAGAAAAGTGTCCATCACATGCTTTAAAATGACAAAAATTAATGACACTACTCACCTGAATATCAGGAATACATCATGACAATATTTAAACAAGAAAGGATCATCCCAATAAAATTTATTTACTTCAATAAAAATTTTCTTCTTCTCTTGAGCATTCTATTACAAAGGTATTTTACTTGTGACAAAGAAATTAACAATGTTAGCATACCATGGCATTGACGTAACAGAAAATAAAAATTCATCAGGCAAAGAATCATTAATGGGTGTTATATTAGTGCAAAATGCGGATGTGAGTCTTGATAAATGATCAGTAACGACATTTTTGGCACCTTTTTTGTCTTTGATGGTAAGGTTAAATTTTTGAAGTAACAAAATCCAACGAATTAATTTCAGTTTGGCATCCTATTTACTCATCAAATATCTCACAGTAGTGTGGTCAGTAAAAATAACAGATAAAGAGCCAAGCAAATATTAATGAAATTTGTTTAATGCAAATACCACAAGAAGTAATTTTTTTTCAGTTGTAGAATAATTCATTTGAACACTATTTAAAGTCTTACTTGCGCAATAAATCACAATGGGGTTACCATCCTTTTTTTGTCCTAAAACAACACCAACAGTAAAATCATTTATATCACACATTAATTCAAAAGGCAAAGACCAATTAGGAGATTGCATAATAGGTGCAAATGTTAAAAGATAAATTATTTTCTCAAAAGATTCGTGGCAATTATCAGACCATTCAATCGGTGCATCTTCTAATAAGAGGTTATAAAGTGGTTTAGATATGGCACTAAAGTTTTTTATAAGCTTCCTATAAAATCTTGCATGTCCTAAAAAGGATTGCACATCTCTAACTGTTTTTTGTTGTGGCAATTTAAATATGACTTCTATTTTTACTTCGTCAACTTCAATTCCTTTAACAGATATAACATGACCCAAAATAATTTTAGAAGTAACCATGTAGTGACATTTTTCTCAATTCATCTGGAGTTCTTTTTCAATACATCTTTTTAAAACTTTCTCCAAATTATCAAGGCAGTCATCAAAAGAATTTCCAAACATAGTCAAATCATCCATAAAGACCTCTAAACAATGTTCAACCATATAACAAAAAATACTTAGCATACATCTTTGAAATGTTGTAGGAGCATTACAAAGCCCAAATGACATTATTTTAAATGCAAATGTTCCAAAAGGACATGTAAATGTGGTCTTTTCGTGGTCCTCAGGTGCTATAGAAATTTGATAATAACCTGAATATCCATCTAAAAAGCAGTAGTATGGATGTCCAGCTACTCTTTTTAGGATTTAGTCAAGCAATGGCAATGGAAAATGATCTTTTCTATTGGCTTCATTTAACTTTCTATAATCAATGCACATGCGCCAACTAGATGTAATTCATGTTGGAATTAATTCATCTTTTTTATTTTTAACAGCAGTGATTCTAAATTTTTTAGGCACTACTTCTGTAGGACTTACCTACTTACTATCAGAAATAGGGTAGATAATTCCCACATCAAGCAATTCCCACTTCTATTTTGACTACCTCTTTCATGTATGGCTTTAATCTTCTTTGAAATTGTTGACATGTTTTAGCATTTTCCTTTAAATTGATTCTATGTATGCAAATTAAGGGATTAATGCCTTTAATATCATTTAAAGCCCATCCAATTGCATTCTTATGCTTTTTAAGAACAGTCAATAACTTACCTTCATGCAGACATTCTTTAAGTGAAGGCAGAGTGAGATAATCTTGACTGAAATGATAATTAGAACTACAAGCATTATATGTAATTTCTTGAGCAGATTTTTGTTAACATAAAAATTTCTTTAATATTGATTTTGATGATAACAAACTTGATTAAAATTGGTTAATCTTTAAAGTTCAAATTATTTTTCTTATATTTTAAATAAATCATTATTTTCATATTATAAAGGTTTTTATATTCAATGGAAAAATGATTTTATGAAATTGGTTATTTTCATGTTAATGATTTAAATTGAAATGTTTTGAAAACCTTGATATTAACAAGTATTGATTAAAATTCTAGAAATAGACTTATTTGTCTAGTTTGATAAAGTTTTGGGCCATAGTATAATTTTATAAAATTTTGAGCAAAATTATAATTTTAAAAAATAGTTCAGTGTAGCAATCATTGTAGCAAATGGCTAATCAACATCTTGATAATAGTTAGTTGACATCGAACAGAATTGAAGATTAGTCTCTGGACACTAACGGTAATCCGACATTTTCATAATGGTAATCCGATAATTTAAAAATTTGTCCAATGGTCAATTGTTCAAGTCAAAACGGCGATCGGACTTCTAGTTAACGGCAATCTGATTTCGAGTAGAAAGTCAATAATGGCTATGTTTCACCTCCAACTATAAATAAACTTAATTAAATTCAAACAACAGCGATTCCAACTATTATCATTGAGCAAATTATTGAACATACAACTTTTATTGAGCTTTAAAATTCTTGTATTCATCTCATTTACTCACACTTTAAAATTTCATTTGTAATCAAACACATTATGTGAGAGAGACTTACTTGTAATTCTTTTGAAAATAAAATTGAGAGATTGTAAGTGTTGGAATACACTTGGGTTAAGAGATTAGGGATAATCTCTTGTTGTACATATTTATTGACACCTTAAAAGTCAATTGTAAGAGTGGTTGAAGTCTTGGAGGCTTGCTTAGTGGAATCATCAAGCCCAGTGAGCTTCAAGGCGTGGACGTGAGCATGGTTAGCCGAACCACGTAAAAATCAAGTGTTTGATCTCTCTTCCCTTACTCTTTAATTATTGTGCTTGATTGAATTTATTGTTTTTGTTCTTATTAAGGCAATAGATTAAATTGTTGTGTGATTTGTTTTGCATAAGCTTTAAAAATCAATTCACCCCTTATTGGGTTGCCAAGTTATTATTTAATTTTACTTGATCACTCTTTTTATGCTCTAAAGCTTCAATCTTCCAAACTAGGGATACAAATTTTGCTTTTAAATCATGATCTTCCTTAAGGATATGGATTCCTCCACTGGATAGAGATGGTTGTAGTTTATTTTTCAATTCAAAAGTTCCAACAGTATCTTAATGTTGTGCATTTTCAGCTCATTGGTCAAGATAATGTAGTACATCTTCAGGATTTTTATCGCTAAATTCACCATTACCCATCATTTTAACAGCCTGTCTACTTTGGTGTGTCAAGCCCTCGTAAAAATAAGTGACCACTTACCAAGTTTCAAAACCATGATATGGACATATGTTAAGCAATTCTTTAAACCTATAACAACATTGGTATAATGTTTATCCTTTTTTTAGTGAAATAAGTGATTTTCCTTTTAAAAGAATCGGCTCTATGAGGTGGAAATAATTTTTTTCAAAAACTATTCTTGCATGTTATTTGAAGTTCTTATTGATCTAAATCTAAGGTTTTGTAGCCAAGTTTTAACTTTATATTTTAATGAAAAAGGAAAAAGCTTTAATCTAATTATGTTCATGCTATAATTTTGGTCTGTGTATGTATTACAAACTTCCTCAAAATCTCTTAGATGTAAGTACGGATTCTCATATTCTAAACCATGAAATGATGGTGAAAGTTGGATAATAAATAGTTTGAAGTTAAATCAAGATGCTTCTAGAGGAAATACTATACACAACGATGCTCTGGTTCTAGTTAGATTTATGTAGTCTCTCAGAGTTCTTGGTTGATTCTAATCACGTGCATTATGTTGAGAATGTCTCCCTAATCAATCTAAGGAGTAGGTTCGCCCAAAAAGTTTTCATCTTAGATCTCATCCATGATTGGTGGTGGGGATTGAAATCTACAAATTAATTTGCCACTTGAAGTTTGAGACCAACGTCTCATGTAATGATTATGTCACAAAGGTAATATTCAAACAAATTAGTAACACAAGAACTAAATGAAAATCGCACAAAAAAAATGAAAATTATATATGAAAATAATATAAGTGTACAAAAAATAAATGTGAAAAAAAGAAAAAATTAAAATTAAAATTAAAATTAAATAACAATTTAGGTGGTTGAACCAACCATATAAATTAACAATATAAAATGAAACATAAAATAAATGCAAAATAATTAAAAAACTGAAAATTAAATAACAATTTAGGCGGTCAAACCAGCCATATAATAATATAAAATTAAATAACTATGAAATCAAATAACTAAAATTAAAAAATAATAGTCAATATTTAGTTTGCTTGGTCTAAATTGAGTCCAAATTAAATCCAAATTGAGTCCAAATAAGTCCAAGGTGTAAGTCCAAGTCTGATTATTATGAGAAATTTTGTCTAGGGATCTTTTTGCCAATTCTTTATAATTTTATGGCCACACAACAATTTTTAAAAGTCTAAAATAGAGTCATGTCATGTGGGATGAAAGTGACGATTATGAATGTAAGGTTCAATTCTCTCACCTAAATATAGTAGAATTTATTTTGAGCTAACAAGCCACTTTAAGTATAATAATAATAATAATAATATATAATATTTAATTATAAGAGAAGTAATGACATACGTGATGATGCAATGACTAAGTAATAATGACATAAGCAATGACATAAGTGATGATGTAAGAGAAGTTGTAGAGATAAATAAGAATTCTAGAAATTAGTAAGGTATTTATGAAGAATAATCTCAACCATTGATCAAGAGTTATGGTGGCAAAATCCTAGCTATCGATTACCCTTAAGGAATCTTATAAATACCCCCTAACCCCTTTCATTTTCAATCCAACCTAGGAATTAAAACATTTGTTTAGGAGAGCATCAAAGAAATTTGTAAGTTTACTCTTGTTATTCTCCACAAGATTTCTAATCACTCTAACTAGGGTTTATATTAGCATGATTTTAGATTGTTACAGATCATAATACATGATTTAAGGTGTGTTTAGGTTCTGTTTAAGGTTCTGATTTATTGTGGGTTTTAATAATCAACCCTTTGTGTTTTAAGCACACTGGACAAATTCTAGACAGTATGAGTATCTCGAATTCAAACATATATTTTCTGAACGATTTTTCTTAAGAACTTTATATTTTTAAAAACTAGACATGTATTGCTTATTGATTAAGTTTTGTTTCATAATATTTTACTTTGTTTTCAATTTTATATGGATTTTTGAATCGGACAATAAGACAACTGAAACCTGTGATTCCGGCAAGACGATCCGATTCACTAACTTATTTGTACTATTAAATGAACTTAAAAAATTCTGAAATTTTACATAGGAGTTTATACATGTTTCTAGTATTTCCTGTTTTAATTTCATAATTTTCTGATTAGTATCTAATTTTATAAAAATCTCAGAACATGTTCTGTTCGGTTAAAGTACTATGAAACAGTTTCAAATTTGTTAAGTAATAAATAGTTTTGAAAATGTTTTTGGTATCGGATTCTCTTGGAAATTTTATATGAGGTACCCATGGATGTCCAGAATGGTTCCATAGAATATTATGTTATTTTGAGTTTTAGATTAAGAGTTAAATTCTAAGAATCGAACTAGTACGGGTATGACGTAGAAAATTGGATTCTTAGGATAAGTTATTGATAGTTATATCTTATATTTGTTAAGGTGTTGGAGGTGATTGAGGCTTTTAGAGGCTTAGAGGTGTGTTAGTTCAAATTCTTTTATTGAGGTAAGTAACTTCATTCCTAATGCACTAGATATGTGTGATTATTTTATTATTATTGTAAGTAACTTCATTCCTAATGTACTGGATAAGTATGATTATTTTAATACTAATAAATGTACATGTGTTTTTATGGTTTATTTGGAAAATCAATTGCTTTTCATAACAAGATTAGTTTACGTAAGTAACTTCATTCCTAGTATACTGGATATGTATAAGTACTTTGATATTATTATAAGTATAAATGTTTTTATACTCTTTAGAAAATTAAATGATTTTCATAACAAAATCAGTTTATGGAAAAATGTTTTCAAACCTAAATTCTTTTTAACAAATTATTTTATAAATGCTTTTTTAAATATGTAAGTTATTTTGTTACATGACTACGTTTTATGATTTTATTTGTAAAATAGGTTGCAAGTCTAAATTATTTTTATGAACTTCATGAATCTGATACGAATATTTTGTATTCATGTATAATTTCAGTTAATGATGAGTGTATGAGATTCATTATGTTTTGGTTTATTGTCCATAGTTATTATGATTCTTATTCTGATCGTAATATACTATATATCTGTCTGGACCAGTACTGGATTTTCTGTTCTGAATGTGCATACGATATTCTTATTCTGTCTGGGCCTGGTCACCGGGACTATAGGTGACCCTATGTGACATGAGCTAACCTTTTGTTTTCTATGAATGCGATATATGATTTGCTTTCGTAAGTAACTATGCTTTTAATATTCTTAATTACTATGAGTTTATGTTACTTTTTCGTGATATGATGTTTTATGAAATTACGGATTATGATATATATGATATATATTTTATATAAAAGGAAGCTTGCAATGTTTTGGATATCGATAGGCCTAGTGTGTTAGGAATGGTTTTATTTACAGAGTTGACGGCTTACCCCTCATCATTACATTTTGCAGATTAAGTTCTGTTTCAAAGGTGTGCCTAGCTATGGAGTTAGTGATTTCGTTTCTGTTTGTTATTTGAATAAGAAGAGGAATGAACTCATGTTTCTATTTAGTTTATTTCTGTTATGAACTTGTAATTTGGAGTTTGAGACTTTTCTTATTTTTGGGAGAGACTATTTAGTGTGGAATGTGTGAATTTATTTGAATAGGAATTTGAGGTATTTCAGTTTGAAATTTATGAGTAATTATGGACAAAACAGAATTTAAGAAGACAAAAAGGGGGTAAATGAAAATTTACACAAAAGAAAAATGAAAAACAGAAAAATAAAACAAAATAAAAACCTTTTCCTGGTAACAGCGCCAAAAACTTGACACAACTTAAAAGTAATTTCTAACTCTTAAGTATAAGAGTGTTTTGTTATATTATAGTTCGGTGAGTTCCAGATCGATCCACAGAGAAAAGATTTAATTTTTTATTTTATTTTATCTAAAAATGAAAATAAAACTTGCTCATAAACAACTTAATTTAAATGAAAATATGAAATTGAATTAGTTAGGGTTATGGATCCACTCTTAGTAGTAAATAAAATTTAATAAACTCTCTTTACCATTTTTGTTAGATTTATTGCCCAAAGGATTAATTATATAAATTATTATTATTTTCCCATTAATTTTATTATGGATTAAGTATTTATTGTGCTAAAATTTAATTTGTCTACAATAAGTCAAAATACCATTTTATTATACCTTATATTAAGATATTAAAAATTTATTGTGCCAAACTCCCTTATTTTTCTACAATAAATCAAAATTTCAAAATATAAATATGTATAAAATTAAATAGAAAATAATTTAATTTCTTAAGAGTTTCACCTTACCCTAACTATTATTATTTAGCTAAGCATAATTGAAATAAAAATAATTATTAAAATTAAATTACTCATAATTAAAAGGAATAAAAACAACTAAAATTGAAAATAAAACTAAATTTATTTATAAAAATAATTATGCAAAATATTAAAATACACCTGAAAAATAAGATTACAGGGAAATTGGGAGAAATTGTAAAGAAGATAGATGCCCAAAAAATAAAAATAAGGCTCTATTTATAGAAAAATATATTCACAATCCAATATTTTGCGCTCCATCATAAGTTTTATGCATGCGCTCCTCGCAGCCATTAGATCAAGATCCAACAGCTGGTCAAACTTCAAAAGTCAACATCACACGTGACATCATGTGAAGTGTCCAATTCGGTCAAAGAATAGTGAAGATTTGACTAGTTAATGGGTGGATCGGGTCGACCCGAATACAAAGGTTCGGATCCTACAACTTGCTTCACCAACTATTGACACGTGGCACGATCGTGGCTATTGAATCATGAATGGTTGAGATTTAGTTAAAATTGGCGGCTATCCAATGCACTCATATCGATTATAAGATCATTTTATTATCCAATCAGTGCTCAATCAATAAAAAAAGTTAATTTTTTACACAAGCTTAATTTTAAGTCGGTCTTGACTCGTTTTAAGGTTTTCGAACCTCCGGAATTCAAATTTGACATCTGTTTATCTGTTTGGAGCCGCGAATTATATGAATTTAATATTTTACCTAATAAACACACAAAATACACAAAATTAAATATAGTTAAGACATAATTAATAATTTCTAATATATTGGATAACCACAAATATAAATTATAATATAAGCACGAAATAACACTCTTATCGCTTGATAATCAAACAATTTTTACTACTAATCAGATAAAACTTTTAATGTCCCCCACTTTTTAATAGTGATAGGAAGCAAAAAAATAGCTTATCGAAAAATACCATGCTTGAATTTGAGAAAACATTGTGACTGAATAGACTATTGCGAATTTGTGGCATACAATAAATCGGGCCATCTTATATATTTGCAGGAGAAATAATGTTGGCAAGATTATCCAGCCAAGAAACATACATTTTCTATAGGTTTCCTTGAACCTGAAAATAAAAAGAAGTAAAAATGGAGAATATATATTCATTCTACCCTTCGAAACATATTTAAGAACTTCTTCATACTAAATGATATGACAACTTATTTGTCATCAGTGTGTTAATTACTACAACAAATATAAATTGCATGTCATTTATTTTAAAATTACTTTCTTGTCTCTTGCAGGTTGTGCATTTTCTTTGTGATTCTGAGTTGCGGATTGTTTTTAATGATTTGCGTAGAAAGGATTTGTTGTCTATATAAGGCTTTTGATGAGTTTTACTCCTTTATTACGAATGGCTTCTAATTTCTTTCTTGCTGATGTGGCTTCCACTGATTGCTCAAGCTGCTCGAATGCTGGAAGTAGATCATGTTCATGTTGATAAATATCTGAAGATACGGCTAGTTGTTTGTCCAATTGCTAATGTTAGATAGCTTTTATATTCTGGTATTTTAGAGTTTGGACTTGCTTTTCAGAGGGCTTATATTATTGAAGTGTAGAAATGGCTGAGATCTTGGGGCTACATAGGGCTTCAAACCGTCCCATTGATGTCACTGTTTGTTTCTTTAGTTTATGTAATTAGAAAGTTGTATTTATCGTCTCTCTCACTGTCTCTTTTTATTTTTATTTTTTATCTCTTTTGGTATTTGATAACTGCAACACCTGCATGATGCAAAAGACTGCTTTGTAAGAAAATTTGGGGAGCTAAGCCAACTATTATATATGCTTGCAGCACAAGAGAATTGCTTTTTGTGAAGATTGTTATTATGTTTGTATTTGCTACTATGTATTGATTAACATTTTCACCATGTGAAAATGAGAAAAATAGAAGAAAATTTGTGGATCATGATGAATATATATAGAAATGAAGAAAAAATTGACTAGAAAATGAGGTTTCCTCTCATGGTGGATGTTTGTAATGTTTTCTCGGCAAGTGTGTACAATTCAGATCCCATGTCTTTCAAGTTAGTACGTGATATTCCTACCCCACGAAGATTCATGGTGCGGTAGAAACTGAGGAGTGTTTGGAATTTTATTTTTATATATTTTTTATTTTTATATTTTTCTTTTTTTACTCCACTTCCAGCTCTGGATGTTATTAAAGATGGCCAACAGGCCTTGTCAACGCGGCCCACTAGGGTCCATAGACCAGCGATACCATGTCTAAATTTTTTTATAAGGACCCGTCATGGCCTACAACATGAGCCCACTCGTGTCATGCTCAGGCCGTGCTAAAAAAAGTTTCTATCAACTTTTTTTTATCCCTCAAATTTACATGTCTATCGTGTTTAAAAAAAGCTCATGTGTCTGGTATATTTTTTTAAACCCATCAACTTAATAACAACAACAACAATAATAATTTTTATTAAAAGAGAAATTAACATTTTATTATTCGTTTATCATAATTTCGCAACCGTATATTTAATTTCACTTTAATTTATCATCAAAAAATATTTCGTTCATAATTTTATTTTTTGTGTATAAATATGAAAAATATTTCATTTACAAATGAAACATATCTCCATTAAGTAAGTTATAATTTTATAAATGAAATATTAATATCGTAAAAATTTTTATTTACAATGATATTTATAATTTTATTTATTAAAATCATGATATTTATTTATTTAGTTAATAAATTATAAACATAAAACAATTAGAATATTTATTTAAACTAAGAATTAAATTAATTTTTAAATGTCTATGCTAAAAAAATATATTAAACAATTTAATTTCAAGATATTTGTAAAATCATACATTTTATATTTACTTTTTATTAAAAAATTATTTTGATATCTTCGACTCACGTACTATTAATGACCCATGAACAACCTTCTTGCCCACCAAAGAAAGCATGTTTATTATGTCTTTTTAACGCCGTTTTCCCTATTTCTAATCGTGCTGTGCTTTTAAAGGCTTGCGTATTTAAAATTATAAACTCAGCCCCACCCATGTTCGTGTTTGTTGTATGATAATGTCTTTATAATGAAACATGGCTAGTTTTCCATTTTTCGATCTCTATTTAATCTGAAACTATTGAAAATTAAGATTAGCCAAAGTGCTTGAATTACAATCATACCAAAATAATATCCCTCAAAAAATCTCCTCACATAACTCCAAGCAGCAAAAGTCAAAAGTAATTAATATACATATAATCTACTGAAATTTTCAAATTGAATAATATTAGTATACAAAATAGCTGCAGAGTTTTTTACACCAAAAATCATTTCCAAAGTCGAAATAAAGAACCAAAGGGAATACAGCGGGTGAGTATTGTTTCTCCCAAAATTAGCTCAAACATCCTATGGATATTAATCTACCTGTTGCCCAAGCCATTATGGAGTTTCTTCACTTCATATGATACGGCAGGCATATGCGCGAAGGTATAGCCATGGCTAGATTTCGAGTACATTCAATCAAGTGATCCCCTATTGGCATCTTGTAGAAAACACTGAGATGCCTTGTTAAGATTTTCCCTTAACCATTGTTCATGAGCCAAAATGCACAAGAGCATTTTGCATGAACCAAAGGGAATCGCTTTTACTAGGGGGAATAACTGCTTTTGGTTTCTCCAGCTTCAAAACTGAATATAATACTAAAATCATCCTTTTCTGAATCTGGAACAATAAATCCATCAGAGAACCTCCAAATCTCATTAAACAATAGCATCCGCAAAAAGTTCTTAGAAGTAGGTAGTTGTGTGGTTTTTTGGGATCATGCTCAAAAAAACAAAATCCTATCAAAAGTGTATATGCATGTCCATAGCCTTGCCGTTGGTCTCTCTTTTATGGTACTGTTCAGAGAAATGATCTGATATGTGTAATTCCAGACACTAAACTATTAACTAAGCTTGTCCTTTCTCATCTACTGGAGTTTAGAATATTTAACCAACAAGCTTCTGCTGAGCCGTAGTGATAAAGGATTGACCGGCAAAGACAGCCATGTCATCTGTTTTTTTCACCAGTATTATTATCCTGCAAGACATACAAAGTACCATAATTTTTAATCTTGACAAATATATAATCAGACACCCAAGATTCTACCTCTAGTGGCAAAAATAGTCCAAATTCAAAACTGAATATTGAATTTCTAAAACAAGCACACGTTATAATTACAATTTCCTTGTGGAAATGAAAATGCAGGAAAGATTCTTGAAAATTTGTGAGACAATAGGCCAATAACCACAAAAAAGTAAGAATATCAGATACAATAATAAGGAAATCCAAAAGAAGTTCAGAGGTACAAAAATAAATGAAATCTCAAAAAAGCAAGAAAAATCACCACACGTATAACAACAGAGGTCTTGGAACAGAAACTAGCTTCATGTCAATGTGACTCTGCCATCAACTAGATGGCACTTTCTTTTTCATAAAGTTTTATCTTTCGTAACGGCTAGAATTCTTTTAAGAAAACATTAGGATTTGATTTCATGATAATAAAGTTGTCAGCTAATTTTAAGAGCTTAATTGTAGGAATCAATCACTGTAATTAAGGTGCTCTCTATTCTTAATTTCTTCCAATGCTTTAAAAAGGGAAATAATGGAGCTCCACTGTACAACAAAAATATAATTATCTCAATAAAAGTTTTCTTCATAAATCAGTTCTTGTAGTGTTCTTCTTGGTTGTTACATCTTTCTCTGTAATTCTTCTTTTCCTGGAACAAGAATCCTTAAACCAAGTAGCAACTTTTTCTTAGATCTATAGACATTAGTGGAAATGGCATTTTTTCAAGAAGCACAACAAATGTTTGACGTGGAAACTCTGAAGTCTAACCAAGAGAACACGGTTAAACATGTTTATGCTTCTGCGCTATAACATTAAACATGTTGCTTTTTCCTTTCTATTTTTACTTTGGGGGGGAAAATAAAAATTTGAGGATCCTTTTGTCTTATCTTACTGTCTCCACAAAAACAAACCAAATACAGTTTATTCCTTTAGGCTACGTTTGGAAGTCTGAATTGGATCGGATTAACATTTAAAATTAGATTGGATTAGATTACATTGGACTGTACTAGATTTTTTAGTGCTATCTTTTGTTTGGTATAATTTCAGACAAGACAATGCAATTTAATTTAATGAAATTAAAATAACTATTGTTGAATTTATTATTATTTTGAATAAATAACTGAATAACTTTTATGTCTAGTATTACATACTAGTTAAAATAAATTATTGAAGTAAAATTTTGATATTTAATCTTGAATTAAAAATAATTTAATGAATAAAAATTTGACATTAGTAGGAAATTTGGATTGTAATAAGATATTCTATCCTATTTAAACCACGTAAAAATGGAGATTAATAGTTCCATGAATTTTCAAATAATTTGGTAGTCTTGACACCAAACATGACTTTGGATTCAATTAAGTTTTTCTCTCCTCAAATTAGTTTAATCCCACCTCTTATCCAACAAGCAAACATAACCTTACTTTTAATTTTACCCAAACAAAAAATATGACTCACCGAGGAGTCAGGTTGTGCATCCTCTTTCCCTTTCTTGTATTGAGCGACATGCTCATAATACGCTTCCAGCTCTTTCTCCAACTTTTCAATGAACCAACCTGTATGCTCAAGGGACTGCTTGTACCTATACTTTTCCAGGGCCTGGAATTTACAAATAGGATTACAACTATTCGGTCAGCAATTGCACGAAAAAATGTTAATGCCCATCAGACCAAGCCAATTTCTAGACCGTACAAATGAGCACTCTGAAGCAGAACAGATTAGCTTGCCCAATTTAAGTTGGTCCACATACATCATCAGGTCATAGTAATGATATGTCAACTCTTATAATAAAGAAAGAAAGAAAGAAAGAAAGAGGGGAAAAAAAAAAGCTGATATGTTTCGAACATGCTTAGGATCTTCTATCAGAATTAACATCCCTGATATTCACTGACATGGATAATCATAATATAATTACTATGAACTAAGTTCAATGGTCTAAAAGAAGTACCATGGAACCAAACAGATTGCATGGGTTAGCAGAAACAAAAGGTAGTAAATTGTACCGTAAAAACATGCCATAAATGAGATGCATATCTCTGTATGTGGATATGGAGGTAAATGCATAATTCTGCAATACAAGGTGTTAGACATGAACACCTATGAAAAGATTATAATAGCGATAGCAATGCCTTCTCTTACAGTTCTAGGCCTGTCAAATAATAGTATCTCGACCATTTTCTAGACTGAAATATGAAAAAGCAACTGAGCGCAATGCTTGCTCAACTTCTTTGCAATCTACTAGGGAGTTTCATTGTAAGAGTTGCAGTCGCATTTGGTTTTCATGCCATCTTTGTGTTAGTCACCATCATCAATGTGTATCAGACATTTTAAGATAGAACAGAAGCTTTTTGTATTGGAGGTGGAAGGAAAATATTGTAGGGCTAGCATTAAGATAATTGAAAAGAGCAAATTTAGAAATTACTCTTTCTCAGCGTAGATGGGAATGTGCCAGGTGGATGGGAGAAAATTCATTAGAGCTCATTCAAGCCAAGTCAGACACAACTTATTTTAGGATTTTCGGAGATCATTCTACGCAAGTTCAAGTGTGGATAGAGAGGCATGAAAATAAACAAGGCTCTATAATCAGTATATTCAAGAATAAGGGAGGAAAGGGTGTGCAAAGAATTATTATTGCACAATGCAGAGACTCTCAAGGCTGGAGGAAATGGGCAGATAATTTATGGAGTTTGGTTAGAGGAGAGAAAATCCACAGGCAGGTGCTTTAAGAGGTCAAAATGGCCAGGAAGAAGAATTCGGCGACAACAGAATCACAAGTCCTATGCAGAATGTGTGACGTTTGGTTGGTAGGATAGAGCAATAGTTTGCAAGAGGTACAACTCCAATGATAAATGGGAAGTAATTCAGAAAGGGCTAGGAAGAGGATTTAAAGAAGCCTACAAGTTGCAGCTAATTCATGATGATAAAGCTGTTTTTATCAACCATAACCCTAAGGAACCAGAGAAGATGGGATCTATGGGCGTGTACAGATTGAGTGATAATCTTCAGGTGCACTTTAGGAGATGGTATCCAGCCATTAATAAAAGAAGAGAAAGGTTGACTCAAAAAGGAGGAGGGGTTGGAATCAATGGGTTACCATTTCCCTTGTGGAAGAAGGACGTTTTGAAAACAATAGGAGATTGCTGTGGAGGGCTTATAGAAATTCATCAAAGAACACTTGACGTGCACAACCTGGACGAAGCAAAAATCAAAGTAAGAAGAACAAGCTCTGGTTTTATTCCAGCAGTCATTACAACTGTTGAAGAAGTGAAAAATTGTACCCATCCGTCAGAGTAATAAAAAAGGATTCTACAGGTGATGATAGCACAAAAGTTTCATGCACCTTCAAACAGGTTGAAGATGAAGTGGGCAGTTAAAAAAAGACAGGTGGCAGTACAGGAAAGGTGAAGGAGAATAGTAACAAGCTACCAATGGGCGGTTCCAGCAATACCAGTGCAGAAGGAACAGGCCTGGGGATGAATCGCTGCAGAGGAATTAAATACTACAACCAGCCAACAGCATTTCAAGATTAAAAAAATCCCTCCAAATACATTCTTGTACTAGATATTTATAATTTGGGCCTAAACAAAAGCCCAGAGAGGCTCAAAGCACAAGTTTATAATGGAGAAACAGGTCCTTCAAGGATTTACTTGAGGAAATATCAGTTTATTACAAAAAAAAAAACCCTTGGGCCTTTTAAAATGAAAGTGCCCGACAACTTTGATGCCATTAACCCAAACCATGACCCTTTTTTCCAATCAATTAAGCATTAGATGAAAAGCAAGATTGTGAAGGTCTCAAAACCTAACTTGTGGTGTTAGAATTCTGATGAGGTTGAAGTGGCATCTCCAAGACATTCATTGCCAGAAAGAGAGCTTGAATCTGCTGATCAATTCAACAGAATGAAAAAACAAATTACAATGATGATCATGCGAATTTAGAGCAATGGGAGATGCAAGATTCACAAGTTGGGACTGTAATAGCAGATTCTGAGGATTTATAATTATATTTCATTTGTTATATTCTTATTATATATTATAATAATGTAAAGAAGACATCTTTATTGTGAGACCCATGAAATTTATTGCAATGATCATACAAAGTCAAATTTGTCAAACCACTAGCAAAGAACAAAAATTTGCGAACGCCAATATGGTGTTTTCTAATTTCCTTCACAAACTTTAAAGAAAGGAAATGATTCGTTTCTAGTTACTACAACGTTTTCCTAAAAAATGAGCCCACCAAACAAGTTTTACCCATTTTCCTTTTCACAAAACGAAAAATAACAAACTAAAAACGTCACCAAACGCACCCTAATTTTTCATGGGTCATTCCGGGTTCCTGTGATTCCCTTATTATGGAGAATCCCTTAGCTTTTGGTAGAGTAAAAAAGGCTAAAATTCTTTGGAATTGTGGAGGGGCAGCACTGTTTTGGGTAAGATGGGAGGAAAGGAATGTTCACAATTTTAAGGAGAGAAGTGTGGATAATGCTGAGGAACTGCAGGATAGAGTTCGTTTTCTTACTTCATGGGTCATTCATCCTTTTTCCTTTTACACCTAAATTGGGATGGGGTTTTGAAATAGAAAGTTATAACTAATTCTAACCTTGTATAGGAGTGATTAAGTATACTCCATATAGGAGTGATAGTCCTTGTTTTATGAGTGGACAGCTGTCCACCATTTGTTTTTACATCTTTATTAATATATTTTCCAATTTCTTATCCCAAAAAAAAAAAATGAACACCTATGTCTAGTAACTAAATCCCATCCCCAGTATGTGGGTAGGGGTCTGATTCCCATGTCTACTATACCATGCTCACGAGAATGCACTCATAGATGCCCAATTATTGGCCTAGAAATGTAGGAAGAATAGCATGCAATTTAGGACTATTTAAGAAATAAGACTGAGATTTTTGGGACTTGAATTAACTTTGTATTCTCAAATTCCAAACACTAATGACTAAAAGAATACATTTGACTTGAATTATTTCATGATTTGCTTCTCATTTTCTATTAGTATCTAAAATTATACAGGGGACGATTGGATTTTTCAGGCAGACTTAATAATTATGGACCAATACATATTGACTTTCGCACTTAGTTTTCTATGATTATCTCTGATTTTTAATTCTTACCTTTTCCCGTAGTTTCTATCTCTCCGCTCTTTCTCAGCGTTCCCTCTTTTCTTTCATTTTCACTCAGCACTAATTTGTAAAATTAGAGCACAACCACAAGAGAAATTGGCTTCACCTAGATAGGCTTTAATAGATACCCAAATATGTTCCTGCCTCATGTGAAGACATAAATATCCAATAGAAATCACAGTTTTCTACCAATCTACTGCTTTCACTATTAAGGCCCTATTTGGTATTTGGTACTGAGGTTGGACAGCTATAGCTTCACTAAGGATATGTTTGGTGCATTGCATTATGGGGTATTAAAATATTGCTCACACTAAATTAATGCTAGTGCTACATTTGGAAGAACATGGGAATGGGTTAAAGGGGAATTTTATTTTTATTTTTTTGCTTTTGCTTTTGCTTTATAATAATAAGAATAATAAATAAATAAATATAACTTTTTAATTTAATATGATATTATATAATATGTTTATTTTTATTTTTACATTATAATTTATTAATAAATTTATAATTTATTATAACTAATATTAAATATTTAAATTTGAATAATATTAATTTAAAATTAATAATAATATAAAATATTAATACAATTTAAATATATTAATATAATATATAATTTAAATTAATCACAAAAAAACTACAGTACAATGTAGCACCAAATATTATACAAATTGTTATAATACAGTGATAATGTAATACAACATAATACAATACATCAGCATTAAAATAATGCAATACACCATAATACAATACAATGTGCCAAACGCATCTTAAAATATTTGGCAAACACTAGTTATTGTAACTTGAAAGCTAAGTTAATTTAATCTCACATTTGTATGATGAAAAACTATGATATCTTTATTTTTTGTCAAAATTATTAAAAGTCAAGTTCACCATACATTATCAACTTTTATTTCATAGTTATACCTACTTTTCCACAATAGTTTAAAAGTTACAGCGCCTTAATACCAAACGAGGCCTATGTTCATTTGATAAAGCAAGTTGTCGAACAAGAATCTTTCAATCATCTATTTTATTTTCATGACAAGTGGGGCAAGAGACAAAAGAGAATGAGCGAAAAAGGACAAACTGCCGAGAATAAGCAAAAAAGAATGCCCTACCAAACCCAACGAGGAGGGGGGAAAAAAGAAAAAAGAAAGAAAGTATGCATCTTTGTGTTCAAGAGCTAAGTTTTTGCAAGTATTGATTTATCAGCACAAATGTCTTTCGCGTCTTTCTCTGACTGGAAAATTGTGCTATTGCTATCCAATAGGAATCCTTCTAATTTACACTCTAACTAATGATGCAGCTCTGTTCAGTATAAAATTGGTGTCTTACAATTAAACCTTCTAAGGTATTACAATCAAACTATCATCTGGAAGAAAAATGAAAATTCACAGCTCCAAGACCATAGATAAAAAGGATGAGTAAACATAAAAAATACAGCAAGTAAACAGATAAAGACTATCCACAAGAAAAAGAAGAAATTTACCTTGTCTTTAGATAAGGTATCTGGAGGGGAAATAACTTCTGGCTGCACATAGTTCTTTCCACGATAAAATATTATAGTATTGCTCGGATTGATGTCAATCACAATGCCTTTGCTCAGTTGAGCAAGCACTTCAGCATACTCATGAATTTTCCCTGGCTCGCAGGGTTTGCAAACAACCTTCACCGTTTCATGCTTCTTCCAATGAAGATGCATATTAAGAACAACACCTCCAAATACTCCCCGTCTTCCAACTTGGACATAATTCTTCTTTTTCTCACCGGTACGTTTTAAGTAGTGCCTCTCTTCGTCGGTTAAAATTTCAGGATCATATGCTTCAGCCGGGGCTTTCGGAAGCTCAAATTTGGTCAACTTCTCAATGAGCCATGCTTCCTTACGTTTTGCCTGAAAAGTTTACAGAAGAATGAAAAAGGTAAAACTAATAATTATATGGTGTACTAACACAAAAATAAATCAAACTAAAGAAATCTAAATGAATAAATTAATTAGTGAGGTCAATGAGAAAGCTCAAACCCCCAATAAGATCAGAATATATGTTCCTGTTTTTCCAACATGCAAAAACAGTTTCAAGAAATAAATTACAAGCTATCCTTCACAAGAAACAAACTTTCATGATTTATTCAGAGATCAGATGCAAAAATCTACCCCCAAACAACAACCAAAAAAATGAAAATGATAATTCAAAGATATACTGGAGCAGCAGTAGCTAAATCATGTTAATATACATTGGGTGATGCTGACGCCGCAGTTGTAATTCTAATGTTTTCAGCAGAACATAAACCTGAATAACTTGCCAACCTTCTCAAGTTTGTATCTGATCCTAACTTCTGGACTTGGAGAATTAATCTTCTTTTTAGCCTTAAGACGATAGAACCTGAGTTCGTTCCTCTTGGCCTTCTTCGACATCTTCACTCTTTTAGTCCCCTTCTTCTCTTCCTTCAGCAACCTATTTCCATCACACTGCTTATTGAGTGAAAACCTTACAGTCTCACCATCTGCCTTGACCCCAACTGACGCATTTCTCATATATCTAACATGTAGCCATTTTCCATCAGGTATTGATAGTGCCCGATAACTTGGCTGGAAATGAAGAGACTTGGCAAATGCAGAGGCTCTACACAGCAATGGGATCACGTTCTCACGGTGAACAAGACCATCGAACAATACTAAAGAGACCCTGCACAAAGGGCACTTATTATTTCCAAATGACATAAAAAATTGGCACTTGTGTTTCTTACTTGATACTAACGATAAAAGAAAGATGTAACAAAATCCATGGAACTTGAGGAGATGTGAGTTCTTAATTTGTAACTGAATCAACTGAGTTTTTACTACCTTGCTTACAAACTAATAAACAATTTGTTTAATTCTAAAAGAGATAATGCAGCATATACATTTTAAACAACCACAAATGATGCTATATCAAACAAATAAATAAATAAATAATAGGATCCAGATATTCACCTTTTGAGAGATTGTGGGCTTGCACGAATAACTGATGTCATTGAAGCTCCGTAGAACATAGCATTAAATTCGAAAAAAAAAACATAAAGGTGAGCCTCTGCCTGCAAAATAAACAAAGCAACCATCTGCTCTATTGTGGACTACAAAGTTTTAATTCATTTTTGCAACCAATTTTAAAGAATTGTGAAATTTATTGCACAAAGCCAAGATGACATCGTGAATCGACCTACAGGAACAAACAAAACAAGAGAATGGTCAATTGACAAGCACTCAGCAATTCACCAAGTAACTCAATATTTAAACCCTAAGCATATAACTCTAATAATTGTAAACCCCAGGCCCAGACCCTATATTTGGGTATAGCGTATACTGCTGTATAGATGCTATGAAAATACCTCTATTCGGTGAAAGCAGCAGATTGGGGATGACGTGAAGAAGCAGCAGCGCCAGCTGTTGGTTGATCTTAACTGAGGGTAATTTAGAAAACGTGCATCGAAAGGTATGTGCAATAGAATTTCTTTATATCATAACAGCGGTGGACCAACTATTTTTATTATTATAAGTCGATTATAACTTAGGACAAAACCATGCTGCCCGTCGTACCAAACACTCAATTTTGACATTTTCTTTAGCAGCCCTATTATTTTCTATAAATAATAAAAACTATAAGTTTAAAAATCTTACACAATAAGCGCAAATTAAAATATAATAATTTTAAAATTCTAAAAAATTTATTTGACATTTTCTTCAGTAGTCGCTGCTATTTTATGTAAATAATAAAAATTATAAGTTTCAATAATTTTAGATACTAAACCCAATTAAAATATAATAATTTTAAAATGATTAAAAAAACTTTTAATTTTTAATCTCTATCTCCTTCTCAATCAATCCGTCTTTCTTTAAATCTTAATTTATTCATTCTCAAACGTATAATTCTTCTAAAAATATAAAACAAAATAGAGATTTTTAATCACATAAATTAGATTAATTTCTTAAACACAAAACCTCATAAAAAAAAAATAATGCTTGCATTCTCTTAAAAGATATCTATTGTGCTTATGTTTTCTTCTTTCTCAATGTAATAAGAAAGGAGTTGCATCTTACTTTCTATAATAAGATGTAAACAATTAGAACTTGATCAATGTGGTTAAAGATGGTAGGATAGACTTATTTTACTAAAATTTTATCCTAATATAGTATTTGGCATAAATAAGTAAACTAAGAATAATACAGTTTGGACCTACTAAATTATCATGTGATAATGATATTGTTACCTCATAGAGACGTCTAGGATAAATTTTTTAACAACAAGAGATAAAAAGATTACGTTAGAAGCCTTAAAAGTTAGTTAATCTTAAATTTTTTTTTAAAGATAATTATCCCATAATCAATTTTTTTAAGTTATTATTCATTCTTTACAATTTTAAATTTAAATTTCATTTTTTACACCTTTAAATTCAAGTAATAGAATAAATATTATACAATTTATTTGTTATCACATTAAGTAAATAATTGAGATTATTTTTCTAAATATTATCTCAACTTCATATACGTGATAAGGTACAAGTAATTTTATAAAATTTCAAATTTGCATGTAGAAATCTATTATTTTGAAAATAGCATTTATAAACTCCATAATGAAACTTAAATTACCATTCAATTACTTATTTAATATTTATTTATTTTTCATTTTTATATTGTCAAAACTTATATAAAATATTATCTCAACTTCATATATGTGATAAGGTATAAGTAATTTTATAAAATTTCAAATTCGCATATAGAAATCTATTATTTTGTAAATAGCATTTATAAACTCCATAATGAAACTTAAATTACCATTCAATTACTTATTTAACATTTATTTATTTTTCATTTTAATATTGTCAAAAGTTATATAAAACTTTGTCCAATCCTATATTAAACTAAACACAAGATGACAATATTGTAATCCAATTGGATGTGGAGAATATTTTAGCAGTTAAAATAATCCATCCATATTTTTAATACTTAATTATGCTCATTTACTAAATTACCCTTGATCCATATAAAGATAATAAAATGTTTTAATGGACTTATTTGTAAAAATTTTGAAAACTAACATTTCCTTATAATTTTTAGAAAAAATGAGGGGCTGCAACGTTAATAAACAAGTAATTAAATCCTTGCCGGAGTAACTTTTGCAACTCTTGAGTTAAATCTAATGGTTGGAACACAAAAGGACAAAAAATGGGATACCAAATCAGTATAACTTAAGGTTATTTGCGATTATTTTTAGAAAGTTAAAGTAATTTTAAAAAATTAAAAAATAATTTCAATATTTGTTAAATTTTGAAAAAATTAAATAATTTTTAAAATTTAATTTTGGGAATTAATTTACCCTTATTACAATTTCTTATATGTCCTCGCATTTATTATAAAAATTCAAAATTATTTATATTTAATTAGAAAATAAAATCAAAAAATTTAAAGATTAATATTATTATCAGTAATATTGAGATAACAAAACAAACAAATAAATAAAATATTTATTTAGTTATCAATTATTACATTTATACAAAAATATTTTATGATATACTTATAAATGTGTAAATAAATTTTATATAATATTGTGTCCATTTCAGTAATTTAGATTTTTATAATTATTTAATAGTAAGATTTATTAAATACAAATTTACAGCACTTTTAAAAAAATTTATTAAACATTTAACTTTTTTTTTCCATAACTGATTATTTTTATAGCACATCTAATAGTAATAGTTTTGAAAACTACAACATCATCAAATTAGCCCTTAATAACGGAGTAGTTACAAAAATTATTGATTTGATTTAAGGTTAGTTTGGTAATATTATATCTTGTAAAATAATTGTTGTTAGCAATACAGTAGAAATAATTAACTGTAAAAAAAAAATCAATTACAGCTATGAGTTTTAAAGCTAGTGTATGCATTTAGTAAATCTTATTGTTAAACTATTGTACGAATGTAAATGTCTAAATTGGATATAATGTTAAATAAAATTTATTTAAACATTTGTAAACATGTATATAAGATATTCTGTTTATTGTGTACATATCAAAACTGATAATAAAATAAATATTTTATATTCTTAATTCTTTATTTTGTTATTTCAATATAATTATTAGTAATAATAATCTGTTTAAAGTTAATGATTTTATTTCCTATTTAAAAGGGTTATTTTAGAGTTTCTGTTCGGTTCGGTTCGGTTCGGGTTAGCGTACGAAATCCGAATAGGTTGAAAAATGCAACGCGATCAGTTTTTATTTTGGTTCGGGGTGAATCCGAACCAAAATCAAAACCCGATCGGCTTAGCCTATATATAAACAAATATGCACCAATGTTGCTTCCTTTCCTTCAAATCCCTAATTCCTCTTCTTTGCCCTTTCACATTTGTGCTCCACAACAGCACACCCAGCACGTAGCAGTGAGCACAGACACACACACGTCATACCCATGTGACGATGCCGTTGTTGATTCCGTTCAAAGTACCGACGTTGCAGGCTTGCAACTTCTAGTCCTTCCTCCTCCCTTGAGTTGATTTGGTTCCTCATTCAAGACTTCAAGCTACTGTCGCCTTGAGCCGATCTTGAATCGTTTGCGTCCGCTCCGACTGCTGCCGTCACTGCCTCCGGCTTCATTCACGGTAGTCAGCTACACAAGTTTATGTATGCGGTTCCAAATGGTATATGAATGGTTGTTTGTAAATCAATCTTCTTTTAGGCATGGGTAAGAGGCATTACTGGCACTGAAACTGTTCAATCTTCCTTTGTTTAACGATTGGTTGTAATTGTTCCTGATTCGATTTCTTAACCTTGAAATTTTTGTTGTATTGAGTGTTAATGGTGATGGGTATTAATGTATTATATATGTTGTCATTTGGTGTCATTTTTGTTTTCATTTTTGCATCTAGAGTTGGGTTGGTGTTTGATTTTGGAATTTTAGGCACTGCCTGGGTGGGATTTGATTCATTTTGAAATTGAATTAAATTTTGGAAGAGGTTGTAACCCAAATTAGAATCCAAACCGAAATCTTGGCCTGTATTTTCAATCCGATCCAACCCCAAATTCGAACCCAAACCGAACCGAATTAAATTTAGTAATTCGGTTCGGTTCGGTTCGGTTCGGGTTTGTGTTTCGAACCTGATTTGGTTGAATTCTCCAACCCGAATGGTTTGTAACCCAAACAACCCAAACCGAAAAACTAATTTTTTGGTTCGGTTTACAATCCGTTCAGGTTTGAGAATTCAACCCAAACGATTTGAAAAGCTATTACGGCTCGGTAAGGTTCGGTTTTAAATTCATTTCGAGTTTGGTTTCAGATTCGGGTTTGGGTTTTCGGTTTCAATCACGGTTTAGATTGTAATTTGAGGTCGAATTGTACTCATTCTACAGAAATACAGAATATAACACACAGAACAGCTTTAATCACACTACAAAAATGAATACAAATATATTCAATCCAATAACCTTGCAAAGTATATGTCCAAAACATGAGGTTTTCAGGCCTGTTTTATTCATAATCCTCAATCCCAAGCTCAAATTTGAGAGCAACACGAACATGCAAAATTTAGAAAGCCAAATCTCAAAAAGAAGGAAAAATAAATAAAAAGTGATAAGCCAAAAACACCACCATCACAAGAATTACATAAGCACAAAACAAGAAAACCCCATAAAATTTTCAACAATATATCTTAAGCCCAAAATGCTACAATATCAAAATTCTCAACCAACAAAGATACAAATTTTACGCACCCAAAATATTCTACAGCAAACTAAGAATCAGGAATCAAAAGAAAAAGACACAAACCCAGAAGAAAGAAAGCCAAGAGAAGCAAGAACGAAAGAAATAAAAAGGACAAACCTTTAAATATAACCCGATGAAGACGAGAGTGAAGGTCGACTGCCGCTGTGCTGCGAGAAAGTGACCACTGACAAGACGCGATTGACGGCCGAGAATGACGACCGGTGACAGCGTAGTGCGGTTGAGTGGCTGACGGCAGTTGAGAATTGAGAGTAAAGAGAGATGAGGCTTACCATAGGGTTTCCAATTTTGAGGGGGATCGGGTTTGATTGCTAGAAATTTAGGTTTTTTTTTACTTTTTCTAATGTAACCCGGTCGGGTTTATTGTTCGGTTCGGTTTTAACCCGAACAGAATAGAAATCTGATCGGTTATTATAAAAATATCGAAATACTTTTTGGGTTTCGTTTGCTTTGGTTCGGTTCAATCCGAACTTCAGTTTAATTCGGTTCAATTCGAATTTTAATTTAGTTCGGTTCAATCCGAACCAAATATTCATATTTCATTAACACAATATTTGATTACATAATAAATAAATCTATCAAAAATGTTATTTAATATTTAACATTATTCATGTATTAATCTTAGTAAAACATAAAATAATTAAAATAATTTATGATAGTCTACACTATGTGAGAATAAATATAATAAAAATCTCACATAAAAATTAAATAAGGAGAGGGTTCAAGTCGGATCATGAAAAATATGAACATATTTTGGGTAAGTTAATAAGTTGAACAAAAACTAAATTAAATAATTAATCTGCCACGTTTGATAGGGTTTTTTTTCCCTTACACTCATGTACTCAATTGTTAAAAAATTGACACTTCAGTTTCATGGTTGCTAAACGATAATCATCAAATTGTAGTAATGAGCTTATTTTCTAAATTAGAAAATTAAACATTAATTTGGATCAAAAGTGATCAAAGAACAACAATCAAAGTTAATCAGAGAGTGGCTAAAAAATTGTAAAAAGTGGAAGTCACTTGCTTGAAAGCATAATCCAAAATATGATGCAACTCCAAGACTTGTTTTTATTACCCAAAGAAATACATCTTTAAGGTAACGTTTACATTTTGGAAGGAGTGAAAATCTTGAGAAATGGAAATCCTCCGATTAGAAGTGTGGAGTGAGACTATGGGTAGGAATAGGTTGTTTACTTACACTGGAATAAGAGTATGAAATTGAAATTGAAATCCAATTTATGTGTTTAAATAGTCTTAGATTGGGAGTAAATAAATTCAAATTATAGTTTTTAATTACAAAATTAATGAAAACATGTATTTGAAAGATAACATATTTATTTTATTATATTTTTAATAATTATTATTATTAATATTCTTAATTATGTAAATCAAAATTTTTTATTAATTTTAATTTCAATTTTAATTATGTAAATAAAAAATTATTATTAGAGCAACACAAATGAAACATTATTATTAATAATAATATAATACAAAATTAATATTTTCTTAGAATAAAATATTGATTATTATTAATTACTAATATTAAATAAATATAATACTATTATTTTTAAATAAATATAATAATATTATATTTGCAAATAAAAATAGTATATAATAATATTATTAATTTGCTATGAGCGTAATAATATTATTTTTATGTAATTTTAACTTAGAATCAATGTAAATTATTATTTTTAATAAATAAAATTTATAAAATGATATAATAATATTATTTAAATAAATATTATTTTATTTTATTTTATTTTATTAAATATTATTTTTTATTAAATATTATTTTTTTATAAAATATAAGGGTAAAAAAGATAGGGAGGAGTGGATTCTCATTCCTACCTCTCCCCAATGGAATGAAAATCTCATTCTCCACTCCAAAAAAAAGTGAGTCCCACAAAGTAGGATTCTCACTCCCCTTTAAAATTAGTAAGTAAATATTAGAGTGGGAAGAATTCAGACTCTTCACTCTCACTCTAAAAAGTAAACACTATATAAATTTGGAAAACTTACAATAATAAGAATAAACGATAAGAATATGTAATAAAATTAGTTCATAGAGAAAAAGACATCTACACCTCAAGATTTAAAAAAATAGTGATATACACTCCCAAGTTTTCAATAAGGAACATCAAAACCCATTTTTTACTATAATATTTTTTGGCTCTATTAATTAAAAAATTTGACCAAAATGTTTTATAACAAATAAAAATATAATATTAAAATAAATGTAACAATACATAAATATAAAAATAATTCAATATTTAAAAGAAATTTGATACTTTACAATCTTATATTTTATTAAACTGAATTTTATAATAAATAGAACATAATATTAAAATAAATATATAAAATTTTGAATTATTTTCAATATTATATAAAATAATTTTAATATATTAATACATGAGATATATTTTATTAATTTTAAAATATATTTAACCCCAAGATTTATTTTAAAATTTATAATAAATATAAATATATTATTAAAATAAATATAATAAATTATATTTTAAAAATTATTTTATTTATTAAAAATTCTAATAATATTAGTTTGCTAGACAAATTACAGTATTTGAATTATATTTATATTTATCAAAAAATTTTAAGGTCAATTTTTTAGTTATTATCTATAGAGGGTATGATAATCAAAAAGGAGTTTTGATGTTACTTATTAAAAACTTTAAACTTAAGGGTGTAGATATCATTTTCCTAACTCATGCTGCACTAACAATTAATTAAAAAAAGAGAAAAGGATGCATACACCTCTAAGATTTAGGAAAATCATTAGGAGTGGGCAAAAAAGGCTGATTAATCAAAAACCGAACCGAACCGAACCATTCGGTTTGGTTTAGTTTTTTTGTAGTTTTTTTACATCCCAAAAACCGAATTAGTAATATAATAAAATTAGTAAAATCAGTCGGTTTAGTTTTCAGTTTAAAAAAAAAATCGAAAAACCAAACCGACCATCAAATAAACCGAACGTCAAAACAATCCCTAATTTAAACACATTCTTCTGATCTTCACTCTTCAGCCGAAAACCGAAGCGGAAGCACCTTCACCGCTGGAATCTCGCCCCCGCTGCTGCTGCTGCTCGTCCTTCACAAATCTGATTTGCCGCCGCTGCTCGTCGCTGGCCCTCAACCCTGCTGCCACTGTCACCTGCCGCTGTCACCCACTATCAACTGTTGTTGCTGTTACGGTGCTCCCCTGTTGCCATCTGACTGTTGTTGTGAGGTTTTTTTTTTTAACACTACGATCACGTATTGATTTCTCTCTTTTCCTCTTTAGCCATTCTGGGTTCTTTTGTTTTGGTCAACAAAATCTCTCAGCAGAACAAAAATTAATTTCTCTCGCTGCCGTTTTTGTCTCATTTCTCTGGTTTGTTCTGTTTTTGCAGAGAACTTGAGCTTCTACTGGCGTAAAAAGGTAATCAGGCAAGAATTTATTATTATAATTGGTGAGGATGATTTGAATTTAATTGCACGCCATCAGCCAGGCCAGCTACAGCAGCAAGAGTCCTTTCTGCACAGGTATTTGTGTGTGGATCTATATATAATTGATTAATTTCTCCAATAAAGGATTACTGGAGTTTGTCGATCTCTTATCTTCCAAGCTTCCACTTATAAGGTGTTACTGAAATGCAGGATGATTTGTGTTCGACTTTGTTATGTTTGTAGTACTTGGCTTTCATGCTTTTGTAGCACCATTTTCTTAATATGTGCGTAGATTATAATTTGGGGTGGACTCCAGGTACATGTATTTATAGAATGACTTAGAAATTAATTGATACTTGTTTGGAAATTTACTCCCACAAACGACATTTTACTATTCTGGAAAGAGAAAAGAGCCTCACTAGGGGTTGGGGTCTCGAATTGGCCTCGTCAGCTTGATTGTACGTCTTAACACCAACTTCAGTCTTCACTTTTCTCTCAACGTCAGATGAACGTTCACGGTGAACCCCATTGTTTGAACAATTTTGATTTGGGAGTTAATTGATGTTTATTGCTTTTGTAGTTTTGTTCAAGTTTAAAAGACTTTTTACTTATTTATTTTGATTTGAACTTGTTATTTGAATATGTTATGTGTTCTTGAACATAATTTGAGACATATTTTGATTTTTTGTTTGTTAACTTTTTATGTTTGTTGTAGATTTATTAATTTAAGGTTTTAAATTTAAAAAAGCCCAAAATAGGTCCAATAGGCCCATAATCGAAATAATCGAACCGAATCGAATCGAATTATTTCAATTAATCAAGTATTTGATTATTTTGGTTATTTGATTAATCGCGATTATGATTTTAAATCGTAATCGAACGATTATGAAAAATTTAGTAAAAAACCGAACTGAACTGCTCTCACCCCTAAAAATCATCATAAAAGCTCCAAATTTTCAAAAAGAGATATTAAGACGTCTTTATGGCCATAATACTCTTTGAATATAGTAATTAGAAAATTAATTTCAAAATTTTTTAATTAATACAAATTTAATATAAATAATATAATTTATCTGGTAAATTAATAATATTAAATTATTTTTAACATTTAAAATACTATTAAAATTTTAAATTATTTATTTATTTTAATAATACATTTGTATTTATTATAAAGATTTTAAATAAATCTTTGGCTTAAATAAATTTTACAATTAACAAAATATCTCCCTATGAATAATGTTAAAATTATATTTTATATAATATTCAAAATAATTTTAATTTTAATTTATTTATTTTAATATTATGTTTCTATTTATTATTAAAACTTACTTTAACATAATAAAATAAGTCGATTGTAAAATATAAAAATATTTTTAAAATTTTTAAATTATTTTAAAATGTATATATTATTAACATTTATTTTAATGCTATATTTCTATTCATTATAAAATTTTGAGAATAATTCTTTAAAGTTTATAGAGTTAAAAGATATTATAATAAAAAAAAGAGTATTAGTGTTTCTTATTGAAAATTTAAGAGTCTTTAAAATCATTTCTCCAAAGTTTAAAAGTATGTGTAAGTGTTTTTTTTCCTCAAAAGAAAGAATATAGAATATATGTAGGAACAGTAACTGATTAAAGTACATATTATGTCATAGAGTAATGATACACTACCTGCACCTGGACAGAAAGACCCTATGAAGCTTCACTGTTCCCTGGGATTGGCTTTGGACTTTTCCTGCGCAGCTTAGGTGGAAGGCGAAGAAGGCCTCCTTCCGGGGGGGCCCGAGCCATCAGTGAGATATTACTCTGGAAGAGCTAGAATTCTAACCTTGTATCAGGACCTACGGGCCAAGGGACAGTCTCAGGTAGATAGTTTCTATGGGGCATAGGCCTCCCAAAAGGTAACGGAGGCGTGCAAAGGTTTCCTCGGGCCGGACGAAGATTGGCCCTCGAGTGCAAAGGCAGAAGGGAGCTTGACTGCAAGACCCACCCGTCGAGCAGGGATGAAAGTCGGCCTTAGTGATCCGACGGTGCCGAGTGGAAGGGCCGTCGCTCAACGGATAAAAGTTACTCTAAGGATAACAGGCTGATCTTCCCCAAGAGCTCACATCAACAGGAAGGTTTGGCACCTCGATGTTGGCACTCTTGCACAATTTTATTTTGTACAAACTGATGCGACATGATAAAATTGGTTGAATTAAATATCTCTTGGCTCACATGATTTCTTTATATTATTTTATATTTTTATTCAATCAATGAATGAATAACACATCAATTTGTACAAGATAAATTTGTACAAGAGTTTATGGCAATATCATCGTATCACACTAGTCCCTTTTGGTGTACGTTGAGAGAGAAAGATGAACTGCCATTTCCTTTCTGCGAGTATTTGAAAATCTGAAGAAGTCGAATGGCCATTATTTGGGTTCTAGTTCTGAGGAGAGAGAACACAGTCATCATGATCGTCCTAGAAAGATAAGACACGGGTATAGTCCACAGCTAGCACATGATTCATCATGGCCATGGCGAAGACTTTGTTAAACTTTATTTTGCTCTTGGTCTTGATGATGCTCGTGCAGGTGAATATTTGAAAACTGCCATCATCGGGTGTGAATGTGGTGGAGTAAATCATGTATCAACTTTGATCTTGTTTTTAATATTAGTTGTTGCTCTCGCGTTCTTCTCGTTTTAGTTTCTGCAAGCGTGGTAGAATAAATCTTGTAAGAAAACAAAAATTGTCAGTTCCCGTAGTCTCTGGCTTGATGATGATTGTGATCAAGAGGCTCGGGCTTTTCTTTAATGATTAGGCGAGTTGGTACTAATTTCGTCGATTTCCTTCTTTTCATACTAATTAATTTCCCTATGTAATTTACTTTGAATTATAAATCAAATATGATTATGATGAATCATATGGGGCATGACTGATGAAAATCTTTCAGAAACAATGTAAAGAAAATAAATTTCACTCTTATTAATTCATGAACACAAAGGTTCAATTTGTACGAATATTTTAAAATTGAAATATGAAAAAGAAATAACATAATTAATATAATTTGAGAATAATAATTTATTAATAAAGATTCAGTCAATTAATATTTCATATCAATAATTAAAGTTAAGACAATCAATCATTTGATTAATTATTTTATTTCCATCAATATATATACTTTTTTTTTGTTATAAATTTGAGCTTCTTGTACAAATAATTTTTCTTAAAACAAATAAAAAGGATTTCCTAATAAAACAATTAAGTTTAGAAACCAAGGTTAGCTAAATCAAATTAGGAATTCTTAAGCATCGTCATATCAGATGGAGATGAATATCCTCCAATCATGAAAAATTACAATCAACTTACAATCACAAATTTCAATAAATTTGAGATAGTTTTAATTAAAACTATGGGAAATTATCAGCCATATATCCTTAAATGACATTAATATCAAATGTGTGTGAACACTTTTTAAGTGTATAACTCGTATATCCTAAATTGACAAAACACTTATGCCGTCCACCAATCCGTTAACTTCCGTTTACAAGCGCTGATATCATAAGGATAATCTAGTCTTTCAAGATGGACGAAACTTTGATAAAAAAACGACATGTCATCCTATTTACCTAGTGAAAAATGACATATCATATAATATATTGATAAAAATGACATGTCATCCTATTTATCGGATAATTGTTAATAATTGCTAAAAAAAACTATTTTACAACCGAATCTATTTTTCAAAATTTAACCTACATTTTTTAAGATCTACTCCTCCAAGCTCACACTGGAATTTTTTATGATATAATATGTATAATTGTAAATAATATATTGTTAATAATTTTTTGTGGAATAATATGGATATTTTTTATGGATAACTATTAATAATATGTACCATTAACAATTTATTTTTTTAATCAAAAAATGTATTGTTAATAACAAAATAAAAAAATTATGTATTGAAAATTTACTTTAATTTTTAGGATAAATTTATTTTTTCACCTCATTTTGAGTTTTAAGGGCAAAATAGTTAATTTGCCACAATTCTATTAACTTTCTAACGGAAGTTAACGGATTGGTGGACGGCAGAAATGTTTTGTCAACTTAGGGTATACGAGTGATACACTTAAAAAATGTTCACACACATTTGATATTGGTGTCATTTAATGGTATATGCCTGATAATTTCCCTAAAACTATTAATCCAACTCTACAGTTCATTTAATCAGGTTTCTGGGAGATACCCAACAAAACTCAATTGTACTGGTTTTTTAGGGGGTACCCAACGGAACTCCAATAGAATAATTCAATACATTCTAAATTATCTTAAACGATGTAGTATTTATCTATTGGTTCATGAGATAATACAATTAATGCACTCTGATATTTTAAAAAATTACCAACCACTTAATAAATGACACGTATTTTAGGATGAAATTTAGAATAAAAAAAGAGTTAGACTATTGGCACCACTTCATTAATCTTATAAAACCCCTATTATATTACAATTACATTTAAGGACAAATATAAATAGAATTAAGTCATTTATATTTTCTTTTTCTCTTCAATTTTATTTTGCTTGCATAATATAAATATATTTTTATTATCATTAAAATAATCTGAATTTAAGAAGTAATATTTTAAGCCAAAACAAAATTCTTTTAATAAACATAACAACTTAATTAAGATTCAATACATTAGAAAAATAAGTTAAATAAAATTTTATCCTACCGCAAATAATTTTTTAAGAATTCTCAAACTAATTGCTAAACGAAAAATTTATGGTGAGATAAAATTGTATTAGACCTATAAAATATTCATTATTTTCTAAGTATAATATTTTTCTTTTTTTAAATCTTTTAAATTAATTAATAAAGAAAGTTTGTAGAGAGGAACACAAATATTAAGACTGAAAGAGTGAGAAAAATATTAACAACTAAAAAATTCATAAATAAAAAGAGTGTTCATTTAGAAAAAGAAGAAAGTATTTTTGGCATTAAATGAAATATAATTGAAAAAGGGATTTCAATAAGATTTTGAAGGGGTGCTAATAATTCGACTCTAAAAAAATTTAGTGTCTATCATTACTCATCTAGATATTCATGTTATAATATGTATCTAGAAACTAATATAACTGACCAATAGTTACCATAAAATATAAAGAATTTCATAATTTGTAAAAAATCCGAATTGTGGATTAACTAATAGCTGAAGTGAAAGCTCAAAAAATAAATTGATTAATTAAAATATAAAATAATTTGTGGATTTTCTTTCTTATCAGGCAAGACAACCATGACAATAGTCAATAACCACAATTATTGTGAGCAAAACATACTTCTTGATTTTCTTCAAAGTCTTGGGCTTGTATAATCAACTTCTCCTTTTGATCTTCAACCACTTGGCTTCTGATACTTATTGTCAATAGTCGCCATCCGAGCTTTCTTTTCATCATCATTTAGTTTCATGGTGTTTCTCTCTAGTTCTCTTCTTAGCCTTAGCCTTATTAGCTTTATTAGCCTCTGCTTCACGATCTATCTTGCCTAAATTGCTTTAATATTATTATGAGGATAATCAATACTCTCCTTTTCATCAACATTATGATTATGTTCTTGATGAATGATGATCATCTTCAGGAAAAGAGGTGCCCAACTAAGCTTCCTGCTTTCTTGAGAGCGTCGAATAGTATCCTCATCTTCTTCTCTTGCTTCATCACCCTAGCCCTTTCGACGAGCCTCGATATGTCGGCATCGCCTTTGTCACCATTTAATTAGTAGACCAAACGAGCACTAACCCTAACCTTAATTATAACCCTAGCTGCTTTTTTCTTTCATTTGCTTTTAGAACCAAAAGTTTTGCTTCATTGCGTGTATAGGTGGGCAATAATGTACAGAATGCATGTGGGGTATTTATAGTAATAATGTTATGTGAAGCTTTGATACAAAAATCCGAGTCCTCTAGTATAAATTTTCTACATGACTTTTTTTATTTGCTTTCTCTTTTTTTTTTGTAATTATTCTTTTTCCATTTTAATTTTCATATATGCATGCATGTTGATTCGGATCTATAGTTATCTAATGCTTCTGCAAAATTAAATCAAGTTCTTTAGGATTAAATCCCATAATGCTGCTTGTGTTCTTCGTAACGATCTGTTTGTGCCCATCTGCCCATGCATGGTTTGCAATCTATTATCAAGTTGAAGAGCTTGTACCCGACATTTTATTAGTGGTTAACATCAAAGAATAATCTGTTGGGATTATGTGCTTTTTTAAAGCATATTAATTTATTTTCTGATTAATAAAATATTTGAGATATTTTCAATTGCATAAATATATTGAATAACTTGTCAAAGTATATTGAGATATTTTCAAGTGTAGACATGACTTCCCCAACGGATAACTTGTCAAAGCGATATTAGATTATCGTTACAATAAATTAAAATACATTTATTATTTTTTGCATTTTTATCATTTATTGTGAATATTATTTCAAAGTGTTTATGCATGTCTATTTTTTTTTTTTCAAAAAATGTGTTCCATCAACCTATTATTAATTGTCCTTGTTAAAAATGAACTCACTGGCGAAAATTATTTAGATTGGAAACGCAATCTATTTAATATTCTCACTGTTAAGAGCTACAAATATGTGTTGACCCAGCTTTGCCCTTCAGAACCAACGTTATACGATTACAGAAATCAGAGGGAGCTTTATGAAAAATGGTGCGAAGCTAACAAAATGTTAAGCGCTATATATTGGCTTCGATTTCTGTGGAACTGCATAAGAAACATCGGAGCATGGAAATGACCAATGAAATAATGGCTAGTTTTCATCAGATGTTTGGACAGAATACTCATTTTGCCAGAGATGCAGTGTTAAAACGTATTACGGACACTAAGATGGAAGAGGGTACAAGAGTTCGTGAACATGTCCTCAAAATAATAGACTATTTGAGTGAGGTAGAGATTCATGGTGTTTAAATCGATGATAAAACAAAGATTAACATAGTGATTGAATCTTTGCCTGATACATTCAAAGAGTTTAAGGTCAGCTATATCTTAAACAATAAATATATGACCTTAATTGAATTAATGCATGAACTACATGCTATAAAAGAATTTTATCATAGCAGAAAACTTCCTGGAAAAAGGATTCTCTTCAAGGCTTAAGTCGAAAGACAAGAATGAGCAAGAAAGCAAGTGTTATAAATGTGGACAGAAGGGTCACTGGAAGAAAGATTGTCCAAAGATGATTGAAATCTGGTATATGAAATCTTTAAGCTTTCTAATTAGTTCAGATTTCTTTTGATTCATGCAATAGTGAATTCTGAGATAACTAATCTTATTTGTAATTCATTTATTTGGTTTTCAGGAAACCAAGAGATTAAGTGAAGAAAGCTTTAAACAGCAGTTGAGGACATCCTAGTTTATATCAGTTGAAAGGCTAGATCAATTTTGCGAGACTTTAGTTTTGATATTTGTCTTTATTATTCCAAATATTAGAGAAATTTAATTTCAGTGGCTTGTTTTAATAAACAGGAGTACACTGTTATTTTTGGATGCTCTATTTATTACTTATTTTGGTTCTTTATAAAGACAATTTACATCATATAAGCCTATTGATCTATTCAAAGCAAGATATAATGATAAATAGTATATGCATTTATCTAAGAAAAGAAATGTTTCTTCTAACCAATATCACCTCTGATATTTATGCTTAAGTCATATAAACTGTAATAAGATTTTAAGAAAATGATTAATGATAGGCTTGTTGGCCTATTAAGATTGATCATTGTCACTCTATAAATCTTATTTAGAAAAGTAATATAACGAGGATACTCTTTTTGAGCTAAAAGCATAATATTGTATTGGATGATTTAGCGCATATAAATGTATACGGACTAATCAGTTTACATGTTATAAGGGGTTATGAGTATTCTATCAATCTTGTTGATGAATATTCATTTCATTTATGTTTGTCTAAATGCGTCACGATTCCATTGCTTTTGAAATTCAAAAGGGTACATGGATAAGACAGAAGCAATTAGACAGAAACATAAAAGAACTTCGATATGATCGAAACAAATAAAATTTCTGTGGAGAATTCAAGCTCCATTTGGTTGTCAAATGGGATAAACTCCCACAATGGAAAAACAAGATTCTTTTGGATAAGACAAGATATATGCTAAGTGATTTATCATTTATCTTTTTTGATTCCAGATACTAGTATTTAAAACTGCAAAGTTTATTGAACTTAGTTTCATCTACCTCAGTGTTTACTAATCTAAGAAATTATGAAAAAGTTGCAAACATAGTTTGAGACACATTCGTATTTGGAGTTTACTAGTATTTAAACTAGAATTAGAGGTAGAGAAGATGGATTTATCTTCAGAAGCTTGCATGTTTTAGGTATCTTAAAGGAATAAAGGAAAGTCTAAATTATAGTCCTCAAGATAAGAATATATTTATAGACATATTCTTTACTTTTTTTGAGGAAGACTATATAAATGACTTATAACCTAAGAGTAAGGTAAAACTAGAAAAAAAAAAAGATCAGGTTGACGCTCATTTTTCAACACTTGTTATAAAATAGGAAGAATAGCAATAATCAGCTGATTAACATAAGATTATCCTTGAGCAACCATCACTTTTAGAACCTCGTCGTAGTGGGAGGGTAACTAGGTTACCTGCGAGATACATGTTTTTAGGAGAAACCTATACGGCGATCTCAGATGAACAAGTATAAGATCCCACTAGTTACAATGAAGCTCTAATGGACAGAGATATTGAATTTTAGAAAAAGGTATGAATCAAGAAATGGAATCTATGTATTCCAATAAAGTCTAGGAACTTGTAGATGCACCAAATGGAGTAAAACCTATAAGATGCAAGTGAATCTACAAGAGAAAAAGAGGAGTAGACGGAAGGGTGGAAACATTTAAAGCAAAATTAGTAGCCAAAAGGTTTATTCAGAAAGATAATATCGATTATGAGGAAACATTTTCTTCCGTTGCTATGCTTAAATCCATCAGGTTTCTGCTTTCCATTTCTACAGTGCTAAATTATGAAATTTGGCAAATGGATGTCAAGGCAGCCTTTCTTAACAGGCATCTTGAAGAAGACATCTACATGCAGCAACCAAATAGATTCGTACAAAAAGGCCAAGAACACATGGTATGTAAGTTGTAGAGATCCATTTATGGATTGAAGCAAGTATCTCAGTCATAGAACATCATATTTGATTAAGCGATTAAATTGTTTGGATTCATTCAGAATATTGATGAACTATATGTGTACAAGAAAATTTAGGGAAAATCTATAGCCTTTTAGTTCTTTATGTAGATGATATTCTCCTGATTGGAAACGATATATGAGTATTGACTATAATAAAGAGTTTATTAGCAAAACAATTTGACATAAAAGACTTGGGACAAGCAAATTATATTCTTGGTATCAAATTACTACGAGATCGGAAAAATAATACTTTAGTTTTATCTCAAGCGGTCTATATCAACAAGATATTGGTTAGATTTAGCATGAAAAATTCCAAGACTAGTTTATTACCATTCAGACATGGAATTGTATTCTCTAAGGATCAATCACCTAAAACATCTGAAGACATAAAGAAAATGAGTCGAGTTATAAAGAAAATTCCAAGACTGGTTTATTACAATTCCATGTCTGGTTTATTACCATACGAGATCGGAAGAATAATACTTTAGCTTTATCTCAAGCGGTCTATATCGACAAGATATTGGCTAGATTTAGCATGAAAAATTCCAACACTGGTTTATTACCATTTAGACATGGAATTGTATTCTCTAAGGATCAATCACCTAAAACATCTAAAGAGATAAAGAAAATGAGACGAGTTCCCTATGTAGAAGCTGTGGGAAGTCTCATATATGCCATACTTTGCACTAGGCCAAACATTTGTTTTGCGGTAGGGGTGGTTAGCAAATATCAATCTAATCTTGGACCTGAACACTGGACTGCGGTCGAGCATATAATGAAGTATTTGAAAAGAACTAAAAATTATATGCTTGTGTACTCTGGTGATGAAATTATTCCAGTGGGTTATACTAATTCTGACTTTATGTCAGATAAGGATTGTAGAAAATCAACTTCGAATTATGTGTTTACATTAGGAAGTGGAGCTATTAGTTGGAGGAGTGTGAAACAATTTTGCATCACAGACTCCACAGCTGAAGCTGAATATGTGGCTGCATCTGAAGTTGCAAAAAAAACTATATGGCTCTGCGAGTTCCTAAAAAGATCTTGAGGTGGTACCTGTAGTAACTGCACTCCTTAAACTATTTTGTGATAATAGTGGTGCAGTAGCTCAATCTAAGGAACCAAAGAACCACAAGAAACAAAAACATATTGAGAGGAAGTATCATTTTACAAGGGAATAATGTAGAAAGGTTATATGACAGTAACCCAAATGGCATTAGATGCCATATAGCAGATCTTATTACAATGGCCATCAGTGGGAAACCTTTATAACCTACACTTAGATCCCTAGAGCGCTATATGCCAGATATGCTTTAAGAGCTAGTGGGAGATTGTTGGCATTATGTGCTCTTTTAAAGTATATTAATTTATTTTTTGATTAATAAAATATTTGAGATATTTTCAATTGCATAAATATATTTAAAAATGTCCGTTTAATCATATTATATGTATTTATGTGATCATCATATGGATTCACAGAAGACATAAATACAAGTTATCTTATGATTAAATAAATTAAGTTTGCAGTTGATAAATAGAGTTGGGCGCTCTATTTATGTTTAGATCGTAGTAAATTCATTGAATGATTTGTCTTAATCATATATGAATTTACTGATATAGTTTGACTACATTGAGCTGGATCACATATGAGATTTAATTAACCTTAAAATGACTGTCAGACTTATTAAATCTCATAGGCATTGATTTTACTGTAATCTTAATCTTAAGTTAATTATGATTTCATTATTGTAATTGTTATTCCATTTGAGTTACCAATGGGTACGACACACACTTGTGGTCAAGATTACCCAGTATCTTGGTGGGAGCAATTATGAGTATTGGAATTATAGATTAATAATATAGAATTTGTACAACATATCTCTTGATAGGTTTTCGGTATTTGATCATAGAATTCTCTGGCTAGAGTGTGTCAACATATTTAGTATGTTGAAAATGATCATTAGAGAAAACCAGTAAGTATCAAGGAACAAGATATTAAATTGATTGGACAGTTGAGATATCAATTAATTAATGATGTAGTACAAAAGATTGTGTAGTAAAAAAATCAATATGGTTTGGGACGAATTATTATTTGAGCATACAATTGTGGAGGTCAGTTCCAATCTTATAGTGGAGTAGAGTTTGAATTAAATGATTAGGCTTGTTTAATTACAGGCTTAATTATTGTAACCACTATTGTATATTCCCAAATGATCCCCGGATTACCTCATTTAATTGACTGGGCTGCTACTAGATTAATAAGCAAGATAACTAACTATTTTGATTAAAAGCCTAAATATATTATTTAGTGGGAGGCTCCATTAATAAGGGGTCTTGTCCCTAATTTTGAGAGAAATTTTCTCGTGCTAGTTGCTTTAGTGGTGATAAAGGCGCCCACACGTCAAGTACAGATCAAACTTGAGTCATAACCTGAAAGATTATTTGGTGGCAGATTGTGATCTCACAGAAGTGGTGGTGACGGATCGTGATCTTAGAGCCTAAATCACTTTAGCGGAAAATGTCAAATCAGATTTTCAAGATACGATTTCTGGATTACAAATTCTTATATATTGTATGAGAGCGGTCCTAAAAAGTTTTATAAAAATTTAAAAACTAATTTTTTTCCAACATAATCGTCTTGACATAATCCTTCACCGTTTCGATACGCTTGAGCTTCTTCAAGCATTCCCTCGCATGCCAGCTCGAATTATATACCTTGTGAAGAATTTACCCCTCCTCATCTATTTGGTGGTTGTTTGATTCACCACCCTCCTGATGAAAGATTGTATATGTAGGGTGCCCCGTTCCAAGTCATAATGGCTACTATAGTTCTTGTGAACGACTCCGATACTATTGCTATTGAAAAAGAAGAAGACGTTGGAGAAATAAGCGATGCTGCTAAGATCCGCAGTTGATTTAGAGGGTTTGGTGAGTTCAGATCAATGGAAGAAGTTGAGTCTCTTAGGCCTGTGAGCTTAATCTATCTGTCTGTCTTACATGCACGATTCCATCTTCAACTGTCCTTTCCTTTTGTCTGACCAGATTCAATCTACCCTCAACCATTAGTGGAGAAGCTTAAAACTCCTGTGTGCCTGTGCCCGTCGGGAAGAATCCTAATCTGATGCTTGACACATGTCGGATAGAATCTTTTCCTAACATCAGTTGTAGTCGTTACACCTATCAATGGCACAGGAGTTACCACTTTCTAGTCAATAAAACTAAAAACTTTCTTAGTAGTTAGCACTCTTTAACAGTCAAAAGAAGACAGGGACCAGTTGAATAATTAGGTTTCTTCTGTCAGCTTCGGATATTGATTCGAGACAGATCCACTAATGGTTGAGGGTAGATTGAATCTGGTCAGACAAAAGGAAAGGACAGTTGAAGATGGAATCGGGCATGTAAGACAGACAGATAGATTAGGCTCATAGGCCTAAGAGACTCAACTTCTTCCATTGATCCGAACTCACCAAACCCTATTTCTCCGGAATTGATACACTCCTGGATCAATCTGATTAGGTGAGTCGCTTGATAAGCTATACGAAATCCCGTTCAAGCAGTGATAAGAGGACGTTTCTAGCCCGATTCATGAGTAGAAGGGGCTTCCTAGTCCAATTCGATAGGGATTCGAAAGAAAAGGAAAAGAGAGAGTCCCGCTTGGAGATATTACATATCGTCGGATGAAACAACCTCTGATTCTGTGCCATCGCCTTCTTCTGTAAGCTACCTATCACTCTATCGATATTCCATATCTCCTTCGGTTGAATTTCTCTTATTTTATTGATTTTAGGCGGTATATACCACACAGCAGACCCCATACCCAACCAAAGATGACTTTATTCGGAAGCATGAACCAACAATTGATAATAGAGATAACCGTTATTTTCTTGTTTTTCGGTTATAGGGTATCCGTTGTTTTTAGATAGGCTGCTACTTTAGATCGGGATAACAACCGGTAGTCACAGCTGCTATTTTCTTGTTTATCCGCTGTTCGGTTATCCGCTGTTCTCACTAGGAACTTCCACGCTTTCCAACTAGAATTGTTTTTCCTCCACCGTTGGCAGTAGAAAGGTCTCTTATCGTTTCGAGACAGGAAAGCCTTTCAATCCGTTCTGTTGTTCGAAAAAAGCCTTGCAATCAGTGTACACCGATATAACCATAGGGTGTAGCCAGTGATAATGAGAAGGAGGTGAGTACGAAACCATTTCACCACCAGGGCATATAAATTGAAGATACCCACCATAAGGCGGCATATAGGCTCTACCGAAGTGTGGCTACCTATGGGGAAGGGGAAGTAGCGTGAGCTCGATCCCCTCTTTTCTGTTCGTCCTGGTATGGTATGTACCTTTTCACTCCAGGGAAGGTTCCCGAGCTTGGCCGCACCAAATCCTGGAAGTAGCACCGCTCTGGCGATTGGCAAGACATATCTGAGGAGCGCTGCCTGAACGAAGCGTGGGCGTCAAGCATCAAGTGGAGAGGCCGAATCGTTGCAAGAGGGGGCGGGATTGATCGGTCAGAAGTCAAGCTGGCCAAAAGGCATAGGGCCAAGGCTGAGCTGGCAAGCTCATCTCACTGATTGTGTGCTTTTATTGGATAACATCCATCAAGGGAAATCAATCATGGCTACTACTCTTTCTTTCTTCTTCTATTTCTTCAAAACTTTCACCCCTCTGCAAAACAAGCATCTTGTGAGAAAAAAATTGCGTTCTTTTTTATTTCTACGTAATATATATTTATTTAATTTATTTGTTTTTTTAGTAATTTACCTATTTCGAAACAGGGTCAAAAATTCTATTTCGAAATCCTTTCTTTGAATTGGCAATTGGGGATTCCCGATAAGAGGGATACTTATTAGTATTAGGGGCCCGGACTCTTGTCAATTGCAAAACCCCTCGTTTGTTGCAGCATCACTTAAAAAGAGGGTTTCCTTTAGACTAAGAAAGGGAAAGAAAAAGGCGAACTGGTATGCCTATCCTAATTCCCCACCCTCAAATCAGTCCTTTCAATTGGAGGAGTTAAATCTTGATAGAATTCGAAAAAGCCAGAAACACAGATATAATAAATAAGAGAAAAAAAATAAGTAAATTGCCCTTCCTATTTCTAGGATTAAACAAAAGGATTCGCAAATAAAAGTGCTAATGCTACAACCAGCCCATAAATTGTTAAAGCTTCCATAAAAGCCAGACTAAGCAATAAAGTAACTCGTATTTTTCCCTCCGCCTTGGGCTGTCTCGTGATCCCTTCTACTGCCTGGCCCGCAGCAATACCTTGACCAACTCCAGGTCCAATAGAAGCAAGCCCAACAGCCAACCCAGCAGCAATAACGGAAGCGGCAGAAATCAGTGGATTCATGATAAGTCCCTCGCACTAAAATAAAGAAAAACTAACGAAATCGTTAATGATACAATCGTCCAATAAATTATGACTTAATTATTGCGTCACTAGGATTCGCCCAGCCGAAGTAACTAAGAACTCCCAATTGGCGTAATAATAATATTATTATTGAACCATCAAAACTTTTTAGATATCTCTTTTTTAGTTTCGATCCACAGGCACAACACAGGATTTTTGTAAATCCATACGACTTTTGTTCTTCCATTTCTTTTTTCGGAACCCTTTTTTGAATTCTTCGTTTGTTTTCTTTCTTTCATCTCTTTATTTTTATTGATTCAATTCCCACAAAGACGAAATCGAACAATTTTTATTAGAATCCCTATCGAAATTCACAATAATCACAAGAGTAGGGTGGATTAGATATATCTTTAGTTTGCTTTTGCACTAGGTCCGGCCCTGCTATCGCTGCTTGCTCGATGCCATCCCAGCACGGCTACTAAGTTAAGTTAGTCTTCTGAGTGCAGTGAAGAGGTTCTTCCAAGAGAAGCCCAACTAACGGTAACTATCGAATGATCTTCTTAACGCGATTCCGATCTATCTGCTGACCGCTGTCAATTGACCGATCGACCGAAGGGGTGGCCGGATCCGAACTCAGGATGAATGGATAGCTTTGAATCTTAGCATGCACTCGAGAAAGGAACCACATACAAGTTATTTTTTCTCCTATGTTACCGAATTTCTTGCCTATTTCGATAAGATAGGGATGGACAAGCTCTGAGAGAGAGTTATACCAAACCAATTGTATGGATTTCGTAATCCATGTCCCACGCCTCCTCACTCGGGAGTACGGGTGGAATAGCTCATTGTGGAGGGTGCAGAACGTGGCAGGGGCATTGGTGAGTCCAAAAGGCAACAATCAAACGCCCCTTTATTAGTAAGGTTGTTTGCTTGTCACACAGGTCGTCTTTGGCTCGTCTCCTTCTGCGATACGCACTTGGTAGTAGTAGTAGCCCGACCGTAAATCCAACTTCGAGAAGTATCTAGACAATATACGAGAGGAATGAAGAAAAACTCGTGATTGGTGTGGAGAGGAAGATCTGTTTATGATATAGTTCAAGAAAAAGTCGTCTCATTTCCTTACTTCTTCGTTCTTTCTAATTCATTCACTTCAAGGTGTTCAACGTTCATCTTCAACCAACCTCCACCGCGTAACATCATCTTCAACCAACCTCCACCGTACTCGGTGCGGCCACTAAAGAATTGCTTATACACTAAAATGCTTAAATACCACCCCCGATAGATTTTTGCTTTCATATTTGCGATGTAAAACCAAGGCCATTAAGAGATAGACCAGAAAGAGGATTTGCATACAAAGTCAAAAAATTACAAACCAAAAAAGAGAGCTCCAAGTGAATGCCAGTAAGAGAAGGTCTCCTCTAACAACGTCAGGCCTTAGCCCTCTTTTGATCCCGAATAAGATTCTCTCTAAAATGAAAACATATGGTTGGTATGGGCAAACTCGGATTATTCTTCAGACTCTACCCTATCTTTCGTAGCATGCATTCCCATTTGAACGGTGGCGGATCTCGTGGCAACCTTTCTATCTCTATAACGAGTTCAACTCCTCTAGAATTTGCAGAATATGAATATAGATCCACCGGTCTCCTCTAACAACGTCAGGCCTTAGCCCTCTTTTGATCCCGAATAAGATTCTCTCTAAAATGAAAACATATGGTTGGTATGGGCAAAAATATCGATAGAGTGATAGATAGCTTACAGAAGAAGGCGATGGCCCAGAATCAGAGGTTGTTTCATCCGACGATATGTAATATCTCCAAGCGGGACTCTCTCTTTCTGAAGAGCTGCTGTTCCACAGCTGGTGGTTTTACGAGCCCGGCAGGGATCTGATAATGGAGAGGGCTCCCGCCACAGCTGCCATTAGTAAACGATCTCGCGATACCGGCGAGTACCCAAGCACTTTCCACGCCTCTCGGCTACCGAGTCCTCTTGAGCCTTGTCCGTAGGACAACATTCCCTCGCAAACTCTAAGTGGATAATCTTTCATTTTCCTATCTTTTTACTTTTTGTTGCTATCTTTCGATTGGCGTTCTTTGTCATTTTATACGATAACTAACCTAAAGCAAGGTCGAAGTACCGCGGGGAGTCCTTGGAGTTGAAGCTCTTTCCCTGGGCCACTGCTTTATACATTCAGATCTATTGCCAGAAGGGATGACGAACCAGTACCACGACGAACTCATTTTGAAGCAGGTTCGCCTACAGAATCTACTGGACAAAGAGAGTGCCAGTATAAGAAATTCATGATCGAAGAGGAGGATGCTTTCACCACAAAGAAAGCAAAAACAAAAAAGATAATCATAAAAGAAACGGGGAGACGGTCGCCAAACAGATGGGAGAAACTATCCATGGAAATCGACGAGGGATACTTGAAAGCACGGAATCTATCAGTCTTCAATTTCATAATCCTACCTTTAAAAAAAAAAAAGAAACAAAGCGAAAACTTATTACACAAATAGAAGTATTTGGGGAAATTCAGATAGCAGTAACGGACAAGCACATAGAATGGAGTGTAAGGGATTAAGCAGCGGAAGAAGAGTTACAGCGGGCGAAGTAGGAACCTCATATAGCCCATCTTCAAAGGGGCGTAGCGTTTGCTTTTCACTCTCAAGACAAGACAATGGTCTCTCTCTTCTGTCCCGTTCTTCCTTCGGAGGTCGGGGCAAAAGCGCTTTCCTACTGGTCTGAAGTAAAGTACTCAATTAAGAACTCTATAGCTATCTGTTCGCCTATTTACTAGACTGACGTAGACTACCTGAGCAGGATTATCCTGCTCGTGCCTCATAAAAGGAATACGGTGGTAGAATGATAAAAAAAAATTCTATAAAGCCCTCTCACTGGCCAAGTGGACATAACGTAACCACAGTTATGCCTGTTTCGGTCTGCTCTCTATCTATAAAGAGCCAAACAGCTTGAGTTTAGTCTAACGATGACTAGTCTTTGGTCTTCCTCTATGTTAAATGGAATCCCCCCCTTCATGGTACCTTGCCTCATGGTTGATTGTTCACTTCCGCACATGATGTCTCTCTTAGTGCTTAGGCAGATCATATTGGGCAGGTTGCCCGGATCCCCGAAAGTGGGCGCTCCACCACTGTTTTTGCAATTTGTAGAGACCCCATTCCCGGAAAGCTAATAAAAAGCCTACGGGTTTCCCAGAGAAAAAAAAGAGACTCCCTAAGGGTAGGGATGGCATCGAGCAAGCAGCGGTAGCAGGGCCGGACCTAGTGCAAAAGCAAAGAAGCAGAAGTCGAGGCAAGAGCTATACCTTCTGGAACCGGAGCAATAATTGCTATAAAGGAAGCAGATGCGCAGGAACAATCCCTAAAGCAAATACTCGGAATGCTCCACGACTAAATATACCCATTCAGACTCGCTTTTGTTCAATTATAAATAAATAACCATTTTAATGGAGATTTATAGCATCATTCAAGTAAATACAGATTAAGATCGTAAAAACATAAGCTTGTAATATAGCTACACCTAATTCCAGGCCGGTTAATGCAAGAACTATAAATAAAGGACCAAGATCCCCTATGAAATAGAAAATATTATTCATACATAGCATAGTCCAAGCGAACCCACTTAAAATCTTTACTAAACTATGACCGGCCATCATATTAGCAAATAAACGTATTCCTAAGCTTAATGCGCGAAAACAATAAGAGATTAGCTCAAGGAGTACTAAAAAGGCGCTAACGGCAGGGGACTCCTGCAGGTAAGAAGAAGCTTAAAAAGGAAGCCCATTTCTTTGAAATACCACTATAGTAATGCCAATAAAAATGGAAAATGAGAGACCCAAAGTAATGAGAAAATGGCTTGTAATCTGTGAAGCTATAAGGTATCATACCCGAGATTACAAAATAACAAAAAGTAAAAGTGACCAAGATGCAAGGGAAAACTTTTGTTTCACATTTCGGAAAGACCACCTATTTGTTCGTTTACCAGTTCAAGACGAAATCATAAATAAACTCTACCAAGGATTGCCAAGCATTTGGGACTAAATTGCCTCCTCCTTTTTAGTAACAAAATGAACCGTAAGTAGGAACAAACTCGAGTTAGCAAAGATAAACAAAGATGAATTTGTGAATGAGAAATACAAGTTTCCTATTTTCATAGGAATCAATGGGATAATGGAAAATTGCTCAAGGGGCTGCCAATTTCCTCAAATTGGCTGTAAGTCATTAGGCTATGCAAGTCCGCAGCATTGTGCCAATACACACTCTGAAAATCATACTGATTCAGATCCTTTAAGATAAAGGTTAAGGTATCGGGATTTACAACTCCCTCTTGCCCCCCAATAACCCTCTCAGTAAAGTCTTTGATAGGCCATTGAGGTGGCAATTCTCTATTACTCTCACGGAGTAATTTTGACATTTTGTTACATATTTCCGTAAAAGTAGAAGTAGAAGGAGAAGGATGATTAGCAGAAGGACCAAAAAGATTAATACTCATAATGGTAAAGAAAGCTTTCTTGTAGTTCCGCTTCTTGCTCGCAGAGAATGGGGTCAGCTAAATTTCATTATTACTTTCTCAACAGGATCTTCTTCTGTTTGCAAAGGTAGATGAAAGAAGCAAGAATGAATCTATTAATCTATTAAAGCTGTCTTTGATTGATCTTCGAAGCTGTCCTAAGGAAATACTACTCAAATGAAAGAAAGAGTCCCACCTACGAGTTTTTGCCTTACTCAGATCGCACTTTTAGGCTAATAAAAACAAGCCAAAACACAGGCTTTCGGCATGTAACTGAGAAAAAGCTGGGATTCGGTCAACAATAAATTAAAAAAGTCCTCTCTGTCGACAAGGATGAAAACCAGATCGCACTTGACTTTAAAGTAAAGCCTGTAGTCTTGGTTTTCTTGTAGCTTTGGGGATTTTTTAATGCTACTTTAGGATAAAAAAAAAAGGCTTCAAGCTCAAGTGCAAGCTGAGTAAACTTGTTCAGCTTTACTGCAAGTCTAAACTAAAAAAAGGGAGGGGCAAAGTCCACTCGCTATTAGCTCGCTTAAATCTCTTCACTCGCATAGTAAACAACGCTCGCCCTAGCTAAATCAAGCTTAGTACATCTCGGGTGATGAGAGAACCTTCCATTACTAGAAGCTTTGGCAAGGATCCTGGAAAAGACTTCGATAGCAAGAACAAACGGATAGGGGGAAAGCGGATCTCCTTGTCTCAACCCCTCCACACAACAAAACCTGATGAAGATGATCTCGCCATCACAATATAGCATCCCCCTCTATATACATGCTTGTGATGATGGCAAGCTCACTGTTTGACACTTGGGCAGTCTTCAACTTAGCTAAGTATATATTTTTTTAAACTAGGTTATTTTTGTCCTTGTCACTTAGGCTATATTAATGCATGTAAAATGAGTTAACAAGGTATATTATTTGTAGGTTGAAAGGATTGGAATATACTTAAATTTATATAATAAGAAAAAAGGGAAAAAAGGGAAAAAAGGAAGATGTAACATTTAGAAACCGAAACAAGCTCATATAGCTATTATTCAAGAACTATACATTGTGAAGTGGAGGGCATAAAAGCTTCGACCAACAATACAAGACCAGCTTCCCGTGGTGCTGCATCGATTCCACTTACCATCACTTTGAGCTGAATAATGATGTGTCTACCGATAAAAATAAATAAATAAATAAAGAATAAACTAACATTAACCCATTAAGCCATTTTATTATAATGATATTCAACCGATGTGGGATAATATCATCAACAATAAACTAACATTAACCCATTTTATTATCATCTGCAAGTAGTTAGTTGTTTTATTGATTGGATGCAGATTCATGGCTCTAATATATATATAATAATTTCATTTAAATTTAAGTATCCTTGATCATATGCATACATGAATTAAATTTAGATTTTAAATATCCCTCATGTGACATGTGCAATGGGAATTCTCATGCTATGCGCGCAGAAGTCAGAATGCTTCTTATTTGGTAAACTTAGATGAGAAATTTGGTGGCTTTTCTCTTTCACAATAATGTAATCCAATATTATTAAAAGCTTTCCGACAACTCCGTGAGATTTTTTGTCTACCCCAGCCGAATTAAAAAACAAAACAAAAACAAAAGCAGAAAATACCAAATAATTAATTTTGTCGCTAATGGCATTTCTTTTATGAACTCTGCTTTTCTACTCTGTTTGGTTAAGCAACATTGATATTTGCAAAAGAGACTTTAAAAGTCAGACTATCGATTGGTCAGAAAGAAATAAAAAGGAAACATGAATTACAGAATAATCTAAAAATCAGTAGAATATTTAGAAATATCTTAGAAATTAAAAAGCACAATGAATCATCGACCAAAAAAATGTAAATGTAGATATTTATAGTAAGAAACTAATGGTGTGTTTACTTCATGCGAATGGGAAATGTGAATGAAGGAATGGGAATGAAACCCATGTTTACTTGGTAAAATGTAATTTGGGAATGGGAATAAAATGTGTGGGTCCCACACAATTTGTGAATAAGGAATGAGAATCCTATTCCCATGGGGGGGTTGGGAATGAAAATGTGGGAATGAGAATGAAACATAAATTTACTTTTCTATCCTTCTAATTTTTTCATATTTCCTAAATTACCTTTGTTCAAATCACAAATAATTTTATTATTTTAAATGTTTATTAATAATAATAATAATAATAAAGTTAATAAAATTTAATTATAATAATAATAATTAATAATAACTAAAATAATAAATTTTAATATTAATAACAATGATCAATAATAACTAAAATAATAAAGTTAATAAAATTATAATAATTAATAATAACTAAAATAATAAATATTAATATTAATAACAATAATTAATAATAAATAAAATAATAAAGTTAATGAAAGTTATTTTTAATAATAATAATAATAGTAACAATAATTAATAATAACTATAATAATAAAGCTAATAAAATTTAATTATAATAATAATAATTAATAATTACTAAAATAATAAATTTTAATATTAATAACAATAATCAATAATAACTAAAATAATAAAGTTAATAAAATTACAATAATTAATAATAAATAAAATAATAAATATTAATATTAATAACAATAATAAATAATAAATAAAATAATAAAGTTAATGAAATTTATGTTTAATAATAACAATAATAGTAACAATAATTAATAATAACTATAATAATAAAGCTAATAAAATTTAATTATAATAATAATAATTAATAATAACTAAAATAATAAATTTTAATATTAATAAAAATAATTAATAATAAATAAAATAATAAAGTTAATAAAATTTAATAATAATAATAAATTAATAATAATAAAAAAAATAATAATAAGGATAATATTGTTAATAATGATAAATTAATTATTTTTATTAATATTATTTTTATCAATATTTTTATTATTAATAATGATAATATTAATAAAAATAATAATAACAATAATTAATAATAACTAAAATAATAAAGTTAATAAAATTTAATTTTAATAATAATAATAAATATTAATACTGATAATATTAATAAAAATAATAATAACAACAATTAATAATAACTAAAATAATAAAGTTAATAAAATTTAATAATAATAATAATAATAACAACAACAATAAGGATAATATTGGTAATAATGATAAATTAACTATTTTTATTAATTATTATTTTTATCATTATTTTTATTGTTAATAATAATAATAATAATAATAATAATAACAACAACTAAAATATTATTATTATTAATTTTATTTTTTAATTAATATTATTTTTATAATAATATTTGTACATGTATCTAGTCAATTAAAATTACATTATTTAATACTATGGGTATTTTGGTAAATTGATTATCATTCCCATTCCTCATTCCTATTTATTTTGTCAAATAAACACATCAATGGTATTCCAGCATATTCTTATTTTCATTTATTTTTGCCAAGTAAACATTGAAATCACATTCTCATTCCTCATTCTCATTCCAGCTCGTTTCCATTCCCAGCCCATTCCCATTCCACCACATTCTCATTCCTTAGAAGTAAACGCACCATAAGTAGAAAATAAGCAACCCTGCTTTTGCCTCTAATTTGGAACAGTCATAATCCATTGGACCAATCAGGCCACTAATGTTAGTTGTGTGCCTCACTCCGTTCATTATGGGTGGGTTTGAGATTGAGGTGTTGTAGTTTTTAAGTTATAGCTGCTGTGGAAAAAAAGTTGTGATTATGAAATAAACAATAATAATATATAGTAAATATAAATTTTAATAAAATTATTAAAGATATAATAAATTTTCTCTTATACAAGTGAAAATTTATAATAACATATCTTTCAAGGTACAGCAGCTAGTGTTTACAAAACACTTTAGTGATGTAACTTAAAAACTACAGCTGTCCAACCTCAATCCCAAACGCACCCTATATTGTCCTGCAAGATACCTCAATTTAAAAAAAAAAAGATATTCGAAAGTAATATTTTGGTAGACAACAAACATTTTTTGGACAGATAATCAGTATTCACAAATTCATTCTTGTAATTTTGTCAACTAGATTTCTTAATTCTAAGATGAAGGATTCGAAACTCCCATTGGTGGTGGAAGATAATCAATTTATTTGATTTTCTATGTTGGATTGGGCTTTAATTTTATTTTCTGGACTTCACTTATGTAATTATTTGAGCTCAATTTATGAATTAGGCATAGATTAGGCTTTTTGAAATTATTTGAGCTCAATTTATGAATTAGGCATAGATTAGGCTTTTTGACACACTGAAAATCCCTCTTAAAATCCATTTTCAATTGAAACTACTTAAATAATCTAACTCAAATTAGTTCATTTTTTATTGTGAATGAAAATTCAACTAAACCCTTAGATAAATTATTTTTTTCAACAAACTTTTTACACATACCTCATTTTCATAATTTATATTTATATTTTAAATTTTAATTAGAAAATATTTTTCAAAAAATTATGAGAGTTTAGAATTATGAAGATAGAAATTATTTGATAAGAAAAAAAATTGAAATAAATTTGATATTTTAGGATTTATACGCAATTTAGAAAGAAATAATTTTTTCAATAAAATGTTATGGGAAGATAGTTCATTGTAACATATGAATTTGCTGTATTTTTTTCTTAAGAAAAGGACGCTTACACCCTCATTGTTTGGGAAAATAATCATAAAGACTCTCAAGTTTTCAATAAAGGACCCTAAGATCGTCTTTTGACTATAATATCCTTTGACTTTATAAATCCAAAAAAAATTGACCCCAAAATTTTATAATAAATAGAAATATAGCATTAAAATAAATGTAATAATATATGTGTATATATATATATATATTAAAATAATTTTAAATTTTTTAAATTTTGTAATCTATTAGACATGTTTTATTATATTAAACTAATTTTTAATAATAAAAAAAGGTATATTATATTAAAAGAAATTAACTTATTAAAGTTAAAATTATTTTGAATATTATGTAAAAATATTTTTTATATTACTAAGAGGGAGATATTCTGTCAATTGTAAAATCTAACTGAAAAGTTTATTTAAAATCTTTATAATAAGTAAAAATATATTATCAAAATAAAAATAGTAATGTAAAATTTTAATATTATTTTACATGTTAAAAATAATTTAACAATATATTAGTCTACTAGATAGATTATATTATTTATATTATATTTGTATTAAGTAAAAAAAAATAAAATCAATGTTCAAATTACTATATTTAAAGGGTATTATAGTAAAAAAAATGAGGTCTTGGTGTCGTTTTTGAAAACTTGGGAGTGTTTGTGATTTCCTCAAACCTTGGGATGTTGATATCTTTCTCCCTTTTATCTATTGAAATGAGGATATTTTTAAGACATAACATTAAAAATGGCTATTATAAAGATTTTATCGATGTGTTAAAAGCTCTACTCTTATATATAATATTACAAAAATTAATGTCACATTTGATATGAAAATTGAATCTTGCTTTTTCTTATTTAAATGAGATTCTCTCTTGCCCTTTGAGTTTATTTATTGGCAGTGACTTAGCTCTCTTAACATATAGAGTTTTTTACCTGTTTAATCTTCTTTTAAATTAAATTCCTATTTTCCATTAGAATTCTTTAAAACATTATGATACATTATGTTCACCCTATATGTGTGTTTGTGTGTGTTAATTTTCCATTGAATTTTTCTTTTAGATGAATCTAACTTGCGAGGGAAAACTTAACAAATAAAAAATAAAAAGAGTTGGTACAAGACCTGACACCTTTGCCAACCAAAAAGAGAAATAAACAAGAATACAAAAACAAAATGATTGTTCCGATTCTTCAAAACACTTAATTCTTCCATATTTAATATTATTCTTATTTTTATAAACTGTAAAATAACATGGTACCCTATAGAATTCGTTAATTAATAGTCGAAGATTTATTGGTTTTAATAGTTCGAATACTCAATCAAATTCATTAATAAAAGATTAGGTTCTGACTTATACAATAGCAGTTAAACAAAACCATGTGCAATGCAAGTATTCATTTAGGTCCAAGGTGATCAACAATTTACGATAATAATTAAATATTTGACTATAAAGATATCATTTGGATAGAAGGATAGATTCTTTTTTCCTTTTTTTTTTGGTCGCTTATTTATTTATATATTTTTAATTCAATCAGATGCTTTCACACGATGCCTAACTTTTGAATTTTTCCATTTTGCTTTAACTACGATGAAAAAGTCAATTTCAGTGTATTAGATGACTGAAGCCAATGCATGCAGCATGCGTGTCCAGCAATTAACTACAGCAAATTGGCAATGAACAGAATTTGACTTTATCAAATCAAATAAAGTAAAAGGTTGCTTGTAAGCAAGGGCTCTGGTTTCTTTAATAACTGTTTACATAGCCATTGGACAAAATCATTGGACAAATTCCGTTAAATATATCTGTCATTTCGCCAAAACAAATAGTCAAATCCAATCAACAAGGATAGTTGCAGGCCAAACGGATATGCTGACAAGAACAATAATTAGCAACAAAACAAAAAGTAAAATGATAAAAATATTCTAGGGTTTGGTGCAATGATTTTTAAATATATAAGCCACTGTTATGTTACATAAACAGCGTTCAAAGTGCAACATACACACATTTACACATTTACAGTAATAGTATTTATGATATGATTCGTCATTATTATTGTGAGTGTGAATATATTTCGTTTAACATAACGTATATTTTTTATTATTAGAATTTAAATATTAAATAGGTACAGATAATATTAATTTAGATTTTGACCTCCTCCTGTACTTTTAAAAATAATAATAGTAATTATAAAAATAATTTAGTTATTAGTATCTTATTCATAACTTACAACAACAAATTCAATTTAGTGACTTTACCATCTAAAAAATATTCGTATCTTATTCATATCTTTTTTTTTTTTTTTTTTGGTTTTCTCTAAATCTGTTATACTGGTGAATCAAAAACCCCTTTCCTTCCACAAATTAGGCCAGAGTGCAAGAGGTACATGTACTTGATTTTTATTTTTTATTTTTTCAAATGGCCAAGTTGATTTGATCTTCATTCCCTGACCAGCTAGGTGACAAAAAGTGAAATAATTTTTTACCGTTTTGCACGCTGATTAAAATAAGTAAGCACGCCAACGTGATTAGATTTTTTTCACTTTTATATTGCCACGTATTGTATGATTACTTGTCTCATTTTAACACCTTCACTTGTCCTGTCTTAATTTTTCCCGTTATAGAAAACTTTTACTGGGTTGATGAATATTGACCAATTAATCGCAGATTCCTTGCATTCAAAAGTATTGAGTATACTCTTTCTTACTCTGTCTCTATGTAGATTCCTTCTTGCCCATACAACTGAGTACAGTTGTACAAACAAGCAAATTTCTTCTGTTACTATTCCTAGTCTCATCCTCCAAACCCCATGCTGGGTTTCCATACCTTTCCAATTAGTCCGTACAGGTTCGAAATCCATATTCCAGGAACATACAATCCTGTTACAGCAAATATTCCAAAATCAAAGCAAGCCACTTCGGAGAGAAGTAAATGAATTCTAAAGGTTTTAGGCAAATCCAAAGAAAATTTTCCAGTACGATCATCAACAAATATTGTTAGATTCCAATACACCCCCCGACGCCAGATAGTTGTCAAAGAGCACAAGCTGGAAATCACAATATGTACACCTCCGTAATTCCAAATTCTCGAATATTTGTTGTACACTCAAAAATTAACCGAGCATAAACACAATTAATTATTACAAAAATTATTTTTATTGTTCAACCAAAAAAAAATGTAAATTTAGTACCAAATTACGATGGATATTATAAATTTAAAAAGAAAATATGTGTATATAGATTTAATAATGTTGATCTTTTATTAAACGGTATAACTGCTGGTTACTGAAAATGTACTAAAGCTATTCCGATTGAAGGTCAAATTTGGCTATAATACCTTGTAATTGTAACCATTTGACTTAAATAGTTTTCTTTTAATCATTCTATTTTTGAGACCAGCATGAGAAGAGTTGATCAATTAAAAAAGAAGAGTTTTCTTGTAATGTACTTTACTTAAAGAGGTAGCAACTACAATTTCATCACTATGATGGGTTAAATACATGCAAGGAATTTTGGATTACATAAGCAGAAAATTCAACTACTTCAGAATTTTAATTCCGTTGTAAGCTTTATAGTTCTCGACAAGTATTTGTGGATTCTCTAATGAATTTAGGTTAAGTGTCAATCTCATATGTCTTTTTTTCTTTTTCATTTAATCTTCTGAAACACATGTATTTCATAATCATGTAAAATTAAAATTTAATTAGATTTATTTTTTTATCTAATAACTATAGATTACAATATTTAAAAAAAAATTAAACAACAGTAAGCTCAAATCAACACCGAATTTAAATCTTTTTCTTTATAGCTGCCATGTGTTTTCTTTTTAATTATCTTTCTCAATCAATTCAATAAGCTATATATATTTTTTAGCCATCAATATCTTTAATTGTAACTCTCCTAAGTTTTTTTTTTTTCTTAAAGCAATTTATTTATCTGGCACCTTTTTGAAAAAGTCATCATAAAACATCAAGGTTTTTATTATCTCATCTCCATGCATGGTATCTTCAACAAATCAATGATTTAAATAGCTTATCTTTATAGTCTAAAAGGACCCATTAATTTGAAAAAAATGGCCCCCCCCTCGAACATCAACTTTTCAACCAGTTCATTACACGTTTACGTGTACTCAGCTTTTTCTTTAATCTTTATCAATCAATCAAAGTCTTACTTGGTTACCACATCATTAAATACCAAGCCCATGCATCGACTATTCTTGAAGATTAGGTCGCCTGCCGGTGGCAGACGCCCCCTTTTTGCACTATATATAACCCCAAATATTCGAATTTCACAACACACACTCTCTCTTCTTCACACTGTTAATTAAATTTAATTAACAAAAAGAGCAAAAAATGGCTTTTTCTTTTTCTTCTTTAATGGTGACTTTCGCATTAGGGTTTCTTGTGGTTTTCACAGGCAAATCAAGTGCTCAACTCTCTACTAATTTCTATTCAAAAACTTGTCCAAAACTGTTGAATACGGTTAAATCTTCTGTTCAATCAGCAGTTTCAAAAGAGCGTCGGATGGGTGCTTCTCTCCTTCGCTTACACTTTCATGACTGTTTTGTCAACGTAATTTTACTTCTCTTTTTCTCTACACGACAACATTATTCATTCAAGTAGTTTTATTTATTTATTTTTTAAAAAAGTAGTTTTATTTATTTATTTAGATTTTTAAAAGGTATTAAGTAGTGGTCTATGTCTAAAATAATTTTTTTTAGCCCCGTGTCTCCCTTAGAATTGGATTGAAACTGGAGTAGTCTACCAAAGAAATATACTTGAAAACCACTCAATATAAATCACGTTATATTGATCACATTCCTCATAACACATCAAAATCTTTTGTTTTTAAAAAATTATGGACTTTCAATTTTTTTATCTTTCACTATTTTACCTTTGATGTTATAAACCCATCCATTAACAATATAAAAATTTTTGGGGGTAAAATAATAAAAGACACAAATAAAAGTTGAAAGTTAACAATTTTACTTTGATAATTTATCAAACATGAAGGGAAAATGATATATTTATTAGACAAATAACAGGAGGTTATGATCATTTTACTCTCATTAACTCAGAAAATTAATAGCCAAAATTTTTAAATAACCATGTTGCAATATATGCACATATATTAATCAAACCTAGATTGAAGTAAATGAGATTCAAACCCCAGATCTCTTTTACCATTCCTAAAGGTTTTACATCAAACCAACTGTACAATGCACACTAATAAATTGGTGTTTATCAAAGTTGCTTACTACAAATTTTCAACTTCAATATATATTTGTTTCTTTTTTCGGCTTCATAGTATTGATCCATATATGTGCTGTGATTAAATTAACTGTGTTGGTAAATGTTTCAATATATATTACAGGGGTGTGATGGGTCAATTCTACTAGATGACACGTCATCTTTCACTGGTGAGAAGACTTCAGGACCAAATAGCAATTCAGCAAGAGGATTTGAAGTTGTTGATGATATAAAATCAAAGGTAGAGAAAGTTTGCCCAGGCGTCGTTTCATGCGCTGATATTTTAGCCATTGCTGCTCGGGATTCAGTTGCAATTGTATGTTCTCTTCTCCACACAACAAAAGCCATTATTACGTCCTAATAACTTATACAGATGATCAGTCAAATAAAACTGTTTAAAAATCACTCGGTGAATTCACTGGCGGCAACGTTTAATTAACCATTGAAACTTAATTAATGTTATTGATATATGATATATTTATTATTGCATATATGCAGCTTGGAGGGCCAAGGTGGAATGTTAAACTTGGAAGAAGGGACTCCAAAACAGCTAGCTTAGCTGCTGCTAATAGTGGTGTCATTCCTCCTCCTACCTCCACTCTAAGCAACCTCATTAATAGATTCCAGGCTAAAGGTCTCTCTGCCAAGGACATGGTGGCCTTATCCGGTAAACTTTCAACCCCTTTCCAATCTTATTGAGGGCAACATCCATACCTCAAACCCCAAAAAGGCTTATTAACCAAACAAAAAATTGATCAAAATATTCTTATTCTTTTCAAAATTAACAATTTCCCCTCATGATCAAAACCCATCAAAAACACTCATAATTAAAAAGATTTTGCTAATAACTTCCAATTTTTCTTTCTCTTCTACAATTTTATCCCTAGAATCATATTAATTATTATTTTTTAATTGATCAATAGGTGGCTTCTACATGCACAAAGTCAACAATTAATCAATAAAAAAAATTAATCATCAACCTAATTATTAGTAAAATAGTAAAAGACACAAAAAATGTTGAAAGTTAACAAAATCTTTTTTTAACAATAGAAGTGTTTGGATGAATTCTCGAGTATGAAAGATAAAATAATTTATTACTAAAGCTACCAAACCCTACTAGGACTTATAATTTCAGTGTATTTGGTGTGTAGGAAACTCAAGCTAATAATGGATGAATTTTATAATTGATTTCATTTTGATTATATTACACAGGAGCGCATACAATTGGGCAAGCAAGGTGTGTAGTCTTCAGAAATCGCATATACAATGAAAGCAACATTGAAAGTTCATTTGCAAAGAATAGGCGAGGGAACTGCCCAAGGGCCACAGGATCAGGAGATAATAATCTAGCTCCATTGGATTTTCAAAGTCCTAATAAATTTGACAACCAGTACTACAAGAACCTCTTAAACCAAAAGGGCTTACTTCACTCTGATCAAATCTTATTCAATGGAGGATCCACTGATTCTTTGGTCAGTACATATGCCAGTAACTCTAAAACTTTCAATTCTGATTTTGCTGCTGCAATGATCAAGATGGGAGATATCAGTCCACTCACTGGATCCAGTGGTGAGATCAGGAAGAATTGCAGGAGGCCAAATTGATGATAGAGAAAAAATCGTCATAATAATTGCTCTGCCCAACAAGCTTATATATTACATCTTCCATACGTGTGAATTTGTTTTTGTTCTTTTTTTTTCTTTCACTTTCTTTTATGTTCACCTAAATAATTAGTGCAAGTTTGAATTATGTCAAGTTTGTTACGATAAGTAAAGATGCTTGTCGTGACTTGTGAGAGAAATTGATATTCATATTTTGTTAATTTTCTATTCTTCATGCTTGTTTTCGGCGATAATAGTATCTTCTTTAAGAGTCAACAATAATTATTGGAAAATAGGAGAATGAGCTGTAGATCTCTAATATTTTCCTTTACGTTGTTTTTTAAATTACCCATTACATCCTTGACGTTATAATTTTAATATTCAAACTTCACTGTTGAAATATTGAAAGGATAAATGTAAACTTTTTATTTTTTAATACACAAAACTTTTTCTACTTTTCGACAAACATACCATATTGGACTGACAGTAAAAAAAAAAATCCCTAAACTATGTTATTTCTGCTAAAATTGAAATATCTCTGCACAAGGGATGTAATTTAAAAGCATTATCACACAAAGAGAAAAATTGAGAAACATTAGGAATTTCAGAAACATGAGAGACTAAAAAAATGATAAACCATTGGAATAAAGTGTAGTTTTGCGATAACCCGCACAAGTCACCCAATTTGGCTGGTTGGGCTAGCAATTTCTAACCCAACTTGTGAACCCACTTACCTTAATATAAATATTAAATACTAATTATTAATTCTTTACCGGTTAATGTTAAAACATTTAAAAGTTCTATATCAACATTAAAAACAAAAATATAAATGTTAAATGTATGAATGGATATCTTTGTACTTGGTTTGATTGCATTTATGGATAATAACACTTGTTGTCTTTTAGTATATATGCAACGTGATGTCTACGAGATGAGATCTATGTGTATTAATTGGATGAGTACATTCGATTTGAAAAAGGTAATGGGCCTTTAGAAAAAGCCCAATATATCTAACACAATCCGACCTGACTCACGTTTAACGTGTTGGGTTGGATTGGAATTTACAATGCATTTAAGTTTTTTTTTTTTTTGATGGTTTTTTTTTTATGGATTTAAGTTAGGTTGCGAAACCTAACACAGAATTGTGAATTGTCCTTAACCTGACTCTGAAATCACTACCCACGAGTTCCCAAAGTCAATGAAAGAGGAGAGAATCAAATTGTGACTAATTTTCTTTATGCGATTTTGGAATTTATGATTTTTATTAATTTGATTGATTGGAGCATTTTTCCTTCCATCTCTTCTACATCTATCCTTAATTTTTTCCAAAGTTTTGACTGTATCTTTGTAAAGTTCTAAATGATTATGTCGTTCATAGAGATCTATATGTAAATTAATTCATGAATTTATAATCATTTGTCTTCTTTGAGTCATAGATCAGATCTTTTCTTCTATGTATACTCCTAAGTTATCTTCCCAATTTAGATATATTCTTTCGCATATAAATTGTTATTCGAGATCTGCATCTTGAATTAACATCTCTATATTATTATTATTATTATTATTATTATTATTATTATTATTATTATTATTATTATTATTATTATTATCCATTGTTTTATGCTCGATTTTGATTTCTATTATTAGCCTTGCATCTGTCTTGGATTATTTCGAGGCTAGATAGAATCGATTCTATTAATGCTATCTTGTTTTCTTTTTCGAATGAATCAAATATCTCTGAATCATTAATTCTTTTCATTTCTTCATACAAGCGTTTACTTGTATTTAATCTAGTTTTAACTATGGAAATTGTATAAGCAACTTGATATTCTTGACTAAAGTCTAAATGATCAATTGCATCTATAAATTTATTAACAGATCTTTCAATTTATATGAAATTGAGTTATTCTTATCACTTCCTATCTTATAACATCTCAGAAAAACAAACAAGGCCTAACATGCTTCCGTTTGTTGCTAAAAGAAAGGAAGAAGGTTTAAGATTACTAACCAGTGTACTTTCTCTCGGAATTCTGAGATAGATTCACTAATTACCTCCAACTATAGAGAGGTTCATGGTCAACACCGCCATAACTCCACACATCATACAAGATCATTTTAGTGACTATTCCACACAGCCTAACGCAACACACAGCAGACTGGCCTAATAGGATATATCTGAGTGATTTTCTTGCAGTTGTCTCTGGGAGAGTGCATAGTAATAGAAATTCTTCTTCATTTAGCAGAAATATTGGCATGTAAGGTTCTTGGTTATTTTCTAAGAATATATAAGATATTTGGAGGATAATAATTTCATTCAAAAAAGTTTTATTTATTTCATAACTGAAATTGTTACAAAGGGTAGTTACAGAGAATACAGATGAGATTAAAGGTTAGACATGTGATGTCCTTCCCTTCTTACATGCTTCTATTTATAATCTTAAAGAGATAATGTTATTTCTTTTACATGACACTTGTTCAATTCTTCTAGTGAATTGTGGATTCCTTTCTGATAAGGTGACCCCTTTCCCTTTATCATTGAAGATGGTGGTTGTCTTCTTTTTCTTGTGGCAAACAATTTTTGTGTGCTTTATTCTTTTGGAATCTTTCTTTATGAGTTATTGATGCTTTTTGGATATCACCTTTTATCTTTTCTAGTGGCTTCTGTCACATGCCAATTATTAGATCTTCATCTAGGGACATGTCTTCCCCACTAGATTCTCAGTTTGATCATTCGTGGTAATAGCTACATAATGACTAATGCTTTAGCACCTTGCATACCTCGTGGTCTGTCTGCAAGCTCGATTCCACGAGATTTTCATATATTGCCTTTTCTTTTTCAATATGGCCTGTTTGGTTAAAATGCTTTCTTTTTTACTCACAGAAAAGATTGTATGCTCCTTTATGGCCTCTTGGAGCCATATTTTTTCTTTGCTTATCCTCTCAAGAGATTCATAGAGGACTTTAATTTATATGGACATTTTGCTAGTGAGAGCTTTGGGTTCAAATAATTTAGGATCATAATCATTGTAGACTTTATCTAAATCAACAATTGGACTAACTTTTTTGCTGTTAATTCCAACTTGGATCATGTGTTGTGCTAGATACCACTTGTTTTCACAGTACTCAAGACAAGCAATGAGGATCCTGATAAAAATCATTTCTTTTGTTTTGGATATTCTTTTGAGGTCATTGATAACCTCTGTAATTTTTTCTCGGAGTTCTTTTATTTCCCTACAATCATCACTGACATAAACAAGGTTAAGAAAATCATATTCAAACATGTCTTTTATTAATTTTGGATCAGCTCCTGGCACAAAGTTTATTGTTGGGTATAACCCTGAACGATCTGATATAATAGCCTGGCTAGGACGAATCTCATATGCTATTTTACCAGTTTTTTTATAATCATAAGCGTAGATGCTTCCTAATAGAATTTTAACAATAAGGATGGATTGTCTGCTTTTATTTTATTGGGGCCTTAAATTCACTGAAGACCCTTGAGATTCTTCTTTCTTCATATATTGATCTTTGAGATCATTAATTGTGAGAAATTTTTTTGGATGTGTGATCTTTGAGTTCTATGAAGAACTCTTGGCGATTTGACCCTCGATTCGATCCTTAAAATGGACCATTTTTAGCATATTGCTAATATATTGTTATGAAGCTTAGACTTGATGATTTTGCAAACTTTTGTCTGGGCAAAGTTTCATGGGCATTATCTATCATGGCAAGCTCGTCATAAATCATACCATTGCCTTTGAGAAGCAATTCTTGACCTTCAGAGAACATCATTATTCCCTTAATTATTTTGGAAAGATTCCTCTTTATTGTATTCTCATCTAAGAAAATCTGTAATACAATTGTTAGATCCTTTAATATATTTAATTTCAAAATCATATTCAGCAAAAAATTGCTGCCATCTAATTAATCTTTTATACTGAGGAAGATTAGGCAATTTATTAAATGTAAATCCTTTTACTTGAGTGTTATCGGATCTTACTTTGAATTTTTTTGGTAACAAAAAAAAGTAAATTTAGATATTCCGTTTTTAATAACTAATAATTCCTTTTCATTACTATGATAATTCTTTTCTGCGGGTTTAAATGTTCCATTGGTATATCTACAAATCTTTTCTTGATATGTTTTTAAGACTGCACCCCAGTGATTGTCTGAAAATATTAGAATATCATCCACATAAATAATGCAGAATTCATTAAATTCTTTGAAAATTTTATCCATTCTCCTTTGAAATATTTGTGATGCATTTTTTAATCTAAAAGACATCACTATCCATTTATATTGTCCTTCAGGTGTACTAAAAGCATTAAGTGGTATAATTTCTTCTTCAAGTTTAATTTGTCAAAATTCAGATTTGCAATCAAACTTGCTAAATATCTTTTTATTGATCACATAGGTAATTAATGTATCTTTATAAGGTAAAAAGTATCCATCGAATTTGGTATATTTGTTTAATTCTTTATAGTCAATAACTATAGGAGCTTTTCCTCGTTTAATTTCTACACGATTTCTAACCATTAAGGCTGGACTACTATGAGGACTTTTAGATTCTCAAATAATCTTAAGTTCTAATAACTTTTTAATTTATTTATCAAATTCTTGTCTATCTTCTTGCCCATATCTCGTAGGCTTAACTCTTATGATAACATTTAGATATTTTAATTTGATCTTAGCATATGTTTTATCAATTTCCCATAATTGAATTAGGTTTTCAATAAAATTTTTATCAAGTTTTTTAGAACTTTTTCAAACTCTGATATGATTTGATAAATTTTTATATTATAATCACCACACTGGCTGCTTTGAAAATTTAGTTTTCGAGTTGTTCTCCTAATAGGGTTATAAATCCTCAGGGTAGTAATGGAATGATTACATGGTGTCTTAATAGTAATGCTTCGTTAGTCATTATACAAATGAATTGACGAAGGAAATTGACTCCTAAAAGTATATCTGTTCCCATATGATTATAATACCATAATATAAGGATACTTAGAATATAATCTTCGATTTGGATTAAAGCCTTAATCTTACATGTCCCTAAGTTGATCTGTTCACCATTTATTCCTTGTCTTATTAAAGGCTTATAATCTTCCTAATATGATTTTGGATAAATCCTAAAATTAGCTAAACTAACTCCTGAACCAGTTTCTATTAAAGCCTGAAACCATTATGACTTATGCTTAAAATATGGTATGATTACTTTTATATAAACTATAAAAGGGTTAGACATATCTTGATATGGTTTGCTTAATTCCTTCAATTGTTATGCTTATTTCTCTATCTCCTATGCAATAATGAGAGAAGTTCTCAAGAAAGTTTATCCCTAATAATAAAGGACTTATTTCTGTTTCATAATCTAGTTCTATGAAAAAAAGAACGATAAATTATATCCCTTTAATTCTTAATAGTATTTCATAATATTGACTTAATGTTTTTTTTTCTCCATTAAATCCAACACAGGTATAAAGTTCAATTAGAATTTTTCTTTCTAAATATTTAATTATTTTAGTATCTACATAAGATTTTGCAACTCCTGTATCAAAAATAGCAAAAGTCTCATGCCATGATTTTCCATTATTATAGTCAATTTTAATTTTTAGATTTTGATTATTTTTTCTATTCGCGGCTAATATTTCATGTGATGGTGGTATCACAAGATGACTATATCTAGTAAAACTTTAGGTTCTACTTAATTCTGATTCTCTTTTAGGTATAGAGAATGATTTTCTATTTCCTATGATGATTCTTCCCTCGGGGGTATATTCTATGAGTTTAGTAGTATTTCCTCTAATGAGGGTATGTTGACTACTTAAATCCGTTCCTATTCTTTTGGTAAATCTATCTCTCTCAAAATTTCACGAGATTGTATTTTTCCGACTTTATTAAATAATTTATCACTATTTCACTATTTGCTGAGTTTGTCAATGCATATTCTATTGCATATGTTATGCTATATGGATAAGATCCATCATGCATTATATCAAAATATTTAAAATCATGACATAAGGTTAATGTCTTATTTATATTTCTATCCCTAAGACTTATAAAAATTTGAGATATACCTTAAATATCAATTTTTTATAACTCAAGTTTCCTTGTATTATTCTAAGGAGTGCATGTTTTCGTTCTTTTATTCTATCATCCATTACTGCTAAATTTACTGGACTATCTATTCCTTCTCGAAAATGAGCTTTTATGATGACCTAAATTCCTCCAATATGAACATATCCAATTTGGGTGTATGGCCATTTTATCTTACTGATTTTATCTTCTATATCAGTTTTTAATAATAATGGTATATTTGTATTTTCTCTAGTATATCTAATTTCAATAGGCTTTTCTCTCACAGTAGCACTGAAAGATTATATATATATTTTTAATCATATTAGCAATACCTTGTGCTAACTTATTGACTAAAGTCATAGATGATTTTAATCATTTTTTTTATTAATCCTTGAGGTAATTTTTTTTATCAAAGATTAATTCCTTGTTAAAAGAACCTTGTTCTTCTAATTCTTCATCCAGACATGGATCCTTATTATCTAATTCTTCTATGCTCATTTTAAATATGATTATGAATCTAGGCTACTCAAAGTTTCCTTAGAAAGATAATTTATGCTAACATTTTCATTAATATCTTCACTATCTGTGATTAATTCTACATAGTTGAAATCCTCAAACATTTTTATATTTTCTTTCTTCTTTTTAGGATATTCATTTGCAAAATGCCTTTCTTCATTGCATAACCAACATTTGCACTTTTTAGGTGCATTGGTCTTAGATCTTCTTTTAAATTTATTTTTCTTATAGAATTTCTTCTTATATTTATTTTTCTTATGATATTTCTTATTTGCTTTAAAGAATTTCTTTTTTTTGTTTATATATTTTATTTGAACATCCAAATCTTGGTGGATCCTCTAACTTAGAACAGTATAATCCTTGATTTTGCTTTTTCATAAGTTTTCTATCTCCTATTTCAGCACGCCATTCGCTGATTCTATTTCGAGCAAATTTAATCCTATTTCCTAGGGTATCAGTTTGTGTGGTATCTCTGTATTCTTTGTTATATTCTAACGTAGTCCTTTTACCCCATGGGTCCAGTATCTTTATTAAATATAGATCATTGTAATAGCATATGTTATCTTCGTCCTTATCAAATATGTTATCTTCATCCTTATCAAATTCACAGTTATAATATAATTCTTCGAAGTTACATGTGTATTCTTCTAAATAACATATATTACATATTTCAAGCCTTGTTAGCTTCATTAAATTTTCCATCTATTTTCTTTTTATTTCTTGTTGAAAATCAGTTTCCAATCTTCTCCTAAGAATTCATTTCTTATTTCATTTTCAAATATATTTAAAACTTAATCAAAGTTTTCATTTCGATCATTATTTTCTCCATATAATATTCTTTTTTCATTGGTATCATTTAGTCTCGTAAACCAATGTGACACAATTCCTATAAATGATGTTTTAAGGAATTTTATACAACTATCTCTATCTATTTTGTAAATGCTAATGCCATTTTCATAGATTTAACCTAAGCGGTAATCGTTTTATCTTTATATTTGACACAGTTTAAATCTAACCATACTCCATCGCGAATGATTGGTCTTTCTCTATATTCTCATGGAGTTTTATATTTCTTTTTTGGTTTGTTAATCTTAAAATTTTGACCTTATGGTCTTTCATGAGTTGGTATTTCTTCCCTAGCATAGGAAGCTCTATTACTAGTTTCTCCTCTTTCAAAGACCCTTGGCTTTGATTCATTCATTTTTAGATGTTCTATTCTATTTCCAATATCTTTTAAATTAATGAATACATCTTCTTCTCCTTCTCCTAATTTAGATTCTTCATCTGATATTTTTGAATTAGATAATTCTTTTAATCCATTGTCTATATTTTCACTTAGCATCTTTAGACTTATTAATTTTTTATCTTCTTTTATTTTGTTAAATATTGGTTTATAAATTGCTATCATTTCTTTATCTTTCTTTTGGTTGTAATAAATTATAGTATCTTGTAAAATTTTATTCAGCTCTCAAATTACCATTAGTAATTCTTCCATATTGTTATCAATCTTTTGTACTTCAATCCTTTTGTAGTTTTCCATTTGTACTTATTCTAAACTTATTTCCAAGTTGTTCAACATTTTTTTTTTCAATCTTATGTAATTGAACTTCTATCTTATTTAATTTATCTTCAATTGAATTTTTTTTTAGGATATGGATGATTTCTTGTTTCAATTTATCCTGATCCTCAACTTTGAAATCTTTTATTCATTGTTTGATTGAATTACACTCTTCACTCATATGATCTCCCAACATTTTAATCCGTCTTATATTTTCATTATTAAAGCTTTTAATCTCAAGTATTTCATTTACGACTTCTATATCGTTTATGGTTAAATTAAGGTTTCCTAATTTATTTAATAAATACAAAGAAATCCAGTTCAACTCATTATTTCCCCATTTATCAGAATCATTTACTAGATCAAATAGTTGAAATCTTCCATAAGTAAATCCTCTATGCCTATTGCTAGAAGGTGGTAATCTATTGGTTTCAATATTTTGAGAAATTATCAATGGTTCTGGTAATTTATTCATAATACCATCTGCATAATATTTCATTATATTCTAACAAGTTTTTATGACATATAATATTTCTTATATCCTTAGTAATATTCTTTTGTTCTAATCCTTTATGTATATAACAAAGTTTATACATAATTAAATCTTTGTATCCTATCAACATGTTGCTAGAAGGATAATATTTACTCCTGATCCTTTTATTATTCCAATTATATTCATTTCTTTGTTTAATATTTAAAATCCATTATAATCAATTATAAGTTAATAGATGTAATCCTCAACATAATTAAAATTCCATTGTTTCCAAGAAAATTTATTTCTATAAATCTCTCTCCTAATTCTAAATAGGAGAATAGGATCAATGTTTAAATTTCTATTCTTTATTATGATGAGTTCTCTAATTCGAAATTCATGAACTCGGGCTAAATAAAATTGTTCTAATTATTTATCATTTAATGTAATAATCTCTAAATAATAATATTGTTTATGTTTCGTTATGTTATCCTTAATTGTATTACTATCTATCATTAGATTATATCCTCCATTGTTAACAAAATATACAATTGTTTCTTCCATTTTTATATTTCGAACCAAAAACTTTACTCTGATACCATTTTTGCGGATAATTTTTCAACCCAACCCAAGATCCAAGTAAGGATGTATATGATTAATCTTCAAGATTTTATCAATGTTTTGTAATTTTCTCTTTTCAAAACACAGTTTTGTACTATGTTTTGTGCAATCTTTTGTAAGAATGTCTTTTTCCTTTCTTTATTTACTTATTTTTCAAGTGTCATTCAACAGATTAAGCCAGATAGTGTGTATGTGTATTTCATTGAACGAATTTTAGATTTTACATTATGTGGATATAAGTTTTAGGGAAATTACAAAGAGAGTGTAGCAATACTCTTAATTAAATAAAAATTAGATTATTTAATTTAATAAATATAATATTCAAACAATAGATCATTAAAACGTCCGGAGACTATAAGCATAATACTTAGGGATGAACATGGATTGAATTGTACATCAATCCATCCACGATTTTACAGATGATAAATTTTCAATATAATCCAATCCACGGATTGGTGAAACTGAATTTAAATTCAATCTATATGTTTATGGATTGAATGCGGATCTGACCCAATTTATATCCAATCCACCATTTTAAATATTGATTTTCCAATTTAAAATTTTTTAATTTTGCCAATCTACAAAGTAATTAAATTAAAAAAATCTAATATAAAAATAATTTTACTATTGATTAAATTCAAAATTGAATAAAATTTAAAAAAATAAATTGTTTAAATATAGCTAGAATAATACATTCAAAGTTTTAAAATATAATACACCAAAAAGAAAAAATCTCATTTGTTTAGATCAATACATGAAAATTAACTAAAGTTATGAATTTAAATATTTACAAAAGTTGAAACTTGAGATCTTAAATAAAACAAGAAAAAAATTAAGAAACTTGAAGGGCTTGAATAGAAAGTAAGAAATTATAAACCTCAAGCGGTGAAGTGAAACAGTGATGACTTGTGCGTGCGGTAGGGTAGAGGTTTAGTGTTATGTGCTAAAATGTTTTGTTTAGCTGATAGTTTTTTGTTCTACTTTAGAATATTTAATGTTTAGTAAGCTATATTTGTTTATTTAAATATTTGAATTATTTTTTATTTTATATTATTATCGAATAAGATATAATATGAGGTTAGTTTAACTATATTTTAACTTATTTATTTTTTAGAAAGTAGCAATGCTACATTTATAATTTCTATTTTTAATTAAATAATTTTTTTTTACGGATTCATGAATTTTTGTAGATTTACAAAAGTAAATCCATATCCAATTCACAAATTGCAGATTTTTGATTTTTTAATCCAATCTAATCTACTAATCCACATATTAAATTTTTACGGATCAAATGAATTGAGTAGATCGGATTAGATTCTAAACACCCCAAATAATTGTTACTATTTTATATTGGTCACTAGTAGAAAAATAGCCTTCACTAAGAACGTTTTGGTACTAGCAACTTGTTTTAAAGACACCAAGTTTTAGTGTCATAATAGCTCAGTCAATGTAACACTGACACTAGAAAATAGTGTCAGTGATTTTATGTCACTATGGTATTAAAATTATTTTGATTCTAGAACATGACATGCATAATGATTTTATGGTATCAAAGGAATTCTAAATTTATGGTATAATAGAATGATGATTCAATGGTACCAATATTTATCTTTAAAAAAAAGCAAAATAGAAATAACTAATTTGCAATTGTCATTTGACTTGTAGGCTCCAATGAACAATATGAAAGAGAATTACATTGTTTATAAGTACTCAAAATATCTTAAACATCCAACAAAAAATATACACAATCTTTTTTAAGTACACAGTCCAACAAAATTAGCAATCTAACCAATTGTGTCAGAGTTCATAAATTGATCAAGAAAAAAATCCATATATACTTTCTTGCCAAATCTAACAATAGCAACAAACTTCATAAATCAATATCCACGAAATTTAATTGTCATGAGCAATTTAACACAACACATTCCCTAAAGTAATAAAGGAACAAAAAGGTATTATACATCATCATTCCCCATAAAAACCAAAGAATGAAGGCATCTATGCAATTCTTACAATTTGCAACTCCACTCAAAACATGACAAACCCCATTTTTTCTTAGCAATCTGCTACTCTTCCTAGACAAAACCGATTAAACTTGAAGAAAGGAATAATTTAAAACCTCATAAGTGGATAAATTTTTTTTTTTTAATCTTTGTACACAACTAGTTTTGTCTCTCTTATACCTTTAATCTCTAACTTCTTAAATTGCAAAGCCTAGTAGATACCACATCTAATTAGTAAAACCATAAAAGAATTTTTAAACACTTTGAGTAGAATAAAGTGCATTAGGGGTCTTCTTTAACAATTAGTTAGTATGTTGGCAAAATAAATAGTTGGTAAAGTCGATAAGTTTGTTTGAGTATAGCAAACATCAATGTTTTATCAAATTTAGACATGGCTTGAGACATAGTATTGTTTATTTCAACTCCCTTTAATAAGTAGTTGATAAAAAATTTAAAGCAAATCATGCATGAAAGACAACTCAATGTTGTCATTTTAGTGCATTTTCCTTTGTAAAAATATTTTGTTATTCTGATATGTGCCATTATTCATGAAGCCATGCAACTAACTGAACATGATAGAATTAGTTGCCATATCAAATTTATGTGTTTATAGGTTTTGTTTAATAATTCCATGACATGTTGATCTTTAGCTTCATGGGAAGTTGGTTTCCTAATTTTTAGTATTGTTTGTTATTCTGCCAGTATTGTTAAAGCTATTTTATATGGTTGGCAGCCTCTAATAAAGGAATAAGCAGATTGAAAGGCAAATCATCTTTTTTTTTCTCGCTTTTCTTCCTCTATAAAATTTAAACATATCAGTAGTATCAGAGCCTGGTTCCGGCCATGGACACTCGCCGCAAAACAAATGTAGAGTTCCGCAATGACGTCACCACAATTTTAGCTCGGCATGAAACAGGTTTTGATCAAGTTAATATTGCCTTGGAAGCTGTGCTAATCGAACTTTAAGCTCTTCGTCAATATCACAACTTCGCCAACCCGTTTATGCTCAGAGAAACCTCTCATTCAAACACTGCCAATGACTATCACCATGAATGCCCCATCACAACTGTTGTGCAAATTTTATTGAACTCACAAGCGCACGAATCTATTGTAGAATAGATTAACGGTGAAGAGTGTCGATCCCACAAGGAGGTGAATTTTAATTACGCGTAGAATTAATTTTGTAAATGGGTGGTTGATTTGTGGTAAAAATTGATTTAGATTAAATTAGAAACTATTGAAATAAAGCGCTTGGGTATTTGGATCTGCATCAACATGCTCCATGGGCTAAATATTTCTTATTATTGCCAATTAAATCATGAGAGGAGATTCCACACCTCATGAACCACACTCTAATCAATATGGTGCTAAGGGCTTATCGTGCCAAATAATAATAACCTTGTACTAGGGAGCCAGTTAAACCAGAGCGGTATTTAGACAAGAATATTACTATTTATCGACGAAAAGTCAAAACATCCACAAAAATTAGAGGGGACAAGAAAGTAAATTTACCAAATAAAGCCCATGGAACATGTTGAGAGTTCACCTTCAACCCAAACTTGAAAGAAAATTAGCTACTCATAATTGAACTAGGGGCAAAATGGAAATTTATTAAAATAAGTAAAAAATACAAGATAGAGAAGGAATTACAGAAAATGAAGCCCAAAAATGGATTCAGGAGTATGAAATTAGGGGAGAGAGGCCCTCTTTTTATATATACATTGAGTAAATTATGACCATCGAATTAAAAATAGTTTGGACGCTCATGATTGCGCCACGTCATCAGTCAACGATATGCAGTTTGACCACGCAGTTTGTACAGTGACACGATTTGACCAAGTGGTTTGAACAGTCAACCGGTTTGAACAGTGACGCGGTTTGGTTGAAAATAATCCTGTGTATATGTATGTACTGTACGTGCACTTTTTAGTCCACTAACATCTTGCCATGTCACCGCTCAACAGTACATAAGAATTTTGTCCAATAGAATCGTGACACCTCATCAGTCAATGCCACATCATCGGTCAATGCCATGTCATCGTTCCGTATGTGTGAACAGTGTCATGAACAGTAATATGAACAGTACCGTACATGTAAACAGTGACATTTTTCCTTTTATGCTCCTCCTAAGGTTTTCGACTGTCCTGAGTTCAAAAATGATGTCTGTTTTGCCGTCTGATCTTTCGTTCATTGTGAAATGACCACGATACTCCTAAAATACATAAAATACTTAATTAAAATTAAACACACATAATTAAATCACAAGAAGCTTAAATACATAAAAGTAGGAATATTAGTAAAACTTGAAGTATAAAATGAGGATTTTCTCCTTTATAAATATACACTTTCTAACACTCAATAACCACTTTAAGGTAGATTTTCCAAGGTTCAACAGCGAGGACCCAACTGGCTGGGTTTACAAGGTACAACAATATTTTGATTTCAAAAATATTCCCCCAGACCAACAAGTTTAGCTAGAATCTTTTCACTCAGAAGGCATTGTTTTATAATGGCTTCAGTAGTTAATAAAATTTTGTGGACCACTCATATGGGAAGACCCATCAGAAGTTTTGACTTGCCTTAAACAAACCTCGTCAATGGCTACATATCAAGAAGCTTTCAAAAGACTCTCACACCGAGTTGATGGCTTGCTTGAAAATTTTTTTAATTAGTTGCTTTCTTGCAGGACTCGCAATAACCCCATACCTTTTTTGACATGGTAGGAATGGCACGACTAATTGAGGAGTGAAACCAATTACAACAGAAACCGACCAAACTGATCCGTTCCTAATCCACCATAGACACGCAAAGAGCAATACTCAATCCAACACCGTTAGCAACATTTTACTAATTACTAATCAAGAGGCACGCTAAAGACACGAAAAGGGTTATGTTACTATTGTGATGAGAAGTTCACTCCAGGCCACCACTGTGAACGACCATAATTATTCATGGTCGAAGACTTGCCTCATTCAGGAGGTGAAGACGTCAATAACATCTAAATAGAACAAGACACTTAGGAAATTATACCAAAGATTTCTTTTCATGCAATGGAAGGAATGGAACATCCCCAAACTATATGTGTCCTAGGCAAGTTGAAAAATAAGGAAGTAACAATATTGGCAGATGGCGGCAGCACTCACAACTTCATTGATTAGTCTATAGTCTCCAAGTTCGGGTTACTAGTGATCAGAGACAATAAGTTTCAAGTTTTGGTTGCAAGCCGAGAAAAAATAGAATGTGTTAGGCAGTGTCAAGTGCTCACTCTTAACATTTAAGGACATATAGTCATAACGAATTACTATGTCCTTTCGGTTATCGTATGCCATTTAATCTTGGAAGCATAGTGGCTTGAAACTCTTAGACCCATCGAAACTGATTATAAAAAGCTAACCATAACTTTAAAAGTTAGAGGAGTCTTTTATATCTTTCATGAATTGGCTAAACTGGCTCGCAACCTTAATTGACAAGGAGCTTAATGGACTACATGGCAAAGGTTTCTTTTTTTAAAATAACTAAGTCAAGTATTAGCTAGCCAAAGTTACATTCACTAGATATGAGTTGTGATACGAACTCTGTCAAAAACTAAAGCGACTTTAATCGATTTAGTTTCTAAGATCAAATCTAAACCAATAATGGAATGGAATTTCGGCCCAATGCTTATTGAAAGCACGAACCTTGGTATGTGAAGACTCTACAATCAGGTATGGATGGTTTGATTGATAAGTTAAGAGTTTAAACGCTACGGAAATCTAATAAGTTCAAAGAGTTCGTAAAAAACCAAACAGAATTAACTCTCTCACCAATTGCATCAAAAAACTTACTTTTATTTATTGGATATGAGTACATTATATAGGGTTGATTACAAGAATATTTGGAAATAAATCCTAAACCAAAAATTAAATCAGAATCTGAATATTCTCTAATAGGAAAGAATCTAAATTAAATCAAGATCTTAATTGGCTTAAATACCTTACATCAATTAAATGGAAACTAGACGATTAAAATAGAACTAACTGATTTGTTTCCCTAATAGCCTCCTCAAGAAATGGGAAAGTATCTGAAAAGAAAAATAGTATATTTTCTCACCATAATGTGCAAACCAACTCCCTATTTTATGGAAGTGATTATTTGGAAACTTCAAGAGCTTGAATCATGCATTCATCATGTGCGATTCCTTTAACCAACCTTCACAAATTTGATTGAGCCAAAGTTACTTGAATCAATCCATTAAGCGCTTCCTTGAATTTATTTTCTCGAGCTCTTGTAACGTGTCCGATGGGAACTTGAATAGGGTCTGAATATACCTCATCCCATGTGCTTGTGACAATTTTATCTTTAATCTCATCATTCCTCTCCTCTTGAAGAGGATTTGTCCTCAAATCATCACCTACATCAAAAGGACTCAAATCAGAAACACAAAAAGTAGCACTTGCATTGTACTCACCAGGAAAATCCAGTTTGTATGCATTGTCATTGATCTATTCCAAAACTTAGAATGGGCCATCCCCTCGAGGTAATAACTTAGATTTCCTTCGTTCTAGAAATCGTTCCTTGCGCATGTGTAACCACATCTAATTGCCAGGTTCAAAGACCAGCATATGTCGCCCTTTGTTGGCTTGTTTAGCATATTGCCCAGTTCTCCGCTCAATGTTGAACTTCGCCTTCTTGTATATCTGTTTAACAATTTCAGCCTTTTTCTTGCCATCTAAGTTAACACACTCAAAAAAAAGTAATGGAGTTAAATCCAATGAGGTTAAAGGATTAAAACCATAAACAATTTCAAACGGTGAATACTTAGTAGCAGAATGAACGAAACGATTATAAGCAAACTCAACATGTGGTAAACAATCTTCCCAGTTTTGATTTTTTTTTAATGATAGCTCGCAACAAAGTAGATAAAGTTCTGTTCACACCTTCTGTTTGATCATCAATTTGAGGGTGACAAGTAATTGAAAACGACAACTTAGTTCCTGACTTAGCCAAGTTTTGATGTTCTTTTTAATGATAGCTTGCAACAGAGTAGATAAAGTTCTATTTATAAATTCTGTTTGACCATCAGTTTAAGGGTGACAAGTAGTTGAGAACAACAACTTAGTTCATAACTTAGCCCATAAGGTTTTCCAAAAGTAACTTAAAAACTTAGCATCCCTATCAGAAACAATTGTCCTGGGCATACCATGCAACTTTACAATCTCTCTAAAGAATAGGTTAGCAATATTAGAAGCATCATCCGTCTTGTGGTACGGAACAAAATGCGTCATCTTTAAAAATCTATCTACAACCACAAAAATTGAGTCTTTCCTTTGTCTAGACCTAGGTAAACCTAGCATAAAATCCATCGAAACATCAGTCCAAGGTGCACTAGGTATTGGCAAAGGGGTGTATAAGCCATAAGATTGCACTTTCGATTTGGTTTGCTTGCAAGCGACATATTTACCACAAATTTTCTCAATATCTTGTTTCATATGTGGCCAATAGACGTGTTCCTGTCAAACTGCTAGAGTCTTTACAACTTCAAAATGCCTTATTAACCCTCCTCCATGGGATTTTCTTACTAACAAATCTCTCAAAGAACAGTTAGACACACATAGTTTATTCTCCTGAAATAAATAGCCATGATGCCTCATCCCATGTGCTTGTGACAGTTTTATCTTTAATCTCATCATTCCCCTCCTCTTGAAGAAGATTTGTCCTCAAATCATCACCTACATCAAAAGGACTCAAATCAGAAACACAAAAAGTAGCACTTACATTGTACTCACCAGGCAAATCCAGTTTGTATGTATTGTCATTAATCTATTCCAAAACTTGGAATGGGCCATCCCCTCGAGGTAATAACTTACATTTCCTTCGTTCTAGAAATCGTTCCTTGCGCATGTGTAACCACATCTAATTGCCAGGTTCAAAGACCAGCTTATGTCGCCCTTTGTTGGCTTGTTTAGCATATTGCTCAGTTCACCGCTCAATGTTGAACTTCGCCTTCTTGTGTATATGTTTAACAATTTCAGCCTTTTTCTTGCCATCTACGTTAACACACTCAGAAACAGGTAATGGAGTTAAATCCAATGAGGTTAAGGGATTAAAAACATAAACAATTTCAAACGGTGAATACTTAGTAGCAGAATGAACGAAACGATTATAAGCAAACTCAACATGTGGTAAACAATCTTCCCAGTTTTGATTTTTTTTTAATGATAGCTCGCAACAAAGTAGATAAAGTTCTATACACACCTTCTGTTTGATCATCAATTTGAGGGTGACAAGTAATTGAAAACGACAACTTAGTTCCTGACTTAGCCAAGTTTTGATGTTCTTTTTAATGATAGCTTGCAACAGAGTAGATAAAGTTCTATTTATAAATTCTGTTTGACCATCAGTTTAAGGGTGACAAGTAGTTGAGAACAACAACTTAGTTCATAACTTAGCCCATAAGGTTTTCCAAAAGTAACTTAAAAACTTAGCATCCCTATCAGAAACAATTGTCCTGGGCATACCATGCAACTTTACAATCTCTCTAAAGAATAAGTTAGCAATATTAGAAGCATCATCCGTCTTGTGGTACGGAACAAAATGCGCCATCTTTAAAAATCTATCTACAACCATAAAAATTGAGTCTTTCTTTTGTCTAGACCTAGGTAAACCTAGCATAAAATCCATCGAAACATCAGTCCAAGGTGCACTAGGTATTGGCAAAGGGGTGTATAAGCCATAAGATTGCACTTTCGATTTGGTTTGCTTATAAGCGACATATTTACCACAAATTTTCTCAATATCTTGTTTCATATGTGGCCAATAGACGTGTTCCTGTCAAACTGCTAGAGTCTTTACAACTTCAAAATGCCCTATTAACCCTCCTCCATGGGATTTTCTTCCTAACAAATCTCTTAAAGAACAGTTAGGCACATATAGTTTATTCTCCTGAAATAAATAGCCATTATGCCTAAAATATTTACGACTGTGGTCTTTTTAGTAGCTTAGTATTCAACACTGAAATCATGGTCATCGGTATACAATTCTTTAATATGTTCAAACCCAAGTAGTTTAGTATTAAGTGTTGAGATTAAGACATATATGCGGGAAAGCGCATTTGCTACAATGTTTTCCTTACCTTGGTTGTAACGAATGACATATGGAAATGTCTCAATGAATTCTACCCATCGAGCATGTCTCTTATTCAGCTTCTGTTGGCCTTTAAGGTGTTTCAAGGACTCATGATCTGTGTAAATCACGAACTCCTTAGGCCATAGGCAGTGCTGCAATGTTTCTAATACTCGAACCAATGCATACAACTCCTTATCGTAAGTAGGGTAGTTTAAGACTGCTCCACTTAACTTTTCACTAAAGTAAGCAATTAGTCGTTCTTCCTACATTAGGACCACGCCAATACCAATATTGAAGCATTGCATTCAATTTCAAATGTTTTATTAAAGTTAGGCAAAGATAAAAAATGAGCATTAATCAGCTTTTGCTTGATTATTTGAAATGCCTTCTCTTACACTTCTCCCCACTTGAATCCAACATCCTTTTTAATTACCTAAGTAAGTGGTGCGACTAACGTGTTAAAGTCTTTCACAAATCGTTGATAAAAACTAGCAAGCCCATGAAAGCTTCTCACATTACTTACACTTGCGGGACTCGACTAGTCTTGGATTGCACATACTTTTTCCTTATCAACCGTATACCCTGTGCACTTACAACAAATCCTAGAAACACAATTTTGTCAGTGCAAAAAGTACACTTTTTCAGATTACTAAACACTTTTTCTTTTCTAAGCATATCTAAAACATCTTTCAAATGTACTTCATGATCATTTATGTTTTTGCTATAAATAAGGATATCATCAACATAAACAACAAAAAACTTGTCAATAAAAGCTCGCAAGACATGATTTATAAGCCTCATAAAAGTTCTTGGGGCATTAGTTAGATTAAAAGACATGACTAACCATTCATACAAACCATATTTTGTTTTAAAAGTAGTTTTCCATTCATCTCCTTCTTTCATTCTAATATGATGATATCCACTTTTCAAATCAATTTTAGAAAATATGCATGACCCATGTAATTCATCAAGCATGTCATCTAGCCTCGAAATGGGATGTTGATACTTTACTGTTATGCTGTTGATGGCTCGACAGTCAACACACATCCGGATTGGAGGTAAACCATGTGGTGTTTCCTCAAGAAAGACATCCTCATACTCCTGCAAAAGAGAAGTAATAGAACTAAGTAAAGTGGAGTCAAATTCGTTAGTGTTAAAAAATACCTCTTTGTACAAAAGTACAATCATCAGCTGATGTGAAAACAACGCCTTTTTTTTTATCTTACTCGCTCTTGCGTAGAAATTTTTTTGTTTTCCATTTGATTTTCGCTCAATGACCGTATTTTTCCTTGGTTTTTCTCTCACATTTTCGTCAGCCTCTTTTTGAATTTCACTATCTTTTCTCTCTTTTTCTTTTCCTCACTCTCTCTCTATAGGCTCATTTGGTCTCCATAAATTTGTATTAGTGTCAATGGAACAAGAATGATGTTACGTTGATTAAATACAAATGAATATTTATTGGTAAAGCCATCATGATTAACACGTCTATCGAATTGCCAAGGCTAACCAAGTAACAAGCGTCCAGTCTGCATTGGCATTACATCACAAAGATGCCAAGTTGCTTGACAAATTAACCTCACAAAGATGGAACAAAATTTTCACAACATATACTGCAAATGGTGCATCATGGGCAAATGAGGAAGGGCGTGTGATTAATAGGATAGATTTGCAGCCCATTGCTAAGGTATCGGTGAAATTTTTAAAGTCTAGATTGATGTCAACCACACACACCACTACTGTCTCCCAAGAGAGAGTAGTACTTTTGTATGTTATTGTTCGAGGATTACCCATAGATGTGGGCAGCATCATAGAAAAAGAAATTAGGGACTGTGCCATGAAAAAGCACAAGATGACTGCCTTGTTATTTCCTTCATTAATCACCATCATCTGCGCGGTATCGGGAGTCTACATTGATGCAAAAGATGAGCGTGTTAAGTATTATGGTGCTCTCACTGCACGCACCATCGAGCGAATTGCTGGTGAAGTTGCTAGAGCCCCATCCGAACCAGCTGTTGTAGTAGGGGCGAGAAGAGTCATGGGGTTGGAACAGAGAATACAAACACTTAGCTCTAGCATCACTCAGTGTGTTAAAGCCTAGCAGAGGGAAAAAAATCTGTTCTGGAGCTATTTACAGCACTTAGAAGACCACCTACACTAATTTGTTGTATGCATTAAAAGTACCCACCGGAATTTCCCTGATTCATTACTACAGCAGTACAATTTTGGTACTTACACTATGGATGCTCTAGCAGAAGTCAGTGTAAATGATACTAACAAAGATAAACCAGAGGAAGAAGCTACAGCAGAACCACAAGCAGAGGCTGATATAGATGCTGAGGTTTAGTCAAACCAGCCTGCAGAAGAGGATGTCAAATCTACAACTGACAGTTCCCTAACAGAAGAGGAGGAAGATCTAGATAAAGAACTTGAGGAACCCCTAGCCAGAACTTCTTCCAAGACTAGGAAAAAAACACATATCACAAGAAGAAGAAGATGAACCTGCAGAGGAGCCTCCAATACCAGTCACCTCCCAGAAGGGTAAGGAAAAAGTCATCAGCCCTTCTGCCTCTGAAGATGAAGCAGAAGACATTGATACTGAGTTGGAAGTTGCAGCAACCAAGGTGACTCACACACCAACAGAAATAAAGTGCCTCCTCGATATCGTTGCCAAAATTACAAGTGAAGGGTCTGCAGTCGAGAAAGTTGTTCCAGCTACCTCACAACAAACTCCTAGTAAACTTATCCTTTCCAACCCTAAAGGAGCCAGCAAGAGAAAATAGGGCACTTCTGGAAGAGTCACAGCCTCAGACACACCAGCACAAAAGAAGACTAGATCTCTTCTACCCTAGGAGGCAGCACCCATTGGAACCCCTCCCTCACAGCCCATCATTAAGAAAGAAATAGACACTGTCTCCTTTCTAACCCTAGGAATCTCCTAAGGCCCGTCTGCGAGTGCCTCTAAGAAGTAGTGATTCTGCTACTATCTTTTGGAGCAATGCCTCCAGCAACAGAGGAGTATCCCCTACCCTTCTGTTTTTGTTATTTCTTTTTGCAAAATATTTTTTTCATTCAGTTTAAATTTTCTGATTCATTCTGCATGTCCTTTTATTTAGTGTTTGCATGGTTAGTTTTTGTGGATTGTTTTGTTTGCTTGTGAGAACACAACACCTCTCAAGTTTTGGGGGGTTGTGTTTATCCTTATATCGTGTGTTGAGTGAAGCTCTATTATCTAATATTTGTTTATGGATTTGAAAACCTAATGAAGATAAATTAAGTGTTACTCAATAATTATGAGATTGCTAAGTGAGGATAGTTATAGATGGAGGTTGAAATTTTGTTCTGACACTTAGACTTTGATTGAGTTTCATGAGTATGCTATAGCAGAACCAGGAGAAAACATTGAGGATAGAATAAATTCCAAGTTTGGGGGAAATTTTTGTTGAGTTGTGCTTGTTATAAAATAAATTTTGCTCCAATGGTTTAAGTTGCTGAGTAACCAAGGTAGATTATGTACCCCATATGCAGACTTGAGTCCAAAAGTTACAAGAGTCATGAGTATTGCTGTAGCATTTATGACTGTAAAAAAAATTTTAAGTCCTCTGTCTAGGATATTGAATAGCCAGGTGTGTCCATGAGCCTCATGTTCAGCCTTGGGTTAAAGATATCTTTAGATAAAACTATGTTATGAGCATTGCTGCAGCAACTCTGATTTGTGTATTGGTTAAGTAATTGGGTGTCATCATTACAAGTGATCAATATTCACATGAAAGATCAATGTGACACTAAAGAGAGTAAAAACAAAATTGTGTTGTAGTACAATTTGAGTTTATTAGTGAATTATGCTCCCCCATATGTGATTATATTTGTGTTCTACCTTTGAATTATATGCAATGTCTATCTAATGTTGTAGCATCTCTAGAATTTGATCAAAGTGGCACACACACACTTTGGACAAAATTGAGCGTAAGTCTAAAACTTGAATTGCTATGACAATGTTGCATGATTAAGAGTGTGATTTGAGGGTAGAAGAATCCTTACGAATTTTATGACAGAGCTAAGTTATTTTTTGCATGATTGTGTGATTGAAATGTGAGTCTTGTTGTCATTACTTGAGGACAAGTAATGGTTTAAGTTTGGGGTGTGATAACTCTATGAATAACATCGCATTTTTAGATTTAAATCAATAACACTTAAAGAGTAAATGATGAGTTTTTATTGCATATTCATTATATTTTGCATAAACATTCATTTTAATTTAGTCTTAATAAATATTGTTTAATTTATAATAATTCATGCTTAGATTGTGTGCATAATTGTAGGTGTTCGAAAGCTCAAGTTTCAAGGAAGAAGTACTAACGCAATGGGCTTGCAAAAAAAATGAGGAAAGAGCATGACTACAAAGGAATTGAAACAAATCTAGAGCAGTGCAATTGCTGTAACCATTGCTGTAGCAATCTTGTATCAAAGATAGATGAAATTTCACATGGGATATTTGTAGAATTGTGATCTGCAGTTTCCTAATCTGACTCATGCACATCCTCAGTTTCCATTTACCCTAATTTTCAAGTATAAAACGAGCACGCAACATATGAAAAGGGGGCGATGAGTTAACATCAAAGAAATCAGGAGAAAAAGAAGGAAGAAGAAGAACTCAAGGAGAACATGTCTGCAACATTAAAGAAACGGGTAGAACTCTTTGGACTCGCTTTTTCATCAATCATTATTTATTTTCCTCACTTACTCTTTGGTTGAAACCATGTATTTCATGGCTGAAACTTTGTTATGTGTTTCTCTTTTCCAAGTTATGAACTAAATTTGATTTTAGTTGAATGACAAACAATCTGAATGAGTTTTTTACTATATTTATGAGTTGCTGCACGACTGCTGCAACATTTTGCTCCAATAAATATTATTTCAATCATTATTTCGGTTGATTTCACATTTAATGATTCAAGTTAAGAGAGAGCCATAAAATGGCCTATCTCAATAGAACTTATTAGAGTAATACATTATCTTAACTTAAGTTTCTTGAATTGAGTTTTAACTTGAGTCCTAAAAGGGGCACACTTGAGTTAAGATTTGTGAAGAACTAGATATAGGGATTCACCTTGTAGGGTGGAAAGAGTATATGTTTGTAATGCCATCTCTTATGTGATATAACAACTGGTCATTGTCAGATTGTGTAAGGGTATGAGGAGTCCAACTAGCGATAGCTGAGGATGCAACGTAATTTTGCCTAGTGGTATAGGAGTTGCTGCAGCAACTGGTGTTATTTTGAACAAAACAGTCAGCCCATGAAAAGAGTTTAATCATTCAACTACTTCATTCTTATTAAATTTTTTTTGCATAATTTATCTAGTTTATTTATTTACTACATGCATTTTATTAAATTGTTAATTCCAGTGTTAATCAACTTTAATTAGACTTTTCTTTAGATAGAAGCAAGTTTGCATTATTATGATTGTTGTAGCATTTCTAGTAATATCAGTCCCTGTGGAAATGATCTTCATTACTCATCACTTTATTACTTGTTATGTACACTTGCACATTGACACCAATAGCAATTGAGTTTATTTACCAACAATAGCACCTAGTATCGAAAATGTTTTCCCGTTGCCCTGCTTCATCTTCCTTTACTTGCACACTCAAAGCTCTCCTTACTACTAAAGTCAATTGCCCAGGGGCTATATACTCTTCATTTTCGACGTCCTCTAATGGTGGCATCTCATTTTCTTCTGTTTCATCTTCAGTTACAATCTCAGCATTGTCCCGCAACACCATAACTCTTTTATTCACACATTTACTTGCGAAATGCCCCCTGCCTTGACACTTAATGTCACGTTCCTAATAGTAGGAGTCACGTTGGTACCTTGTGAATTATGCTTGGAGTGCTCGATTATTTGCTTACGTGCAGTAGATGCTTATGGCCTCTCATCTCTTTTCACATAGGTTGGCTTCCAAGGTGTAGAACTCGAGCTTGGGGCTGCACGAGTGTTAACCCTCTTCTTGAGTTGCCGCTCAATCTTGATGGTTTTATGGACCATTTCCTCAATCTCTACATAATGTTCCAGCTCAACCTTATATGTAATCTCCCGATTAAGACCATTTAAAAGTCGTGCCATGGTAGCTTCTCTATCCTCCTCCACATTTGCTCTAATCATGACAATCTCTATTTCTTTATAATAATCCTTAACACTTCGGCTACCCTATGTAAAACGTTGTAATTTTTGGTACAAGTCTCGATAATAGTGATTAGGTATAAAACGCCTTTTCATTAACGATTTCATTTTATCCCATGTCTCAATTGGATGTTCTCTATTTCACCTCCTGCTTATAACAAGCTGATCCCACCAAGTAATAGCATAGTTAGAAAACTCAATCATAACCAATTTTACCTTTTTGCCTTTGAATAATTGTGGCTGTCAAATGTGAACTCCATTTTCTTCTCTTATTCAAAGTATGCTTCTGGGTCGGATTTTCTGTGAAAGATGGAATCTTCATCTTTATGCCACTTAATCGATCATCTCTCTTCCTAACTCTCCAACCTTGTCCATCTCTCCTATAGCTATCTACTGAGTCCTCATCCTCATCATACTCATCCCTATAATAGTCATCAATCTCTTCTCTAGTTGGAGCTCTTTCTCTTCTATATACTTGGGGAACGGGTTATGATTGTCTTGCACGAGTGTTTTCCACTTGATCTAAACGCTCTTGTATAAGCTCTAATTCAGCCCTCATCATCCTCCTCATCTCTCTCATCAATGCTTGAACTTGTAAATTCTGAGTAGTCGCAGATTGATCCTCTTCATTTGTGTTTCGTTCTAGGTTGTGAGACATAACTATTATCTGTAAAAGAAAGTTAGAAATAATGTGGAAGGACCTCCCCTCACTCCCTTACGTGTTTCACTCAAGAAAAAAATGAATCACTTAATTTCACTCATGTTTCACTCAAATTAATTGGCATTTACCCTTTAATATGCTCACACTTTCTTGCCTTTTTCCACTCTTAGTAATCCTCACTCGATTCTTATCAAACTAATTAAACTAATATCAGGATTTCAATAGCAATTCACAAAGATAACACTAAGGAAAATTTAATTTCAAAGGTAAGAAGGCAATGTACACGAAAGTCGAGTTTTGATTTTGGGCAAAATTTTCACCTATTAGGTAAAATCTTGTTTTAGACTTCCAAGACACAAATAATGAAAAAAAATGAAAGATTTAAGAGAAGGTTGAAGGTTTTTTTTTTTTTAAAAAATAAAACTTGTGGATTTCAAGAGAATTAAAACACAAAAATGCAAAATTGATTTAAAAAGGAAACCCTAAAAATACTGTTCATGAAAAATACTATTCATGTGGCACTGTTCACATAAATACTGTTCACGCGGCACTGTTTACATAAATATTGTTCATGACACTTTTTTTTATATATACTAAAATAAGAATGAAAAATTCAAACAAAAATGAAAAAAAACAAAGATAGATGGATCTGACCTTGAAGCCTAGGCCTTGATACCAAATGATATGAACCCCGTCAAGAACTGATGCGACGTTAATCAATTTAGTTCCCAAGATCGAATCTAAACCAAGAATGGAATAGAACCTTGACCCAATGCTTATTGAAAGCACAAACATTGGTATGTGAAGACGCCACAATCAGTTATGGATAGTTTGATTGATAAGTCAAGAGTTTTAATGCCACGGAAATTCGATCGGTTCAAAGAGTTCATAAAGAACCAAAGAGAATTAACTCTCTCACCAATTGTATCAAAAAACTTCCTTTTGTTTATTGGATATGAGTACATTATATAAGTTTGGTTACAAAAATATTTGGAAATAAATTCTAAACCAAAAATCAAATCAAAATTTGAATCTTCCCTAATAGGAAAGAATTTAAATCAAATCAGAATCTAAATCAAATTAGAATCCTAATCTAAGTAAATAAGAAAGAATTTAAATCAAATCAAAATCCTAATATAAGTAAATAGGAAAGAATCTAAATAAAATCAGGATCCTAATTGGCTTAAATATCTTACATCAATTAAATGGAAACTAAACGATTAAAATAGAACTAACTGATTTGTTTCCCTAATAGCCTCTTCAAGAAACGGAAAGTATCTGAAAAGGAAAATAGTATATTTTCCTGCCATAATATGCAAACCAACTCCTTATTTCATGGAAGTGATTATTTGGAAACTTTACGAGGTTGAATCACGCATTTATCATGTGTGATTCCTTCAACGGGCCTCCAGGAATTTGATTGAGCCCAAGTTACTTGAATTAATCCATTAAGCGCTTCCTTGAATTTCTTTGCTCGAGCTCTTGTAACGGATCCGATGGAAACTTGAATAGGATCTGAATATGCCTCATCCCATGTGCTTGTAACAGTTTTATCCTTAGTCTCATCAAGTTGTCTTCCAAGCTAATTTTTCTCATTTTTTTAACCACCCACTAAACTAACCATTAAAGTGCTCTCATGATCATCAGAATCCATTATAGCCAAGTGAAGGACCGATGAGTGTATGACCATATCATTACCCATATTACTAAAAGACTGAGATAGAAAAGTTGGTGCATGAGCTTTTACAATCAGGGTTGATAGGGGCTAGTAAGAGCCTATTCTCACCACCCGTTCTATTGGTAAAGAAGGTAGATACAAACTAGCGATTTTGTGTGGACTATCGTGCCTCAATAATATTACAATCGAAGCCAAGTACCCAATACTTGTAACTAATGAATTGTTGCATGAGTTGGATGGTGCTAAATTTTTCTCCAAATTGGATTAGCGATTAGGATATCACCAAATTTGAGTAAAAGACAAAGACATTCTAAAGATAGCCTTTCAAACACATAAAGGGCACTACGAGTTTGTGGTAATGCCGCCAGGTCTCACGAATACACCCGCAACTTTTCAGAGTCTCCTGAACAATTTTTTCTGTCTTTACCTCTAAAAGTTTATCTAAGATTTTTTATATGACATCTTAGTTTATTCAAAGTCATGGGAAGATCATCTCAGTCATTTGCAAACTATTTTACATATTTTATCCACTAGCAGTTTGTTTGCAAAGGAATTGAAGTGTCAATTCAGTGTTTCACAGGTTAAATACTTAGGACATATAATTTAAGAGTAGGGAGTAGCGCTGGATATAATAAAAATTCAGGTTATCATTGAATGGTCGAAGTCGGTATTAGTCAAAAGAGCTCGCGGATTCTTGGGGCTAGCAGGGTACCACAAGAAGTTTATCCATAATTATGGGAGCATATCAGCTCTTTTAACTCATCTCCTAACCAAGGATGGATTTCTTTGGAATGAAGTAACAAAGGTGGCTTTTAAACAATTAAAAGAGGTGTTGACTTCACTCCTAATTTTACACCTACCAAAATTTTCCCAACAATTTGTGATTAAGTGCGACATAAGTGGCACTAAAATTGGAGTAATCCTTTCTCAACAAAATCAACCAGTGGCTTATTTCATTGAAGCCTTAAAAGGATCAGCCTTGGCTTTATTTACCTATTAAAAAGAGATGCTCATAATTGTCAAAACTATTAAGAAATGACGTCCTTATTAACTTAGGAAACCATTTACAGTTCGAACCGACCAAAAAAGTTTCAAGTACCTTCTGAAACAGCGGATTACCACTCCAGCACAAGCAAGATGGTTGCCAAAGTTACTTGGATATGATTATGAAATTGAGCACAAAAAGGGGATAAAAAATCATGGTGCAGATTTTATCACGTGTAGTCGAGTTCCAACTCTTATTATTTCTATACTACGTGCAGATTGATGGCTAATTCTATAAGAAAAAGTTCATCAGGATTCATTTTACAAAGATTTACTTGAAAAGAGCTCTTCTCAATCATGCCACTAATTGTATCAACGAGAAGGAATTTGGTTCAAGTGCAACAAAATTCATTTTAGCCCCACCTCAACATTAATTCCAAAAATGATACCAAATTGCCATTCATATCCAATCAGTGGTCAGTTTGGGTTCTACAAGACTCTTTCTCGAATCAAGCACAGCTTCCTTTGGTCTAATATGCACCAAAAAATAAAGTAATTTTTACAACAATATGATATCTGTCAACAACATAAGACTAATTGTATTAAGCCTGCTGGATTACTACAATCATTGCTAATTCCTACTCAAGCATGGACTAAAACTTTGATGGACTTAATAAGGGATTACTGATATCTAATGGGTATATCGTCATTATGGTAATCATCGATCGATTAACAAAGCATGCACATTTGTAGCCTTGAGCATCCATTTACTGTAGTCACTGTCGCCAAAGCACTTGTTGAAAATGTGGTTCACCTCCATGGCATTCCAACATTAATTATTAGTGATCGATACAAGGTGTTTATCAGCGCTTTTTGGCAGGCACTGTTCCAGTTGTAAGGAACCAAGCTTTGTATAAGTTCGAGTTATGCGTTGTTCCAGCAATAAGGAACCAAGCTTTGTATGAGTTCAAGTAATCAGCCACAATCCTACAATCAAACCGAGGTAGCAAATCGCACTTTAGAGCAATATTTACAATGTTTCCCAAGAGATCAACCAAGAAAATAGACAAAATAGATTCCATGTGCCAAGTTTAGGTACAACTAGTCTTTTCATTCCTCAACCAAAATTATCCCTTTTAAGGCTGTTTACGACGTGTTAAGATAATTAAATTGATTGAATATTAATTAGTCACAAGCTAATTGATTAAAAAAAATTGTTATCATTAGTTTCTTTATTATAGTTCGTTAAGTTGAGTCTGTTATCAATGCTAACCTGGCAAGTTAGCTATGGTTACTAGCTTAGCTAATACAATGTGTGTTAACAGAAGGAAGAAGGTTCTAAACCATTGGATATAAACGTGTGTAACTAAACAAATCACTCTAGAGAGTGAAATACAAGAATTTTATTTTCTTAGTAAATAAACAAACTCATCAATCTTAACTTGGTATCAGAGCTCGATCTTATGGCTACCTCCAGCTCAAATCCAAACACAACATCTTCAGTTTTTTCATTTACATTTACCTCACCAATCAAAATTGATCGAACAAATTATATAATCTGAAAATCTCAAATTCTCTCTTCAGTTCATGCTAATGGCCTCAACGATTTTCTCGATAGCTTAAAACTTTGTCTAGATCAGTTTTTATCTGATACAACTGTAAACTCTATTTGATGCAACTGAGGTCTCTACAACTGAAAGTGCTCAAGAGAATTCAGACTTTATTATCTGGAAATGAAAAGATCAGATACTACTGAATTGGTTGATGTCTTTTATCAGTCTTGAGATTCTCAGTCTTATGGTAACCTTTACTAAAAAAGTTCATCTGAAAATGATGCTTAATAATCTTTAAAAAGGTTCTATGTCCATGACTGAATTTTTTGGACAACTAAAGGCAATTACAAATGAGCTGGTTATAGCTGGTAGTCCTGTCAGCTCTCTAGACTTTATTACTCACTTGATCTCTAGATTAGGCCAACCTTAGTATCCTGTGGTAGTATATATTGAGGCAAATCTTGCTAAGATAACTGTGAATGAATTTTGCAGCAAAAAGGCTAAATTGAATTTTGCAGCTAATGTTGCTTAAACTAGACCTAACACTAAGTCTGGACAATATAATGCTAATTAGAACAAAAACCTAAATGGTAATGGTAATGGAAGTGAAGGCAGATGATGTTACGGTAGAGCCTTTTCGCAGGGCCAAGTGAGAGGAAATTGGAATGATGGAGGATATAATTGGAACAATGCCTTAAATAGAGTATCATCAAGAAACTATCAAGGTAGAGGTGGTTTTGGCACTGGAAATGGAAATTTTGCCAAATCCATTCAATAATGGTAATGGGAAAAGTAATCATGATCCTAACTTAGCTGGTGTAATCTATCAAATATGTTTCAAACCTAAGCACACTACAGCTGAATGTAGAAACAGGTTCAACAAAGATTTTAACTATTTCAATTCACCATCAGGCTATAACTCATATCAATATCCAGTACCAAGGTCTTTATGTGTTAACTCAACACCTAAAGTTGCTTTTGTTGTTGCTTTTGAGGGTGATATTGTTGATCAAGGATGGTACATAGACAGTGGTGCTACTCATCACCTCACCAACAATCTGTAGAACTTAAATCTTACAAAGGAATATTCATGTAATCATTTACTTTATGTTGGTAATGGTCAAGGGTTGTATATATCACATGTTAGATATATTTGTCTTCATAAATCATTTGAGTCAACTTTACACTTAAAAGAAATTTTGTGAGTCCCTCATCTTACTAAAAATCTTATAAGCATTTCAAAGTTATGTGTTGAGTGTTAGAAAGTGTATATTTATAAAGGAGAAATTCATCATTTTACACTTTAAATCTCACTAACATCTCTAATTTTATTTATTTAAGTCCTTTGTTATTTAATTATATATGTTTTGTTTTTATTAAGTATTTTGTGTATTTTAGGGGTATCATGGTCATTTCACAATGAACGAGATTTCGGATAGCAAAACGGACGTCACTTTTGAACTCGGACAAAAAACCTTAAGAGGAGCATAAAAGGAAAAATGGCACTGCTCACACGCATTTTACGGCACTATTCACATGTACTGCATCGTTTCATGGATATCGCTTTCACGACCTTTGTTCGACCGCTGCGTTCGTTCAAACCGTGTGCAAACCGTGTTACTGTTCAAACCGCGTGGTCAAACCCGTGGTCAAACTGTGTTACTGTTCACTGATGACGTGGCGCAATCCTGTGCATCCAAATTATTTTTAATCCGATGGCCATGATTCACTCAATGTATCTATAAAAAGGGGGCCTCCCCCCCCTAATTTGACACCCCTGAATCCATTTTTGAGCTTAGTTTTCTGTAATTCCTTCTCCATCTTGTATTTTCTACGTATTTTAATAAAATTCCCATTTTACCCCTAGTTCAATAATGAGTAGCTAATTTTCTTTCAAGCTTGGGTTGAAGGTGAAGTCTCAACATGTGTCATGGGCTTTAATTGGTAAATTTATTTTCTCTTCCCCTCTAATTTCTGTGGAGGTTTTGACTTTTAAATCGACAAATAATAATAATCTTGTCTGAATTCTGCCCGGTTTTACCTAAGACCCTAGTATAAGGTTATTATTATTTGGCACGATAAGCCCTTGACACCATATTGATTAGAACGTGGTTCATGAGGTGTGGATTCCCCTCTCATGATTTAATTGGTATTAATAAGTATTATTTAGCCCATAATGCATGTTGATACGGATCCAGATACTCAAGTGCTTTATCTCAATAGTTTCCAATTTAATTATTTCTGCCAATCCAATTTAAATTCCAGCATCATCTAAATCACTTCCACACAAATCCAACCACCCATTTACATAATTAATTCTACACACAATTAAAATCCACCTCCTCGTGGGATCGACACTCAACACCATTAATCTATTCTACAATAGATTCGTGCGCTTGCGAGTTCAACAAAATTTGCACAACATTATGTGAGGATGACAACTTAACCATTGAATTTGTTACAATATATTTTTTATTAAGGACCTGAAGAAGGGAGTGCATCTTGCTCAAGGGATTGTTAAAAGAGAGCTATATCAGTTACTGTCCAAAAAGGATTTTACTTCTAGTCCTCACAGTCCTTCTCATATGCCTAATTCTACGCTTTCTGTTTCAAATAATTCAGCTTGTAATCTCCTAGATGAAACTGCAAATAAGTTCTGTACTCACAATAAAACTCATCAGTGTCACAAAAACACTGCTTTGTCTGCAAACTTATTATATTAAAGGTTTAGTCATCTAGTCATCCAAGTAAACATGTGTTGAAATGTATTCTATCTTCTCTTTCACTTCCTTGTTCAATGTCAGTACCTGATTTCTGTTATGCTTGTCAATATGGTAAAATCCACGAGTTCGCTTTTTACTCAACAGGAATCAAAACACCTTTAGAGCTTATCCATACTAACCTCTTGGGTCCAGCACCCATTCCTTCACTACAAGGCTATAGGTACTACATTAGTTTTGTAGATGATTATAGTAGGTATTGCTGGATTTTTCCTTTAACCCTCAAATCAGAAGCCTTAACTATTTTCAAATACTTCAAAACTCTAGTTATAAAATAATTTAATCATTCTTTAAAGTCACTTCAATCTGATTGGGGAGGTGAATATAGAAATTTTAAACAATTTTTTGAAGAAGAATGTATAAATTTTAGACACAGTTGCCCTCATACACATCACCAAAATGGTGTAGTGGAAAGGAAGCATCGACACATTGTAGAAACAGGGCTGACCTTACTTGCTCAAGCAAAAATACCCTTATCATTTTGGTGGGAGTCATTTCATACATATTTTTTTCTTATAAATAGGCTTCCCCTTATACTAAGCTTTATGGCAGAGAACCTGACTACCATCTTCTCAAAACCTTTGGTTGTTCCTGCTTCCCTTTCCTAAGGCCTTACAGTAAACATAAGTTGAGCTTCCACATATAAAAATGTCTCATGATTGGCTACAAGAGTTACAAGTGTCTTGATTTAACTGGCAAAACTTATATGCCCGACATGTAAAGTTCAATGAATTTGAATTTCCATACTCAGATCTCTTTCCTTCATCTAAATCAGGTCAAAGTATGTCTTCAGTTCAGCAAGGTCATAATTCTATTCCATTTACTTCTTCCACAATACTTATTCCTAGTATTAACTGTGCACAACCTCCTATCAATCCTCTAATTTAAGATGCAAGACCCGATTCAGGTACCTCACAAACACTATCCATATCTCACTCTTCAGGCACCTCTTCATTATAGAGTACACAATATCAACCATCACCTTCTATTCAGCTGACACTAGAACAAGTACCACAAGTATCTAACCTTGCACCTCAACCAGTTCAAAATGTCCATCCCATGATCACCAGATCTAAAGTTGGTGTGTTTAAACCCAAAACATACTTGGCTGTGACCCAACACCTTGAACCACATTATGTTAAAGCAGCATTGGTAGATTCCAAGTGGAAACAAGCTATGCATGTTAAATTTGATGCTTTACAAAAAAATGGAACTTAGACTCTTATTCCCAGAGAAGAAGATAGAAAAATTATTGAAAATAAATGGGTGTTCAGGGTGAAATACAATCCTGATGGTAATATATCTAAGTACAAAGTAAAGTTAGTTGCCAAAGGTTTCCATCAAACACAAGGAGTGGATTTCTTTGAAACATTCAGTCTAGTTGTAAAGCCTTGCACAATAAGAATCATTTTGAGTCTTGCTATCATGAATCCCTGGCCAATCCGACAACTAGACATTAATGATGCCTTTATTAATGGCATTCTTACTGAAGAGGTCTTTATACATCGACCTGAAGTATTCATTTATCCTCAATATCCATCTCATGTGCGTAAGCTTACCAAAGCTCTATATGGTTTTAAGCAAGCTCCAAGAGCTTAGTATGATAGATTGAAACTTTTTCTAATACATTGGGGTTTCATTGTTTCAAAGTCTAGCACCTCATTGTTTATTCTTCGCAAAGCAGAAGTTGTAGTTGTCATTTTAGTTTATGTGGATGATATTTTGATTAATGATTCAAATATCTAGTTTGTTGAAAAAGTTATTCATCATCTAAGTTCTGAGTTTGTTTTAAAAGATCTTGGGGAATTCAACTACTTTCTTGGTCTTAAGGTTACACCCTCTATTGAAGGCTTACATCTCTCCCAAACAAAATATATAAGAGATATCCTCAAGAAAGCTTAGATGATTGAGGGCAAAGGGTGTCAAACTCCCATGAGTCCTATTGAGAAATTAGTAAAAAACAAGGGTGTTGTTTTTGAAAACCCCTCTCTCTATAAAAGTATAGTTAGTTCATTGCAGTATATTACACTTACTAGACTTGAAATTGCCTTCACAATTAACAAACTGAGTCAATTCCTTGCAAATCCATTAGTTTTTCATTGGCAAACATGTAAAAGGGTTTTGAGGTACTTGCAATGCACAACTGATTTTTGTTTACAATATTATGCTTCTAGTCCTCTCACAATCTCAACCTTCTCATATGCTTATTGGGGTTCAGATTTTGATAATAGGGAGTTGGTTGGGGATATTGCATATATCTTGGCAATAATCTAATCTCATGGTCATCTAATAAACAACCTATAGTTTCAAAAAGTACAGCTGAGTCAGAATACAAGGCACTAGCCTTATCAGCCTCTGAAACTTTGTGGATCACTTACTTGCTCAAAGAGTTGAAAGTATCTCCACTACAAACTCCAATTATTCATTGTGATAACAAGAGTGCAAAGGCTAAAAGCAAGCAATCACAAGTATCACTCCAAAACCAAACATATTGAGTTAGGCTTACACTTCATTCGAGATCATATAGCATAGAAAGAACTTCAGATTAGTCATGATCCCAGTTACGATCAAGTGGCAGATATTTTTACAAAACATTTAGCATTTAATCAATTCAATTATCTAAAGTCTAAGCTCAATGTGCTTCCAAGACCTTGAGCTTGAGAGGGGCTGTTAAGATAATTGAACTGATTGAATATTAATTAGTCACAAGCTAATTGATTAAGAATAATTTTTTATCATTAGTTTCTTTATTATAATTTGTTAAGTTGAGTCTATTATCAATGCTGACTTGGCAAGTTAGTGATGGTTACTAGCTTAGCCAATGCAGCGTGTGTTAACAAAAGGAAGAAGATTCCAGACCATTGTATATAAACGTATGTAACTAAAAAAATCACTCGAGAGAATGAAATACAAGAATTTCACTTTATTGGTTCTATGAATTTTTCCTTTCATTTTCTTAGTAAACAAACAAACTCATCAATCTTAACTCGACGTTCCACCACTAAGTTCACTAGCCTATATTCTGGGCACATCCCGTGTCCAAGTTGTTGATGAGTATCTATATGCGCATGATGCTATTTTATGAGAGTTATAGTATAATATTTTGATGGCCTAAGATCAAATAAAGAACCAAGCAAATCAAAATTAGTGTGAGATTTCTTTCATGGTTGGTGACTACGTGTATCTAAAGCTTCAACTATATCGCTGGACTTTTGTGGCTTTTAGACATTCCATAAAGCTTGCTCCCTTTTTTTTTTTTTTAGTCCATATCAGATAATTGAAAAAGTGAGTGCTATGGCTTATAAATTGGTTCTTCCTCTAGGTTCTCAAATTCATAATGTATTTCATGTTAGTTTATTACGGAAGCATGTGGGAACTAATACTCCAACCTTTACTCAACTTCTTCCAGTTGCAGATGATTTTACCATTCTTCCTTAACATGTAGCTGTCCTGAACCGTCATGTCATTCAAAAAGGGAAATATCATCCAAGGTCTGAAATCTTAGTTAAATGAAAAAGAGTACCGGTGGAAGATGCCATTTGGGAGAATAAGTGGTGCTTTTCCAAGTTATTTCCTGATTTTCTCTTTAAGGACAAGGATCCTTAAGCAGGGTGAGAAGGGGGGAATGATACATGCCATTATTCATGGAGTCATGCAAGCCATTATTCATACCATTATTCATAGAGCCATGCAACTGACTGAATGTGTTTGAATTAGTTGTTATATCAAATTTATTAGTTTGTGGGTTTCATTTAATAATTCCATAATCTGTTGATCTTCAGCTTAGTGGGAAGTTGGTTTCCTAATTTTTAGTATTGTTTGTTATTCTTTCACTATTGTAAAGACTACCATATATAATCGGCAACGTTTTTAATAAAAGGGTAAGCAGATTGAAAGCTAAATCATTTTTTTCCCTTTTCTTCTTCCTCTATAAAATTTAAACATATCACATTCTAAAGTCAAATCATCCAATAAAAACCCAAATTCATCTATATGTATTACGGCTTTCCCATCTTTATAGACGACATTACCATTTTAATCCTACAAGTTAGAAGATAAAGAAAAGCATTCAGCAATAAATGAAGTAGAACCTTAATTGAAGAGGAGTGAAGCGAAGAAAGGAAGACTAAGATTTAGCTGGAATGTTAAATATGGTTCTTGAAGATAGCATGGTAGGACATGATTGTGAAATTGAACATTTACAACTATAGAAACTTACAACATAGGGTTTTCTATTCACCCAAACCCCCCTAAAAAAAGGACATTGAAGAGAATAGAAGAGCAACTTATAGTGAAGTTAGGGGACCTATGGCAGGTGTGAAGAACCGAAAGCAACTTCTCTTCAAAAAATTGTTGTTGTGCATCAATTTGTGTTTGATTGTTTTTTATTTGAAATTCAGCTTCAACAATGATTTTATCATTTGATGTATGTTTTGGGCTTGGATGAAGGATTGAAGTGGGAAATAACTTTGGCTTTGAAATGCTTTAGGGGTTTTTAGGATTGAAGCACGTTAGGTTGATCGTCTTGCTTTGGTTTTGGTTTTGGTTTTTCTTCCACATATCATTTTTGCTTCTTTTTTTTTCTTCTGATTTAGGATCCAGCCTTTTAGTGTTGTTAGAATGTGGGGGTGGGCACTCGGTTTTAGTTAACCTGAATCAAATCGGGCTGAACCTAAATTTTTATTCAATTTTCGGTTCGGTCTGGGTTGACCTTAAAAATCAAACGGTGTGAATGTATGAAACCGTTTGGTTTGGTAATTTATCTCATGTTAACCTGAGCTGAATTACCAAACCGAACGGGTTATAATAAAAAAAATTCTAAAATAAAAAAAGAGAAAAACAACTACCCAAAATAAAAGCTAAAACAAATCAAAACAAACCCTAAAACTAAAAGTTTAAAACTATCTATCAGCATCTCCTCTTTCCCTCCTTAAGATAGGTGGTGGATTAGTGGGTTTTCAGTTGGCTAGAAAGAAGAAGGTGGCTGGTGTTTTAGCTCTGGGTTCAATGACAGTTCTGTCAATAAAGGAACACTGCCAACGACGACTGAAAGAGTGGCTAGGGTGGGCTATGGGTTACCCACTCTAAGGTTTAGAATTTGCAACGCTTAGGTGGATTTTAGGTCTGTTGATTGGTGGAATGGAGACCATTGTGTGGAGGAGGTTCTATCGATGGCCGAGAGCCACCACCGATGGTCGATTTGGCCATGGGTGGCTGCTCAATGGGTTAGTCAATGGCGTGTGTAATGGTTACGGCTTCAGCTTCTTAATTTCTATTTTTATTTATTTAATAATTTATGTTTATTCTTATTATTTGGATTAAGTTGTTTCCTTTATTGTTGTTTTCTTTATTATGTACTTTATAGTTTTGAATTTGGTGTTTTAGTAACCTGCAGATTTCATCATTTGCTGAATATTTCATTATATGTTGTTTTATTTGTTCATTTTTACCATAGTTGTTGTAACCCGCGAATTTGTAATCTAAACAGTATTCAGTTCAACCCGTATTGCAATCAAAATTACCAACCCGAAACCAAACCGAATTTATGAAATCGAACCGAACCAAACAGAAAAAAATTTTCAACTCATTTGGGGTTAAATTCTTAAACTTGAACGGGTGGCAAAGCGTACCAAAAACCGATTAAACTGAACCAAAACTTGAAATGCCTACCCCTAGTAGAATGAAAGACAAATGATTCGTGAATAGAGGAAAAATGAAGAGCCCAAATATTTTTCAATTGTTCAATTTCTATATTCCCCTAAGAACAAATAACATCATTTATATTAAAGAAAATAAAAGAAAAATTAAAATTAAAATTAAAAATCCGTACATTGTATTAGTGAAGGTTTATGATGTTATAGCATTAGCAACTACTGACACTTAGTTGTTAAAGCGGAAAAAATCGTTTATGTAATAAAATCTTGATACTTTTTAATATAGTGTTAGTGGCTTAGTATCAGTAAACGTCATTTTTCAATTAATAAGTATGAGCCTGTATATTGGTGTAATCAATTTTAAAATGAAAGGTCTATCTTTTGAAAGTAACGCTAACTACATTTACAAGTATCCTCTTTTTTTTTTTTTTAATTTATAAGGAGCTATAAGTACAACTTACTCTCACACACAACGGATGGTATGATATCTAGAATCCTAATTAATCCAAGCATGTACTCCATTATCTTACTAGTTGGCATCAATTCACTCCACATGCCGTTGACGAATATTAAGCTTATTTCTCGATTCGTTCTTCACTTTATGATTTTTTAAATATTTATCCTAACAACATCTCAATTAGTGGCTTTACACCCAAATTCAATTGCGGTGTGCAAAGCAAGTGAGCAAATCAAGATTTAGTATGCATAGTAATTACGATCAGACGCAGTAACACATCAACATTTAGTTGTCCAGTCATATTTAGATACATTGAAAATTAGATACACTACAACAATTACCTTTTCAATAAAACTTGGCAATTAGCTGAAAGCATCGATCGTGGTTCAACATTTGCCTTTTCAATAAAACCTGAGTGAAGCATATTTCTGAACTTGTTTTTAAGCGTCACATTACAATCTAAATTTGCCCGTCGTGATAATTAAGTTTATTTAATTTGTAATTTATTTTTGAACGACGCTTGATCTGATAAGAGGACTTGCGTTCAGTGCTAATATGATTTTGTGTTCATCTTTTCGAAACGTTGTAACTGGTAGTTAATATATAAGAATGTACATGATATTAAAGATAAGCATAAAATCATATATCCAAATTCATGATAAGAAAAGAAAAAGGTAAATTGAACTTACTAGCCAGGTCCATCTAGTAACATTATTTTGAATGATCTTTTTCAGAAAAATTAAAGGTACTTCCGAATTTTCGAGCCTTTTCTATGGCATTTCCTTCGTTAAATTTATTGCAAAATCGATGAAATCTTTCTCGTAACTTTACATTACAATTTATAGCTGGTATGTGTATCTGTGAAAGACTATACAATTTGAACGGTAATATATTTAACTTCTGCGACAGAATTTGAAGACTTTGTAGTGTTAATTAATAAGTGTTAAAAATCTATATATTATGTTTAAATTGATCCAAGCCCATGTGAAATCTCTGGCAGTTTTGTTTCTTAATTAGTTGAGCTAAACAAGCTGACGTATATAAAAGATCATTAAGAATCAATTGTTATTGCTTCTGGAGATGCTCATAATAATTAAGCAAATAGAATTTGTTCGTTGAGTGTTGTTGACACGTACAAATTAATGTTAATACAAGTCTGTCCACGCCACATAAATGCTCTATCAATTGGTATAATATTTTATAAATTCAGTCACTTTTGACGGTAATGTAACCTAAATTTTTTTTTTCAACATCTATCTTGATGAAGTTGTCCAACTAGACTTTACTTTCTTTAAAATATTACTTATTATATGGGAAGAAGTAATTCAGAACCATTTACAAGTTTAATTATTTTTTTAATTCAAGAAATATTGATGAGTAAGAACAAACTAAGATGCCGAAATTTCAAGCAACCATGACGTGAAACCAAATTCCATTTTTATGCACAGTTCTTGATAGATTTATTTCTTCTAAATAATAAAATTATTCAGATTCTTGTACTTTCTTTTTCCCCCTTCCTTCTCCTACTCAGGTTGAGATCCATACGTCAACAAGAAATCCAACAAATCTTCATAATGTGAAACATTGTTGCCATTATCATTGACCATTGACGTGTGCAAAAAAGCTACATATGTAAATGATACAGAATGCCGCTCTTAATTTATATTAATTTTCAAAATTTTACATTAACCAGAACAATGAAACAAAAAGACAAATAGAAAACTGAATTTGTTGCTTTTACTTTAACACTAACCCTCCCAGTTCAGCAATAAGTTATATAGTACTGTCTGTTTCAATTCATGCTAGTTCTTTCAAAAATAAAAAAATAAAAATCACTAGCTTCCAATTATTTGAGAAATAAATTGATAACATATATGTGCATCAAATTATAGGTTCTGTTCCTGTGCGGGGAAAAGGAAAAAAACTTAAAATCAGAGACAAAAACATTTCTAACAAAGCTATCGTAAGGAAATTTAAAAAAAAAAAAAACAAAGAAAGATTAACAGAAGGAGAAATGCGTGTATAGCATAAGGGTATAATTTATTAAAAATGATTTTTTTTTCGTCGGGGCAAAATTGCCTGAATTTTGCATGGGCAATTAGTTAAACATTAAAACGAACATCATAGGGTTTAGTCCAAAAAAAAAAATTAGACATTTGAACATTCAGACGATCACAACCGTCTGTTTTAACTGGGTTGTTATTTGGCTTGTTAGTACAAAATTCAAGCAATTTTACCAAGTAGCAATGTTGATAAATTAAATTTTGTCCAAATGAAGTAGCAATTGTTCTGACCTACTTAACAATGGGGGTTTTGTATGAGTCGGCACAATATATATACATGATTAATTGTGCTATATAATGGATGAAGAGAGAGAGAGAGAGAGAGAGAGAGAAATGGAAAACGTTTCAATTTGATCTATAATAATTTGAGGAAGAAAAAAAATTTAAAGGCAGCAATTTATGACTACGACTATCTCAATTAATTCATGCCAAATTATAAACTTAACATTGGGAGAATCACAACTACCATGCCTTTTGTCTCCCCCATGTTCTCTCCTTTAAACAAGTTTTCAGTTCCATCAATGGCACAGATAATCATAAAAATTTAATAAAACATAAAAAAATAGTCTTTAAAAGCTCATCAGTCAAACCATGTATAGTTCCCACACACGTGTAACAACAGACCATCTTACAGAAAAGTTCACACGTGTGAAGACCATCTAGTTTCTCATTTCAGCATTACTACTAATAATTGCTTTTACATAATCTGAAAACAAAAAAACCAAAAAAAAAGGTATTTATATATTAACCAGAATAACCCTAGCTAAAGCATAATATGAGCACATGAAATATTAATAGTTGACAGAAGGAACTTGAAAAGAAATGAAAAACTTCAAAAATCTCATGTACCACAAGACATTTCAATTATCTCAAAATGGTTAAAACTAGTCAATTGAGCCCAGTAAATGCTAACACTATTATTATTAAATTTTTTTTTTTTTTTGTAGCTACTCTACCCATCATGAATCTATAAAATTAATTAATCAAAGTATGGGACAATATTATCACTAGAAATGGAGCTACAACCTGTTGTCCTCATAGGTGGTGTGTATAGAGAAGAAACTGAAGATGATGAAGATGAAGAAATGACTATAGACGGCGGGGGAGGTGGCGGTGGAGGATGAGGAGGAGGCTGTGATGTCGAAAGAGACGGCGCCGATGAACCGGCAGCAATTGATACAACCCCAGATGAAAACAAAGGGTTACTAGATGAAATAATAGTACTAGCAGTAGCAGCTTCTCTATATTTGTATTTCATTATCTCAGTCCTCATTGCATTCAACTCAGCTTGTAAAGATTGTACTTGTTGCTGCAAACTTGAAATTGCTCCTAAGCAACCATAAACCGGATCTCTCAGCCTTAAGTTTGCTTCAAAAACAAGACTATTTGCGGCATCTGCTCTTTGGCTGTCTGGGACTTCCTACAAAATATTAACCATTATAATTAAGAACAAACAAATAAAAATCAAATCAAAGGCACCCAACATAGCTCAACTGGCCGTGAATACCATTTGCGTAACTTGTGTTTAAGTAAAAATAAGGGTCAGGTTTTGATGCTAAGTGGGTAAAATTTTTCATTCCTATCTAGATCTTTAAAAAAAAAATTATTAAAAAAAAATACAGAAAGAAATCAAATAGAGTATCTCATCATTAATACGAAATTAGGGTTTTGCGTATGTATGTACCGAGAGCAACTTGGAAACATTGCTTGCACCAAAGACTTTATGAACAGCAGCAAATTTTTGGGGTTCATGGGGAGGGAAAAAAGGAGAAAAAGGGCATTCTTCAGCACATCTTCTTCTCAAAAGTTTACAAGCAGCACAAGGAGTAACTGTGTTCAAAGTCCCTGCTGATGAATTAGGATTTAACATTTGTCTCCTTCCCATTTGGGAATTTAATACATCACTTTCTCTCTTGATCCTTTTTCCTATCTCATCAAATCTTTCCCTGGAGACACAACAACCAAAAAAAAAATAGAAAAGAAAAGAAAAACCATTAGGGGTTAGGAAAAAAATTCATTAAAATTTTAAAGAAAATGATTCTATGTTTTTTTAAAAGAAATTGTCAATAATAATAGATTGTTACCTGTCTCTGGACATTCAGGGATGCTAATGATTTTTTTGTCTTGTCTTGAACAATAAGGAGGTGAAGAGATAAAAGATATATTGAAAGGGAGAGAAAAGAAGAAGAATGAAAATGAAGAAAGCAGTGCTTATAAGGCAAGGTAAAAAAGTAGGTCAAAGGTTTTTTTGATGGAAACAAACAAAAAGAAATTTAATAAAGAAATTAATTATGAGAAAGGAAAAAAAAAAGGTTGAAATTGAAGAGGGATTCTTGATTTTATTATTACATTAAACGTTTTGCATTTATGAATTATTCTTGAGGAAGAGAGAATGCCAGCTCTTGCTTGCTCACGTGTGAATGAATCCCGATGGGGCTATTGAGTATTTGACTTTTGATAGCATGGCTGTGATTGCTTAATAAGGATTATGATAATAATCTGCTGTGTGCTTATGAAAGTGGTTTTCCTCTTTTCTTCTGATTCATTGTATTTGAATTGTTTCTCTCCATAATATTAATTATTTGTTTATTTATTTTTTAACACTCTCTCTCTCTCTTTCATGATTCTAAGTCACATCTTTAATCAAATAAAACTACTTAAAAATCATTTAATCAAACTCTTAAAAATTATCAATTAACATATATAAAAGCACATATTAAGAAGTTATATACCGAATAAACTCAATCAGATTTTTTGTTTAAAGCTTTCAAATTAATTTGTGACTATGGGTCCATTTGGGATTACTTTAAAAGTTCAAAAGTGATTTTAAAAAATTTAAATCTAATTTTAGTGTTTAGTAATTTTTTTAGAAAGAAGTATCTTTTCAAAATTTGATTTTGAGAATCATTTTATACTTAATTTCATATATATAGTCATAAACATTATAAAATTAAAATTATCCTTATTAATTAAGAAATAAAATCATTAACTTTAAAGTGATTATTATTAGTATTACCAATTATATTGAGATAATAAAATAAAATATTTATTTTAGTTATCAATTTAATATATATACAATAAAAAAAGATATTTTATATATATGTTTATATGTGAGTAAATAAAATTTTCAACTTTATGTCCAATTCAGTCATTTACATTAATTTTCTTCACAATTGATTATTTATATAGCATGTATTAATAGCAATTATTTTAAAGTTATAGCATTACCAAACTAATTATATATCTCTTCCAATAATAATAATAATAATAATAATAATAATCCTATATCTCTTCCCAAAAAAAAAAATAATAATAATAATAATAATAATAATCCTATATCTCTTCCCAAAAAAAAAAATAATAATAATAATAATAATAATAATCCTATATCTCTTCCCCAAAAAAAATAATAATAATAATCCTATAACTCAATAAAATTTTAAAACGCAGACAAATACAACTATACAAGCAAAGCAAAGCAAGGCGGAAAATATCAACACCGATTTTCTACGCAAAACGATAAAATGTTAACAAATTGGGAAAAATCATCTTTAGAAATCCTCCATAAAACAGACGAATGGATGACGTGTTACGTCCATTCTGCCTACATGCCTTTCTCACTGCCAATAGAATCCAAATCGTAGCCGAAGCAAGGCGGTGCTCCAATTGTCAGCAAATGTTTTTTATCCTAGCTATATGGAACCATGGATAGATACTGCGTATCTTAATTCTTGGATTTTATGGAAATATATAATCAACCATGCTTGTTAGGCAGCACCTACTACTATTAGATTGAAAAAGAAATTGAAGAACCCCAACACCCTACCAAATTGAAGAACCCCAACCCCCTATCTCTTTCAATTATATTTGTGACCTAATTTATATGTAAATGCACCGATCATTCATCATTATCTGTTATTATTAAGGATTTGAATCTAATGTTGAATTGACATGTGCTCAACTTTTTATAATCTTCTTCTACATGTGTATGTATAATAATATACTGTTAATATTCAATTAGTAAAAAATTAAAGACCACATCATAACAAATAATTGAATACCAAACATATATTCATTTGTAATGATTAAAAAAAACAATTTTTATAGATTCATTAAAGCTTTGATTTTCAAGGAAAATGTATGAGATAATTAATTTTGCATGATAAATTTTTAGTAATGTTGTTCTGTTTTATGAAATGTCTGTGATAACTTAGAACAACAAAAAAGTGACAGTATCTTTTTTTAAATATTTTAACAAAAAAAAGATAGTAAAAAAATTTGTTTTGAAGTAAACAAAAAAATAAATCAAAAGTACTAACTACTTAACATTTTTTTTTTTATATAGTAATTACTAGAATAGTAAGGGATATTTTTCCTTTCAAGGACTTAACTCAAACGAACTCTCTTATCTAGTTTAAGAGAAAAAATAATAATAAACTGTTAGGGGCTTAGTAAGCATATTACCATGTTTAAAATGATATTTTACAGGAACCGAAAGATATTATTATTCCGAAGGGACTTCAATTCCCTCTCTAGGTGTATCTGTTAGTGTCATCGAAATAACTTTTATAGGCTCCATTTCTTTTTCTGGTATTGTGGTTTAAAAGGTATAATTTATGAAACAAAATTTCGTAGTGTTTAGTAAAGGAAATGATCTCTGGCAACTTAATTTATACAAATTTTGACACGATTATTTAACCATAAGATTAGAGATTTATCCATTGTCAAGATTAAACGAAGTAGATGACGCATGGATAAATAATAATTATTTATTAATGAATTTAATTTTTCCAAATGTTTTTCTCTTCCTCTGACAATAATTAACTACATTTTCTCCTCTCTTTCTTATCTTGTCTCTTCACTTTCCTTTCGTATCTTTTATCTCAAGCTAGTAACAAATCCTCTTCCTCTCTAGTAAAAGGAAAAGAAAATTCTTGTTCTCGTTACCAGTAAAGAGGCAACATAAAGATAAAAACAAAAACAATGGCAAAAGCACTTTTACATGATATCCAAGACAATTAAAGATCATGAAATAGCCGTCGACCAATTGATATCTTAGAATCAATGGGAAATACGTCACGCACACACACACACACAAACACAGAGAATGAAGAGACAATATAGGAAAAAAGAGGACAACCGACCAAAAAAAAAAAAGGAAAATAGCATTAAGTTATATCATCTGTAACTTATAGTAAATCTAAATATAGTCATGCATAGTCTTCTAATTATTTCACATGTTGCCATTTCGTTGTGTTGGGTGACTACATTGGGTTGCTGTGAGTCATAGATGTAACTTACTAGCTGCCGTATTAGAGAAAAAAAGAAATTAAAAAGAAGAAAATTTCAATAATTACAATTATTACTTAATATCCATGTCATCAACTGCCTATAGTAAATATCAAATTTTGAACAATTATTTTGGCAAAAAATAATGAAGATATTATAACTTTTTAATAAAAGAATGCAAGTGTTTATTAAAGCTGTAGTTTTTAAGTTATCTAAATTATTACTCTACCTAATAACGTTAGCAAGTGGAGCTAACTTATTGAAAATGCTTGTCTTCCCAAAACAAACTAATTTTCCTTTTGTGTAGAAATATTTATGATATGTCAATACATATATGATTCTTATTCAAAATTGTATGTTTGCAACATGATACATTAGACTTACCATCTTTAATCTTATTTTGGTCGTGAAGGTATGTATTCCATATGTTTTGTTTTGGCTTTTCTATAGAATTAGGAATTTACAACCTTCTAATAGTTATTATTCATAATTATTTCTAGAAATAATTTTTAAAAAAAAGAATTAGTTTACTGTATCTAGATTTTAAAATTTACAAGTAAACTTGAAACACATTCTATATATATATCACAATTTGAAATTATAACCGACTCTTGTAATCATTATGAGTTATTTTTTTATTCGCCCACCTATAAAATTCAATGTTTGGTTGGTTTTGGTTACTTTCGCGATCACTCGAGAAATTCAATGTTTGGTTTTGGCTATTCGGATTTCGGCTCACAAGGTTTGTTGATGGGAAAATATATCAAGAGTGGGACTATTGACACCCCTCTAAATACCTCTTAACACCCCTTTAATTATTTTACAACTTTAACCTTTATTAAATTACATAATAGGACACTTTCTAATTAAACCCCACTCAAAATCAAATAATTTATTCCCCTTAAAAATTCTTTATACGGCACATTTTCATTTAAGAGTTTTAAATTTCTTATACGGTATATTGGATAAACTCTCTTTTCTTTCTTAAACCCTAATCTAAGAGTTTCAAATTTAAGAGAAAATAATTGTACAAACAGATGAGGATGATAATAAAAAAATAAACCAAATTAACAGATGAGGAATTATTGGTGACAACAACAACTCATCATCAACAAGCTTCGAAGAAGAAACCTTGAGACCCCATGCGGGAAATTAAGATTCAGAAACTTGTGCTCATCATCTTCGTCGGTAAACCAAATTAACATTTGGCCTTAGAATTACACGCATAGTGGCCAAGTGTCTGTCAGGTTTCATCATCAATTACAAAGCATTGTCATGCATGGGAGTAAAGTGCTTGCCATGTAGTGTTTCAGTGATTTGCCACATAAAAGTAGTAGTTTCGTGGAGCAAGTTCCTTTTCTTTTTTCCTCTCTTTCTTTCTTTTTTAATAGATGATTAGTTATTTCAAAATCCACAACTAAAGAATGGAGTTTATACTAATAGATTTAAATTAAGGGTATTTTTGTCATTAAAGGGGTGTTAAAAGAATTTTATAATTTTTTTAAATATTTTAATTGGGTTAATAAAGAAAAGAGGTGTGAGAGATATTTAGATATTATTGGGCCTTACACTCCTTTAATATTATTGGGCCTTACAAGAAAAGTCCAAAAGGAGTGACAGCCAGTTACATGTATCATTGACCGCCAATTATGATGAGTTTGCCTCGCAAACTCTTATACGGTCACAATAAAATTACTAAGTGCACTCCGCGTCCATTTGATGGTAAAGTGCCATGTACGATACACACCAAAAAATATCATGTACACCAAGATCTATGTTATAAACGTTAAGACAGTCTCATCCTTTATACATACCATAACCATAGATGGTAGTTTTTAACCTGAATAAGTAGGGGTGGGTAAATTTTGGTTCGGATTGATTTCAGATCAATTCGATTGGATTTTGGGTTAACTGAGTTGGAAAAAAGTAATGCAAGCTCAATCCAAATTTGTAATTTGATCTGATTTGATCTAAATCATAATCAGATCAGATCAGATCGGGGATCAAAATTTCAAGTATTTCTTTTTAATTGCGTGTAATTCAATTGAATTTTTAGATTGGATCGGGTTGGACAGATTCCTATCCAATCGAGTTAAGGGTTTTATATGCTTCTGATCTAAATCCAAATTTTTTTGGAATGGGTTAGTCAAATCGAATCAAGTTATTTGCCCATCCCTATGACTAAACTCAACATGGACATAGTATGAGTTTGGACCATTGGCACCCATCAATCACTCTTATAAAACATCTTTTTCTAGAAACACGTGTTAGGAAAATTAAAGTAATGTTACTGCTAATAACACCCATGCATTAATTCCATAAATGACCTTACTTATTTTTTCTCAATGAAGACCTGCGTATACTATATGGAAAAGACAGGATAAAAGCTCATTTAATCCCCATATTTTGAGGCTAGTACCCGTTTAGTCTCTGTATTTTTAATAATACATTAAAACATCCTTGCGATTAAATTATTGACACCCTTGTTGTTACTTTTTTGTTTCTTTTGCCTTACTTTTATAATATTATCTTCTTATAATAATGTTTCTTTTTTAGGATATTAATAAAAAGAAAAAATAAAATTACTAATTTAACCCCAAAAATAAATAAAAACAAAAAATACATATTAATTTTTGTGGAACTCTCTGCTAAAGAGTTAATATAATAATTTTTTTATTAATGTTCAAAAAAGTTGGTAATTTAATTTTTTTACAATATTAATTTTTTTAGACATACGTGATCTTTTAAATTAATATATGTTGTTTTTGTTTCTATTTTATTTTTTGGGATTAAATTAGTAATTTAGTTTTTTTTTATTAATGTCTAAAAAAAAGCAATGTTATAAGAGGGTAGTATTGTAAAAACAAGTCGTAAGAAACAAAAAGTAATGGTAAGGGTATCAATAATTCAATAACAAGAATGTTTTGAGATAATTTAAAAAACATATAAACTAAACAAGCACTAACCTCAATATATAAGGAGTAAATGAGCTTTTACTCGAAAAGATAACTCAAGACTGTAAAACTAACCCATTTAGTTTATTATTACGTAGTACTTCGATCAAAAGATAGGAGTCATAAACTCTCCCATGGTAAGTAAATAAACTTCCTAAAAGAAGCTGCTGAGATTTTGACAACGACATAACTAATGGTGAAGTCAAAATTGAAGCCACAAACAAACTTCTAACCCTACAAATTATTACTCCTTAAAAAGTAATTAAAAAAATTTCCTTTCTTTTGAAAATTATCATGTTAGATTTTGAGATTTATTTTTTTTATTGAATTTAAGGGTATTCTTATAATTATAATTTTTTTATTTTTCAAAATTTTATAAAATAAAATAATCTTTTAATTTATTTAGGGGTAAAATTGTTATTTGAATTATCAAAATGGTTCATTGATACAAGTTTAAAGACAAAGGTTGTGCAAAATACATGTTAAAATTTTGTAATGATTAAATGTATATATGACAAAAGAAAAGTGGTGTAGAAATAATTTTCTTAAGATTTAATATTGTTCTAGTCAATCGTATATTCTAAAAGAAGCATGACGATAGTAGCTAATGAGAGGGCTAGGAAAGTCGTATAAAAATGGAACATCTACTTTTACTTTTTAAGTTTTGGTGATCTTTAGAAGGTTATTTGTGGAAAATGGGACTTTTTATGTAGATACTTTATGCAATTCTAAAAGAAAGGATCATAAGACTTGCATGTCGAGCTAATGATGGATAAATTAGTTCATTTAGCCTTCATAATTGGATATTCCTTTTATAGCCTGATGTTTGCCCCGAGTCAAACCCAAAATGTCCCACAACACGATGTTGTTTTGATCTTGAAATTATTTAATTTGAGCGCCAATGTTGTGTCGAGTATTTTGCGTTCTCTTTTAATCTGTTTCAACAACACGACGTCGTTTGATAATGAATTTTGTTAATTCGAGCATTGTGTCGAGTGCGAGCATATGCTTTCTCTTTCGATTTCCTTTCAACCACATCACTTCAACTACAAAACCCCAAGTATAGAACCCCTAAATTGCAAAACCCCAACTGGTTCTTCAAAGTTAGTTTCAATTTGTACACGGACTTTGGCATAAGGTAACGTATTGGTTCCTCAATGTTTACTTGAATCTTGAGCTGGTTTATTTTGAATTGAATCTTGACCTGTCTCATTTTGAACCGTAAGCATTTGTTTCTATATTATTGTTTCTAAATTTAATGGATTTGGGATAATTAATTAATAATATTTTGAATTTGTTTCTAAATTTAATAAATCTTGAGCTATGTTATTTTGATTTGTGAGCTAAATTGTGAGCGTTTGTATCTATATTAGCATTTTTTTCTATATTATTTTTTATAAATTTATTGAATTTGGGATTACTAATTAATAATATTCTGAATTTATTTCTAAATTTAATAAATCTTGAGCTATTTTATTTTGATTTGTGAGCTAAATCGTGAGCGTTTGTATCTATATTAGCATTTGTTTCTATATTATTTTTTATAAATTTATTGAATTTGGGATTACTAATTAATAATATTCTGAATTTATTTCTAAATTTAATAAATCTTGAGCTATTTTATTTTGATTTGTGAGCTAAATCGTGAGCGTTTGTATCTATATTAGCATTTGTTTCTATATTATTTTTTATAAATTTATTGAATTTGGGATGACTAATTAATAATATTCTGAATTTGTTTCTAAATTTAATAAATCTTGAGCTATTTTATTTTGATTTGTGAGCTAAATCGTGAGTATTTGTATCTATATTAGCATTTGTTTCTATATTATTTTTTTTGTAAATTTATTGAATTTGGGATGACTAATTAATAATATTCTGAATTTGTTTCTAAATTTAATGAATCTTGAGCTGTTTCATTTTGATTTGTGAACTGAATCGTGAGCATTTGTATCTATATTATTGTTTCTAAATTTAATGAATTTTGGGTTATTAATTAATAATATTCAGTTTATATTTTAATTTGTTTCTAAATTTAATGAATTTGGGATAATTATTAATAATATTCTAAATTATTTTATTTTATTTGTAAATTTAATGAATCTTAAGCTATTTTATTTTGAATCACGAGTTGTTTCATTTTGAATCATGAGCATTTGTTTCTATATTATTGTTTCTAAATTTAATAAAATTGGGATAATTAATTAATAATATTCTAAATTATTATAATTTGCAGCAATAATGGACGAGGTTGATGAAGTGAAGGAATTGCAAGATTTACAGAAGGTTGATTTTGAAGGAAATACTGAAAATTTTATGGAAAAAGTTGTTGAGCCTAAGGTTGGGATGTGTTTTAATAGTCTGGATGAAATATTTGAATATTACAAAGCTTGTGGTCAATAAGAGGGGGTTCCAGTGATGCAGAGATCTTGTAAAAAGGGGGATGATGGGAGTATAAGATATGTGACATTTACTTATGGGTGAAATGGCAAGTCAAAAAGCAAATTCAATCATGTCTTGTGCTTCAACCTAACCAGAAAATTAAATGCAATGCTAAAATTGGAGGACATTTGGATTTTGTTAGTAGAAAATGGGTAATTGAAAATTTGTACCTTGAACACAACCATGTCGTAAGTCCTAGCAAGAGTATGTATTATCGATACAATTGTACTATTAGTTTTTATGTAGAAAAATAGCTTGAAATAAATGAAGAAGTTGGAATTAAAATGGCTCAAAGTTTCAAGTCTATTATTGTTGAGCTTGATGGCTTTGAAAATGTCTCATTCTTAAAAAGAGATGCTAGAAATCATGGTGACAAAGTAAGGCGATTAAGGCTCGAAAAAGGGGATGCTGCTGCAATTCAAAAATATTTTAAGAAAATACAAGTAGAAAAATGATAGATTTTTCTTCGTTCTTGACTTAGATGAGGAGGGTATGTACTTTAAACAAATCCAAGAAGCAAGGTAGCCTACAAAAACTTTTGGGATGTTGTTACATTTTACATCACATGCCTTACGAATAAATATGACATGCCATTTGCTCCTTTTATTGGAATTAATCATCACGGTCATTCTATTTTGTTAAGATGTGGGTTGATTTTGCATGAGGATACAGAGACATTTACGTGATTATTTAACACATGGCTATCATGTATGTTAGATAAATATGATCTTGGTAATAATCAGAGGTTAAATGGTTTATATGAGGAAATATATCATTAGGTTCCATGTTTTGTTAAAACTACTTTTTGAGCTGGCATGCCAAAAACTTGACAAAACTTAAAAGTAATTTTTAACTCCCAAGTATAAGAGTGTCTTATTGTATTATAGATCGGTGAGTCCGAGGTCAATCCATAGAGAAAATATTTAATTTATTTATTTTATTTTATCTAAAAATTAAAAAAAACTTAAATATAAATAACTTAATTCAAATAAAACTATAAAATTGAATTAGTTAGGGTTATGGTTCCAATCTTAGTAGTAAATAAAACTTAATAAATTTTTTTACCCTTTTTTAGATTTATTGCCCAAAATATTTATTATATAAAATTTTATTATTTTCCCTTTAATTTTATGATGGATTAAGTATTTATTGTGCTAAAATTTAATTTGTCTACAATAAGTCAAAATACCATTTTACCATACCTTATATTAAGATATTAAGAATTTATTGTGTCAAACTTTCTTGTTTGTCTACAATAAATCAAAATTTTAAAATATAAAATATGTATAAAATTAAATAGAAGATAATTTAATTCATAAAATTAAAAATAGAATTGATTAAATCATATTTATTTCCTAAGAGTTTTACCTTCCCTTAACTATTATTATTTGGTTAAGCATAATTGAAATAAAAAGAATTATTAAAATTAAATTACTTATAATTAAAAGTAATAAAAAAACTAAAATTGAAAATAATATTAAATTTATTTATAAAAATAATTATAAAAAATATTAACAACACACCTGAAAATCAAGATTACAAGGAGATGGAGAGAAATTGAGAAGAAGAGAGATGTAGAGAGATGTAGAGAGATGTAGAGAGATGATTAAAAACATAAAAATGATGCTCTATTTATAAAAAACAAATTCATAATCCAGTGTTTTGCAGTCCATTATAAGCTTCATGAATGCGCTCTTCACAACCATTAGATCAAGATCCAATGGCTGGTCAAACTTTAAAACTCAACATCACACGTGGTCCATCATAAGCTTCATGCATGCGCTCTTCATAATCATTAGATTAAAATCCAATAGATGGTCAAACTTCAAAAGTCAACATCACATGTGGCATCATTTGACTCATCTGATTTGGCCAAAGAACGGTTGAGATTTAGCGGGTTAATCAGTCGATCAGGTCGACCGAATACTAAGATTTAGATCTTACAACACTCTTCACCAACTATTGCCATGTGGCACAATCATGGCAATTGAATCATGAACGGTTGAGATTTAGTCAAAATTGCTAACTATCCCATGCACTCATATCTATTATAAGCTCATTTTATCATCCAATCAGTGGTCGGTCAATAGGAAAAAGTCCATTGTTTTTACACAAGCCCAAATTTAAGCTGATCTTGACTCATCTTAAAATTTTTAAACCTCCGGAATCCAAATTTGAGACCTGTTTATCTGTTTGGAACCTAGAATTACGTGAAATTAATATTTTACCTAATAAACACACAAAAATACACAAAATTAGATATATTTAATACATAATTAATAATTCTTAATTATTGTACAAACACAAATATAAATTATAACATAAGCACAAAATAACATTATTATTGCTTGATAATTAAATAATTTTTAATACTAATCATCAATCACTCAACATATTGAGAGTATGAATGATTTCTTTGATGAGTATGTTAACTCAAAAACAGCTTTGAAGTAGTTTGTGGAGAAATATGAGAAAACAATGGAAATTAAAATTGAAAAAGAATAGCAAGCAGATGCTAGGTGCTTCAGCTAATGGATGCCATGTCATACTAGTTTCGCAATGGAAAAACAAGTTGAGAAAGTATACATTATTTCTAAGTTTCAAGAATTTCAACAAGAGGTAACGGATAAGATGTAATGTGAGGCTTTCAGTTACAAGGGATCAGAATAAGAAGTTGTCAAAAATGATGAAAAGAGGAAAGAGAAGACTTTTAAAGTTATTTTTGAAAAAGATGACGGTGAAATTCGTTGTGTGTATTCCATGTTTGAATATAAAGGGATTGTTTGTAGACACGCCATTTCAGTGTTGATACGTAACCGTATAACATTACTTCCTGAGAAGTATATCATACCAAGGTGGAGAAAAGATGTGCGGAGATGCTACAGTCAAGTTTAAGTCAATTATGATATGAGCAGTTTGAGCATTGAATATCAGCGATATAAAGAAAATGTGTTGCTTTTTATGATATTACTGATGTAGCTTCAAAAAATGAAGAAAGTTATAAAAAGTGTTTTGACTTGGATCGAAAAAGTAATGAAGGATATATCTCTGAATGTTCGTTGTGAAATCGAAGATCAATTGTTGTTGGTGGGGTGGGAAGTTATATAGAAATCATATAGGATCCAGTAGTATTTCGTTGTAAAGGTCGTCCACTGTCTTAAAGAAAGCAAAAGCAATTTAAAAAGGCAAAACAGAAGTCGAACAATTCTTCATTGAGTACAACTGTAGAGGTAATTCTATTACATCAAAGTCATTTATATTAATTTATCACATTCATTTTTAATTAATTTAATATAAATTTTAAATATGTCTTGCTTACTTTCGTAGGACTCAGAGGTACACGATTTATCTTCTCAGGCAGCTACTATAATCCCAACACAATAGGGCAATATGGTTGTGGTAATTTTTTTTTTTGGAATATCCGTTTAGTGTTTACTTCTACCTGCTGTTAATGTTGTTTTATTGTTATTTTTTTAGTAATTTGTGTTTTTTTTTTATAACGGTTACCACAACAAGCACTCCCACAGCATGCCTTTTTCCCCCTACTATCAGCCTTGGATAAATTATAGAAGAGTTCATTATGTAAACTTCCAACAATTACTATAACAAGATTTCGAGGATACCAATCAGACAGAGTTTTTGGCTAATGAACCAAGCACATGATCAAAGTTAGCTTCTGTTTTGATGTACTATATTATTTTTGTCATTGTTTGAATCCAAACGGGATATTCAGTTTTTTTTTTTTTTGAATAGGGGATATTCAGTTGTTGAATGTAGTTAATTCACGTCTATAAATTCAATTTATATTTGTGTTGTTGCAGCAACAATTTAAATATAATTTATAACATAATAAAGTAACATAACTCAGATACTTATAGTTCGAAATAAAATGTTATTACATGTTTGCTAGTCTTTTCTTGTTACATAGTACAAATTAAAACAACTTAAAAATAACACTTGAATAGAAAACATAGCATAACAATCACAAGTATTTTAATATAATCATATCTTGGAGTCTATCTCCTTCGAAGTTCGTCGTCATACAATCACCTCTGCATTTCATATTCAGGCATATGCTCAAGTTGTTTATGAAATACTTGAAATTTAATGGACAAACACTCAATCTCCAATACCAACTTCCTAACCTCCTCCACTAACAAGTCAATTTTCTCTTTGCTAGGGTTACCATCTTCTACCCATTGAAAGTTCTTACATCCTTTACAAAGGTAAAATTTGCGATTTAGATTCTTTGTTATACATAATATTAATACTCCATCTAATTACCACATCTATTACAGAGTAACAACGAGTTTCAAATTTCACTTTTGCTAGATCACATTGTGATTAATTGAATGCTGAAACTACAAAATAAAAAAAAAAGAAACAAAAGGAAAAAAAAAGAGCATTAAAACGAGAGCACTCTGCAACAATTCAAAAAGAAAATCAGAACAAAAATAAATTTTGTGCCCAGGCCAAACACTAACAAGTGAGAATAAAATTTAATGGAGTGATAAGCCTTGAATTCAGTTCCTTCGTTGCTAGAGTAATGATATCAACAACTAATCTTGCTCAACATACACTTGAACAAGAAAGATTCTAAACTTTAAAGATTCTAATTTGAATCTATCATAGCTTAATTGTTAACAAAAATAATTCATATGCCCAGACCAAACACTAATAGGTGGGAATAAAATTCAGTGTAGTGATAAGCTAGGTGTAAGCTTTGAATTGTGTTCCTTCGCTACTGGAGTAATGATATCAACAACTAATCTTGCTCAACATACACTTGAACAAGTAAGGTTCTAAACTTTAATGATTCTAATTTGAATCCTATAAATCATAACTCAACTATTTGGATCTTGGAACTATTGTAATCAAAATTGTGAGTCCAAGTTGCCACTATTGACATAAAACCTTTTCTAAGGAAAAATGAGTCTTGAATTGCCAATCATTTTCTCCTTTCTCAGACTTAAAATAACAAAAAATAACTAAATTTTCACTACAAGTGTTGAAATTCCTTCTCATCTTATGCTAAATTGCAAGGTGGTGAGAGAATCAACGCCTAGTTATAAATTGAACTGGGTGTAATATCAAAGAAAGGGAAATTTTTTAAAAACAGAAAGAAATCTTATGCTAAATTCAAAGTTTACACCCAATTTAAGGCCAAATACTAACGATTTCTTAGGTACTAATAATATCCAACACTAGTAACACTACCAGTAGTAACACTTGTTATGATTTCTTAAATTTGAAATCTTCTATTTTGGATTACAGAAGCTTGGAGATGACATAAAAATTTTTTTAAAAAAATCATGTAGCTGAGATACACAAACAGAGAAATTGATTGTCAATATAAACAGAAACAGAAAAACACAAACACAATTGGGAGTAACAGTTTGTCACACACACAAACACAAACTAAATCGTCCTTGTCTTCCTAATAAGATTACTAAATCAGCATACATTAATCTAATTGTTGCAATTTCACAACTCTAAAATAATTGTTCCTTAAATCAGCCAAAACCTTAATCAACTAAAACATAAATTGGCAGCTACCTAAATCAGGTACAAAATTATTACCTCAGGTACAGAACTATCTCATTCGTTATAGCTGTTGTTGTTATGTGATGGCCGTGGGGAGCTATGGCTGGTGTTTTATGAGTGGATGTGGTCTATTGTTTAAGTTAGCTTTGTGAATGCAAGCTGTCGCGTGACTATCAGTGATGGTAGCAGCAGTGTCTGGGCTCGCGTGATGCTTGTGAGTTGTGGGCAATGGTGGTTGTAATTAGTGGCTGGAGACCTCGATCGATGGCGAGATTGCAATTGTGGCTGGAGACCTTGATTGATGGCGAGATTGCAATTGTGGTTGGAGACCTCGATGGATGGTGAGATTGTAATTATGGCTGATACAACTCTGCAACTCAGAGTTGTATCATAGATTTACACTTTTCGAGTAAGTGCTGACTCCAGCAAAAAGAATTGAAATTAATGGAGAAACAGAGATAGCAAGAGAGACGGAGAGAGAAGAAAAAATATTTGCCATTCTATAGCTTTGTATGACGTGTTCCTTGCTCTATATATCTTTTACCCCTCAACATTACACGTTTAACTAACCAACAAAGTAATGAATCAAAGAAAAAATAATCACAACAAAATAACGAAAATCACAACTGCCATCTTTTCCTCTTACTTCGTGCCTTCTCGAATATTCCTTAGTTAATGTAATCTTTGAGGTATATTGGTGCCCTGCACATATGAGCTGGACCTTTTATGTGCTCCTTGACCAGTTGGGCTTCTTCCACTGTTTCAAGTGTTGACTTGTCATTAATCTCAGGCAAAGTTGTATCATTCCCCATCCCTTGAATATTTACCTTGTCCTCAAAGTGAAGCTCAGGATATAAGTTGCGAAACTCATCATAAGCCTCTCAAGTAGAATTTTCGGGGGCACAATCAGACCATTGCACTAAAACTTGACGAAGCCCCTTCCTTTGTTTAAGTACTGAGCACTCAGCACAAATAACTATAAAAGAAGAAAGGGGCTTGTTGTTCACACTTATAGGAGGCAGTGAATGAATATTAACATGAGAATCCCCAACATAAGGTTTGAGTAAGGATATATCGAAAACAGGGTGAATTTTACTGCCAACGGGCAATTTTAATTTATAAGCAACAGAGCCAATCTGCTCCAATACCCGAAATGGCCCATAGTAGCGCTTTGCCAACTTGTGAGAAGTGTGGTTGGCAACAGATGATTGTCTATAAGGTTGTAGGCATGCCAGTACTTTGTCACCCACCTGCAGTTGCAATTCCCTTCGATGCTTGTTAGCTTTTTGTGCCATTCAATGCTGAGCTTAATGTAAGTTTGCTCTCAGACAGCACAATAATTCATCTCTTTCTAACAGCAGGTCTTCTAATGCTTGGATTGAAGTAGAGCCCTTGGAATAGCCAGGAATAGTAGGAGGTAATCGTCCATAGAGAGCTTGGAAAGGTGTCATTCACAAGCTACTATGATAACTAGTATTATAACGAAACTCGGCCCATCCCAAAAAGGTTGACCAAGACTGAGGTTTGTCTTGAGTGAAAGCGCAAAGATATTGCTCAAGGCCATGGTCTACCATTTCGGATTGGTCGTCGGTCTATGGATGATAAGCGGTGCTGTGGCGTAAGGTGGTGCCACTCAATTCAAATAATTTTTTCCAAAAATGGCTCATGAAAATTGGTACTCGATCTGAAACGATTGAACTGGGAAAATCATGTAATTTGACTACTGATTCAGTGAATAACATGGCTGTCTTGTGGGCTGTGAACTGAGATGGCAATGCTTCGAAATGAGCTGATTTCATCAAACGATCAACCACAACCAAAATAACTGCAAAACCTTTAGAATTGGGTAGCCCCGTAATAAAATCCATAGTCAATTCATCCCAAACAAGTGAAAGAATGGGTAGAGGCTAGAGTAATCCTACAGGGGCTTGGGTGATATATTTGATTTGTTGATAGGTAAGACAGGTACAATATATTGTTCTACATCAGCTCGCATTTTGGGCCAATAAAAATTAGAAGACAATCAAATCAAAGTTTTTTTAATGCCCTCGTGACCCGCCATTAGAGTGTCATGGAATTCTTTGAGCAATACTGGTTTCAAAGATGAATATGGACTGATATAATAGTGGTGGCGGAATAATAAGAACCTATTGTGAACTGAGAAATCAGGGGAAAGTGTTCCAGCCGTCAACTTCTTGTGGAGAAGTAACATATCATCTAAGGTTTCATTTTCCTTCAGTAAGGTTTGTAATAAATCAGTAGAGGATTGACTAACCATTGCTACACATAATGCTGGAACAATTTGTGCATCTGGAGGTGTATCTTTATATACACTGGATAGTGCATCCGCAACTTGATTCGAACTTCCAGCCTTATAGTTAATTCTAAAATGGAATCCTAATAAATTTTGGATCTAATCCTGCTGATCAGGAGTTTGGATTACTTGTTGAAATAATTCTTTAATGCTTTTGTGATCTGTACGGATGATGAAAAATCTGCCGAGGAGATATTGTCGCCATTTTAGCACGACAGCAACAATGGCATGTAGTTCTTTGATGTATGTCGACGATGCTCGCAACCGAGGTCCTAATTTTTTACTGAAATAAGCTATAGGGTGACCTGCTTGCATTAATACAACTCCAATGCCCACATTTGATGCATCGGTTTCAATGAAAAATTCCAATTCAAAGTCAGGTAGAAGCAATACAGGGGCTTTTACCATGGCATCTTTCAATTTATTAAAAGCTTCAGTGGCTTCCGCATTCCAACGGAAGGCATCCTTGTATAATAATTCTATAAGTGGAGCTGCAATAGTTGCATACCCCTGTATAAACCGACGATAATACCCAGTAAGCCCCAAAAGTCCCCTCAGTTGCTTTACTGTTTTGGACAAAGGCCAGTCCACCATGGCTGTAATCTTTTGAGGGTTGGCTTAAACACCATGAGCAGAGACTATATGTCCCAAGTGAGCAATGGTTTCTTGACAAAACAAACATTTGGAGAGTTTGGCAGAAAATTGATGTGATTGTAAGCACATCAGAACCTACTCCAAGTGACACACATGATTAGCCAAAGAAGAACTATATACCAAAATATTATCAAAAAATACTATAACAAATTTGCGCAAAAAGGAAGCAAATAATTAGTTCATTGTCGCTTAATAGGTGGATGAGGCGTTGGTCAATCCAAAGGGCATGACAAGAAATTTGTAATGCCCTTTGTGCGTGCAAAACGTTGTCTTGTATGTGTCACGTTTATGGACTCTGATATGATGATATCTCGCTCTCAAATCTAGTTTGCTAAATACCCTTGCACCACCAAGTTCATCAAATAATTCATCAATGGTAGGGATTGGAAACTTGTCCTTTACTGTTACCTCATTCAAAGCACGGTAGTCAACACTGAAACGATATGTGCCATCTTTCTTCCTTACTAACAATATTGGTGAGGAGAAAGGGTTACGACTTGGTTTGATAATTCCCTGCTTAAGCATTTCATGAACTAATTTCTCCATCTCATTTTTTTAAAACTAAGGGTAACGGTATGGCCTGACATTGACAGGTTTGCAATTGGGAGTGAGGTGAATTTTGTGGTCTATATTTCGTTGAGGAGGGAGGCCAGTCAGGGGAGTAAAGACTGCCTTATATTTATGAAGGAGAAGATAAATAGATTCTAGCAAGGAAAAGGGTAAGTCAATTTCAAAGGTTGAGGATGTGGAGTTGGGAAGATGGGACTCAGATGTGTTACTAGAGAAGGAATGTGGCTCGAAAAAAACTGTCAACTTCATCGCTATGTAACAATGCGTGGAATTGATGAAAAGAGATCATATTAGGGAGTTGAATAGGATCACCTAGTAACATGACTTGCTTACCCTCCCAAAAAAATTCCATAGTCATCTCCGAATAATCTATGGAGACACGCCCTTGGCGTTAAAGCCACTGGATGCCCAAAACTGCCTTCGGTCCCTGAATTGGTAAAACAAAGAAATCCAAGCGAAAATCATGGCCTTGAATAATAATGGGCACTTCCGGGCAGTGAAAAAGACAAACAAAAAAATCTCCATTGCTGATATAAACTCGAAAAGTTGAGGTGGATTGAATCGAAAGACCAAGCCATTCTGCTAGTTGTACTTTATGAAATTGTGAGTACTGCCACTGTCTATGAGAACATGGAATTGATGTCCGTTAATTTCACCCAAGACACGCAGAGATCATGGATTGGACTGTCCAGCCAACGCATTCAAGCTTGAAATGTCTGTGGTAACCACTTCCTCAGTTTGCTCAATGGCATTCACATCCTCCCCCGGGTCACACTCCTCATCATCAGTACCCATCAACAACAAGAATTTATTGCGGCAACGATGGTTTGCACTATATTTCTGGTCACAATTATAACATAACCCTTTTTCTCTTTTATCCCGTAACTCAGTTGGAGTATGTCGACGGATTGGTAAATTTGGGGTTGGTAATAACGGAGGTTGACATGGTGGTTTTGGTGTAGTAATAACAGGTGCAGCAAGAGTATTGGTATTTTAAAAGTGGAAGTGTTTGAGAAAACAGGGGGAAAATTTTGTGGAGCGTGAGGTGTAGTAGGAGACCACTTTGACCAAGAACGACTAGTTGTTTTAGCTTCATCAGATCTAGCCTCATAAGCTCTAGCAAGAGCAAAGGCTTCTATGAGCGAAGTAGGTTGAGTAAACAACAACTCACGACGGATATCGGATTTTAAACCCGTGATAAAGAAACTAATTAACAAAGGCTTAGATATACTAGTAACTTTGTTCATTAAGTCTTTAAAAACATACTGAAATTCCGCAACTGTGGTGGTCTGTGTTAACTTTGAAAGGTTCCCTTGATGGTCTTCATATATGGAAGCTCCAAAGCGACTCTTAAGACTGACCAAAAAACTTCGTCATGTGGTTAATAGATTGTTAGCTTTCATCCATTGGTACCAGGCAGCGGCTCTCCCTTCCATGTGAAATGATGCAATGCGAAGACGCAAATTATCTGAGGTAACATAGAGGTCAAAAAACTCGTTGATGCAAAAATCCCACCTGGTCAAATCAGAGCCATCAAACTTGGGAATGTCCATTTTCATGGAACGTAAAAGTGGGGAAAAATATGTGCCCCCAACAAAACCTTTTGTAAACGCTGTCGTGAAAGGCCACTCAAAACGTCGACAGACCCACGGATTTGAGAGTGTAATTCCTCAAAACGGGAATCTACAGTGGACATGTATTGTTGTAAGGTCTAATCCACAGAGAGCGTTTTCTTCTCAAGGAGCTCCTCCATGGTGGAAAGAACTTCAGAATCAATCGTCTTTGTTGTCTCAGTCATGGTGGATTTTTTTTTATTTAGAAGAAGAAGGCAATGAAAGCACCAATTGATACAACTCTGCAACTCAGAGTTCATATCATAGATTTACACTTTCCGAGTAAGTGCTGACTCTAGTAAAAAGAAGCAAAAAGAATTGAAATTAATGGAGAAACAGAGATAGCAAGAGAGATGGAGAGAAAAGAAGAAATATTTGACATTCCATTGCTTTGTATGACGTGTTCCCCTCTACATATATCTTTTACCCCTCAACATTACACGTGTAGCTAACAAACAAAGTAATGAATCAAAGAAAAGACAGTCACATCAAAATAACAAAAATCACAGCTGCCATCTTTTCCTCTCTCTTCGTGCCTTCTCGAATATTCCTTAGGTAATGCAATCTTTGAGGTATGTTGGTGCCCTACGCATACAAGCTGGCCCTTTTATGTGCTCCTCGACCAATTGGGCTTCTTCTTCTGTTTCAAGTGCTGACTTGTCATTAATCTCGGGCAAAGTTGATAAGTGGCTATGAGTTGAATCAAAACAATGAGTTTTCATGTTAATCAAAACAATGAGTTTTCATATTAGTCAAAACGGTGAGTTTCAATTTGGGGTTTGAGTCAGGACGAAAATCGGGGGAAGTAGCATTTTCCTTCCTTTTATTAAACATTCAATTCCCTTGAAATGGATTCCTACCTAGAGGAGAAATCGAAATATCCCTTGACTGAAAAAAAAATCAAGTTTCGTTTCAAATAGTAATTTTTTATTCAAAAAAATAGCTCATGTGGGTCAAAAGAATTAACAATTAAGATGAGTTTAGCAATGGTGGCAGGCACATTTCACATGTGAAGGTAGTCGGCTAATTAGAAATCGACGAACCAGAGTTGTGATTTTCTGAAACTCAACAACAAAGTTAGACCGAGACAGTAAGAGAGGCGACCAGCGAAAGTGTGTAGAGACTTTACAAAATATTGTATAATTAGGGTTTAGTTTTTAGTAATTTTCTAAAATTAATATTACCATTTACTTTTATTTTCTAAGAAATTTTTTTAATTTGGTGAATTTAAACCTATTTCGGATTTGGATTTGAGTTTGTGACCTAATAAAATCTTCTAAGTCGAACTTAAAATATCTTTGAGGCTTGGAATTATCCCTGAAATGGATCATTTTCATTTTTGAAGTTTTATGAAAGCCTATACTCAACCTGAATTAGTTAGGAACCCATCGAATAGTGATAGACAAATAACTCCATCCGACCCAATTCAAGGGAAAAAATCAAGTTAGGATAGGATTGGGTTATATGCCCAACCCAATCGTAATCGGATGGTATTTAACCAACCCAATCAGATTGTGATCGGTTCGAGTTAAATCCGATCTGCGAATATGATCGAGCTGGCCTCTTCAAAAAAAAAAAAAAAAAAACTAGTCTAATTGAGGAACATTACAACACACACAAACTTGCAAACATCTGCAGCAGCCGCAGCACAAACACACACACAGCACTGCAACACAACCGTAGTTACAGCACTTCACATACACAACGCATCACAGTAGCGACAGTACACCACACAAAGTAGCAGTCGGCAACAGCACTCACCAAACACAGCAAATGCACTGACGCAGATGCTGTTACACAGAGGCACAAACGCAGCATTCACCAAGGATCGATGGAAATTGCAGTCACCGCTGACGGGATCTGCTGCTTAGTGACCGGATATGTTGCTCCAATCTCCAAGTTTCTCCAAGCTCCAAGCATCCAAGTCTCCAAACCGAATTTTTGATGGTATATAGGATATGTTAATTGTTAATAATATGTATTATTAATAATAAAATCTAAAAGTTTTTTTATTGAAAATTTAGAGCTTGATTAAATCCTCATAAGCTTAAATCAAAAGTATGAATTGAATTTTTTTTTTTTTTTATGAACCTACCTAACCCAATCCAATTCGATTCCAACTCAGTCCGATTTTTTTATCCGATAATTCGAATGAGTTTTTCTCCAACTCAATCAACTTGAGACCCAATTGGGTTGACCCAAACTCAATCCAAATCCGATTTTGTCCATTCTTACGAATATAATATGTTGGCTTCCCTAATTTCATGATCAGGAAGAAACAATTAAATATGAAAAATATATAAAATCGTTTATGGTAATTTTGTCAATCGTTGGTTGGGGAAAGTTTTAATTGTTAGTTTAGAATGGTACTTTAATCCATTTTGCGATTCCAAGTTTGCATTAAAGAAGCTTTCAATAGCAACCTAAGCCAAGCAATTGGCATTAGCCAAAGAGAGTCCCCTAATGCGAATCAATCACAGAATCATCACAGAGTCCATGGATATCAGCAACAGCCGATTTCTCATTATTTAATTAGTATTCTAGTGTATTTAACTTATTTATTTTTGTAGGTTTTAATTAAATATCTACTTATGAATGCTTACAGATATGCTGTAGGTTTTAATTAAATATCGCTTATGAAGGCTTAGAGATATGCTGGTACATGGGCCAAATTGCAGATTTTGTCAATTAGAAGGTTTGCTTATCTCATTGTAAGTGCGAATCACATGTTAATCATCAATTCAGATAACACACATATTTGTAGTCGTCCTCGATTAAAGATTAATGCAAGTGCGGTTGATACGCATTTCAAATTAAGATATCGATATAGGATGTGGTTATGATAATTCTGGATTGAAAATCAATATCTATTATTTGATTTATATTATATAACCGGAGAAAATAAACAACAATCAAGCCCAAAAATAGTGATAATTCTAACAAAATTACGTTGCGAGAAACTCAGATACAAAAAAAAAAAAAAAGGTTATCAAATCTAATGGTACAAAATAAATAAAGGGAACAAATAGTGAGGATTTAGATCTAAAATAAAGTTTCTCTCCAATCTCACATCACTTAATATGTAAATAGAAGCCAAAACGATCGAGAAGGAATCTTTTGGCTAATTTTTATAGAAATGGTCAAGAGAAATTCAAATCTAGAAATTCCCCAAACACAAACATAAATTTGAGGATCGAAATACTTTTTTGAGGTACATGCTCGAATCCAATTAGTGAAAATCATCAAGAACTACTGATCTAGTCCAGAATTTGTGAAGCAAGCAGGTATAATTTATTATCTATTTCTTCTTTAATTTATTGAATTCGGACATTTGAAGGTTTTGGAACCTTCATGCATATATAAACTTGAATTGATATATCGAGTATTAATTACTGGTTAAGTTATTTTAATTTAAAAATGGCTTAACTAGATAAGCATTACTCTTAACAATAGTAAACCTCAAGGCCAAAAGCATTATAAAAGCCATTTTTATTAAATTTGAGATTAGTGTTTAAGTTATTTTAATTGTAATCCTTGAGGTTTACTACTGCTAGGATGTGTTTACTTACAGGATCAAAAATCAGGATCCGCAGTAGAAATGATTGATGATGTTTACTTATTAAAGTAGAATAAGAAAAGAATGAAATATGTTGGACCCACATATTCATGCAAGTAGAATAAGAAATTAATGAGAATGAAACATGTTGGGCCTAGATATTCATGCAATTAATAATGTAAACTTAATTCCTATTGGGGGGGGGGGGGAACAATTGCTTATTTCTTGAACTCTCCATTTTACCCTCATTGAATTTTCATAACTCCTAAATTGCCCTCAATTAAGTTTTGTCATAATTATTATAATAAATAAAGACACTAATTAACTAAGATCATTTTAATAACTTGCAATCCATTTCAATTTTAAGACAAAGTAAACACATTAAAAATATTTTATTATTGTTGTTATTGTTAGTGGTGGTGGTATGTTAGTGATAAAAGTATTATTATTATTATTATTATTATTATTATTATTATTATTATTATTATTATTATTATTATTATTATTATTATTATTATTATTATTATTATTATTAATCACAATAATTGAAATACAAAAATGCTTATAAAATGGGACATAATAAAATTTATCATTTGAAGCTAAGCTCTAATTCCAGTGGTGAGGAGTGACCTTTTTAAGGTTATTATTAATCACAATAATTGAAATACAAAAATGCTTATAAAATGGGACATAATAAAATTTATCATTTGAAGCTAAGCTCTAATTCCAGTGGTGAGGAGTGACCTTTTTAAGGTTCAAACCTTAGGTTCAAATTTTAATGGATATATAAGTTAATTATAAAAAAAATATTAAGATATAACAATTGTATCCCAAATGACATGTAATCAATCAACGATTATCCTGCATTTGGTAGTATTGTTTAATTCCACATTATTAAATGAATGTCATATTAAATGTCGCATCTCTGGATATATAAACTTTGTACCCCAATTTTTTAGGCATACTGTTATTTGTTTATATCATCTTACAATATGTTAAAATTTGAAAAATTTTACAGATCCATAAATCATTATGTACAATATATAATTAACTAGTTCAACTAATAAGGTAATTAAAATTAATATAAAAACACTTAGGGTTCGAACTCTATTCCTCAGCTTTAGATTCCACAGCAATTTGATTTATATTATTTAATATTTCAAAGAGAAAAAAGGAAAACACCTATACGGCTATACCTTATATTTTGTAGAACGAAATTCCGAATTCGTTGCATGTGAGATCACGTAGTTGTTTCACTAAATTGAAGACCATGATTAAGTGCCAATTAATGCTCAAGAAAATGTCCTACGTTGTTTATATAATTTTATTCGACAGCGAAAGTTGACCATTCTATTTATAAAGGTTAGTTTGGTGATATTCTTATTAATATAATCAATGCACATATAGAAGTTCCAAATTTATTGATTATCTAAGATCTATATGACCGTGTCCAAAAGTTGACTTTTGACAAAATAATTAATTGATAAACATTTCTCTATGATTTATTTTTTTTTTATGCTAACCAAGATTTAAATATATTCTCAGTTTAGAAATGGTAGTATCTTTTAAAATTATTGTTATTCGTTGTGTTCTGGAAATAATTAGCTGCGAAGAGAATCAGTTAAACATTTGGTAAAATTTATTTTTAAAAGTGATGTGAGTTATAAAAGCAGTCATATATATTATTTGGTAGATGTTATTGTTAAGCTACGTAAGAATATAAATAATTGAATTAGATATAATGTTGAGTAAATTTATTTACACATTTATAAACATGTACACAAAATATTTTTTAATATATATATAGTTGATAACCAAAATAAATATTTTATATTATTAGTTTTGTTATCTCATTATAATCGATAATAATAATAATCTCTTTAAACTAATTCTTTAATGATATTATTTCTTAATTAATGAGGATAATTTTATATTTTTATAATATATTTGAGAATATATATGAAATTATATTAATTATAAAACTAATTCTTAAAATCAGATTTTGAAAAGTTACTACTTACCTACTTTTAAAAATGCTATAAGATAAGTATCTTCTGTAAAATAAGTATTCTGTTTTAAAATAAGGTGATTTCTTCAAAAGTAATTTTTAAAAAAAATTTATCAAATACCAAAATTAATTTTTAATTTTTCAAAATCAGTTTTAAGCCTTCTAAAAAAACAAACGCAAACGGGCCTTAATATGTCTTAATCTTATGTATTTCAAAAAATAAGGGGTCTCACTACTGGCCAACTCGCCAAAACCGCGGGTATAACTATCATTCTCACAAAATAAATATGAAGAAAGCACAAACAAAAGCTCAATACATAACATGTGTTTCATTTCATTCATACATCTGATAGTTGTTAACTGCTGCACTATATTGTTCTAAAAACATAAGCAACGAGTACAAAGATTCATTAGACTCAAAAGCGAAGAATAATATTTGATCACTCATTGAGAATTCTTAAGCATTAATACCTTGATCAAATATGAATACAAGCCTCTAGGCCGACCATTTGTACCTCGAGAAAAACACAAAGCTGGTGAAGCATTGGATGATGATCCATATTCATCATGCTCTTCCTCATCATACCGTGCTCTAGAGTCACACGATAACCTAGGGCTTGATATTTCGTATCTTGCTCGAAAATTCGACGCCTTAATCATCGGAGAAGATGGCACGGAATACGATGATGATCGCGAAGAAGATGCCGATGATGATGACGACGATGAAGGTGATGATGGGTTAACATTATTTGTTTTCCTTGTAGCACGCTTAGTAAACACCGTGCCCAAAAGACTAGACTTTTTAGGGTTTTTTCCAATTGGAGAGTTTGAAGAATTGTAGGAGTATGAAGGTGGTGGCGTCAAAGGAGGAAGAGGCGAAATTCCATATCGGATTTTAGGTGAACCTGGCTCAGATTCCCATCTGAATGGGACTGAAACGGATGCTCCTTCATGGTAATAATAATCTTCCATTAATAAGCCTTGATTAATCGAAATCTCTCTCGTTAAACGCCTCGTAATCTTGTGATCATCGTTGATTTGTAGGAGCTTCTTGGGAGGATCTGCTCTGCTTGTGCGCATTTGATTACTAGTACAAGTACTGGAAGTAGAAGGAGGAGAGAAGAACTATGGCTTTTGGCTAAGTAGTAAGTATGATTATAAAAGACAAGGGTTTGTGATAGACATATAAAGCAGATCATTAGGTGCTTTATATATATATATATATATGTATGTATGTATAGATACGATTTTCAATAAATAATTTTGTATATGGGGTATATTTAAAGTCATACATGGAGTGTAAAATTAAATGAATGATCAAGTTTTATATGATTGAATGAAGGGTTAATCATGTGCTAATACATCTCTCTCATGTGGGTGCATGGGGGTTGCATCTCCTTAGATTAATTGCTAAAACTGAGGCTGCACCCATGTTACATTAATTGCACCCATTTGGCATATTGGTTATTGTTTAGTAGACAAAATTAGAGTTGTTTGACCTTATGATGTGACATAGTCATTAACTAAGGAGAGTCTTTTTTAAATTGAACCAACTTAAGTTAATAATAAATGAAACCGGATTTTTATAAGAATTTAATTTATTAAATTAAATTCTTAGCTTTATATTAATTTTCTTTCTTTAATTAAGGTCAGAAGGAGCAGCTGCCACGTTGATTTAGACGTCGATCATGCATTAGTCAAAATAACTCGATAGAATTTTAGAGCATTGTTTTTTTAATAATTACGTACTCAACCTTAATGAATTGTATGTAAGGATTATTCTAGTTTTCTATATTTAAGTTCACAAATTTTATACTATCTTTATTTGTGTTATATATATATATATATATATATATAAGTGCGTGTGTACTTTTTTTCCTCACAAATATGTTATTAAAAATTTTATAGCTAATTGAACACTGAATCTATGAAACCACATTGAATTGAATATTAATTCTGTTAAATCATATGGTTTAATAGTATGCCTACGTTAAGAAAAAAGAGCTTATATATATAATCATTCTCTAGTGAGGGCGCTATTAATATATTAAAAAATATATATTTTAATACACCAACAAATAAATAATACAATTTTTAATGTATTGAAATATATATTTTCTTTTTTGTATTTTAATACCATTGAAGTGAGGATGTCCTCACTAGAAAAGGATAATATGTGCGTGCGTGTGTGTGTGTCAATTTTGAAGTGCTATGTTGATGATAACGATTGTAACACACGAGTTGCTGGTACCATAAACGAAAGCACTAAATAATAACATTTAGTTGACAAAGTCGATCAATTAGTTGCTTCGAAATAGGTATACGATAATGAATGAAAGGAAAATTAACTAGAATTATCTAGAACGATGAGCATGTTTATTTGGTAAGCATACTATGATGATGCATCATTTAATTTAGAATACTACATAATAACTTCAAAATTACGCATACAACATTTACAATATAGGAATGTTTTAGCAATTGAAAGTTTTCAAATTAGTACAGAATAAATATATCTTGTATGAAGCTGGCAAAAGAAGACTGGAGGATGACAACACGAGTGATGACACAGTAAATATCCACCAAATCCTCTTCATATTAGGAAAATATTAATTGATAATTATTACAATTAGTAGTAGTAATAATTAAAAAAAACTATTTGATCTAAAAACTTAAACATCAAATTAAGAATATACTAAACACACGCACAAATTAGATGTGAATTTAAAAGAGAAGAGTTCCAAAAAGACAAATTAACCAAGCACAAAAAAGTGGCAAAGATTTATAGGTAGGTTGAATTTCTTTTTTTTTTTTTTTTTTTGGGAAGAGTTAGATGAATAATGAGAATCTCATCACTAAACACTAATTTTACTCTCTATTATTATTTTTCGAATTCAGTGACCATGGATGCAAAATGTATTCATGGTGAACCGATCTATTCCAAGTAGGTATAAGGCATTGACTTTTTTTTGGGTGTATTAAACCATTTGGTATTCAGAGACCATATTAGATCCTGACTAATTTAGATTCGAGCCGGGTAGGACCACTAGGGCGGCAAAACTCTCTCAATAAGTATTTAACGCAACTGCATTCTCAAGTCCCAAACCGAAGACCTTGGTTAAGATAAAAAAAGTCTCATGTCAGTTGATCTACGAGCTTGTTGGTATAAAGCATTGACTTTTGATGCAGTGAAAGTGAAATATATAAATTACACTCTGAATGAACAAATATTAAATTTGAGCAATATAAATAAATTATGAGATCACAAAATTGTGCATTAGTAATTGCAAAAATTATGGTGATTGATTGTATGATAGATTATTTGTTTGCCGAAACTACTGTGATTAATGTTTCCTTAACAATTTGGTAAATTCCTAAAACAAAAGGCAACAGAAAATTAACAACTAGAATTGATAATGATATTTTGAGAACATTAACTTAATTGGCATTAAGGCCAATTTCAAGCGCCTCATGGAGATTTTCCACAAAGTTAACCGAGAGGGTCTAGGAAAAAGGGGACATAGATGGATCTAGAAGCTTGACTGTAAGTCTTGACACGTACCAATTGTCATGAGGCAACACGGTATGAGATAACTATAAACAATTATCATTAATAACTTTCTTACTTCTTTATTTATTGGCAAGCTAGTACGAAAATATTTTAATCTTTCTTTACTGCATCTTATAGTATTTTTCAAATTGAATATTGCAACGTAGATGCCGGTAAACCTACATAATATTAATTATAAACTAGCGAGCTGGATCAACATAAACATAAAAGTACAATTAGTAACTAAGCAAATAGCGGCATGACACGGCTATAAGGTCTTCGTCACATAAATTTCTAGATGTTGCATTAAAATATTATTTGCAAAAGAAACTGAAAAATGGAAATATTATGAGCACTTGAACCCATAGTACAATTTGAAGGACACTCTTAACGTCGAATAAGAATTTAGTTAAAGAAGTTAAAGCGAGGAGAAAGTTTTTCAATGGGGTATATATTTTATCGGGTATTCAATATTCTTAGCTCGTATAAGAATGACGGTAAAATTCTAAAAAAATGATGAAATGAAGTTACTATTTGTAGGCACAGAGTTTGGGATAACTTTGGTACCCGAATTGATACACCACGTGTCTTATTTTGATCAGGACACGTGGTGCTTATCATATTGAGGGTCTTCATATCAACTACCAAGTCTTTACAAGTACTCCAGTGTTACCTTATTCCTCAAGAGATGTTAATTAGCGGCCAATCGCGTGTCCTTGTGACGGATTTTTCTTTGACAAGAACTCATGTCCGTCAACCCCACTTCATGTCCTTGGGCTCCGAGACCTTGACACCCAAGGTTCTCCGAGGCCCAGGCCCAATTGAACTCAGGTCTTCACAAATTTAGAAAAACCAGGAGGCTCAGGCCCGGGGAAATAATAAAAAATGGAGCGGTGATAAATCTCCAATTTATCTCAACACTCCACTTCTAAATTATCTTTATTTATTTTTCAAATTACTCATATTTTCTAAACCTATTATCTAGTAAATAACAAAACCTACAAATCATATTCATTCCAACCCAAGTATGCACAAAATCGACAAGCGATTGGCAGCAAGAAAATTTTGCTCCAATAAACAAAGAAACGGTTTTGGAGTTATATTTAGCAGAACAAATTTTCAGAAGAATTGATGGGGCCATGCCACAAGCATAACAAAAGTTGGTACTTCAAAAAATTTTAATTTTACCAAATAATTTATCATAACGTGCAGATTCTATATGAAAAATCTTAGCTGGCACATCCCGAGGCCCTGAAGGAGCATTGATCTTTGAGGAACTTTGGAAGAAGAACAACTCTTCCGCGTTCTGTCTACAGCTTCTCCTCCGCCTCTTGCTCACTTTCTCGTGTTATGTCGGCCCTACTTTTCCCTCGCACTTCTATATTTCTTCTAGCACCTTCAACGATAAAAAGCCGAATGTTGTGCACCCTTTTAGTGCAGTGCTAGTGCCTACGCATACGCTTCGTATAATCTGATGGTGTTCTCAGTGCTTATACGGATCGAGCGAATGATAGATATGTTATGTCATACAAAGTATTTTAAGAGCTCATTTTGGCTATTAAGACTTAACCAACTAGGTGTTAGCGCCATTCAGACAAGAAAAAAAAAAAATTATGAATACGTGTATTTTTAAAAATAAATAGAGATAATTTAAAAATAAGGACCATTGAGATAAATTGAGGGGTTCGAATATCATCACTCAAAAAAATATTAACTACTAATTAATTTCATCTTATTGATACAATAAACTAAACACTACTTAGTAATTAACAGTCCTGCATTCATTAATCGGCCGCCCGCCCTTCAGCACCCTTTTCCATCAAGCTTTATCATTATGATTAACATGATGCACCAACGAGAAGCAAGTCCGTTCTTCTCACATCTGTACGTCATTCAACGGGACCCACATTCACTATTTATAAATTCAAAAACAATTTGGCGCAACAAGTTAAAAATTAAACCGACTGAAAAGTCACACAACAAAAGCGACCAAAACTGTCGCCTCCCTTCGATTCAAATATTCCCCAATCCTCGAACAAGTCTCATCATCCTTATCATACAACCCCCCGCAGGATATCATTGCTACCCGTCATCGTCCACCTAGTACTTTCATAAATGAGAAGTAGCCCAATCCAACTTGGATTGAAAATTTTACCATTTCCATCCATCCATACAAAATTAATTAAATCAAATCAAATCAAATTAATACAGCTCTTCAGGTTTGCTAATTTCTATTTGAATTAAGGTAATTTCTTGTATCAAATTTATCTCTGATTTCATTTGTTTATTATTTTCTCTGGTGCAATCATATTAATATAATTTTTTTTTTTGGTCGTAAAATACAGTAACGACCTTAATTGAAAACTCATCGTCTTTCCAGCGTTTTTGGATATGACCAGGAATGCTGGAAGATGTGTGCTTTAAGCGAAGAGAGATCGGTAGCTGAAGCCGCAGCTTCCGTAACATTTCATTTGTTTAATCTTGATGAAATTGGCGGTAAAATATTATTATTTTTTGACGAAAGATTGACTGCTGGTGGTAGAAGCAGTGTTCGCAAGTGTAGAGTGCATAACATTAATATTAATAATCTTTGCGAAGAAGACGGTTGAGTTTTTGAAGAGTGTGATTTGTTGTATATTATTTGTTTGTATGCAGTTTATAGTTTATTTAGGGTTTATAGATGTTTGGAATGGATCATAATAAACCGAGTGTGTTAACGGAGAAATACGAAGTAGGGAGATTATTAGGGCAAGGGGCTTTTGCTAAGGTTTATTATGCGAGGAGTATTAGGACTAATCAAAGCGTGGCCGTTAAAGTGATTGATAAAGATAAGATTACGAGGGTTGGACTTGCTGATCAGATCAAGAGAGAGATATCGGTGATGAGAATCGTTAGACATCCTAACATTGTTCAGCTTTATGAGGTGATGGCCACAAAGAGTAAGATTTTTTTTGTTATGGAGTACGCGAAGGGTGGCGAGCTTTTTAACAAGGTGGCTAAAGGGAAACTGAAGGAGGACACTGCACGGAGGTATTTTCAGCAGTTGATTAATGCGGTTGATTTCTGTCATAGCAGGGGTGTTTATCATCGGGATATAAAGCCAGAGAATTTGTTGTTGGATGAGAATGAGAATTTGAAGATATCTGATTTTGGATTGAGTGCTCTTGCTCAGTGCAAGCATCAAGATGGGTTACTTCACACTACTTGTGGCACTCCAGCATATGTTGCTCCTGAAGTGATTAACAGGAATGGGTATGATGGTGAAAAAGTTGATATTTGGTCTTGCGGAGTGGTTTTGTTTGTTCTGTTGGCTGGTTATCTACCGTTTCATGATTCAAATTTGATAGAGATGTATAGGAAAATTGGCAAGGCTGAATTCAAATGCCCCAACTGGTTTCCTCCTGAAGTACGGAAGTTGCTCTGCAAAATATTGGATCCAAACCCCAGTACAAGGATTTCCATGGCTAAGATTAGGGAGAGTTCTTGGTTCAGAAAAGGAATGAACCAGAAACAGAAACAAAAGGTAACTGAAAGCAAGGATGTGGCTTCTCAGGATGCAGGGGCCTCTGCTCCTCAGGGGAGTGGCAGCATTGCTGCTGAGATAAAGCAAGAGTTAGGTCAACTCCCAAACTTGAATGCTTTTGATATCATCGCCCTTTCAGCTGGATTTGACCTGTCTGGATTTTTTAATGAAAATCCTTTAATTAGAGAAGCAAGATTTACTTCCAAACAGCCTGCCTCAGTTATCATCTCTAGGCTTGAAGAAATTGCTAAATCTTTGAGGCTGAAGATGATGAAGAAGGATGGAGGTTTATTGAAATTTGAAGGATTGAAGGAAGGTAGAAAAGGAATCATGTCCATTGATGCAGAGATCTTTCAAATTACTCCAAATTTTCATCTGGTCGAGATGAAGAAATCAAATGGAGATACTTTGGAATATCAGAAGTTGTTAAAAGACGAAATCCGGCCTGCTCTTCAAGATATTGTTTGGGTATGGCAAGGCAAGCAGCAGCAGCCATTACAACAGCAACTAGAGCTGCAGCAACAGCAGGATCAACAGCCACAGCCACAAGAATTGCGGCATCACCAAGAAGCACAAGAACAGCAGCAGCAATAATAACAGCAACACCTGCAGTAGCAAATTTGTTGTTTGTAACAACTCCCTCTTCGCTTCTGACTGTTGTAATTGTATCCCCATGTTAACAAGTATACTGTGTTTTGGTATAGTGTGATTAATGGCTCACTTGTTCTACACATACAATTTGAATTTTCTGAATTTCATCTGTCATATACTGCCATTTTACTTGCGCATAGTGGTATACATCTAATTCGGTGTGTGTTTCTGCTGTTGGTCACTTGGTGTTGCCACATATCATGCAATGATTGTCTGTGAATGTTTAATTCTTCTATTATATTGTCTTCTTGTTTACCATGCATAACATTAATTCTGACTACGATGTTTCCTGACAAGCCCAAAGTTCCTGCACGGTCTCTGAAGATGTCAAATGTTTCCTGTCTTCTACTACAAGAATTGTAATTTTCTGCATGAAACATCAGTGCATACATTTGGCCAGCTGAAAAATCTTTGGTGAGGTAATTGTAATTGGCTCGGATCCAATCTTTAGGGTACTGTGTGACGCACGCCTAGATTGATCTGTGGATCATCATACTGACATGTTATGGTCTTATTAGTCTACAGTCCAGAATGATTAATGCTCGTCTGCACTGTTAGGATGAATCCGTATTTGCCTGCATCTGATCTCCTTAATTTTGCTCTAAATTTCTCCAAGTGACATACATGCAATTCAGCTTGGTATCTTTGGTTGATGATTATGGATAATATGCGTGAGGCCTGATTCAGAAAAATAACAAATCCCTGGACACCACACAGCGCGTATCTAACAGTAACCAGACATCTGGCAGAAGATTCTTTTGATCCGCTAAGAGGACAGGGAATTGATTGGGACCCTCATGGTATCATTTTGTCTTCGGACAAAAAGCTAGACAGCAGTGTGAAAGTCATGTGATTTATCATGCGTTTGGTCCCCATCATTGTGAGGCTAATAATATTGCCAAATGTCTTCTATTTTCTAATGGATTGTAGAGTCTTGTCTGTGATTTTTGTTTGGCTGCCATTAGTGCTTGTAGTTGACTCACATTTTATTACTGGGAATCTGAGTACAGTCAGACCTTTCTAGATGACGATTAAAAATGAACCACCGATGCCTGGACGTATGCATCGGTATCAAAATTCTAATATGAACTTAACGCTTGCTATAATCTGATGCTGTGTATTCTTAGAGTGGGGAGTCATCTGAATCAATTGTATACTTTCTTTTAGGTTGCGTTTGGTTGGAAGGAGAGGTTAAGAGAGAGGAAAGTAATTTGAATTCATTTTTTATTTCTACTGTTTAGTTTGACATAACTTATAAAAATTAAATTTTTATTAAAATTTAATATTTATTACAATGTAGAATTTAAATTTTACATGAAGGAATAAAGAATTCAAATTTTATTTGTGTTGGAAACTAAATCTTCCAAAAATATTCTTTTAACTTTTTAACTTATTAAATATAATCACATAATAATAATTATTATTTTTTATACAAAAAGGGCCTAGTTAAAAACTAGACAACAACCATTTGTGGGTATGCAGACCCATATACATCATGCAACAGCCACCCTGCAATTCTGGTTGGAGGAGTTGGAAACACATGGATCCCAGGAGGCAAAAGAAGAACTTGGTTGACAAGGTAATCAGCTGCAAAATTAATTTCTCGATAACTGTGCGACAGAGATATCCGCCAATCCCTGTTAAGGAGTCTTTTAATTCCCTAAATAAGAGAGGAGTAAGTATTGAGATGATTGTTATTTGTGGCCAGGATCTCAGTGGTGCACCGGCTGTCAACTTCAACTCGTAGTTGTCGAATCCCAATATTCCAAGCAAGTTGCAAACCTTGAAATAGACCCCAAAGATTCGTAATAGTGCAATGGCCAATATTCATACTAAAACCATGAACCCATTCTCCGCAATAATTTCTACTGAGGCCACCTGTACTTGCATGTCCTGAAATCTTTCTAGCACCATCTGTATTTAATTTAAAGAAAGGCCAAGGTGAGGGCGTCCATTTTAACCATTTGATGATCCTTTCATGGCCTGGTCTAATGATATTCTCCATGGAAGAATTAATTTCAGCCGCACAGTGCATGATGTCAAACACAATATTTGCAACACTGATGTTTGCAACATTGTGAATGAATTAATTTCTCCAATACCAAATCCTCCACAGAGCAACACCAAAAATACAAGGTCATTTTTTATCTCTCTTAATCAATCCCATGTTTTTAAGCTTGTAGTAGATCTAACTCTTTAAGTCCAAATAAAAAAAAAATTCCATAAATTATTAGGAACCAATCTAAGCCACACCTGCCGAGCAATAACACAATCCCTCAACACATGAATGGTATCTTCAAGGTGGTGGCCGCAACTACAACAAGTAGCATCCGTAGTAATGTGCCTTCGATGAAGCTCAGACTTTGTCTTCAGCCTATTGTTTATGGCGAGCCAAATAAAGGTTCTGATACTTTGAGGTCCATTCAATTTCCACGCCAAATTCCAGAAAGAATTATCGGTCACATTATTGGACTGGTGCAAGGAGAGGTATGCAGATTTTGCCGTGAAATGCGCTGTATTAGAGTAAGCCCAGTAACAGTGATCCTCACCACTATTAGCACAGGGAGCTTTAACTGCAGCAATCTTTAGAATTATGTGATTGGGTAGCAAATGAGCAAATAATTGCCAATTTCAATTGCCATTGTTATCTAAAAAATTAGCCACACACAAATTATTATTTATAAATTTATTTTATCAATTCAACATTATAGATAATTTTAAATTAATTAAATTTAAATAATGATTTAAAAAGCTTAATAAAATAAAGTTATTATTTATTTAATCTGAAAATATAAAATATTAATTTTAACAGTCGCTGGATCATGCGACTGTTGCCACCGCTGCCGATGTCACTGGCGCGTGTAACTAACTTTTTAACTTCCATAAATTCGCCTGATCGGCGGCGATTTGGCGGTGACTGGTGGCTATGGATGGTCAAAAATGGAAGTGGCAGCCTTAATGGACAAAACCAAGGCAACAGCGTGACCAAAAAAAAGCAAAAACTCGCCGATTTGAGGCAGCAATATCCATGGCTTTTCACACTTCAATCGGCAGCTTTCTGGTAGTATTCCAAATCATGGCCGGCTCTTGAGGTTCTGATAAGTACCTTCCATTGCCGGTGATCTGGCCGGAATCAAAAACGACTTTCGGGTAGGGTTCTCAGGTTTGGGTTGACCCGTTTTTCTCCTGTGACTCGACTCTCTCTCTCTACCATTTACTATTTATTTTTTGGAATTATACATATGATAAATATTAAAAGCTTAATACTTATTAAGGTTAAAATTGTCTAAATAAAAAATTAGAGATTTCCTTTCTTTGTATAATTATGTAACAAACCAAACATTAGAAAAGTTTTTCGCTCTCCTCTCCTCTCCTTTTCTCTCTTTTTCTTCACTTTCCTCTCCTCTTATCTTCTCACATTTCTTCAAACCAAACATCACCTTAGAGTAGACGAAGTAAAGTCTCACTCTATGTACTTTACTCATTTTTTGAGCGAATAGTAGGTAAATTTCCACTTCAATGAAGAGAGGTGGGAGTCTCATTCCCACACCTTTCCTGAATTTTGAAAATACCTCTAACAAATTTCAAAAATTACAATCTTATCATATATAAGATGGGCCAAAAATTTGTAGTTTAAATTACTAAAATAAAACTAATAAATTTTTTTTATTTACATCATTACAAAAAATAATAATTATTATTATTTTATATACTTAAAATTAATAATAAAATAAATAGGATATTGTACAAATATATTTTCTTATTCATTTTACAATTAAAAAGCTACATATTATTTACATAAGGGTAACATTATAATTTAAAATAATTCCTTTCTAATTCAAGATAAAATAAACACATAATTAGTATTCTTGTTGACAATTCGCATTGTCATTTTAATATAAGTAAACACCCTACTTCCACTTCACACTTCTAATTTAAGGATTCTCGCTCTTCAAAATTCTCACTCTAATCCCATAAAGTAAGCACATGATTATTTATAACAATATATTGCATTAAGCAACATGCACGAGAAATATCGTTTCATGTACACATGAGTATTTTGATAAGACAAACACTTTCTAAAAAACAAATAAAATATTTGCCGCCCTACTATTTTTCCTTTTATTTCATGGCAGTGTGTCCAACACTGCTATTATTGGACAAAACATGGAAGCTTAAGTCAAGTCAATGATGACAGGGCATAGACTGCTAACCCTTCTCTTCTTGCTGTATGACATTTCTCTGCAGTTAGGAGATGGAGTCAACAAATCGATGACCTCAACATTCGGTAAGCCAGTAGAGCTCTGGACTTGTTGCTGATCCTTATTAGCAACTTCAACGGTTATAGATTGTCTCTGTGCGAATTGTTGATTTTCTTCATCATTTACAGCAGTAGCGAATTGTTCACTCCTTTGGCGACCCAATCCATTAGTCTCTTCAGCAGAAGTGCTGGAAATGACTGGAGCTGTTGTCTCCAGTGAACTGAGCAAACCAAATGGCTCTTGGCAGTTTACTTCTAGACATGACGAGTCTCTTGGCTGCTCATTTCCATATTGTTTAAACTGACCACATTGTTCATAGGCATCCTCATAAATGCTAAAAGAATAATCTGATGAAAAATTAATTGTCGCATCTCCACATGTTTCCTCTAAACTTCCACTGTTTTCACTAGCTTCATCATAGTCCTCATCACCCAGGCTGTCTTCATCTCCTAACAAACTCTCATCTCTTTCAGTATAGCAGGGAAGCTCATCCATGGGACGCACATGGACCTTCATGTGCTCTGGCAAGCTTGGGCAACTAGAAGAATGTTTTGAGTATTTTGTTGAAAAATAGTTCACCGCGATGTTCAAGCTGATGACAGAAAAGGCACATTACATATTTGACGGACCAACCATTGAGTTAAATAAAACCAAGTTAACCAAAGCGTACCTCTCCCAGTTAGGGAGGTTGAGCATCGTGTATGCGAGTTTGATTTTATTGGCAACTCCAGAGAAGGATTTAAAAGTAGCAGCTGCCCGCCTTACAGCCAGTGATTCCATTGGATGCTGCCAAGCCCACTCAAACTGCAAGTGTAAATCAAATTAACCCACTTTAGTAAGTCAGCATTATTCTGCAGAACTCTGATCTAATCTAATATTTCGTGTTAAAATAAGAAAGAACTTTCTCCCATAAACGAGCACTGAACTTCTAATTATAATTGATGGATATCTTTTAAGAGGTTCAGAACATTGTATTGATTGCATATATTAAAGCAAATGAAAGTTTCAATAACAGCAAAACGGCACCCTTCTTTTGCAATCAAAAGACCGCCACTTACATAAAAAATCAAATATATAAACAACCGCCTGATGAAACAGAAGTTATTGCGCAAAACACAATTCATCAGAATTTCCATTATGCACCACTTATATAATTTCTTTGACATGGATCAGGGGTTCACCAATAGAATGCCAAAAAAAGCCTTATATGATAGAGGTATTACAATTTACAAGCACGTTTATGCCTTGTTCTCTGTACTTACGTGCACAATAACTACAGGAAACATTCAAGACCAGATAAGGGATAAAAATCGTGCATTCAGTATGATTACAGATTGTCATTCATTAGATATAATAGTGAATAGCTAAGAGAAGGCATTAGCATTCATGTCAAGGCAATATTTCTTATTTCAACGACTCAATTGCCAAGGAAAACAAACTAACTTATATAAACCTTGCACATCATTCACCCAGAAGTAAAATAACATGACACAAGACAAGCCATTACTCTAAATAACAAATCATCTAAGAAGAAATGATTTCAAGAAGTGCAAATGCAACTTGATGGTAAAGATGGCAATAAGGTCAAAGATTTTGTCGAACCTGCAGAGCTGAAACATTTGTTGGGAAACCATAAATGCATAAAACCATTTCCCAAGGGCGCCTTTTCTTCGTCCTCACTGCTCCACACCTTATTTCACCATTATGCTGCCTAATTCTACGACGCGGGTTCACGGTGAATCTGCAGTGATCCAATACTAGCATTAGATAAGCATCCCAATTCCTAAAATTAGCTTTAGCTTTGAATTATCAACAGCATATGTATCAGACACAATCAATAAAAGCAGTTAATTTGTTCTAATCTTTCACGAACCCTTATTGATGAAGATAGGATAAAATCTTGCACCATAGCAAAAATTTCAAGAATCAAATCAGAGATGCAAATATATTATTAAAATACGTACCGAAAATAAATAAAAAAGAAACCATTAATCTTGAGATAATAAAGTGATAGAAAAATATATGATCAGAGCTCTAATCAGTGATTAACAAAGTAACCCAGATGATAAAAATTTGAAATTGAAGAGACAGAGAGAGAATTGAAAGCTCACCCGATATAGGTGTGGCCTTTGAAACGGGGGCATAAGGAGGTTAAAAGATAACAAGCGAAGAACCCTTTTTCTTGATCTTTGGCTTTCTGTTCTTCTTCTTCTTCTTCATAACCATCTTTAATTGGATCTAGAGTTTTTGACTTTGAAATTAGGGTTTCTGGGTCATGAACTGCTTTGCTTCCCTTTCTCTTCCTCATATCTCTCTCTCTGTCTCTCTGAGTAGCATCTATTTTGATGCTCTTTTTCTCTCTTGAGTGTAATTCGACCGTTGAAACTTTGCCTTTTATTCAGTCATTTCAAGTTTCAAATGTAATTTCCTTTTCAAAGAGACAGGTACATACTTTCATGTAACAATATAAAACGGGTTTGTAAATCGGACTCGCCTATCGTGCAGCACCGTGGCACCGGTTTTGTCTTTTCTGTGAAAAATTTTATGAAATTCTTTTATTTATTTTTATTTAAACTTTACTTCATAAATATTAAATTTATTTCTCCAAAACCCATGAATTCTTCAACGGCCGATCAGCGGCAAATCAACTCACCCGTACCACTGTGGTTGGTCGGAAAAGATAGAGAAAATTATGGGAAACAAAACTCAAGTAGTGGTGTCACCGGAAATAGACAAAATCGCAGCGAAGTGAAACGGCAATTCTGCGGCTTTTTACAGCTTCGATCAGAAGTTTTTCAAATGCTTTCCGGCGATAAGGATGGCATGGAGATGACCAGAGTTGCACGAGCTTTCAATCGATACCAACTTTGGCCGGTGGAGTGGCCAGAAACGGAAACAGAATCTGGGTCGGGTTCATGGGTTCAGGTCAAATCGGTTTTTTTTGCGACAAGGATGGCATAGAGATGACCGGCATCACACGAGCTTCCGATTGGTACCAATCTCAGCCGGTGGAGTTGTCAGAAATAGAAATAGAATTCGAGTCGGGTTCGCGGGTATTGTAATAAAGAGATGGGGTATTTTGATAAATGTGCAATATAGAATAAAAATTTATAAATAATAAATAGTATAAGGTGCTAAATAAAATATTCAAAAAACAAAGGCAGTGCGGTACCACTGTGGTACCATAGCCGAATCTTTGTAAATCATATATGATTGAAAATTCAAAAAATGGTGTCGCTCATATATTAATATTGTAATGGATAAACTTCAATTTTAAATAGAATGACAATCTTCAATTTACTTTCTAAAATATGAATGCTTCAATTTTTTTTTCATGTCAAATGCAGGGTTCATTGATGACTTTTTCTTTTTTTTAATCTTTTTAACGATAAATGAGAGTAAATTAAAGTTTTGATACTTTTAGGAGTAAATTAAAGTTTACATTATTGTAAAAAGAATAATAATAGAGTTATAACTAACTTGTACAAATAAGTGTATACAAACTAACGTGACATATGAATGTTAGTTGTATAAAATCATCATGGGTCTGAGTAATTAAAACTAATTATTTTTATTACTTTTTAGTCAATCTTTTTAAGCCACGTTAGTTTGTAAGTACAAAAATATTTATACCTCTATCATTATTATTGTAAGAATATTTAAACAACAAAATTTATCACATTTGGTCAACTAATAACTATTTGTTTGTAAAAGTTCTTGTTCAAAACGCCACTACAGGAGCTTGATCAAGTTCGAATCCCGGAGAGATAGTTTATATACAAATTAACATGACCCTTTAATTCTGCTCATCTTGGTGCCATTTTCAGTTACAGTCCATTTTCCTTAATTTGAAAACGTGCTAACGTTGCCGCTGCTGTTGTTGATACATTAAACTTTTCATAAAATGCACCTGCAGCTTCATTAACTTGTAAGCGGATGCCGTCATTTCTCTTGTACACTTGATTTTGAGCACAACTTTGTAAGTAGATTATTTAATGTCACAAAACTCCGAGATTGATATTTTTGCTGTCCTATTACTTGTTCATACGTACTAGCTGAATGAAACTTTCATCCCTCGCAAAAAAAATTTCTTTATGACATTTAAATCTCTAGTAAACATTTAACCTCATTTCTTCTCAATGTTAAAATTCGAATCGAGTTCATGCATGGACTTCTTGTACGCCACTGCAGTCAAACATACCGTTAACAAAATTTTAACTCCAGAGACTCGGTTCCCCGGGCAGATGGGAAAGGAGATGATGCAACATCAGTTGTATCAGCTACAGAATCTGATCAGGTAAGGCCTATCTTCGACTTTCTTCTATTATCATGAGATCCACGTAATTGAAAAAAATAACTGCTAACACTTTTTTATCAAATCTTTTCTTATCACATTAATCTATACACGCACTCTTTTGTACAAACTGTTTGTAACCGTATCATTATTGTTATTAAAATTTTTTGGGAACTCAAATCCCAAAAATAAAGTTACGAAGGACAAAAGTGTCATTCACAATTCAAGTTCTACCTTTTCTCATTCTTGTTCACGCTTTGTCTACATTTCTATCAGCTTGCTTCAGAAATGATGCTATGAAAAATTTTTTGCTTCTATTTTGCAAACTATCTCAAAGCAATTCATGGTATGAGCCATGAATAACAAAAAATTTGCTGCCGTAAATGAACTTCCGAGCACGCTAAAAAACACATCAGCAACCAAAAAACACACAGCATTCAATGATATCTACATAGAAAATCTTAAGAAATTCCTACATGAATTTACTCGAGGAAAACTCAAGATCGTGAAAAAATCCTAATCTAATTATAAATTAGGTATAAGCAAATCCCACCTCAAACTGATCCTAGAGCAACAAAATGATAGGTAGGCAAGAAATTACTGAAACTTTCAATGTATTATCACCGTATCCATACGAAGCATGCACTAAAATACGTAGAATCATGAATTAATCCTTAAGGGGCACTTTCAATTTTGATAGTGATGCTTAGCAATGACACAAAACATAAAAATGATGACCTGTTGTTGAAAAATGTCAAAAAAATGTTTCACTCTTATATTTCTGAAAGTCAATGGAAGTCTAAAGTGGATAAAGTTAGATGCACAAAACAAGTATACCATCCTATGCAATTCACAATGTAGACTCTAGAAACCCCCTGCAAATTCTTAAACAAGTGAGCCTACCCAGTTGCTGTTTCATGAACGTTTTTTACTCTTAGCAGCACACAGCAACCACGGGCACAGGTATTCCTTAACCGATTAAGAATTAAAACCAAAAGGGAAGTACAGTGGTCATTGATGAATCTAAGGAAACCAGACAACTCAATCTTACCTTATGCAAAAGAGGGAGTGAAGGCAGGGTACAAAAAACAAACTGTTCCATCTAAACCCACGTGGGAGGCATAGCAACCCAAAATGGAAGAAACAACATATAGATGCTTAAATACATATAAATGCTATTACAACTTGATACGCAGGGATGCAAAAGAGGATTTCCTACAACCTGCACAATAACACAATTCCATTCCACATCCCTTAATAAATGTCACCAAGATATGAGAGATTTAAAACATGTGGATAGAACTCTCTGTAAACACCAGTGCAGCTGATAGATTTTTAATTTTAAAGTAGAGAACATAATGTTAAGATAAATAGCACCACCTCCGCTCTCTCGCTCCCACTTTGTCAATTTTTTTCCAACTTATCTCTAGATTTCCTAACTAATACATCTTCTCTACAAACCACTCAAAACTAGAAGCTATTCACATCAGCTCAGTTCATTAGTAATAATATTAATATCCATTAGCCAGCAAAGCCAATTATTAAACCGACATCAACTACTGTAAATAAGCATAAACAGGCACTGATATACCCACACTAGAAGGGAGATAACCTAGAGATCAAGTACAGGAGTGTTAAGCAAGTTGTGAGTAAAAACACTTATACCAGAGTTACCACAAGTCTTCAATGTGCGACCTAGTTATGTGATTATGTCTCATACATGGGTGTTAAAATCATAGATAAAAATTATGTGCTAGCAAGCAAGATGTTAGGTGCTATAAATACTTAAATGTAATCATTTTAATTTATATGAGATTCGGCGCATAATCAGAAATATAAATAGCAAACCACACAAACAATAACACCATCAATTCATTCACTTTTACATCTTCCTTCAATGAAACTTGCAATTGTTGCTAAGGGCACCCGCATCGCGAGAACCCCCAAATCGGAAAACAAGAAATTGTACGTGGCAAATTCAGTGGTACAAAAATTATTTATTATTCTTTACAACAACAAGAAGAACAACAACAAAATCAAACCCTGATCAAAGAGAACGCTTTGAGGAGGAACCCAAATGCCTCCACAAATATTTACCACTGGCCATGTCAACAAATGTCCAAAATCCCGATTCCAAAGCTAAACGAACCTGCCACGTGTCAACATTACAATCATTCGTCAACAACCCAGAAACAAAAACCAAATAAATAAACGAAACCCCAGAAAATATCAGAAACCTTGGAGCAGGGAGATTGATTTTTGGTGGTGTCGGTGCTGTCGTCGGCGTCCAGGAGAACATCGTCGGAAAGCTGTTGCTGCGGAGATTTGAGGTTTCTGATGACGAAAAATCCGGCGAGAGTGGCGGAAAGGAAAATGAGGATCAGCCTTAACGGGCACATTTCTCTTTCTCTTTCATTCAATTCAAAGATTTGATTTTTTTTTTCAATTCAATTGAATGAATGAAAGAGGAAATGGAGAAGAAAGAAAGAAAGTGGAGTTGAATGAAGCTTTCGCGTTTGTCAAATCTGTTTACTAATCGCTAATTTGCTAGCGAGCACACGTTCTTTTTATTAATTGTTTTCGATAATGGGATTTGGTGAAATCATTCAATAATTGCATTTGACCTAACCAGCCAATCTCAAGGGTATTTCCGGTGTTTTGATTTAAAGATATTACTGTTTTTGAAGTATGACATTGACATAAGGAGTAATTGTTAATTGTAGCGAGTACATGAGAAGTAAAAATAATTAATATATATATTTATTTTAAAAAATTATTATTATTATTATTATTATTATTATATATATGTGTGTGTGGTAGTTATATTAAGTTTAAAAATTATATGTCATACATATATTATAATATTTTTTTACTTATTTTACAACTGTTATAGTATTCCTAATGTATTCTAAAATTTCTCATAAATGGTGCATAAGAAATATGATAGAACATGTCTTGATGTATTATTTTTTGTGAAGCTCCACATTAAAATAAATGTTTTGGCATTACAGTTCTCAATATATTTTTGTTTAAACTCAAGAATATCATCTTCTCAAAAAAGGAAAAAAATTACACACATCCTACACGTTTATTAGGAGCTATTTAAATGTATTAGAGTTGAAACACAATCTAAATTACTCTTATATCACAAATTTGTTTAGATTTGTTTTGATGTATTATAGTTGAAATCTAACACAAAATTTTAGGGTGCTTTTGATAATATTTTTTAACTGGTGATTTCGACTCATATTTTAGCAAAAGATAATGATGTTTTTGATGTGATTTTTTTAAAATGAAAATTTGTTTGGTAGTGCATTTTCAAAATATATATGAAAATGAAAATAATAAAAATATGTTTAGTTATTTGTCTGAAAATGTGAAAAACAGTAAAAATACATTTGATTGTTTGTTTGAAATTATAAAATTTTTTATAGAATAATTTATAAAATAATTTTCTAAAATTTATTTATACATTTTATCTTTTATTATTATAATTTTAATCAAAATAAAATCAAATTTCATACGTCAATAATAATTTTAAGAAAACCCTCTTATATGTTATTAAGTTTAAGAAATTAAAATAAAATGAAAAATAAAATAATAAATGTAGAATTAATTAGCATGACAAAATAAAAAACCATACTACAATTATATTTATTATAGGCATTTAAGTAGTTCATTTGTACTAATTATATTTTACAAAATAAAATATAAAAAACAAAAGAGCACAAAATATTTGCATCCAAAACATACCTAAATATCTACATCTATTTCTCCTTACTCTATTAACTTGATTTTATTTGGGAATCAAACTGACTCATATTATTGCTAGCTAAACTTTCATTCGAATTTCGATGTGTCAGGTAGAACTTTTTTGTTATCGAATTGGCAATGTGGTATCCTCCCCTTTGACCCTTTGTTAATAGTCAAAGAGAAACCAGGATCAGTCACATTTACTCAAAACCATCAAAGGGTATCCAATATGAAGGGCATCACCTAAAAATTAAAAAAGAATAGGTATAGGATATTTAATAATGATAATAACATCAAAAACTCAAATATATACCAAATAAAAATCAACATATGCATTATGTTATTTATAGTCATGCCACAATGCTCTTGCAATCAATTATACAAAATTTTAATGCATAATAAACAAAACCACAAAATTAAAAAAAAAAAAATGCACCTGGATCTTGTTACTTGATACGGTGAGGAAGAAGAAAAAGGTCCAGTTTAGTGGTATAATGAAAAAGAACAAAATAAGGTAGTGAAATCATAAAAATGATTGTTTGTCTAAAGAAAAAAATAAGGTGAAAAGGTAAAAGTAAAATTAAATAAAGAATTAATGAAATAATAATTTAATAAATGAGAATGGTGGGCCTATAATAACTTTTTATCTTTTTTTTTAGCAACTCAAGAACGCCAATTTGATGATCTTGTATTTCCTTTAAAAAAGTTAGAAAATATAAATATTTGTTCATTTTTTTAACTGTTTAGAAAATATAATTTAACCAAACATATTTTGTATTTTTCATTTCTTAAAAGTAAAAAAACACCCATTAAAAGAAGTTACCAATCGCACACTGAGTTACTAGCTGAGGAAAAATATTTTACTCCCGGATAGAAAAACTCATGACTGTCGGATTTAAAAAAATAAGGCAAGCATGTACCTCCTTGAAGTCAGTGAATAGTTGACTTATAAAACCAAATCATAATCATGTGTTTTGGATGGTATTGGAAGACTGAGAGAGGAATATGAGAGATGGATCCCGCTATTTTGCACACTTGCAAGGTACCCCAAAACTTTTCTTTGCAATCCCTATTAATTCTTAAAAAGTCAGGGAAAAAAAGCATAATTATTATTTTACTCTTTGAATTCCTTGTTAATCATCCGTTTTTGCCAAGTTATTAAATTAGAGAATCAAGTGGGAAACATAGAGTAGTTTGTTGTTTTCTCTGTTTTTATTTTCCTGGTTTGATTATAACAATTGAGCTGAGTATTGGCAAAATAACTATACCCTATCGTATTTAAAAAAAAAAATTATACCCTGTTTTAAAGCCACTAGGCTTTAGCCTAATGGTGATTATGAAGTCATGAGTTCGAACCCCCACAATGCATTGCGGGGGTTTAAATTTTCTTCTTCAATTTGAGTGAAAACAGTTTTTTCCCTTTTGAAATGTGAGTGGAGTAGACGTCCCTCGAATATTAGAAAAGATAAAAATCTGAGCGTGTTTCATAAGAATTAATGTAAACTAATCTTAATAAATATTAAAGAGGATAAAAATCTGGGTGTGCTTCATAAGAATTAATGTAAACTAGTCCCAATAAGAGTCTGATTTGTAAATATCAGTCGTAATATCATATAATATAAGTTGTACTCTTGAATAATAATCTTATGTAATAAAAAAAAAACTATACATTGTCTTGTGATTTCATGTACATTTGGTAGAATATGTGGAGACTAATAATGAGATTATTAAATTATTATTTAACATTGATATAATTCATGTAAAGATCTCTAATAATTTTATTGATTTGATTTTTATAAACTAAAATGAAAAGAGATTATGTGTCTTTTTTAACTTAAGAGATAGAAACAAATAGAGCAAAGTTTTTCTAAATGGTCAAAATTTAAAAGAGTTGTTCAATTTCAGTTAAGCTTTTTTCATATTTGGCCAAAAACTCATGATTTTCATGCTTTTCATAATAATAATAATAATAATACAATTTGGGATGGGCAAGTTGTTTTAGTAAAGTTGTTCAAACTCAATATAGTTTCAACAATTACTATAACTTTTTCTTTCCAGCATTAATGATTGAAACTTTGAAATTGAAGTTGGGACATGAAAAGGATTAGAGTGAATATGGACAGAGATAAAAGTTCAATCCCGAGCCACTATACATAATAAAAATAAAAATTGTCCATCACATTAATTGACTGATAAAAATTGACTAAATTAAACTAACTATTATTGAGAGGCTCACACCTGCAGCAAAATCAGACCAAATTAGCATAGCCGCCGACAGATCAAATTTAAATGGTTGATTTGCTATAAACTCCTCTTATCATCTTTGAAAATTCAAAAGTTTAAAATTACATACAAAAATCTATCCACAGAGAATGAGAGAGAGAGAAGAAGAAGAAGAAATAAGATTAAAAAGAAGTTAAAAAAGTAAAATTGTTAGGTCCCAGTCAGGTGTAGACAATGATTACGAGTAACGCTTGTGATATTTTTCTGCTTATGGCGAGAAAGAACCAAATAATTGTAGTTTAAATTCTCAATGCCTTTATTCATATTCTGGAGCTTATTTATAATAACAAGACTTTGGTTTTCAACCCACAATCACAACTGAAAACGAATATTAAAATTACAACTTAGCTAATATTTCGAAACCGAAGGATAATCGAAACAACTTCCGTGTCATAGCTTCCCTCCTTAATCGTTGCACAATCGTTGGTAAGCTTATTACTAGATCACGGCTCCAGCTCCAGCATGTATCTTCACAATATCAGCACATGCATGTCTCATGCATGGCTTGCATGGGACTCATGCCCTCACGTAGTAAACTTAGGATCTCATGCATTTGCGGCTCATGCATGGGCTTTCTATCATTGCGCCCTCCTTGAAGAATACCCTTGTCCTCAAGGGTCAGATTGGGAAATTGCTGTCGCAGCATTGTGATTTCCTCCCAGGTGGCGTCTTCGATTGGCAATTGCTTCCAACAGACCAAACTTTGTTCAATCAGCTTACCTCCCCTTTTCAACCAGCGTGTGTCAATAACAACCTCAGGTTCCATTATCACCAATCCGTCATCATCAATAGGTGGTAATTCGGTGTTGTTGGAAAGGAAATCACCCACGGCTTTCTTAAGCAAAGAGACGTGAAACACCGGGTGAATTCTAGCATGTTCTGGTAGTTGTAGTTTATAAGCAACGACGCCGACTTTACGAAGGATTGAATACGGCCCAAAACACCTGCAAACCAACTTTTGATGTGCCCGTTTAAACACAGATGATTGACGGTAGGGCTGGAGTTTTAAAAACACCATATCTCCTTGTTTGAATTCAATGTCGCGACGGCCCCCGTCAGCTATTTGCTTCATTCTATTAGCTGTGGTGGCTAAGTTTTTCTTCAATTGCAGCAGTAGTTCATCTAGTGATATCAAGGTTTGATCAACTTCGTGCACCGGCGAGGCACCAAGTTGGTACATCGGCACTGTTGGAGGTGGTCTCCCATAAAGAGCTTGAAATAGGGTCATGCCGGTGGAGATATGAAAGGTGGTGTTATACCAAAACTCAGCCCACGGCAAATAAGAGTGCCACTTCCATGGCCACTGAAGAACAAAACATCTCAAGTACTGTTCAAGGCACCGGCTAATGACCTCAGTTTGTCCGTTGGTTTGAGGATGATACGAAGCTAATACTACCTTCTGTTTGTCGGTCGTCTCTTGATATTCAAAGTACTGTGATACCCGATTGAACCATTCGGTTGGATCGTTGCCGGTGAGACGAGGAAACTCCAACTTGGCTAGTCTTTTGGGTAGCTGTGATCGCCCTCCTTCACTTTCGTCTCGAACTGGCTGCGATGAACCAATGTTTTCGTTGGTGCTGTGGCTAGTGGTGCCCTTAGTTGCACTGAACGTTTCTGCTAATTTGCTGATGGTGTCGCTGAAGCTTGTCATTGATCCTTATCTCCATATGTTCCATTCGGTTCTGCATGCTCTCTAGATTAGCTTCAATTCGCTTAATACGTTCTTTATAAGTACGTTCCATTCGGTTCTGCATGCTCTCTAGATCAGCTTCAATTCACTCAATACGTTCTTTGTAAGTCGTCATTGATAACCTGCTCTGATACCAATGTTAGGTCACAGTCAGATGCAGACAATGATTACGAGTAACGCTTGTGATATTTTTCTGCTTATGGCGAGAAAGGACCAAATAATTGTAGTTTAAATTCTCAATGCCTTTATTCATATTCTGGAGCTTATTTATAATAACAAGACTTTGGTTTTCAACCCACAATCACAGCTGAAAACGAATTTTAAAATAACAACCTAGCTAATATTTCGAAATCGAAGGATAATCGAAAACAACTTCCGTGTCATAGCTTCCCTCCTTAATCGCTGCACAATCATTGGTAAGCTTATTACTAGATCACAGCTCCAACTCCAGCATGTATCTTCACAATATCAGCACATGCATGTCTCATGCATGGCTTGCATGGGACTCATGCCCTCACGTAGTAAACTTAGGATCTCATGCATTTGCGGCTCATGCATGGGCTTTCTATCAGAAATGTGGAGCAGGAGAGGGATTGATAAGAAGAGAAAAAGTTTTAAAATCTAGATCTGTATGTTAAAATTTCATAGATTTTATTATTTTCGGAAGTAATTGAGCCTGGGAACAAGGTTCTACGATGGGCATTCGACTCAGTTTTGGTTTGGACTGAATTTTGAAAACTGATCGGATTGAAATTCGGATAGGATTAAACCCGATCCGCTTTATTATTTTCCCAAACCCATCTCTCTCTCAACTCAAAGTGTGAAAATAAAATTTAAACAAAAAGTACTTCTTCTTCAGTCTTATTTGGGATTTAAGTTATGTGGAAAAAAAATTATAATTATAAAATAAAAATTAATAATATATAATAAATATAAATTTTAAATAATAATTTTAAAAAAATTATTAAAAATATAATAAATTTTTTAATTCATATCAATATAATTTTTGAGATACAGCAACTAATATTTATTAAATATTTTATTATTTAAATTACAAATCTGACCTCAATTCTAAACAAATCCTTCTTCTTTAGCTATTACAAATCTAACCTCAATTCTTCTTTAGCTACTGGCCTACTGCAACCCCCTCTACCCGCCCTTGAAGCCCCAGAGGTGGAGCGGCTGATCTCTCCATTCGTCCTTGAAGTCGCCACCATCTTCATGCTATTGTACCTGTCCCGCCGTCATCTTTGCGAGCCACAATTTTAAGTGTTACTTAATCTTTTTGATTGATTGTAGTTAACTTTTTATGTTAATTATTAAATATATAATCTCGTAAATATTAATTAGTTAAGTTCGATTTGATTTTTGATAGGATTCGAGGGAGAACAAATCTGTAGGGTTAGGGTTAATAACCTAAATTAAACTTGAATTTATAACATGAAGCGAATTAAATTCGATTTAATTTGATTCAAAATTCAATTCGAACTCGATTGGATTAAATTCTTCAAATTAAATGGGTTGTAATTCCAACCCAAACTCAATCTGAAACCCAATTTACCCACTCCGTATTAAGGTACAACCGGGCCGGGCAAGAAATTCTGTCGGCATAAAAGTTGAGAAAAATAAAGTTTTGAAGCAAGTGTAGATGTTTTGGTTTCAACTTTTCTCTGTCCTTAAAAGGAAAAAAAAAAAAAATAGAGCTTTTCTTTACGAAGTGTATTTCAAATATAATTTGAATCTTTTCATGGGTGTCATTTTCAAGCAACAAGAACTCAACAAACATTTTTTTTTTAATCGATGATCATTCTCCGTCTTATTTGTATTTTTTATTTAAAAAAACTAAAAAATAGCGTTTGAAAAATAATTCCAACACCCCCATATTAAAGTCTAAATAACTTGAAAATGGTGTTAGTCCAAATATGAGTTCGGTATTCCATCTTTTAATAGATAAATTATAAAGTCAAAGTGATGGAATATACGCCAATTATATTCTAAAAAAATGCTAATTATGTTCCTCCAATACTCCAAGTACTCATTTTTTTTTTTTTATTCATACAATGGTTTTTTCATGGGCTGCTAGCTGTATGTAGACCCCACGCTCACAATTCCACAAATAGGACGACTTGGTCCACACAATTAATCACACAATCAATATTTTCAATAAAATTCGGTAAGTTCTTGGATGATAAAAATTTTTATAACTTACAAAATTTAAGAAATTTTCCATTTTCCCTAAATATTTGTTTAATTTGTCAATGCTTAGCTTCCCCTTCTTCGAGTGGGCTTTTACATTGGTAATCTTACTTATGTTTGAGTGGGGATTACATTTTTACCATGTACTGACAAATGATTTGTATTAATAAATAAGTTAATTTTAAAATACTATTTTCGTGAATTTACTTTTTTTCAAATTGTTCCACTTATTTTTTTAAAACCTCAATTTACCGATTATTTTTGTTAAAACCAACAAAAGTTTATCTTTGTAAGGGGAACGATTTTTCTCTTTATTAATGAGCACCCCCATTTTTCTCTTATCTTTTAATCAATTCACCAGAGAATAATAAAAAATTTACCCATAACAAATTAACAATCACAAAATTGAAAAAATATGCAGCCATCAGCCTCCCATCACTCCTGTATCAAGGCGTTTCCAGAAATAATATCTTTAGCCAACTAAACAACTGTAATTGTATCATCATAATTCAAAACAATTTCCTCACTCTCTGCTCAACGAATATGAAATGTTCCAAATACCAATCTGTGCATTTTTTCCCACTGACTCGATAGGCATCTGTCAAGATCACATCAAAATCATCCAATGTTTCTATAAACTCGCTGCTGCCCTTGAACCGGCTTAAAAGCTTTTATTAGTCAGCAATACTTTCCTGCTATGTTTGACTGGGAAAATTAGGCTAACGGATCATGTCAATCAACATGAGCACTTCTGCAACACTAAGCATCAAATTGCACAAACTTCACCTAAAGAGTTTCAAATAAATATAGACATGCTGCTCAGCAGTTCCAATCTACCATGTTTAATTGTTTATATCTGCAGAGAAGAACGGTTGTTTGATTAATCAAATATAGGTTAGTGAATGATAACATACAAAGTACACATATGAAGCTAGTAAACAATCAGCAAATTCCCTAAATTTAATTGAACACATGTAATTATAAATATTATAATACACTTGGTTTCAAGTCATTCCAAGCACATTCAAAGAACAGGTTGTTAGTTCAGGGCAAAAGTCTTCGCTTCTAGATAAACCCAAACCAGATTTTTTCCCCCTCATTACAAGGTTATAACTACACCAAAATATTAAATCCACAATTCATGACTTCCATGGTAAGAGATATTCACCTTAATTAGACCTTGGCAAACCGAGCTATCTTAGAAAGCACTGTTCTTAAACTTCGAATACCAGCTCCGGATTTGGAGCTTACCATCATCTGAAGATTAATCAAAGACACAGCATTCAGGATGCTTCCTTGAATTATAAGTATTAGAGAATAATACCAAACAGTATTTAACAACGAGCTTCTTCATTCATACCACAGGTTGAGCTAGAGAATTATTTGCCTTCAGGCTCTGCAAAGTGAGATAAAAAGAGAGAGCTGTTAGTCCCAAAGGTAAGCATCCTCCTATTAGAACAAAATTGTCAACCACATAAGTAAAATAACACCTCTTCAATTTGCATTGCACGGCGTGCCACATCAATTGGGAACACTGTATCTGTCTTGGTTAATACAACCTGGTATTTAGTTTGAGATCTGCAAAGTTGATAATGAACATTATAAATATGCTCATGTGCAATACTTCTATATTATTTCTTTGCAACAAGAATTATGCACTACCACTGATGTAACAGAGCCTTGCTGCATGAATTAAGCATAAGGCTGAAAAAAGACTACCTCACATGATTATACTATCAACCACCATCAGAGTAGTATCAATTTCATATTCCGCTTTTCGATCTAGTTTTAAGAAGCGTCATGAATGTAAAAAGTTTACACCCCACCATTTACAAATGCTCAAAAAGTATCAATCTCCAGGATGTCAACCCATACCTTTCCATCAGACTAATAAGTTCATGATCTCTTGGCTTCATGCCCCATTTTGTGTCAATGAGAAGACATACTCGTTTTAGACTAACTCTGGTGGAAACATACTCCTTCACCTGTAAGGTTTTTCAACAGTTTTTGGAAAAAAAATCAACTGGAATCTTTGATTCAACTCATTAGAGGATTGCAGGCAGCAAAACAAAATTAGAGAGCAAGTGTATCTCATTTGCCATCGAAATCTCTAACTCAATAGCCCATGCACATACCAACTGCCACATCCATTCAATATGTATTTGAGCATTTGCAGTACGCCTAAAAGACATTCATCTGAAAATATATTGTCTAACAGAATCCTTTTGATGTTGCCTAGAACAAATGAAAGTGGGAAGTGAAGGTACCATCAAGATAATAATAAGTTCCAATTTAATCCTTCCCTATTGTGTGTGCATACAGCCTCCTCGAAGATCAGTCCACAGCCATTGAGATCAATTCAATATGTATTTGAGTATTTGAAGTATGTCTAAAAGAATAGTAAAAAGACAAAGACGTCTATCTGAAAATATATTATCTAACAAAATCCTTTTGATGCTGCCTAGAACAAGTGAGAGTGGGAAGCGAAGCTACCATCAAGGCAATGAGATCCAATCTAATCCTTACCCATCTGTGTGTGCATACAGATAGGTCCACAAGAAGTTGTGCAAAACCTTTTTGATACATAGAGATAGTTACATGGGGTTACCAAAATAATATTTATCCTGGCCCTCGCCCTTCAATGTTCAGCAACAAAAAATAGGTCCTATTTTTAAGTTATGACCATGCAAGTTCTATCTAATTCAAGCATTAAATGATAACAAGTAATTCTGTTAATAAACTTCCTCAGAAGTATAAAATTATTACATTCGTGTAAAAAAATGTAGATAATGAAGCAGGTACATGACCAAAAATTTCTTTTCGAAATACTCACAAGCTCCTCCCAAGCATCCTTAACTTCCTCTTTTGCATAAGCAAAACCATACCCAGGCAAATCAACCAGGCAGAGTTTTGTTCCTAGCTTGAAGAAATTAATGGTCTGCAGAAGAATGTTGTGGGATAGAAATTTCAGCCGTTAAGTGTTGTTATTATAGAAATTCTGAAAAACTGTAGGCATTATCTGTGAGAAATGAAGCACCTGAGTGAGACCCGGTTTATCTGACGTTCGTACTACACCCCATTGTCGTGTTAGTGCATTTAGCATAGATGACTTCCCAACATTCGACCTTCCTAATGAGGGCAAAGGCATTTGTCACTCCTTATTTCTCAGAAAGGGTATATACATCTAAAGCATGCAGTACTTTGTAATCTGAATCATGTTATTGATCAATTAAAATTTTCAGAAGAGTGGAGCTCATCCATCAAACAATAAAATTGAATCAAACGTCAAACAAAGTATAAAAATCCTCGACTGGACTATGCTTTTTCAATACATCTTAGTTACATCAGTTACAATCATATAATTGTGATTTCTGTTACAGTCATTCTTAATCAATGAATATGTAAATCTACCACATGGGTCCAAAATAAATTAGAAAAGTTTGAAACTGCAAAATCTTGAATCAAAACTAACAGAACTTGGGGCCTAATCTTAAAAAAAGAAAAAAAAAATTAAAATCAGGCAGGGACATTTAATATTCTACCCGCAAATGCAATCTCTGGAAGATCAGGAGCTGGAAACGATGATGAAACCTTTGCAGCAGCAAAGAATTCCAATTTGTTCCTAAATATCTATAAGAAACTAGTTAGAACGAGATTGATAAAATGAAAAACCAATCACTAGTCTGCTAACAAGCAACTTTAAGCCTGCTTTTATGTTGCCATGACAAATAATAATGAAGGAATCACTGTAAATATGAGAAACATTCAAATAAAAACTGAAGATGCTCATCATACAAACTTACATTTTCTTCAATGCGCTCTCTTTCAGAGCTAGTTGAGAAGGGGATATTATCTAATGGGGCAGAAAGCTCAATGTTATAGCCAGCCCTCCGCAGCTCTATCGGGCGTCTTCGGCCCAACAACTGTCAGGGAAAATATCCAGAATCATAATACAGTAAATGGAATGAATGCAATAGATATCAAAGTGAGCCTAAGAACCTCAGAGATTACTCATAAAAATTACATTATCTTCCACAAATGAAAGGATAGAGGGACTGGGTTGTATTGCACGGAATTGTGCATTCCTTGACATTTCAACATTCTTCTCCATATCCTTTTTCTTCTCTTTAGCATTTTCTGGAAAGCAAGCAATAGAAGTGGAAAAAGAAAGAAAAGTTTACTGTAAACAAACATAAGCAAAGAATATTGTTGCAAATAGAAAACCAAATACATAATAAAAGATTTCTGAGAAATATAATGTAATTGTCATCAAACAATCAAGAACATTCTCTATGTGATAAAAAACAAATCACAGTAGAGCAATGGCTCCAGTTGGTTTCCAAAATATATCAACACAATCCAAAGTAGAGAAGTTCAAGCCTGAAACATGCTACTATAACTAGGGTCTGTGTTCTAATGCCCATAAATAACCACCTCCCCACCACTCCCCCACTCCGAAAAAAGGGAAACTTCAGAAAATAATCAGATAATTTAGAAATAAATCAGAGGAGAACAATGGCAGGCATTGCTTGCACAGCTGAGCGCAAAGACAAATCCTCTATGTCCCAACCATTCACATGCAACATGCAGTCCGAGAACTATAAGATTCCGAGCCCCACATTTCCATTTTCAAACATTTAAACTCAGAGACTCAAATCCAAGCTTATTGCTAGAGCATTAGGTGCTGTGATGCAATATCTTAGCTAAAGCATTTGTCCCTTACAAAGATAAAATAGGGACTCAAAACCATCATTCCTAGGGACTTGAGTTTACCCAAAAAAAAGAAAAAAAAAAGTCCCAAGAAATTCACCTTCTACAGACCAGGTCGCAATAAACAACTCGCTTTTCAAATGAAAATCAACAAAAGGATCACAGATTTCTTGCCTAATCCATAATGCTCCAGTGTCCATTCAGTTTCATGAAAAGGTAGGAAATAAAACATATTATAACTTTTAAACTTAAATCCTCAAATCAGAATACTAAATGTGTTTCCATTCAAAAAAAAAAAAAAAGAATACTAAATGTGTTTACCTTAACAAACTGACACTAGTTTTCAAAGATTTTTAAAAGTTTGCAGTAGTTAGCGAAGTCCATCCTCTCAAATTCAAGCCAAAATTGAGATAAAAAAAAAAATTCGTAACACTGTTAAAACACAGAAATTATTTGACAGTGAAAATGGGAATATATATATATATACACAATAGAGAGACAGAATCAGATGCAGGCATACTAACCATCGGGAATTAAACCATCATCTAGTCGCTTATTTGAGGTATCATATGGGTCTATCCGGATCACCCGCTTCTTCTTCTTCTTAGGCTGATCATCTTGGGCCAGTGAATCTTCATCAAAACTCTTCTTGTCGCTAACTGTTTTTTTCAAGGAAGATCCAGACATACCTTGGAGCTTTATCTTACTTGCATTCACTTTCTTATTTGAATCAGGTTTGCTTTTGTTTACATTCATAGCCAATCCCTTATCCCAAATTGTACGAGATTTTCTACCACTTTCTTGCTCAACAAAGCTAAATTGTACGGGATTTTCCACCACCTCAAAACCCTTCTTAGATAAAGTCTTCTTGCCATGTGCCCCCGTATGGTTGTCATATACCCTGCCAATATCATCACCATCAGCAGCATATATTCTCTTCGTTTTCCTATCAGAATTCATGGTTTCATGTCTTCTTGGCTCATAAACCTCTTCATCACTACCTTGACCTCTGAAAACTATATTATCTTTTACATTAGACTTCAACTTCCTCTTTCCATCCATGGCACGATGACGAGCCTTTATATTCTCTCCCTTTGAATTCTTATTCGACTTCCCAATTGAAATTTCGAGTTTTCCATCGTTTACTCTTGAATTTAACAACTTCTTATTCCCACCATTCTCATTCTTGGACTTTCCATTCGAAATTTTGAGTCTTTTATTGAGCTTATGCCTCAATGTAGACTCAGCGGGCATTTTTCTAGCACGTCTCAAAACCCAATTCAATAGATATAATAACTCGATACACTAACCACACTGGCTCAAAAACCTGGTACAAATATAGAGTTAAAACAAAATAAAAAATTCATTCAGGCAATAAAACAAACACATTGCAGGTCAGTTAAAAGATTCAAAACAATTCACAGTTAACCCAATTTCAACCTAATGAAGATCAAATAAGTGCCATTATAAATCAATTTTTTTTTAAAAAAAGTGCGAACTGCGAAATTTTTAAAAAATAAAGCTCACTTTAAATCAGGCAGTTGGCAGAGGTCGGCTTTCGTGATTTGTACTGCTTTTATGAACTGACCAAGGAAGTTGTAGCGGCAAATGGAGATTGCCGTTTTTACATTTGCCCCTTAAAGAAATGAAGTATTACTAATTTTCTCATTATACTTTCAAAGTAACTTGTTACCCCCTTGAATGAGTGGGCGTTTAGTTCGGGCTAAACCGAACTAAACCGAACTCAAAGTTTTATTCGATTTTTAGTTCGGTTTGCGTTAGCCTTGAAACCCAAACGGTTTACAACTTCGAAACCGATTAGGTTTGAATTTAAAATTTAAAACTGATTGATTTTGATGAAAAAAAGTGCATCTAAATTCTGAACTCAAACTTGATCCCTAATCTAAATTTACAAAACAAATTTTAGATGACAATCGAGCAAAACAAAACGAACCGTAACTAAAACTCGCCCTACCCACACATATAGCCCACAGCCTAACCCAATCATCGAACCCTCTGAGTTTGCCTGTTCCTGCATGCCGCTTCACGTCAGCCCATTACGACAAGCCGCGACACCCGATATCCTTAGCCTCATGAGCCAAAGTCTCTATAATAGCACAGCTGCAGAGCCTCATTCTTCTCTCTCAAATCACTCATGACTGACACTTGCCGTCAGCTTCCCGTCACCAGTCACCAGTCACCACTACAACTTGCCCTCACTCTTCCCGTCAGCTCTTCATAATCACTGTTAGCTTCCTTTTTGCTTGTAATTGCTCGTGTATTTTGTGAAATTGAATAGCTCTTGTTGATTGGGATTGGCTGTTGAGTTGTATACTTGTATGATATTTTGGAGTTTAGACTGTAAAAAAGGTATCCAAGTCCATTTGAACATCCCAAATCTGCAACGTTGAACAAACTTCTTTTAGTACGAAGAACACAATTGCTAGCTTGCTACTTTATCTTTAGCTTCTTGCTACTTTAACCTAAAATGTTTTGTAACCCAAATCGTATTACAACCCAAAATTAACAACCCGTAACCGAACCAAACCAAATTATGAACCTCAACCGAACTAATCAAATTTGAAATCAAACAGAACCAAATTGAAATAATTATCCAACTTGTTTGGGTTGAATTCTTAAATCCGAATGTGTTGCCAACCGAATCGAAAAAAAAAAAAAACCAAACTAAAAATCGAAATTCCCACTCCTACCCTTAATGTTAAATGACTGGCACCCATTTTAAACCCACCAAATATGCATGCACTCAATTTTTAATATAAAATTTATTAATCAATTCTATCAATGACAATATAACAAAATTGAATAAAATATTTACTTCATATATTCATTTTATATGTGGGTAAGGATGGTAATGGCGGAGAAGTAGAGGTTATGGGGTTTCTTCTATTCCCTATCTTATTTAAAATTTGGCCCTCATTCACCAATAAATTTACGATGTATTAACTAATTAAGAATGGAATGAGATTATTGGAACAAGAATCATTATAGCATTTACTTACAACATTAGGTGGGGGTATAAGAATTAATTAGCCAGGCCCATGTAAATTTGAGAATGATTACTTGGAAATCAGAACTCATTTTCGGGTTTGACATTTCCACCCCACCAAATTTTCATAATTCTCGCTTTATTCTTGTATGGGGTGGGAATTTCACCAGCCATGTCTCATAAGGAGAGGCTATTTCTTGATTGAAATAAAACTAGGCTTGATTGGAAATTCAAGCTTGATGCTCGGCAATTCATCTTATTCTATTATATGTTTTGGATAGCAAGGTCTAAGAGCGGATTCAAGCGATGACATCGTCTAAATAAACTCATATTACAACTTTGACTAGGTTGTTGTTTTATTGATTAACGAATTTAAACTTTAACAATAATAGCACCTGTTGTGAATAGTGATGTGGGAGCAGAGTACACAAGTGAATAATGGAGAACCATTAGCGTAATATTAATTTTCTAGGATTGTTGCAGTCTAGTAGTTGTAATTAGGACAAATGTGAGAAAAAGGAACGTTATGGAAAATCAATATGAAAGTGTGTTTGGAAATTCGTTTTGGAAATTGGAAAATGCTGTTAACTTTCCTTTAAACTTTCTCTTGGATTTCTTAACTAAAAATGACGGAGACTTGAATGAATGGTGAAGTTTGCTATTTATAGACTTCGTTTCTTCACTTTGATTAATTTAAATGCATGCTTAACATTAATCTTAATGCATGCTTTTGCATTAAATATCAATACATGTTTATCATAAATTAAAGTACATATTTTTGTGTTGAATATCAATGCATGCTTTGCATTAAATATTAATGCATGATTTAGGATTTAATAGTTTAAACTAAATTTATTATTATTAGTATTACTACCACCACTACTACTACTATTATTATTATTTTAGAATAACTGGTCTTCCATTAGCTCGTTTCACAAGGCATTCCCTTATAGGTAAGGTTCCCTAAGTAGGCTTATCCAACGATTCTATGTGAACTAAGTTTCATTTTAGTGTATCCATATTTTTCAAACTATAACCCACAGTGGTTGGCCCAATACAGTAGCTTGGGTCCACTATGAAATACGTACCTTATAGGCTGGATTGGGTCACACCTAGTGTTAATTTTTAGGTAATAATATTGGTCCCTTTTGATTATATGAGATCTGTGATCGTAGGCAGACATATCAGATAATTAAATTACCTATCTAAAAAATATAATCCCACAAAAAAGGTACTTTAAAGCTAAAATAAGATATGGTATCAATCATACCTGTGCCGAAAAATCTCTTGCACCTCCCTTGATCTTGAGATAGCATCAAAATTTTATCCAATCTATTGAACACATAAAAAGCTTCCCATATAAGTTTTCAAAGATTTCCCGACAAGGAAATCTGTTTTTTAGACAAGTTCTGTCTCTTAAGTGTACCGATAATCAAGTGTCCAATTTTGCTTTTTCTTGAAATATTTAGAAGAAGAATATAATAGTCAATAATTTTGTATATAAGAAGTGTGTTGCATGATTTGTCAGTGCAGACCTTTTAAAGAGTTTAGCTTAGACATTTTAAAAATTATAACGGTAGAATTTCTAGCTCGACAACTTGAAAACATTTGTTTATTTTGTGGAAGTGGTTTAGAAAATATTACAAATTTTATTAACACTACAAGGGATCTTGGAAGGGTGTTAGGCAAACGATAAATATGTTCAATGTTTGGAAACAATTCTTTGGCTTCATGGGGTTATTGCAGAAGCTACACTAACAAATGGAAAAGAGATTGTGTCTAATACATATGAAAGACTTCTTGAATTAAATAACTATGTGGAAGCTTTCATTGCTTTACCAAGTGAATTTAATACCCTAGTAGAAATATTTACTATTTCCTCATGGGCATATAACAAAACAGGTATTAGAAACCTATTGGTTTGCTAAATGTAAATAATTTCTATGGTCTATTGTTATTCTTTCTCGATGTTATTGTGTTGCAAGATTTTCTTCCTTTATCGGCATGAAGAATCTTTGTTTATGCCTACACCGCCAATGGGTTAATTGATTTGTTGCTAGTATATTGGCCTAAGTTCGATGCAACCACATCTTAACATAGATCAAATGACGATAAGGGGAAGCAGGATTGTGATTGTGATAAGAAAGATGATAATGACAAGAAGAAATGATCATAACAGAGAAAAAAAGATAAAGATAATAACAAGAAGTGTAAAATGAAGGACTTAATTGTTTGTTTGTGACGTTGAGCCCTTTTTTTTTTTATATATGTACAATGTACTTATACAAATTAATAAATAAAATTAGTGTTTTATTCTAAGTATATATTAACTAGTATAAAATGCTTACTGATATAAAAATAATTATTGACATGAAATATTTATGTATTAAAGAATTTACCGATTACGATGATGATTTTAATTAATTTTTTTAAAATACAAATGATAATAACTAAAAGAATTTTAATTTAAGATATTTGTTTTGGAGATATGGCCTAAAATATCATATTTAATAGTCCCTTTGTCTGATTTTTGCATAAGCTTGAGGCTTAGAATGCTCTTAAAATTTTCTTTATAAAAGAAAATTTTAGACCTAGTGACTTTGCTTAATGAAATCTCCTTTTGTTAAAATGGATCCTTTTCTTGTCATGATTTGTAGAGTAATATAAGTCACACTTTATTAAAAAGATAGAATGAGAAACTTTTAATGTGTACTTGGTTCTTCTAATTCCTTACTTTATAAATTTCGATATCTTATAACTTAAGGATTTTCTTATAGATTTATATCCGATGGGTTAATCCTATTTGAATCAGTACAAGGCAAATGGTTTAGCTCAACAACCTTAGCTGTTGGGACTTTTCATGAGACTTGCTCACATTCATATAAGCCCAATATGTGAGTATCCCTTTTTAGGCTTTCTAACCTGTAACAGGTTATGCAATTGCCCTTCATGAGAAAATCCATTCATGAGGACATTTGCATGTGGTGCCAGTTTTTGTATGCCTCAAAGATACGGGTAACTCATAGAAAATATCATTTTTAATGAAATATAGGTTTAATAGAATATACTATAGTAATTCCTACAAAATGTTCATTCCCAATTATACCTGTGTCTTACGCCCATACGTGCTAGTCGTAGTTGGCGTTTCTAATGGGAAGAACTCCATTAAGGCATCTTGTTTATAAATTGTACAAGGTTTATTATGAAAATTTTTTATCGAAAGGCATCATCTATATGAATTGTACATATACATTGGTATCCTTCATGATGGTATCCATATGTTAAGGCAGATGTACAACTCTGCAAAAAAATATCACAAAGGCTTATTTTATAGGTAAATCTATGGTAGGATTTCCACAAATTCACAAGTATAGGCAAATAGTGCATTGCTTTCTAATGAGAAAAGGCTAATAATACACTTTTATTATTGCCTAAATATTCTAATTCGCCCTTATTTTATAAATAGTTATAATTATTTACTTTTTTAGCAGTAGTATTACTTGAGCCATTTTCCCTTGATAAGGTCACGGAAGATTTAACCTTCATTAGTGAAGAGCCGATAGTAACTATTGTCATGGTCTTCTCGGACTATAAATGGTACTTCCCAAGGTAGTGAGAAAATAGTTAGAGCTAATTGGCATCTTCTCACATAGTCAGCTACCTTGAGCATGCGGTCGCCCACTTTGATGTCTCTTTGTTTGATGACTTTAGCATAGGCTTATATGATTCATTGATAGTAGATTCATTTGTGTTCCTATGCCTGTCTCATTCTTTCTTCAAAAGCTTCAATTTGAGTAGAGTGGGCCTCTAAAGATACCTCTACTTCGATATTTGCCACTATAACTCGAGCTGTAGAGAGAGAAAGTTCAATTAATGTTACTGTTTCAACACCATATATAAGGGAATATATTGAGAAACCACTTGAGATGTATAATCTAGTAAGCCTTGTATTCACGCACCATCATGTTTAAAATCTTTAAAATGACCTTGTTGGTGGCCTCAATTTGGCTATTACTTTATGGATAATACGGTATTAATCTTAGGTGCTTGATGATATAGCGAGTAAGGGTAACATCCATTTGTTTGTTGATGAACGGTATGCCATTAACTGTGATAATTTTGTGTGGTATGCTAAAGTGATATATGATGTGTTCGTGCAAGAAATTCGATATAATTACTCCAGTTGCTTTCTTTATAGGAATTGATTAGACCCATTTAGTAAAGTATTTTGTAGTTGTGATGATCCAAATGTTGTAACATTTAATGAAGTAAAAGTGAATGAATAAGCCCTACTGGATCTATTCCCAAAGTATGGAATGGCTACAGTGATGTCATATCTTGCAAGGAGGTGGGATGGGTATGCTAGACAGACCAATGGATTTGGAAAGTATGACATTTCTTGATAAAATCCTTGGTATCTTTTTCTATTATAGGCCAATAATAACCCACACTCAATAGTTGGTGGCATAACTTTCTTTGGCCTTGACATTTTTCACATTCTCTATTATGTACTTCCTGTAAAGCCTTCTGTGATTTATAATAACCTAAATACTAATGGATTTCTATTGAACCTTTTAGAATAATGCATTTCATAAAATATCTTTTGGCTATCCATTTGATCTTGTATGCCTTTTTACGGTTCTGTGGTAGTATCTCTTATTACAGATAATCACTATAAGGCTTTCTCCAATCTTTATATATAATGGTTACATGAAAATGTTTTGTAGGATTCAAATATTGGCACTCGATGCAAGATGGCTGTATAACGTGTGCTTGTCTCTTCATGTTAGACTAGTAGTAGCCGAGACTTCAGTTTTTTTGTACACGGAACTTAATATATTTGATGTAGTAGTTTCTCCCCTTCTTGCTCATATACACATTTCATAAGGATACCTTCTGACTTGTGCTTGTAAAGAATTCCAAGAATCAAGGAGTAATCCTTTTCTTGCTTGAGATGAAGGCTCTCTTTGGGATTAAGAAGTTCTTTGGTAATTGTAGTGAACCTACCTGTGGCCAGAGCATCAGCGTACTTATTCTCTTATCTCCCAACATGCTCTACTATGAAAGTCCCATGAATTGACAAGAGTTTTGTGATGTGTGTTTGATATGGAGCTAATATTGGGTCTGCATTTATTATAAGATGTAATTGGTGAGGAAAAAAAATAGTACCTCATCCTTTGGGAAGTGTAAACAAGAGTAGACATGTTCAAGTATTGGGCCACTTCTTTTTTGTATCAGAGAGTTATCTAGTCAGATAATAAATTAGGTTTTCCTGTTTATTTTCATCCTCACGTGCTAATAAATGCTTCTATAGCGGTATTAGTTGTTGCTAAATAGATTTGAAGTGGTTTTTTTTTTACTGGTGACTTTATAGTCAGTAGATTCATGATTGTCTTTTGAATCTTTTGGAATGTCTCTTCGTGCTCATTACTTAAAGCAAAACTGAGTTTTCTTTTTTAGAAGAGTTATGTAAATGGAAATCATAACTGCTAAACCGAGCATGAATCAGTGAATATAGACTACCTTTCCAATCAAACTTTTCAAATCCTTTTGAATTTTTAGTTGTGGCAGAAAAATGATATTCTTAACTTTGGAATGGTCAATATTAATCTCATGCTCATTACTAGAAATCCAAGAAATTTGCCAACTAGCACACCAAAGGCACACTTTTTGGGATTCATTTTTAGATTATACTTAATGTATTGATCAAATACATTTCATAGAGTTCATCAGTGTATGTTCTTGATAGGAGATTTGACCCTAAGATCATCAACATAGTCTTTTACCTCCTCACCCATCATCTCATAGAATATTTGATGTCATGACTCTTTGGTATATAGCTCTTGTATTTTTACGAGTAAAGAACATAACAGTGTAGTAAAAATTACCTATAAATGTATAAAGAGTCGTCTTCTTTGCATATTTTAATTCTACATTTAATTGATTGTATCCACTGATTCTATCTATAAACGAAAGCAACCCATGACTGGATGTTGAGTCTATTAGAATGTCCATGTTCGGTAGAGGAAACTTATCTTTTGGGCAAGTATTATTTAGGTCTCAGAAATCGACACAGATTTTGATTTGTCTATTTTTCTTTTCCATTGTACGATGTTTGCCAACTATGAGGGATGCATGATTAGCTTAATGAATTAATCTTATTCTCCATATTAAGATGGAAATTTATTCTAATTTGTTTTATTGGTTTACAATTTGAGTAGATTGAGCATATGATAGATTGTAGATATATCCAACCCTGGCATGTCTTGGTAACTCCATGCAAACACATTGCAATATTATTTTAATAACTCGACCAACCCCTTCTTCTCATTCTTGATGTTAGAGCTAATTGAAACATATTTTTGTACATTTTTCACGTCACTAATATTTACTTTTTTCTAACTTTTCATTGGCTATTATTGGAACTCTTCTCATATTTCATCGTCAGTATTTGCTTGTAAAAATAATAATCTATTAATGTTGGGACCTTTCCTTGGAAAAGGAACGGCTCCCGCACACTGTCATGAATAGCACATCACTTTCGTATTAAGTAGAACTTGTTACTCATAGACTGGAACAATCTTGAGTATTTGCCTTGGCTAGTAGAATGAGCATCTTTTGAGAAATCCAATTTGCGTTTTGTTTTAATAAACTCTTATTGATCAAGTTTTTGATCTTTTTTAATGTCTTTTAAAAGTTTTATCCCTTGCAGCTTGGTAATGATAGTTCTTTCCCCCTCAATAAATAGTTTATAGAATCGGGCATTTGCCGTGTGAGTTTCTTTATAATAGAATAGAGTAGGATTGGCGGCAATACTGATTAGTCTCAACCCAATTCTCTTTTACACACACTGATGGTATGTGAAAGGTATTACCTAGTGTTTATTTAGCCAAGGCCATCTAAGCAAAATGTGGTATGAAGTTTTTGCAATCATTACATGAAATACAGTTAGAGCTCGAATAAGATTAACTTTTAAATCCAGTCGAATGTTTCTGTCTAAAAATTTAGACAAGTTATTGAATCCAGATATTGTAACCTTTGAGCCGTAAATGCCCTGATGGTATTTTTTCTACTTTTAACACTGCCTCAAGGAAAATATTGATGGAAGAACCTATATCCACTAAAGCTCTTCTAATTGATACTCCATTGATCCCAACTTCTAGAAATAATGGACGTCATTGATAAGAATTTATTATCGTAATATCCTTATCAGAAAAAATTGATGCATTGGTATATTTGAGATAAGCCTGATTGACTTCTGCTTTAGTTATATAGTCTTTTGGTTTATATTGAGCAGAAACTTCTATTAGTGCTTTAGTAGCAGTTATACCTGCCTCCGAGCCATATCATAACTGATCAAATAAAGACTTGAACTAGGGGTTACATTGAAGAGCACATACTATAATGTCATTAACTGGTAAGATTTTATGATATTTTAGTGTATGTTCCTCCTTAGTAATATCTTTCATCATAATATTTGTCGGCGAATCATTATTATTTGTACTAAAATCAGCAACAATCATCATAGCTACTTGATCATTTGGGTCAGGTAGTGGGACACATCTATATCTTGCTTTCTTTCTTGAGATTGTAATGATCCATCTGCAATCTTTTTTTTTTTTATCATTATGATAATTTGGTAGTAACGCGTTGTAAGATGAGTAAGGCTTTGATGTAAGTGATAAAGCTTTAGGTTTTCTATTTTGCTTCATTCAATGGCCTTGATGGTTTAAGTGGCTGGAATAATCCTTCCATGATCAGCGTTCCATAATAGTATCAAATTATTCTTCTGTGCATAATAACTTGAAAAATGTTTGGCCTTTTTTTTAGGCATTTTTTCCTTATATGACAGGGAATGTCTTTCTACTACGACAACTTGAGAAGCACCCTAACTTCTGATAAGAGTAGATGTTGCTTTCATAAATAAAGCAGTTCTGCTGGGCTTTTCTACTAATGACCTGAAGGATGAGATGTCATAATTCTCCAGAAAAACTATTTGGTTGTTTATCATGTTGCAAATGCAAATACAGAAACAATTTGGACTTATAGTAATCTAAAACCAAATGTCTTAAATGGTTAACATAGTCCATTAAACTCTCCTTAGGTCCTTGGAAAGTTGTATTCAAATCCTCCATAGTTGTTTAATCTTTAGTTTGAAAATACTTTTAACGAAATTTAAAATCCATTTTATTCTAAAAGTAGATTGAACTAATTTCTAAATTGGCATACCAAGTATAAACACGATCAGTAAGACATTTGGAAAATTCCCTTAATAGAAGCTCTAAGTCAATGGTATATTAGCCAAAGGCGTCAATATGATGACTGATATATTCTCTGTGGTTGCCTTTCTGCCTCTCAAACAAGGTAAATTGAGGACAACGGTAGCCTTCAGGATAAGGCCTACACTGGTGCATTGATAATTCTATAAAAAAAGAGTTATCATAACACTTTTATACTTAAATCGATAGTACTTAGAGAGTAAATAGTGTGTTTTTATTGCATTTTATGTATATTTTGCTTGAGCATTCATTTTAGTTTTTTTAAAATAAATTGAGTTTGTTTTAGATTATTTTGTGCTTAGATTATGTGCATAATTGTAGGTAACCAAGAAGCTTAAGTTTTAGAGAAAGAATGTTGTTGCAACAGACTTACAGAAATAATGAAAGAACTTGGTTACAGATGAGTTGAAACAAGTTTAGATCAGTGAAGATGTTGTAGTCGTTGCTGTAGCAATCCTAGAGCAATAAAAGACTGGATTTTGCACGCAACAACTAAAAGATTAAGATCTAAAATTTTTAAAAATTAAGGATACCACATGCTTTTGGTTGCCCTAATTCTAAGTTATAAAAGGGGCATGTATGAAAAGAAAGAGAGAGAGCCGTCACCCAAGGAGAATACAAAAAAGAAAACAACAATAAAACATAAATTAAGAAAGAGATTGAGGGTTGTAACAGAAGATTCAAGGAGAAATCATAAAGACGATGCAGAACTAAGCTATTTTTCATATTTTCTTGTTTCTATTTATTTATGAGGATGTATTTGATGACTGAAACAATTTTATTTAATGTTCTATTACAAATCATGAATTGAATTTAATTGTGGTTAAGTAATAAACAATCTTAATAGATGTTTGACTAACATATGTGTGTTGCTCTATATTTGCTATAGCATTTTGTCTTAATTGTATTGATCTCAATTTCTTATCTCGGCTCACCACCCATTTAATTAATACTAGCTAAGAAAGAGCCGAAAAAAGGTCTGACTTAATGGATCAAATTAAGACAATACTTAGTTTTAGATTGGGTTTCCCAAGTTGATTTAATTTCTATTTGAATAGGGTCATGCTTGATCTAAAATTAGTGAAGAACTAGACATAGAAATTCATCTTGTAGGGTAAATAGAACCTAGAACGTTTAATGCTATATCTAATAATAGCATATCAATTGGTCATTGTTAGGTTTCATTAAATGTAAGATATCCAACAGGCGACAGCAGAGAATACATAAGGGATTCTGCATAGTGTTGTAATAGATGTTGTAGCAACAATACTGTAATTAAAAAAATTAGTCAATGCCATTAAGTGAGTTTATTTACTCAACTCCTCATTTTTATTTGGTTACATCCTTGTATTTGACGTGAAAATTTTTTTTATTGTATTTTTGTTTAATTAGTTCGCACTTGTAGCTAGATTAGAATCCATTAAGATGTTGTTAGCATTTGCATGCCATAAATATTTCATTTTATTCCAAATGGATGTCAAAAGTACTTTCTTGAATGGTTATATTATGGAAGAAGTGTATGTGAAACAACCCTTGGTTTTGAAAATGAAAAATTTCCAAATCATGTTTATAAGTTGTCAAAAGCATTGTATGAATTAAAACAAGCACCTAGAGCATGGTATGATACGCTTAAAAATTTCTTATTGGAAAATGGTTTTTCAATGGGAAAAGTTGATATTATTATCTTTGTTAAGCATAAGAACCAAGATATACTTGTTGTTCAAATAAATGTTAATGATATTATCTTTGGTTTTACTAATGAATTGTTGTGTAAAGAATTTTCACCTTGTATGAGTAAAGAATTTGAGATGAGTATGATAGGAGAGTTGAAGTGCTTCCTTGGGCTGAAAATAAAAAAAAAATGAGGAATGAATTTTCATAAATCAAGCCAAGTATGTGAAAGGCCTACTCAAGAGATTTGGCATTAATGACTCAAAGACCAAGAGCACTCCAATGAGCACAACAGACAAGCTTGACAAAGATGAGAAAGGCGAGGTATGATTGGCTCTTTACTTTACTTAACCACAAGTAGACTCGATATCATATTTAGTGTATGTTTGCATGCAAGATTTTAATCATGTCCCAAGGAATCTCATTTGTTTGTTGTGAAAAGAATTTTTTGTTATTTGAGTGGAACCATAGATCTTGACCTTTGGTATCCTAAAGGAACTCATATGGATTTAACCTGTTATTCGGATGCCGATTTTGCTGGTTACAAGGTTGATATGAAAAGTACTAGTGGAACTTGTCATTTACTAGGTCGTTAACTTGTTTTATGGTTTAGTAAAAAATAAAATTCGGTTGCACTCTCAACCACCGAGGCTGAATATATTGCCACTGGTAGTTGTTGTGCACAAGCTTTTTGGATAAAACAAACACTTAGAGACTATGGCATTCACCTTGATAAAATTCCTATTTTGTGTGATACTACTAGTACTATAAATCTTTCAAGGAATCCTATTAAGCATTCTAGAACCAAGTATATAGAAATTAGACATCATTTCTTGAGAGATCATGTTAAAAAATGAGATATTGTATTAGAGTTTATTTCTACAGAAAAAAAAAACTTGCCGATATTTTTATAAAACCTCTTTGCGAAGAACAAATTTCAAAAATTTGACATGAACTTGGGATGATGAAATTTTCGCATTAATATCTCTAATCATGTTATTGAGTCTATTAAAATTGATTGATTGATTTTTTGTTTTTGTTTTGTTTGAGCATGATAGATGAGTGATATGTTTGAATTATTAATTTTTGAATGCTTATATGAATTGGTTGTTTGAAAACATGTGAATTCATGAATCATGCATTAAACTGGCCCTTAAAACATTTTAAATTAATGAGATGATCTTGGAATGTATTAATTGTTGGCCAAAAACTAAAGTAGATGTGTGAAATCATTAGTTAAAGAAAACGGATTGCTGTTTATTCAATAAACAGTTAACCGTTTTTGGGATAAAAACCAGGGAAAATATTTTGGAAGATGATGGTTCGTCGACTTCTCCTTAATGGTTCACTGTTTTCATAAATTTTTTGTATTACAATCCGAAACGATATCGGCTCACCGATATCTTAATAACGGATCACTATTATCGCGCGATAAAAGCACAGTAAACCATTTTCTTCTTCATTTTCTTTTGCCCTTGAACCATTTAACCCTCAAGCTCAATTGCAACTCTTTCACTTTCTAAAATTATTCATTTTCCTTGCAATTTCTCCTCAAATTGAAGCCATAGAAGCCCTTTTTAACTAGTTTAGAACATTTTCATCCGATTAAAATCCGTTTTTAAGCCCTCAATTGCAAATTCCCAATTTCAAAGCCCTACGGCAAACCGAACATAATTTCTCAAAATTCTCCAAAAATTCCTTCATTTCTTGATCATATTAAGTTTATAAACACTCTTTTACACCTCCAAATCTATCCATGGTTGGTGAAGGACCTTCGAGGCCAAGGAGTGGGTTAAACAGAGGGCTGGCAGAAGCCTTCCCCATCTTCTTTCTGTTCCTGATTTCGAAAGGATCCACTTCTTTTCTCCTACTCTTAAAGGAGCAGATTAACCGATTCCTTTTTTTATTGATTTAGATGATTTTAAGGAATTGGTTGTTTGTAGTAGTAGTGTGAAGGAAATGTTAGTACAATGAGAGGCTGCTTTGTCTCTAAATGAGAAAGTGTACCCAAACCTAGTTAGAATTTTCTATTCCAACATGAAACTTTCGGCTACTAGGTTGGATCGATTAGTAATATATGTCGGAGGCATTATGATTGAATTCACTGTGGAAGATTTAAACTCTATTTTAAGAACTGATAATTATAGTTTAGAGCTCCATACATCAAGGATAAAACTCTAGTTTAACTGTTTTTCACATGTAGATGCGGTTCAAAACATTTGTGATGTCAAGACCTTTCTGATGATATTTTTTCTTTACCTTTTAAGTCTCAGTTACTGCCTATGCAAGTTAGGATCCTTTACAGTATTCTTCAGCATATCGTTACTCTAAGAAAGGGGCATAGTGATGAGGTTACTCATTTAGATGTCCGGTTTCTAGATTGTCTTTTTCGAAGGCGTCTGGTTAACCTTGGTTATGTTATTCTCCGTCACATGCTGTCTACCGCTACCGTGAACAATCGACTTATTCCTTACAGTAGTGTTATTACTAAGATTCTGTTATTACTAAGATTCTGAGGCACTTTTAAATACCTATTACTGAGCCTGTATACGATAATTCTAAGAGGTTAGGTGGTGAGATTATCCTCGGCATTAGTTTTTATAGGCAAAATGGGGAATGGGTGAAGGTTACCTCATCCGAGAATGAGGATACACTCTTAGCTCCTAAAGATGATCGTATGCTGAATGACATATATTCTGCCGATCAGCTTTTAGATTTCCGTTTATGAGCTAGATCTCGAGTTCCTCGCCGAGCTTTAGCTGCACATGTTGAGGAGACTGAGGAGCCGGAGGAGCATGATGTGGACACCGACGTGCCTCCAGCCCCTGCCTTTTCTTCAGCTTCTAAGGAGTTGATACAACAGCTTCTGAGTGAGGTTTTCACTCTCTCTGTCCAACAACAGCAGCTTGCACCTCGGTTCAATTCTTTTTAGCAGATAATTTTTTATCAGCAGTAGAAGATTGGAGATGGTCAGAGACGCATCCTCTCTGCCCTTGGTTTCCCTCGCCCTAAGTCTTCATCGCGGCCACCTTCATAGTTTATTTTTCCTTTTGGTTTCGCACATACATTTCTCATTTCATATTTTTGGATGCTTTTTTATGTATGTTTTGGATTATACTTACTATATAGTTCGGATTATTTTCACTTAATGATTTTGATGACGTGTTTATATGGCTGTTGGATCTATGCTTATTATTGTGTTGATTGGCTTGTTGAATTGTTGTAGTTAGTTGATGGAGTTGAGATGGTTCGTGCATCTTTGGGAGTGCTTTTCCAAATTTTTTTGTATTAGAGGATATGTCAACTTTTTTGGAAGACTCTACCTAAAATTTTCTCATTACTTTTTCTTTTTGATGATAAAGGGGAAGAATACATCTCTTTGTTGTGTTAAAACCAATGCAAAACTGTTTAACTCTTTTAAAATGTTTTGGTCACTAAACAAATTTAGTTTTTAAAATTTTAACTCTTTTAAAATGTATTAGAGGATATGTCTACTTTTCTTGGAAGACTCTGCCTAAAATTTTCTCATTACTTTTTCTTTTTGATGATAAAAGGGGAGAATACATCTCTTTGTTGTGCTAAAACCAATGCAAAACTGTTTAACTCTTTTAAAATGTTTTGGTCACTAAACAAATTTAATTTTTTAAAATTTTTGGCCACTTACTAAGGGGGAGCACACATTAAGAGGGAGCAATCTTGCCTAGTCTTGAAATGTTTGTCATCATTAAAAAGGGAGAAATTATTAACTATTTTGTTTTTATAATAATGATTTTGATGATAAAAACATGTTTTCATTTGATAAGTTTTAAAATTTGTTGTTAATTGGATTAATTTTTTACGTCGTATAATGTTCAAAGCAAAGAAAAATCTTTTGGAAACAAACGGCAAACCCTTTACAGAAAACGGCAAACCGATTATATAAAATGGTAAACCGATTGCATTAACTATTTATGGCTAACGGTACACCGAAAGCTTTCCAGAGAGTAAAATTCTAATATCGGCAAACCATTAACAGCTAACGGTAAACCGATTTCATTTCAGAGAGTAAATCTCTAACGGTAAACTATTTACAGCTAACGGTAATCCGATTGCATTGCAGAGAGTAAAACTTGGATAATGACATACCGTTTATTGATAACGGTAAACCGATAGCATTCCAGAAAGCAATCATCTTGCAAACGGTAAACTGTTTATGTTAAACGGATAATCGACATCTCTAAGCCAGTTCTGGAATGATAATAGTAATTCGACTTTCTGTAAACAGTAATCTGACAATTTGAATTTCGGCGCAATGGTAACTTACAAAAGTAAAGACGACAATCTGACAGTGTACAGAAAGTCAATAACGACTAGTTTTTAGCTCCAACTATAAATAAGCTCTATCAAATTCAAACAAGAGTTGTCACAAGTTATTATTGAGCTTGTAATCGAGAATAAAACATTCATTGAGCTTCAAATTCGTTCTTGTTTCATTTATTCACACATTGAGCATTGATTTGTAATTATATATTTTTTGTGAGAGAAAAACACTTTTGTAATCTTTATCCTTGAGAGGTTGTAAGTGTTGGGATACACTTGAGTTAAGAGATTGGTGATAATATCTTGTTGTAAAGGTCCATTGACATTTTGGAAGTCAATTGTAATCATTTGAAGTCTTGGAAGGCTTAGATAGTGAAATCCCTAAGCTTGGTTTGCTTAGAGGCGTGGACGTAAGAGGGGATGATCGAAACACGTAAAAATCAATGTCTATGCTCTCTTTCCCTTTACTCTTTTATTATTGTGATTTATTAAATTTATTATTTTTTTATTTCATTAAGGCAATAGATTGAATTTTTGTGTGATTTACTTAGCTTGAGTTTTAAAAATCCAATTCACCCCCCAGGTTGCATAACTAGTATTTTACCCGATTTAGATATTTTTATTTTAATATTAATTTTTTAGAAATTATTTAATATAAATAGAAAAATTTTAAAAAAAGCCTTAGCTTGCGAAATACTCCCTTTCCCAAATTGTAATTTGCCATTTCCTCTCTCAATCTTTCACTTTCTTTTCTCAGTTCTCCTCTAATTCTCTTATTCAAATCACATTAATCAATATCATCATCAACTCAGTAGCTACCACCTTGGAGCGGTTGTGTTCGTCTCGTCAGCATCACTAGTCTTCTTTGTCGGGAGTAGCAAAACGGGTTGAAAGCTGCCCCAATCACGACCATGTTTTGTGTTCATCATCATATTCATAAGCTGTTGTTGTGAATACTTGTGAGGCTTGGCCTTTTTTTTTTTTTTGCAATTTATGCTCTGTTATGCTTTGATTTTATCATCTATACTCTTTTTACAATTTATGAGCTACTGGCTGTTATGCTCTCTTTGTAATTTTAAAATCTATACTCTATGATTTTAATGTTTATTCCCTACGATTTTTATGGTTGTTGTTAAGAAGATAAAAATGGTTGTATAGTTTTTATTGTTAAAAATAGCATATAAATTGGAAAAAGTTACTGTATTGGTTGTTAATTATGGAAATAATTATATCTTGACATAATTTTAATAGGGTGACAAATTCATGATGGAAAATAAACAAAAAATTGATCTGGATGTCTCTGAAAAGAGTGATGAAAGTGTATGTGAGGGTCCGGACAAAAATAAAAAATAATAGTGATACATTTGTTAAATTATAACCAGATTCAATAGCAATAGTTTATGGCTGTGGAGGTGGCCATAGGGGTAATACTGCTCCTGTCACTTTAAAAAAAATGAGTTGGTGGTGGCAGAGTAGTCTCTTATGCTTGGAATCATTTCAAAAAAGTTAAGTTGGGTGAGGAAGTTCAGGCAATTTGCAATTATTGCGGGTTGGTTATGCAAGGAAATTATTCTAATGGTACTAATCACTTGATCAATCATGCTAAACATTGTCCTAAAAGGTCATTTAAGAATATGCAACAAATGCACCTATCTTTTTCTTTTAAAATTGATAGAACCATTGCACTTAGTAATTGCAGTTTTGAATCAAAGTAGGATATGGCAACAATAAAGCTTTTGTGGCTAGAATGATTATATTACATGAGCCTCCCTTAGCATTTGTTGAATATGTTGGGTTTTACGACATGTTGAAACTACTATAACTTTTTATTGACACTATTAGTAGAAACACTATCAAAACTGAAATTTTGAAGCTTTTTGATGTTGAAAAGAAGAAGACAATGAGTATTTTGGAAGCTTGTGAGAGTATAATTGTGGTTACTACAGATATGTGGACTGTTAGTAACAAAAAGAAAATGGCACATGGTTATGACAGCATATTACATTGATAGCTCATGGGTGTTGTGAAGTCGTATTATGAGGTAATATTCTTGAATCTCTTTTTTTTATTGAAGCATAAATTAATGTATTGTTTAATATTTTAATTATTTTTTCACATTGTTAAGTTTATATATATATGGCAGCTCCACATAGTGGTGAGATAATGTGCAATGAGTTGGCTAATTGTTTGATGGATTGGAATATAGATAGAAAGATGTCCACTTTAACTGCTGATAATTGTGCTACAAATGATACCATGATTGACTTGTTGTTGGAGAAATTTTCTATTAGTTCAATGATTATGGGTAGCAAATTCTTTCATATGCATTATTGTAAACATATATTCAACTTGATAGTCAGGGATGGTTTATTTGTGATAGAAAAGGCAGTTAAAAAAATTAGAGATAGTGTTCATTACTGGACAGCAACACCTGCTAGAGTTGAACATTTTGAGAATGTAAAAAAATAATTAGGTATTAAAGAAACCATGGTACTTGATTGTAAAACTAGATGGAACTCCACTTATTTGATGCTTAATACTATATTGGTGTATAAAGATGTATTTGATCGTTTAAAGGAACGTGAGAGAAATTATACATCTTTGCTTAGTGAGTCAAAAAGGAATTTGTCAAAGTTTATGTGTTGAGTATCTAAAGAGCTTTTATAAGTTGACATAACTTTTTTCAAGGACATGATATCCAACATCTAATTTATTTTTTACTAAGATTTGTGAAATTAGATTGTCAATAAATGCATGGTTACAGTCAACAATTGAGGGGATGAGAAATATGACCACTAGGATGATTGCAAAGCATGACAAGTATTGGGACATTATTCATGGAGTTCTTATAATGGGAACTATGTTAGATCCTAGGCATAAAATGCTACTGATTAACTTTTTATTTCCTAAAATATAAGGGGAAAAAGCTGAAATTGGAATTGAAAGGGTACATAAGATATTTGTTGATTTAGTGCATCAATATAAAATAAAGCATTCATCAAATTCAAGTGGGGGGTAGGGGTGGGCAAATGCGAGTTCGGATCAACCCGATCGGATAACACAAATTCATCCGAACGCAATCCGAATTTCTAACCCGATCCGATCTGATCCGATATATATTCGGATCGGATTAGTTCGGGTTAATAAATCGGGTTAAATTCGGTTTGGATTTACAAATTTTCTTTTTTTTTATTAACATTTAACAATACATAATTACAAATTAACAATTTCACATGTAATATATAATATATTACTATTGAATGGTGAATAATCTGGTATAGTACTATTATACCAACAGAGCTTCAAAAGAGGAAAGGGAAACTCGGGTTGCAGCCTTGCAATTACCGGGTTGAATGGATCTTGGATCGGATTAGGTGATGGTGGAGGACTCGCGGCGTGAAGTAGTAGATCTGGTAGCAGCAGATTCGGTAGCAGCAGATCCATTTGTGGTCCTCGCGGAGCAGTTAGCGTCGGTGGTGACTACGGGCAAAATGGATCTGGCCGCCCCTTGCTTTTTCGATATGTAAGCATGTCTGTGTGCATGAAATCGTGAAGTCTGTTCTTGAAATGAGATTGAGAAGTTGAGGAAGTGAGGAAAGATGTGGTTGTGGCTGTTGGAGTGAATCGAAGAGGGTTTTTTTTTTTTTTTCATTTTGATGTAACTGAAGAATGTTCTTGACTTGGCGAAAATGTGATTTTGTCTTTAGCTGTTAAAGAGTGTTGAGTGTTCTTCGTGTGCATGTACTCTTTAGTCTTTGGGTTTAGGTTTCGTTTTTTTACCTTTAATTTCTTTTTTTTGGCAACCTAATCGGTTTTTCAGATCGGATTGGATCGGGTTTCATCCGATCCGATCATGATCCGATCGGGTTGGCAAGAATACATTCGATCGGGTTATACCAACAATCCGATCCGATCCGAACCCGATATTTTTCGGATCAGATCGGGTCGGGTCGGGTCGGATTGGATATTTCGCCCACCCCTGGGGGGGGGAGTTAATGGTTCTACCAATTCTTAAGCTACTACAGCAGAGGATTTTATTATATTAGACTTGGACTTAGATGAAATGGCTGATGAGTGGGCATCATTCAGAACTGAAAACACACATAATAGTCACTCCAAATCAGAATTGGAGCTTTGTCTTGAGGAAAGTACTTTGCCTTCAACTAGTTAATTTGATATTTTGTCATGGTGGAAGAATAATCAAGGCAAATATCCTATACTTATAAAGACTGCAAGAGACTTTTTGGCAATTCCTGTATCAACAATTGCTTTTGAGTTCGCTTTTAGTACTGGAGGTAGATATTTGAGCCCTCATCATATTAGACTCCGTCCATCTACAGTGGAGGCGTTGGTGTGCACTCAAAATTGGTTTTGCCTTGAACAAAACCTAGAAGGTACATAAAATTTATTTATTAGAATCAAATGAATTTCTTATATTATTTTTATTTTGATTTATCACTAACTAGTTGTCTTGTTCATTATGTTTATGATTTATGCATTTCTTTTAGATGGAATTTAATAGGAAGTAATACTTTCTGTGGAGCATTTGATTACTGAAAGTTTGAAGAGCGAGCAATAGTCAAATAAAGTAGATGGTTGAGAGTTTAATCTTTAGACTAGTAACTTAAAGTTTGAACTTTGAATTGTACATTTATATTATGGATTTGTATTTATGAATGTTTATTACTTTGAAACTTTGAATTTTAGATTATATACTTGCATTGCATTTCCTGGACATGTCATGTGATTTGTATTTGTTTTCTTCAGAACAAGTTAATTTTTTTTTTCTAGATTCTATTTAGTTTAAGCAATTCGAGTTCAAAACCTGGAATCCATGTACTCGAATTTTTCCAGGTTGAACCCAACCCGGACACATTGAAAAAAATTGGGTTTAAATTCAAGTCCGGTACAGAAAATTTGTATCCAGGGTTTGGATCCGAAAAGGCCAAACCCAGACCTGGACCTAAAAAATTGCCATCCCTATATATAGACCACAAACAAACATGAATGAGAATGTCGGGCATAAGATTAATGATGGTGACGAAATACCACTAAGATCGAAGGCATAACCCATAAACAAACCTAAATAAGAATGTTGGTCATTAGATTGTTATAATGATGATTGGTTATCATATTTTGAAGAGGAATTTGCTACTTATGATAGTTGTAAAGATGACCAAAATATACCCGAGGGTACAAATCTAACAATTGACTTAGATCATCAAGTGAAGTAATGGTTGATACATCTAACTCAAATTATGATTTAAGCACTACTGAACTTATGGATCATATGGAAGTGCACGCCTGTATAAAAGTCTTGATAGTAAGCATAGACTAAGGTTAAGAGATTTATTGGATGATGTTGACTACTTCAGATATATGTTAGGTGAAATGATGGTAGGTAAAAACTTTGAAATTACAAAAGTGTGCGATGAGCCTTGGAGATTTTATAACAAATGCAAAATTGATGATCGTCCATAGTATGAGATGGGAGGTATAATGAAAGTTAATGGTGGATTTATAATCAAATAGCTACAAAAGAAATATGATTGTAGATGGACAGGGAAGTCAGTAAACATGACTAGTAAATGGATAGTAGAAAATATGAAGATTTTAGTCTTTATGAGTTTACGCATGAGACATTTGGTGTGAGGATAGAGAATTTGAAATTATATGGGGCTGGAGCGAAGGTGTTGATGTGTATTGTTGTAGGTGTCAATGTGCAGATGTACACAACAAGTAATATAATAGTGAGTATTCAGATCTTCTCCATGGGAATTGATGTTATATCTTAACAGTGCAATCTAAATCTAATTAAAAATAAAATTATTGATGAAATTAATGACCTAACGAAATTAAAAATACAATAAACAGAATGCAATAAAGGAAATCTCAAGTTAAACACAAAGATATAATCAATGGAAATGAGTAGTTAAGTGCTTAAACTTACTTAATGGTATTGATTGTTTTTCAATTACAATACTGTTACTGCATCACTGGCCAGAATCTCTCATGTATCCTTAGTTGTCACATGTTGGATATCTTATATCTATATGCAACTTAATAGTGACAAGTTGTTATGCTAATATTAGATATAACATTATGTGTTCTAAATTTCAGTTGCCTTACAAAGTGAATCCCTATGTCTAGTTCTTCATTAATATTAGATTTAGCATAGTCCTATTCAAATTGAGATTAACTTAACTTGGAAAACTCAATCTAAAATTATGTATTGTCTTGATTTGTTCCACTAAGTCAGACCTTTTTAAGGCTCCTTCTTAGCTAGTATCCATTAAATGGGTGGTCAATCGAAATAGAGATTTGTAATAAGTAAAATCAAGACAAAATGGTACAGTAGATTCTAAGCAACACAAATATATAAGTCAACTAATCATTAAGCTTGATTAACACCTAACTACATCAAAATTTAGTTTATAATAGGTGATAAAACAGTAACAAAAATCATTTTTTCCATCAAATACATTCCATAGAGAGATGAAAACAAGAAATTCAAGAGTAGAAATTGAGATCAGCTAAATTTAAGATGTCTCTCTCTTTGGTTTTTATGATCTTTTCTTCTTTTTCTCAGAAATCTCTTACTGCAGCCCTCAACTCTCTCTTGTTCTCTTTTTTTTTCTTTTTCTCTCTGTTACTTTTGTGTGACGACTTTTCCTCTCTTATTTCTTTCACATTTGCTCTTTTTATATATTGGAATTAGGGCAACCAAAAGCATGTGGTCAAGTATCTCTTTTTTGGAAACCTTGTATTGCATATCTTTTTGTGCCACTTGTCGTTGCTTTGTTAGTTAACACCCGAGTAGTCTTATCTATATTTGCTCATGGATTGCTGCAGTAATTGCTACAACATCTTCTCTAATTCAAACTTGTTTTATTTCATCTGCAAACAAATTCTCTGTCATTCTGCAAGTCTGCTACAGCAGTATTCCATCTATAAAGCTTGAGCTTTTTGCTCACCTATAATCATGCACACAATTGGAGCACAAAATGATCTAAAACACAATCAATTTATTAAAATTAAACTTAAATAGATGCTCATGCAAAATTTAATTAAAAATACAATAAAAACACATCATTTACTCTTTAAGTAATATTATTTTAAATCTAAAAATACCGTAATAACTCTAATTTCATAGAGGTATCAGAAGGCAAGAATAGACCTTTATAGAAATCATTCAAAGGGCTATAAGGACTTATTTTAATATGCTACAATGATTCTCATGTATGAGCCTAATGCGATTTGTAAAATGCTTTGTGATGTATTCACTAGGCCTGATAATGTGTTATTTCAGAGATTCTTTATAGTATTTCAACACTTGAAAATGCACTTTAGAATGGTTATAAGCCATACATTGCGTTGAATGGATGTCATTTGAAATCAAAATATGGTCCAATTATATTAACTACTGTAGATATGGATGCTAATAATATAATGGTCTCATTAGCATTAACAATCTATGAGATAAAGGGCACTAAAACATAGACATGGTTTTTGGAAATCTTGCATTCATATTTTGATAATAAATTATGTCAGGTTACCTTTTGTATTGATAGGCAAAAAGGTTTATTGGGAGCAATTGAGGCCATGTGGCCTACTGTCTATCATAACCTATGTGCTAGGTATGTATATGCTAACTTCTAAAAAAAACATCCTGGTGTTATTTTGAGGAATCTATTTTAAAGGGTTGTTAGAAACACTACAAAGTATGATTATACAAATGCAATAGAAAAGATCAGAAAAAAAAGTTAGAGGCATGATAATGGTTAGAGACAAAGCTTTTTAGGTTTACTTGATTAAAATATAAGTATGACAATAATTGTAAAGTAAACCATACAAGTACCAACAATTCAGAATGCTTTAATAGTTGGACCTTACCCCACAGAGATAAGTCTTGTCTAACCATGCTTAAGGAGATCATATTCATGTTTCTAACATAATTCACAGAAAGCATAAATGAAGTAAATACTTAGACAAGCAATATTCCACTTAAAGTGAGAAAAGAATTGGATGATGCTTATGAGATAGGAAATGAGATTAATATAATGACTTTTGAGGGTTTTCAATTTCAGATGTGAATCTGAGTCATTTTCATTATAATATATTTTTTTCTATTATTGGACAATTGAAACTTATTCAATTACTTTCAAGTCAAAGATAAGAATTATAATCCAGCAAAGAGGTTTATTGTTGATATGATGAGCAAGTCTTGTAATTGTGTTAATACTAGAAACATGGGCTACCATGACATAATTTTTGTGATAGAAATTAGAAAATTAGTCATCTATCACAAGAATATAATAGACACATGACAGAATTTTCATACATCATAAAGTCATGACAGGTTTGTGATAGAGTTTTTATGCAGGCATGAAACGACATCGTTCAACCAGATTTAAAAAATTTTAAAAATAAAAATATTTATTTAACATTTAACCGTTATCTTTTAACTTTATTGACTAAACCACAAAAAAAATCTAATTGTTGGCACCTTTGACTTATCACTTCATCGGCAGGGGCTAAGAAACAGAAGCAGTAAAACCCCTCAAAATCTAGAATTAACCTTTGTTAATCTACAAATTGGTTTTGAAATCCGTTGCATGGAAACCAAAATCATAGTATATGTTATTGAAGGAGCCTTCACGTCTTTATTTTGAGCCCCCATTATTTTGAACCCATTGTTTTTAGGCGCAAAATCACCACATACGCTCATTATTGCACCTTTGCGTCTACTATTGAAGCCGTCGGTGTCACTACATCTTTGTATTGTTCAATCGGCGTTGGAGAAGCCATCCTGTAATTGCTGAATCCCTAGGTTTGTCGTCAATTAACTTTTTTAATTTTTATTCTGAATAAATCAATTGGCCATTATAAAATTAATTGTTAGTTTTGTTGTTATCTCCCTTATTTTTTTCATAATTTATGCCTTTTTGTTTTGGGAGTTATACCATGAATGGTTTATCTTTATTATTTATTTTTTTTAATTCTCTTTTGTTTCTATTGTTATTTTTTTATTTTTTTAATTCAAGAAGCTTATACTTTGTCCTTTTATTAAATCTAGAAATTGTTCAATCATTTAATTTAACATGTTCTTTTCTTTTTTTAAAAAAAATTGTTTTGAATCACAGGATTTCACTGCCCTATTCCCTTTCAAACTCGATTTCTAACATCATATTTGTTCAATTTTTTACTTGCTTTTCGTTCAATGTTTAAAAAATGTTTACTGGCAATGGTTTGTCTAAATATTGTTATATTCTGTAACTTTTCAGTTAAAGCTTGCATATGTGTGAAGTGATTTTACTTGATGATATAACACTTTTCATCGACTAGTGTCTTTTATTAGGATGAATCCAAAACCGTGGTTCAATGGTGTTGACATTTTTTTTTAATGATTGTGAGCTAGATTTTGTGTATTTTATTGAGTTAAAAAAGTGAGACCTCTTTTTTCAATTGTCTTTTTTATATTTGAAGGAAATGGTACCATGTGGGGGCAAGTTTGGTCATATGGACCAAGTAATGTTTAGCTGCTTATATATATATAGTCTTGTGGTCCATGAAATGTTGGATTGTTACAATTTTTTTTAAATAAATGTTAAATGTATGTGGGCCAAGTTAGTTAAGATATTATTAGTTGGGTATTTTTAGTCGGTGGTTTTGGTAAATGATGATAGCATGTTGGTAAAGTTATATTTGTTGCACATGATGACAAGTTTTGTTTTAAACTTATTTATTTCATTAAATTTACAAACTGAATATTGATAATGTTTTGTTATTTAATTTATTAATAATAGAAACTGTTTATCATTGTTAGTCGTTAGTACATTATGTTGAAATTTGTCTCAATTATATGTCAGGTACTAGACAAAAAAATGATAAATCTTGGCTTAAATATGATAGATTGTCTGATGAGTATGAGGTTGGTGTGGAAAAATTTATTAAGATTGCAGTTGAAAGTAATCAAGAAATTAGTTTTGTTAGGTGTCCATGTGATAAATGTTGGAATTTAGCATTTCATAGGCCTAAAGAAGTGAAAGATCATTTAATTATATGAGGTTTATATGTCATACAAAAGATAGGTTTGGCATGGGGAAGATATCCGTAACAAATCTACTGAAAATATAGGTTGCCAAAATGACAGTGGATATATGGATTATGATGGTGGTAATACTGTTGAAATGGTTGAAGATGCTTTTAGGGATTATGATAGTGATCCTAAAGCATTCAAAAAACTATTAGAAGATTCTGAGAAGCCTTTGTACCCTGGATCAAACAAATTTACGAAGTTATCAGCTTTAGTTAAATGGTACAATATAAAGGGCATATATGGTTGGTCTGATAGTAGCTTTTCAGATTTGTTGAGTGCTCTTTTGGATATGTTGCCGGAAGGAAATAAATTGCCTGTATCAATGTATGAGGCCAAAAAGACAATGAATGCTTTAGGCTTAGAGTATATCAAAATTCATACTTATCCAAATGATTGTATACTCTATAGAAAGGAGTATGAAAGCCTTTCTAATTGTCCTACATGCAATGAATCTAAGTGGAAGAAAAGGGATGATAGTATTTTGCTTATAGGAAAAGGGTTCTTATAAAAGTGTTATGGTATTTCCCTCTTATACTTAGATTTAGGTGTATGTTTCAGTCCTCACAAACTGCCAAATACTTGACTTGGCATGTAAATGATAGGGAAATAGATGGCAAGCTTCGACATCCAGCTGACTCACCAGCATAGAAGTTAGTTGGTGAAAATGGGCCTAGCTTTACATTAAAGCCTAGAAATATGTGTCTTGCCCTATTAGCTGATGACATTAATCCTTATATCTCACTTAGTAGTATGTATAGTTGCTAGCCGATTCTTCTTGTAACATACAATCTTCCACCCTGGTTGTGTATGAAACGAAAATTTATGATGTTATCCTTATTAATTTCTGGTCCACAACAGCCCAGTAATGATATTAATGTGTACTTGGGCACCACTAATAGAGAACTTGCAAACTCTATAGGATGTTGGTGTGAAAGCTTATGATGTCTACAAAAAAAAGTTCTTCAATTTACGGGCTGTGCTATTGTGGACTATAAATGACTTTCTCACTTACAGTAATTTGGTGGGTTGTACGATAAAGGGTTATTATGCTTGTCCTTATTACGATGAAGATATGCCAAAATGTAGACTTACACACAGTTTAAAAAAATGCTTATATTGGCCATCGTCGTTGGCTTCCTCATGATCATCCATTTCAAACTCAAAAGCAACCTTTTAATAATAAACATAAAAGAGAACCTTCTCCTAAATGTGGATTTATTGCAGGAGTAACCTTATGGATAAAGGAAAAGGACTTGTTGATGAACACTCTAATGAGGAAAGTATTGATTATTCGGGTAATGAAGAGGTTCCTGATGAAGTTAATTCAAGTGATGAGGAGGTTTCTAATGTGTTTCCTAATTCAAAAGATGAAAATGATGTTCTAAAGAGTAGTTCCACTGCGAGAGGACCAACTAAAAACTCTAACAGGATGAGGATGAGTGGTGGGAAACTTATAGTCAGGTACAATGTTCTCAGTGTACCTGTTGGCTTTGAAGCTATTGAATTAGCAACTTATTGGGCTTTTGGGCCTTACTTCTATGCCGGATATTAACCAAGAATGGAGAAAGGTTACTTCAGATTTAAAGAGCCGTTTGTGGGAGTTCATTAAGGTAAAATGATTATTTATATTTATATCTCATAATTGAATTATGTATATGTTAAACTATTTAATTATTATGCTATGTATTTTTCTCAGGAAAGTTTTATTGTTCATCCAAATAATAAGAAGCAAGTTTTTCAAGCACTTGGTAGTGCATTCAGAAACTTTAAGTACTTGCTCACTAGAAAGTATATCTTGCCACACAAGCATAATCATAAAAGCTTGAAGAGGCCACCTTTTCAGTACAGTCATATTCCTTAAAATGTTTGGGATAAAATTGTGAATTCTAGATTGTCCACTTAGTTTGAGGTGAATACTTTTAAATGTTAAACATTTAGGCATTTCATAAAACCGTCTTTAAATCTAATTAAGGACTGTTTTATTCAGAGAATTAGGCATCAACAACAAAATAAGAGGGCTAAGAATAAGTAGAACCATTGCTTAAGTCAAAAAAGGATATGTTGGATTGCCTGATAAAATTGTAAGTAATATAATACTAACTTGACCATTCTTGTATAGCTATTGGTATAGAGATGGTTGGTTTGATGATGATAAATTGGTAAATCTTTTGGATTAATTTACTACTTAGAATTCGTGGTTAGTTAAGGATGCGTACTAGCTATGATATTATTATTTTTTTAAACTACAGTGCTCGAAAATTGGACTTGTCAAAACTGAAGTTGACAGGAGTATAGCATGGAAGCATGCTAGGAAGATGAAAAATGGTGAATATGACCCTGATGTTGAATCAGTTGTGAAGAAGATTGCAAGTAATAACAAGTTTTTTTTTCAATTAGGTTCTATTGGAAAGAATTTAATATTCATCAATATGATTATTATACAATTAGGATGCACTGGAGAAGAAAGCTAAAAAAAAGAATTTAAAATTAATGCAATAAATGATATTCTTGCATGTTCAATTGGAAAGCCTTCCACTTCTGGACATATGCAGGGTGTTGGGAAATTTATATCGCCTAAGATGTACTTTGACACCCCAAACAATTTATTTCAAACGCAACAAGAGAGACTAAACATACTAGAGACATTAGCTAAGCAAAAAGCAGAGTTGAGTGATATGAAGAAGAAGATTAAAAAGCAACCTCGACATTCAAAAGTTAGAAGCTCAAACTTTCCATTAGATGAGCAAACAACTGAAGATGAAGCTGAAGAAATAACTGCTCATAATAAGGACAAGGTATGATATAGATTGTTGTGCATAGTCAAGTTAAAAAAATGACTTAAGCATTTGATTTTAGATAATTTTAGCCTTAGTCAAAATCGTAATTACAATCATTTTTTGTTTGTTTTTTAGGCTTATCAGTCAATCGGCATGACAAGGAATGGATCACCTGTGAAGAAGAAGCATGAAACACTGACAAAGAAAAGGCAATCACCAAGTAAGAGGAATGAGTCGCTAAAGAAACAAGTGATTGTTGATTGTTCTAGAGACAAACTAGAAAGTCCAAAGAAAAAACAATCACCAAGGAAGAAGAATGAATCACCAAAGCAACAAGTGATTGTTGATTGTCCTAGAGACAAACCAGAAAGTCTTAAGAAAAGGCAATCACCAAGAAAGAAGAAAGAATCACCAAAGCAGCAAGTGATTGTTGATTGTCCTAAAGATAAACTAGGCAGTCCAATGAAAAGGCAATCGCCAAGAAAAAGGAATGAATCACCAATGAAGCCTCACAAGAAACCAAGAATGACTCTTAATTGTCCATGAGACAAACCATGTAGTCCAAAGAAGAAGACGTCACTAAAAAAGCCTCAAGAGAAGCCACTGTCAAAAAGAAGAACAAGGAATTATCATACTGTGCATATGAACCAAGTTTCTGGGCTTGTAATATTTGGAAATCTTTGTGAAAAGAACTTGCCTCAAATGGGTTATTACGTACCTTATCAATTGAATGAAGAGGCATACAAGCATCCAACTAAAGCACACATTGGTCTCGATGAATGTCAATCATTGATTTCGATGAAAGAGCTAGGAGCAAATCATATGCATCTATATATCACGTTAGTCTACAAAATTATAATTACTAGTTTATTTTCTTTTTAAATTAATTATTGCTACATTTCTCTGTTTTCTTTTTTTAGTGATTTTTTTATTGGCAACATTGTCAATATTCCATCATATTAATTGCATCAGGATGTTGCATGCATATATGGCGAATGATATAGTGGGCAGACCATTTAGGTTCGTACACAAAAGACTTGTATCATTAGCCCATGATAAGGATGCCTTTGCTACAAGGGTAAAAGGCACAATTTATTGTCGAGCAGTTGAACAAAGCAAACAAATGGCAAATGATTTCATGCCATATAACCCTGGGTACAGTTCTCTTTACTTTCTATTGATGATCATTTACTAAAATTAATTCAAAATTTCAATTTCTTTGTGTAATAGTTTCCATTGGGTGTTGATTGTAATTGATATGATGACAAAGCAAGCATTTTATTTGGATTCTATGAACAACGATTTGGGTGACGACAGTGACCTGAAGGACATAGTTACCAAGTATGTTGATATTGTATTTCTAATATAATTTTATATATCATGTTTGTTTATTAACTATATGTATTGTAATGTAGTGGGATTTCAATGCATGTTGCAATGATTGGTAGAAAAAGGGTGAACCACAAATCACAAAAGTTTTGGTAAGCAATCATGACTTGTTAATATTTAATCACTTGCAAGAATTCACATGCATATGTATTAATGATTATTCTGTTGATGATATAGTCCCCAAATCAACCAGGGAGTACTGAGTGTGGATATTATGTGCTGAGGTTTATAAAAGACATAATTGCAGACCCGAGTTTACTTCTCCATTATGTAAATACACATTCTTTCAGATGCATTGTAAGATTATTTCACTTAATACCTTTAACTATATATAGTTTACTTTAGTCTGACATGTGATCATCATTTGACAGTTTAAAAGGAAATTTGAATACACTCAAAGTGAGCTTAATGAAATGCCTCTCGAGTATGCTTCTTATGTGTCTGAGCTGATAGTATAAGTAGTGGAGTTGATGATGTGTAATTTTCTGAAGTTCTAATTATTGGTGGTATTATGTTAGTATTTTGAATTTTTAAGTGGTAGTGAATTTGATAGTCTTTATGGAATTTCAAATTCCTTGTTACTAGAAGATGATATTGTTTTGTTCCAAAACTAAGATGTTTATCAGCTTGGTAATGTAAGATCTTGATTAGCGTGGTAGTGTTTCAAGTCATATATAGTGTTGTGATGTTTTTGTATGCTGGTAATGATCCAGATGGTAGTGTTGGGATGTATTATTGTGATAATGGAATAGATGATGTTTGGAAATGTTATAGTTATTTCAAGTGATGTTTTGATGATATTGTTGAGATAATTTGGATGTATTGATTTTATACATATTTTGATTTTTAAATTTCAATGGAATTTATAAAATTATAAAATAATAACATTACAAATATTATTATTTAAAATATTAAAAATTATTTTCTAATTTAAAAATATTAAAAATTATTTAAAATATTAATATTATTTAAAATATTAAAATTTTCTAATTTAAAAATATTAAAATTATTTTAATAATATTATTATTTTAAAAAAATCTCATCTTGACACCATATTAACATCATAAAGTTGCGAAACATAATTACCCGCCATAATTTAAAATTGAATTCATAACACCCGCCAAAATTTTTTTCACAATAAAACAAATTTACCACCAAAATATTAAAACGGCATCGATTTTTTTTGTACCATATTTGTGATAGCTTTAAGCTGTCACAAACTCATGTCTTAGATAAATTACTATCATGGATTTATCACAAGAGCTACAATTACAGATAGAAACTCTGTCATAAAGAGTGTCGAATGACATATATTCTCTACCATGATAGCTCATTTTTCTAGTAGTGTGGTTATTAGGAAATAGATTAACTCCCTTATACTTATGCTATGGATGCAATTAGTCATACAAGACACACAACAGAAGAGTACATACCAAAATACTTCACCAAATAAGCATAGTTGAACAATAATATAGTAATGTATAAGCTATACCTAATAAGGCTACATAGGACCTTTGTGATAGGCCAAAGCTTTCTCCACCAAAGATTACGAAGAAGAGTGGAAGACCAAAGAAGTCAAGGAAGAGAGCATCTACTAAGCCAATGAAAAAAACTAGATTATTCTATATTTGTTGCTCCTTTTGTGGTGGGACGAACCACAATGTCAAGAAATGCCCATTAAGGTCATTGATAGCGAGGGAAATGAGAGCTCAAAATCAAGTGTCAATCTAGCACTTACTATTTTAATTATTTTTTTTTATATTGAGCTAAATACTGTATTATTACATATGTAATTTTAAATAGGGTGTTAGTGGACCAAGAAAGATTTGTAGTGTAGTAAGTACTTCAACAAGGACAAAAAAATGGTAAATATTAATTTGAGTATAGAATAATTTTTAGTTTGTTGTAGTTATTGATAATTCATTTATATTTATATATTACAATTTAAATAGATTATAAGTGGTCCAGAGGAAAGTTTTACTATTAATAGAGGAAGAGGAGGTAAAAGAATAAGATGAGCTTCTTCATTTACTACAACTAGATGTAGAAGAGGTACTATTCTAATATTGATATTTGATGTCCGGAAATAGCTAATGTTTGTCTTAGATTATGAAGTTATAATTTTTCTATGCAAGTCAATATGAAGCTAATAATCTTTCTCCAAATCCAACTTAAGGTTCATAAGTTTCATAGATCATAGATGGTTAGTAAAATGTTAATATTGTCCTATTTTAAATGCCCAAACTGTTACTAATACATTAGGCTATTTTGTATTTTGAATGCACAAACTGATAGTATTACAATAAGCTGTTAATGCATTATGATATTATATCATGATTTGAAAGCACATACTATTATTATTCTATTAACTATCTAGAAAAGTTTAATGAAAATACTTTTGATTACTTTTGATTTTCATTCATCTTAAGCAACATTGATTGAATGCTATAGTACTTTGTCATGTCTATTACATTACTTTCTCATGCATAAGCCTACCACAAAGCTATAAACAAAAGCATTGACCAATTTTAGTTTTGCTTTAATGCATCGTAGTCTGTTATTCATCTTCATTACATTTTCATTTGGCATCATGTCATGACCACATGTGGTATTACACATTTCTGTGTCTTCTCTTTTGCCCATTCTTAAAAATTGCACTTAAAAAAACCTGTATATCCAAAATAGTTTTGTTAGAATTTTCCAATATAGTAGATATCAAAACACATGTTTGCACTCCACAGTTATATTCTTTAGCGTAACAATTAACTTCTGCAGGTTTCTTAGATCAACCTCTAGAATTGGTACTTGAGTAACTATTGGAGGCCATTATTTAATTTGAATTATGTGTGAAGGCTGAAAGTATATTTGGTTTTGAATGAAGATTAAAAAGAGGTGGATATTTTTATGTTTGAATGAATTATAATGTCTGTAGTGGCTTATAGTTGCTGTTGTTAAATGATAAAGTATTAAGTTGGAGTATTTGACTTGCCATTGTAGTGTTTTAAATGACTTGGGGTTGCTGGTATTTGAATGATATTATCAAAATTGAAGTATTTGACTTGCATTAGTTGGAATTTGATATTTGAATGCACAACAATAGGCTTATATAATAGAAAAGTAGCCTTTTTTAATTTAATAGCTAACTTTTTTAGAGTAATTTTTTTAAATTTCTGTTTTGTAATTTTTTTCATTTCAAATGACAAAACCATCTTTTAAACTCTAAGGACAAATCGACTTTTAACTTACGTTCTGTGAAATATTTAGTTATTTTAACATTTTGGTGGTAAAGTGATAACAATTTAACATTAAGTGAAAAATATGATTTTAAAAAAATCATGATATTAAATTGATATGATTTTAAAAAATCATCATCATCATCATCATTATCGTCATTATTGTTATTTTTCATCATCATTATTATCATTATTATTGTTATTAACAATCATTTTTTGAATAATAATAATAATAATAATAATAATAATTTTTATAGTAATAAAAACGACAATAATTTCCCAAGGGCATATTAGTAAAATAAAACAATCCATTTCGATTATAAGAAAAAGTAAATAAATAATTAGAAATACAACTTATTCTGATTTTTTATTTTTGTATCTTAAGTAAACAACTTAGTCTCATTCTCATTCTAATCCATTTTGATTTTTACCCACTGTAATCAATGATTAGTAAATGCATAATAAAATATTACTTAAATAAATAAATAAATTTTAAATTAGTAAAACTTTTTTGCAAAACATCGATTGTGTGCCATTAAAAATTAATAAATATATTTATTAAAATCAATAATTTTTTATTAAATTGTTCACATATTAATATAATTTTAATATTTTTAATTTACTATTTTTAATTGAATAAACAGTATAATCCTAACAGTAATGCTACACATCCTAAATTTTTTATCCCAAAAGTTATTCTAAATAATGTGTCATTCATCAATTGATTGGTGAGATAATACAATTAATTCACTTGGATCGTGTAAAAAATTATCAACCAATCAATTAATGACACATTATTTAGGATAATTTTTTGAGATAAAAAATTTGGGATATGTAGCACTATTGCAGCACAATTACATACTAGCATCGTGCTCTGGGTGGTTTTTGATCGAATTCTGTGCAAAATATTTAAAATAAGTTGAAAGAGATTTGGATTCAAAGAGAAAATTAGCACTATTGGTCCCGATTAAGGTGTTGTTTTAATTTTTGTCTTTCTTTCTTTTTTTTTTGTAGAATTTTATATAAATGGCAGTAAAACAATAAAATAATTTTAGGGCCTATTTTGGTAGTTCTGTAAAAAGCTTTGGATTGGATTATTTGAAACAAATTATATTTTATTGTGTAGTTGGTGAGTAAAAGAATCTTAGAATTATTTATCTTTCGGCCATCATATTATTCCATTGACAAAAATGAAAAAAATTATCCCATGGGAGACGCTGGATTAGTTGGATTAGGATTATAATAGTGCTACATATCTCAAATTTTTTATTCTAAAAAATTATCCCAAATAATTTATCATTAATTGATTGGTTGATAATTTTTTATAAGATCTAAATGAATTAATTATATTTTATAATTATAGGAAAGTGTTTGATAAAAGTGTCGATGATAGATGTGTATTGTATAGTGAGATTGATCATTGCTAGCTATTTTGATAATGTGAGTTTTGAGTTTGACTTGGCCCTGGGTTTGGGTAGAACCAAACGAATCTAAAAATCGGTTCGATTTTATGGTTTTGGTTCGATATATTCTAATTGAAAAAACAGAATGATTAAACTTAAAATTGACCGAACCATTCTTAGGTCGATGTTCAGTTGAAAATTTCAGAACCGGAACCAAACCGAATTTTAATGATATTTTTGTACTTTTGATACAACTATAAATTCTTATATAAATTTTTCTTATACAAATTATGAATTAATGTCATATTAATTTATATAAAATAAATTTATACAAAAATTTATACCTATATCATTACTTTGTTAAAATATATCATATTTTTATAATTTTAAAAAATATATATATATATATATATATATGTATATATATATATAGGATCCCTTATCTTATATACATGTAAGATACATTCATAAATAATATTCCATACTATGCACGTGGGGGAATGTATCTTATACATAGGGATTGCCATAAATATATATATATATATATATATACACACAGTTATAACACATCTTATTTTCGGTTCAGATGCGCAACACCCATCTGCCGAATTGCTGCCATTGTCGATAACAAAATCTTTGCCGTTGTCGGTTCCTTGTGGCTTCACTGCTGCTGCCGATTCCTTGTGGCTTCGCTGCCGCTGCCGATTCCTTCTGGCTTTGCTGCTGCCTGCCAATAACTGTCTTTGCTTTCTTCTGGCTGCACGATCTAGCAGCCATCGCTGCTTCCTTCAAGTCCACTGCTGCTGCCGCTTCCTTCTGGCTCTGTTGTGGTCACTGCAGCTGCCGCTTCCTTCAAGGTTGTTGACTCTGTGTGGTCACTGGTCACCGAGAGCTCTAAGCCCCTCCCTGCGTATTGCAGCTTGCAGGTACTTCAATTTGGTTTCATTTCGTAATTTTAATTGGAATGCATTCTATTAATAGATCAAAATCAAGCTGCAACATGATTTTATTTTTGTTTTAATGCCACTCATTTTTGTCGATATCTGTTTTTGCAATGTAATTGTGCAAGGAGAATATATATTTATATATATGTATGTATGTATATGTATATTTGCTATAAATTTTTTATGTTTAGTTTTTCTTCGCAGAATTGAATGTGTGTGATTGTGTTCTGTGCATTCAATAAAAATGGTGAAAAAAAAATGTATTTATTGTTGGAAAGAGGAGATTCCCCAGCTTTAATTGCCGAACCATTACTTCGATCCATTAAGCAGAACCGACGGCCACCCCTACTTCGAAGATAAGCAATTCTAAAGTTTTTTGACTCTTCAAACATGGGATCAAATATAATTTGTTTTAAATAATTCGACCCAAAGCTTTTTATCTCACTACCAAACATGCCTTAAAATTATTTTACTTTTTTACTGCCATATATATAAAATTCTGAAAAAGAAAAAACAAAAATTAAAACAACATCTCAATCAAGCACAATAGTGCTAATTTTCTCCTGAATCCAAATCTCTTTCAAATTTTTTTTTAATATTTTGCACAGAATTCAATTGAGAACCACCCAGATTACGACGCTGAAACGGAATTGTGCCACGTAGCAGTTGATGTAGAAACATTTTGGCGTCCCTGTTTTTGATGAGGTGCAAGATCTGATTCTGTGAAAATTGCTGCTCTTGGTAATTTCTTTTTTTTAACTTTTTAAACAATTTAGTTTGAGAAATAGATTAGTAAAACAAAAAAAAAAAGAAAAATGAACTTAAAATAAAGAGACATGATTAAACATTGTCTTTTTGTGCATGGTGCAACAAGCTATTATTTATATGATGATAGGAAAGTGTTTGGTAAAATGCCGATGGTACATATATAGTATTGATTGATTATTGCTAGCTATTTCTGATAATGTGAGTTTTGAGTTTGACTTCATCGAGTTACATAACAAGTCAAGCAGTTGACTTGTTAGGAGCTATTTACTTTGTGTAATTTACACTATTGCCATTAGGGTAAAGGTTTTGATAATTCATCATCTTAGAGGAAAGATCCTTGTTAGTAAAAACATATGGGTTATGAATTATTTGGCTTTTTGGACATATCAAGGGAGGATTGTAAATTTTTTATAATTATTCTGCTAAATTATTATTTTGTCCGACTGACCAAACGGTTTCAGCTCTCACTGTTTCTGAGATTGGAGATTTTAGAAGAAAGATCAAATGGATGACATTGTAGGACAAGTCCTTTATGAGACTTGTCATCACGCATCCAGGCCGTACACTTTGAACTACCCTCCTCAGTTAACCCAACAGGTCTCACCTTGAATTTATTGCATTTCCTTTATTTCACTCATTTAAACCTTTTGTTTGTTTTCATCATTGATTATTTTCATAGTAAGTTTTCTTAATTATTTGTTAAATACAGGTAAATGAAGGAGTTAAAGGCAGTATCCTATCACGTCTTTCAGTTCCAGGTACTTCCAAGCTTGGTAATTTACTTTTCTATGTGATTTCTGTAGTTTGGAGGCATGTTTACTATTTTGGGATTAAGGAAGTGTCTGAATATTTTTTTAATACATTTGTTAAGGTTGCTTAATCATTCACATATTCATATCAATATTAATTAGTTGGTTACGTTTCATTATTAACCAAAGAATTAGAGAAACCATGGTCGTTTTAGTTTTTGCAGTTTGTTTCTATAACACCTGAGTTTTGTCTATTTCTTTTTGTTTCAGTATTTTCTATCTCCTTTTATGTATCTTGTGAGTAATATTAATCATCCTTTAGGGCCAACAAAATTTGTTGTATTAATATAATGGCGTCACTGATTTAATTTCCTTTTCTTTAATACTATTTTAAAGCTTACCCAAACCATTGCTGAAGGGGCTTGCAATATGAAGTATGGCTGAAGGGTTAGATTTCTAGACTGTACTCTTTACTTGTGGAAATCATAATATAATCCGATGGGTTAAAGGAAAAGCATTTACGTAGTAACCTAATCATTTTCACATTGTTCATTCTTTTCTAGTTCTGTATATGGGAAGAGTTATTGGTTATGTTTCTAGTCACTATAAGCTATCCAGCAATTTCTTAATTGGTGCCCTATGATAGCTTTGGAAGGTAGTTTTGGGATGTTCTTGCTCTTTTGAAATTGTTTGGTTGTAATCACCGCTTCATGATTTTCTTTTTTTTTTAACTTCCCTTACATAATGAAGGTGTAAGCAAACTTAGAGAAAAATGGAGCATGTATAGGCAACCAAGGAAAACTAAGAAACAGGTGTCCTTGTTTATTTCCCCAAGAGGTGAACGTGTGGCTGTGGCTGCTGGCAATCAAATTACAATTTTGCAGAAGGATGATGACTACCAGGAGCCATGTGGCTTTTTTAACTGTAAGATTTAATTGCTTTATATATTAAAGTATATTCGTGATTGGCACCAGATTTGTATTTGTTAACCAACAGAACCTAGGAATTTGTTTTTCACATGGATGGTAAGATTGATTTTCAAATACAAAAATTAAGCTGTCAGTTCTTGTTCTTTTTCTTTTTTTTCACTCTTAAGTTTTCCCTTTAAAATTGAATTTTCCCTTAAGTAGGTTTCAAAAATTTCCTTGTAGTTGATGCTTTGTTATTTTCTGATGAGACCGTTTAAAAAGTTGAAACGTGAACAAACATTTACACTAATGTCGATTATAGCAGACAAGGCGAGTGATACTGTTGAAATATTTACTAGCATTCTGGTAAGCCTTCTCATGGATATTGTAGAAAGTTACTATGGTGTTTGAGTCCTATGGTTATTGAATACTACTTACAGTTGGAGAATCAAGGCTATCAACATCATGATGACAATAAGAAAGAAATTTTTTTTTATGAGACCATTGTGACCAGTAATATATCCCTGTAAAAGTCATTTTCTGGAAGTTTGTTATTGCAAGTTGGATAATATGGATGGTTAATGGTTGGAGTATAAATTGTGAGATGGACTAATTTTTTGGATGAATAGAAATTACTTTTCCTCAAGTTTTATGAATCCTTCCAGAACATTCTTCCATTTTTTAAATTGTGATTGCCTTTTACTCCTCTTTCCAGGTAGCGGGCTTGGTGCTTCAATTTATGGAGCTTGGTCAGAATCACATGATGTGCTTGGAATCGTTGATGACGCTCACACAGTCTACTTTATTAAAGCAAATGGTGAAGAGATAACAAGATTCACGAATAAGCATTTGAAAGTGTCTTTGCCAATAATTGGTTTGATTGCACAAGATGAAACTGATGTACAGAGATCTTGCTTGTAAGTGTTCCTTCTGGCCCCTGTCCTCTGTTTGGCAGCATTGAGCTTGGCACAGAAGGATGTTTAATGTTGTCAAAGATGTATTTTAATAATTTGAGTTAGTGATTGAATTTTTCAAAGTTCCTCGCATTTTTCTTACTCAAGTTACATTCTTTTTCTCTGAATTCTTTGAAGCCATATTGAAAAGTGCTGCTCAATTTGTAGAACTTGTTTTCAGGTGTAGCTTCACTGTTTTTACATCAGATGGATTCCTTCATCAAATTGAAATCAGCCAGGATCCAAGTGCCTCTATTTCCTCCGCAGGTGCTTCAAGTAGTGGATTGACTTTGAGGAGGCAGTTTCCTCAGAATGTTATCTGCACTGACTATCATCCCGAACTTTCTTTGTTGTCTGTTGTCAGTAATACTGACACTAGTTCGCTAACCTCTAGCAGGAATTCTGGTATAGTTTCTTATCATCTATTTCCTTTCGCCCATATAAAACATTCCAATTAATTGAACCTTTGTAAACCTGGTTTGCAACTGATAAGGCATTGACATCAGCATGGAAAGAAACAGAATGATCAGATGGACTTTACAGAATGTTTTTTCCCATTTTCAGTGGCAGATATTTTCCGCCAATAGTTATGATTTTCATTTTTGCTTTAACTGTGTTTCATCAACTCATGTCCAGGTATTCTGAAAGCTCTGGTGGGTCCTAAACTTCTATGTGCGTGGTCTATATGAAAACATGAAATTTTATGTTCTATGTATGGGGCTCAGGGTGTACGACATTTAACATGTGTGATCATTTAGTCTTAAGATTGTATCATCAATCCTCAGTTGCTTTTTAGGAAACGAAAGGCCTTTCATCTTGTTATTAGACTTGCCAATATCTTTTTTTCATTTTTTCTTTAACGTTTTTTTTTAATTTACAAATCCAGGGCCCAGTTGCATTTCTCTTTGGCGTAGATGTCACAATTTAGAACTGGAACAATTGTGTACTACCCAGATTGAAGGTTTATATTGCGAACCAAAAGGTCACGAGGTGCAGCTAGCACATCCAAAGGTGCTAATTTCACCACAGGGGAAATTTGTTGCTACTTCTGATATGAATGGATGCTTGTACATTTTTGAGATGGACAAAGACAACTTTTCCTTGTCAAAATTTGCTTGTGGAGAGACATTTGACTTACAAGTGGCTGATAGTTTATTTGATGGAGGGACGAAACCTATTAGTGATATAACAGATTTTGCTTGGTGGTCTGATAACATACTTATTCTTGCAAGAAAGAGCGGCATCATTACAATGATTGACGTCCTTAGTGGTTTAAAAGTTAAAGAGACTGATCCTGTTTATGCCATGCTTGTTTTGGGAACAGCACAGAAACTTCGAGGTCATGTTTTTCTTCTAGAGAGTAAGTCAGTTGAAGAGAGATCCAATGTATCTAATTATGACAGAGAAACAGTTGACTCAAATCATTCAGTGCAGCTCATTGAAGAAAGATTTAATCGATCTGGCAATACTATGTTGTACTGGAGCTTAATATCGTTTTCAGAGAGATCTGTTCCTGAAATGTATAACATTTTAATCAGCAACCGCAACTATCAAACTGCTATTGACTTTGCTAATTATCATGGGTTAGATACTGATGAAGTTTTAAAATCGCAGTGGTTGAATTCTAGTCAAGGAAAAGATGAGATAAATATGTTTTTGTCAAAGATTAAGGACCAAGCTTTCATACTTTCTGAATGTGTGGATAAAGTTGGACGAACAGAAGATTCTGCGAAGGCTTTACTTGCACATGGGCTACACCTAACCAATCAGTATAAGTTCTCTGAAACAGAAGATGATGAATATAGCCAAATTTGGGATTTCCATATTGCTAGACTTCAGTTGTTACAATTTGGAGACAGGTTGGAGACATATCTTGGGATAAACATGGGCAGGTATTTTGCTGTCCTCCACTATAATTTTTTATTTATCATAAATATTTAAATTCCATATTTAATAATCCAACATATGATTGCCGGCTTGAGGTCGTTGTTACTTCTACCAAACACAACGAACACCCCCCCCCCCCAAAAAAAAAATTCCCTTTTTCTAATTCATCTTGTAGACCCAAGGTCACTGTGGAGTGCTTTGCAGAAGGTTGAGGATGAATTCATAAAAATGTGGATTTACACGTGTACATAATGAAGACTTCTTGTGTTAATTATATGATTATGAAGATTACCTGTACTAGATTATCATAATTTGGTTTTCTGATGAATCAATTTATTTATACACATTGTTGTCATTTCTAAACTGGTACATTTGATACCAGGGATACTTTCTTTAAAGGCTAGACCTGTTGCCCCTTTTATTTTTGTTGGGGGAGAGGGGGGGGGGGTGTAGAAATTGTTCATCTATTATATGAAATAATTTCATGGAGCTATTCCTGTTTCTTTACCTAGTTCTTGTGTTTACTAGTATTGCTAAGTCTTTTAAATCCACTTTCATCGTCATCTCTCCTTTATGATCTTTTCTCATTTTATATGTTTCAGTTTGTATGCCCCTCTCCCCCCCCCCCCTTTAAGGATTTATTAAATATTGTCCTAAAGTTGCCATTCAGTTTCCGTACAACTGACATTGCTGATTTGATGCTGTAATACCTGTTAACGTATTACATTAGTGTTGAATAGAGATGTGCTTTCTTTTATTTGACACATACTACTGGAATTTTATGTATATCATTCACCAGATGGTTTCTACTGACTGACATCTTATTGACATAGTCTTGTGCAGGTTTTCTGTGCAGGAATACAGCAAATTCCGTATTATGCCTATTAATGAAGCAGGAGTAAATCTCGCTGAAAGGGGAAAAATAGGGGCCTTAAATCTCCTGTTCAAGCGTCATCCTTATTCGCTGGCTTCTTCTGTGTTGCAAATCTTAGCTGCTATTCCTGAGACTGTTCCTGTTCAAACATATACACAGCTTCTTCCTGGAAGGTCTCCTCCTATGACCGTTGCTATGAGAGAAGAAGATTGGGTTGAATGTGACAAGACGGTAAGGTTTATAAGAAGACTGCCTGAGAATCATGAGATCAGCGACCAGATTAGAACTGAGCCCATTGTCAGACGGTCCCTGAGATCTCTCTGGCCATCAATTAATGAACTTACAGTATGGTACAAGAGTAGAGCTAGAGATATTGATTGCTATAGTGGGCAGCTGGACAACTGCCTCTGCTTGATTGACTTTGCTTGTCGCAAGGGTCTAACTGAGTTGCAACAGTTCCACGAGGATACATCATACTTGTACCAACTCATTTATTCTGATGAGACTGATGGCGAAATAAGCTTCAGTATGAGTCTTACTGCCTGGGAACAACTATCTGATTATGAAAAATTTAATACAATGCTCAAGGGAGTCAAAGAGGAAAATGTGATCAAAAGGCTACGAGATAAGGCAATTCCATTTATGCAAAGTAGATCTCATTATCTGACATCAGTTGGTCAAGAGCATGTTATGGTCGATCAATCTTCTGCAGATCATGAGAAGGATGAGTCATTTTTGGTTAGATGGCTGAAGAAGATTGCTTTAGAGAATAAAGTAGAAATATGTTTATTGGTCATTGAGGAAGGGTGTACAGAGTTCCAAAGTAAAGGAATTTTCAGGGATGAGAGTGAAGCTATTGATTGTGCTCTGCAATGCATATATTTATGCACAGCGACAGATAAGTGGAGTACCATGGCTGCCATATTGTCAAAGCTTCCACAAAAGCAAGGCAAGTGTTGCTTTAAGCTTTAAAATATGACAGATGAGAGTCTATTATTTTCCAGATTTTTGTGGATATGACTTGGTGTCATGTTCATCTGTATGTCAAGCTTTAGTCTCATGTCCGTCTATATGTGACACTGCAGTATAATTTAGAATGTATCACTGCTTACATTCTCTATGAATTATTGGGACTTTGTCCTTTCATTTTTCATTAACTTCTAGATAAAACGCTCTGGATTTTCACTAACTTCATGCTCTTTGGCTGATGCCAATAATTGTCTAAATGATGATTAAGTACTTCCTTGCACTAGATGAATGTTGGATTTGGAAGGCATTTCAATTTCTAGTAATGATACTGTAGATACCAAGGAGAAGTAAGGGGGCTGGAGCTTAGTCTCTGATTTAGATGATGTCCTAAAGTTGGTAACGGACAATGTGGGATCATTTAAGGAATAGTAGATCTTGTATAGCCATTTATGCATATTATGTAACTGAATGTCATGTTCTTTTGTACATTGGAACATCTTGTTATTGAGCATAATAGAGATCTTCAAATTTGCAGATACTGAAGTATGTAACGATGGCCTTGAGAAAAGACTCAAGATGGCGGTGGGCCATGTTGAAGCTGGGAGACTTCTGGCATTTTATCAGGTATTCTCCTATTTTCCAATGCTTTTGATTTTTAATAGTGGTGATGAGTGCTAATCATGTATCGTTCTCATGTGCTTGATCTTTAGAAATCATGGTAGTTTTGTACATAGAGGAAATCGGCAACTAATGCTGTCAGTAAATTAGTTCCTTGGGGCATGAAACAAAGTTATTATATTTTTTTTTCTCTCTCCTACTCATTAAAAAATGTTGGTAAAATGTTGATTCTTTCAATAACTTTCTAATCATGGAAGCCAATATGTCCTCTGCACGCATATTGGTGCGTGTTTCTTTCATCTGTAAGGGATACTTGGACCAATCAGTTTAGTCCTCTATTTTTGATGGGGCCAACCTGTGCTGTTAGGGTTTAGTTTTGTACATAGAGGAAATTGGCAACTAATGCTGTCAGTAAATTAGTTCCCGGGGGCGTGAAACAAAGTTCTCGTATTTGTTCCCCCCTCTTCCGCTACTCATTAAAAAATGTTGGCAAAACGTTGATTCTTTCAATAACTTTCTAATCATGGAAGCCAATATGTCCTCTGCGGGCATATTGGTGCGTGTTTCTTTTCATCTGTACTGGATACTTGGACCACTCAGTATAGTCCTCTATTTTGGATTGGGCTGTTTCAATAGTCTGTTACCTGATAAATGGTGGTGAATTTGTGCGGTTGATTTCATATTTGGAATGCTGCTGCTTCTTCTATGGTTGCAGTTGAGAATGATGCTAATTTTACTGTTTCTACTTCCCTATAGCACACATCAGTAGTTTTCAGTATATTCTTTGTTTGGGTTCAGTTGGCCATTTTTTGACTTGGAGGAATTTTGGCTGTTTGGCAACCACACTACATAGTTTTTAGGAATTTAATATCATGAAATCCTATGCTTATGTCTTCTGGAAGGAAAATTGTAGAAGTTTGGAGTCAAGCAATTTATCTGTTGTCTGTCAAGGATTTTCTTCTCTTGACTGGATTGACTGAATCTTCTGTTTGTCTCAATGGTGCTCATTCCTGGAAATTCTGACCTCTCTTACATCCTGCACTTTTACAAGAGTTGTTTTCCTTTCTTTTCATATGGAATCTCTAGTATGTTGTTAAAAATTATGGTATAAAAGTGTTGTTTGTTTTTATTGTAGAAAGCCTCTCTCTTTCTTTCCACTTTGCTCACAAAGCATGAGATTGTTGATACCATGTTTCCCCTAGAAACTAGATACATGACCTTTTTAATCATTGCTTCTTGATACCATGTTTCCCCTAGAAACTAGATGCATGACCTTTTTAATCATTGCTCTTTAGCACGTTGTTTTTGAACGATTATTAAATAAAGTATTATATAATGAAAATGAAAAATGTAAGCAAACAGAGAACTCAAGCAGAAAGTAAAATGGAGAAGAAATGGAATGCTTAAAGTGTTTTATATTTCATTAAGCTTTCACATATGTATTTATATTAAGAAAAATTAGAATTGTGCCTCACAAATGATCAATAAATTAAAGCCACCAATACATGCAATTCCAAATCATGACTACATTCAATTAGTTCACTATGTGATGGGTGCAATATTTATTGGATGCTTTGGTGGCCATTATTTTATTGACCATTTGTGAGGTACCAGTCTACCTTATTTTTTCCGCTTCAAATACATGTGTAAAGCTTAATGAAATATATGCATTGTCAAACTATTTGGTCATTATGCAGATAACTTTTGGATTTCATTACTGATTTTCTTTCATTTATAATTAATGCCATTTGATGGTGTGATGGATTATAACTACTGTGTTCTATGACTAGTGATTTTGCATAAACTTGAATGTAATCAATATTTTAGATTTTAATAGTACTTGTTTGCTTTCAGGTCCCAAAACCAATCAACTTTTTTCTAGAGGCCCATTCAGATGGAAAAGGTGTAAAACAAATTCTTCGTCTCATACTGTCAAAATTTGTTCGACGGCAGCCTGGACGATCTGATAATGACTGGGCAAATTTGTGGCATGATATGCAGTGTCTGCAAGAGAAGGCTTTTCCTTTTCTTGACCTAGAATATATGTTAACGGAATTCTGCAGAGGACTATTGAAAGCTGGCAAGTTTTCTCTTGCATGGAATTATTTAAAGGGTACAAGTTCAGTTGCTTTAGCACCGGATAAGGCAGAAAATCTTGTTATCCAAGCTGCAAGGGAGTATTTTTTCTCAGCTTCTAGTCTTTCTTGCGCAGAGGTAAATTTGGAGATTGCTTAGGATATCCCGGAGCAACTTCACGATTTAACTGTAATTTGTGTTCTTTTTGACTTATTTGAAATTAACTTTTGTGTCTCATTTAGCTGTTAGATCCACTATACACATACTAGTCTCTAAATATTTTGCATTTGCACAAGTTTTTTTCCCTATTCCTTGAAAATTTTAAAACCTACGTCGTGCATATTATTCAGAGTCCTTACCAAGTTATTCAATTCATTTCAAGAAATGATTATTGCTGAGTTCATGCTGCGGCAATATGAATCTAGATTTTCAATTGAGCTATAAGTTAAATGCTTAATGAGATCAAAATCAGTTTACTCAATAGATTTCTTTCATTTCAATATTTGATGTAACTTCCTTTTTCTGTTGTGTCAATTTGTTGCAGATTTGGAAGGCTAAGGAATGTCTGAATTTGTTACCAAGTAGCAGAAATGTTAGAGTGGAGGCTGACATTATTGATGCAATTACTGTTAAACTCGTTAACCTTGGTGTGACACTTCTACCTATGCAGTTCAGACAGATAAAAGATCCAATGGAGGTTATTAAAATGGCAATCACAAGTCCAGGTGGAGCTTATCTACATGTTGATGAACTCATTGAGGTTGCCAAACTTCTTGGATTGAGCTCCCCAGAAGATATATCAGCCGTTGAGGAAGCTATTGCTCGAGAAGCTGCAGTTGCTGGTGATCTGCAATTGGCATTTGATCTCTGCCTTGTGTTGGCAAAAAAGGGACATGGTCTCATCTGGGACTTATGTGCTGCAATAGCAAGGGGTCCTGCCCTTGAAAATATGGATATAAACTCTCGGAAGCAGTTACTAGGCTTTGCTTTGAGCCATTGTGATCCAGAATCAATAGGGGAGCTGTTGCATGCATGGAAGGAGCTGGACATGCAAAGCCAGTGTGACACTCTGATGATGTTGACAGGAACAAATTCTCCCAAATTCTCAGTTCAAGGGTTCTCAGTTATCTCACTTCCAGGCTACAGTGTTCAAGGTATACTTGACCTAAAAGATTGCTCTGAACTGGTTGAAGGGATCAGCGGTAATGATCAAGAAGTTCATCTCGATAATATAAAAAATACACTCTCCATTGTAGCAAAAAACTTGCCTATTGACTGTGGGATCAACTGGGAGTCACTTTTGACAGAAAATGGTAAAATTTTGTCCTTTGCAGCCTTACAGCTTCCATGGTTACTTGAATTAAGTAGGAAACCAGAATATGGCAAGAAAACGACACATGGCTTAATTCCTGGTAAGCAGTATGTTAGTGTAAGAACACAATCCATGGTCACTATGCTATCCTGGTTAGCAAGGAATGGTTTTGCTCCCAGAGATGATTTGATTGCCTTTCTGGCAAAATCAATTATAGAACCACCAGCTTCCGAACACGACGACATTATGGGCTTCTCCTTTCTGTTGAATCTTGTGGATGCTTTTAATGGGGTAGAAGTGATCGAAGAGCAGCTGAGAATAAGGGAAAACTACCTTGAAATTTGTAGCATGATGAATGTGGGATTGACTTATAGTTCATTACACAACTCTGGAGTTGAATGTGAGAGTCCTTCTCAGAGGAGGGAGCTGTTACGGAGGAAATTTAAAGAGAAGCTCACACCATTTAGTTCCGGTGAATGACTTTATTTCTTTTCTTAAAATTCTAGAATTTAGACTGAATATTTATTTTGCATGACACTGAACCTCTGAAAAGCATAAGTCATTATAATTTATTTATTTATTTATTTTTGATAGACATTATAAGTTACTAGTAATGCTGTATTCATTTGTTTTTGGGTTACTTCTTGATTTTAGGTGAACTAAACAAAATTGACAAAGTACATTCCACATTCTGGCGAGAATGGAAACAGAAATTAGAAGAAAAAAAATGCATGGCGGATCGTTCCAGAGTATTAGAGCAAATTATCCCAGGAGTTGAAACTGCACGCTTTTTGTCTGGTGACATTGGCTACATTGAGAACGTTATTTCCTCTTTGATTGAATCAGTAAAGCTGGAGAAGAAGCACATTCTGAATAATGTGTTGAAACTGGCTGAGACGTATGGCTTGAAACGCACTAAGGTGTGTAAGGTGGAATGCACCATGAACTTGTAAAAATAGAAAATATATGAATGTCCATTTCGCCCAGTAGATGATTTGTTTGCCTTTGATTTTTTGCAGGTCTTACAGCACTGTTTGAGTTCTATCCTTGTTTCTGAGGTTTGGACTAATGATGATATAAATGTTGAGATCTCAGAAGTCAAAGAAGAAATACTTGGTCATGCGTCAGAAACAATCAAAACTCTATCCTTCATTGTATACCCTGCAGTTGATGGGTGCAACAAGCACCGTCTTGCCTTCATATATGGCCTCCTCTCTGACTGCTACTCACAGTTGGTGGCAGCCGAAGAATATTCACCACAGTTACACTCTGTTCCAGCAGGTGCATCCACATTGGGGTTAGCTCATACTTACGCTGTCTTTGAGCAGGAGTGCAGAAGAATATCCTTTGTTAAGAACCTCAACTTTAAAAACATTGCAGATTTGAGAGGTTTGAATTTGCAGGGTTTCAGCAGTGAAGTATATGCTCACATAAGTGACTCTAGCTTGGAAGCCTTGGCAAAAATGGTGCAAACTCTGGTTAGTATCTATGCTGAATCAGTGCCTGAAGGTCTCATATCGTGGCAGGATGTTTACAAATATCATGTACTGAGTTTGTTAACAAATTTGGAGAGTACAGCCATAATAGATTCTAAGGTTAAAAGCCCTGAAAACTTCCAGGGCTTTATTAATCAACTTGAGCAGTCCTATGATTGTTGCACCACGTATATTAAACTTTTGGCACCTTCAGATGCTTTGGATATACTGAAGCGGTACTTCAATGTGATTATACCCTTTTGTGGTCCATGTGTGAGTATACCTGATAATTCTACATGGCAGGACTGCCTTATCTTACTAATGAACTTTTGGACAAGAGTGACTGAAGAAATGCAGGAAATTGGGTCCAGTAAGATTCCTGTGGAAGATCTCGGGTTCAATCCTGAGTGCTTGATGGTTGTTTTAAAGGTTTTGACAAAGTTGGTGATGGAAGACAGCATCTCTCCAAGTCAGGGTTGGAGCACCATTATCAGCTATGTTAATTATTGTTTAATAGGCAGCTTTGGTGATGAAATTTTAATCGTCTGCAGAGCTATGGTATTTTCAGGTTGCGGCTTTGTAGCTATTTCGGAATTATTTTCAAAAGCAGTATCAGAGTGTATTTCAAAAGCAGTATCAGAGTGTAGTTCAACAACCGTTGATTCAAAATTCCAGGATCTTCCCCATCTATATTTAGATGTATTGGAACCCATTTTACAAAATCTTGTCAGTGGATCCCATGACCACCATAATTTGTATCATTTGTTGTCTTCTCTAAGTAAACTTGAGGGGGATTTGGATGAGCTGAAGAGGATCAGGCATTTAGTTTGGAAGAGAATAGTCAAATTTTCTGAGAACTTGCAGTTACCAAGTCATATTCGAGTTTATACTCTGGAGCTTATGCAATTCATCACTGGTGGAAACATCAAGGGTTTCTCTTCTGATCTACAATCGAATGTTCTGCCATGGGAAGGGTGGGATGATTTTCTCAATTCAAGTAAAAAGAGTGAAGCTTCCGCCATTCAGGGGTCCTCAGAGCAAATGGATACTTGTAGCAGGTTTACAAATACCTTAGTTGCCCTTAAATCAACTCAGCTTGTGGCAGCTATCTCTCCCACCATAGAAATTACCCCTGACGATCTGAATAATGTTGAGGCAGCTGTATCTTGCTTTATGAAGTTGTGTGGAGCTGCCAGTAAAGATCCTCATTTTGATGTTTTGGTAGCCATTTTAGAAGAGTGGGAAGGACTTTTTATAATTAGAGATGAAGCAACCTCTGTGGCAGCATCCGATCCTGAAAACACCTGGAACACTGATGATTGGGATGAGGGATGGGAAAGCTTTCAGGAAGTAGAACCGCCTGAGAAAGAACAGAAAGATATTTCCCTTGCTGTCCATCCTTTGCATATATGTTGGATGGAGATTTTCAAAAAATTGATAACAATGTCCCGAATTAGAGATGTGTTGAGAATGATTGATCGATCCTTGTCAAATTCTAATGGAATTTTACTTGATGAAGATGATGTCAGAAGCTTGAACAAAATTGCACTGGGGATGGATTGTTTTTTGGCTTTAAAGATGGTCTTGCTAATACCCTATGAACGGGTGCAACTGGAGTCTCTAAATGCAGTTGAAGAAAAACTGAAACAAGGAGGCATCTCCGACACAATCGGCAGGGACCATGAGTTCTTATTGCTCGTTTTGTCATCTGGCATTGTATCAACTATCATCACCAAGCCTTCTTATGGCACAGTCTTCTCTTATTTTTGTTTCTTAGTTGGAAATCTCTCTCGCCAACTTCAAGAAACCGAGTTCTCAAGACTTACAAAGAGAGGAAGAAACGAGTGCGGAAACAGTGAAACAGACTTGCATCTTTTTAGGAGAATCCTTTTCCCCTGTTTTATATCAGAACTTGTGAGGGCAGATCAGCAGATATTGGCTGGATTTCTCATTACAAAGTTTATGCACATAAATGCATCTCTGAGTCTCATCAATATTGCAGAGGCTAGCCTTACTAGTTACTTGGAAAAGCAGCTTCAACAGCTGCAACATGAAGAGGCTTTTCTCGATGAATCATGTAGTGAAACATTGAAGAATACTGTTTCTCGCTTGAGAAGTAAGATGGGAAATCTGATTGAATCCGCCTTGTCATTTCTTTCTAGGAACGTTAGATGAATGCTTTTGGGGGGGCTCTCGGTTTGTATAGGACGACTAGGAGGGTTTGCAAGATTACAGATGATTGTTTCATAACTGCTTTTGCTTGGAGGGAAGCAAAGGGTTTTAAATTTTTTACTTTTTTTTTTCAAATTTAACGAAAGCGGTTGTTAGAATGACTCGTGTGAGATCGAATCAAAGATTTAGAAAGTTTATTCCAGGGGCAAGACTTGGGTTCTATTTGGTATAGTTTTTCAAATGAGAGTGGGAGTATTGGCCGACCTCAAAATATCTGTAAACACCCTTTTTTTTTTATTAACTTCATTAAAATATTTTTAAAAATTATAAAATATTTTAACACATTCATCAATGATAAAAATACCTTTAGTCAAAACTTATTAGTGTAAATCATATTTTTTAATTTTTATTTATTTTTATTATTGAACTTCATTTTAACAACAGAGTTTTTTTCATTTAAAAAAAAATAATGGGTTTTCTTCTCAGCCACCTAGTGGTAAATTCATCATTCAAAAATTAGATGAAAAATAATTTTTTTTAATTTTGAGAATGTTAGATTTTCTAAGAGAAAAAAATTATTTGACTTTTGAGTAAGGATTTAATTAGAAATTGTTTTATTATGTAATTTTTATAAAAGTTAAAATTATAAAATAATTAAAGGGATTTTAAGAGATATTTAGAGGGGTGTCAAGAATCCTACTCTTTTCAAATATAAGTTATTTAAGTAAAGTTTTTATTTTTTATTTTATTTTAAAAGAACTTCATTGAAAGGATTAATAATGGTTAATAACACAACTACATTTAGTTTAAGTACAATATACAAGATATAAATTAAGATTCAAGCCTAAGTTAGGACGATTTTTAACAGCAAAGCACAATAACCATAACCACAAATACTACAAATTCTAATAATCAAAAGGAAAGAAAAGATTTCACTTATTAAAACTACTTAAGCAATGGAGGAATTTCATAGGACAAGCTAGGAGTACCCTCCTCAACTAATATAAGTGAAACTCTCTTTCAAATGGAAAAAAAATACAATGCAAGACAACACAATCTAACTACATAATGTGAGCAATCAACATAAAAACCACAAAGCGCAAAACCTTAACAACAAAAACCACCACTCTTGGGGTATCCCTACACCCCTACACAGCCAATCGACGAGCACTTGTCCTGGGCCGTTGTTCGCTCGCTCTATGTTGTTGTTAACTCATCCAGGTGAACCTCAATGCACTATTATCCAAACATTGACACGATCGCGATCCTGACATTGAAGCAAAATAGTAGGGATGTTTACAAATCGGATTTTGTGGATTGGACATCAATCCATATTCGATCCATAATTTTACGAATTATAAATTTTTAATCCAATTCAATTCATAGATTGGTGAAATTCAATTCATACGTCTGCGGATCGAATGTGAATTTGATCTAATCTATATCTAATTCACCATTTTGCAGGTTAAAAGTTTTAATCATGTCCTATCCATAAACTAACTAAATTAAAAAAATTAATATAAAAATAATTTTACTACAATCAAATTTAAAATTAAATAAGATTTAAATAAATTAATTATTTAAATAAAATTAGAAAATACATTCAAAGGTTCAAAATATAACACACTACAAAAAAAAGTCTCATTTACTTAGATCAGTATATAAAAATTAACTACTTAAAAAGTTATTTTTTTATTTAATTATTTTTATTTTATATTATTATCATCGGATAAGATATAATATTGCATTAATATAACTATATTTTAACTTATTTATTTATTAGTAAGTATAATACCATACAATATTAACTACTTATATCCAATTCATCGATTCCGAATTTTCAATCCAACCCAATCTATCAATTCATGGATAAGATTTCTGCTGATCCGACAGATTAAATAGATCGAATTAGATTCTGAACATCCCTACAAGATAAAAAAAAAATAAAATAACGAAAACAAAAAAAAAATAGAAGACAAAAGAGATTAAAAAAAAAACTCACACACAGGTCAAAGAGAGAAGTTCCTCCCTGGCCAAAAAATCCATGCTTAACTTCTAAGTGGCTTCTGGGGCACGGTGGCTGCTAACTACCGCTGGTTAGAACTTCATTTGCATTCCAGCATCGACAACCATAAATGGTCATGACTCATGTGATGAAGGGATCTGGAAACTCAGAGGTTGGTGAGAGCAGTCGTGGTGGCAATGATACCTTACGCACAGTGGTGTGACCAGAAAACAACAAAAGCGAAAACAGTGGCTACTAACAGGAAACTTCCATTGTGGTCAGCTTGACAAGGATGAGAGAACGAGTGATGAGTATGAGAGGGAGCTCGATGAGGACGAGGAATTTGGATAGCTTTGTGTGAGTGGAGCAGGATAGAACTTGCTACAATTGTTGGAGCATAAATGTAAGTAGAGTTTTACCAAAAAAAAAATTGATTTCGTTGGCCGTCAATTAATGCTATTATAATTATTTTAATAAATAAAATTGTAAAAGTTATGTAATAAGAAAAATGAAATAAGACTATAAAATAAATTAAGACTATTTTAAAAAGGGATATTACCATTTTCCCACCAAAGGTATTCTGACATATTATGTCAAGATTACTGATTTAGAAAACCATCGCTTCCACCAAACGTTTAAACTATTAGCATTTTCCCACCATTCCATTAAAACTCAGTTAATATATAACAGAAAATTCATAAAAGGTCAATTTTAGCCCTGGAGCATAAAAGACCATGTAATTAACCTTTTATGAATTTTGTAATTAAATCATCATTTGCTGTTCTTCCTTCTTAAAGGGCAAAAATTACCCTTTATGAATTTTGTAAAATTGACCTTTTAAAAGACTTTATAATTAACCTTTTATGAATTTTTTAATTAAATCATCATTTGCTGTTCTTCTTTCTTAAAGGGCAAAATCGTCTTTTATGCTCCAGGGATAAAATTTACCTTTTTATGAATTTTCCGTTACATATTAACTGAGTTTTAACGAAATGGTGGGAAAATACTAACAGTTTAAACGTTTAGTGATAAACTGATGATTTTACCAAACCGTGGTACTGACATGATGTGTCAGAAAACCTTTGGTGGGAAAATGATAATATCCTTTTAGAAAATTTAATTCTTTAAAACTCTACAATTTCCAACTGGGGAAAAGCTCTTTTCATCCTTAGGGTTTAATGCAATAGCCCATTTCATTCTTACTTTTCAAACAATAGCAAAAAATATCTCTCCGTTAACTCACTTTTAGTATAAAACTGTTAGCTAGTAATTCATTGAGGGCAAAATAGGATTTTCATTAAAGTGATACAAACTATATTAAATTTTTTTTACACAATTAAATAACACTATAAATTATGCAAAATTCATTAATTTTTTCTTAAATGAAATCAATGAGGATATAGTTTGATATAGCCATTGAATAATTGCCATAAGGAATAAACTGTAATAAACACAATATCTTTAAATCATTAGAAGAAAAACTCAAAAATACCACTAATTTTAATGTGCTTGCATGTGCTGAATATTTTCTTTACCTTAATTCAATTCAAGCTATTTTACAGTGCAATTAGATAGTATACTTATATGAATAAGAAAATTGTAATATTTTTGGTAATTAAATCTAAAGTTTATAGGGCTTTTATTCCACCAAACTAGAAATAAGTGAAAAAGGAATTGTTTGAAATATAAGGCCCTGTTTGGTAATGTTTTATGGGCCCTGTTTTCATTTTCCTTTTTTGAATCTAAGTTAATACGTGTTTGGTGGCCCAAATTCAAAAAAAAAAATTGTAAAACAAATAATTCATATCTTCATTTATAGTTATAAATTTGAGAACGTGTATAACTCGTTCTCGATGACAAATATAAAGTTAAAAATAAATCACAGAATAGAGAATCCAAGGCTTATCCATGACCGTGTGTTTCTCTCGTCTGAAATCTTATCACGATCTCCCCATTCACTCACCCTTATCACAGATCTAATCATTCTTTCTCTCCATCGTTGGTAGGCGTTGCTATTCTCTCTTCTTCACTGCTCCGGTGCCGCTGATCTGTCTCCCTCGCTACTGTTGATCTTCCTCTGTGCTGCTGCTATCATCACCGATCTATCTCTCTCTGTACCCAAAATTAGCTGCTGCTCTGTGTCCGTTGCTATTGCTGCTCAATCTTGACCATTGCAGCTGCTTTCTTCTTTTGGTCTTTGTTTCAGCTACGCGCGCTTGCTACAATCTGCTACATCATCTGCTGAAATCTGCTCGCTTACTGCAACCACTCACTTCGGCGACATCTTTGCGCCATCTCTTACTGGTATATTTCTTTATTTTTTCTATTTGGGTGAATTTTGAGTGTGATTCTTTTTTTTTTAGCTTAGATCCATATCATGTTCAATTGGGCAAATTGGATGTTGCTCTGTTCAATTAGTTTTTTAGGCAAATTGGATGTTTGTATCTTCTTTAAGATCTGTTAGAAAAGGGAATGATTTGGTATTGACATTTTTTGTTGTTGCTCTGTGTCAGTTGTTTGATTTGAGCTTTCCCCTTTTTGTTGATCTGTGTCCGTTGCTTGATCTGTGTTCGTTGCTTGATTTGTCTGTTTTGTTTAATTATTATTGGTTAATGTCAGCGGACTTAGTTGTTTTTACAAAGATTCTTGAATCTAATGTAAAATATTTTATTTACATGAATGTGATCAGTTTTTGTATTGCCAAATGCCTGAACATGTTGCCGATGCACATATTTAGTTTGTTTTCTATCACTCTTAAGAATATCATTTTGACATGAATTCGTGTTAGTAAAAAAAGAAAATAATTTAGGTAAATTCATCCATTCTTATGTTATTGAAATTGTGCTTCTGAATTTGATTAGTTTCAAAATTTTAAGCCATGTATGTTTAGAAGTAGTTTCTTTATCATCATGTAATTTTAATTTAAGGAAATAGTGGTGGGTTTAGTAATACAATGTTACAAGTCCATAGTTCTTGCAGTCTTTGATATTATGAAAAATCTCAGAAAATCAAATGCTCATGACCCTAAAATAAATAAGTTTAGGTGAGAAAAAGTATGAAGAAAGCATCTAGTATCCTTAACATTGGTGTCAGGCCTTCCTTGGCTACACCATTTTGGTTTATGGCTATGTTTATGGCTATGTTTTAATCAATGACATGTTGCTGAAATTACTTTCATGTTATGTTGAATTTGATTAATATTTGATATGTGTTATTTTTTTAAAAAATTTCAAGATATGGATCCACTTGATATTGATGATGAGGATAAGGCTGATTGGTCTAGCTAGACTGAAAAATGCTTTTATTCGTATAGTGCATGATGGTGTTAAAAGGGTGATTTACAAACATCAACCTTTACTAAGAAAATTTGGACCACTATAAGTAATGGGTTATTTGAAAAATCCCAAAAAAAGGTTCAATGTAGGGCAATTTAAGTCCAAGTTTAATAGGTTGCGCAAAAAACATCAAGAGTTTTCTGACTTAATAGCTCATACGGGGTTTGGTTGGGATCCTATTTCAAATACGGTCACAGCATCGGAAGCTGTTTGGGCTAAATATATTAAGGTAAAACTATATTCGCAGTATATTAAATAGTTTCGTATAAAATTAAAGTATTGTTTTTTGGTTTTATACACTTATTTTTTTCCACAGAAAGTACTTGGAGTGAAGTCATATCGTAAAAAAAGATTAGAGCACTACCAAACCTTAGGGGAGATATTCAACACCACCACAGCTTCTGGCCATTTACGTTTTTCCTCTAGTCAAGTTCTATTGTCTTCGGATAAGGATCGTGAATTGGAAGAGAATTTTCTTGGTCATGGAGTTCATGTTGATATTGAAGATGACGATTCAATGGAACCTTTTTCCAATATTAGGACAGAAAAAAAGCCTCGTCGGCCAATTGCAACTTCAACTGAGTGTGGTAAAAAAAAAAGAGTGAGTTTGATAGTTACTTTAAAATGCCTAGTTCATTGATGAATGCTAGATGGAGATGGTTAAGTGCAAAAGTGCGGAGTCAACTTCTCAATGTGTTGAAAAGTGGTCTATTGAAGAGTGTATTGAAGCCTTGGAGAAATTGGGAGACATTGATGAAGATACATACAACAAATTGATGGATAAGCTAGTGCCCAGTATTGAGTGGAGGATAGCATTTCTGAGCATGCTTGAGCATAGGAAAAAATATTGGTTAACTAGTTTATAGTTTGTTCTTTAATATGTAATGTGTTTAATTTGGATGTTATTGGTTGTGAACTACGTGCTTGTTTATTTTAAAGTTTGGACTTTGTAGTACTTTTATTTGTCGAACTTTATGTTATTTTTATGAGTTGAAATGTGTTTGTTGAACTTTATTTTATTTTTGTGAGTTGAACTTTCTAATGTTTTTATTTGTTTATTTGGCACAATATTTTTAGATGGTGAATGAATTTGTGTTTGAATGTTCATTTTTTTTTTGGATCAATTATCATATACTTGAAATATAATCTAGGATTTTTTTTTAATCAGAGCAAAAAAATGAACAACAACAACAATAAAGATGATGATATTGACAGTTTAACAGATATTGAAGAAGAGGTTTTAGAGATAGCCATTGCTATAAAAATTTATGAGAAACAACAACGTGCTATTAGAAGGCAATGCTATACAGGACAATTGTCTGGCATTGAATTTGTTCAAGAGTTGTTAAATAGTCATCCGGACAGGATGTATAACATGTTTCGAATGGATAAAGAAGTTTTTATTCAATTATATTATACACTTGAACATTTACAGTTATTAGAGAATGATAGACATGTTTATATCAAGGAGGCTGTAGCAATGTGCTTGTATATATTGTCCCATAGTGCTGTTGTGCGGGTTGTATCTGAGCGTTTTCAACGTTCAGTGGAAACTGTATTTATACACTTTAAGCGTGTGTTAAAAGTATTTTGTCACTTGGCAAATCACATTATAAAACCAAAACCTCAAGGGGAAACGCCATCAGAGATTATAAACAATCCAATTTTTTTTTCTATATTATAAGGTAATAAATGCAATACACGTTACTTCAATGTTTATGTGACATTAACATTTGGTTAATAAATTATTAATTTTTACATATTTTCACAGAAGTGTATCGATGCAATTGATGGAACCCGGACCCGCCCCGGATATCATATCAAGATAGAAAGACTTAGGTGACTCAAAATATCATGTATACATGTTCTTTTAACATGATATTCACATTTGTATATGCGGGCTGGGAAAGTACCGCCAATAACTCAAGAGTGTTTATGGATGCCTTAAATAGACCATAATCTGGGTTTCCACTCCTGGAAGAAGGTAAAAATATATATACTTCAATTTGCTTAAATCAAAAGATTCCTTACTCAATAGTATCCAAAAGGTTGGTGGGATCATCTTCTCACTAAACAGGATGCAGTTGCTACCCTGATTATGACCATATCCCTTCATTTTATAGGTGACCCTTCTCACCTTAGAGATAAAAATGCTGAGTTACTACATAATTTAAGATGTAGGAAACTTAGTGAATTCCAAAGCTATAAAACTACTTTCTTCACTAAACTCTTCTTAAGAGATTATGCAAACCACAGAACTTGGAAAGAAAAATTCCTTGCTGATTTACCTATTCTCTTAGGAGAAAAAGATAGAAACTCCATCAAATCTCTTTATGAAAATCGCATTCCATATGATGAACTCACCTATGGTGAATTAGTCAGTTTTGTCAATAAAGAAGGTTTAAAAATATATCAAGATTTGAAATTGCAGAAGCATCTAAAATGGGAACTTAGAAAGTCTAAGCAAGAGTTAGGCAGTTTTTGCAAACAATTCAACTATGACCCTTTTAAAACTCCTACCTCCAAAGATTGTGATGGTAAGTGTTCTTCGAGACCTTACAAAAAACATTACAAATCAAAAAACCACAAAAACCCCATATCTGATTTTAGAGAACATTTTTATAAGAAACCCTCGAGGTTCTATAAAAAGCCCAAATTCTCTAAAAGAAAAGATTCTAAAACCAAACCAAAAGCTTCCTTTAATTACAAAGAAGCCACATGTTATAAGTGTGGAAAGAAAGGTCATACTGCAAAGTATTGCAGAATGAACAAAAAACTCCAATTGCTTGACCTCAATGAAGAAACCCTTTCAAAGATCTCTCCTCTGCTCATTGAGTCTTCTGACTCTGATTCAAATTTCTCCTTGTCCGGAGACAGTGATCCATTACAAATTGATGAGTTAATTGACTCAGAGACATCTGCCACAAGCAACAATGACTCTAATTCATAATTACATAAAATTAATGTTTTAACAAAAGAACAAGAAACTTTTCTTGAACTTGTTAAACACATTTCAGATCCAACCCTTCAAAGAGAATACCTTGATAAACTTTTAAAAACCTTAGATAAAACAGAAACTTCTAAAATCCCAATCATTAAAAAGAATACATATGATCTCACAGAAATTTTAGAGAAAAAGAAAACAAAGAAAACAACCCCGAGTATTCAAGATCTCCAAAAAGAAATTAAAGATATTAAACTTGAGATTAAAGAATTAAAAGAAAAATAAAAAAAATGACTCAGATACTATCCAACTTCTATTGCAAAAACAATTAGAAGACAATACTAATAAAGAATCTGAATCAGAATCCGATGAAGATAATAATAACCAAAGCCTTGAAAACATTGAGTCAATACCCAATGATTTTCTTTTTGTTTTAAATCAAATCACTACTAGAAAATATTTAATAAAAATTACTTTAGTTTTTTCCAAAGAATTTAAAATTGACACCATTGCCTTATTTGATACTGGTGCCGATTTAAATTGTATCAAAGAAATTGTTGTTCCAGATAAATTCAAAGAAAAAACCAAAAAAAGGCTTTTTACCGCCAATAATTCAAAATTACAAATCCAATCTAAAGTTGAAGCATCTGTTCATAACAGTGGTTTTGAATTTAAAACTACTTTCTTTTTAACAAATGATATCCATCATATTGTTATTTTAGGAACACCATTCATAAATCTCATTACTCCCTATACTGTTAATTATGACAGTATATCCTTTAAAGCAGGAAAAACAAAATTAAATTTCCCTTTTATAGAAAAACCTAAAACTAGGAATTTAAACATTATAAAAGCCAATTCTGTTCACCAGAACCAAATAAACGCTTTGCTTAAATCAATACAAGTCAATTTGGCTTGTTTACAGAAGGATTTAAGTCTACAAAAAAATAGAAAACCAATTGAAAAATGACTTCATACAAAGAAAAATTTCCGAATTCAAAGCTTTAAATTAAAAAGAAATATGTGCTGATTTACCAACTGCGTTTTGGAACAGAAAACAACTTTTGGTTGATTTGTCATATGAAAATTCTTTTGATAAAAAGTAAATTCCCACTAAAGCCCGACCTATTCAAATGAATATGGATTTAGAAAAACATTGTAAAAAGGAGATCGAAGATTTGGAGTCTAAAGGACTCATTGTCAAATCTAGGTCCCCATGGTCTTGTGCCACCTTCTATGTCAATAAAAACTCTAAAATAGAAAGAGGTACACCTCGATTGGTAATAACTTATAAACCTGTTAACAAAACTTTAAAATGGATTAGGTACCCCATACCTAATAAAAATGATTACTTCAAAAACTTCACTCTGCATTTATATTTTCAAAATTTGACATGAAATCAGGATTTTAGCAAATTCAAATCCATCCTAAAGACCGTTATAAAATTGCTTTCACTGTTCCATTTGGTCAGTACGAATGGACAGTAATGCCTTTTGGTTTAAAAAATGCACCTTCGGAATTTCAAAGAATCATGAATGACATTTATGATCCTTTTTCTAAATTTTGCATTGTTTACATAGATGATGTATTGATTTTCTCCCAATCAATAGACCAACATTTCAAACATTTAAAGACTTTTTATTTTGCAACTAGAAAAGATGGTCTAGCCATTTCTAGTTCAAAAATTTCTTTATTTCAGACTAAAGTTAGGTTTCTTGGTCACTATATTTCAAAGGGAACTATCACTCCCATTGAAAGATCTCTTGCTTTTACTGACAAGTTTCCTGATAAAATCCTTGATAAAACTCAATTACAAAGATTCCTAGGAAGTTTAAACTATGTTCTTGATTTCTCTCCTAACATTAACAGGATAGCAAAACTATTGCATGATAGGTTAAAAAAGAACTCGGTTGCATGGTCAGAACATCATACTAAAGTTGTTAAACAAATAAAAGATATTGTTAAAGAAATCCCATGTCTGTTCCTTGCAAATCCTGCATTACCCAAAATCGTTGAAACTGATGCATCAGATTTAGGTTATGGTGGGATATTAAAACAAATTGATAATAATAAAGAATAAGTAGTACAATATGTTTCTGCTCACTAGAATGAATGTCAGAGAAACTATTCTACTATTAAAAAAGAAATTTTATCTATTGTTTTATGTATTTCAAAATTCCAAAGTGATTTATTAAATCAAAAATTCTTACTTAAAATTGATTGCAAAGCTGCAAAACATATTTTGGAAAAAGATGTTCAAAATATTACATCAAAACAGATTTTTGTGAGATGGCAAGCTATTTTAAGTATTTTTGATTTTAATATTGAATTTATTAAAGGAGACTCTAATTCTCTCCCTGATTTTCTAACAAGAGAATTTCTTCAAAACAAATAAATGCTGCCAAAAAAGAACAAAGGGAAAGGGATCCTCAAAGACCCTGTGTCCCAGACACCCTCAAAAGCCTCTCAATCCTCCTCTCCTCCTAAAGAAAATTTACTTTCATCAGCCATGCCCATCAAATCATGGATCGACATGATTGAAGATGAATAAGTAAAGTCCAAAGCCCTTGCCTCCCAGGAGCAGGTAAATAAATGGATGAAATCCATTTCTAGCACCCCTGAGCTTATGCTTGCTTTACAAAGTTTTTCCCAAAGCCAAATTTCTCCTAAAGAAGAAAAAACTGTTTCTAAAGAAATTTCTAAAGCTTCTTCTCAAAATGTGATTCTTTCTGGTGAAGGTTCATCATCTCAAATTGTGCTTTCCCAGACAAAACTTCCAAAGAAAATCTCGGATTTGTATAATAGAACTCATTTTCAAAATATTTTATCTATGAAAGATGGATTTTATAATTCTGATCTATTTCAAGCTATTTCAAATATTTTTCCAAAAGGCTGATTTTTTAAACCTTGGGATTTAACAAAACCCCAGTCTTATTATCAAAGCATCTTGGAATCCACTGAGTCAGTAAAATTTAAACACTTCTTTCTCAGTGATTCTCATACAGAGCCCGCCTATTCCACAGCCACTATTCTAAAAGTTTTGAGCCCAAAATAATGGGGTGACCAACTCCATAATCAAAAGTCTTTTCCCGCGAATTTCTTAATGCGCTTACCACATTGTTTGACTTTCTCTTACTGGGATTATCAGCAAGCGTGGTTTAACACATTTTTTGTTCAAAATCCTAAAAAGTCCCATTCATGGTTATTTTTTTTCAACTCAAAAATAACCGTTCAAAGCCTTCCAAATTGGTTCCAACAGTGGTGGAATTATTTTGGCCCATGCCCAGAAATACTTACTCCAAATGCCACCAATTGTCAAACCTTTTTAAAGCCCATTATGTGCCCTCAGAATCTGAGAGAAGGTTTCCTCCTTTTCTTTGTTTTTGTACAAATTTCTTCTTTCCTTGGGTATGGATGTGGAATTTTCGTTACCATACATAAGATGCCCAATTAATTCTTCAAAGAACTTTTAAAGTCAAATGGTGATCTAAATTTGATGAAAAATCTAAATTGACTGCCCATATGATCTAAAACTGGCTTTCAGGCAAAGGTTTCCTTGCCCCAAATACCAAAGATGTTAAAGCCCAAGGAACTTTCCTCACTCAAAAATCCAAAGCCTAATCTCTTCTTGCAGGTGCAAAAATGGAAGAAGAATATTTTAAAGTCATGGAACAGCTCCTCGCCTCCTGATCTGAGCCTTCTGTAGTCAGCTCTTCCGAAGCCGATGAATCTGAGCCCTTTATCTCCCTTGGCAACAACAACGAAGACGATTGCTTTGGGATCTTCCCTCCAATAAAGCATTAAAGCCAAATGTATTTCTTTTTATAGATTTTATTTTCCTCATGTAAAAAAAAAGGGTAAGTAATTTTCTCTGTATATCCTTTCGGGTGGTCCCCTGGGCACAAGTGAGAGCGCACATGTCTCTTCACCCGATTTTGTATTTTTGTACATTTCCTTTGTATAAAGCTACAGTTTCGCTACAATCGTGAAGCTACAGTTTCGCTACAGTCGTGAAGCTACAGATTCGCTATAGTTAGAGACCCAATTTTGTATTTAAATATGGAGGAAGACTGAGACTCCTCAGAGATTTTTAGAATTCCCTTCTTCTCTCTTCTCATCTCTCTCTCTCTTCAGAGAAACTCTCTCAATCTTCGGGAATCAGGAATCAGAAGACATCAAGGAAAATTTTTCCCGTCTTCAGATTAATTTCCCATTTTCTTTCTTTATTTCTTTTAAAGCATCAGATCAAGAAAAATAAAATGTAAGATTTGTAATTCTATTTTAAAGCCTGTAATAGATTTCAATTCATGTATATTTAAATTTCTGCAATTTAAATTTCCGCAATTTATTTTTAAAGTAATTTATTTTAAAACATATTTTGCAGACTAGTTTGTATCAGATCTTTCATACAACTGTTACGTTCCTCAGAAGCATAGAGACCGGATCTCTGACTTCTGTTGTATCTTCTCTTCTTCCTCCATCCAATCAGAATACTAGTTCTGGGAACCAGATCTAGTATTTTCTCTGAGCCTTGTGTTGCTTAGGTTTGCTTAAAGAATAAAATTTTGTAAAAAGGTTTATCGGCTGGAAACCAGAATGTGCGGGCTATTGATCTGCTCTAAGTCAGATCTGGGTCCAAAGGCAGATTAAGTTCTGCATCGATCTGGTAAAACAACGCCACGTACCAATTAAAATTGGCTATTAATTTCTTTAAAATTGATATTTTCTGAACACTCACACACTTTCCACGATCCCGGTACTTATTGGTGTATATATATATATATATATATATGTTAATATCTTTGGCCTTTATTATTTAATTAAGTTATGTTTTATTGTTTCTATATTTTAGGATATTACTACATTGTGGATTATGGATACATAAATATAAAGGGATTGTTGACACCATGTAAAGGTGAGAGATATCATTTACGTGATTATAGAGGATCAGGTCGAGCGCCTAGAGGTCCCTAAGAATTGTTTAATTATAGGCATTCATCATTGCGTAATGTAATTGAGCGATGCTTTGGAGTTTTAAAAGCGTGATTTTCAATTTTAAGGGATATGCATAATTATAGTTTACGTAAGCAACGTCTAATTCCAATTGGATGTTGCGCTTTACATAATTTTATTCAACGAGAAAATGCAAGTGATAGGTTATTTGGGAACTTTGATCTGCAAGATTTGATTATCAACGAAAAAGGAGACGCTAGTAGGCCACTTGCTAATATTGATTTATCTTCAACGAGTGTCGCAGAGATGAATGCTACAAGAGATGGAATTGCAGCTTCTATGTGGCATGATTACATACGTAATGCATAATGTCTATCATGTAATTTTTTTATAATTATTTTTTTTAAATCTTGTGTTGTAATATATATCTTAATTATGGTCTAAAAACAATGACAATATCAAACTTTTTTTAAATTAATGTTAATTTTAAAACTTTATCATCATGTAATTTTTTAATAATAAATTTGTTTAAATTATTTTATTGTATTTGTTTATGTATTAGCTAAATAATTATTTTATGACTATAAATATAATGTAAATGCTTAGTAAAATCTGTTTTTGAAAAAAATTACCAAACGCATATTCACTGTTTTTATCATTTTTCAACTGTGTTTACCAAACGCATATTACTGTTTTTAGTTTTAAAATATAAGATACAGAAAATAATCGCATATTTAAATTCGAAATACAGCAACTGCAAAACACCATTTTCATTTTCATTTTTATTCTCAGAAAATACAAATTCAGAAACAATATCAAACAGGCCTTAAACTTTTCATCTTTTTCGGTATTTCTTATTTAGTGAGATTAGATAAAATTATTTTTCACACCACTATCACTTTTTTCAAATGACACAAATAACAACCCCATGCCAACGCCTCTCAACCCAGCAGAGGTCCTATCCTCCAACACCATGGTGGCAGAAACGCCTCAGCCACCAGGGGAGCCTCCTGATCCTGGAACTTTGGAGGCAAATGAAAGTGTTGAGGATGATAGCAATGATAGTGACTTCATGCATGAGAGTGACGATGGAAATTCTGACTCAACAGAGGATGATGTTTCTTTAGACGATGAAAATGACATAAATCTGGACCATGAGGTCTTGGAGAAGACGGAGTAAAGCTGTCTTTTTCATTACTTTTTATATTTTATGTCTAAGTCTATTTTATTTTGGAATGTGCAAGGTGCTGCCTCGAAGAAGTTTCGACGAGCTTTTGCAGCTCTTCTAAATAACTACAAACCGGGTATTGTTGTTATCTTAGAACCAAGAATTAGCGGTTGCAAGGCGGATGAGTTTATTATGAAAAGTGGTTTTGCTCAGTCTCACCACATTGAGGCTAAGGGTTTCTCTGGGGGAATTTGGATTCTTTGGCCGGAAGCTTTTTGCCATTAAAGTGGTGTTGAATCACAAACAATTTGTCCATATGCAAATTACGGAGAATAATAATTTTGTTTCTTGGTTTACGGCTGTTTATGGCAGTCCGAACCCAGTCCTGAGGAAGCATCTTTGGGTCCATCTTAATCAAATTGCAAAGTCTGTTCAGGGCCCTTGGATTGTAGGTGGCGATTTTAATGCTATTATGTATACTTCGGAGAGGAAAGGGGGTTCCCACAACGGAAGTGGAGTTTGTAATTTATTTCGGCAATGGTTTCACTCTAATAAGCTCCATGATCTTCATTATAAAGGGCCGCGTTACACTTGGGCTAGGGGTAATCTGTATAAAAGACTTGATCGGGTGATTTGCAATGATGCTTGGTTTAGAACATTTGCTGAAGGCTCAGTTTTACATCTTCCAAAAATCAAGTCTGATCACAGGCCCTTGCTAGCTCACTTTGCTAATGTGGAAATACGTATGCATGGTCCCAAGCCGTTTTCGTTTTCTTTTTCTAGCAGCTTGGATTACAAATAAAGACTTTGCCGATTTTGTTGCTTCCCGTTGGAGTTCCAATGTTCCATATACAGAGGCTGCTCGGAGGTTTACTACTGAGGTAATCCAATGGAATAAGGACTGTTTTGGGAATATTTTTCATAAGAAAAGGCTGCTTCTCGCTCGCCTAGGAGGAATCCAGAGAGCGTTAGAGGTTTACGAATCCCAGAGCCTTCACCGTTTGGAATGGAAAATTCGCTGAGAGTTGGAGGAAGTGCTAAATCACGAAGAATTATTATGGTTACAAAAATCTCGAAAAGAATGGTTGAGTTCGGGTGATCGTAATACAGCTTTCTTCCACTGAAAAACTATTTCCAGACGGAAGAAAAATCAAATCACAGCTATTCAAGATGTTTCAGGCCACTGGTTGTATAAAAGCGAAGACATTAAGAAGCAAGCTGTTGATTTTTTTTCTTCTTTGTACACTTCGGATACGAATGGCGCGCATCCTTATGTCCACTCAGGTTGCTTCCCTCCTATTGATACAGATATGCTCCATATGCTGCAAGCTCCTATAGATGATAATGAAGTTAGATCGACTATTTTCAGTATGAAACCATTGAAAGCCCCTGGAGTGGATGGTCTTCATGCGGTCTTCTACCAATCTCAATGGTCTACCGTTGGGCCCTGAGTGTGTCGCTTTATCAAGAATATTTTTTAGAATAAGCAAATCCCGAAGGAGATTAACAGAACCCTTCTAGTCCTCATCCCGAAAGTTGCTAATCATCTCAATTTGAAGATGTACAGACCTATAAGTCTCTGTACTGTGATTTACAAGACTGTGACCAAGATACTTGCTAACAGGATTCAGCCTATCCTTCCTCATGTCATTAGGTCGCATCAAACGAGTTTCGTTCCTGGGAGACATATATTCGAGAACATTGTCGTAGCTCAGGAAGTGATCCACTCTATGAGGAGGAAGTTTGGTATGCGAGGTTATATGGCTATTAAAGTGGATCTTGAAAAAGCTTATGACAGATTAAGCTGGAATTTTATTTTTGATACTTTAAGAGAGATGGGACTCCCACGGGATTTCATTCAAGTTACTATGGAATGCATTACCACTGCGAAAATGAATGTTCTGTGGAATGGTGAGCTTACGGAGGACTTTGAACCTTCTAGGGGCATTAGACAAGGAAACCCTCTTTCCCCTTATATCTTTGTGTTGTGTATTGAAAGGTTGAGCCATGGTATTTCTAAAGCAGTGTCCGATGGTGAGTGGAAGCCGGTGTGCCTTTCACGGAATGGAATCCCCCTCTTGCACTTATTTTTTGCAGATGATCTACTTTTGTTGGCTGAAGCCTCATGTGACTAGGCAAGAATAGTCAACTCGATTTTGGAAGATTCTGCCTCAGCTCTGGAGCTAAGATTAATAGAACAAAAACTCAGCTTTTTTTCTCGAAGAATGTCCATAATGGTGAGGCCTCCCGTATTGGCAACTTCCTTGGTTTCTCAGTCACAAAGGATCTTGGGAAGTATCTTGGCATGCCTTTGCTTCATTCACGAGTAACAAGGAATACTTATCATGATATTATTGACAAGGTTGAAAAGCTGCTTTCCGGTTGGAATGCTTCTTAGTTATCTCTGGCGGGTAGAATTACGCTTACTCAGTCTTTTTTACAAGCAGTACCGGTATACGCCATGCAAACGTCGAAAATTCCAGCCGGGGTAATTAATAAGCTTAATCAGATCTGCAAGCGTTTTATATGGAGTGGGTCGGACGAGCGTAAAAAGATGAGTCTTATCGGTTGGGATAAGGTTTGTCAACCAAAAATTTGTGGAGGCTTAGGGCTTAAAAATCTGGAGATGATGAACAAAACCTTATTGATGAAATTAGCATGGGGTCTAATTTCTGAACCAACAAGTCTTTGGTGTAGAGTGCTCTATTCCAAATATGGTATAAAGCACTCGGACTTCCCTCTTGCCTTACCAACTGGCAATGGGTCGCATTTGTGGAAATCAATTGGAAAGGTTTGGTCTGATACTCTAAAAAGGCTTCGGTGGAATATAGGAAATGGAAGGAGGGTTCGTTTTTGGTTGGATTGTTGGGCTACTAAGAACAAACCCTTGAGCTCTTATGCAACGGCTTCTATTCCCAGCGAGAGATTAATGGATTTAGTTGCTGATTTTGTCGATGCTAATGCAACTGGCGCTGGGATTCTTTTGAGCATCTTCTTCCGAATTGCATTATTTTAAAAATTGCAGTTGTTTAGCCGCCAATGGAAGGAAAGGGCGATGATAAATTCTTTTGGGCTAGTTCTCAACGGGGGGACTTCTCTGTCAAGTCTGCCTATATGGCTATTACTGAAAACGAAGATGGTATCGAAAACTCTCGGTGGAACATTGCTTGGAAATGGAAGGGACCGCCTCGTGTGCAGACCTTTATATGGCTTGCCCTACATGGTCGCTTGATGACAAAAGCTGAGATTGGACGAAGACACATCTATATTGACTGGACCTGTCACCAATGTGGGGTGGCGTCAGAGACCACGCTTCATGTACTTCGTGACTGTTTTATGGCAAAAAGGTTATGGAACCAACTTCTCCCAAGTGCGTGGCGGCAACCTTTTTTCTCTTCAAATCTTGTTGATTGGTTAACTCTGAATTTGAGCAGTAACCAGTGCTTGGCGAATGGTTTGGAGTGGTCTTGTGTGTTTGGAGTAGCGATATGGAGGCTATGGTTTTGGTGAAATCAGAACCAGTTTAATAAGATATCAACGGATTCAACCAGCATGGCTCGTGATGTTCTTATTCGGGCAGAGGAGATCATTAACTCAAAAAAATCTGGTCTAAATGCTTCGGCAAGAAAAGTGGAAAAATGGATTGGGTGGCAGCCCCCTGTTTGGCCTTGGTGCAAACTTAACTCTGATGGAGCATGTAAAAAAAATGGAGGCTCTTTTGCTGGAGGAGTTATCCGGGATTCCAACGGACATTGGGTTAGTGGATTTGCAATGAATCTTGGGTCTTGTTCGATCACAGTTGCTGAACTTTGGGGGGTTTATCAAGGTCTGGTTATGGCTTGGGACCACGGTGTTCGCTGGCTGCTTGTTGAAGTCGATAGTCTGTGCGTGGTTCAAATGCTGAATAATTTTGAAGAAACGACAAATGAATACACTCCGCTGGTTTCGTCCATCAAAGAGCTTATTCATAGGAATTGGAGCATTTCTGTGAACCATATTTACAGGGAGGCAAATTATGCTGCGGACTCGATTGCGAATTATGCTTCTAACCTTTCGATTGGCCTTCACAGATTGAGCAGCCCCCCGGCTTCTGTTACTCCTTTTCTTCTTCATGATATGTATGGGGTGGTTCATCCCCGCTTAGTGCCTTTGTAGCTCTTTTAACAGAGCCCCTATTGAATAAAAAAAAAAACTCTAATTAAAATAGAACTAAACAATATTAAAAATTTTGAAAAAAAATATGTAATTAAATAAACACTTATACACATTAGATAAGTTATATAAAAAATACACTTATCCATTGCATATCAGTATTAAGATATAAGTTACAATTGTGATATAAAATAAAATTTACTGGATAAATTGGATTGATGTTATAATGTGATCCCTAAAATTTATGATATGTGAATTAATACCAGCACTCATAATTGAACTTCCTGCACATCAGTGTTTTAAATATTCAATATATCTAATTAATTTAATGATTTATTGTCAAATAAATCTAGCAATTTATGCCAATAAAATGATTCATTATGCGCCAAAAGCACACAAATTTTTGCTTTTTATATCATCTTATTGAATTTTTAAATATTGCTCGAGATAATTACCTGGCATATTAATAGAGATCGTCACGGCAAATAAGATATTAGAGGATACTAAAATCAGTATTGCAATAATGAGAATTTTATAAAATAAATTTAAAAATATTGGCTACCAGTATTAAGTCTTCTTACTCGTAAGGAAAAATTCATCTATCAAGTAATGTCAAGATTCCGAAAGGCACAAATTAACGTTTAGAAATGAAGCATCTATTTTGGCAACTGTTGGTTCATTTTCTTTTAACAAGAAAAAAGAAAACTGTTTGAGATCAAGGATGAGCTAGAATATGAATATGTATGTAGTTTCGCCAGAAAAGAAAATATAATATGGGACAAGCCTTGCACCCCACTGCTTATTGTATTTCTCAAGTGTTGCATAGCTCATGTTAAATTAACAAATAATTATAAATATAATGAAAAATATATTATCTTTTATAACAAAAATTTTGTTAGTAACAATGAAAACTAACATATATAACTCTGATACAATGTCAGTAAAATATTATAATTAAAATTACGACATTAATATCATAATTAAACATAAATTATGTCAATAAAACAAAAAATTTGTAAATTTAGCACAAAAGTTGTAAATCAACATTAAATGCAAAATAAAAAATAAATTACGTAAATAAAACATAAGACTTGTAATATACAAATGGTAAATTGGTGTATTATCAGTAAAAAAAAAAAAAAGTAAACTTACAAATGTAATCTAAAACTATTGAATCAACATTAAGTGTAAAATAAAATATAAATTAAGTAAATAGTATATAAGACATGTAAATAAAGGTAAAACAAGTAAATTAATATGAGAGTGATAAATTAGTGTATTACTAGTAGACAAAACAAAAACTTACAAATATAACATAAAACTTGTGAATCAACATTAAAATGAAAATAAAACTTAAATTAAATAAATGATATATGGGACAAGTAAATGAAAGGTAAAGTAAATAAATTAATATAAGAGTGGTTTATTGGTGTATTACTGATAAACAAAACAAACACTACGAGATGAAACATAAAACTTATAAATCAACAATAAGAGTAAAATAAAACACAAATTTTCTGGATTATACCCAAAAATTGTTAGCAGAAGGTAAAATAAGTAAATTAATATAAAAAACTTATAAATAAAAAATAAAAAATCATTGTAATATTAATTACATTATATACTTATTGATTTTGTTTCTAAATTGAATAATGATAGTTTTGAGTTTATATAATACATAAGATAATATAAGTGAAATTTTATTAAAAATATAACTTATTCTTAAAATTGGATTTTGAAAAACTATTCTCAATTCATTCAATTAATTACAAACATGATTAATTCTTAAAATTCTTGTTAGCTTTTTATCTCTTTAGCAATTTCTGAGTTAATAGATGAATTATGAATATGTGACAAAATTTTGTTACTAATAATGAAAATTTTATTACCAGTAGCGAAAAATGTGACAGATGTAAAACATACATATTTGATACAACATGAATGTGCCTTAAATATAAAACAACAATAATATAATAGTAAAAATAGAGTTATAAACTTGTTTTTTTCAAATTGGTGTGGCGTAATTTAATTAGTTGTATTAATTATTTTTTTGTCCACATAATTTATATTTATATCCAACCAATGAATTTATGGCATATTAGCTTGTATAAAATAAGTTTGTACAAAATTTTATAGCTCTAGCATCACTCGTATCATACATAGTATGTGTTATGCATGCTTCAATAGTGCCGGTTATTTTATTTTATTATTATGTTGGTACATATGCCTAAAATTTAGCAATAAACTGTAACAATTTGCTTTATTTAAATCTTGTTGAAATAAAAGAGAAATGATTGATTTGGCCAAAGGCTAATTCATAATAATTTTTTTTCTTTCTTGATAAATATTTCCAATAACTTAATTGGACGTTAAAGAATCCTCGAATGAGCTTATTCATACTACCTTCTTTAAATTCTATCTTTAATTTACAAAGTAGACGAATCATAAACATGAAATTTTATTTCTTATTTTTCTTAAAGGAAAGGATTAATTCCATTTAATATAATTTTATAAAACGATTATTGAAATTAACGTGTGAGGTGGATTTATCAACACTATAAGCTCAATTTAATCTATGACCAATCATTAAAATCAATTTTGAAGAATACTAAGGTATATAGTCACATTGCACACGGAATCAAATGTCAATTATTGAACCCACTTGAAATACCAGCCACCATTTTCTTGGCATATAATAAATTAACTACCTATAAACACTTATTAATCAAGCCGTAATAATGCATGTGTCCATCGCTTGACAGCGAAAATAATGCGAAATATAAGCTATTAGTCGAGCTGTTCTTGTAGAGCCATAAATCATAATAGTAAATTACATTAAAATAGTAGTACCACACTTATCATTTGCTATGACTCGAAATGTCTTTTAACAGTATACTAATTCCATGCCAAGTACTATTGTCCAGGTTCATTGTGGCTATCACACAAAGGGCAAAAAAAAATATGTGTGGGCGGTGGTGGGATACCCCACCAGGTTTCTGCTATATAACAGAACAATGACTCTTCGTATAGAATCATCAACGAAATTTCATTTTTTAAAAACTAATGACTTTTATTATGGAACCTATTTCACTGCCACGTAACAATGATTTTTATTATGGAATTCACAAAATTTCTCACCACCTCAGGTTTTTCTCCACGTAAAGAAGATTGGGGCTCGAACCCTTCAGAGCCATTATTTTAACATTTTTTTATATAACAAAATACTTATAGTTTAGTGGCAAGATTGTTTTTTAGTAGTTTTGAAAACTTGATTCAAATTTCAATAGTCATATAATTTTATTTCTTTAGATATTTGATTCTCAAAAAACTCAAATTCTATTATTTTTTCTTAAATTTTTTTTAAAAATAAATTATTTATTTTAAATATTGAACCTCGTTGTGAATATTAAAAGAAAAAATATTTCAAATTTATTAAAATAGTTTGAACTAAGCCTCTCCTAATTTAAATGTCTAGTTCCGCCACTGCACTTGACAAATAGGCTCAAAAAGTGTTCTTATAAACAAAAATGTGAAGAAAAAAATGAAAGGTGTCCCTCATATTTAATTCTTATCAGTTGATTCTAATACAACCTCTTAATTATTGAAATTAATTTATATTAATTTTTTATATAATATTCAAAAAGAAAAAGACTGTTTTCACTTAATTATATATCATAATTAATTAAAAAAATAAGTCCCTATATGAGTCGCAAGGACTCAAACTGCTGATTTCAGAATTGCGGGAGCAAGATTCTAGCCACTCAACCGTTCTCGTGCAGGTTTTATCAGGCTTATTGTGCATAGATTTTATGAAAATAACAAAATTAAATAAATATATAGATAAAAATTTTAAAAAATAATTAATAATTCCAGAACAGAACTCGAAAGGTGTCAGTAATAAACCAGTGCCCCTGAATCAGAGCAGCTTCATCAAAAGCGCTAGTTGAGACCATTTCAGATTTTTAAATTTTGTCACGTTATCATGCCGTTCAACCTTCAAAAATTCAGTTCCAGAGCATCAACTTATTGTGGAAAATCTATGCTATTAGAGTATTTATGCTTAAAGCTAAACACAAAATGATTTGTATTCTTAAATTGATAGGTACAAGATTTTTATATAATTACACTTTCAAGATCTTTTAGTATTACAGAAATCTTAAAAATACTAAATTTTCTACTATTAATTGAAATTTTTCATGCATCCGCAAATGAAATAACTCATGATATTATTTCACTTATACGAATAAAGTTCACTATATGAAGCTCAATTATAACGAAACCCCCAAAACATATAAACCTCTAGAGTTTTAAGAATCAATTGAAAAATTATCCAGCACTAACATATAAGTGTAGGGAGAAAATTCAGGTTTTTCAATTTTTCAATTAAAACCTTTTTGGACCGATCTCATTCAACATATAAGAATTAAGTAATCTAGAAATCCGTACCTTTGATAATCTGAGAAGACGAACGATTGAGAGTTGTAGATCCGTCTCCAAACGATCTTCCAGGCTATGACTCAAGATCGATCAACACTGGACGTGTGGGTGTCTGTTTCACCACTCTCAATTGCAACTGGCGTCTCTTAGATGTCTTCTATATTTTTCTCAAAAATCCTGGAATTCTCATCTCTCTACGAAAAGGAGAAAAGTACCCCTTTTATAATATCTTATGAAAAACCCTAGTATGTTAGGATTAGGATTCCTATTTTAAAATAGAATTCCTCTTTTAATTTAAATATTTAAATATTTAAATTAAATACTTTCTCTCCACTTACGTAAAAGTAGAGAGAATGTGAATTAACTGCGACCACCTCAGAAAATATCACAAGCCCCCTTTTACACTTCAATATAACATACTGCGCTTTAACAAATATTATAATTATGATTTTCACCTAATACGCCGCTTTTCTTGCTTTTGGGTCCAATGATGGTGTTGTCAATTAAATGAGCTAACCCGGGATCATTTGGGAACATACAATATAGTGGCTACAATAATTAAATTTGTAATTAAACAAATATAATTATTTAATTCCAATTCTACTCTACTATAAGATTGAATCGACCTCCATAATCAGTATGCTCGAATAATAATTCGCCTGCCACATTGATTTCTTTACTTTGCATAATCCTTTATACCACATCATTAATTAAATCGATATCTCAACCGTCCAATCGATTTAATTACATCTGTTCCTTAATACTTACTTGGTGTTTTCTCTAATGATCATTTTCAACATTCTAAATATGTTGACACACTCTAAATGGAGAATTCTATGATCAAGTCAAAAACCCATCAAGAGATGTGTCGTATAAATTCTATATTGTTAATCTATAACTCCAATACTCATAATTGCCTCCACCAAGATATCTGGGAATCTTGACCACAAGTCAATGTCGTGCCATTGGAAATCGAAATGGAATAACAATTACAATCATGAAATCATAACTAACTCAAGATTAAGATTACAAAGAAAATCAATGCCTATAAGATTTAATAAGTCCGATCATTTCAAGGTTAATTAAATCTCATATGTGATCCTCGTTCAATGTAGTCAGATTTCACATCAATAAATTCATACATGATTAAGACAAACCATTCAATGAATTTATTACAGTCTATACCTAAATAAAGTGCCCAACTTTATTTATCAACTGCGAACATAATTTATTTAATCATAAGATAACTTGTATTTATGTCTTCTGTGAATCCACAACGTCATCACATAAATACATATAATATGATCAAATGAACTTTACTCAAAATATTAATGCAATTAAGATACTTGAATAAAATACCTCATTTATTTTATTAATTAGAAAAATTGTTTATTATAATTCAATAAACACATATGCTTTTAAAGAGCACATTTTCCCAACAATAAAAACATATACAAATTTTCATATCCATAATAGTTCATAATTCAAACAAACTTAGATGAGCTTGCCTCAAAGCAGTTAACCCAAAACTAAGCTCGATCTCGTCTTCACTTTGGTTTCCACCGCGACACACCCAGGGGCGTATGCAGTGCAGGACCACTGGGGCTCGAGCCCCCACTGAAAAAAAAATTCTTTTTTATTTAAAAGAAAATTTTAAATTTTAAGTAGCTTCTGTAAAAATTATTAAATAACTTTATTTTTTAAACTTTAATTTATTATTTTAATAATTATAAAGTAATAATTTAACTTAAAAAAAATAAAGCCCACAACCCAAAATATTTATAATCCCAAAATTGAACCGTCAGTGCCACACTCTAGGGATTGTCGTGAATGAAAAGAGCAAGTTGTAACTTGCAAACGGCAGTTCTGTTCTTTATTCCCAGAATCGCAGTGAAGAAAGCAAAAGGAGAAGAAGCCAAGAGGAGGGTGATTTATTAATTGTTGTGCGCTTGAGTCGGTGGGACGTGGGACCGGCTTGCCTTTACAACAATTTTGCATCAGGTAAACATGTCTTTTCGGTTTTTTTTTTAAATTAAGTTAATAATTTTGTTTTTTTTTTTCACATGTCAACACATCTTTATACAAATTATAATTATTCAAGTGACTAATTATAGTCTTAACAGTTTCTTTTTTAGTGATTTTGTTTATAACTATTAATAAAATAATTTTTCAATTGTAATTAATTTATTTTTATATAAGTACTCATACATATAATTTTGATACAAATATGAAAAAGTATTTTAAAAAAAATTAGTGATGCCGCCATTTCCGGAGAGAGATGAAAGTGTTCCAAAAAAACGAAATAAGTTTGACTTAGAATTGTCAGAACTTCATTCTAATCCTGGACAGCGACCTCCAATTTCTTCTTTCAATCCTAATGTTCGAGATGAAGCTCGTAGAGCATTTAACAAATGGGTCCTTGCCACCCTAAATTTCATAATTTTTTTAAGTCTAAATTTGGGCAACAACAGCGACGATTCAATCCTGCTTGATTCAATAAATATGAAAATTGGTTAGAATATAATATATCAAAAAATGCTACATATTGTTTATGTTGTTATCTTTTCAAACCGGAAATTGGTGAGCAAGCAAGTGGTGAGACATTTACAAAAAATGGGTTCTCAAATTGGAAAAAACCAGAAAGATTAGAAGAACATGTTGGAGGTCCTAATAGTGCTCACAACAAGGCCGTGGGTTATTGTGAAAATTTAATGAAACAAGAGCAGCATGTTCGAACATTTTTCAGCAAACATTCTGATTAAGATCGAAAAGATTATCGAACTCACCTATTTGCATCCATTGATGTTGTTCGGCTTCTTTTAGAACAAGGGCTTGCATTTCACAGTCACGATGAATCTGATAATTCAAGTAACCAAGGAAATTATCTCAAATTTTGAGATTTCTTGTCGATCACAATGAAGATATCAAAAGAATTACTTTGAAGAACGCTCCTGGAAACAACATGTTGACTGCACCTTCAATTCAAAAAGTTATTGTAAGGGCTTGTTCTATTGAAACTACTAATGCTATTATTAGAGATGTAGGTGATGCATTATTTTCTGTTTTAATTGATGAATCCCGTGATGCATCTATGAAAGAGCAGATGGCTGTTGTATTTCGATATGTAGATAAAAATGGATCTGTCATTGAGTGTTTTATAGGTCTTAAGCACGTTACTAGCACCACTGCTATCTCGCTCAAGGAAGCTCTTGATTAGCTATTTTCTAAGCATGGATTGAGTATATCTAGGCTATGCGGGCAAGGTTATGATGGGGCTAGCAACATGCAAGGCGAGTTCAATGGTCTTAGAACACTTATTATGAATGAGAATTAGTGTGCTTATTATATACATTGTTTTGCTCATCAACTACAATTTAACTATTGTGGCTGTCGCAAAGAAGCATGATCAAGTTAATTCTTTCTTCAATGTAGTTGCTAACGTTGTCAATGTTGTTGGGGCTTCATGTAAACGGCGAGATATTCTTCGAGAGAAGCAATTACTTTTAGTTGTTGAAGCATTTGAAAATGATGACTTACCGAGTGGGCAAGGCCAAAATCAAGAGATTACATTGAAACGTTTAAGTTTCAATTTTATATTTTATTATTATTTAATTTAACCCTCGGTAAATTATTTTTCTAAATCCGCCTCTAAACACACCATGGAGCCTTTTCATGTCTTCACCTCATTGATCTCGTGTAGCATCAAAAGGTTTGGTAAAATTGATAATTTTGTTGTTTAAAATGGTGAAAGGAAAGGGAGAGAAAGAGTGCGAAATAGTATGTCCTGCAATTGTTTAATGATGGTAGGACCACTAGGATCAGGATTCTTTCTCGATCTGATCTTCCTGAGTAAAAATATATGTGGTGATTAATAGTTAATAAATAAAAAAATAAAAAAGTTAAATCATATCCATACATTATCACTTAAATACACATGACATAAGATATTTAAAACCTAAAATCTTTTTTCAAGACGACCAATTTGTTCCTATAGTTGTTTAATGATGGCAGGACCACCAATTTTCATTTATTATGCATTCTATGAAACGATGTCATTTTGATTTAACAAACTTAAAGTTCCTCAAAGATTTTCGTGGTCGCACTAATTTTTTTTACAGTATTAACATTTTAATAGTAAAATAATAATAATTAAAATATTATATAATAAATTATGATTGTCAAAAATCTTTATAAGAACTGATATGTCATAAAATATTTAAATCTAATGGGTATTCGATAGTAATTTTATTCCCCAAAAGAAAGGAGCTAACCCGTTACCTTTTAATATTTATTTCTTAATACAAAAATTACAAAAACACATAATAATCCAATTTTGCTACAACACATGCATGTATCTTTTGAATTTTTTTTGTTTGTTTTGAGCAACATTAACATAAAAGTACAACATACACATGGGTCTTCCATTTTTTTGGTCAGTTACCGAAAACCGTATCTCCCTGTGCCACAAGCTTCGGCCTCAGCTTCGCCTTCCACACATTGCCATAACACCCAGCATCACCACCCTTCCTCTTGGCCTCCACCACCACCAGCTCATCCGTTAACCGGTAAACATTCACTCCCAACAGTAAATTACCATTATACCCCTCCACGCCAAGCCCCCACTCTTTCTTCTTCTTCACCTTCAGATTCTCCGCCTTGGCGAACTCCTCAAGATTCTCGATCAATTTCTGGGGAGACTTGCGAGATACGAACCGCTCCCCATCGTTCATCGAATCGTACGAGTCATCCAACAAACCGGACAAATCCAAACCAGCCGAGAACGCTATTATATCAAACGCGTTTAAATTACTACCCCGCTCCTGACCCTCATCCTTTGTCAAATCATCAACAATCGCATCGTAACAATCAGAATCGTAGAATCTCAATTCTTTCAGTCCGCCCTTTTTGAACCACGGATCATGAATAATCTGATCAACGGTGATCCTCGTCTCTGGATTTGTATCAAGAAGTCGCGTCAAAAGCCGTCTCAGATCGCTAGACATCCATTTAGGGCACCGAAATTCACCTTTATATATCTTCTTATACATGCCCATCAAATTCGGATCGTTAAACGGGAGGTAACCTGCCGTCAATACGAACAAAATGACGCCGCATGACCACACGTCAACCTTAGCTCCATCGTATCCCTTCTTAGACAAAATCTCCGGTGCCACGTAAGCAGGTGTCCCACAAAGCGTGTGCAACAGCCCGTCCGTGCGAATCTGATCCTTCACGGCGCTGAGTCCGAAATCCGAGACTTTTAAATTCCCGTTCTCGTCCAGCAAAAGGTTCTCCGGCTTCAAGTCGCGGTGGAAGACTCCGCGAGAGTGGCAATACCCGACGGCGGATATGAGTTGCTGGAAGTACTTGCGGCTAAGGTCTTCGCTGAACCGGCCTTTGGCGATCTTCGTGAAGAGCTCGCCGCCTTTGACGAACTCCATGACGCAGTAAATCTTGGACTTGGTGGCTAAGACCTCGTACAGCTTGACGATGTGAGGGTGGTTCAAATGGCGCATGATGGAGATTTCTCGCTTGATGTTGGAGACTAAATTGGAGGACATGATCTTGTTCTTGTTAATCACTTTGACTGCGACGCTGCGTCCGTTGAGGACGTCGCGCGCGTGATAGACTTTAGCAAAGGCCCCGCAGCCCAGGAGCTTGCCGAGCTCGTATTTCCCGAATAAGGCATTGGCGGCCTGGGCGCGAGGATTTTCGGAAACATTGTGTCGTTCGATCTCTGACATAACCAGAGATCGAACCTGAGGCGATGAAGATGACAAAGCTAATGAAGAATAAAAATGAACCAACTGAATCAAAGCCGCTGGGAATTTCTGATACAGGTATACGATCGAAGTTTCGGGAGTTATTGCACAATTTATTTATTCATTTGTTACAAGCCTGTGCTTGTCGTGTTCGATTGATGATATTGGTAAACAGTATCTTTTTCTTAACGCGGGGGAGAATAAAGTGTTTGGTTCTTTACATTTATTTATTTAATTAATTATGGGCTATTAAAAAGACCAGAATCGCCTTAAAATAGTAGAGATGTGCATTGGGGTTGAAGGGTGTTTTAGTCATTGTCAGAAGGGATGGGGACTTGCGTTATGCAAGTGAAAAAGTGACGTCTTTATTTAACAAAATGTCTAAGTTTTGGCACGTTGGTCTAATTATAGAGGTTGAAAAGTCAGCCACGGAAGAGATGACACGTCGGTGCCATCCGCGGTTTCAATGGCGTTTTTAGACCGTGAAAAAAAAAAAAACTAACGATAATACAAAGAAAGCTTAGACGGGTTAATAGCCAGCCCTTAAAGAAGGGTGGTACGAGTTGTACTAATATATTTCTCTGCGCCTTTTTATTAAGACGTGTAGTTGAGTGGAATTACAGGTTTTTTTTTTTTTGGTGATTTGGAGGCCAAGCCTAGCTGCTTCACTGGTTAATGAGTAGCCTTACGGTTTCGAGTCTCAAAAGCTAGTTAATAGTAAGTAAATTGCTAAAATAAAAAATATTAATAGATGGAGCTACTTAAAGGTTAGAAGCAAGTTTGTGGTGGTGGTGTTAGATAAAATTAAAAAAATAAAAAATAGTATGCCAAAATTAAAAAATAAAAAAGAGTGAAACTTCATGTTTTTTATGAAAACAAGATTTAATTGAAAAGAAAGAAGCTGAAGGGTCATAATTACATGTCAAATTACATGTCATTGCTTATAGAAATTAGTTTTTATTGAGGCATGCCTCAACAATCATCATGCTCGCCCTTATAAATATGACAAGCGGCTCATCCCACCATGTTAACTCTAAGAAAGAACAAAAAAATTTACCCAAATTATATATTAGCAATCGGATCGCCAAATATATAATAATGTTGCCAAGTTAATATACCAAATTATATATTAGCAAGCGACAGCATAAACAGTTACCCTCATTTTTTAAGATGTTAAATTCTTAATCAAAAGGATCCTTGTTCAAATTTTATGTTTCTACTTTGATATCACATTAATTTGTTTACCAAATATATGATAATGTTGCAAAGTTAATATACCAACTTTGCATCTCAACTTGCATAATTTTATTTGTCAGCTGTTAAATATCCATTTTTGTTAACATATATTCTATATTTATGATGCGAATGATATGAATGCATGCAAACCAACAGATCATTATTTAAAATACAATTTTTTTTATTTCAATTTTGCAAGTATAACATTGTTCATTGCATTTCACATACGTAATTTATATGAATGATTTTGCTGCCATCATAATGTTTCAAAATTCTTTATATATACTACCATAAATAGGATTGCAATACTTGGCGTCGATGTAAGCATCAATTGCGGCTACTCCAGGTGCCGTGTTTAAAGCGACCACTTGCGCATTTTGGTAAAGATGAGATTTGGTCATATTTTGATCGTAATAAACAAGTGTCATGTGAATGCAAATTACTAATTACTATTGAGAATTATAAGGCAAAAAATGTGAATCATATGATGCTAGCTAGAAAGAAATTTGGGAAACTAGAATGTTGCTGATGGAGAAATCCCATCAATACGTTCACTATTGCATATAATCGCATTCTTATTAATGTCTTGCAATTTACAATTTCAAAACATATTCACTTGGTTCCATAAACTTAATTTTTAAAGTTTAAACGAGTGGAAAGCTGGCTTTAAGTACAAGATTTCTTTAATTGTCCTTATCAAATTGCTTTGAAGTACAAGATTTCTTTACTTGCTTGCAAGAAAAAAGTTATTGAATGATTAACTCTATAATCGAAAATGTCAGTAAATTTTAATCCAAAGTATAGTAACCTAAGGTTTTTAGATCAAAACCATAAGACCTTTATTCCTTTTTTTTTTCCCTCTTTTTGAATAAAAGTCCCTATTGAAATGAAGGGAAGATAAAGGATCAGAGCCCTGTAACATGCACGGGCTACAAATATTTGCTGAAAACTGTATTTTAGGCATACTCCAACAATCCCCACGTAAGTTTAATTAAGCACACTCACCCACGGGGTCGATTATTTAGATCTAAGGGAAAAAGAGTGAAATTGATACTATCGTTACTTTGTTTAATTATTTTATTTATTAAAATTTTTATTGTATTAGTCAAGATAATACTATGAAATATTATCTTGTGGTGGGTTAGCTGTTTGAGTTTTAGTAGGAGTTATTACATGGGAATGGTGATTAGTTAGTTGCTTATTTTTAGAGATAGTTAGATTACAATATTAATATTTTTGTATAGATATCTCTAATTCATACGTAATTATAACTTCACTGCAACTTATCTGTGAGAGTTTCTTGATTTCTCTAATAACCATTAAGAGGTCTGAGTTTCCTTGAATTGAATTGACCCTTTTATTTTTCCTCTTTCATTTGATTTCTCCTTACAAATATTTATATTCATATAATAAAACCCTCTATTGTCTATTATTTGACTAAATTGATTGAAACCCCTAATGTTTTGAAACAATATCGAAACTCACATCAATTTTTTTTGTTGATCTTACCATTTTACCCTTAATGGTTGTTAATATTGAGAATATGAATACCTTTAATTATTTAATTAATCAAAATAATTTTTAATCATACTTAATTGAAAAATTAAATTTAAAATTATGGGGAAAAGCAAGGGAGTTGTTCATAATTTTTTTAAATAATTTTGATTTTTTTAAAAAATTATTAAAATTAAATACAAAATTAATGCAGATACAAACATATATAGATTATTTTTAATGTTCCAAATACCTCAACTTATTATTCTCCAAAAAGTAGTATAATAATTTGCATTTAATTTTTTTATTCATTCTGAAAAAAATTGGAGTTAATTAGAAAATTATGATGATTCCTTATATTTTCTAATGATTTTGCATTTAATGTTTTGATGAATTATGATAAAAAAATTAATTAATTAAATAATTGAAGATATTCATATTCCACACATCGAACAATCACCAAAGATAAAATGATAAAAGTCGCCACAAAATTTGAAACTCAGGGAGATTTTGATTAACATAGTTAAACAATAGAGAGGTTTCGCTCTTTTTTCTTTTAGAATAACCCAAAACCTAAATTAGCCACACCATCACCAATTAAGTTTTCTCACGATGGATATGTGAACGAAAGTAATTAAACTAACTAATAAGCGTCAAATAATTCATCCCTCTATTGAGCAGATATCAAGGTGGCTGAAAAGAGGAACTTTTGACAAATATAGTGTCAACCTTTATGAGAAGCAATTGTAATAATTGCATAAATCTCAACGTAGAAAGAATTACGAGTGCCTAGAGCCATCACACAAGGCATCGTAGAAAATTCCATTAAATCCTCAGGATAAACTATCACACTAAGATAAGCCAGAGTTTCCTTTGGATAAACCACATCTGTACTGATAAAAACCATAAGCAGATTATCAGCCAAACTCCTAATATTTTACATTAATGGTGCGTTTACTTTATAGAATGGAAATGTGGTGAAATGAGAATGAGCTGAAATGAAAATGAGATTTCAATATTTACTTAGCAAAAATAAATGAGAATGAGAATGTGCTAAAATGTCATTGATATGTTTACTTGGCAATATAAATGAGAATAAGAAATGAGAATGGGAATGAGAATTAATTTACCAAAATGCCCATAGTATTAAATTAGATATATGTATAAATATTATTATAAAAATGATATTAATTAAAAAAATTAATAATAATAATAAATTTTAGTAATGATAATATTAATAAAAATAATAATAACAATAATTAATAATAACTAAAATAATAAAGTTAATAAAATTTAATACTACTACTAATAATAAAATTAATTGTGATTTGAACGAGGGTAATTCGGAAAATATGAAAAAATTATGGGGATACAAAAGTCAGTTCAGGGAATGAGAATCTCCATTTTCAACCCCCCACGGGAATGAGATTTTCATTCCTTATTCTCAAATTATGTGTGCCCCACATATTTTATTCATATTCCCAAACTATATTTTGTCAAGTAAACATAGTTTCATTCTCATTCCTTCATTCTAATTCCCTGAACTCTCAAGTAAACACACCATAAATTTTATACTTTTGAAGTTGGCAAATATTTGTTTAGTTTTTATATTTTGATTTAAGTGTTCATTTATTCTCTATATTTTAAAAAAATCCCAAGAGACCGCTAATCTTAAATATGTTACACTCTTACCCTTTATTTTTCTTTGCTTTTATAATAATACCATTGCTACAATATTTTTGACGTTAATTAATTTATCTATTGAAAAAGTTAATTAACAAATTAACCAATAATTATTTGTTAGCAAATTAATCAATAAATATCAATATAAAAAAGAATTATTATTTTTCATTCCATTTCAAAAATCTTATTAACTATTAATCATAAATAAATTAGTACCAATTAACTTTAAGCAAATGTTTAATATCTTACAACGATCTTACTAATTAATTATTTATAAAAAAAATTTTACAAAATTAATCCTGAAAGAAAAAAATTAAATAATTATACTAATTTTATTTTACTTTTAAGGTTGATTTGATAAATTAAAATTATAAGGGTATTATTGTAAAAGTATAGAAAAAGTAAGGATAAGAGTGTAATATTTTTAATAACAAGGGTGTCACTAGATATTTTTTAAAAAAAATATATAGACTAAACGACTATTTAACTCAAAAAGTAGGCACTAGACAAGCTTTTGCCCTTTAAAGTTTAACCATTTACTTTCTGGGTTAGTCTGTGTTATATATAACATAACATACCATAAACTCATAAGTTGTCACACATTAAAACTCAATATTTCATATGTTTCATCTTTTTGGCTTTGGATGACAACTCAAGAATTGTTGTATGTTACATATGATGTAACATAATATGAGCCTTATTTTTTATTTATAAATTATGAACGTAATGTGTAAAGCCAATGTTTTTATATTAGTATGTTTAGTTTTAAGGAACACCAAACATGTTTCAATGCAATGGGGTGGTTTGTACTTAAGGATAGTGTCATTTGGGTCTAGTCTATATAAATTTGCTGATTTTCATGATTAAAATATATTTTTTGAGTTATTAGAATAATGTAATGCATTTTTCAAAAGAAGTGACAAATTTTACATTTTTCCTCTTCAATATTTTTGAATGTTAAAATTATAACATCATTGATATAATGAGTAATTAAAAAAAAATTACAGACAAGTTGTGTTGATACCATTCGATCAACAATAAAAATAAAGAAAGAGCTGTTGTACGCAAGGAATGAGCTTGAGAGAGCTTGATGTCCTCAAGATTACCATTGTTGAGGGTGAAGAGCTCGGTAGCTGAAATCCCACAAAACAATAACCCATCAAGGTTCATGGGGCGATGTTATTGGTGTAGACCCTCCAATGCTTAAGTCAGACTTCGAGAATGACATGATAACAAATAAATAATAAGAGAGAGAAAAGAAAGTAAGAGAAAAATTATTGGAGAATATTGTACTCATTCTCCAATATGCCTATTTCTTATGCCATATACCTATTTCCCCTATTATATATTTTTTATTGGTAGCCTCTTTACACAAGATAAATAATCAGAAGCATAATTAAGTTAGAAAAACTTATTTTTTATCTTGTAGAATTTGAGTTTGATGAGGATTAGGATTTTTATTATTTTATCCTATATAGATTGGGACGTGTTATTGAATGTAGGTCCTTGGGCTTGAGGCCCATTTGTTTATGTCATCGGGTCGAGTTTGTTAAAAATATGGGTATAAGAGGAGGTCCTTAGCTTATAATATGTTAAATTATCTTCTTATCTCTTGTTATATGTCGTGAGAACACGCCAAATGTTATGAGAAAAATCTCGAATGACATGAGAAGAAAGTAGATGACATGAGCATATTTCAAATGTCATAAGGACAACTTTGAATGTCATGAGGATATCTCCAATGTCATGAGGAGTACTCAAATGTCATGAAAACAATTTGAATTGCATGAAAACAATATGAATGACATGGGGAAATCTCGAATGTTATGAGGATAACGTGAATCTCAAAATTTCATGAGAACAACTTGAATGATATGAGAAAATCTCAAATGTCATGAGAACAACTTGAACAACGTGAGGATAATATGAAAAAATGAAGAAATCTCAAATTTGATATGTGCGAAAAATTAAATAATGCTGCAATATGGCCATAAAATTAAAATAATACCATGGTAAAGGCTATTAAATTAAGATAATGTCGCGATAAAGGACCTTAAGACAAAAATTTTACCTCAATTAGGGATTAAAAGGGACAAATAATGCGCGATAAGGGTTCTAAAAAGGACAAATAATATCAGTGAATCTTAAATATCATGAGAAAATCTTGAATGACATATGGAAAATTTGAATGTTATAAAATATAAGGTCGAGGCCTTAAGTGTCATGAGGTCGAGGCTTAAGAGCATGAGGCCAGGCTATGTGTTCTAAGATCAAGGCCTATGAGTAGGTGGCCCAGTTATGTGTGATGAGATTGAGGCTTAGAGTATGAGGGTAAGATACGTATTATGAGATAGAGGCCCAAGATTATGAGACTGAGATACGTATTACAAAGAGACTCAAAAGTATAAGATCGAGATATGTATTACAAGGTTAAAGGCCTATGAGTATGAGGCTAGTAAAGAGTTATAAGATCTTGAACCATTAGCAAAAGGATGAGCAGGATCATGTAACCAAGCATGAAGAGGAGACATTTATAGCAAAACCATAAATTAAAACAATGAAGCATAAAATTATAATCATGCGAATTTAGGGTTTTACCTTGTTGGCCACCAATGGCTGGAAATCAAGCATTGTGATCAAGGTTGAAGCCTTAGATGATGAGGAACAGTGGTAACAGTGTACAGTAATGCATGATCGATCGCGCAAATCGAGCTCTTTAGCCATTTGTGCTTCGGTGGCGGTCAGTGGCCAATTCGGTGGCTTCCGGTTGGTGGTGATTACTAGAACTTGAAGGGGCTACCGCAAAGAATAAAACCTAAATGACGAGGTGAGTTATAATTCAGGTAGATTTGCACTAGGTCGTGGCGGTAGTTTTGCGAACATTGTAGCTTTGTGTGGCCGCTTCTATACATTTTCTTACAGTAAGGAAGAAGGCATCTTGCTCAATAATTCTTGGCGGTTTTAGTAGTGGTCACTAGAGATTGAATTGGTGGTGTTGTGGCTGTCATGAATGGTGGATAGGGTTTGCTTGGATTTCGAGTGTTTGACTCTCTCCTTATGCATTACTTTTTTTTTTTTGTGGCTTTCTAACCATAGGAATATACAATTCTAATTCATGTACCTATCTCAATCGTACATTTTTAATTTTTTTTATGCTTTTTGTGTGTTCTTCATAGATGGCGTCAATTGTTGATACTAAAATTTGGATCAACAATAAGAGTAGAGTAGCAGTTATTTTAGTTGGGGAACGAGCTTAAAAGAGCTTGATATCTTTAGGATTACCATTATTGAGAGGGAAGAGCTCAGTAGTCAAAATCCTATAAAACAATAACTTATCAAAGGTCGCCATGGGTGTTATCAAAGTAGACTTACTGATACTTAAGTAAGAAATTGATAATAACACGATAACAAGTTATCAATACTTAAGTAAGAAATCAATAATGACACAATAGCAAGTTATAAAATTAAGAAACATTAGGAACATAAGTATCATTGTCCTTTGTATTTATCATACTTTTTGTTACATTTAATTTCAATGTTAAATCTTTCCCATTTCTTGTTGCATCTCAAAGTTGGTTTATAAATTTTACCAGAGAATTTAAGGTATTTGTTGAGTTGTGCCCTACATTAACTAGTAAATGAGAGTTAATTTGGTTTATAAGAAAGATAGGTCCTTCTATCCAATAAATAAATCTTTTAGATTGCATACTTAGAAATCAGCCCTCCTTAACAAATGATATCAGAGCTAGACCCTAATAGTTGCAATGTGATGGTAGAACAACTTGAGTGTGTGGCACGAAAGGATTAAGATCTGGCAGTGGTTTCATCCAAGGGGGATTGTCGAGCTATGTTCTACATTAGCTAGTAAAGAAGAGTTATTTGAGTCTATAAGTAAGATATATCCCTAGGTTAATATTTTAGGTTGCATATTTAGAGATTAGTCCCCTTTAAAAAATGGTATTAGAGCTAGACCTTAGTAACTGGAATATGATGGTGAAACAACTCAAGTGTGTCGTATAAAAAAATCAATGTCCGACAGTAATTTCCCCTAAAGGAAGATTATTGAGTTTTGTCCTACATTATCTAATAAAAGAGAACTATTTGGGCTTATAAGTAAGATAACTCTTTCCACCGAATCAGCTAAGCTTTTAAAATTAGATACTTAGAAATCCTAAACCTAAACCCTTAATGGTATGTTACTAATTGTGAATGAGAATGAGAATGAGAGAATGAGAATCATTAACTTGTTTACTTCAATAAGGAAGGGGAATGTGAACGAAATTTGAGTAGGCCCTGCAAATTTGAGATGGTGAAATAACAATTTCATTCCCAAGGAGGACGTGAGAATGAAAATGAGAACTAAATTGACATTTGTACCTTTAGTGAAAATTAAAAATTTCTTTTTATCCCATTTTAATAATAATAATAATAATTAGTAGTAGCAGCAGCAACAACAACATTAGCAATAATAAATAAGTAATAATTATAATGATTAAAATAACAATAGTAATTACTGTTATCCAAATAATTATTACTATTTATTATAATAATAATACCAATTATTATTATTATTATTATTATAACAATAATTATTATTGATAATAATAGTCACAATTATTATAATAAATAATGACAATAATTATCTAAGTTTATTTTAATAAATTGCAACAATTCATTCTAATTTTAAAAAAAATATAAACACATTAATAACAAAATAACTCATTCTAATTCTAATTCCAACAATCAAAATAAATAATTTATTCTCATTTCTGTTCTTCTTTCTAATTTCAACGTACTCTAATTTCAATATATTATAATCTTAGCTCATTCTTATTATTGATTGATAAATGTATCATAATAATATTCAACAAAAAATTGAAAAATATTTAAAAACAAAAATAAAAGAGTCTAACGGCAAATGCATGCAAATGAACGTGCAACGGGGTTTGCATCACGAGTGATGAGTCATGAACTGTTAGGTTTGATTCGATGTTAACATTAGCCACAAAAGATATTTCTGGGGATTAAAAGTAACGCCAGTTGGTGCAATCTGACTAGTGATAATAAAATATTGGACACTTGGCAATGATATAATGGTCTAGTCAGCTTATAACATATTGTCTTATAAACGCCAGTTGGTAGAATTAAACTGTCACCATAAAGTATTGGACACTTGGCAATCATCTAGCGTGCAAACATATTATTTTTGTCTTAAGAGATAATTCGTGACCGAGCTTGACTAAAATAAGTTCCGTGCCATCATTGACCTCATTTTAATTAAAAGTGTAAAATTAAATAAATTTAAGATAAAATTATAAGATAGAGGACCAGACGGACCCCGTCGCCCAAAGGAAAAAGACAAAACAACATCATTAACACGTGAAAGTAGGGGTGGGCAAAAAAACCGATTAATCAAAAATCGAACCGAACCGACTGGTTCGGTTCGGTTTTTATGCGGTTTTTTTACCTCCAAAAAACCGAATTAGTAATATAGTAAAAGAAGTATTTATATTCGGTTCGGTTTTCGGTTTTTTAAAAAAAACCAAAAAACCGAACCGAATATCAAATAAACCGAATGTCAAATAAACAAACCTAAAGTCTAAAGTCTAAACACTTCTTTTGTTCTTTAGCTGAAAACCGAACTCGTGACCTTTCAAATGAAAGACCTTCAAATTTGTAATCTCGCCCCGCCGCAACATTGTAATCTCGCCGCCGCCATCGCCGCCGGGCGTCACATTGCTCGTCCTTCACGAATTTGATTTGCCGCCGCTGCTCGTTGCAGAGTCTCCACCGCCGCTACCACCTGCTGCAACAACGCCGCCATCTCATCCTTCCGCTCTCTGTCACACCGCTATCACCTCATCACAATTGTTGCTGCAGTCACGGTGCTCTCCTGCTGCCATTATTTATCGTTGCTGTTGTGAGGTATTTCCTCTAATCCCAATCTCAGTTAACATTTTCAACTTGTAACCCTCCTTATACTTCTTTTGCTCGTTTCTTTCTTTCTATCTTCCTTTTCTTTTTTCTTTTTATTTTAAATTCACTGCAACAGACACATAAAAAGAAGTGGAATTTCTACTTTGATGATTACGCATGATAATGGTGGAATCCACCATGCTTTCGAGAGCTAAAAACTAATCATATAAAAAAAGCTTTATTGAAAAAACATAAAGAAGTTTTTATTTTATTAAAAAGAGTTGTTCCACTTTTTCAGCTTTAATAAAACAAAAGCTTTTGAGAAAGCCACGTTGAAGAAGCTTACTGAATCTGCATTTCTTTTTTCCAATGTGAATGGATTAAAAAATAGATAAATAATTAAGAAGATATAATTAGATATTCATTTATTCTATTAATTATTTCATATGATACTATCTTGATTTGATGTGCCATTGCGAAGAACAATTACAAGGGATATTCTTGAATTGTATCAGCATGAAAAAGGGTTGTTAAAAAGTGTTTTAGGTGCAAGCAAGCAGATGGTGTGTATTACCACAGATACGTGAACTTGTTATTTGAACATGTTATGTATTTTTGAACATACTTTGAGACATATTTTAATTTTTTGTTTGTTAACTTTTTATGTTTGTGGTTGATTTATTAATTTAAGGTTTTAAATTTAAAAAAGCCCAAAATAGATCTAATAGGCCCATAATCGAAATAATCGAATCGAATCGAATCGAATTATTTCAATTAATCGAGTATTTGATTATTCCGGTAATTTGATTAATCGCGATTATGATTTTAAAATAATCGTAATCGAATGATTATGAAAATTTTAACAAAAAACCGAATCGAACCGAACCGCCCACCACCCCTACGTGAAAGAGTTGATTTATAATGCTGTAAATGATGTGTCTGCTTTTTTATAAATTGTAAATATCCGGATTAAGAAAAACTCTCGCTCTTTATGTGTAGTTGTTTTTATAAGTAAGGGTATATTATTAAAGTGAAAATGTCACTAAAATATAAAAAATATTAATATTAATATATTAAAAATTAATTTTTTTTATTAATGAATTGAAATTAATATACTTTTTAAAATTTTATTAACATCCTCAATATATATATATATATATATATACTGTGTTATATCATATGTAACAAATAATAACTTTTGAGTTTTCACCTAAAATAAAAAAATATGTGAAACAATTGAATTGTTATGGGTAATTACTCATGAGTTTATTGTAACATTATATGCAACATAGTCTACTCTCTCTCTCTTCTCTCTCTCTCTCTCTCTCTATACACACACATACACACCTTTTTCTTTGGGCATTGAAAGCCCTGCTTTATTTGTTATATCGTGCAATATTTCAGTACAATTCTAAAAATGCTATTGGCACCCATCAAAGGGCCCTCTACAAACCAGTTGAGTGGAAATCTATTTTAAACGAAACGGAATGTATTTTATTTTTGTTATTAATATGATTTCAAAAATATTCCTATTTTGAATCATGCAAAATTACAAATTTATGTTTTTTCTTTTTGTACTTTTTTAGAGTGGTGATATTTGAATCCCTTATCATATTTCACTAGGCCCCACTTGTCAATTAGTCCCATTAAAAATTTTAAACTAATTTTTATCTCTTAACATACCCTACCTACTCCCAAATTTACCTTAATTATAATTTTTATCCTTTTTCCAAGCAACTACCATATAAAACTTATAAAATCTATTTAAAAAAATTCTCATAATTATTATAATCTCTCTTTTTCTTTGTAAAAGTTTTATCCATCATTATTATAACCATAAAAATGGATTTGATACTTTTTCATCATCCTCTATTTAGTACTATAAATTAATTTCTTCCATGATTACAAGAGTAGAGTATACAATATTTAAGAAGAGATAATAATTTAAAAAGGTAAAAAAAATTAGGGTTTAAGAAATTAGATTAGCTAAATTAGATATTAAATAAATGTTAATAGAAAAGTAATTAGTAAGGGTTGATGAGATATAACGAGGGGTTTAAATATCACAACTCTCAATATTTGAATATTATTGTTATGCATTAAAGTTGAAACTTAGAGATTGTGGCCCTTCCAAGCCTGCATTATCTTTGGATTGTGACTGGGCTTCCAGTCATGACCACAGTCTGAACCGGGTCTTGAAAGCCCAGCCATATTTGTTATACTTCGCAATCTTATAGTATGATTCTAAAAATGCTATTGGCACCCATCAAAAGCCCTCTACAAACACCATTTATAAAACCACCCAATTGTGTAATTCTGAAAATGTTGTCATTTCCAAATATAGCTATTTTCATTCCATAAATACCCTTAGTTTATAGTTTACACATATCCCCACAATTTTTTCGTGTAAATCATCATGCATGCCCAAACCAAACCAAATCAAAGCCTCCCATCTTGCTATTCCAGAATCTCGTTCGAATTCTAACAAAAGCTATGTTGTTACTTTCGCTGGTTTCATTTGTAAAATTTAGGATATTAATAGTCAACCACGAGGATACTAAACTAATCATACAACAATTCTATATGCAATTAGGGAAAAAAAACGGATGAAGAAAAAATTACAAATATAAAATTTATATATCTGCATGAAAATCATCTTGTTGATATACTAAAATTTATATTTTTTCAAGAACATAGGAAGAAATTTAAACATCATCTAAAGCTAAAGCATATGTTTGTATGTATGTGTGTCTATATGTACTGTTGAAAAATCAACAAAATATTAATAGAATGAAAATCTTGTTTTGAATTTTTTAATGAAAATTTTAAGAGAGCTTGCTATTTGTTATTCTGACAGTTACGGGAATTCTGAGAGTTCAAACCGTACCATTAACAAAACAAAAAAACATACTTTTGTTGATTATTGTATTCTCATGTAAATTTCAATTAGGATAAAACTGTAAATATGTTGAAGGGGTTTAATAAGGACTTTGTAGGGGTGCCAATAGATATACTCTGAGAGATAATACTACTCTAAGACTAAGAGATAATAATACATGTACAAATCAAGAGTTTGCACAAAAAGTGTCATCAATAAATTGCTTCACATCATCTCTTTCAAATTTTTAACATGTTTTACCAATATTTTCAAAGAAGACGTAAGTTTGGAGACATGATAATAATATGAGTACTATTCACACACACACACACACACACACACACCCCAATAGAAAAACATGACAAGCATCTGCAAACCCAAAGTACAACACGAATTCACAGGCAAGCAACTAATACATAACACTAGATTTTTAGTGCTCATCTCAGTTAGTGTTGATATACCTAAATCTATACATAAATAAAAGTCCTACTCGTCTTCAATACTATTAATCAATTAAGTTACAGTACCCTCTTCATAATCACCACATAACCTAGAAAATTATATAACTTAGAAGTTAAAAGTATATGTAGTAATTAATGAACAAAGTAAATGGCACCATCATCATGGCATGTACAACTTGTTGCCACACTTGCACCTCCATGCTTCCGGGTAGTACTCTGCCGTTACTGGCGTCCCTGGTGGCACCGGCACGTGAACCGGCTTGCACGGCGTGCACTTGCCGCACTTCGACGTGCAACGTGGCGGAGACGAGCCGGGTCCACTCAATAATCTCCTACTAGCAAAGTTCGCAGCAATTGCCCCGTTTTGCATCTCTATAATCCCCATGTCGTTTTCCATCACTTCTTGATCTTTTATTTTCCCAATTTCCTACAAACACATTAACCATTTACATAATAGAAAATTAGTAATAATAGCAAAAAATAATAATAATAAGATTTTTTTTAAGAAAAATAGTAGACTCCTTAATAATTAACATGGGTCCACGTTCACTGGATTCTCAAAGAATTTTGACGGGTACGTGTACATGGTTACTGTTAAGCCTCTGACACTGATGGTGCAGGTTACCGAGATCCATCGAAAAGACAATGACTGATTATAAAAACTTTATAAATTCTAATAATACATGGGGTACATGCTAACGTGCACCGTTTAATGTTTGGTGATATGTGGACCACAAACTCTCGTGCGATTTACTAATCATGACCACGATGAAGCATCAGACGGTCAGAGACCTCTCTCTCCTCATGCTGTTTTCGGGCGCATGTTAACCTGATCAATTTTATTCAACTTTGAATGATGACGATGGGGAAAGAGAATAAGTACATATTTGATAGTATTCCACAAACATGAAACGATTATGATTATATTGTAAGATCATTAATTAATTTAATTAATTAATTAAACATAATGAAAAATATTGAAGAATCATCAAGGATCCAAAATGTAATACCTGAAAAGATAAATCAGCTGACCTAAGAGAAGATTGGTACCTGATGAGACCTGTATTTAATAAATATTTGAAAGAGAAATTTCAATTAACACCTGAAATAATTACACAGATGCTTATTTTATAGAAAGAAATTTAAATAAATAAAAGGGCTCTAAGCTAAGCTAAGCAAAGCAAATGGAGAATCAATGAGTGAATAATATTGCTTACCTAAACATGTAGTTTTGAAGCTGATGGTGCTGCTGCATAAGAAGAAGAAGAAGAAGAAGAAGAAGAAGAGAGGTAGTACTAATTTGTTCATAAACCTCAACTCCATGGAAAAGCGGGGGCAAAAAGAAAAAAGCACTTTTTGAACAAGAGAATCTCAAAAGCACGTTGGAACAAAGTTAGAAAACACAAACTCTACTTCAATTTGTCACAATCCATGTAAACGCCTGATCTCCTCAAGTGGCCTACAAGCTAATAATAATATATATAATATAATATCTCATTGATAATGATAAATTTCATAAGTGGGGCTGGGCTTATTGTTATTATGATCTGATAAAAATTAAATAATAAAAATATTTTGTGTGTGTCTGTGTGTGTGTTTTTGAACTTTCGATTTTGCAGAGAGAAATAATTTAGATAGTGAATCCAGGCAGGTACTTGCTTAGCTAAAATGCTTAAATCTTAAAGCTGTAAGGGGATGGGGCATAAGAAGATGGGGATTGGGATATGGTGGTGATGGTGGGTTCCTAGTCTACTTCATAAGCTTTGCCATGTTTGGGGTGTTGGATTCTCTTGCAGCCTTTTCTTCACTGTCTTTCAACCATTCACAAACCCAGAATATATATACAGCGTGACGAAATCCTCATTTTAAGAGGGTGAGAATGTCACTCAAGTAAAAAAAAAAAGCACATTTCCCTAATGTATTGAAATTTAAAATAAAATAATACAAACTGCAATGTGCTAAAGAACAAAAAAATAGCTTTCACGGTGTTGGAATTTGTTTTTTTTTTTAATATTTTAGAGTCGTCTTCGCTTTACCAAAATTAAAATATACTCACTACAAAAGTACTATAACATTTTCTCACCTTTGCTATGTTGTGTTACCTCCTTCGCTGTTATTTTATTTTTATAACTCCTATCCCACCTCACCATCTTCCTTTTTATAACTATAAAATTATTTAATACTAAAAAATAATATAATTTGACCTGAAAGCTTAACTGATTGATGATTAAAAAACTCGATAACTCTTAATAGAAATGGGTTCTCTTTTTGTCTTAGTCAGTTAGTCATGCTTATTAAGGATTTTGTGCGTCGTTTTTACCTTAATAGTCATAAATAATTTAAACGTATTATTTTATTTTTTTCCTTTTTATCAAATATCAATTACACTCATTACCTTAATAGTCATTATCGTCGTTTCTAAACCTTGAATCATATATTCCATAAAACATTAATATTTGTGATGTTAATATTACTCAACTTGCATTTTAGGGCAAGATTTAATACTAAATGTTACGGACTTACAGTTTAAATTTGCTTATGCTAAACTTTGAAATTTTCTCCTATAATATAAACAGAAGAGAAGAAATGATTAACATAATTATAAAACTCCAACTACCAATGGGGTTCGCGAGTGACATGGAATATTTTGGTACTTGGAATTGAATCACACATATGGCACATAATTTCTGTCTTGCTAATGTCATTTGGCTCATTGTCATTGGTACACTTTTTTTTTTTTTTTTAACAACGATAGATATATCGTGGTCTGAAATTTATTGAAATAATTTAGACCAAGTTCAAGATTTCTACCTAAAAATTTAGGAGGACAATAGAGTTCTCATAAATGCGGAGACTCAACCGGTCATTGGTACAATATTTGGAGACCTTGCTATGTTACATTAGCTGTAACATACAACCACCCAAAAACTAGTTTCTTTACACCTCTAATTGTTGCTACTCAAACAATTAAGGGGCTGTAAAAAATTAGTTTTGGGTGAGCTGTAAGTTAGCAGTACCCAATATTTGGTTTTAGATACATCGTTCAAACTTCAAACTTTATTATGGGAAAAGGAAAAAGTACATAAGACTTTACTTTTTAGCTTAGGTGCTTTTGGTTAATAGGGAGACAAACCAATGAGTAATGATAGTTGTCTAGCACGTTTATAATTTCTATAGTTCAGTTTAATTTTAAAAGCATTGTATTTCAATATTAATATCACCTTTGATAAGTCGAAGAGAGTACATCACATGTATCCAAAATTCTTGAAACTCACAAAAAGCCTCAATTATATCATAGACAGATTGATTTCAAAGTTCATTTCATCTGATTGTAACTCTTCAATTTCTATACAAAATTTTTGAGGCCTACTTATTAAGCATGTTTCCAAGTGGTCTTTCTTGAATCTTCAAATCACTAGGCCAAAACTTTCAGTTTTACACAAGACTTTCAGGATCTGCCAAGTCTGCTACCCCATTTCTTTGCTAAAACTCCAATGATGGGTCAAGTCCAATAATTTCAAAGCTATTTTTTTTTGGAACAAATGTATCAAAGATAGTCACAAATTCAACCTTACATTTCGGAAGAAAAGTACATTAGAATCTCACAAAACCCAAGTGTAAAAATACTTCGATATGTAGATCGTGTACCTGCTAAGGAAATCTAATATTGTGTACTTGCTAAGGACAATCTAATACTCAACTTAGTATAGTGAAAAGAAATTTGAAAAGGCTTAGCCAAATCTAGAATTTTTTAAATAAATAGTAGCAGCTGAAATTTGACACTATTTATAGTCAGATACTTGGCAAGAATTGAGATTCTCTTGTTTATATCCAATAATTGATTATTTCTTTGGTTTGGAAGAATTAGTTGCCCGGGGAGTTTCAAATGAATCGCATGTTTTGTTGGATGAAGCTCATGATTCTTCTCTTCCATCTATTATGTTTTCTTAAGCATTTCACAAAGTTGTTCAATTAAGGATAAACTCGGTATTTTACTTGTGTTTACTTAGGCAGGATAGGTGGTTTCATGTCATTTACTTATGGAAATCAACACCTACAATTAGGGTGGGCAAAAAACTATTGCTGGTTTCAAAAATTAAAGAAAAATGATTCAAAAATAAAAAAAATGATCAGTTTATATAAAAAGGAAAATTAAAAAAATTGAAAAAACCATAAAATACAAAAGAATTTAGGGTTTAAAACAAAAAAACAAAAACGAACCAAGAACCAAGAACCAATTCAGTTCGGATTATATTTTGTGAAAAAAGGGATCAGCGCTTATTTTGATTTTGAGCTGAAATTGACCCGTGCCCACCACCACTAGGTACAATATTTGAGAAATTGAATTTTGTAATTTTTATTCAGAATACATTTGACTATATGAAAGGACCAATATTTAACGAATATAATTTCTTTTAGACAAAAACATTGAAAATATTACAAATGATTATATTTCGTATTTGTCAAATTATGTTTTTGAAAAATGCAAAACACATCATTTAGTAATTTGCCAATTTTAACACTAGTAATTTTTTGAGAACATGAATCTTCTGCTTTTAGAAATATCCTGTTTTCAAGTATAACGTTGAACACATTTTTCACTTGTTTCAATTTAAAATAAGAACAAGGTAACAAATTAACAATAATTGATCATCAAGATCTAAAAATTACAAATTCTAAAATCATAGTGTGATATACTTGATTAGCCTAACAAAATCTTGACAACTGCAAACCATTTAATTACTTAACTACACACACACACACACACACAACTACATCTGATCTTGGGTTACATTTATAGTTTGAAATACAAAAACCTATAATTTTTTAAAAATTTGCATCCTTGAAGGGGTGAAAGTATTTATCGTTCTATATAAAAGCGAAAGGTGTCCTTAACATTAAATGTTACATGTGTGTGTGTAGCATTTGCATTTAACATTAAACATACTAGTTAAAGAAAGTGATGAAGAGTACTTTGCATTTGACAATTTACATCGGGGAAATTCAAATAGCATTTGCATTCTCATATGGAATGTTGTATATTGTTGTTGATGAAATGAAGAAGAGGGTCCTCTATGCTTATCTTTTCCTTAACATGAATTCATTTTGAATTTCTACAACTGAATCAATTGATATGGACAAAAGCCAACCACTCCTCTAACAAAATCTAATAACAAAAATGCTACTTCGCTACAACAAATTTGCCCGAAATTTTTCCGAACAAGCCAAAAGCTTCCACACCCACCGTTTTGATTGAGAGGACGTTTGCTTTGCTCGGGAAAAATGTCAGAAAATTTGTAAAAAAAAAGGCAAGTTGTTTATTTGTTTTTGAAGATAAATAAATTATGTTAAAATGGTCAAAGTTGGCTAATATAATACATCAAACGCCACGTTAGACTCAAATAAAATAGGTCACATATGCCTCAAGTACAAGACTTAAAATTTTCGATAGAAGAACTTAAGGCTCAGTTTTGATTAGGACAATACTCTAAAAACAACAACAAAAATTAACCCCAGACGCTACTAATTCCTTCCTTATAACGATCTAAGTTCTAATAAGATAATGGAGAAAATTTTCGGACTTGACCTTATCCATCCATCTTAGCTGTCGTAAAGGAATTATATACCACCAATATTGACTATGTTTGTGGGGTTAATAAATCTATGAGGAGTAATGATATAGTAAGACAGTGCTCAACTTATACTGACTGATACTGTCAGGAGGTACTAGCTAATTAATCCACAAATAAATATTATTTATAAAGAGTCACATAATTTTACCACATGTCCAAGTACTAACTATTTAGTGCATATTGCTACCCATTTCTAAGGATGAGATTCTTAAATGTGTGTTAAGAAATAATATATATTTGGCATGAACTATCACAGTCTGTGCTCGTATTCTCTTGTCATGCTCATATTCTCTTGCCATTTTGTGTCCAAAATATTGAAAATGTTATTGCAAGCGTGGGGATACGAGTATGAATCGATGAAGACAGATGTTGATGTTAAGAAAAGGAAAGGTCGATGCATGATGTATGCGCGTGACTTTGTTGCTTTGCTTTTGTTCTCATCCAAAACAAGTCTAATGCCTTCGTCATTCATTTTTCAATTCATAATAATAAAGATGTGACAGACATTGATTTAAAAGTTTTATCTAATAATTTAAGAGTATTCGACAATTAAATTAAATTAAATTCATTTAAAATAACTCTAAAATTAATGTCAATAATGTAACTTGCCGAGTCGTAATCATAAATGTCTCAAAACTCAAAATTGACTCACCAAAACTTAAGGTTTGAGTTTGGGAGTGAGACAAGAATTGTGAGAGTGACATGTGCAGGCAACAAATCCACTCCTCGACAAACTACTTCCTCAATTATTTTACTTTTTTTCTCAATTATTTTACTTGACTAAAGCTGCACTGTCTTTTTTTTTTTTGGTATTACTATTATTTTGATTTGACAGATGGGACTTTTCATTTCCTTCTCTAGAAATTTATCTTCATCTGGGGTAACACATTTATAAATTTTTAAGTACTTGACAATCAGCAGAAAGTAAAATTTCAAAAACTTTAATTCAGAGCTGGCGCTGGGTTCGATTTGGTCTGGTCATACTGAACCGAATTATACTCAAAATTTATTTCAATTTTTTATTTAGCACGGTTTGACCTTAAAAACTGGTTATGTTGAAAATTAAAAATTGATTAAGTTTAAATTTGATTTAGGTTAAAACAAAATAGAATATAAAATTTTCAAAACCTAACTCAAATTGAATTTTGATTCGAAATTATAACTTAAATCCAAACTAAACTAAACAAAACCAACTTTTCAACCCATTTGAGTTGAATTCTCAAAACCGAACGAATTTATACCCGCATTAAAACCCATAAAAACCAAACCAGAACATGAAATGCACACCCCTCCTTTAATTGGTAGAAATTTTCTTTTCTTTTTCTTTTACTTTTTTAACAAGTGGGAGTCTTATGATATGTGGGGATGACAATTTTTGTTAGTTTTTTTTATAGAATGGTGGTACTTTTTTACTTTTAAAATGAAAAACATAGTTTTTTTTTTGTCCAAGATAAAAAAACAACATAATTGATGTCATTTGACATAAAATATATTACAATGAGACACCACCGATAATAGACATTTATTAATTTTCAAGAGATTTATTACTATAAACAGTTGGACATATCAATGAAACCACATTGACATGTGAGAATGAAGGCTGGTGTCCTGCATCACTCCATCAACTGTGCACATAACAACCACTACTAGAAAAATGGTCTTTACTGACACTTTGTTTGTGACACTTAATTGAAAAGTATCAGTGTTTTCATGTTTATGGGCCATTTTCCGCGTTTAACACATAAGTATCACAAAGTAATGATACTATAGTGTCTGAAATTTAGACATCAGAAATCTCTGACACTAAAGTATTAGTAATAAAAATAAAATAATTCAAATCATGTATTGGATGGAATTCGAACCGGGGACCTCAAACATCGAAGCATTTAAGTTTAAGAAAAAGACCATTGGGCTTTTTCGTGGTGACAGTAAGGTATTTTAGCGATAATATACTTTTAGTTAATATACTTTTAGTTATTAAATAATATACTTTTAGTTAGAAACGATATCGTTTCACTTAGAAAAAATAAAGATAAGTAAAAACCAAATTGAAACCTAACCCTAAGACCAAAATCGAATCTAATATTTCTCTAAGTCATTCACTCTTCGTTTCAGTCTTTACCACCGAGTCTCCTTCTCTGTCAAAGCTAAGTAAACAAAACCCTAAAATCCTATCCCACTGCTGTTTTCAGTCTTTACCACCGAGTCTCCTTACCAAGCCCAAAGCAAAGGATTCCTTTCTATCACGAGTTGGTTCTTTCTCTGTCCACTGCGAGAAATTCATTTCTAAAGGTTCCATTTAATTATTTTTATTTTTTTTAATTATTATGTTTCCAATTTACAGTGCCTATTTTCCTCATGCATGTTGTTTTGTTTCGGTTTAACTATAGAATGGGTTTTAAAATTCTTAGTTTTTTCTGTAATCTTGTTTGTTTATAATTTGGGATTTGGGATCTGGGAAAACATAACAGAGAGGTAAAGGCTGCATGAAGTTGAGTTATTGTACCAGAGCTTTTAACTAAGAGTGGTTTTATAAGTGCCTGATTCAAATCAATTTTCTTTCCTCTCTGTCATGTACACTTTAACTGGAATTTCCTGGATATAATGTCAATGCAGATTTGGGTTTTTTCCTTTTTCCCCATTTCTCGAAATTGCATTAAAATTTTGCATGATGCTTTCAATTTTGGGCCTAACCTGTTCCATTTAATTAGCGCCTGATAAAGATACATATTCAATTCGGGTCAATTCATCAATCCTTTCCCTATAATGCACTTGCTAGACTTAGTATAAATGCAATATCTCACATGCAAACTGTTCAACAACAACGAGTATTGTCCTGAAATTTTTTTTATTTATGTGATTTCCCTTGTACAGCTCTCTGACATAGTAATTAACAATATAATTAAATCTTCATTCATATATTGATGGGTAGAATAGCCTTGCCATTTTAGTGTAACAACCACATGCAGCTTGTTTGTTTTTTATTTGTTTATTTTTTTTCATGATCTTTAAATTAATAAACTTTTGAAAGGGTCTTTTTGTTTGTTTGTATAGGAAACTTTTGTCTGCATTTTAATATTGAATTATTGTCTTTCGACTAGAATGTTTAGTTTATTATTACTTTGTCTTATATCTTGCATGTTTATTTCAATTGAGTAGCTCTAATCACTTGAATTAATATGTTCAGTTCAATCTCTCGCTTTTGAAGAATCACAAAAGTTTACGGTGTAACAGCTGTCTTCATTTGGTAATTCTTTTAAATCACTCACTTTCTTTCAGTTTCTATTATCGTTGTGCTCTGAGTTTTATTTGTACTGACATGTTTTAAATATTGACATGCATGGTCTTACTGTCGTTTTTGTTGCATAGACTCTTATGGAATGAAATTGTTTGTTCTAATATGAAAATGAAATTTTAAAAAGTGTGGGTGTGGCATGTTTTGTTGGCTTGCTGAATGTGTACATGTAAGTTAGATTTGTTGGCTTAGTGAATGTGTATATGTATGCTCTGTTGGGTTGCTGAATGCTTACATATATGCTCTGGGTTCTTTGAATGCGTACATGTATTTACATGACTCTAAACAAATAGAACTTAGATTTATTTTGCAATTTGTATTTTTTTATTTAAACCTAAAAGTTTGAATTTATTTGTGCAATTTAAGTAAGCTTATTAAACTAACAACATCTAACAAATGAACAGGTAACAATATATATTATGGACAAAACTTGGATATTCTCGTGATAGATTGTCGATGAGTATAGTGATGGGGTTGATGATTTCTTGAGTTTGCCATTCTTAATTCTGAAAATAGAATGTCAATTAGATGTCCTTGTACCTCTTGTTGTAATATGGAGTTTTGACTCTGAAAAAAGTCAGCTACATCTATTTAAAAAGGTTTTCTAGAAAAATATTTAGTTTGGAATTGGCACGGTGAGGTGGATAGGAAACCTACCTCTGTAAATGCCAAGGCCAGCCACAAAATCAGCGTTTTAGATGTCCGGATTATAGTTATATAGATGACATGGTTCATAATGCTTTTGAGCATTGTGACAAAGATCCTACTTCTTTTAAGGATATGCTTGAAGATGCTGAAAAGCCCCTATATCCGGGTTCAAAACATTCAAAGTTATCGGGTCTAATGAAACTGTACAATGTAAAAGGACTTTATGGCTGGTCTGATAGTGGGGTTTCAGTTTTATTAGAAGTGCTGAATGAGATATTGCCAAATGATAATATTTTGCCTAAGTCCATGTATGAGGCCAAAAAAATAATGAAGCTATTAGGCTTGGATTATGAGAAAATACATGCATGTCGAAATGATTGCATTCTTTATAGGAATGAGTTCAAGAATCTTAGTGAATGCCCAAGGTGTGGAGCATCTAGGTGGCAAATAAGAAAAGATGGATCAAAAAAAAAATTAGAAAGGGGTCCCTAAAGGTGTTATGGTATTATCCTATAATTCCTAGGTTGAAAAGAATGTTTCAATCACCACAAACTGCTGAGAATTTAACATGGCATGAAAATAAAAGAATTAGAGATGGCAAGCTTCGCCACCCGGCAGATTCACCAGCTTGGCAGTTAATTGACAAGAAATGGCCTGATTTTGCCCAAGAGTCGAGAAATCTTCGGTTGGCTTTATCATCTGATGGGATTAACCCACATAGCACACTTAGCACTACTTATAGTTGTTGGCCTGTTACATTGATAACATATAACCTTCCTCCATGGTTGTGTATGAAGAGGAAGTTTATGATATTGGCTCTACTGATATCTGGTCCTAAACAGCCTGGAAATGACATAGATGTATACCTAGCACCATTGATTGAGGACTTAAAAACCCTATGGGATGTAGGCGTCGATGTGTTTGATGCTTATAGGAAACAAACTTTTAATTTACGAGCTGTGTTGATGTGGACGATTAGTGACTTTCCAGCTTATGGAAACCTGTCTGGGTGTACTGTTAAGGGGTACTATGGTTGTCCAGTTTGTGGGGTAAACACATGTGCATATTGGCTACCGCATAGTCGTAAAGTGTCATATATGGGTCATAGGCTGTTTATTGAAAATCCTCCTAGGCGTTTGTCTGGTACAGAGATCTTAAACTTGGTGGCTGACATTGACACCAAGTTTGGGAAAAAGGTCCAAAAAAAACGAAAACGGTGTGAGGGTGAGAGTCACAGTAAGGGTAAAGGTGAGGGTAACATTAAGGGTCAGAGTGAGGGTAATGGAAGGGGCGGGGCGAGGGTGAGGGTGAGGGTGAGGGTGAGGGTGAGGGTGAGGGTGAGGGTGATGGTGAGGGTGAGGGTGATAGTGATGTTCAAGGTGAGGGTGAGGGTAATGGGGATGTAGCTCAGTTGCTGTTCAAAAAGAGATCAATCTTCTTTGATTTAGAATATTGGGAACATTTGTTAGTTCGCCATCAACTAGATGTGATGCATATTGAGAAAAATGTATGTGAGAGCATCTATGGCACATTACTCCATCAACCGGGGAAAACAAAAGATGGAATTAATGCTAGAAAAGATCTTACACATCCAGAGCTTAGAGAGAAAATTAACAAAGCATTTATTGCATTAGCTCCTGACGAACAAAATAAAGTCCTGCCCCCTGCCCCGTATACTCTAAGTAAGAAAGAAAAAAAAATGTTCTGTGAAACCTTACAAGGTGTAAAAGTTCCTGATGGCTATTGTTCTAATTTTAGAAATCTTGTTTCAATGGATGATTGTCGTCTTCACGGGCTTAAGTCTCATGATTGTCATACCTTGATGCAACAACTACTACCATTAGCAATTCGGAATTGTTTACCTCAAAATGTCAGATCTGTCATAAATAGGTTGTGCCTCTTCTTTAATTCTTTGTGTTCTAAGGTAGTAGAGCCCGATTCTCTTGACCAATTGCAAAAGGAACATACAATCACCTTATACAATTTAGAACAAACTTTCGTTTTGCATTCTTCGATATAATGGTCCATTTAACAGTCCATCTAGTTGAAGAAGTTAGATTATGTGGCCCAGTTTACCTTCGATGGATGTATCCATTTGAGAGAGAAATGAAACCTATAAAGGGTTATGTACGCAACCGATACCGTCCTGAAGGTTGTATTGCAGAGTGCTATATTGCTGAGGAAGCACTTGAATTTTGTGCTGAATACCTTCCAAATTGTAAATCAATTGGACTACCTACTGGTTGTCTAATTGATTTTACAGTTGAAAGGCCACTCGGAGGTACAAATATTAAGGTGGTTGATGCCCTTACATTGGCGCAAGCGCACCGATGTGTTTTAGTGAACACCCCCGAGATTCAACCATACATAGAGTATGTGCCTAAAAATTTTCATCTCTTTTCGTTAAGTTTTTTTTTTCAATTTTATTAATTCATTGGTATAATTTTAGGGAGCATTTGGCCTTATTGCAATCAAAACACCCTCGTCAATTAAAAAAACCTTTATGGTTGCCAACAGAGCACTCCCGTACGTTTGCTGATTGGCTGAAACAAAAGGTTAGATTAGCTTCAAGGTCTAATTAATAAAAGTACCCAAGTAAACTTATTAAACTTTTCTCTTTCAACTAATTATTATGGTTTCATTAATTGAACAATAGGTAAGAATTGATAAAGCAAATAATGTAGCGGTTGACGAAAAAGTATGGTGGCTGGCAAACAAACCTCGCTCAAGCGTGGTTTCATATGAAGGCTACTGTATTAATGGAGTTAATTTTGCTACGAGAGATCGGGACAGCAACCGCATAACACAAAACAGTGGCGTTTATGTGGTTGCTAACACTTTACAGATTTCAAGTTCAAAAGACAAAAACCCCATTCGGGATATGCCTTTTTACGGGGTTGTCAATGAAATTTGGCAGCTTGATTATCTAGGGGTTAAGAAGGTACTTTTCAAGTGCGATTGGGTAGATGATAGAGGTTAACGTTGATGAGTTGGGGTTCACTATAGTCAATTTAGATCGGATAGGCTACAAATCATTGTTTCATTCTATTTAGGGTCATGCAAAGCAAGTGTTTTATGTGAAAGATCAGTTAGATAATAGTAAATCAGTTGTTTGTTCAGTGAGTGAAAAATGTAATTATTCAAATGAGGCCTTGTGTGATGGCATCGATGAGTATGCACCATTATCCAACAATTTTTCGAATGTAAGTTAGATTTGAGTGATGAAGAATTTATGTAAGATTAGTTGTTGGTGTTTTTAATGTAAATATTGGTGCGGAAAATGAATAATCCAACTACTATGCCTTATTACCACTACTGAACGTAAGTCCGCAACTAATTTTTTGTAATTGTTTTATTATTATATTGGGATATTATATTGGTATCTGGTGCACTAATCCACATTTATGTATTTGCAGGTTTGTTAGAGACATGGCAGCAAAAGAGGAGCCAACATATGATCCAGATCTGGAAGGAAGACCTAGACGAAACCTTACAAAGAAGAAAGACTTGCAGAGAGGAGCTAGTGACCAGACTGAGGTTATGTACAATTCCTATGGAGTTCCAGTTGGAAAAAAGAGAAACGATCTGAGGAACTACATTGGGGTGATTGTACGGGAAAGAGTTCCAATTATATATGATGATTGGAGGAAAGTGCCATTAGACATCAAGGAGACGTTATGGACTCATTTTCAGGAAAAGTTCAAGTTGAGTCTTAAGGCAAAAACCCAAGTGTTGAAGTGGATGGGAATTGCATTAAGGGGCTTTAGATGTAAGTTGGCCAATGAATATATTCTGCCCAATGCAAACAACTTGAGTTCACTGAAAAAGCCTCCTCTGAGTATGAAGGCATTAGAAAAGAGGATTGGAAGAGCTTTGTTGATAAGATTTTATCCGAAGACTTTCAGGTATGTTTAAAATTCTGTTAGTTAGATAATATTACTCAGTTCTCGTAACCATTTTAATCAATATCCACTTTGTGCAGGAAAAAAGTAAGGTAGCAAAGGAAAAAGAGCAAAGAATATGTACAATCATCACTTGGGCAAAGACAGATATCTTTGGGCTGTTGCATAAAAGAGTAAGTACAATAACCACCCTATACAAATTTATGACCATTTTAATACAAATAATCGGATGATTCATAGTAGTTTTGAATTAATTTTTACTTGAATTATTGCAGCAGCTTGGACCTCGGAGTGTCGGAGCGAGATTGACCGCAGATGAAGCACAGTTATTGGCTCACAGAAAAAAGATGGAACTTATGCACTGATGTGCAACAAGTGGCTGAAAGAATTGTAAGCTCCCACCACCACTAAAAATTACCAATGCAAATAGTTTGAAACTTATAGCCGCTTGAATTATTTTATAATCCAAGATCATGTTAATTAATACAACTACTACCATTGTTTATTTCAAAAAATGCTAGTAATGCGATGTATGTATACACTGTCATTATTTAACATATTTGTTTTCTTATTCCTAATTTTGATCAAATATTTTTATATTTATTTTGTAGAGTGAGCTAAGAAGCCAAGTTGAGCAGGGAACGTTTCAATCCCAAGGACAAAATGATATCCTAGGTGAAGCCCTTCAAAAAAAACCTAATGGAAGTCGGGTGCAAGGATTGGGTCAATTCATCACCCCATCCATGTATTTCAATGTTCCTGACCCCACGGAGTTGGCGCGAGAACGGAGAATGTATCAGGAGAGTTTTCAGTTTATGCAGGCTCAATTAGATCAAATGAATGCAAGGATAAACGCCTGCAACAACACTGAAGTTGGCGCCCAACTTTCCTAACTCCAAAGGTGGTTGCAGTGTTAAGATGGAGATAGATCGTCGATCACCCAGCAAAGTTACTCCAAAGTCAGTGACTAACAACCCCAACCCCAAAGCAACTCCAAAGTCGGTGACCAACATCCCCAAAGTTAATCCAAAGTCGCTGACCAATGCCCCACTTTTTCTCCAAAACTTGACAAAAACACCAACACACCTCCCCGCCATCCCCTCGTATGTAATCCACCCCAGAGATTGTGAAGCCATTTCAAAAATCACCCCAAGAAGATCTCCAAGATTAACTCCTGCAAAGAGAAAAGTGGCTGGCCAAAAGTCTCCTACAAATGCCGTGGAATACCTGTATGAACAAAACGAACAACAAGGGAACCCTTGTTGTAAAACCAGTGACAGCAAGGAAACTTGTTCTGAGAAAGAATACTCGTGGAGCTGTAAAAGCAAGAAAAGAGAATAAAAGTTCACAGATGAACATCTTTTCTTTAATGATTGAGAACTCCCGCCACTTGCCGGTCGATTATGATTGCACATGATCTGAAGACTTTTGGTGTCCACTGGGAGAGTAGATTGGACATGCAGATTTGCAATGAAGTCATTGAGTTTACAGAGCTCTCAAATTCTGTTTTGGAGATATGGATCAAGTAAGCCATAAAAAACTTGATTTATTTTTTTATTATGTTTTCTGATTTTGCAACCTGTCATTATATTTTTTCTTATATTCATGTCATAAATTTTTTTTTTTAATAGACACTTGTATGAGGAGATGGATAATGGCAGTGGTGTTATTCCAATTCAATTTGGATGTATAGCTAAGTTACAGTCAAGTCAAGCAAGCTACCCAAATAGGTGTTCGTATATTTCAGACCTTTTGGACAAGATTCAAATAGCCCAGATAATTGTGTTTCCATATAACCCAGGGTATAGTTTATTTATTTTTTGTCTATTTTCTTTTTTTTTTACATAAATGATTTAAATTTTCCTTGTAATCTGTTTTTTTTAATTGTTTATTTAGTGGCCATTGGGTGCTAGTAGCAATTGATATGGTGTGGCGAAAAATATATTATCTTGATCCATTAGGTGATAATCCTGATGATGAGTTGAAGCAGATGGTGAATGAGTAAGTTTAATTAGTTTACTTAATTCTTTTTTAATTTTTATGTTGTGGATTAATTTGTCTTTGATCTGTTATTTATTACTTATAGTGGGATAACAATGCATCAAGTGAAGAGTAATAAAAAAGAAGGTCATGCAAAGGGGTCTCTGCGAAGGTATTAATAAAACAAAGTTATGATTTCCATTGTTACTTCATCAGTTTATTTCAAACTAATTTTTTTCTTTTTTAGTGTCCGAAACAACCTGGAACCTTTGAATGTGGTTATTATGTGATGAAGTACATCCAGGATATTGTTCGCGATTTGTGCATTCTTGAAAACAATGTGAGTTTCTCCATAACTTTTTTAATATTTTGTCGAAGAATGCATTATGGAATGAATTTTCTTAAGAACAGTGTTTAATTGATCAATTGCCACTGTCATCGAAATAATACTTGTCAATTATGTGAATTGTGAAAATGTTTAATGGGTTAACAGTTTCTTTTTATGCTTCAAACTAGCAATATAATCATATCTTGTGCTAAGGATGAGAGGAAGTGTTGTGTATGTTTAGGATAATCACATACACTTTTTTTGCCATATTTATTATAGGTAAAAGCTATAACGCCATATATATTTTACTGCATGCATTCAACATGTTTGGAAAAATTGATGCTAATTTTTAGTGTGTTCTACTATGTATTTAAGGCACTTTAGAGTAAACCAAAATGACTGGAGTTGTTGCATGTACAAATAGAATGCATATAAATCTTAGTGTTCAGTGTTAAAGTATTATTCAGTATTGACTAGACCTGTTGCATGAATGCTCTGTTGAAGGCATATAAATCCTAGTGCTGGCTGTTAGAAGTAATATTGAGTAAAGCTTTGGTAACCGTTGTTTCTTTGTGGTGATATACAATTTATTTGCATGCTGTTTCAGTTTGATGTTAATCATAACAAACTTAAAAATATATGTATTTATTTTGTTGTTTTATTTTAGGACAGATTTTAAAATATATGAATACATTTTGTTGTTTTATTTTTGAAGTTCAAGGGTTGTGATGAGTACACTATGGACGATCTTTCGCAACTTCGCGATCAATGGGCCATGTATGTTGCAAAGTTAATTGTAGCATACAATAATCAGGTAAATATCAAAGAATTGATTTTTGTAAAAGTCCTTATTTGCTCTTTAAGCGCTTTTATTCATTTTAATTAAATACTTGGACAATAAGTGAGAAAGCAGATTTGGCTATATGTAAGTGCTTTTGACTGAATGCAACCTGAGTCTGTTTTCCAAGTCATTGTCTCAATCATTGAGTTGTTCTTTTCTTCTAAAACTAACTACGCTACAATGTTAATTCAGGTCCAAGTTATTATACACCACATTGGTGATTTATTTGACGACAATGAACTTACAGATCAACCATGTCTATCATCTATGCTTCTCCTCTCTTATTTTTAGGGATTCTCTAATATTTTTGTCCCTGTTTAGTTTATTATCATGTTTATTATCATGCCACTTAGTTTCTGTAGTAGCTAATTGATTCTATATACTACACTTATAGGTGGCAAAGGTAAAGGGCAAGGCGAAGGTGAAACAAGTAGATGCATGTATCTCCGCAAGTCAGTTGTTGTGTTCATGTAAATATTTGACATGTTTTCAAACAATATTTTAAGTTTGTAAATATTTGCATTAGTATTTTATTTCATACCTATTTAAATGTTATTAGAAATGTTATATACTTCTATTTAATTATTCAAATTCGTACTTTAGTTTAATTTAAATAGATTTTCTTTGAATACCATTATTTGATTGGCAAAACTAAAAGAACAATGAAAATTATAGAGTAACAACAATAATGTTAGCATCTTTTATTTCAAGCCATTGGCGCCAAAAAATTATGAGCGCCATAATATTAGAGATACTATAGTATTACAAATTTCTGACACTAAAGTATTAGTATCCGTTCATTCTATCATGTCATCTGCCCAGAAAAAAACAAAATATTGACGTGTAATAATTGTTAATAACACTAACACTATAGTGTCATAATATTTATGATACTATAGTGAGAGTAACTTTTAACAAGTGATCATTATCAGTAGCTACTAATACCATAGTGTCATAAATCTGGTAATACTATAGTAATAGTAATCACTGACACCAATTACAAGTGTCACTATTTTTCTGACTCCCGACATCGACACAATTAACAAGTGTCATGAAAGTAATTTCGACACTATTCTAAAGTCAAGAAAGACCATTTTTCTAGTAGTGAACGTTGTATGAACACTCATATCTTCATTTACATTACCCTCCATCACTTGATTAGGCCGTATCAACTAATTTAATTATGAAGATCATGTAAAGATTGATTTATGTACTGTCTACAATTTGCAATATATCAAATCTATACGTTTCATATCTACAGAAACAATACACAAAAATTGTAACCACTGAATGACCTAAAAGCTATCATAAATTTGTCATAGATCTAGATGGAAGAAAACATTGACATGAAATGATAAAAGCATCAAGAGAAATGCTCTCTTATGGACATAAAGATGGAAGAAGATTTGAAGAACAAGAAGGTTGAGAGAACTTGAAAGGCAATCATGCTGTTGGAGAGAAAGAAAGAAAAAAAAAAGAATCTTTTATTGGATGTATAATAATATAACTAGGAAAACTTTAGGTAGTAAAAATTTAATTTAACATATCTATCATTCGATCAATTGGAAAAGCCTAAGTAAAATGTAGAAGATTGATTTTAGCATAGTCATCACCATACTAATTGAAAAAGTCAACTATATCATAGAAGATTGATTTCAGTTTATTATATTGCGGATAATATTCTTCATCGATTGATAATAATTCTTAGACTAAAAATATATATAGGCTAGAGGTAATCATACTCTTGAGTTATTGTTTTAGTATGAATTAGGTTGTTTGTGGGATTTTATATAATATCAGAGTCTAAATTTGACACTGGATGTGTTGAGGAGCATAAGAATTCCCTTGGCTCTATAGCTGATTTTTTAGTATGAAAATTCTAAGATATTTATACTAAAATGCTAATAATATTTGTTGATATGTATCAGTTGTGCACTTTCTATTCCATGTTTTTCATTAAGTTCTAAATAATTTGTTAAATGACATATTGAGTGGTGGTTTCTTTAGGTGTTGCACCAAACCTTTGGGTATATGAAAATAAGAAAAAGCACTACTTGTAGAAGAGAAATGGAGAGAAAAAACAATGCATATGTCAGTCTATTCTACATGAACATTGAATTGAGAATTGGAAAGTCCCCTTGATTTTATTTCTTCTCTTGCAATCGGTTCATTACTAATCGTTTTTCTAAAATCAATTCTAGCATGTAGTTCCTTTGATTGGCAGTAATGTATTTATGTTGAATTGTGAACTAAAATCAAATTTTAAGAAAAAATGACAATGTCAGTTCCCGCCATTTGTGTTAGACGAGATGGTAGTTTGGTATCAGACGACTTATTGGTTCGAAGCTCAGATCACCTGTATGGCATCTAACTAATGTCATATAAGTAAAGTAAGTAAAGCGTGTGCATTGCATGTGATTCACTCTGCTATTATAAGCTCAAAGTGACAAGCCTGAATGCTAACTAACTCACGTATGGAATTCACATGCTGTGCATGTGGGCAAGGTTATAAAAATGGTTGAGAAAAGTGATAAAAAACTGGGTTTGTTGTAATAAACCCATAATGCAAGCTAGCTTTTGAACCAACTTGATGGATGCTTTTAGACTTATATGCATAGCCTTTAAAGTTGAGTTTTGTTTCATTCGATTCCTTGTAACATTTCTCGTAAGCTTATAACTAGATTTACATCAATAGAATAAGACATAGCTTTGTGTCTCAAGAGGATATATAGCCACCATGGCTAAATCTCTATAACTCTGTTTATTCCATTTCTCTTTATCTTTATCACTATTGTTTTGAATTTGTTTAGTTTTGATTGACTCGTTATCCACTCTTGATACAATTATTAGTGTGTAATAGTTAAATTGTAGGTTATAAATTAGTTAATTACTGATCTAATTCTAAAAAAATTGTTATTAGAGCTTTACATCTTTGATTCTTGTTTCAAGAATGGCTACTCAGAAGCTGGATGTGGAAAAGTTCACTGAGGAGAACAATTCTCATATGTGGAGGCTCAAGATGAGGGCATTTCTGGTTCATTATTAGGGTATTGAAGAAGTATTGGGGGAAAGTCAAAGCTCCAAGAAACTGAGCAAGATTGAAGATGATGATCTTCAAGATACTATGGCCAAAGCATACAGCACTATAATTCTAAAGTCTTGGTGATGGATTTCCAAAAGAGATGGGAGATCAGACTACAACTACTAGTCTTTAGAAAAAATGAAAGATTTGTACACAAAGAAGTCTCTTATAAAAAGGCTAATGCAAATAAAAAACTATACATCCTCTAAATGGAAGAAGAAAACTTTCTATCTACTTATATTAATGAATTTAACAAGATTATCTTAGATATGAAAGATATGATTGTTAGGATTGAAGATGAGAATAAAGCTATCATTCTGTCGTCTTCATTACATCCCTCTTATGAACTTTTTGTTGATAATTTACTATATAGAAGATAATATTTGACAATGAAAAATGTCAAAGAATCTTTAAGCTCAAAGAAAACTTCAAAGACACCCAAAACAAAAGACGATGAGGGACTGATAGTAAAAGAAGATGAAAAAAAGAGATGGTTGGAGAGGAAAGAATAAAGGAAAATCCAAGTCCAAGAATAAGAATTTACAGTACTTTTAGTGCCATCGAGAAAAATACTTCAAAAGGTACTTCCCTAAAAGAAAGTACAAGGTTAAGGAGTCAAAAGAGAGAAGTGGTGATTCTCTGCTATTTTTGATGAACAAAAAGAAGGATATGACTCGGTTGGAGTTCTGTGTCCTCTTGTAACTAAATTGAAGGTAAATGAGTTTTTAATTCTAGTTGTATTTACCATATATGCCCAAACAGACATTTGTTTACTAGTTGTCACATATGATGGTGGTAAGGTTATTGGTCTTGGCTCTATAAAGCTAAAAATGTCTAATGGTACAATTAGAGAGTTATATGATGTGAGACATGTACCTAAGCTTAAAAGGAACTTAATCTCTTTAAGTATGCTAGATAAGGGATGATATAATATTAGAGTTGAATCTAATGTCTTGAAGGTCATTAAAAGGTTTACGGTGTTGATGAAAAGTTACATGTCAAATGGCTTAAATGTGTTATAAGGTAAAACCATAATTGGTGATGTCAATGTTGTTATGAATCAGATTAAACATTGTTGTAGCATTTGTGGTTGGGACACATGAGTGAAAAAGGGGCAAAAAGAACTAGAAAAACAAGGAGCTTTAAGGTAATGATAAGATAAGTGCTTTAAAGTTTTGTGAAGAATGTGCCCTAAAGAAGTCCTTAAGAACCAAATTTAAGACTACAATGCATTTTATATTACATTTATAGTGATTTTAAGGTCCTTTATAGATAAAGTCTTTAGATGGAGCTAAGTATTTTCTATCCTTGATTAGTGGTTTCTCTAAGATGGTTTGAATTTATCCATTGAGGAGTGAAGACTAGGCCTTTGATAGTTTTAAGAACTAGAAAATCTTAATTGAAACATGAACTAATAGAAAAGTTAAAAGGCTTAGAACTGGTGATGGTTTAGAGTTTTGTAACAAGTAATTTGATAATCTTTATGTTCAAGGCATCTTTAGACATAAGACAATCGATATACAACTTAGCATATTTAAAATAATTACCTACGCAGTGATATTTGAAATTTGACAACCATATGCAGAAACTGGATTTCTAAAGGTGTAGTTATGGTTATTATGTATACTTGAAAGGTTAATGAAGATGATATGATCTATCTCATTCTATATATTGATGACGTGCTTTTAGCATGTAGAGACATGAATTAGATAGAGTTATTGAAGCTGCTGACTAAAGAATGAGTTTAATATGAAAGACCTTTGTTCAACAAAGAAAATATTGAGAATAGAGTTAGTTAAGAATAGAAAAGCTATGACTTTATATTTTCTCTTAAGAGAGTTATATCATTAAAGTCTTGGAGAGATTTGGGATGTTGAAAAGCAAGTAAGTGCGGACGTCATTGGCATTACATTTCATTTTGTCAAGCCAATAGTATCCAATTACTAATCTTGAGCTATTTTAAATTTCAAAAGTGCCATATGCAAGTGCTGATGGTTTCCTAATTTATGCAATGGTGTTAATTAGGTCAAACATCTCACATGTTGTTAATGCTATCAGTAGATTATGGCTAATCTCGCAAGGAGCATTGAAGGGTGCAAAGAGCATTAAAGGATTGTAAAATGGATATTTTGGTATCTAAGAGGAACTTTTAGCTATAGTTTAGTGTATGAAGGTGAAAGGAAAAATGACAAGTTAGTTGTAGGATATATTATTTCAGATTATACTAAAGATCTTGATAATAGAAAGTCCCTTGCAGTTATTTGTTTACTATAAAAACTGCATTTGTCGATTGAAAACAAGCACCGCAAGGTATTGTGGTCTTGTTAATAACAAAGGTTGAGTACACGATTCTTTGCAGAGGCTTTTAAAGAAGCAATATGGTTGAAAAGTATGTTGAAAGAATTGGGATATTATCAATCGTCAGAATAGTCTACCGTGATAGCCAAAATGCTACCCGCCTTAGCAAGAAATCGATTCACCATGAGAAGACTAAACATATTGATATCAAGCTCTATTTTATCGAGACTTGAAGTCTCTAAGGGCATTGTTTAGTCAAGAAAGATTCATACCAATGATAACAAAGTCGATATGTTGACTAAATCTACTCTTAATTCCGAGTTTGAACTTTACTTAGACTTAGTGGTATCTGCAGAAGATGAGGTTATGGATAAATGATAAGAAGAAGCTATAAGAATGCATGTATTTAGGCTAAAGATGGAAATTGTTAAAGTATGAACCAGAATCGAATTCAAGTACAAACAACATAATCACTCACCGCATGTGTTGGACGAGAAGGTGGTTTAGTATTAGACAACTAGTCGGTTTAAATCTCGATCACATGTATAACATCTAATTAATGTCATATGAGTAAAGTAAAGTAAGAAAGCGTGTGTATTGCAAATGATTCACTCAGCTATTATAAGCTCAAAATGATAAGCTTAAATCTCATTTAACTCACTTATGGAATTCATGTGTTGTACATGTGGGCAAGGCTGTTGAAAATGGTCAAAAGAAGTGGTAAAAATCTAGGTTTGTTGTAATAAACCCATGTTGCAAGTCTGGCTTTTGAACAACTTGATGGATGCTTCTAGACTTGTATATATAGCCTTTAAGGCTAAATTTTGATTCATTCGATTCCTTGTAACTTTCTCTGTAAGTTTGTAACTTGATTTGCATCAATGGAAGAAGTCATAACTCTTTTTATTAGGAGGACGTAGGCCATAATAGCTAAACCTCTATAATTTTGTTTGTTATGTTTCTCTTCTTCTTTATCACTATTGTTTTGAATTTGTTTAGCTTTGACTAACTCTTTTCTTGGCACAACTATCAATGCGTGATGGTTAAATTCTAGGTTATAGATTAGCTAATTGCTGTTAAATTCTAATTGCTTTGATCTAATTCGAACAACTTGTTTATCGTTGACGGAGTTGACACTTGACTAACTCGTTTGGGTTGTAACAAAATTTCTATTTGAATTTTGATTTTAATGTCTATTTATGGTTATATACTTCTATTGAAAGAAGTTTTAAAAACTTGAAAATGCACTAGAGAACTCAAATAATCTTTGGTTATATGTTATTCTTTCACTGCATTAAATACTGAGAAATAACAAACTATTACACAAATTAGTAAAAGGCAACACTTTACAGCATTAACTTTTTAAAGGAATATTTTACTAATTTCGATGACTTCCCTAAGTTTGTTGACTTATAAAATAATTTTGCAGTTAATGAAAAACTCCTAAAATAAAAAAATTTATACAAATCAATGCCATGTGAATTTAGAATTTTATGCTACTCTTGGTGCAAAATAGTATATCATTGCCACTTAAATTTACAATGTTAATTAAATAATAATATTGTCCTTACAATTTATCTATTGCACGATCAATTGTAAATTGATAGAAATGTAATAAATTTTTATTTGTAAAAAGTTAATGTAGTGAGGTGTTACCTTTTAATAATTTGTATAGTGGTTTGTTATTTCACAATACTTGGTATACTGAATGGATATTAACCGAATAATTTTCTTTCAAACATTTAAAATTAATAAGAAAGCCATTTTTGTAAAAATAAATTCAGAAATTTCTCTTGATAAAAAATAATTTATGATTCCATTTGCAATACAAAGAAAAGCAATGTTACAATATTTCAAGAACAACCAATTTATGGGACCATGTAAGCCGGTGTGTATAATAAGTCTTTAGCAAGGACACCTTCATCTTAACATTAATATATTTGTATGTGTATTAATAATATTGGCAGATTGCTACTCCTGGATTCTTATAAAAATTTCCAAGCTTGGCAGTACATTTTTGTATAGCTTGTTCCATTCAAAATTTAAAACGTGTAACAATAATCTGGGAAACAGGGGTCAATTCAAATTATAGGACCACTTAATTGTGCCAATTACACTCTCAACAGCAGGCTATGTAATAAGTTTTGGATTGCCATATACGCATGATGATTCAAGCAAAGATTATGACAATATTAAAAGATGCCGTATACACATTATTATGATATGCACAATATGTTACAAATTTTCTTGCAAATTAAGGTTCCTATTGCTGTCAATAATTATCCACTGTGTACATATAGTATATTACCCTAGCTTTTATGTATTTATACGATACATGCATGTATGCCAAAATTTATTAATTATTGAAGGAAGCATATACGTACTTTTGTTATCAATGGCCCTATCGTCTTCGATGGCTTATGACTGGCTTCATCTATGAATTATTGAATTATGAACTGTTTATGGCCCTTTGAAGAATATAATTTACGGGGGCATGGATGGGCTGCAACTCTTCACGTGCTCAAGGTTTTTCTTCGCAATTTCAGCTGAAGCATCATAGCCATAGCACGTATATTTTCCATTATAATTATTATTTACATAATTCCATACAGACAGATTTTCAATGATCCATGTGCACTTGCTGACTTGATTATGCCTCTTTCTTTTTCTTTCTATAAATGTTTTTTTAATTTCATTTTTATAATTTTAATTTGAATATATATTTTTTCAAAATAAGCAACTGAATCTGTAAGGGGAAAATAATATTTTCACATAGACTCTTTAAAGAATTCTCACAAAGATAACCGAAAAGTAATGAATGACAAAAATTTAAAAAATTAGTTATGTAGAGCAATTGTTAAATTTTTTTGGTGTTGACGTGAAAAAATTTAAAAGGTCAGGTGGAATTCAAAATATTCTTAGAATTTCTCGATGGCTGAATAAAGATTCATTCAGTGAGGTGGTGTATGTAGGGGTGGGCAAATCAGGTTTCGGTTCGGGTTGTTCGGGTTTCGGTTTGGGTTACAACCCATTCGGTTTGTAGAATTCAACTCAATTGGGTTGGAATAGTAAACCCGAACCGAACCCGAACCGAACCCGAACCGAATTTAATTTGGTTCGGTTTGGTTTGGGTTAAAATTTCGGGTTATGCAAGTTTGCAGATACCAAATGCATACTGTAAAAAATCACCTCACACAAAGCAAAAACTTAGAATTAATTTGCAGACCCAATACTCAATCTATGAATTTGCAACTACTACTCCAAACACAAATTGAACAAGTAATCATATGCTTCCGCCACATAATTCTAACTCAATTACTCAAATCGATGAACCATAACAATTGTTCCATTTTTCCAAATAAGCAATCATCAAGAAACTAACAAACACATAGAAATAGAAACCCAGAATCCCATTCCAATCCTCAAACTTACCATACGCCCATTTTTAATTAAAAATTGAAACTTTGATTTAAATTGAACAATTATTAATTAATTAAAAAAATCCAATTTAATTAAAATCAACAGCCATGAGTAAGCCGAGTAAGCCAGCAGCAGCAAGTCAGCAAGACAGCAACAAAGTACAAACCCACTCCAAAATCCAAAAATCGATATTGAGCATGTGACAGCCTTCGATCGAGGGGAAGCTACAGCGTCGGCAAAGCGGGACCGTGTGGGGGCTGAGTGAGACGCGAGGTGAACGCACGGCGCGGCGAGGTGAACGCACGTCTGTTGGAGCTGGACGGCTGCGGGCAGTGGGCTTTCAGTTCCGGCTGCTGTCTTCGTGGGCCACGAGAGTGAGAGTTGAGAAGTGAGACTGAGCCTAGGCTTGCTGGTTGCTACTGGATGCTGGTAATGAGACCGACCGACACTGTGATTGTGAGAAGCGAGAAGAGGGATCGAGACGGAGTCAGAGAGGAAAGCTGGAAAGGTCTCAAGAGAGTGGCACTGTGGTCTGTGGCAGCATTTTTAATTTTAAAAGCTAAAACAAAAAAAAAAAAAGGTTCAACCCGATCAGGTTTACAATTCGGTTCGGGTTCAACCCGAACGGGTTAAAGATTTGAATCCGTTCGGATTTCACAAGTTAACCCAAACCGAACCGAACCCGAAATAAATTTCGGGTTCGGTTCGGTTCGGGTTAACCCGATCCGAACGCCCACCCCTAGGTGTATGTTAGCATGTATAAATATAAATGTTGATTTTGATGATAACAAACCACAAGTTTTGGTTAAACAAAGATTTATGTATTGTGCTTTTATAATAAGAAATTGATTTTATGCAGTTAAGTTATTTTTCAAGTCGTGGACTAAAATGAAAGAATTTTACAATCTTTGATTTTAATAAATATTGTTTTGAATTTTGATTTAGACCTATTTGAAAATATTTAAATATTTTAGGCGATTCAATAATTTCATATAGTTTGGGCGATATCATAATCAGCATAAAGTTTTGGGATTAACAAAGTATTATTTAGAATTCAAATTGGACATATTTAAAAATTTTATAACGTTTTAGGCCATAATATAGTTATATAAAGTTTTGGGGTCAAATTATAATTTTAAAAATAGTTATCAGAAGAAGCGATTCTTGAAGAAACTACTAACGGATGTGACAAGCGGCTAATTGGATTTTGGTCGAACATAAACATGCTTGGTCCTGATTTCAAAAGCGACTATCCTGATTTCGTAAATGCATACCAAATGTCTTCAAATTCAAATTTTTGCTATAATGGTAACATAAAAGCGTCTAACCTGGATTCCATAAACTAGTGGCAGTTCTGCTATCAACAAAATGTGCATAACGGCTAGTTTTGAGGTCAAACTATAAAAACTCAAATCCAATTTATTTTCAAGTTCTCTAGCAAACAAAATTAAAAAGCACACAACATATATTAAGCTCTCATTTCACAAATCAAAAACATTAAATCATTTTTTTCTTCAATTTGTATATCTACTCTTTAAGAGAATCTTTGATTGTAATCTTCCTTTCTTCTTCTTAATTGTGAGTATTTGAGTGTGTGAGATAATTAAGTGAAGAGATTAAGAGATAATCTCTTCGTTGTAAAGGTTTGTTTCGTTGTAAAACTTTATCGACACCTCTAAGTTAATCAGTAAGTATTTGAAGCCTAGAAAGACTTGAATAGTGAAATCCTTGCCTTAAATCGCTTGGAGATTGGACGTGGCGGGGATTGTCGAACCACGTAAAAAGTTGTGTGTTGGTTCTTCTTTTTTTCCTTACTCATTTATTATTGTACTTTTATTGAACTTATTGCTTTCAAATTTATTAAAGTATTAAATTATATTGTTGTGTGATTTTGTTAGGATAAGTTTTAAAATATGAATTCACCCCCTTGGGTTGCACAACTTATATTTCAAGATAGAGATAATTTCTATTTACAAATTTTTAAAAATTTTTCTTTTTAATTTGAATATATAACAATATTTATAATGAGCAAAAGTTGGCTCTTGATTAAATTTTGTGAGTTTGTTTATAAGGTATCGTAATTTCAAATTTTCTAATTAAGGTCTTTTGAACAACTTGCTCTCTTCTAAGCATTGTTTCGTGTATGTTGGAAAAGAGATTACAAAGAGAATACAATGCCACACTTTCTTTGATACTTTTCTTTTGGTCTATCAAAAGAGACAATATGATTAACACTAGAAAGTTTAAATTTAACATCTTTTTCACTTACAGTGTTGATTAATGTGTTCAAATAAATTATTTTGATACTTCCCTAATATAATTTTCAGTGTTGATTAATGTGTTCAAAACTTATAAATTATCTTTATATTCTCCTAATATAATTTTATGTTAAATTAAATTGTAATATATTAATTTTATCTTAATATTATATTATAGATATATTTCAAGAATAAAGATAAAATCGAATCCAAAAGCTGAAGGTAAACAAGATGGATTGCATTTAAAATAAAAAAATAAAATAAATAAATTAAATTAAAAAAGAAGTGGAGCCACTTTGCCAAGATAAGTGGCAGGCTGCCACTTTCTTATCTTTTGCATTATTAAAAAAATATAATAAAAGAGATTGCTTTCAAAATGTTTTTTTCACCTTCCTGGGAACTCTTTTTCTCTAAAAAAAAGAGAACCTAGGAATGGTCGCTTAAAGGGGATCGTCATGGTCCATTATGTCGCTCACAACTTGAGTGCTTTGGGTGCTAGTCTTTAATCAAAACAGCGGTAGGTGGGTGTTGGTGTGGTAATAGATCTCAGGAAAAAGAAAGCTTACAGGATTGAGGATGGATACCGAAGAATTAATATGCAAGTGCAAGGCTATAACCTTAAAAGAAGAAAAGATGGACAAGATTAGCTTTATTGGGAATATGAGGAGGAAAAGGGGAAAAACTTGCTGCTCATTACCTTATTGGGAAGATTTTTTTGTCACGAGAAGTGAACACAGAAGGGTTGAGAACAATAATGCAGCAAGTATGGAAGTCAGTACGAGAAACTAAAGTGGAAAGCCTGGGAGACAACATATTTGTGTTCAAATTCCCCTTTGAAACTGAAAAGAAAAGAGCCTTGTATGGTGGACCTTGGCACTTTGACAAAGCCTTGATGGTACTTACAGAACCAAGCGGGGTGGGGGACATTAAACATAAATCTTTCCAGTACACATCCTTTTGGGTCCAGTTATATAATGTTCCACTAATGTGCATGGAAAAAGATACGATTCAAGAAATGGGGAAGAAAATTGGAAAAGTAGAGGAAGTGGAAACTGATGAGTCAGAGGAGTGTATTGGGCAATTTATCCAAGTCCGTATATCAGTGGATATTACACAACCCCTCAAAAAGGTTCTGCTATTGGAAGTGGAGAAAGGAGAAGAAATTTCGATACCAGTGCTATACGAAAAGCTGCCTGAATTTTACTTTTGTTGCGGAATCATTGGTCACCAATATAGAATATGCCAGAGTTACAAAGGGCAGCCAAAGGATCAATTGGCCTTTGGAACTTGGATGAAGGCGTTAACAAGAGCTGAGAAAGCAAAGCAGAATAGAAACCGAGACCGATGGAACAAGGAAGCAAGTCAACCAAACCAAGACTACCAGTATCAACCTCAACACAAACAGAACCCGATTAACTTGAATGCGGAAGGTGGATCCGGGTCAAACCCTGACAGCCTAGAAAAAGCTAAAGCACCAATGAGAAACGTGAATGTTGAAGGAGTCGTTGAGGGCTCATTAATGCGAAGAGATGCAGGAGATATTCAGCAAAATTCAGAGGACAGAATGCAGAACAGGACAGCTGACAGAGGACTGGTTTCTGGGGGAAGTGAGCACAAGAGTGGAAATGTTTGTAAGGTGGGAATCTGAGGAAGCAATCAAAAATGGGGGTGCTATTAACTGGGCCAAATAATGAGAGAGATGAAGAAATGGGCCAACAAGTTTTAAACAAAGAAGATGGAGTGAGTGGGCTGAAAAAAACGATAAAAGCTAAGGGCAGAAAATGGAAATTACAAGCGAGAGTTGGGACAAAAAGAAGTGAGGGAGAAACTAGGCCAATTTCTTTAAAAAGGCCTGCTGAAGGAACAATGATCTTAAGCCCACAAAGTAAGAAGGTGAGAACAGGAAGTCCAAGTGATACGAGGGGGAAGCAAATTCAAGTTTCATCACCATTGGCAGAATTGAAGCTAGTATGGGAAGATGTAGCACACAAGGCTATGGAGGTTCAAACGGCTAGTTCGTATAAGTGATCGACGGAGGCTGAAGACCAGCCCCGCCGACAGCCATGAAGATTATTAGCTGGAACGTTCGAGGTTTGGGGAATCCTTGAATGTGCCTGGCCTTTAAAAAAATTCTCCACCTGCATAGACCTCAATTAATTTTCCTTTGTGAGACCAAGTTGAGCTCTAGGCCGGTTAATAATGTGTGTAGGAAGTTAGGTATTGAAAATTGTTTAGCGGTGGATTCAAAAGGAAAAGTGGAGGCTTAGCCATGCTGTGGAGTTTAGAGATTACGGTCCAAATAACATCATACAACAACCACCATATAGATGTTGAAATTCAGAATGCAAATGGACGGAGCTGGAGATGCACAGGCATATACGGTCATCCTGAAGCCAACCAAAAGAAGCATACCTAGACTCTATTAAGAAGGCTGGCAGATATGGTGGTAAGCCCTTGGCTTTGCTTTGGAGATTTTAATGAGATTTTGAATTTAAATGAGAAAATGGGGGGCTTAGACAGAAATGCTAGGATGGTTGCCGATTTTAGAGAATCTATTAAAGATTGTAAGCTAGAGGATGTAGGCTGCAGAGGACACCCTTTTACTTGGTCGAACAGACGTTTTGGACCCTATTACATAGAGGATAGATTAGATAGATTCATGTGCAACTAGGACTAGTAGGCTGAATTTTACGATTGGCCAGCTACAAATCTCCTACACTGGGAGTCAGACCATTGTCCAATCATGATGGTGGTTCAAAATAGGCAGAGAAGTTTGAATTATGAAGAGAGAAACTTTAATAGAATCCACTATGAGGATATGTGGAGTTCATATGATGAGTGCAAAAATATTGTAAAGAGAGAATGGCTTAATTGGAGAGATGGAAGTAAAGACAACCCTGTTCAGGAGTTTACAAGGGTTTCTAAAAGTTCTATGGCTCATCTGAAGCTTTGGAGCAAGGAAGCTTTCGGAAGCAGGGAAAAAAAGCTAAAGAGCCTAATGAAGAAGCTGGAAAGAGCAAAGTAAGGAAATCTCCAGAATGATTATGGGGATGATGTAAGAAGTATTGAGCAGCAAATTCAAGACTTGTTGATTGATGAAGAGGTGTATTGGAAACAAAGATCTAGGGCTGATTGGCTAAAAGAACAAAGCTTCAGCAAGAAAGAGGAAAAACAAAATTGAAGATGTGGAAGATAATAGCGGGCGATGGAAAGAAGATAATGAAGAAGTGGAAAGAAGATTTTGTCAATATTTTCAAGACCTCTTCACTACTTCTAACCCAAGTCAAGATAAAATTGATGCAGCCCTTCAAGGAATGTCTCCAAAGATTAATTCAGAATTGAACAGCCAATTAGATCAGCCTTTTTCAGAGGAAGAAATCACAGCAGCCCTGTTTCAAATGTGCCCAACAAAAGCTTCAGGACCAGACGAATTACCAGCTATATTCTTTTAAAAGCATTGGGATGCAACCCGAAATGAGTTATAAAGACATGTCTGCATGTTCTCAATGATCGAGGTACATCAGCCCCCTTGAATCACACATATATTGCTCTAATTCCTAAAGTTTTTAAGCCTAGGAAAACTATTGAATTTAAACCTATTAGCCTATGTAATGTTATTTATAGAATCATAGCTAAGACCATAGCTAATAGGCTGAAACAAATCCTTCCCCAAATTATCTCCCCGAGTCAAAGTGCATTCATACCTAATCAGTTAATCACTGATAACGTTATCCTTGGATATGAATATTTGCATAAAATCAGATTTAGCAAGGGGAAGAAAAATGGGTGGGTTGCTTTAAAACTTGATATAAGTAAGGCTTATGATAGAGTGGAATGAAATTTTTTGAAGCAAGCTATGGAGAAGCTAGGCTTTTCAGAGAAATGGGTGGACTTGATTACGAACTGTGTCACCACTCCCACATTCTCTATTCTTATAAATGGGATTGTAAAAGGTCTAATTCAACCCCAAAGAGGCCTTCGACAGGGATGTCTGTTATCACCATATTTGTTCATCATATGTGCAGAAGTGCTCTCAAATCTTTTATTGCAGGGAGAGCGACAAAGATTGATTCATGGGCTGAAATTTTCTAGAGACATCATTATTTCCCACCTCTTTTTTGCTGATGATAGTCTTGTTTTCACAAGGGCCAATACTGAAGAGTGCAAGCATTTAAAGTCAATTTTTGATTACTATACTTCTGTGTCAGACCAGGTTTTTAAATATGAAAAATCATCAATGTTCCTTAGTGGTCAGATTCAGGGAGGACAAATCACAACAATACAGAATATTTTTTATCTTACTGTGGTGTCTAAGCATGAGAAATACGTGGGCTTGCCTTCAATGATAGGAAGGAAAAGAACAAGTTTCTTTAACGAGATTAAACTCAAAGTCTTGAGTAAGATATCAAGTTGGCAGCAAAAATTTTTTTCTAGTGGAGGCAAGGAAATCCTGATAAAAGTAGTAGCTCAGGCTGTCCCTGCATACACAATGAGTGTTTTTAAAATTCCAGTAGGGCTGTGCAATGAAATCTAGAGAGGCATAGCAAGATTTTGGTGGGGCTCGAAGGAAGATAAAAAAGGAATGCACTGGACAAAATGGGAGAAGATGAGCTATGCTAAGCACAGAGGAGGAATGGGATTTAGGGACATATCTAGTTTTAACCAGCCTTGGTTGCAAAGTAAGGTTGGAGGCTGATTCAGTATCCTGACTCCCTGGTAGCAAGAGTGCTGAAAGCAAAGTATTTTAAGAACTCTCATTTTCTCGAGGCCAAGACAGGATCCAACTCTTCTTTTGTTTGGAAAAACATTTTATAGGGTAGACAGGTTCTTAAAAGAGGCATCAGATGGAGAGTTGGAAGTGGAGACAAAATTAAAATCCACTCCAGTAATTGGCAAGCATTTTAAACCAATAGTGAGATCAACGCTACCAACTGACACTAGAGTTTCTGAGCTGATTGGTCCAAACCACAGGTGGAATGAAGCTTTAGTTCAGCAAAATTTTACCGCAGATGATGCTGAAACTATTATGAGTATTCCTTTGCCTAGTGAGCCTAAAGAAGATGAGATGCTGTGGCACTATGATAAGAAGGGGAATTATTCCGTGAAAAGTCATTACTAATTAGCCCTTAAGATCAAATTTCCCGACAAGCCCTGCTGTTCAAGCTCTGACCCCCAAGGTTGGCAAACAATATGGAAGCTGGGGATTCCTGAAAAGGTGAAAATTTTCTTATGGAGATCTGCAAAAAACTTGCTGCCAACTATGGAAAATTTATGGAAAAGAAAGGTGGTGCAAGAGCCTATCTGTCAAATTTGTAAGAAGGAGCTGGAAAATATTCCCCATGCTCTGTTGGACTGCAAACTTGCCAAGAAAATGTGGAGGCACACCCATATTGCGGCAGAAGTTCAAAATGAAGCCAGACAGGATTTGTTGAGTATGCTGCAAAGCTTGACAAAAAAGCTAACAACCAAGGAGGTTGAGCTGGTATCCTTTGTGTGGTGGGGGGTGTGGAATGTAAGGAACAAAGTTTTTTATGAAAGGAAAAGGCAAGATCCTGCCATATCAATAGCTAAGGTTACTGCAGTCATAGAAGCTTATCAGAGAGTTAGAGAGCTTGAGCAGCAACAATTTAATCAAAGAGAGCCAAGAGAAAGTCATCAATGGGAACCTCCCCTGAAGGGTGGCATAAAATCAATATGGACGCAGCTGTTGACAAAAATCAGCAAATTGCAGGTCTTGGGGTTATTATTAAAGACTCATATCAGAAGATTGTAGCAGCAGCTGTCAGGTGTATAAAACTCTATGGGGACACCTCTTTTGCAGAAGCTGAGGCAGCCAAATGGGGATTATACGTAGCTCAAGTTGCCAGACTTTCATCAGTAATTATTGAATCCGATTGCTTAGAGGTGGTTGAGCTAATTAATAATAGGAAAAGCAGCAGGACTGAAATATGCTGGCCTATTTATGATATTATCAGCAGCAGCAGGCAAGATTTCCAAGTGGTTAAATGTCAGCATGTTTTTCGAGCTTGTAATACTATTGTTCATAGCTTAGCTAAAAGAGCGATAAGATATGGTAAAACCAATATTTGGCTGGAAAACTTTCCAGATGTTGTTCTCTTTTAATTTCGGTTGAATGGTAGAAAGTTTCTTCTTTCTTTCAAAAAATAAAAAAAAAATTGAATAACAATAAAATAAAGAGAAGGAAGAGTTGCCTGCCACCTATAAAAGGAGGAAGGCACGAAGAAAGAAGGACATAGAAAAAAGAGAGAAAAAGAAGAGACACGACAAAGAAGTATAGAAGGGAGGTGCATGAAGGTATTAACTAACAAAAACTTCTATTTTCTTTTGTATTTATCCTTCTTTTAATTTATTTCGAAAGTTTGAATTTTAATTCATAATTAAATTTAGTTTTATCTTCAATCTTAGCTACTTTAATTTTCATATGTGTAATTTAATTTTAACAATAATTTTTATTTTAATTATGTTTAGCTAAATAATAATAGGTAAGGTAAGTTGAAACTCTTAGTAGAAAAATATGATTCAATCAAATTCTATTTTTAATTATATAAATTAAATTATTTTTATTTGATTTTATCCATATTTTATATTTTGAGATTTTGACTCATTGTAGACAAATAAGGGAGTTTGAAGTAATAAACTCTTAATATCTTATTATAAAATATGATAAAATAGTATTTTGAGTTATTGTAGACAAATTAAATTTTAGCACACTAAGTATTTAATCCATAGTAAAATTAATAGAATAATAATAATAATTTATACAAATAATCTTTTGGACAATAAACAAAATTAAAAGCAAAGAATCTATTAAATTATATCTAGTACTAAAAGTGGATCTATAACTCAAACTAATTTATTTTCATAATTTCACTTAAATTAAATAGCATGCATTTAAATTATATTTTTAGCTCTTAGATAGTTTAAAGGTAATTAACAAGTTAAATATTTTTCTTGTGAATCGACACTGGACTCATCGAATTATATTATAACTAGACACTCTTGTTCTTGAGAGTAATCAACACTTTTGAATCGTGTCAAGTTTTTGGCGCTGTTGCCAAGAAAAGATACTTATTTTGTTATTTTTTCTCATTTATTATTTTTTCTTTTTATTTCTTCCTTTGTCATTTCTTCGTTTGGATCGCATAATTTTATTTTGTTTTATTTGATAAAATTTTAGTTAAATCCCTTCTTTCTCTTGAAATGTTAGTATTATCCATTAAACTTGTAAAAATTTTCAATTTGACCTAAATGCGCTTGCAAATCAGTCCTTGAACTAAATTGGAACTTGGATATTTGGATTATAACTTATTTATTGAACTTTTGGACTTGAGGACTAAATGAATTTTGACTTTTAGACTCTGTGGATATAATGAACATTAAGTTAGACTTAAAAAATGATTTGAACTAATCACTTAATTAACTGGTAATTTTTAAAATTTAAGAAAAAAAGAGAGAGTCCGCATCTTGAGGTAAGTATTCTCTTTCTTTCTTTTTTCTTTGGATTTCTGTAATTTAATTTTTATATTTTTCTTAGTAATTTTTTTGAATTTATTTTATTTTATTAATTTATATGGCCGGTTCAGCTACCTAAATTGTTTATATAACTAGTTCAATAATATCGCCTGAATTGTTAATATTTCATTTATTTCTTTTTTTATGTTTAAGTACTTTGTTCATATGGCCATTTAACCACCTATCTAGTTATTTTAATTTTAGTTAATTAATTTTCAGTTTGTTTATTTTTATTTCGTATTTTTTATTTTTGTACATTCATATTACTCACCTATTTAATTTTAGTTTGCTTTTATTTTTTAATTTGTATAATTTTCATTTATTTTTCATACATTATATATATATATATATATATATATATATATATATATATATATATATATAAATCGAAGTTCTGATTAGGTTTTATAGGCATTAGCTGCCATGGTCATTTGTTGTAATAATCCTAAGATATTGTATTCGGACATTCCATCTAAATTCCACTTATAGATCAAGATGCATTATAACGGGATTGATTTAATGCACTTGGTCTATTATCTATGGTTAGATCTGGTGGACTTTTAGTAGTTGGGAGTGCTAATTCCCAATGAATTTTATTGACTTTTGAAGTTGGTTCTTCTTTAAAAGCGTCTATATCTGAAGAGGCTATAGAGGATTGATCCTGTTCTAGTCTTTGCAATCTGTTTGATTGAGCACTATCAGGTGCAATCTGGACTTTGGAAATGGGAGTAGAAGATGATGCATCTTTAGAAAATTGAGTAGGAGAGGATGCTTCTATTCTATCAAGTTGTTCAAAGATCCACCTCTTAGGAGTTTATCTATTGACCATGGAGAACCACCTATTAGGATTAGATAGAACTATTGAATCTGAGCATCCACCTCTTAGGATCTAGGACGATAGTGGTATCAAAGCCAACACAGATTCTTTACCTATTGGTATCAGAGTCACGGGGAAGATAGTGTAATATTGTTGTAAAGAATCTGTGTTGTCTGAATTTTGAAATTGTCTTCTTTGTGTGTGTTGAATTTTTACTGGTAGTAAGTCCCGTTTTAGGAACGAGATCCGTTTAGGGCAGTAAAACCATACCTGTAGGCATCCACATAGGATTCGATTAAAGAATTTTAACAACATGGACTCTCTACTCCATAGAACATCATCTTTCTCTAGCTCTTCTTCCGAGAAGACTAGTGTATCAAAGAACATAGTAAATTCAGAAGAATTTATTATTGATGATTTTAATAAAGCAATTGATAATTGGGATTTACCGAAAGTTTCTAAAGACAAAATCTATAAAATGAAAAAACTTAATTTTTTAAAGACTGATTGTGTAATAAAGACAGAAGAAAGAGATATAACCCTTTCAAAGCCATTTGAGACAATCCATCATTTCTTGAAAAGTCATTAAAAAAGCTAAAAGAAAAGAATTTTAATTATGTCCACATAGGTTTAATCCAAGTAGGTATAAAACCCTTAACTAAAGAAGGATTAAATACTTCAATTCTTGCTGTCCTCAGGGATGGGAGGTTCATCTCCTTTGATGATTCCTTACTCAGTAGTATTGAATCTAGTCTCTGTAAAGGACAAATTTCTTTTGATTATTATCCAAACATAACGGTTTCATTAAAAGATAAAAATATTTTGAAAAGCACGATTTTACTGAGATCAAAACTCATAACTATCACATGTTAGAAGGATCATTCGGTTGCATTAATTTTCAAAATATCATATAAAGCCATGATCTCAGGCGTTTAATACGCAACATAAATTCCAGTCAAAAAGAGATGAGACCCTTCTCTTGCAGATGACCTTTCCAAAGCAAACACTTTTATTCCAAAACCCCTTCTCTTGCATGACCTTTCCACTATCGTCCTAGATTCTTTTTCAATTAAATGTAAGTATTTAATTTGTAATTTATTTTAAAGAAATTAAAGTCTGTAATTAATTTTAATTTTCCGCAATTTATTTTTTAAAGCAATTTAATTTTATGCAATTTATTTTAAAGTCTTATGCATGTTCGGGGATCTGATCTTCCATATCAGATCTGCTCATAAAACCTGTACATTCCTCAGAAGCAAAGAGACCGGATCTCTGTCTTCTGTTGTATCTTCTCTTCTTCCCCCATTCAATCTAAATATTAGTTCTGGGATCCAGATCTAATATTTCTGTTTGAGCCTTGTGGTAAAAAAGATTGATAAAGCCCTAATAAAATTATTGATTGAAAATAATTAAAGAAAGGTATATAGGCTGGAAACCAGAACGTGCGAGATAAGGGCAAATCTGTTCTAAGTCAGATTAACGCTCTGAGAAATTATCTCAAAGGCAGATTAAGTTCTGTATCGATCTGGATGGACAACGCCACGTACCTCAACTTGGTAAATTTATTTTCCAGTTTTGGTTGTTGATTATTTTGCTTGTTTAAAGTCTGTATTGTATAGATTTGATTAACAATTTGGTAAAACCTTTTTTTTTTTTTTGAAATTGCTGTTAAAATCAACCAATCTTTAATTTTTCTGAAACCACTATCGTCCTAGATCCTTTTCCTATTGGTATCAGAGCCAATGGGAAGATAGTGTAATATCGTTGTAAAGAATCTGTGTTGTCTGATTTCTAAAATTGTTTTCTTTGTGTGTGTTGAATTTTTACTGGTAGTAAGTCCCGTTTTAGGACAGAGATCCGTTTAGGGCAGTAAAACCATACCTGTAGACATCCATATAGGATTCGATTAAAGATTCTTAACAACATGGACTCTCTACTAGGAATGGCAAAATGTCGGGTCGGGCTCGGGCTTAGCCAAGCCCTACCCGACCCTAACAAAAAAAATTTGAAGCCCGACCCTAAAAAAGCCCTAACACTATTTAGTTAGGGTCGGGCCGAGCCCCACCTGTCGGGCCAACATCGGGTCGGGCCCAACCCGACCCTACCGAAATAATTAACCCCACAATTCAATTCTCATTTCCCACCACTAGTTCAACCAATTCGGCAATTAGTCAACCATTTCAAACACAATTCAATTCCACTTTCCACAACCATTTCAACCAATTCCACAACTATTTCAACCCCACACACAAATTAATTCTAAAATCCAACATGAAAAACACACAATGCAATTAAATTAAAAACACACAATGTAATTCCACAATCATTTTAACCATACACAATTCAATTCAACAATCCAACATAAAAAATAAAAAATAAAAAACTCATGTCTTGTATAAATAAAAACACAATGCAATTAAATTAAAAACACACAATGTAATTCCACAACTATTTTAGTCATACACAATTCAATTCAACAACCCAACATAAAAAATAAAAAATAAAAAAACTCATGTCTTATACAAATAAAAACACAATGCAATTAAATTAAAAATACACAATGTGTGATGTTGTAAGGATGTGTTGTGTGCGTGTGTTAACTTGTGTTAATTTTTTTTTTTCAAATAGGGTCGGGTCGGGTCGGGTCAGCATTAAGCCCGACCCTGACCCTAAATTTGTTCGGGCCTTAAAATTTTGGCCCTAGCCCGACCCTAAAGTTAAAAATTCGGGCCAAAGCCCTAAAAATTAGGGTCGGGTCAATCGGGCCAAAAATAGGGTCGGGCTAAATTGCCAAGCCTACTCTCTACTGCATAGAACATCATCTTTCTCTAGCTCTTCTTCCGAGAAGACTAGTGTATCAAAGAACATAGTGAATTCAGAAGAATTCATTATTGAAGATTTTAATAAAGCAATTGATAATTGGGATTTACCAAAAGTTTCTAAAGACAAAATCTATAAAATGAAAAAACTTGATTTTTTAAAGACTGATTGTGTAATAAAGACAGAAGAAAGAGATATCACACTCTCAAAGCCATTTGAAACAATTCATCTGTTTACTGAAAAGTCATTAAAAAAGCTAAAAGAAAAGAATTTTAATTATGTCCACATAGGTTTAATCCAAGTAGGCATAAAACCCTTAACTAAAGAAGGATTAAATACTTGATTCTTCTTCCTCAGGGATGGGAGGTTCATCTCCTTTGATGATTCCTTACTCAGTAGTATTGAATCTAGTCTCTGTAAAGGACCAATTTCTTTTGACTGTTATCCAAACATAACGGTTTCATTAAAAGATAAAAATATTTTGAAAAGCATGATTTTACAGATCAAAACTCATAACTATCACATGTTAGAAGGATCTATTCTGGTTGCATTAATTTTCAAAATATCATGCAAAGCCATGATTTCAGCGTTTAATACACAACATAAATTCCAGTCAAAAAGAGATGAGACCCTTCTCTTGCAGACTGACCTTTCCAAAGCAAACACTGTTATTCCAAAACCCATTCAATGGAAAGATGTCAACCTTCCCGATGAATGGATTCTTGAAGGAGCCACTGCTCCGACAATACCAAAACATCTTGAGCCAAATACAGAGTTACAAAATGTGACTCAGTATTCAGATGGTAAAGTCAAACTTTCATTTAGGAGATCTACATTTACTAGATTCTCCGATAAAGATTCTAATGCTAGTGTTTCCTCACTAGAAAGAAAATTTACAAAAATTCCTTCAGTTATAAATCTTCCTTTCCAACCTGTAAAGAGTCAGCCTAGGTTTTCCACATCGGACATACCTAGTTCTTCTATACATTCTGTTGACTATACCACTAGTGTACCTCACCCAATTTACACTAGTCGTCAACAGGAACAAAGCGAGAAGAAAAGAACCTTCTCCTCCAACTTCTCCTACATTTTCTGCGATTCTGAAAAAATGTAATAAATGTTCTTGAAAAAGAATTTGAACTAGATAAAACCCTTTTGCATAAAGACTTTTATTCGATAATAATAAAAAAAAAAGACTTTGGTTTTTTAAACACTTCTTAAACCAAAGAAAGAAATTCAAGAAATTTATTATGAATTTATAAATACTCATAAAGTACACATCATGTTTTTGATTGGTTTGAAATTCATGTATCCGAAAACAACATTTCTTATCCTTTTAAAGAATCAAATCCAATCACAATTCGTAAAAAATCATCAATGGAATCTATCGAATCTTGATAGAACTATTGAATCTGAGCATCCACCTCTTAGGAGTTTATCTATTGACCATGGAGAACCACCTATTAGGATTAAAGCCTCACCTTATAAAATTCATAAAGACCCAGAAACGGATTTAGATAGCATTATTCAACAGAATAATTTCTGTAATGCAAATCTAAATACAATAGGAAAGCAGTTGATTAGGATAGAAGACCAAATCCAAAAATCAGCCATAACTGTTTCTCCTGTTTCATCAAAGCCAGTCATAACAAAATCGGATTCAGATAAAAAGCTCAAAGAACCTATTTTCAAACCTTTTCAGGTTTCGAAACATAGTCAGAAGCTTGTTCAAGAATCGAAATCAGATTTTGCTAAAGCTATTAAAGAACAACTTGATAGGATAGAAGCATCCTCTCCTACTCAATTTTCTAAAGATGCATCCTCTTCTACTCCTATTTCCAAAGTCCAGATTGTACCTGATAGTGCTCAATCAAGCAGGATTGCAGTACTAGAACAGGATCAATCCTCTATAGCCTCTTCAAATATAGACGCTTTTAAAGAAGAACCAACTTCAAAAGTCAATAAAATTCATTGGGAATTAGCACTCCCAACCACTAAAAGTTTACCAGATCTAACCATAGATAATAAACCAAGTGTATTAAATCAATCCCGTTATAATGCATCTTCAGTCTATGAGTGGAATTTAGATGGAATGTCTGAATACAATATCTTAGGATTATTACAACAAATGACCATGGCAGCTAATGCCTATAAAACCCAATCAGGAACTTCTGACAAAGCCATTGCAGAAATCCTTATGCAGGTTTCTTGGTCAACTAAAAAGTTGGTGGGATCATCTTCTCACTAATCAGCAACAATTAGATATCCTAAATTCTATTCAAACAGATGAGGACGGAATCCCCATTCTGGATGAAACCAATAGTCCAATTCAAGATGCTGTTACTACCTTAATTTTGACTATATCACTCTATTTTATAAGTGACCCTTCTCATCTCAGAGATAAAAATGCTGAGCTTCTACATAATTTGAGATGTAGAAAACTTAGTGAATTCCAAAATTATAAAACCACTTTCTTTACCAGACTTTTCCTTAGGGATGACGCAAATCATATAACTTGGAAGGAAAAATTCCTTGCAGGTTTACCAACCCTATTAGGAGAAAAGGTTAGAAATTCCATTAAAGCCTTATATGATAACCGTATTCCGTATGATGAGCTCACCTATGGTGAACTTGTCAGTTTTGTTAATAAAGAAGGTTTAAAGATTTGTCAAGATTTGAAATTACAGAAAGTCTAAGCAAGAATTAGGAAGTTTCTGTAAACAATTCAACTATGACCCCTTTAAAACTTCTACTTCCAAAGATTGTAATGGTAAGTGTTCTACGAAACCTTACAAAAGACATTACAAGTCTAAAAAATATAGAAAACCTTTCCAGGAATCTAGAGAATCCTTTTATAAGAAATCTTCGAAGCATTATAAAAACGTTTCTCTAAAAAGAAAGAATTCAAACCCAAACAAAAAGCCCATTTTAATTACAAAGAAGCCACATGTTTTAAATGTGGAATGAAAGACCACACTGCAAAGTTTTGCAGAATGAACAGAAAGCTTCACGAGCTTGGCTTTGATGAAGAAACATTTTCAAAAATAGCCTCTTTAATGATAGAGTCTTCAGACTCTGAGTCTTCAATGTCGGGAGATAATGAATCCTTACAGTTGACGAGTTAGTTGACTCGATTCTCAGAATCGATTCCAAAGAATGATTCTGACTCAAGCCAATCAGAATCTTACTTAAAGAAAATCAATGTTTTAACTAAAGATCAAGAAACTTTTCTTGAATTAGTTAAACACATTTCTGATCCTACCTTGCAAAAAGAATATCTTGATAAACTTTTAAAAACTTTAGAGGTAAGAGATAAACCAGAAAGTTCAAAAATTCCAATAATAAAGAAAAACACTTATGATTTGACTCAAATCTTGGATAAAAAGAAAACAAAAAAGAAAACAGTTCCTAACATCCAAGATCTTCAAAAGGAAATTAAAGAAATTAAACTCGAAATTAAAGAGTTAAAAGAAAAACAAAAGAGTGATTCATAAACTATTCAACTTCTATTACAAAAACAATTAGAAGAAAATTCTGATAAAGAATCAAGTTCAGATGGCGAAAAAGAAATTGATTTACAACTTGAAAACATTGAATCAGTACCCAATGATTTTCTTTTTGTTTTAAATCAAATTACCACAAGAAAATATTTAATAAAGATTACCTTAGTCTTTTCCAAAGAACTTGAAATTGATACCATTGCCTTATTTGACACTCAAAAGCCGATTTAAATTGTATTAAAGAAATTTTTGTTCCGGATAAATTTAAAGAAAAACAAGAGAAAAACTTTCTGCGCCAATAATTCAAAATTAAACATCCATTCTAAAGTAGAAGCATCTCATTATTAACAAAGTGGTTTCGAATTAAAACTACTTTTTTCCTAACAAATGACATTCATCATGTTGTTATATTGGGAACACCTTTTATAAATCTTATAACTCCTTATACTGTAAATTATAATGGTATATCTTTTAAAGCGGGAAAAACCAAATTAAAATTTCTTTTTATAGAAAAGCCTAAAACAAGAAACTTAAATATTATAAAAGCCAATTCTGTTCACCAAAACCAAATAAATGTCTTGCTAAAATCAAAACAGGCTAATCTAACCTGTTTACAAAAGGATTTAAATCTACAAAGAATAGAAAATCAATTAAAGAATGATTTTATACAAAGAAAAATTTCTGAATTTAAAGCATTAATTGAAAAAGAAATATGTGCTGATTTACCAACTGCCTTTTGGAACAGAAAACAACATTTGGTAGATTTGCCATATGAGAATTCTTTTGATGAAAAACAAATACCCACTAAAGCTCGCCCTATTCAAATGAATATGGAATTAGAAAAACATTGTAAAGAAGAAATTAAAGATTTGGAGAACAAAGGACTTATTGTTAAATCAAGGTCCCCATGGTCTTGTGCCGCTTTTTATGTCAATAAAAATTCTGAAATAGAAAGAGGAACACCAAGACTAGTAATAAATTACAAACCCCTCAATAAAGCATTAAAATGGATTAGGTATCCCATACCTAATAAAAAAGATTTACTCCAAAAACTCCACTCTGCATTCATATTTTCAAAATTTGACATGAAGTCAGGATTCTGGCAAATTCAAATTCATCCTAAAGACCGTTACAAAACTGCTTTCACTGTTCCATTCGGCCAATATGAATGGACAGTAATGCCCTTTGGTTTGAAAAATGCACCTTCAGAATTTCAAAGAATTATGAATGACATTTATAATCCTTTCACTGAATTTTGCATTGTTTATATTGATGATGTATTGATTTTTTCCCAATCAATAGATCAACATTTTAAGCATTTAAAGACTTTTTATTTTGCAACTAGAAAAGCAGGCCTAGCCATTTCTAGTTCAAAAATTTCCCTATTCCAAACTAAAATCCGATTTCTTGGCCATTATATATCAAAGGGAACTATCACTCCTATTGAAAGATCCCTTGCTTTCACAGATAAATTTCCTGATAAAATTCTTGACAAAACTCAATTACAAAGATTTTTAGGAAGTTTAAATTATGTTCTTGATTTCTGCCCTAATATCAACAGAATAGCAAAGCCATTACATGATAGGTTAAAAAAGAACCATGTTGCATGGTCAGACAATCATACTGAAGTTATAAAACAGATAAAAAGCATCGTTAAAGATATTCCATGTTTGTTCCTCGCCAATCCCATGTTACCTAAAATTGTTGAGACTGATGCATCAGATTTAGGTCACGGTGGTATACTAAAGCAAGTAGATAACAATAAAGAACAAGTAGTACAATATGTTTCTGCTCATTGGAATGAATGTCAGAAAAACTATTCTACTATTAAAAAAGAGATTTTATCTATTGTTCTATGCATTTCAAAATTTCAAAGTGATTTATTAAATCAAAAATTTTTACTTAGAATTGATTGTAAAGCAGCAAAACATGTCTTGGAAAAAGATGTTCAAAATATTGCTTCAAAACAAATTTTTGCTAGATGGCAAGCTATTTTGAGTATTTTTTATTTTGATATTGAATTTATTAAAGGCGATACAAATTCACTCCCTGATTTTCTAACCAGAGAGTTTCTTCAAAACAGATAATGCCTCCCAAAAAGACAAAAGATAAAGGGAAAGGGATCCTCAAAGACCTTGTGTCCCAGACACCTTCCAAAGCCTCTTCTCCCCCTAAAGAAAAATTATTATCATCAGCCATGCCGATCAGATCTTGGATCGACACGATTGAAGATGATGAATCAAGAGTTAAAGCCCTTGCCTCTCAGGATCAGGTAAATGAATGGGTAAAATCCATTTCTAATTCCCCTGATTTTTTACTTGCTCTACAAAGTTTTTCACAAAGCCAAATTTCTCCAAAAGAAAGACCTTTTTCTAAAGAAGTTACTACAAAACCCTCTTCTCAAAAAGTTGTTCTTTCTGGTGAAAGTTCATCTTCCCAGATTGTTCTTTCACAATCAAAGCTTTTAAAGAAAACCTCGGATTGGTTTGATAAAACCTACTTCCAAAACATTTTGACTGTGGAAGAAGGATTTTACCATTCTAACCCATTTCAAACAATTTCAAAATTTTTCCCCCCTGGATGATTTTTTAAACCATGGGATTTAACAAAGCCTCAAGCCTACTATGAATCCATTCTTGAAGCCACTGAGTCAAGAAATTTAAACATTTCTTTCTCAGTGAAACCCATAAAGAACCTGCTTACTCTACTGCTACTATTTTAAATGTCTTGAGCCCAAAGCAGTGGAATGACCATCTCCACAATAAAAAAAGATTCCAAGCCAATTTTCAAATGTGTCTGCCACATTGTTTGACTTATTCCTACTGGGATTATCAACAAGCCTGGTTTAACACATTCTTTATTCAAAACCCAAAAAAATCCCACTCATGGTTATTTTTCTTTAATTCCAAAATAACCGTGCAAAGCCTTCCAAATTGGTTCCAACAAAGGTGGAACTATTTTGGCCCAATACTGATATCCTAACTCCAAATGCCATCCAATGTTTAAACCTGTTTAAAGCCCATTCTGACCTTTCCGAGTCCGAGAAAAGATTCCCCCATTTTCTCTGTTTTTGTACAAATTTCTTCCTACCTTGGGTATGGATGTGGAACCTCAGATACCACACTCATGATTCCCAATTAATCCTTCAAAGAACTTTCAAAGTTAAATGGTGGAACAAATTTGATGAACAAACTAAATTGACCACAAACCTAATCCAAAACTGGCTCTCTGCCAAAGGTCTCCTTGTCCCAACTATTAAAGATGTTAGAGCCCAAGGAACCTTCCTCACCCAAAAGTCCAAAGCCCAATCTCTTCTTGCAGGTGCCAAAACAGAAGAAGAGTATTTCAAAGTCATGGAGCAGCTTCTTGCCTCCCGGTCCGAACCATCTATACAAAGCTCAACTGATGATGAAGAATCTGAACCGATCATCTCTCTTGGAGACGACAATGAAGATGACTACTTCGGATTATTGCCTCCTATAAAGCAATGTAAATAAGTTATTTACTTAAAAAAAAAGTTAATTTCTTTATGTTTGTAATTTTCTGCATCGGGTGGTCCTCTGGACACAAGTCAGGGCGCACATGTCTCTTCACCCGATTTTATATTTTGTATTTTGTATCTTGTATTTTGTATTTACTCCGTATAAAACCACAAAAAACGACGTATAGAGCAACAAATGCCAATTTCCGAGTTTCTTGTGCACTTAAAACTCCGCTACAAAGGAATGCAGTTTAAAAGCTACGGACCCTTCTGATTTAAAGCTACAGTTTCAAAATTTTTGTATATAAGAATGGCCGAAGACTTAGACTCGGCATTCCTTTCCTTCCTCCTCTCTCTCTTCATTTCTCTCTCTCTCTTTTCTCTCAAAACTCTCCCTCTCTCTCTCTCAAGGAAATCTGGAGAAAGACTTGAAGGAGATCTAATAGTCTTCGGGCTAAGGATTAATTTCAAAACCCTGTCTTTCTAATTTTCCTTTTCTAAAATTTCTCTTTCTAAAGCTTTCAATTAAATGTAAGCATTTAATTTGTAATTTATTTTAAAGAAATTAAAGTCTGTAATTAATTTTAATTTTCCGCAGTTTACTTTAAAGCAATTTATTTTAAAGCAATTTATTTTAAAGTCTTATGCATGATCTGCAGTCTGATCTTTCATATCAGATCTGCTCATAAAATCTGTACATTCCTTAGAAGCATAGAGACCGAATCTCTATCTTCTGTTGTATCTTCTCTTCTCCCCCCATTCCATCTAAATATTAGTTCTGGGATCCAGATCTAATATTTCTGTTTGAGCCTTGTGGTAAAAAAGATTGATAAAGCCCTAATAAAATTGTTGATTGAAAATAATTAAAGAAAGGTATATAGGCTGGAAACCAGAATGTGCGAGATAAGGGCAAATCTGTTCTAAGTCAGATTAATGCTCTGAGAATTTATCTCAAAGGCATATTAAGTTCTCAGTATCGATCGGATGGACAACGCCACGTACCTCAACTTGGTAAATTTATTTTCCAGTTTTGGTTGTTTATTATTTTGCTTGTTTAAAGTCTGTATTGTATAGATTTGATTAACAATTTGGTAAAACCTTTTTTTTTTTGAAATTGCTGTTAAAATCAACCAATCTTTAAATTTTCAAACCACTATCGTCCTAGATTCTTACAACACTTAAATTTTTGCATACTACTTTAGGATACCATTGATTGGGGATACCAACATCTTTTTCCTATTGGTATCATACCACTATATTCCAAAATTATAAAACCACTTTCTTTACCAAACTTTTCCTTAGGGATGACGCAAATCATATAACTTGGAAGGAAAAATTCCTAATATTTAGATTGAATATTAGATCTGGGATCCAGATCTCATTACCATTGATTGTAATGGTAAGTCTTTGGAATGGGGGATACCTTTAATTCAAAATACTAAAGCAAGATGATGTTCTATGGAGGGATTAGGTATCCCATACCTAATAAAAGGTATCCCCTTGGCTCGATACCTAATTTTTTTTTTTGGGTTTGAATTCTTTCTTTTTAGAGAAACGTTTTTTATAAGGCTTCGAAGGTTTCTTATAAAAGGATTCTCTAGATTCCTGGAAAGGTTTTCTATATTTTTTAGACTTGTAATGTTTTTGTAAGGTTTCGTAGAACACTTACCATTACAATCTTTGGAAGTAGAAGTTTTAAAGGGGTCATAGTTGAATTGTTTACAGAAACTTCCTAATTCTTGCTTAGACTTTCTAAGCTCCCATTTAAGTCGTTTCTGTAATTTCAAATCTTGACAAATCTTTAAACCTTCTTTATTAACAAAACTGACAAGTTCACCATAGGTGAGCTCATCATACGGAATACGGTTATATATATATATATATTCATTTGTTGTGTATCATCTAATTTCACTCACATCATCAACATTGAATGAAATGTTGCTTTCGAACTTCAAGTGGTAGGTTAATTTGTAGATTTAATACCAACACTAATTATGGAAGAGATCCAAGAAGAAAACCTTTTGAACCAATTTAATTCTCAAATTGATTAAGGAGACAACCATTCTCAATATGATGCACATGATCAGAATTAACTAAAAACTTTGAGAGACTACATGAATCCGACTAGAAATGAAGCACCCTTGTGAATACTATTTCCTCTAGAAGCATCTCGATTCAACTTCAAACCAGGTATTCTTCAAATTTCACCAATATTTCATTGGTTAGAATCCTAGAATCCATATTTGCATTTAAGAGATTTTGAGGAAATTTGTAATACATACACAGACCATAATTGTAGCATGAATATAATTTGATTATAGCTTTTTCCTTTTTTTTATTGACAGATAAATTTAAAACTTGGCTATAAAACCTCACATTAGGATCAATAATAAATTAGAATAACATGTAAGAACAATTTTTGAAAAATTGTTTTCCACCCCACAGAACAAATTTTTTTAAAAGACAAATTACCACTTTCACTTAAAAGTCAGAAGAGACTCTTTACCAGCATTGGGATAAGTATAAGGAATTACTTAATATTTGCTCACACTATGATTTGAAACATGGAGGTTAATGTCATATTTCTACGAGGGACTAACATCTCAAAGTATACATGTTGTTGAAATGATCCGTAATGGTGAGTTTAGAGACAAAAGTCCAAAAGCTGCATTAGATCATCTTGATCAATTTGCTGAAAATGTACAACATTAGGATAATATTGGTTCTTATGAATCATCAAATAAACCCAATCATCTCAATTTAATGAAGTCGTGCATAACCTTGGGAAAGATCATAACCTTAAAGCTAAATTTGCATCTTTAACTAGAAAGGTCAAAGCATTAGAGTTGAAAAAAAGTAATCATGTTAAATTTATTCATGATATTTAATGTATATTTGCAGTTTCACTAATCATTTTACACAGGACTGTCTGACCTTGCCAGCTCTAAAAGAAAGTTTGCACAAACAAACAAATGTCAGATAATTTCAAAGGCTGAATCCCAATCCATACTCACAAACCTACAATTTCAGTTGGAGAAACCACCAAATTGCAGTTGGAGAAATGACAACTACCTCTTTCAACTTAGAATTTTCAAAATTCCTAGAGTTGCTCATCTTATATCCCATCACCAAGAGAAACCTTCAAAGATATGTTGCATCTATTTATTGAAAAATAAGAGTCCATCAATAACTAAACCATGCAAACCTTGACCAATTTTAATAGATACCATCTTCAAACTTATATTAACCCCCACTGTTCATGAAAAAGATAAGTTTCTTTCTCAACCTGAATGAAATCCCAAGAGTCAACAACACCCTCAAATGGGTAGTACAAGAAACCAAAATATAAGTCAAGTCAAATTAGTTATAACCCTTTGTAGTGGGTAAAGTTGTTAAAAAATGCATTCTTGATCCTCGTAAAATTGGTAAGGAGTCAATTTTAGAAAGTAAAGAAGAGTCTGAAGAACCTTTAACTCATTAAGAAATAACCAACTTTCCTCCTGTACACCCAATCCCTCAAGCACTGATCAATCCAAAGAAATTAAACCACAATCCAGAGATTTATGAAGTCTTTAAAGAGGTAGAGGTCAATATTCCTTTGTTAGATGTCATTAAATAAGTATCATCTTATTCTAAATTTTTGAAAGACCTGTGCACTGTAAAAAGGAAACGTAGGTAAAAAAAAAGATTTTCTAGCAAAACAATTAATGTTTTGAAGTCCAAAGATCCTAGTTGTCTAACTATTTCTTGCATTATTGGGGATTATAAAATTGAACATGCTTTACTTGGTTTGGGTGCCAGTGTCAATTTGCTTACATTCTCAGCATATCAACAACGCAATTTGATAAATTTAAGCCAACTTTTACCATTTTTTTACTTGCTGATATGTCAATTAAGATATTGAAAGAGATAATAGAAGATGTATTAAGTTGATAAATACATATATTTTGTGGATTTCATTATTTTTAAAATTGAACCAATTGTTGAGGAATGTAAGCAAGTTCCTGTCATATTAGGCTGACCATTTCTAACCACATCTAACGCTTTGATTAATTATAGGAATGAAATGATGAAGTTATCTTTCGACAACATGACGTTGGAACTCAGTGTGCTTAACATGTATAAACGACCTTTCGACAAAGAAGATGATGATAGTGAGAATGAGGATATTGAGCTCATTAAATCAATCATTGAAGGGCAAATTCAGGATTCTATGGAAATTTGTTTTATAAGTTCTTTTAAATTAAGTAAAGAATTAGAATGTGATGGTGCTAACATATGCTCTACATATGATTCTACACAAGTATCTAAAGATGACAGTGGCCATTGAACTTTAAAGACATGACACAATTCGAAGAGATAAAAGAAGAGAAAGCATCAAAACTTGAAAAGGAAACACTAAAGCTTAAACTGAAGCCCTTACCTGAAGAATTAAAATATGCATATCTTGGAAATCAGCAAACTTGTCCAGTGGTAATTTCTTCCCAACTCACAAGCGACTAGGAATATAAGCTACTAGTTGTTCTGAAAAGACATAAGACTGCAATTAGTTGGACCTTGAAAGACATTAAGGACATTCATCATTTAATATGCACAAACAGAATACATTTAGCAAAAAATGCCAAAATAACACGTTAACCATAAAGAAGACCAAACTGTTATATGAAAGAAAGGATAAAGAATGAGGTTCTTAAACTACCAAATGTAGGATTTATATATCCCATTTTTGATAGTAAATGGATAAGTCTAACACAAGTAGTACTAAAGAAATCTTAAATAACTATTGTGAAAAATGAAAAAGGCAAAGCAATTCCAATTCTAATCCTATCTAGTTGGCGCATGTGTATTGACCACAAAAAATTAAATGATGCCACTAGAAAACATCATTTTTACCTTCTATTTTCAGACCAAGTTCTTATGTAAGTATCAGGATATCTCTACTATTCTTTCCTTGATTACTATTCAGGCTATTATCAAATTCTTATAGCCTTAGAAGACCAAGAAAAAACTATATTCACATGCTCATTTAGAACATTTGCATTCAGAAAAATGTCTTTTAAACTCTAAAACGCTTCTGCAACATTTAAAATATGGATGCTAAGTATTTTTAGTGACATGGTAGAAAATTGTTTGGAAGTTTTTTATGGACGATTTAACTATATTTGAAAATTATTTTGATAAATGTCCTGATAATTTGGAAAGCATCTTCGAAAGGTACAAAGGAAAATGACTTGTTTTAAATTAGGAAAAATGTCATTTCATGACGATTTCTAGAATTATCTTGGGCCATGAAATGTCTTCTAATTGGATTGAAGTTGATAAAGCCAAAGTTGAAGTCATTTCACATTTACCCCCACCAAAGACAATTAGGGAAGTCCATTTCTTTTTAAGATATGCTAGGTTTTATAGAAAGTTTATAAAAGACTTTAGTATCATATCTAGACCACTTTATAACCTCTAAATAAATAACACACCGTTTGAGTGGACAAAAGATTCTCAGAAGGCCTTTGAAAAGATAATTAGTCTTTTAATATCATTCCCTACAATTGAACCTCGCGATTAGTCTTTACTTTTTGAGTTAATGTGTGATTATGCCAGTGTAAACCCTTTGTCGTCTATTACGCAAATAGAACTTTGAGTACTGCTTAAATGAATTACACCATATTTTAAAAAAAAAACTACTTACTATAATATTTGTATTGGATAAATTTTGTTCATATTTAATTGACACATTCACTATTTTTTATTATGATCATGCTATTGTTAAACATTTAATGTCTAAACACGATGTTAAGCCAAGATTAATACTATGGATTTTACTATTTCAAGATAATCATCGACAAAAACGGTGCTGAAAATATTGTTCTTGACCATCTTTCAAGACTTACAAATGAGTCTTTAATTGATACACCACCCATCAATGATTCTTTCACTAATGAATTTTTTTTTTTCGATGTACAATATGCCTTGGTATGCTAACATTATAATTATCTTGCAATAGATGCGAGAGGAATGATGTTAATATTTTGGTTGCTATTGATTATGTTTCAAAATAGATTGAAGCGATTCTTTATTGGTACAACGATCACAAAATTATAATCCATTTTTTAAAAGAAAATATTTGAAGTAGATTTGGAATCCCCCGAGCCATTATCAATGATAGAGATAAGCATTGTTGTAATAAGTCATTTTAGTCTTTAACGAAGAAATATGGAATTATACATAAAATTACTACCATGTATCACCCTCAAACAAGTGATCAAGTTGACTTTTTAAATAAGGAGATAAAACAAATTTTGGAAAAAATAGCTAACATAATCTGTAAAGATTCGTTTCTTTGATTTACTGATGCACTATGAACCTACCGTACTACATTTAAGATGTCTTTAGGAATGTTATCTTATTGGCTAGTTTATGGTAAGCCTTGTCGTCTACTGGTTAAACTTGAGTATAAATCATTTTGGACTATTAAAGCTTTTAATTCAAATCTTGATGATGCCGGTAATGTATGTAAATTGCAAGTAAATGAACCTAAGAAATGAAGGAATGATGCATTTGAGAATTCAAGAATTATTAAGACAAGAACCAAAGCTTTTCATGATAAAAATATTTTTAGAAAAACATTTGAGATTGATCAAAAAGTGTTGCTTTAGAGATACTAATTAATTTTACTTCCTAGGCCCATTTGAATATCCATCAAAATCCATCGGTTTGTTAAATGTTAATAACTTTTATGATGGCTTGATAACATTTCTTAACCATGTAATTAAGAATATTTCATTATATCCTCAGCAAAAATAGCTCTTTATTTGTGCTCATATTACTAATTAGTTACTTGATTTATTACAAGCTTACAAACCAGAGCCAGAACCTATGACCTTTGTGTTGGATTTGTCGACTAATGATGGTAGCAGTAGCTCTAGTAAGAAGTGTAAATTAGATTTAACTCTTCATTTGTAAATATTTTCAAGCAATGGTCAAGTAATGTCTTCTAAACTCTACTTTCCTTTAAGACGTTGAAGACAATATCTCGTTCAAATTGGGGGAAGAGAATAGTTGACAGTTGTGAAATGTCTCAGTATTAATGATGTTTTTACTAATTTTTGTTATAAAGACTAACTTTAGATAAATTTGAGTGGAAGATGGCTGAATATGAAGTATGATGACTTTAGAATTAGATCTTTTTAGTTTTGGAGTTTAGTTTTTTTTCTAAAAAAATTTATTTCTAACATTTTTCTTGTTCTTTGTCATTTTGATATAAGGCCATCTTTGTTCCGTCACCTATTCATGTTTTGTTTATTATTAAAAAAAATTAAGGCATTTTGTGTGATCATTTGACATTGGATGACATGATGACTTTTAAATTTTAGTATTTGTATGATTTTTGGCCTTGAGTTATATTACACTATGTTTGCCACTTTACATGTTGATGTTAGTGACAAGAATAAATTGAGAAATTTGATGAGTGAAATTGATTGAGCTATTAGAAGGAATGTAAGGAATGTACATGTCATAGTAAGTTCCAAATGAGCTTTTGAGCTTTTTATCCTTGGAGAATAACCATGTTTGCTCATATACCTAAGCGGTTTTTTATTTTATGTAAGAGCTCTATATTTATTTAAAGTCAAATGATAAAAAAAATAAAAAAAATGAATAAAAGAAAAAGAAAAAAGTTTTTGCAGCTGTAAGGATAATTATGTATTCATGAAAATGGTACACTTCAAAAAAATGAAAAAAAATTTAAAAATAATAATTATAATATGAAACAAATGCGAATAGCACCTTACAATCTCCAAAAGATCTCTATTTTTTAAATATATAATTTGTTTTTCTTATTATCCTTTCTTTGTTAGCCATGTCCTTAGCCTATGTTATATCCTAGTAGAAGAAATAGAAGTTGGTAATATGGACTAAAAGTTGTGATAATATATAAAAGCTAATAAAAATAATATTATTGATTTGACTAGTAATTCATTTAACTTGAGATGATATTATTTCTAGCTATGAGCATTATTCTTTTATCTTGATGAGAGTGTGTAACATTATTTTTTTATTTTCTCTCAATTTACCATTTTGTGGAATGACTATTTTTATTAGATTTCTTTTTCTTTTAAGAGTGTCATTCTTATCTGTGAGATTTTGGGATTTGACATATAATTCTTGAAAGTAGCTTGATTAATGTAGCTTTGATAATTGACTATTTTGCATGAGTTTACTTGATTAATTTGCCTGAATGGTTGATATGGGACTAATATCTTTTTTCTAAGTTGGAAATAATGTTTATACTTTAATTTGATTGTTGTCATTAATTTGACTAAAGAAGTAAACACATTTGCCCTTGATAATATCACTTTAATTGCTATGGATTAGCAATAAGCTGGTTGGGAGATGTAATTAACACTAGAAAGTATATGTTTAATAAATGTTAAAATTATAAATTTTCACTTATAGTATTAATTAATGCACTCAAAACTTATAAATTAATTTAATGCTTTCCTAATATAATTTTATGGTAAATTAAAGTATAGTATGTTAATTTTGTCTTAATTTTATATTGTAGATATATTTTAAGAATAAAGAGGAAATTGAAGTTGAAAGCAAAAGACAAAGAAGATGGATTGCATTAAAATAAAAAATAAAAAATAAAGAAAGGTGGAGCCACTTTGCCAGGATAAGTCGAGTGGCAAGCAGCTGCCACTTATTTATATTTTGCATTATTACAAAATATAATAAGAAAATTAAATAATAAAAAAATAAAGAGAAGGAAGAGAGAAGCATCAGGGAGAAAGCAAGGAACTGCAGAAGGGGGGTACAAGAAGGTAGTAACTAAGAAAATTTTCTTCTCTCTTTTTTCTTTGGGTATTTAGCTTTCTTGTAATTTATTTCAGAAGTTTGAATTTAAAGTCATAACTAAATTTAGTTTTGTCTTCAATCTCAGCTATTTTAATTTTAATTATTTGTAATTTTATTTTAACAATTATTTGTATTTCAATTATGTATATCTAAATAATAACAGTTAGAGTAAAGTGAAACTCTTATCATAAAAATATAATTTTATCAAATTATATTTTTAATTATATAAAATAAATAATTTTTATTTAATTTTATCCATGTTTTATATTTTGAAATTTTGATTTACTGTAGACAAATAAGGGAATTTACATAATAAATTCTTAATATTTTAGTATCAAGTATGGTAAAATCATATTTTGGCATATTGTATACAAATTGAATTTTGGCACACTAAGTACTTAATCCATAATTAAATTAATGGGAAAATAATGATAACTTATACAATTAATTTTTTGAACAGTAAACAAAATAAAAAGAAAAGAATTTATTAAATTATATCTACTGTTAAGATTAATTAATTTATTTTCATAGTTTCACTTAAATTAAATAGCGTGCATTAACATCCAACCAGGGCTGGCCATATTAAAGTCGAAAATAAGTTAAAAGACTAAAAAATATAGATTTCAATAGACCACAAAATAAAATACACTGCATTGGAGTTTGTGGCCTTTTGTCTTTTAGCTTCTTACTTTAATATGGTCAGACATTCCTGATTGAAACATTTATATATGCATAATCATTTTTAAAAATGGGCAACCGCACTTTTTATAATATAAATTTAGGGTTTCACACTGTTGTCAAATGCCTTTATAATGTTGTAAACTACTAAAATATCATTTCACATCATTATAAAAATATTTCACATTAGCGTAAAGCCCCAAATCTATATAAAAATTCGCATTAACTCTATTAAACCACATGGTTTAACAATATATCAGCATAAGAAGAAAATGATGGTGCTCACATGAGAGAATGACTACACACACACAATATATATATATAGTTCTTTTCTAGTGCAGGCACTCTCATTTTTCTTCATGTGGAAATGTTTTTAAACTGTTCAAATTAATAGAGTTAGATTTTAAGCTACTAGACCATATAGTTTAATAGTGCGTCAACATTAAAAAGATTAAGAATGCCCTCATCTGAAAGTGATTATATGTGTATGTGTGTGTGTAATCATTAATTCGAGCAGCTTAAAAGCTTGTTCACCGTAAAGAAAAATGAGTGTGCCTGCACCTGAAATGATTATATATATATATATATATATATATATATGTATGTATGTATGTATGTATATATATATGTATGTATGTATTAAAGTAGCGATGCCAAAAAAAAAAACTATAATTTTCAATAAAATGAAATTTATTTTTTTTAATTACTTTAGTGATACCCTCACTTTAACAAAGTTTATATATACACATATATAAAAATCGGCTCCTTGTTATTAGGCTTGACGAAATAACCAAAGCTTTATGCCGGGCCCAGAAGCCGGCTTTAAGCCCAACGACTGACGTCAGCCTAGAGAACAAGCTTTAAATAAAAAAAGAGTTTTAAAAAAATCCCACCTAGTTGTTTATATTCACCCATTTTAATGTAAAGAGGCTGTAATCATCTGCTATTTTGAAACGTACAGGCATCAAAGACGAAGGGTAGTTATTAAACAAGTTCATTAAGTTAAATTTTATTAAGGTGGCATCAAAGTCTAATATTGAATAAATCCAATAATTTCTAATTTTTTTATTCTAGTGATTGTGTAATGTTTGGGTATGCCCTCTTGGATTGGCTAGAGTTTTTGGTCCACACGATAACCTTTGTATTGTATTTATTTGCTGCTTTTGTTTAATTATTTTAATTAATTGTTAACTAAAATTGATCTATCTAAAAACCTAGATATTACAAAATCAAATATTAAAACTCAACAATTTAAAATAATTTTATTTTGTAATGATTTAATGTGCATTTGACAAAATAAATACGGTGTAGGGATAATTTCTCTAACTTTAACAATGCGCGTTTGACGAATTGAAAGTAACCAATTGTAACGTCAAAAGGAGGCAGTAATAATCCAGTCCCCTGGAAAGCCAACATTTGCTGAGGGCAAGGCCTTGCTAGGGAACAAAATTTTGTGTTGCTTTGTATTATTACCTTGACATCTACACATTTTCTTTTGTGTGGGACACTATCTTAGTTTTACTCCATTAATAATTTGTATCAACCCAAAGACAAAGTGGAGGACAAGTACTCAAATTCTTGTTTGGGATTTGAGGTTGAGTAGTTATATCTTAAAATTTATAATATTTAAGTGTTTGGTAAACACTGGTTGTTATAATTTAAAAAATAAATCGATTTAATTTTATACTTATATGATAAAAATTTATTATATATTTAATAATTTTATCAAAATTATTATTTAAAAATTATATTTACTACATAGTATTAATTTTTTATTATAATAAATTTTTTCAATAATAATTATAACTTAAAAGTTATCCATATCAAATAGAGTCTGAATTTAGTCTCTTGTGAGTGAAACTATCTTGCTATCCTTGTAATTCATGAGCGCATGTTAGCATGAAAGGATATAAAATATTAATGCAAATATATATATGGATTTTCAGACTTTTCTCAAACTCCAAGTGTTGGTCCTGCGTGTAATGGAAGATATTTGTTAAGGTTTATATGTTTGTAGTAGACATGATAGTAATTTTCGACTTATATTTTTAGCATCCACAAATGAATGACATATTAAATTTCACATTATTGTCATTTTTATGAACTTATTATAATCGAAAAATATTATAATATGAGCTTTATTAAGAATTTAAATTTATACATTAATAATAAAATTCAGCAATCTACACAGCATCGATTGGAAATTTGCGTCAACTAGAGATTTGTCTACCTTCAACCAACAATTATAATAAGAGAATTTATTATAAGTGAGAACATAAACTCACCACTGGACCTAATCCTTGATGGCCCAATGCCCCGTTATTTAAAAAAATCATTTTAAATCCAACTTTTTTAACCATAAGAATACTGTAATGGAGTGTTTTAACACAAAAAAGTGCAGAAAACGGATAATGCAAGAAAATGCAGAAAAGTGATAATGAACCGAACCCACTTGGCCCACTTTCTTAAATCTTGAAAAATTAAAAGCTCATTTTCAAACTAGTTGGACTTTTGACACCCCCAAAATTCTTCATAAAACCCCTTTTTAAATTGAAATTACAAATTAATTCAATTCTTATTTTAAATAGAAATTTAATTAAATACGTAAATAAATTATTATTTTAATAAAATTTTTACACCATCCATTTTATAATTTATATTTATATTTTACACTTTAATTGAAAAAATTCTTTTGAAAAATTATAAGAGTTCAAAATTATGGAGCTAAAACAATAGAATAATAAGAAAATAATTTAAGATGTTATGAATTTTTATGTATTTTAATAATAAAAATTTTAAATTAGTACTTTTTAGGTTAGGCAAAGATGGTTAGTTTCAATATACGAATTTATATTTTTATAAATAAGTAGCTATATTTACTTAAAATATCTAAAATACCCACCAAAATAATTTAGGAAACTTATTTTTCTCTTTTCTCTCTCCCTAGCCCTTATTTTTCAGATGTGGCTAACGCTACTCTGTATACCTATTTGCTGAATAAACCCACTATTAAAATTTAAAATTAAGATTTCGTTATACACACCCACCTGAATACCAATTATACACTCACATTACATTATTCTACTAAATAACTCAAAAAATAATTCTGCAAAGGAAACTTGACTTTGTTTTGGAGTATTTGAGAAGAGAATTCCACTCTTTGCAGGCAAGATTGATTTTGCAGTTTGGAGCATTCCAGATGCAGTAAAGCTTGATTCCTGGAGGCTTGACACGATATTATGTGGTGTACGGACTTTTGATTGTTTGGTTTTGATGTTTGTGATTAGTTGAATTAAATTAAATATTTTTCAAGTTGTGTTTAAAACTCAAAGCAGATACATTTAAACACGAAGCAAATACATTTGTATTCCATTAAAAAATATATATATACACTTTAAGACCTAAGAAAATAGATTTTTGATTATTGATATATTTTTAAATAGTTTAAAATGAATTTAAAAAATAATTTTTTATTAATTATATTAGTTTGTCTATACTTGTAATTTAAATTGTGAGTATTTTAGTAATAAAATATTTTTTGAAAAAGTGAGTTCGTAAAATATTTTAGTAGGATTATCCCTACTTTTCTCATTTTAATTTAAAATGTCAAAAATACCACCAAAATAATTTCAAATTTTTTATTTTACTTTTCTATTGTCTCTCTTCTCTCTCATTCTTCTCCACTTTTCTTCGTCTTCATTTTTAAAGAGTTGTACACTTTCCTTTATTTTCTTCCTTGCCAATGACAACACCAACACTCAATCCGACGGATTAGCAAGCCTCAAAATAAAATGATGGGAAATTTTATGTTTTACTTTCGTTAAATTTACTCATGGTCCATAGCATTTTCGTGATTAATTGAGGACAGTTGATATTTTTTTTAAACTTAAAAAGAATAAGTGTAATTTTAGAAATAAATAGAAATAATTGAGGAGTGTAGACTTTTGAAATAAGGATTTTTCATTTTTTTATAGTATTGATAATAGGTTTTTCTAGACTTTTGGATTTGAATATTTTAATTTTTATCGCTAGTTTAAATAAATAGATAAATAATTAGTTAGTTAATAAACAATAGGTCAACTTTAAAATTAAGTTGATGAATTCGAATTAAATAGAAATTTTTGTGAATTCGACACGAAAAGAGAGGGGTTGTGATCTATTATAACACTTTTTTTTAATTTATAAAAATCTTTTTAACCAATTTGTTGATTAACATAATATTTTTAGAGGATTTATATATTCTTATTTATAAAATATTTTAAACCATTGATGAAAATCTAAAGGTATACATTTATTACGTTATTGATGCAGTAGAAAAAATAATAACATCTTAAAAAGACTCAGTAAGAACAAAATTAAGAGGATAAATATAATGATTTTTTGTAAATTAGATTAAAATATATTGAAAAAAAATTAAAAAAATGTCATAAAAATTTTAGAGGGTATTAAAATGTCCACTTTTTTCAAAACCTCTTTGTCCCCATTGCAACAGCAGCAGCAGCAAAAGTTTCAATCTTGTGCAGAGTGAAGTTCAAAAAAGTCTCCCCTTACCTCTTAGATTGCGTGACGCTCCTGACAAAGGAGTTAAAGATTAGAAAGAAAATTGCATGTGCTTATTAATTTAACTTTATTTGTTTTTTTTTATAAGTTTAACATTATTTTTTTAAATAACGATATTTGAACCGCAAGGCAATAAAATTCGAGTGACTGAACCACATTAGGCATTTTGACTAGTACAGTATTATTATGCATTTAAATAACAAGATTTTCCTAAGTTACAATAATTATAATTTATAATTAAAATTTTTCAATATAAAAACAAATAACAAAACAATGGAGTTAAGTTGATTAATTGATGAATTTTAATACAATTTAGGGAGATATTATTATTATTTTTCTGTTCAAATATTAGTGTCCCTAAGTAGAATTCACAATCACTAATATAATATAATTTGGCAAAATGATGACAAAAATGTTCTTTTAAAAATAATTAAACTATTTTCTTTTACACACAACTTTATATTGAAATAGTCATACACTGTAGATTATGCAGTTTTTTTAAAATAACTGCACTTATCTCTTTATTAGTTATTACACAAATATATTTTTTTTGATAGAAGTTATTACATAAATCATAAAAAAGAGAATTCAAACAAAATACTGCTTGGCAGTTCTTCCAGCAGCTTCTGAACATGTACAGATTCCCTGTTTCACTTCTTTTCACTAAAACAATATTATATAATCTTAATGTTTTTCAAAATTAACATCATCTCTCTTTCAAATAAAACACTAAAATGCCCGCTTAACAAAATGATCCTTAAATAAATAATTTCTTTAGCACAAGAACGAATACTGCTGAGCATTTATTGCTTGAAACCATCGTCTGAGATCAGATACTAGAAGGGCCAAAAACTTAGTAATTAAATTCAAGTGGGTTGTTTTCCCTTTTTGCTAAATCAAATGCTGTTTGGTTCGTTCTTTAAATTTTAAAGCACAAAACTTGTTTGTTTATTTGCTTTGACATCGTGTTTCTTTAATGTTGAATGTTTTGTACTTTTAATGTTGTTAAAGTTTCAATCTTGTGCGTATTTTGTTGGTTGGTTTTCACTGAAATCACTTTGTGTTTGTTGAGCGTTTTGTTGTGGTTTTAGCAAATAGGTTAGTACTTTTGATTAGTTTGAATCTATTTATTCTCTTTTGATTTGGAATTGGGGCCTGTTTTATTTATTTTAGTTAGCCTTTACAGGACATAACAGTAAGACACTAGCTGAAACCCTAGTTCATTTTCTATAATCTGGGTTTGCACTTGCAGGGTTTAAGGCACTTGGGGTACTGTATTGGATGCCATATCCATTCTAGTCCCATTTTAAATTTTTGGTATTTGTAGTAGCTAAATCCATTTACATTAGATCTTTTATTGGTTAGGGAATTGATCTTTAAAGAATGGAATGTGCCACCAGCACTAGGCCCTCAAAACCCTCTTCTAACATATCCGATATCGTCTCCAAATTTGCAAAAGTTTGCAAATTGAGATCCATTGGTGTTTTCTACTCTGAGAATCACTCGAATCTCAGAAACAATACTATCTCGGTGAGTAAAGATGGCAGTGAGAATACTTCTCAAGAGACTGAATGCAGTGGCATCAAAATCCATCCTCAGCCTGTTGACGTTCCTTTTAAAATCAATGCTTGCGAAGATGTGGAGATTATAAAGTTATTTGATACAGTTTCGGGTTTGAAATTAGCTTATGTTCAGCTACAGGAAGCTCATATTCCCTATGACCCAGAAAAGATTATAGCTGCAAATGAGCTTGTTGTGGCTGAGCTTGAAGCACTTTGCAAAATCAAGCGTATGTATAAGGAGAAAAAGCTCAAAAATGTTAAGCTGAAATCCTCTCGTTCTGATCTTCTAAAAGCAGAGGCTGAGGTCAATGAGAAGATATTAGAGGCATTGAAGCAGAATGTGAAAGCTAAAGACTGTGAGATTTTCCATTTGCGACAAAAGCACCAAGATTTAGATTTGGGGAATGCAATTCTGCTTGAAAAGATAAGGCAAGAATGTCTTGAAAGAAAGAGTGGGAGGGTTTGGAATGTTAATGCGTTTGAGGATAGCTTCAGGGCAGCCTCAAAATCCATCCATGATTTTGCAAAGCCAGTGATTAGCTTGATGAAAGCTTCGGGTTGGAATTTGGACCTGGCAGCAAATTCGATTGAAGATGCTGTTGTGTACAGCAAAAGATGCCACAAAAAGTATGCATTTGAAGCCTATATTGCACGAAGGATGTTTAATAAGATGTCGCTGCAGTCATATAATGTGGATGATATTATGAGATTTGATGAGCCTTTTGATTCCCTGATAGTTCATCCGGATTCAAATTTTGCCAAATTTTGCAGAGAAAAGTATCTTTTAGTTGTTCACCCACAGATGGAAGCTTCATTCTTTGGGAATTTGGACCAGAGGACTTTTGTACTGAGTGGCAAGCATCCGATGACACCATTCTACCAAATATTTGCAAAGATGGCAAAATGGGTTTGGATTTTACTCGGGATTGCATCCTCAATTGATCCCAAAGCAAGGTTATTTGTTGCCAATCGCGGATGCCAATTCTCGGACGTCTACATGCAATCTATCGAGGAGCCCTATGAAGGTGCATCTGGGTTTGGTGAAGCACAAACCAATTACAAAGTTGAATTCATGGTTATGCCTGGGTTTAAAATTGGAGAAACGTTGGTAAAATCTCGGGTTTATCTTTCAAGAATGAAGTAATCGAGTGATAATTCATGCCTGACAAAGGTATTGTCATCTGCAGGTAAATTGATAAAAGCTAATCACTTTTTCTGTTTATTTCTTAACTGGTAGTTGAGAACTGTTTTGAACATTAGTTGTAGAAAAAGGTGGGATTGCACCCAAAGCTAAGAATTGGTACTTCTTTTGAGTTCCTTATTCTTGATGTATCTACATTGTAAGTTGCAAAACTCTTGTTGTATGCTTCCTGAACTGTAAACATAAATCTAGATAATGTATCACTGTAGTCTTTTCATTCTCTGTTTGTTTGCGGATAACTGATGCCTTCCTATTCCACTATAACAACTGGACTAATGCATACTGGGGATGAAATTTCTTACATACAATTAACACATTGCTTGTTGCTGTCGATTCAGATTCAGTCATACTGTTGTTAGTTTTCAGGTTGTATAGAATATTTGTGAAATTGCCAGAATGTGGAACCCTTGCCATAAAAGACTCTGCATACAGTTGTTAGTTTCGGTTCAGATTCAGGTTGATAGTTTTAAGGCTTAAGCTATCGAGACTCAACTTTGTCTGTGTGTGTTCCAAATGGTCAGAATTGAAGATTACATCTGGTCATTCTTGCTTTCCCAAATGCCCACAAAGTCAACGATTTGACATCAACTTAAGAATAGGCTATTGCGTCTTAAACATACCAAAACATTGTTTAATCATTACAAATATAGTATGTATTTGAGACAAAAAAAATGAAATTGAAAAGGGGAACGCTGCAATAATAATAAAACAGAACAATTACTGGAAAAAAATCATATTGGTTGAGTCTGAAGGTTGACATGATCTTCATCATCCTCAGGGAAAAATAAGTCCTTACACAGCTCTCCATAGAATCTACCAACTAAATCAATGAACACAGGGCACTTCAGATTCTTCCAACAATAAAGAAGCTCTTCAACGTCTGTCAAATCCCCAACTTTTCCTTCTTCGACAACCATTTCCACCAAATAATTCTCAAAACTCCTGCAAGCATCTTCTACATCTTCAACTTCATCCCTTTTTCTTAACCTGCAAGCTTTGACGTAATCTGGTGTAATAGGCGATGGAAAGAGCACTGGTGTAATAGGCGACGGAAACAGCGCTTGATCACGTTGCGGATTCTTGGACACACTCCTGTGCTCCTTGGCGAGTTTCTCCATCTTTTTCCACTGCTTTAGCGGGCGAAGACTCGGCAACAATGCTGAAATTCGAGTCCTTGAAGGAGATTTTTGAGGTTTGGACCGTTTGGTTGTAGGAAAAGAACGGGAACGAAGAGATCTTATAAAGAAGTATCTTCTAAGCTTAAACTTGAATATTTGGTTGAGCTTCTTGCATGGCTTGAAAAGCTTGGTTTTCACGGCAACTAATGCATTCACTTTCATTTCTAATAATTATGATCGTATTCGAGTGTCGTTAAAGGAAAGAGCTATAGAGTTTGTTGATGGTGGCGTTTGTTGTTCTTTGTACAGAGCAGTAGTTGGGTTATAAATTATAGGGTTCAAGCTTTTGGTCTCAAGAAAGTGGCACACCATGAAAATGAAATTGGATGGTCTTGATTTGACCCCATAATACATGGAATGGTTTTAGCTTATGACATAATTAAGTAGACATAATTACGTAGATAGATTTGGTATTGAGGACCTAAGATTTAAATATTCGTTACCAACTAATTAATTTAAACAAAAAGTTGTGGGGATGTAATGACTATATGCACAAAGTATGCACGCACGTCGACCTCTCGAAACTTCTATTGAAAGCCTTTTCCATGAACATTCTGAATTCATTTTCGGAAAGTCTTGCCGCAAATATTGTGTTTTGTTCACATTGCATGGCTCGTAATTTTTACATAAAAACATTAAAGTTTACACGAGATCTTAGCTCTTATTTATTTGTAAATTCTATTAATTTTTGATATTTTTAAAAATTTATTTTTTTATAATTTATGTATGATTTTCACATATTTATATTCGAATAGAAAAAATAAATTTTTATAACCTTTATTTGAGAGGAAGAGATAAATATTTATTCAAAAAATTATCTCTATTTCATATTTTAAAAAAATATAATTCTTTTGATTTAGAAGAACTTAAATATCAAATAACTATGTTTAATTTTTTTTATTTATAAAAACAAATAAGATATCATTTATATTCCGATATTAAAAAAAAGTCAATTATACATTTGTAGTCAAACCAATAATAATTTTTTTATTAATAGTAAAAATAAATAATTAGTACCGCCAAGAATAGTATTAATTATTTTTTTACTCTCTCCTCTTGTTTTCTCTCTTATATTTAACATGCTTTAATTCTATGTCTTTACTCAACTTTATCCCTCCCTTACAAGTCTATTATTGGGCATCATTACGTTAGTACACATGAAAAAGATAAATGAAGAAGAAAAAAGAGAGACGAATACATTAACATCGTAATTCATCAAGGGTTTTCTTGAGACAACATTGCATTACCAACGAAGTATTAATTTTATTGTAAATATACAAAATGGCACTGACCACTTATACCTTTTAGGACAAATTACTCCCAGCATTAATTTTTATTAGTCACAGGCTTGTAGCTTCATCCTCGAGGAAGACAGAATTGAGGGCTACTTTCCACTAATTTATTTGAGGATCACAGCTTCATCTTTCCTCCAGATAATGGATGCCTTCAAAAGCCCCAGAACCTGAAATAAACCATTCTATTAAGAAATAATCATAGTTAATTCATTTTGTAACCATGTATCGTAATTTGCAAAAGTAAAAAGCTAAAAAAGTTCATCTCGGTTTCCTAATTAATTCAATCCAGTTAAGAATATAGCATAACCTTTCGAATTACAAGGATAATTAACTTAATGAATTTGTTTATGAAATCAAATTTTATTAATTTTAGGAGAAAAAAATAAGAGGATACAAAAGAAAAAATAATTAATAATATGGGTGGGGCTATTTGCACTCACAAAATTACTTTGAACACTTTAATTTTAATAAAAATTTATGTTACAAAAATAATCATAATATGAATTACTATTAAGGATAATTTATTATAAATCAATATTATATAATTATTTTAAACAGACATATCTTAAAACTTTTATTTTTAATATTCATTATTCATTTTTTATTGTCAAAATTTAAACCCTCAAACTTTTATTTTCAATATCTTAATTAATATTTAGATGAATAATAAAGAAATCAATACTAAAAAGTTAATTACACAGTATGTGTGATACATTTTGTTTTTAAAAAATGAAATAAAAAAGTGCTGTAAACAAACTTTTTTTTGGCTTTCACCTTTCTTCTCATATTCTTCATATCCACTTCTTCCTCTTCTCTTTTATTTGCTTCGTCCCTTCTCATCTTCTTCATCTCTACGACTTCTTTTTTTTTTTTTGTAGTATCTATGGAATATAATTTTTTTTATTATATTCTCATTGCAAGTTATTTTAGGTGTGAAATTCAATATTGAACATAAATGACTAAAAAATTAGTAACTAAAATTATATTAAATAATTTGTTTACAACTTGACTTAATTATATTGTTGTAAGTACATGTTAAATCTCTTAAAATTGTTTGGTGAATAGTTTTATTAGTGTTTTAATTAAATAAAGTTAAGTAATTTAAATATTTTAAGTAAGGATATTTTTGAAATTTTAAAGAGTGTACAAAGTAAAACTTAATCTTTTATAATTAGTGTATGAGTGTGTAAAGTAATAAAGTGTTCAAAGAAATATTTAGAGTGCAAATAGCCTCACCCTAATAATATATAAGTTTTCTTTGATGAGGATATGCTCATTTTAATAAAGTGAGAATGCTACTAACGGATTAAAAAAACACAAATTTTAATGCATTAACAAATAAAAAAAATAGTCTCTGATGTAATGAAATCTATTTTGTTTTTATATATTTTAGTCATATTCTCATTTTGTTTATTCTCATGTTGAGAAGAATTACACACGTAGAGAAACGCACAAACACACGAATAAATAGTCATACAGACATTCTATTAAGCTATATGGTTTAATAGAATTAGGGTAGATATATTATTCAACTATATGGCTTTATAGTGAACTGAACACCGTCTTTATTAAACCATACAACTTAATATCGTATTTACATAAAAGAAAAATAAGAGTGCCTACACATGAGAATTTCTAGTTAAGGCATTCTCATTTTGTTAAAGTAAGGATGTTAGTAAAAAATAAAAAAAATATGGATCTCAATGCATTAAAATACAAAAAAAAAATATAGTTTTCACTAAAATATGTATTTTTTTGTATTTTAGTAATGTGTCTTCACTAGAGGACTATACATATCAACAACAACAACAATAATAATAAGGGAATTTCTATTTTCAGCTATATTGGAGAGTACTTTTTTTTTTTTGTCTTATACCTTGTCATTTACTTTATTAAATAAGGAATTCCTTTATTGTAAAATGTTCACACACACACACACACTTACTTATATATGAGTGAGTAATAATCTAGTCTAAAATCATGGATTGTATTAAAGTCTAGAAAATATATATATATATATATATATAGAGAGAAAGAGAGAGAGAGAGAGAGAGAGAGAGAGAGAGAGTACTGATTTGTCCAAGATCTTAGACTTTATTAAACTATAAGAAAGCTATTACACCATATTGCATAATAGCATCACATTATAATGCCATATGTTGTTATAGCTTTCCTGAACTTTAATAAAGTTAAGAATTCTAGATCAGCTTAGTACCATATATATCAACTATTTAACTTAAAAATAATGATGATGAATAACTTTTGAGACCCATTCACGTCATAATGCTAAGATATTGTTATAAAATCACTTTAAAGAAGTGATATAAGGCAGATTGGAGGGATAAAAAATAGTTGCACTTAAATCGAGACTCCTTAGAAAATGTATAACATTTGAGACGATCACTAAAAGTAGCATTTGTTATTACATGATTATTACTTTCGTTTCAAATGACAAGCAATATAGTCTCACTTTATTTTTAAACTTGCTACCATTAACATATTCAATCTCCAACTGAAACAAAAGATCAAGTAAAAGATAGATAGTTAGAATTGCATTATGCAAGCAATCAAGTTTTACACAACAATTACAAGAACAATACAACCTCCTAATAATTGATAAAAATAGATTGAAAACTCCCCAATCAAATCAAGTCCTTTTCGAAATGGGCTTCTCTCTTTCTTAACAAATGGTTTCTACCATGAAAATTGAGGCTTTGTGAAGAACAAGAACAGAAAAAGAGATTTTAAGAGATGGGTTTTGGGTTTAAGAGGAAATTCTGAAATGGGTCAATTTGAATTTGATAATTTGATGAGGGAATAAGAAGAGGATGTAACTATTATTGGGGGAGAAAAAGGTTTGAAATAAGAAGGAAAAGTGTAGATAAGGCAAGTGAAAATGCTTTGGTAAATTGATTGTTGGATTTTAAAGAGTTTAGTGGAATGGATGTCAAGAAGTGGAACCAAAGAAGACAAAACGAGTGCCTTGCACATATGACAATACTAATACCAATAGAAACTAAGTTTCTTAAGCTACTTGAATTTTGAGATAGATAAGTATGTTTAAATAAAATAAAATTAAAAGGTTTATTATTGGGCCAATTCGATATAGATTTGGATTCAAAATTTAAGTTAAATTCTCTAAATTTGTCAAAATAATAATACATCACAAATGAGTTACGCAAATTTGTCTATGCAAAGAATTGTAGCATGAAAGAATTATTTGAAAAGCCAATCAATCGCTTCATATGTAAATTGATGTGATAAAGTTATAAATATAAATTTTTACAAAGTGTTCGTGAATTAGTAATTGTGTTCAATTCTTTCTAGTCATTTCATAAATTGTTGAAAAGTAACAATTAGGAAAAGTCTATTTACGGGAGTTTAAATTTTATCCAAACAAAATAGTAGTAACAAAATAAATTGGTTACAATTACTTAAGAAAAAACTTTTACCTACGATTTTTTAGTCTTTTCATTGTAGTTACGCATCTGCAATAAAAGAAATAAGGTCTTAAAATTATAAGAAATTAATAGCTTTAGAGATTACTATTATGTGTGCAGATAGTTTTTATAAATTAACACCTGTTTTTTAGTTTCAAAATAGTTTCGTCACCTATAATTATATTTTGCAACTATTTATAAAATTCTCCCAGAATGTTGAATTTTTCAAGGGATTTTTTTTTGGAAAAAAAACTTGTGTTTTTATGACCAAAATAATGTTCGTTACAAAAAGTTGAATTAGGGACCAAGAAGTGCGTCTTTGAAAAAAAAACAACTTGGTCACAAAAATACAACATTACCTAAGACAAAACTTTCAACTATTATTTTTAGTTTTGTTCCTATCGTAACTCATCTAGGACTGAAAAATGAGTTCTTAAAATTATAAGAAATTATAATAGATTTAGAGAGTAAATATTATATGTATTGATGGTTTCTATAAATTTACACTTGTTTTTCAGTTACAAAACAATTTCGTCACCATTAATTATATTTCGGGACTATTTATTGTGTCATGAATAATGAAGTATTGTCCTAAAATGTTCAATTTTTCAAGGAGATTTTGGGCCAAAAGAACTTGTCCTTTTTTTACTAAAATAATATTTGTCACAAAAGGTTGAATCAGAGACCAAGTAGTGTGTGTCAGGAAGAAATAACTTGGTAAAAAAATACAATGTAACTCAAGATAAAACATTCAACTATTATTTTTGATTTTGTCACTATAATTACTCACCTAGGACTAAAAATAAGGGCCTTAAAATTATAAGAAATTAGAATAGATTTAGAGACAAGTATATTTGTCACGGATGGTTTGGTTAAATTTACACTTATTTTTTAGTTATGGAAAATTATCCAGTGTCCACCCATTTTTTTACCGTTTTTCAAAAATACACAAATCTTTTTTTTTTTTGGGCTAGAATCCACCTGAAGTTATATTTTTTTTCACTTTTCCAATTCCATTTGGAGACCGTTAAAACTTTGTTGACATCATAAGGATAAAATTATCATTTAACAACGACATAATGGTGGATAGGTGCAAAACAATATAACTTCAAGTAGAGTTCAGCCAAAAAACAAAAATTAAGAATTGTGTTTTTTTTTGAAAAAATATGAGAAAAAGGTGGTCGGTGGATAATTTCTCTTTTACATTTGTGGGTAAAAAAGTCATTTAAACAATATTCCGTTAGTTTTCTTAATGGTCTTCAAACGGAAGTGGAAAAGTGAAAAGAAATGTAATTTCAGGTAGATTCCAGCCCCAAAAAAAAGAATTGTGTATTTTTTAAAAAGTTGAAAAAAAAGTGGATGATGGATAATTTCCCTTATATTTTCTAACCATTTATTTTGTCATAGATGATGAAATATTGTCCCAAAATGTTTCAAACTTGAAGAGAAATTTTTGTCATAAATTTTTTTTTTTGGTGACTAAAATAATGTCTGTCATAAAAATATTGAATTAGAGTCCAAAATAGTCATAATAAATACCATTTTGTGACCAAATGTTAAAGTGTCGTAAAAAATATTGTCTTAAAAAGTCAAATTCTTTGTAGTGTAACACATTTGGGTTATTATTGTTATGTTTATTTTGACCCTGAACATCTCTATGCTTTTAAAAATTGAGCTATATACAATTCCTTTTGAAGCGACCTACTTCTTTCTCACATAGGTGATTTCTTAATTAAGAATAACCCATATTACACTACTTAGATTCTTAGTGTATAAGAATCATTAAGAGCATAGATCATCATTTCTCCTACTGGTGTCACTATTTTAGCATAGAAAGGGACAAGAGGATACCCCAATAGTGATCTCATCTGGTCTTTAATAATTAAGTTGTCCCTTTGAACCTAGAATTTGGGAATCTCCAGTTAACTAGGTTAGATTTTCTTTTGTTATTGACTTATAATTCTATGGGCTTCAATCCCATTCCTCTGAATGATTTTTCTATTAGCTTTCTCTTGGTTAGTGGATTTGGCAATATTATCATTTTACTCCACATATTCGATAGAAATAACTTTAGTAGAGAGTAGTTGTCTAATGGTATTATTTGTTCGACGTATATGTGTAGACTTATCATTGTATTTATACATATTGCTTTGTGCCCTTCCAATTGCAGATTGACTATCGTTATGAATGCAAATTACTGGCACTAGATTTGATGAACTTGGAATACCCTCTAAGAAATTTCATAGCCATTATATTCCTTCACTACATTTGTCCAGTGCAATGAGTTCAAATTCCATTGTAGATCTAGCTATCACAATTTGTTTAGAGGATTTCCATGAAGTAGCTAAACCTGTTAGTGTAAACAGATATCCACTAGTAGATCTTTATATCTTTCACATTAGATATCTAGTTCGCATCGCTATATCCTTCTAGCACAGCCCAAAATTTTATCCACATAATATGATTGACTAAGAATAAGTTCGTTAAAAGCTCTTGAAGTTTTTATTCCCAAAATGATTGTTAGACCATGTCTTTCATATCAAACTTAGACTTCAATGCATTCTTGATAGACTTGACCTTTTTACCATCACTCTAAAAAATGAACAATTTTTTTTTTATCTATTTGACATGTACACATTTGTTAAATTCGTTAATCTTAAAACAAGTTGTCATCATCATTTGAGCAAATTTTTCATGCCATTGTTTTGGTGCTTACTTCAATTCATGTAAAGATTTTTATATTGTACTGACTTTTTTTCTCTTGTCTTAGAGCTATAAAGCTTCGAACTATTCTATGTAGATTTTTTCATCAAAATCTCCATTTAGATAGGTTATTTTTACATCTTTTGAAGTACTTCAAGATTATGCAAAGCAACAGTCACAAGTATACTCCTAACGGAATTTGTTCTTGTTACTTAAGAATATGTATCAAAATAATCATGGTCTTTTCGTTGCTTATAACCTTTAATATATGTCTAGCCTTGTACTTTTTAATTGATTTATCAACTTTTATTTTCCTCATGAGAATCCATTTGGATCCTAGATATGATTTTGTAAGTTGGATTCAATTTCACTATTAATGGCATTTTTTTTCACAAAGTACCTTCTAGTGAACTTATAGCTTCCTTGAAGTTTCAAGGTTCACTTTCCAACAAAAATGTTACAAATCTAGAACAAAAGATTTTTCTACTCTATCTCTTTTACTACATCTAGGTTAATAATGAACCTCTTACTCATCTTCTCGAAATTATTATTCTTGATCTTTGATTATCTTCAATGACATCCTCATATATTCTTTTGAGCACTCTCAAATCCATTTTGGATTTATAAGGAAATAATTGTTTGAGAAATGGCGCATTTCTTGATTCTATTATTATATTTTTGTGAAAATCTAGTATATTCAACTCATACATTCGAATTCTATAAGTACTATTGTTATGTGCATAACCAATAAAAATGTAATCCACAATATTTGGTCCTATCTTCACCTTTTTAGGTGGAAGAATGACTAATTTAGCAAGATAACTCACACTCGTAGGCATATATAGGAAGGTAATCTACCTTCCCATAATTCACAAGGGTTTTCTTTACTTTCTTTTACGGTACCTTATTTAAAAGGAAATTAATTAGCTGGTAAAAAAGCTTCTTCTTGTATGTTTTGAGATAACCTAATACTTATCAATATTGCATTCATCATTTATCTGAAGTTATATTTTTTTATTTAGCAATCCTATTAGAATGAGGTGAGGAGCTACTACTTGATGAATGATTCTATATTGTGTTAGGAAATACGTCTTATTTTTCAATAAAAATTTCCTAGGATATTTTCTTCTTTAGTAAAATTCTTATTTAAAGAGTAATATTCCCTTTGAGACTTGAATTATTCAAGGCAAAATGCTGCTAGTATAAGAAAATGAATACTTCTCTTATAAGAAATAATCACTATATATATTAAGATTGAATTCACTTGTTTGTATAACACAAGAATAAGTTCTCTTCAAGTAGATTGTTTCTAATATGAGAGAAATGATAGGTTTATTAAGAGGATAGGTGTTATTAGGGTTTTGAATGTGAGGAAAAATAATAGAGTGATTGTAATAATTTTTTACGTAGTAAAATTTTTCACGTAAATTCTCGTGTTGTGTCATTGGTTTTATCTTCGATCTATTTTCTGTCTATTATTTGCTTGATATTTTTGCTTGCAAGATCTTGGATGCGATTAAAATTGCCTTACTTAAACAAGTGGTACCAGTGCTAAAATTACAACACAGAAGAAATATATCAGTAATGAACCTACAAAGGTAGAAATAGAAAAGTTTGATGGAAGAATCAATTTAGGCTTACGGAAAGTTCAAGTCGAGGATATATTGATTTAATCTAGTTACATAAAGAAAGGAAGGATGATGTAAAATCTATTCCCACTAGTGGAAACTCTGGAGGTGTGTAGACAATCAAGACACCTTAGAGAAGATTGTTAGAATACAGCAAGTTCCGCAAATAGCTTTAAATTAGTAAATAGAGATATTGATAATGTCAACCACTAATATGTCTTTTTTCTCCGTAAGAGAGGGGTTTATCCTTTTTGGCGTGCTATGCTAGAGGATGTATTACTGTTAGTAGGTCTATAAGATTTGCACATAAGGCATGGTTTGACATTTATGAAAGGCGTGTCATTAAAAGAATTTGGTGTTTTAGCCACATACCATAGAGTGGCTACAAGCTACAAATTTGTGGCTAAATATCTTTTGCCACGAACAAAATTTCATGGCCATTTTGTCACTTAATGACTATGGAAAAAAAAATATATATCCACGACATAAAGATTTCGTGGCCAAACATTAACAGACACGATTTATGTTCCTCGCAAAATACCATTGCACACTCCCTTTTCTTTGGCATTGGAGACGAAATATTTGACTTCATCATCCGTGGCTAAATATGGATTTGTGGCTAAAAGTAACACCATTAGCCACAAATCAAATTGTGGCTAAATGACACAACCTTTAGCCACGATGTGGCTTTATCACTAATTACCCTCTCTGGTAACATTGGTCATGGTGGCTAAATTGCATATTGGTGGCTAAATGCAAGACTATCAGTCATGAATACATTGTGGGTGACTTTGGGAACATTCTACAACGAAATCTATCTATCATAGTTATAACAAAACTTGTGGGTGACTTTGGGAACATTTTACAACAAAACTTACAGATTCGATTGTTGGTTTTTGCCACAAAAATATAATGCTTTAGCTATGAAGAATTTTGCATACATTTATTATATATAATTATTTGGCTAATGACACTAAAAATGGTTAATATGATATTATTCTTTTTAATTGAAAATTTATTGAGTTATTAAATTTAAAAGAATTTATCTCAAACTAATAAAGAATTTGAACGTACTAGCATAAACTTTAGCACTAAAAAAGAAGAATCATATTATAAGTAAATATAGAAGTACACATAAAATAAAATACATATAAATCAAATAGACACAAAAGTTAAGGCCACACCAATTAGTTTTTCATCAAACCATAAAAGAACCATATAAGGCTAGTTGACACATTTGCATGATAATAACAAGTTAAATAAGTCCAAAATGCCTATAATTAAGATGAGGAAATCATGATCAAGGTAGTTGAACAGATTGCAACCCTGAAGCAGTAGCATGATTGAATAAATAAGAGCTCATGAGAGCCTTAAATTGGTTAAGCTTACTAGAAAAATCACTGAGGGTAGTCTTAGAGTTTTGAAGTTCAGTCTTTGTTTTTTGAAGCTCAGTCTGAGTGGCTTGAAGTTCTGTCTTTGTTGACTCTAACTCATTGCGCAATGTTGAGGCATTTTCATTAGATGTTGCCTATAAACAAGGTTGTAGCTTATGCACTCAAGTCCAGAAAGGTAACCAGATTTCTTACCACACACTAATTGAGATAATTGTTCAGATCTCAGTGGGTCAGACGCTCTTGTAGTTAGACTATCTTCTTCTAGAAATAATAATAATAATAATAAAGGAAACATTATTAATTTGAAATAAATTAATTAGTGCAGAAATAAATTTAAAATTTCAAACAAATTCTTACATGTCTTGACTGAGCCTCAGCATTCACCCATCCTTTATTGGCGTTGTAATGAGTTTCACGAAATAAATCAAGTAAGGTTTGTATCTTACTACTCTTATTTTACTATTCAAAACAAATGCATAAAAATATAATATATTATAATACACACATACACACACACACACACACACACACCCACACACACACATACACACACACACACACACCCACACCCGCACCCGCACCCATAACCACACCCACACACTAGCTATGTTAAAAAAATTACAATTAAAATTATCACCATAAAGTTCTCCTAAGATGAGTAATAAATGACTTAGATCCCCACGATGATTATACAGTAGTTTTTTTTTCTATTTTCAGCATTTATCTTACACCTAACTTAAAATGCATACAAAGTGAAAAGAAAAAGAAATTAGAAGGTAAAATGTGTGTGTGCGTGTCTGTACACACACACACACACACACACACACAAAAACACATCTATATCCATTTACATAGTCAAGATTTACTTGCATTACACTACTTTGCAAACGTATTCATATCTAATAATAATCCTTCATTAACGTCGCTTGAAATTCCATTCAAGTAGCCAGTTCAATTGCGCACTTGATTAATTTCATTGACCAACCAATATCACCAAAAATCTAATTCTCATAACGGTCAAAACAACTAAGATAGGAAACAATCTAATTCTAGACTTGCAAAATGACAAACATCACTATAGTAGCTAAAAATTGAAGTGCAGGTTGTACTTTTATCTTATAACAAGTATTAAGATATTGCAATGAAAGAAAAATAAATATAAGAATAACTTAAAAGTATGGAATTCTCTTTTAACAACTTACAAAAAGCTTCCAAAATCAATTAATTGGCCCTAGACCTTAGCATCTCAAAAGAAGGAAGAAAAAAGAAAAGAAAAAAAAATAGTTTCTTTAATAAAATAAATTTGGAAGGCATGTCCATTATATTTTTAATGTAACACTCCATAAGAAACAAAACATATGCATTTCATGTTATAGCATAATTATTTCCAATTCTACTCCAATAAACTTCCAAAATCAATAAATTGGCCTCTGACTTCACCATCTCAAAATTGAGAAAAGAAATTGAGTTTCTTTAAGTAAATAAACAAAATTAATTTTGATAGCATGTCCACTAAATTTCACATATAAACACTCAATAAGGCACAAAACATATGCATTTCATACTCATAACACAATTACCTCCAATTGCATAAATAATATACTTTCACAATTAAATAATGAACCAATTGGCCTCGGGACTCATGACCATCTCCAAAAAAAAAAAAAGAAAAAAAGAAAAAAAGTTTCTACAAGTAATACATTGACTTTCGAGCTTTTAAAACACATATACATACATTTGTATATAATTTTTTACCCGATACTCTTCATCACGCCATATATCATATAAGTACTCCCAATCAGCTTGAGAGACCTTGCTTTGGGGATTTTTACATGCCTCTTGGTTTGATGTGAACTCATTATATGCTTTGGGGATTTTTACATGCCTTCTGGTTTGATGTGAACTCATTATATTTCAAGTTTAGCTTATAACGATAACCACGATAATGATTAGCCATGATATCATTCATAGAAAGAACCACATGCTCTAGCTCCAAGTCTAAGTTAATTCTATTATGTATTAGAGAAATTAAAAAAAGGGCAATTATCCACCAACCGTCTATTTTTTTTTCACTTTTTCAAAAATACACAATTCTTAATTTTTTTGTTGAACTCCACTCAAAGTTATATTATTTTGCACTTATCCACTTTTGTCTTCAAACTGTTAAGAGCACTAATGGAATATTGTATAAATAACTTTTTTCCCCCCAAATGTAAAAGAGCAATTATTCACCGACCATCTTTTTTTTTTTTGCATTTTTTGAAAAATACTCAATTCTTAATTTTTTTTTACTGAACTCCACTTAAAGTTATATTGTTTTGCACATGTCCACTTCTGTCTTTAAAAATGTCGTTGTGAAATGATAATTTTACCCTTATGATGTCAGCAAAGTTCTAACAGTGTTATAACTGGAGTCGACCAGTGAAAAAAATATTAACTTCTAGTGGATCGCTGCCATAAAAAAGATTTGTGTAGTTTTGAAAAAGCTAGAAAAAAACAAGTGGTCAGTGGATAATTACTCCTAAAAAAATTCAAACTTATAAAAAATTATGAACATAAAGCACTAGTTAGAAATTTATTGAAAGTAAAAAGTGAATATACCAAAAGTAGTTTGAATAACCCAATCCTATCGATCCAAGGTGTCCGTTTCCATGACTTAACATTCAATGGAGCATGGTTACGAATGATAGTACCACACTCGTTGTCTAGTATAGATGAAAGAGGTTTGGTTGCTTTTTTATGCTCCATAGAGATTGTTAAAACCCCCCGACCCGATGACCAAACAATGTAATCTAGACCTTATATCGTGCAAGACCACATCCTTTTTTTGGTTGTCGATGTAAGCCTACATACATTTGAAATATAAAAAGTTAGAACTATAAAACTCAATAAATATGATTAATTATGTACTACTACTACTACGATTTTCGGATATTTGCATTCAAATCAACATTAAGGCTTTCATCTAAAAAAAAATGGTTGTGGTTGTGCTCATGATCATTTCTGTCCCTCTAGAGCTATCTGAAATATATAATACTATGGTTAGCTTATATTACATTTATTTCACATTTAAAAAAATAGATGATAAGAATATGTCAATTGACAATTAAGCATAAAAATAAATATGTTCCATAAACTAACATATTTCTTATTCAACATCTGTATCATCTTCAATTTCAATTGATTTTTCAACATCATCCATACTACTTGCATCCTCGTCATCTACGGTATCACAAATGAAATCATCTTTTTGTATTTGTAGTGCTTCCACACTAACCTCGATTAGAATAACATAATCTTTATTGAAATTATGATCCAAATTAGCTTCTTCAACTATAAAAACCTCATGGTCAATTGATTCACTTTGTTGATACTCTTTTTGTTCTTGTACATCTTCATCTTTTTCTTAAACATCCCACACACCTCTAAGTTGTACCTTCTCCACTACCTTCCACCCTTAATCACGTTTAAGATTAGTAATATACATTACTTGTCATGCTTCAGATGCAAGCACAAGAGGATCTTCATTGTACCATGTTTGAGTCACATTAATAGAGGTAAGATGGTAATCCTGTATCACTCTTTTCCTTTTAGTGTCAATATCAAACCATTTACATCTAAATAAAAAAACTAAAAAATTAGATATATATTGTAATTTAATGACATCTGTCAACACTCCGTATAAATTAATTTAGTCGTTATCATGTTCACTAGGTATAACCATTCCACTGTTTTGAGTTGAAAGTCCAACATCTCGCTCTTCTACACGATATTTAACTCCAATAACATTACATCTTGAGTAGCAAAAAACCTTAAGGTTAGGCCCATAAGCTAATGAATACAGTTGGCCATTTACTTCAATAGATGCTTGACTATACAAATGCTTCATCTATAAACATTTCAAATTAAACAAGATTAAATTTCTATAAAAATAGTTAATGTATTCTATTTAAACTTTTTTTAAATTTTTTTATATATAAATAAGCCACTTACATGTGAAGCAAAGCATTTGGAAAACATTGTTGTATTTCAATTAAGTTTTTAACTCCTTTCGCTTGTAATAAATTCATATGTTCACTACGAATAACAATTGTTAGTAAAGAAAACTTTCTACTATAATTACATAAATGAAACCAAGTTTTAAATGCACTTACTCTAAATACAGTTGCACTTCCTCACAATTATTTAAGATATATCAATGAGCTTTATCAATCTCTTGTCGTGATAATTCTTTTGACATAACTTTGCCAAAAGGTTGAGCATTTTGAGAGAAAACTGATATGTCCTCTACTCGTTCTCCACCATAATTATTATGCTCAATCTGATTGAATTTTGTTTCGGTTTGCTGAAGATACATTGACCAAAAAGTCAATGACTCATTGACAATATATGCTTTAGCAATTGAACCTTCAGAATGAGCTTTGTTGCTTACGTAAGATTTATATTCTCCTAAGTTCCTATCAAGGTAGAAATTACTGTAGTTGAATATCATATATATTCTACAGAGAAATTAATTAAACAACTAATTACATTAGTTTAAAATGTGATTACCTTTCAATTGGACACATCCATCTAAATGAGATAGGGCCACCATATTTTACCTCTCAAGGTAAATGTAGCCAAATGCACCATTATATCAAAAAATGCAACAGGAAATATATGTTCAAGCTTACAATGAATTAGGATAATTCCTTTTTCAAGAACATCAAAATCAGCTACAGTAACTGTCTTTGTGCTCAATTGTCTAAAGAAATTGCATAACTCTACAATTGTATAGCAAACATCTTTTGGTAGGCAAGGCCGTATTCTTATTGGAAGTAGGCATTCCAATAAGACATGGCAATCATGACTCTCTAAGCTTGATAGGCTTCCTTCAAAATTTTGCTAACTTTAATAATAGTCAAAACTTAATCCTTTCATCTAAATTTTACTAGTTTGTTGCCTTGAGTTGTAAGATGCAACTCTTTTCTAATGTTCATATCCTGTAAATCTAATCTTGCTTTAATAGTGCCTTTTGTCTTACCATTAATATCCAGCAATGTTCTAATAAGGGTTTCACGTATATTCTTCTCAATATGCATCACATCAAGATTATGACGAAGTTTTAAAGTTGGCCAATACTCTAACTTAAAGAATATGCTTTTCTTGGTCCAGTTTAACTGTTCTGATTATCGTTTTCTATTCCCTAGGTTAGATTGTTAAGCATGTATTTGTGGACCATATTATCATGTAGAATATCATACATCTCATCATTTTCTTCAATATTATCAATATTTGCATCCTTAGCAAAATCTGTTTCCATATCTAATTCGTTTGATCTATTATTTGAACCAGATTCATAATAAGAACTAGATTCATAATTTTCGCCGTGAAAAACCCATCTCTTATAGCTAAATGAAATACTGGGTTGTACAAATGATCTTCAACGACATCCAAAGGTTTCAAAAAATCATTATTTTGATCCACACATTTTCTGCAACTTTCATAATTGGCTTAACTCCATCAATATACTCATTAGAAAGTCTATTTGGAAGTTTCATCCAACTTTTATCGATTCTTCACCTCTTGACCATAATATGTAAATTGTTATTAAAGTTTCCAACAAGTTATAAATGTTGTTGACACAATTTTGATACTATATAAAATAAACTATTAAAGAAAAATCATATTTCATATATTATGTTATATTAAATATTTATCTTATGTTAAGAAAAGTGTTAAAAAAAAGAGGAAGTGTGTATCACTTACAGAATCTAAACTTATGGTTTCAATTGATGCAAAGTTTAGTTTCAATTGAAGCTTTATCATAGGTCCTATACAAGTTGAAAAAGGAAAATTGTAAAAACAATAGTAAAATACAAAGTTATGTAAATCACAATCAACAAAATGATGAATATCTTGAATTTTATAAAAAATGATAATTATTTAGAAACTAAACAAAGAAAATTTTCCACTTATTCAATTGATAATGTTTCTAAAGAGGTCAAATTTAGAGCAAGAAGACAATTTAAAATTGGTAAACAAACAAAATCATAAAAATAAATTCAGCATCTGAAGGATTCTATTTTTGAAGATCAAATGCTTATAAGTATAACATATACTTGCTTGACTAGTTTATATTTTTACATGCAAGAAATAGTAATAAAAAGAATGTTGCCTAACATGTATACAATCAAAATCTGAGTAGTAAGATTATCTAAATCCTTATTAGTTTTATTTCTCCTACTATTTTTTTTACTGTATAGTTTCAAAATTAACTAAAATTGTAATTTCAAATCTATATCATCTTTAACTCATAATAGCAATTTTGAGTTCCACTAATAAATTGTAAGAACATGAAAAGAATTTAAAACTGCGAAGTGAATTTTTCCTTAAGGAAAATCATGATATAATATTAGTTTTAACATACAAGGAACCGCAAAAAGTGCTAGAAATTTTAAGTAGAAGAACTTATAGAAAAAGTTAGTAACTTTTTCTTTTTTAAAACATGGAGCATAGCATAAATATTTGTGCATTAAAAAAAAAGATGTCCTTACTTCAGATTGTACCTAAAACTATTTTAATTTTTTCAACAACACATGCGACTTTCTTCCCTATTTTGTCTCAATTTTTTAAACTTTTTAAAACAAGAAGCCACTTAGTTTCAACCATCAAACAATTCATCATAACGGGGTAAAAACAAGAGAACAAGAAATAAGAATGAGATTCGCTTGATGTTCTTCTAGAATCCTTTGTTGATGTCCTCAATTCTCTCTCTTGATATTTGTTTATTCTTGTTTATTTCTCTATTTTTTTTCTCTAATGATGGCCTCTTTTTTTTTTTTTTGCATGTGTGCTCCTTTTATATCTTAGAATTAGGCCAACCGGAAGCCTAGAGCGTGCATCTTCCACTTTAGGAAACTCCAGATCGCTATTTTCCCAGTATCTCGCACAGAATCTTCTCTGTCATTGCTCCAGGATTGCTATAGTAATAGGCTACAACATTAGCTTCAATATCTGCACTGGTCCAGACTTATTTTAATTCTTCTCTAACTAAGTTCTTTCCTTATCTTTACAAGCCTATTGTAGCCACATTCCTTCCTTGAAATTTGAGCTTTCGGTCACCTACAATTATGCATATGATCTAAGCACACAATTTATTCTCAATCAAACAAAACTTATTAAAAGTAAACTAAAATGGAAGTTTATGGAAAATATTACTAAAATGCAATAAACACATGTTATTTACTCTCTAAGTAATCTTGATTTAAGTCAGTGCTAGGATAACTCTCATTTCATAGAGTTATCAATAATCCTTCAATAAACCTTGATAAAACTCTTGAACTCTCTTAATATGTTATGAGGAAATATCACCATAAATTATAGGAAAATAAAATTCAACTAACTTTACTTTATATCTTGGATCCATCATTGCTACAGTTGCTAATATTTCATTACCAACCTTTCAATATTTATCAAATTTTAATATCACTTTAGATGCCATTGTTTTCATCTCCATACAAGTAAAACCAAACAACTCTTTCAATGACAAGCTAACATTAAAAAATATGCATGAAAAGCAAATTGGCTATTGGGTACTTGGTTCTAGACAATGACTTAGTCAGATCATAAAAACGGCTTTAAATTAGCACCCAATATACCATCCAACCCCCACTCAGTGTCACTAGGAAAACACTTATATTATAGCTCTAGTTGTTCTAATTCAGAGAAAACATCCTTATATTGTAATGCAACAGTCACATAATACATTTGGAATTTTATCTGGTGACATAGTCAAGAACTACGTTTCCATTACATGCACAATTCTGACTAAATCGCTACACCTAAATGTTTCTTTCCTCTTAACACTTCCTATAAAAAAATTAGCACTCTCTCAAATATTCACAAGAGCATCACCAATAACACTTAAGCCACCCTTAAATATTAAATTTAAAATATGGGTAGTACAACGTACATGAGACGATTTGCCACTCATGATCAATTTTTTTTTATCAAGCTTTTCTATCAAATACTTAATCATATGATGATTAACACTACAATGATCAACATTCATTGGATTAAACAACACATCAAAGCATTACATAATATCCTAGCTTTATATCAAGTTCGAATGTATGTAAACCTACAAAAAGAATAAGTAATTACAACTTGGGTTAACATATATTTAATCATTTACAATAATTTTAGAAAAAAAAATTCCACTAAGTAAAAGAACAATATTAATTAATACCAAAATTATTACCTAAGAATTTGACTTTGTAAGCTCCAAGAGTCAATTACATAATGTGTTGAAACTGCCATCTATCCTTTTGTTTAGGTGCTTGGTTGTTCGTATATCTATTGTAATGGTAATGTTACTTGAACTACTCTCCATTAAACTCAACACCTTAGTCCTCTCCAATTGATACGTCCATTTCTTCTTTCTAATAGTATTACGAGAAACATGCTTCCACATTAGGCTAAGGGCAGATAAAACTTTCTTAAACCCTTGATGCTCTACACAACTTAAAGGGTACTCATGCCAAACTATCATCTCTGCAGTATTTTTCCTTGAGTTATTTGGACTGAAAATAAAAGTCTCCATTTTGGCATTTCATTATCCATCCTTTGCTATTTTCAATTGACTCTGACTTGAACATTATTCTATTGTCATTTGTTTTTTTATTTGGACAATATTTTAATGGTTAAACAAAAGTGTAGTTCTATTCACAGCTCATCTTGTAAGCTCTGCCTTACAATATTTGCATACTGCTGTTGGTATTCCTATAATTATCTCTTTTTTTTTCCATATAGGACCACCCTTTAGAGGCTTTCCTTTCTTTTTCTTCGGAGGATTTTGAGCAATGTCATATGCTTTGTTTAAGTCTTCATCTAAATTTACAAGCTCTAGTATATGAGTCAACATATTAAAACTAAAATATCATGCTTTAAAAAAAAAGAACAAATCACAACAATATGTCAATTTGAGAATAATGAATTATATGGAGAAATACCATTGGAAAAATTAAAAAAACCACAAACAAATGAAAAGAAGGAAGTTTTCAATATTTATATAGAGCAATGCTTGATGAAATATTGATTATTGATGCCTGATAATTGATGATTGATGTTAAGAATTTCAATTGATTTTTTCCCTCTAAACCTATAAGAATATGGACATCGAAGATAGAGCTTATTTTATTGATTTTGGAAAGAATTTAGTCATTGTTGCAGATTTAGAGTTTTTAGACCATCTTTGGCTATTTTTCTAGTAAATATTGCAATGACTATAATTGGCATCTTTAATTAAATATTATAAAGATAATTATTCTTTAAAATATCAACTTTTATGATTCCTTAGGGTTTCAAAATATTCCATAACAAATGCTTAAAGGCGCTAACTTTAGTTATTCATGTTTTAGTGTTTTAGGGTTTTAATATTTCGGTTTAGCTGTTAATTAATAATTTAAGTTTTTAAAAATTAATTAAAAACTCAAACGATTTTATGAGTGGGTACAGGTTTTAGTGTTTAATACACATACCTTACCCATCCAATCAATGGTACCAGCACCCGAATTTTTTATGAGAGAAAAGAAAAATTAGACGTGATACTCGGCCCTAAAACAATGGGCCCCTGCATGCCTCTATGGCCATGACATCTTTTGATATTTTTGTAAACATTGAACTTACGTCCAGAGACGAGATCTTTTTTTTCTTGTAACTTTTAGAACAAAGTTTACTTGTACCAACCTAGTTGGGACATATTACCAATTGTAGCAATGCAAATTACATCTAATTTTATTTGAATTACTTTGTATTTGAACTCCATTGAATGGCAATGCAACTTTGAATTTGTCATAGAACATGTTTTGTTCACAATTTTAATTTTTGTATGTAAATGGTGAAAAGTATTTCGTTTACAAATGAAACATATTTTCTTTGACTAATTTATGATTTTATAAATGAAATATTAAAGTTCTAAAAGTTTAGGTTTATCATTTTATAAAATCATGATACTTGTAATTTTATTTATTAAAATCATAAAATCATATATTTATTTAATAAATTATAAACATAAAAAATTATATTTTTTTGAAAATAAGACTTAAATTAATTTTAAAAACATACCACAATAAAATATATTAAAAGATTCAATTTCAAGTTATTTATAAAATCATAACATTTTATTTTTATTTTTCATTGAAATATTTTACTTTGACATACTTTGGTTCACATGCTATTGATGGTGCAAAGGTTGCATGGTGGCCAACCAGTGAAGAGTGCTTATTACAGGCTTTTTCACGTGTCATGCTTTAGCCTACCTTTAACCATACCTTACTTTTAAGGCCTACATGCCTTAAATTCTTAGCCTAGGCTAGTCTACTTATGTGTGGGGAAATGCTATGTGCCCCACCAAAAAGTGCTTGATTAACACTTGAAAATATACATTTAATAAAGGTTAAAATTATCATTTTTTTACTTACAGTGTTAAATAACACTAACAATTTCATTATAATAATAAATCCTTAACCTATTCTACGAATTATTAATTTTTATTTGTTTTTAATTATGATTTCTTTTTGTGTTTCATAGGTAATTCCCTAAAATTATGATTATTGGGCTGGAAAAAAGGTCGTGAAATTTGGATTCCAACAACTTAGAAGCCATTGGAGATTTTTTAGCCTTTTGATATGGTATTTTTGTCAAAAGGTTGAGATCTGCCTTGTGTCCAAACTCATGTACACCATGTTGTACTTAATTTTGCACACCAAATTTGGTAGATCAACTACCTTAAAAAATTAGCTCAATCATCTTGTCTTTGGCTTCAACCATAGCCATTGATTATGCCAAATCCAACAATCTATAAAGATTGCAAATTTTAGACCCTTAGATTGTACTAATAAATCTCATCTAAATGGTTGTGATTGTAAGCTTACCAAAATATGATGTAAACACCAATAGTTGATCTCTCAAAATTTGCCTAAAAAAAGGCAAGAACTCTCACAATTGAGGGTGTAACACTCTACTTAAATATTTATTTTAAGTATATTTAAAACACTGTGCTTTTATAAAAGCAGATTAAAAAAAAAACAATATACAAAACTTTCTTACAAAAAGTAAGAGTCATACAGAAACTTCTTAGTATAAAAACTTTATTATTACATTAAACTAAGATGCTTCTTTATTTTTTTGAAACAAAGCTGAGCTTTACATAAAATCCCAAGGTATGTTATGCCATATACGCTTTGTCTTGGTTAGGACTTGGCGTCAGCTTGTCTTACTTATCGTTACCTACAATGTAAGGACTTTATGAGCTAATGCCCAGTAAGATAACACTTTGATGCATTTATAAATCATGATGCATATGGATGATCATATTAAGCTTTTAAAAGAAACATAGAAAATACAAAAAACAACTTTATTAGGGCCCTAGGTATGTTGCACTACAAGGTTGACACATCTACTTTTTCAATAATATGCCCTTGGGCCTCATTAGCTGATCTTCTGGTGTTACGTATCATCATCCCTAAAAAATTTCTTTTTACTTAGCTTTGAGGGCTTGCCCTTCTTAGAAACTTTGCCACACAGTAGTACAACTACCTATTTTTCATAAATTCATTTTCTCAAACATATTCTTCATAATGTAATCCATGATATACATGCATTTAATGCAACTTATGTCACAACATTTAAAGTTCCTAGATGCATAACAAAATCAACACACAACACTATTTAAGAACAAGATTCTTTAATACAGGTAGTATTGTTGACAATAGTATAATTAAGTATAAGTATCACAGATTAGGTGGCAGAGCTAACCATAACATAACTAAGTATCATAGATTAGGCGGCTGAGCCGACCATAACATAACTAAGTATCATAGATTAGGCGGCAGAGCCGACCATAACATAATTTATCATATCATTATAGTCATCACAACATAAAAGTTAAGTGTGAAAAGAATTTTATCCCTAAATTACAGTTGAAGTGTTATTTACTTTTTGACCTTGACTTCTCTAGATCTTTTTAAATTGAAGATTTCTCTACTCTTGATTTTATGACTTAGAATAGAAGAAGATGAAATTTCTAGGTTGCATTGAAAATGAGAGGGTGTAGGGGATATTTATAGGATTTCTTAATGCCAATGGATGGCTAGGATTTTGCCACCACAACTCTTGATCAATGGATAAGATTATTCTTCATAAATACCTTACTAAATTCTAGAATTCTTAACTTTTTCTACATACTTATCTTACATCATCACTTATGTCGTTGCTTATGTCATCATTACTTAGAATTAAATATTTTATATTATTATTATTTTAATACTTAAGGGAGCTTGTTAGCTTAAAATAAATTCTATTATATTTAAGTGAGAAAATTGTATCTCACAGAAGGAGTGCTAGATTTTCGGACAAAGAAGAAAAATGAGAGGATTGTTTGGTAAATTTAGAGGTGAGCATTTTGGGTGTAAATTTAGAGTGAATTTTAAGGAAAAATCTCTTTTGCTTTCCTTTGCTTTTAATCTTCTTGTATTGTACTTCACAAAGTTTGTAAAATAAGTGTTTTCCGGTTAAACATAATGGCTAAATTTTCTAAGCTGAGGTAAAAAGTGAAGTTGAAGGATTCAAATCATAGAATTAACTACTCTCTCAAGTTTTTTAATTTGTTATATGTTTATGATCTATATTTTTTCTTTATTGGTTACTTTTATGTTAAGTTAATTTGTAGATCTAGATTTTCTTGGATTATATGGAAATTTGATATAATGTGGACACTTAAATATAGTTGTGGCATATTAGGTACGTAATCTCATTTTTAGCCATACAAATGGTCAATTAAGAATTAAATGACATTCCAATTAACTGGCTAAAGAAATGCAAAATATAAATATGAGAGAGTATTATGATCATAATTTGAAAACCGATATGGATCTCGTAATCTTAGCATTTTTTCTAGATTGGTCTCTATTAATTTCTTTTTCTGCAATTAATTTTTATTTAATAATTGACTATTAAATTTATAAATTCACTATAGTTTGACTCTAGACTCACCGGATTATATTATAACGAGTACTTGAGAGTAATAAATACTTTTAAGTTGTGTCAGTATTTGTGAGTGTTGTGCCCGTGCCATGCCATGTGCTCCCTAGTCCATTGGCCATCTCTAGCCTCTGCATTGTACAAGAAGTTCATTTTAAGAATTATGTCATATTTCATTATCAGCATCACTACAAACCAAGTGTCTAACACCTAAGCGCCTAAATTCAGGTTGGCTACTACTATACCATTCAACACTATATGATGATTTGAAGCAAGACTCATCTTGCAAATGTGATGCATTGCCTATTGCTTATTTCAGCAACCCAACTTCCTCTTTGAGGTCCCCAATATTGCTTTTAGCACTTTTGCCAATGTAGTAATGTCTTCAATAACTTTGTTCAACTTTTAAATGAACTTATTCACAAACTCCCTGTAAGTTTGCTTCTCACTTGCCATATCAATCGAGTTGATTTATGTTTTCCTTGCCAAACTCTCAAAGTCAGGCTGTATGGTACCCAAATTTCACCAATCTATCGTTTATTAATTCTCCTAACCCATTAGTTTTCACCGCTAGTCACACAACCAAAGTTACAATAATCTTGCTCTTGCACTATAACTTCCTTAAAACCACATTATACCAGTTATAACCAAAATTGATGTAACTGAGCTTTGATACTAGTTGTTATAAGATTTTATTTGAAGATATGGCAACCCTCATGATCGTGCTAAGTTTTACATGGCCAACCACTTTAGAATGCTTAAAAATGCCCTATAAGGCCCATAATGGAGGTTTTTAAAAGGGACTAGCCAAAGTAATAAATGAGAATCAAACAAAAAAATCAAATAATATTTTATAGACACTACAAACTCTAAACTTGCCTATTACTTAACAACTGAAAAGAAATAACCTAATCAAGGGCTTGTGTGATGTTTGAACTATCTCATTACAAAGAGTGAAAGAACTTTAGTTAGCCAAAATAGATGCTTTCTAAGCTCTTCAGCCGAAAAGCTATTTACAAAATGCACAACCCATACTCTATATACAAGTCATAACCCTACTTGTCTAGAATAGGTGACATTCTCCATGATGCCACCTCAAATTCCAATCCTTTAAGTTTAAGACCCACTCACCCACTTCCATTTCAAGTGGGTGATTAAGGCACAAGATATTAAACCATTTAGCAAGCCACTTCCCAAATACCCATGTAGTTAGGAACCACTAGCCACTATGCCTAAAACTGAGGATTAACATGACCAAGTCACCAACATGTCGTGAGCGACTTAAATTTTCTAGCTAAAAAGGCTAAATTAAGCCCAGGTGTACTAGCTTGGCTTGATTCTTGAAATATCCAGCATTCTTTAGCATACTCTCACACTTGTACATAGCTAGGAATTCTCTAGTATTTGTTAGAGTATTGTAGCATGTACTATGTACGTGCTATGAGAGGTCTCATCAAGCCTTGAGAGCTCTTATAGACATAGAATTCTCTAGAATTGGACAAGCCTCCCATATGAATAAACCTTGACACATGCCATTTGAAACACAAAACACCAAAGCAACTAAAGCATGCATGTAAGATCTCAAGTTCTCTTGTACATACTTTTTTTAATATATACTTTCTCTTTGGCAATGTCACTCTCTCTTCTCTCTATCTTTTCTGTAAGCATTTTAGCTTAGCTAACCGAGAATTTCAAGGCTTACTTACTAACTTTCGGGCAAGAGTTATCTAATTTCTCCATAGGTTTACTGCACAAAATATTCATCCCATGACAAGTGGTATCGGAGTTATAGTTTGCATCCTAATAATTTAGATCATGTTATAATAATGGCTAACCTTCTAAATCTTAGTACATTATATGATATTGTTGCTGAGGTGGAGCCACCAAAAAAGCTAGCGCATGGACACAAGAAGAGTCGCATGCAGGCAAAGACTGTAGTAAAGCTAATACTCTTCGAGAGGGGTTTCGAGCATTTCATGATGAGTTTCTTAGACTTCATAACTTCATCCATGACAAGCTATGAGCAAAAATATGTAGAACTGGATGAAGTCTACTTAGATTGGGCATGACACAAGCGAACACTCACAACTAGTTCGTCTTCTGCAAGCATAAGTGATGTGAGTTGCATCGATGCGCCAAAGCCCATCACTTGTGGCGGCATTCACAACACCACTGTTGTGGATAACTTTCTTATTGAGCTAGATTATTATTTTGATGCCATGAGTGTATAAGATGAATCATTAAAGGTAGGCATGGCATCTATACCTTCAAAATGTTGCTCAACTATGAGGGCATCGAAAGCATGGTGAAATAGGTAAAAGCATCCGTACCATGAACAAGTGGGTAGATTAAAAGGGTCAATCAAGGTAATGCTAAAAAGGAAGCTGTAGGGCAGCTTCGTTGACTTAAGCAAATGGGTTGTATCTATGATTACATCAATGAGTTCACTATCTTTATGCTCGAGATCATTGACATGTCCAGCAAGGACCTTTTCTTCTACTTTTAAGATGGCTTCAAGGATTGAGCTAAGATGAAGCTCGACAGACGTGGCATCCAATCTCTTGATGGTGCCATCATCATCACAGAATGACTTGATGACTACTTCACCTAGGCTAAAGATTAAAAGGCCAAATCAAGGTAAAATGAGGGAGATAGAACCATAAAGACAAGGGCTATAATTGAAGAGATTAAGTGCTGAGAAGCCTCCTACTGGCAAGAGCAGACAAAGTTAATTAGACAGTAAAAAGAAGTTGCCTAAACCTCAAAACATATACTTCATTCACAATAAGTTATATTAGGTGCAAGATTATCCAAAAAAGAAGTCACTTAATGCCCTCACTGTCTAACGAAAAGCAACTACACACTATCAATAGAGGAACCTCGACCCAGCATAGGTTTCGTCTAACGTGTTGGTGCACTCCAGAGCCATCCACCAGTGACCACATCAGTGAAGAAAGGGCTCATATATGTGAGTGTAGCACTAGAACAATGCATAATTTTGTGTCCAAAGATAAGGCCAAGCGCTTAAGCCTCAAGGTTACCAAGGAAAGAGGCACCATGAAAGTGGTAAACTCACTTGCAAAGCTAATCACAAGAATCGTACAGGGTGTGGATGTAATGCTCGAGACCTAGAGCAAAACACTTGTGATGAAATTAAGAATAAAACTGTCACAAGCACATGGGATTAGATCCTATTCAAGTTCCTGTCGGACCTATTACAAGAGCTCAAGTAAAAAAATTTAAAGAAGCGCTTAATGGATTGATTCAACCAACTTGGGCTCAATCAAATTCATGGAGGCCCGTTGAAGGAATTGCACATGATAAGTGCATGATTCAGGCTCTTAAAGTTTCCAAATAATCACTTCTATGAAATAGGGAGTTAGTTTGCACATTATGGCAGGAATATATATTATTTTCCTTTTTCTGATACTTTCCTGTTTCTTGAGGAGGCTATCAAGGAAACAAATCAGTGATCTCTATTTTAATTGCTTAGTTTTCATTTAATTGATGTAAGACATTTAAGCCAATTAGGATCCTAATTTGATTTAGATTCTTTCCTATTTACTTAGATTAAGATTCTGATTTGATTTAAATTCTTTCCTATTTACTTATATTAGGATTCTGATTTGGTTTAAATTCTTTTCTATTTACTTATATGAGGATTCTGATTTGGTTTAGATTCTTTTCTATTAGGAAAGATTCAGATTTAGATTTGATTTTTGGTTTAGGATTTATTTCAAAAAATTCTTGTAACCAACTCTTTAATGTACTCGTATCCAATAAACAAGAAGAGTTTTTTTTTATGTAATTGGTGGGAGAGTTAATTCTCTTTGATTCTTTACGAACTCATTGAACTTATCGAATTTTCATGGCGTTCAAACTCTTGACTTATCAATCAGTCTTTACATACTAAGGTTCATGCTTTCAATAAGCATTGGGTCGAAGTTCCATTCCATTCCTGATTTAGATTCGAACTTGGGAACTAAATTGATTAGGGTTGCGTCAGTTCTTGACAGGGGTCGTATCATTTGGTATCAAAGACTAGGCTTTAAGGTCAGATCTATTTATCTTTGTTGTTTTTCGTTCTTGTTTCAAATTTTCATCCTTGTTCAAATATCTATAAAAAAAAAAGGTGTCGTGAACTGTATTTGCATGAAGAGTGCCGCGTGAACAATATTTTTAAGGTTTTCTTTTTAAATCAATTTTGCATCATTGTGGTTTAATTCTCCTTAAATCCACAAGTTTTACTTATTCTTTTTTTTAAAAAAAAATTCTCCAACCTTCTGTTAAAATCTTTCATTTTTTTTCCATTATTTGTGTCTTTGAAGTCTAAAATAAGTTTTACCCCATAGGTCAAAATTTTGCCCAAAATCAAAACTCAACTTTCGTATACATTTCCTTCTTGCTCTTGAAATTAAATTCTCTTTAGTGTCATCTTTGTGAATTGCTTTTGAAATCCTGATATTGGTTTGATTAGTTTGAAAAGGTAAGAGAGTATGAGCATATTAGAGAGGAAAAGCTAATTAATTTGAGTGAAACACAAGTGAAATTAAGCGAGTCATTTTCTTGAGTGAAACACAAAAGGAAGTGAGGTGAGGTCCTTCCACATTATTTCTAACTTTCTTTTACAGATAACAGCTATGTCCCACAACCTAGAACGAAACACAAATGAAGAAGATCAATCCGCAACTACTCAGAATTTACAAATTTAAGCATTGATGGAAGAGATAAGAAGGATGATAAGGGATGAATTAGAGCTCATACAAGAGCATTTGAATCAAGTGGAGAACACACGTGTAGGGCAGCCACAATCCGTTCCCCAAACACGTAGGAGAGAAAGAGCCCCTGCTAGAGGAGAGATTGATGAATATTATAGGGATGAGTATGATGAAGGGGATGACTCAGTGGGTAGCTATAAGAGAGATGGACAAGGTAGGAGAGTTAGGAATAGAGATGATGGAATAAGTGGCATAAAGATAAAGATTCCATCTTTTCAAAGAAAATCCGACCCAAAAGCATACCTTGAATGAGAGAAGAAAATGGAGTTTATATTTGACTGCCATAATTATTTAGAGACAGAAAAAGTAAAATTGGCTGTGATTGAGTTTTCTGACTATGCTATTACTTGGTAGGATCAGCTTGTTATAAGTAGGAGGCGAAATAGAGAACATTCAATTGAGACATGAGATGAAATAAAATCGTTGATGAGAAAGCATTTTGTACATAACCACTATTATCGAGACTTGTACTAAAAATTACAACGCCTTACACAGGGCAGCCAATGGGTGGAGGATTATTATAAAAAAATGCAGATTGCCAATATTAGAGCAAATGTGGAGAAGGATAAATAAGCTACCATGGCACGATTATTAAATGGTTTTAATCGGGAGATTGCAGATAAGGTTGAGTTGCAATATCATGTGGAGATTAAGAAGATGGTCCACAAAGCCATCAAGATTGAGCTACAATTCAAGAGGAACACTCGTGCAGCCCCAAGCTCGAGTTTCACTCCTTGGAAGCCGAGCTATGTAAAACGAGACGAGAGGCCACAAGCATCTACTACACCTAAGCTAAGATTTGAGCCCTCTAAGCACAATTCACAAGGTAACAACGTGACTCCTACTATTAGGAGTCGTGTCATTAAATGTTTTAAATGTCAAGGCAGGGGCATATTGCTAGCGAATGTGTGATTAAAAAAGTTATGGTGTTGCGGGACAATAGTGAGATTGTAACTGTGGATGAAACAGAAGAAAATGAGATGACACCATTAGAGGATGTTGAAGATGAAGAGTATATAGCCCCTGGGGAATTGACTTGAGTAGCAAGAAAAGTTTTGAGTGTGCAAGTAAAGGAAGACAAAATAGTGTAACGGGAAAACATTTTCCATACTAGGTGCTATGTTCAAGATAAAGTATGTAGTATGATTATTGATGGAGGAAGTTGTACTAATGTTGCTAATACTATTATGGTAGAGAAGTTAGGGCTTCCGACACTTAAACACCTATGACCATACAAACTACAATGGTTAAATGATAGTGGTGAGGTGAAAGTGAACAAGCAGGTACTAGTGACTTTTCAGATTGACAAGTATAAAAATAAGGTTCTTTGTGATGTAGTGCCAATGTAGGCTAGACACTTGTTACTTGGACAACCTTGGCAATTTGACAGGTTTGTGAAACATGATGGCTTCACCAATAAATATTAATTTATATTTAATCAATGCAACATCACTTTTGTTCCATTGACACCAAAGTAGGTTTATGGAGACCAAGTAAGCTTACAGAGAGAGAGTGAGGAAAAGAAAAAGAGAGAAAAAGAGAGAAAAAGAGAGTGAAATTAAAAAAGAGATCAAGGAAAATGTGAGAGAAAAACCAAAGAAAAATATGGCCATTGAGCGAAAATTAAATGGAAAACAAAAGAATTTCTACGAGAGAGCGAGTGAGATAAAAAAAACGTTGTTTTCACATCAGATGATGATTGTACTTTTATACAAAGATGTATTTTTGAACACTAACGAATTTGACCATACTTTGCCTAGCTCTATTACTTCTCTTTTGCAGGAGTATGAGGATGTCTTTCCTAAGGAAACACCACATGGTTTACCTCCAATTCAAGGGATTAAGCATCGGATTGATTTTGTGTCTAGTGCAACTATTCCAAATAGACCAGCCTATAGGAGCAATTCGGAGGAGACCAAGGCCCTTCAAAGGCAAGTTAATGAATTTATGGAAAAATGGTACGTGAGAGAAAGCATGAGTCCATATGCAGTTCCCGTTTTATTAGTTCCTAAGAAGGATGAGACGTGGAGGATGTGTGTTGACTATCGAGTTATCAACAACATAATGGGTATACAGGTTGATGAGGAAAAGGTACATGCAATCCAAGAATGGCTGAGTCTCACAAGTGTAAGTAATGTGAGAAGCTATCGAGATTTGTTAGTTTCTATCAATGATTTGTGAAAGACTTTAGTACATTAGTCGCACTGCTTACTAAAGTAATAAAAGAATATGTTGGATTCAAGTGGGGAGAAGGGCAAGAGAAGACATTTCAAATAATCAAGCAAAAGCTGACCAATGCTCATTTATTGCCTTTGCCTAACTTTAATAAAATATTTGAAATTGAATGCGATGCCTCAAGAATTGGCATTGGCACAGTCCTAATGCAAGAAGGACGGCCAATTGCTTACTTTAGTGAAAAGTTGAGTGGGGCAGCCTTAAACTACCTTACTTACGATAAGGGATTGTATGCATTGGTTTAAGCGTTAGAAACGTGGCAGCACTACCGATGGCCTAAGGAGTTCGTGATTCACACCGATCATGAGTCCTTGAAACACCTTAAAGGCCAACACAAGCTAAATAAGAGACATGCTCGATGGGTAGAATTCATTGAGATAGTTCCATATGTGATTCATTACAAGCAAGGTAAGGAAAACATTGTTGCAGATGAGCTTTCCTGTAGGTATATCTTAATCTAAACACTTAATGCTAAACTACTTGGGTTTGAACATATTAAGGAATTGTATGCTGATGACCATAATTTTAGTGTTGAATATCAAGCTTGTGAAAGACCGCAATCGATAAATATTTTAGGCATGATGGCTATTTATTTCAGAAAAATAAACTATGTGTGCCTAACTATTCTTTGAGAGATTTGTTAGTGAGAGAATCTCATAGAGGAGGGTTAATGGGGTATTTTGGAGTTGTAAAAACTCTAGCAGTTTTACATGAACACTTCTATTGGCCACATATGAAACGAGATGTTAAAAGTCTTTGTGGTAAATGTGTCACTTGTAGGCAAGCCAAATAAAAAATGCAACCTTATGGCTTATACACCCCTTTGCCAATACCTAGTGCACCTTGGACTGATGTTTCGATGGATTTTGTGCTAGGTTTACCTAGGTTTAAACAAAGGAAAGACTTAATTTTTGTAGTTGTAGACAGATTTTTAAAGATAACACATTTTATTCCATGCCATAAAACAGATGATACTTCTAATGTTGCTGACCTATTCATTAAAGAGATTGTAAGGTTGCATGGAATGCCTAGAACAATTGTTTTTTATAGAGATGCTAAGTTTTTAAGTTACTATTGGAAAACGTTATGGGCTAAGTTAGGAACTAAGTTGTTGTTTTCAACTACTTGTCACCCTCAAACTGATGGTCAAACAGAAGTTGTGAATAAACTTTATCTACTCTGTTGCGAGCTATCATTAAAAAGAACATCAAAACTTGGGAAGCTTGTTTACCACATGTTGAGTTTACTTATAATCGTTCCGTTCATTCTGCTACTAAGTATTCAACGTTTGAAATTGTCTATGGTTTTAATCCTTTAACCCCATTGGATTTAACTCTATTACCTATGTTTGAGCGTGTTAACTTAGATGACAAGAAAAAGACTAAAATTTTTAAGTAGATACACAAGAAGGCAGAGTTCAACATTGAATGGAGAACTGGGCAATATGCTAAATAAGCTAACAAAGGGTGACATAAGCTAGTCTTTGAACCTAGCGATTGGGTGTGGTTACACATATGCAAGGAACGATTTCTAGAATGAAGGAAATCTAAATTACTACCTCGAAGGGATGGCCCATTCGAAGTTTTCAAACGGATCAATGACAATGCATACAAACCAGATTTGTCTGGTGAGTACAATGTAAGTGGTACTTTTAATGTTTCTGATTTGAGTTCTTTTGATGTAGGTGATGATTTGAGGACAAATCCTCTTTAAGAGGATGGGAATGATGAGATTAAGGATAAAACTGTCACAAGCACAGAGGATAAGACATATTCAGATCCTATTCAAGTTCCCGTCGTACCTGTTACAAAAGCTCGAGTAAAGAAATTCAAAGAAGTACTTAATGGATTGAGTCAAGCAACTTGGGCTCAATCAAATTCATAGAGGCCCACTGAAGGAATCGTACATGATAAATGCATAATTCAAGCTCTTGAAAGTTCCAAATAATCACTTCCATAAAATAGGGAGTATGTTTGCACATTATGGCGGGAAAATATATTATTTTCCTTTTTCAGATACTTTCCCGTTTCTTAAAGAGACTATTAGGGAAACAAATCAGATATTTCTATTTTAATCGCTTAGTTTTCATTTAATTGATGTAAGACATTTAAGCCAACTAGGATCCTGATTTGATTTAGATTCTTTTCTATTTACTTAGAATATGATTTTGATTTGGTTTAAATTCTTTCATATTTACTTATATTAGGATTCTGATTTGATTTAGATTCTTTCCTGGGGAAGATTCAGATTCAAATTTAATTTTTGATTTAAGATTTATTTCCAAAAATTATTGTAATCAACCCTATTTAAAGTACTCGTATCCAATAAACAAGAAGAGTCTTTTTGATGCAATTGGTGAGAGAGTTAATTCTATGTGGTTCTTTACGAGCTCTTTGAGCGTATCAAATTTCAGTGGCATTCAAACTCTTGACTTATCAATCAGACTATCCATAGCTGATTGTGGCGACTTCACATGACAAGGTTCGTGCTTTCAATAAGCATTGGGTCTACTTTCCGTTCCATTCCTGGTTTAGATTCGATCTTAAGAACTAAATTGATTAGGGTCACATCAGTTCTTAACAGGGTTCGTATCAACTCGATTTCTCAATCATGCCCATGGATAACTTTAAGATGGTCTTTGGCACGGAATTCTTCGACCAAGTCCATGCCTTCTCACTGCCAACCATGAATTCATTAAAAATCTTTGAGGATGCCAAGGCATATATAGTTCCAGTCGAGTGCACTAAGTTTGAAGGAATGACGTTCTCGGTCATGCAATCTAAGAAAAGATTTAGGAATGATAAAAGTTTTTTTTGTCTTTAACCGAGAATTGAATAAGGGATAAGACTCCAGAAAGTCTACAAGTTAAGTACTTCTACAAGTATATATTGTCCTCAATGAATTCAAGGTGTGATGCCTTTAAAGGTTTCGAAGAAGCTCCTATCTAGTGTGAGCTGGATCATGAGATTGAATTGAAGTAAGGAGCTAAACCTCTAGCTTTAGCACAGTACCGCATAGCGTTGCCTAAAGTCATGGAGCTGCAAAAATAGTTCACTGACTTACTCGGTACTGGATATATCTATCTGTCCAAGACTTCATTCAGTACACACGGTCCTTTTTAAAAAAAAGAAGGACAACTCTCTAGTTGATCACTATCAAGAATAATTATTCAATTCCCTTATTAGTGTTGGCATAAATAATTCTATAATATTGATTTTGATGATAACAAATCTTATATGTTTTTTTATTAAAAATGTTGGAGCTATTAATATTAAGCAAACTCTTAAAGCCGTATAATATTTTAGATATGTTAAGAATTCGGATAATTGTTAACTTTAATCAGAAAATCATTTTCTATAAAAGGTTGTTTAAATACTGATTTTAAAAAATAACGGTGAACCGATAACTTTCAAAAAAGAAATTAGATTGTAATCGTGAACCGTTTAGCAAGAATGGTTATCTAAATTTATTTTTTGTAGGTTTTTGGAAATAAACAGCTAACCGATAGTTTTAAATGGTTAACCGACTATTTAAAATCTCAGCCAACGGTCATTTAGACTAGTCAAAATGGTGAACCGACAACAGTTAACAGTGATCCAATTTTTCTCAAAAAGTCAATAACAGTTAGTTTTCAGCTCCAACTATAAAATGACTCAATCAAATTTAAACAAAAAGAGATCCAAGAGTTATCATTGAGCTTGCTACTGAGTATACAATTCTTATTTAGCTTTAAACTTATTTTTGTTTCATTGATCCACACTTTGAGCTTCCATTTGTAACCATATACATTGTGTGAGAGAAAATTCATTTGCAATCTTTATTTTTGAGTGATTATAAGTGTTGGGATACACTTAGGAGAAGAGATTGGGAATAATCTCTTGTTGTAAAGGTCAATTGATAGCTTAAAAGTCAATTGTAAGTGTTGTTGAAGTCTCGAAGGCTTGCTTAGTGAAATCCTCAAGCTCGATGAGCTTAGAGGCGTGGACATAGGCACGATTGACCGAACCATGTAAAAATCACATGTTTGCTCTCTCTTACCCTATCTCTTTATTTTTTATTGCACATTAATTTGTTTATTTTGAATTTGATTGCTTTGTTTAAATTGCATTAAGTTTTTAGTTGCTTAAATTTTAAGAAATCCAATTATCCCTCATCTTGGGTTGCCTAGTTAGTATTTCAATTAGCAGAACTTTTCGACCAACTAGACAAAGTGTGATACTTTACTATGCTCGGCTTACACTTTAGGCACTATCAAGTTCGTATTACTAAGGGAGACGAACTGAAGATAGCATATGCCACATACAAATCTTTTAAATTCCTTATTATGCAGTTTTTCTTATAAATGCACCAACTACATTTTACATCCTTGTGTATAAAGTTCTTTAATCGGTCCTCGACTGTTTTATCATCGTGTACTTGGATGACATTATGGTGTATAATACCACACTTAGAGAACATGCATAATATTTACAACAAGTCCTCTGCATGAGAAAACTCTATATTAGAATAAAGAAATGCTTGTTCACACAGTGAAAAGTAGAGTTTCTTGGTCATAAGATTACGGACGACAAGCTAATGATGAAGAACTCAAGGTTCTCGAATATGAACTAATACCATTGCTTTTTCAAAGGTTAATCAGTAAGGCGACATGCTTGACTGACATTTTCAAGAAGAATAGAATATGGCATTGATATGAAGAATGCTAGCATGCGTTTAAAGATTTGAAAAAGGGCGTTTAAAAAAAATTATCTTTTCTTTTTTTTACTACTCTAAGCCTTTTGAAATTCAGAGGGATTCCTTAGACTTCTCTATTAGTGAAGTCCTTATACAAGAAGTCTAACCTAAAGCTTTCGAAAGTTGAAAGCTTAATGACATGGAATGTCGCTACAAAGTACAAGAAAAGAAGATTACAACCATCATCCATTGCCTATGAGTGTCATCACAAGATACTACCAAACCTAGAAAAAGTTGAGACCTAAACAAACACAGTGGTAAGACTTTTTATGGAGTTCGACTAACGACTCAAATACAGACTGAAAAAAGCCAATGTCGTAGCAGATGCACTGAGCCACAAGACAAAATTAGCAACACTTAGAATGAGTTAACCGAAGCCTAACCTTGTCTCACATATCAAAGAAGGCCTCCAACAAGGCCCTTTAGCCAAAGACTTAGAAGCATAACTTACTATTGCTTCCTACCAGCATCATTATTTTTATCATTGGAATGGACAGAAGAGTGATGCCTCTATACTAATCTAACAAGATATTTTACAATTAGGTTGTCCCTTTAAACCTAGTTCTTGAGATCTCTAGTCAGCTAAGTTGGGTTTTCTTTTATAAAATAAAGCTTTCATTCTATGGGATTTAGTCTTATTCCCTTCGATGATTTTTCTGCTAATGATTAATATGATATCTAGTATAGTGCAACCTATAATTACGAGAATAACATAAGTACCTACATACTCTTACTATTGCTTTCTAGTGATCAGTTCCTAAACTACTTATATATCTAGTAAATTTGCTTAATGCATAAGCTAATTCTAGCCTTCCATAATTTGTTAGGTACATTAGATTGCCTATTGTTTTGGTGCTTGCTTCAAGCCATATAATGACTTCACTAATGTACAGACTTTATTTTCTTGTCCTAGAGCTATGAAGCCTTCAAGCTGGTCCGTATAAATTTATTCATCTAAACTTCATTTACAAAAACTGTTTTTACATCCATTTGATATACTTCTAAATTACGTAATGTTGCAATTGGTAGTATCACCCTAATGGAATTTATTTTCATTACAGAAGAATAAGTATCAAGTAATCAAGGCCTCGTCGTTACTTATAACCTTTAATTATAAGTCTAACCTTATACTTATCAAAAAATCCATCAGTTTTGGACCAAATAATTTTTTTGTTCTAGCTCTTTTACTACGTTTAGTTTCAAAATGAACCTCTTATTAACTATCTTGAACTTTTTTGTTCTTGGTCTTCACTATCTTCAATAATAGCCTCATGTGTTCACTTAAATTGAACTTGAATCCTCCTGCAATTTACTCGAAAATACATGCTCAAAAAATGATGCATTTCTAGATTCCATTATCGTTTTCTTGTGAATGTTTGGTATATTCAACTCACACACAAGAAATCAATAGACATTATTGTTATATGAATAACTAATTAAAATGTAATCTACAATTTTTTATCCTATTTTCACCTTCTTTGGTGAGGAATAACCACTTTAGCAAGACACCCCCACACGCGCAAGTATTTGTAGGAAGGTAATCTACCTTTTCATAATTCATAAAGGGTTTTCTTTGTTTCCGTTCGAGGTACCTTATTTAAAAGGAAATTAAGTGCTAAAACAACTTTCCCCCACATATTCTGAGGTAGCCTAGAACTTATTAACATTGCATTCATCATTTTTTTCAAAGTAGAATCTTTCTGTTCAGCAATCTCATTGGATTAAGGTGAGTAAAAAGTTGTAGTTTGATGTATGATTCTATATCATTCACAAAGTGCAACATACTCAGTACCTATATCAGTTCTCAACTCTTTAATTTTCTTATTTAGTTGATTTCCAACTTCATTTTTATAGAGCACAACAAATTTCTCCATGACTTCGTCCTTGCTTTAAGTAAGTACACATAACAAAAATTTGTGTAATTTTTTTGAAAGGTAGTAAAATATTTATTACTACCCCTTGACTGTATGGATTTAAAATAACGTATATCACTATGTATTGAGTCAAGTGGCTTAGTAATCCTTTCAATTCTTTGAAAGGATGACCTTGTTAGTTTTGTCTCAACAAAATATTCAGACTTATGTTTCGTATCAATTTGGAAATAAGGGATACGATTCATGTTAATTATCTTATGCAAGGCATTATAATTTGTTAGAAAAGCTGATACAGGAGATTTTGAATTATCCATGCATGTATATTTTTCAATATTTATCTTGCTCCAAATTGGCCTCAAAATAGCAACTTTATACTGTTTTTTCAACAATTTATTGTTATCACAACTTTATATCATAGAAAGTTTTAGTTGCACTAAGTTTTTAACTAAAAATTTTGACGCTCTCTAAAAACCCTTTTTTTATTAGAATTACCTAGATATCCAAAGATAACTAAATTCATTCTTTTTTTTAATGAAAATTCAATTAAATAGTCAAATAAGATATTCTTTTAACAAAATTTTGCAGCCACCCATGAAAGTTATTTTCTTAAAGAAAATTATAACAAATTTTTGAGCTATAGAGAATATAATATAAAGAAAATAATTAAAGATTTTAAGAACTGTATGTATTTTGTAATAAATACTTAAAGTAATTCTTTTATAATGAAATTTTTTGGGAAGATGATTAACTTTTTAATAAGAATTTGTATTTTATAAACTAAATTTGGGGTATTTTAAGAAATAAAATTTGAAAGGGGTGTTATAAGAATTTTATAGGGGTGTTAAATACCCCACTTTATGGCATAAAGTCTTTTAAAACCCAATGAAAGTTAATTAATAGAGTAGTGATATTTGGCACTCTTCAATTATCATACCAGTGGCCACTTTTAAATTTATATCATTTAATTCCTAAACTATCCATATTAAAAATAATAATTATGTCTATTTATTTTCTTTTTGGGCCAAAAAAGAATAACGATAAACACCGCATTGTGATGAGTTATATTTTTCTAGACCCTTTCTTAGTACATAATAATAATTATTTATATATTTGTAAGAATATATGTTATATTAGATTAAAGAAACTTGCATCCACATACACTACTACAAAAATGACTTTTATTGACACTTAGTTTACTGACACTTTGCAAAAAGTGTCAGTAATTATATATATATGTACCATTTTCCACTTTTGAAAAATAGGTATCAAAGGTTGTTGATACTAGTGTGTTAGTAAATTAAACATAAAAAATCACTGACATTAAAGTATCAGATATAAAAAAATTCATTAAAATTTGTTTTAACTCTAACTTGAACCTGAGCGCTCTAAGGTTTAAAGCTTTAATGTTTGGAGTACAAACCATCAAATCTTGTTGAATCAAAGTCAAAATAATATTTAAATTATTTAAAAATGAAAATATAAATAACAACAGCACAAAACTTACACTTAACCAATTTTCTCCATCTACCCAAACTGTATCGACTATCTCTATCTTACTTTTATCTTTCTCTTTTTCTTTCGTTTTACATTTGTCAATCTCTTCTGTTTTGTATTATCCATTTACAAATTAAATTAGATAGACAATGAAAAGCTAAAACTTTGTTTCCTTTTTCCATTTTCCCTAAATTGAAAAACAACCAAAACCCTAATCGCTTGTTATCGAAGGGTTTTTTTTTTTTCTATAACTAAGCCATCTAGTGCTATACTGGGCAAGCAAGTTAAAACCATCGGCAAGAGGTGAAGTGGCACCAACAGTTGCGTATTCATGTAATCCCATTCACCCTCACAAGTTAAGTCTAGAGAAAGAACTGTAGAGGAGGTTATCAGCTGGTAATGACTGAATATTTTATTTTTTTGAGTATTTTAATTAATTAGTTTGTTTTAATTTAACTTATGATTACTTTTTTAATTTTAATTTTTGGGTCGTTTCAGATGTTGAGAAATTGAACTAGTAGTGTTTGGTGGGTTGTTTTCCAAATCTTTTTTTATTTAATTGTAATTTGAATTTACTTTTTTTTTTTAATTTTCTATATTTTCACTCACATGCAGTCCAAACATACAGACATTTTAGGTGGTACATTACTTAAACCCAAAAAACTCACTGCTGCGACTCTGTTTTTTCTTCCACATTTGAGGTTAGTTTGGGCTTAACCCATAAAGTACACTTAGCACTACTTGTATTGATAACATATAATCTTCCTCTATGGTTGTGTATGGAGAGAAAGTTTCTGATGTTGTGTCTTTTGATATCTGGCTTTAAACAACCTGGAAATGATCTAGATGTATACCTATAACCTTTGATTGCGGACCCGAAAACTCTATAGGATGTAGGTGTTGATGTTTATGATGCTTATAGAAAAGAAACCTTTAATTTATGAGCTGCTTAATGTAGACAATCAGTGACTTTCCAGGGTACGAAAACCTCTCTGGTTGTATTGTTAAAGGCTATTATGCTTGCCCAATTTGTGGGATAGACACTTGTGCATGTTGGCTACCGCATAGTCGGAAAACGTCATCTATGGGCTATTGTCGCTTTCTACCACTTGCTCACCTATTTCAGAAACTGAAAAAAGGTTTTAAATGGGAAGTAAGAATGGAATGAGCATCCTAAAACTTTGTTTGGTGAGGAAATCTTTAACATGGTGGAGATATTGACTTTAATTTTGGGAAAAAGAAGGCCAAAAAGCATAAATATGATGATGGTGGTGGCGATGATTGCGATGAGAACATAATTGAAAAATTGTACAAAAAAAAGTCAATCTTTTTTTACCAAGAATATTAGAAGCATTTCTTAGTTTTCCATCAACTAGATGTGATGCACATTGAAAGCAATGCGTGCGAGAACATATATGGTACATTACTTCATCAACCAGGTAAGACAAAGGATGAGATTAATGCTAGAAAAAATCTTGAGCATTTTAAGATCACGGGAAAACTAGTTCCTGATGAAACAAACAAAAAAAAACTCCTACCTCAGCTTCATACACTTTGAGTAAAAAAGAAAAAAAAAATAGTTTTGTGAAACCTTGCAAAGTGTGAAAGTTCCTAATGGCTATTCTTTCAATGTTCAAAACCTTGTTTCAATAGATGATTTTCGGCTTCAAGACCTTAAGTCTCATGACTGTTATACTTTGATGCAACAACTTCTACCACTAGCCATTTCGAAATTGTTTGCTTATAAATATGAAAAAGTCAATAATCAGCATGTGCTTCTTTTTTAATACACTTTGCTGTAAAGTCGTAGACCCTAATACTCTTGACCAATTACAAGAGGAACTAGATAGACTGTTAATCACTTTATGCTTACTAAAATAGTATTTCCCACCTAGCTTTTTTGACATAATGATCCATTTAACAGTCTATCTAGTTGAACAAGTTAGGTTATATGGGTCTGTTTATTTTTGATGGATGTATCTTTTTTAGAGAGAAATGAAAACTCTCAAGGATTATGTTCGTAATCGCTAATGTCCTGAGGGTTGTATTGTAGAAAGTTATATTGCAGAAGAAGCACTTGAATTTTATATTGAGTATCTCTCAGATTGTGATGTTATCAGACTGCCTACTGGTTGTCCAATTATTTTTTTTGTCGAAAGGGCTTTGGGAGGTGCAAACATTAAGGTGGTTGATGATCTTTTTTTGACACAAGCACATTGATATATTCTAATGAACACCCTTGAAATCCAATCATATATCAAGTAAGTTGTTAATTTTTTTCCTAATAAATGTTACTATTATATTATAAGATTACTACTTTTGAAGTCTTAATATGGTCTCATTGTAGGGAGCATATGCATTATTTGGCATCAAGAAACCCCTATAAGCCAAATGTATATTTATTTATTTATTTATTTATGGCTGATAAAGAACACATTCGTACATTTTCTAGTTGGCTACAAGAAAGGTCAGAATTATTGCTTAACTAAATACAATATAGGATACAAACTTCAATTTTAACAAGACTTTTTTTTTTCATATAACTAATTACTATACTTTCTAATTTAAATTATAGGTAGCACATGATAGAGCAAATAATGTGCCGGTTGTCAAACAAACCACGCTGAAGTGTGGTGACCTACCCTGGCTATGAGATCAATGACTTCAATTTTTCAATGAGAGATTGGGACGGTAATTCTATAACCCAAAATAATGGTCTTACAGTTGTCACTAACACTCTACAAATTTCAAGCTCAAAAGATAAAAGTTCTCATTCTAGAGACATGAAGTTTTATAGCGTCATTGATAAGATTTGGCAGCTTGATTATCTGATGGTTAAAAAAAACACTTTTCAAGTGTGATTGGGTAGATGATAGAAGGGTTTGCATTGACAATTTAGGTTTCACTGTAGTTGATTTAAATTAGATTGGTTATAAATTCGATTGCTTTATTCTAGCTTGTCATGCAAAGCAAGTTTTTTATGTAAAGGACTAGCTAAATGATAATAAATCAATAGTTTGTTCAGTGACAAAAAAAGCTTATAAGTTAAATGGGGAAAATGTAAAGATTTGGATGTATTTTTTCCATTATCTAACAAACTTCCAGTATGTGAGTTGGATGAGAAAGATGACGAAGGAATTTATGACATAAAAGATTGTGATGCTATTATAATATATATTAATTTAGAAAATCACTTAATGCATTATCGTAGCTAGTTTCCAGTACCAATTTTTACAGTTTTCCAGTAAGCGATTTATTTATTTGATTATATGCTATTACTCTTGTATTAACTTCTTAATTTAATTGATGTACTTATTTTTTTTAATCATTTTTAAGGATTATAGGAGATGGTTGAAGATAATGAGTTCATTTTTAGGGGAAGAAAACAAACAAAAAAGAAAGCTTTGCAAAAGGAAGAATTTAGTAATAAAGCTGTAATTGAGTACAATTCTTATAATGTTCCAGTTGGAAATGGAAGGAATGATTTTAGGAGTTACATTAGACTCATTATACATGAAACAATTTCGATCTTACTTGATGATTGGAGGCGTGTGCGACTAGAGATGAAAGAAACTTCGTGGCTTAATTTTCAGGTTTTCTTTACTTGTTTAATAGTATGTTTAACGATTTTATATAACTTCTAGATTTCTTTAAAATTACTGCTAATCCCTGTTATTGGTTTACAAAAAAAGTTCAAATTGAGCTTAAAATGCAACAACCAAGTGTTAAAATGGATGGGGGTTGCATTTTAGAAGTGAGCTAGCAACTAAATTCGTTCTACCTTACAAGGATGATCGAAAGTCACTGAGGTTACCTCTTATTAACTATCCGAGCATTAAAAAAGAAGATCGGGAACTTTTTGTTGACAAAGTTTTTTCTGAAGAATTTAAGGTGTGTTGTTTGTTAATATTACTTAATTTATTTGTTGCTAGTTACTAATAATCAATGGTAACTTTTTTTTTATTTGTCGTACTATTTGTGTAGGAAAAAATTAAGAAAGAATATATACAACCATCGCTTGAGTAGTACAGGATGTGGTGGCATGTTGTATAAAAAAGTATATATAGTAAGTAATCTAATATAGTTATGCAATATAACTCAACTAATGCATACAATATAATAGAATCAATTCTTTTTGTTTTCTATCAACTTGTAACAAAAAAGAGAGTGGAGTTTTTTAGCGAGAGATTGACCGCAGTGAAGCTTGATTAATGGCACGAGCAGACTGAGATGGCAAATATGCTTTGAAGTGATGCCAATTGCTGAGAAAATAGTAGGTCACTTGTATACTTAATTCTTATGAATTTCTTTTATAATGTGTGTGTTTGTGTGTGTGTAGATATTTACATATATATATAATGCTTGTTGTAATAACTGTCTGGTAACATTTATAAGTGACAGAAGCTTAATAATACTTTATCAGAACTTACTTCGTCTCATATAAAAAGGTTAAAACTTGTGTGCATGCGTATTTGTGTGTGTAATGAAAGAGATGTCCAGGAGATCAAGCACTTGTATTAGGTGGTGTCTTGTAATATTTTCTGTAGTTTCAATTTAGACTGTATACAGACTTGCTCTATTTTGAAGATTTAAGAAGGATATTAGTTTAGTGTAGCTAATATCTTATCCTCATAATTGTAGATTTATAATTTTTTTTTTGGTAGAATGAGCTAAAGAGTCAAGTTGAACAAGAAACATTCCAATCACAAGGGTCAAATGACATTCTAGGTCAAGCCCTTTAGAAGCAGCCAAATGGAAGCAGAGTGCAAGGAGTGGGACAATTCATCACCCCATCTATGTACTTTCATATCCTTGATGCCACTGAGTTAGCAAGAGAAAGAAAGATGTATCAAGAGAGTTTTCAATTTATATCTACTCAACTAGAACGCATTAATGCAAGGTTAAATGCTTACAGCTATACTGAAATTGGTAGTTCTAACTTTTCAAAGCCCAAAACTTTCACTGTTGTTCAGATTGACAATGATCAACAATCCCCTGAAACTCTTGGAAAAAGAAAGGTTAGTACAGAGATATTACATGTCATTATTTTATTTCTATTTGTATATGCATGTATTACTACTAACGGTGTGTATTTTGATTATTTCATAGGCTGATTTCCAATCGAGTAAGTTGACTCTAAAATCTGTGAAGAGTAAAATGAGGACACTCCCACTGTAATTTCCCAACCAACTTCTCAACAAACTCCAAAAAAGTAGAGTATTAAATTACTTCAAAGCGTACACCTTGAAGATCTTCTAGACTAACTCCTAAAGTACTAGATGTGCAATTCTCTTGTGATGAGAGAGTACTAAAAAAAGAACCAATAGTTATCAAACCATCAGTAAAAAACCTCAAGCTAGGTGTGAAGAATACACAGGCAATTGCACGGTTAAGAAAAAATGATAGGAGTGAATGTATGAACATGCTTACTATGTTTATCAAGAATTCCTTGCCTCGGTTGATCAGGGTTCGGCATGACACAGCAACTTTTGGTGAAATTTGGAAAACAAACTTGAACAAAATAATTTGCGCTGAGATCATCGAGTTTAAGGAGGTCTTAAACTACATCATTAACATATGGATTGAGATCAGAAAATCATAGCTTTTTGTAACATATGTGAAAATAAATAAATAAAAGAAAAAGGTGAGGTGGTTATAATGTAAATAAAAGTAAAAAGGGAAGCTGGAAAAGAGGGGAAACATATACACGTGTGAGAGAGTGAGAAAGAAGCAGTCAAAACTGACCTGAAAACCCAACCCAATCCGCGAACGTAACCCGACCATATCTCTAATTTTCGGCCACCCCTCCGGTCGAGGAAGGTATCAATCGGTAGCTCGTGAGACACTAGTCATACCCCAGCCGTCATTGTCACTGAAAACCGAATTGATTGCCGAAGTTTTGAGCTTGAGAAATTGCGGCCTAAACCCACACTATCGTCGTCGATTTCGCCTGAATTAGACCACGCCACCACCTCAGTTTTGTTCTCTACGACTCCCTCTTCAATTCCCGACCATCCACAAACATCGGGAGTTATTGTTTTGCCGTCGGTCAATTGTTGGAAATTTACGGCTGTCGAGCTAGATCCCGGCGTCGTTGCTGTGTATGGGAGCTCACAGCCAGCACTATTAGACTTAGCGTGATTGGAACTTTCAGACTTAAGCTTCCCGGCCAGTGTTGACTAAACTTCGGTGACTATTGACCGACGAGGGAAATTCGGTAATTTCACATTTTGAGGGCGATTTTGTAATTTCTGAGCTTGTTGATATTTTAGTAATTCTTGAAATTGAGGATTGGGTGTAATTACGATTCCGAGGGTAATTCAGTGATTTATGATTTCGGAGTATTTTAATAATTTACGGATTCAAGAGTATTTTGGTAATTCTATCGATACGGGAGTTGTAAATTTTGGATAGATGTTTGTTTCGAGTTTATTGCATAAATTTAGTTGTAATTCCGATTTATGAAAAATAATTATGTCATTTTCTTGATTTATGAGGATCTGCGAGTGAGTACCGGTCTGCGGACGTGAACGATAACCGAACGTGAACACCGTCATTGTGAGTGGAATATAAAAAGCCTATTTTCATAGTGATTATGGTAGTAAAACATGTTCGCGAAATAAGTATTTTAAATGTTCTGATTTAATGATTTCCTCGAAATGGATTTTATTCACGCATTGGTATTTTATTAAAATGTTTGGTTAATGATTTTGTGTATTGACTTTGAATAAGCATGATAGTATTTTAAAGATAAGAAAAGTGGATTCAAATGTGGTATAATTTAAAATATGGTTAAAAGGTATGTGAATATGAGTATAATGATTGTTTTTGAAATCATTAGACAATACCCATCCCCTCCAGATACAGTGACACAAATGATATGAGATGAGAGGCCTTTGGGGCCCGCCGGAACACTCATAGAGACTTTAGACCGTGTGTTTGGGCGCTTTTGCCTTTTGGAGGCATATGCATGTAGTGTGATGATTACAGTGATACAGATATTGAGATACAAATGATACAGATATGAGATAAAGACATAAATTAAGATACCGATGATTACAGTGATACAGATATTGAGATACAAACGATACAGATATGAGATACAGATAGATATTGAGATACCAATGATTACAGAGATACAGATATTGAGATATAGATGATACAGATGAGTTATGATAATATAGACGGGATATGGTGATAGAGATGAGATATAATGATACAGATGAGATATAGGCCTTGGGGGCCCGTTTGAGTACACACAGAGACTTTGGGCTATGTGCTTGGGCGCCTTGTCCTTTGGGGATCAGATTATGCATGCATAGATATGATGAGATATATGAGATATGAGATATAAGATGGTATTTTTCCGTCCATCCGTTGTAGCTCCGGGGCATGATGGTTCCTATTTCCCGTCTATCGAGGTCCGGATATGATGAGATTATTTCCCTGGGTACTTGTTTGGTGATGATTTTCAGATTTGTGTATTCTATATGATATTGTGATATGATTTCCATGGTTATTTGGGACGATATTATATATGCTTTTCATGGTTAGTAATCTGATTTAAATATTAAATGATTTATTACTGATTTTTCGCATATGGTTTGATGAAACCATGTTTAGAAATGATATGATTATTTCTTTTAAAATAAGAAGTATTTTTCAAAAACTACTATCCACTCACTGATCTCATTGAGTTTTATACTCACTCCATTTTTATTATATTCCCCCCTTACCAGGAGGTTGTAGGTACACCATACCGACTATAGATATATTTTGAGTCTTGGCACATGATGGTGTTAGAGATATAGATGATTTTTTTGTTAGGACACTTTGGTTATCTTGTTCTTTTGGAAGTGTATAATTTTGTTATATTATTCTTTTGGGATTAAGAATAAATTGAGGTATATTAATATTATAACATTATCTTTTGAAATTCTGGAGATATCTTGAGTAAAACTCAGCATTTTGGTTGAGGATGTTGATCACTTGCGTTTGTTGTATAGTGAATTATTTTGGGAGTGTTTGTTTTACATGTTTTCAAATTGGGAGTGTTATATTTATAAATAAATTGCGTTTGTTGTATAGTGAATTATTTTGGGAGTGTTTGTTTTACATGTTTTCAAATTGGGAGTGTTATATTTATAAAGGAGACTCTGCCGAATTTTCGGCAGAATCTTTACTAATTAGATTATTATCAATCCAGTTTGGATGAGGTTGGATAGACTAACCCTAGGATTCGGGGTGGGTCGTTTCGCTTTTGTTTTATTAAACTTGGAGCTATTATTTTGTTTCTTTTATTCAAAATTACTTCGTTATATATGTTTGTTTTCTCTTAAAAACTTGTATGAGGAGATGGAGAAGAATGGAAATACCAAGCCGATTTAGTTTGGGCTTTTTGAGAAGCTATATCCAAAGGCCAGCTTCAAAGACAGGACTCATTACATTTCAAAACTTTTAGGCTTGGCAGAGTTAAGACAAGTCATCGTATTCCCATATAACCTTGGGTATAAGCTTTTTCATTTGCTAACCATATTATTTGTAATTTATGTGTGAGAACAATTTTTACTTTGTTTAGTGGCCATTGGATGTTATTCGCGATTGATATGGTGAGACGTACAGTCTATTATCTTTATCCCTTGAAAGGTAGTCCTGATGAAGGGCTAATATGAAGAGCTAATGTAGATCATGAATTTGTTAAATTTGTTATTTGTATCTTTTATCATGCTGTTTTATTTTTCCGTTTTATGTTCATTATTTGCTAATGTTGGCTACGCCTTCATTGTAGTGGGATTTGAATACATCATATTTTAAAGTCTGATACAATGGCCAATGTTCAATGGGTCTCCATTACGGTAAAAATTAGACAAATATATATTATTATTATTGTTAACATACAGTAAAAAATTTATGTAATTTTGATTTTGTAGTGTCCAAGGCAACCTAGTAGCTTTGAATGTGGTTACTACATGATGAAATACATCCAAGATATCGTCACAAATGTGAACTTTCTAAAAAATAATGTAAGTATTGAAAACATTTTTACAATACTGCATCATATTGTTTTAATGTATTGTGACATGAATCAACTCAAAGACCTATTGTGTGCTTCTTGATAGTTATCTTTTTACCGCATATTATATTTATTTTATATACTGTAAGTAAGGGTGCTTATAATGGTGAGTATGCTGCATACTGTTGAATAGATTATATGAATATCCATGGAGACATGAATTAGGATTTGAGATATACACAATGTATTGTATATCTGTGTGTGTGTGTTGCAAAGTTGGGATATACAAAATAATTGTATAGATTGCAAAGTTGTTACTAGTGGGGATGTGTTATAGTGTTGTTGCTTGTACTTTACTTTGATGGATCTTGATTAAGGTTTTGTATCTACATCCATATTTGCATTAAATTGGGTAGTGTTGGAGTTCACAACCTGCTTCGGCTATCGAACATTGTTGTATAAGTTGACTGTAAAGTAGTAATTGATAGAATAAGTACATCAACACTCATTGAAATGCTTTTTTTTTCAATTTCCATGATCGGATGTTCAGTATTTACCTATATAATTTTTGATAAAATAGTTACATTGTTGAAGTTTATTTGTTGGTGTTAATTGTTATCACACGAATATATTTAAATGAATTAAATAGTTTAGTCAAAGATTTTCGGTGAATAACTTGTTGTTTTGAAATTAAAGACCAAGAGAATTGATGAATACACCATGAAGGACCTCTTGAGACTTCGGGATTAGTGGGCAACGTACGTTGCCAAGTTAATTATAGCCTACAATCGCGATGTAACATACAAGTAATTTATGATTATTTTTCCTTTAAAATATACAAGACTTATTTTTCATGGTGTGCTAATTGCTTTTGTGTACTTGTAGGTGAAAAAAAATGAGGGCATATGTAGACTCCAAAATCAGTGACATTGTTATCTTTTTTTTTTCTTGTTGGTTACTGTTTTCATAAATTAATTTAGTACTTTATTGTGTACTGCTTGTTCAAAGCTTAATTTAGTACTTATGTTTTTTTTACCCCCAAACAATGATGTAGTTGAACTATATTAATTTAAGTGATGTATTTGGAATGTTTATTATGTGAATTGCATTACAAGATTTGGGTTTATATTTTGAGTTTATTTTAATTTTAAAACAAATAGGAAAAATGTAATTAAAAAGAAATCACAACTAGTATAGCATCACTAAATACTAACATTAAGTATTTAAAATGACGCTAAAAATTTTTTATGTTATTGAGTCAGTAGATTCTTGATACTGTAGTCACATAAATTAGTGACATGTAAATAATATCATTAAATGCTAACACGATTGAGTCATTATTTTTGTGATACTATAGTGACACAAATTACTGACATGGAAATAGTATAATCTTATAATAACACCATCGTATCACTATTTTGGTGATATTATAGTGACACTAGTTACGACACTAAAAATTAGTGTCAGTGTATTCTCACTTGAGCATTACTGACACAATTATCAAGTGTCGGCAAAAGTAATTATACTAAAATGGTGTCAGTAAAATTTATTTTTCTAGTAATGTAGTACAATTAGACAATGAGAGAATTATTAAAGAAAATGCAAACATTTTGAGATTTCTATGATGGATTTGCATATTCCTAAAAATAGTGTATAAAAGCATGTTCTAACTTTTTAATATATTGGATTTGACATACTCCATTAGTAAAATATTAATATAGTACAAACTTTATCTTTATATCCTTGTGCTAAGGACAATTAAGTCAAGATAACAATTTTTCCAACTACACATCTATTAAGTTATAATCTCCTCCTAATAATAAGTTAGTTTGGTCACAACATTATAACTATATAAAGATTTTAATTTAGTTTAGATGGCCTATAGACTTGAAGAATTAAAATTGAATTTATAAATTTTAGAAGCAAATTTATTTAATAAATGAGTTAAATAAATATTTTGGTGGGTTTAAATTACCTCACCTAATATTTATAATTTGACTCTTAGTCTTAGCTACTTGATTTATTGACTTTTGTACATTTTGCCCCAAGATAATTAACTCCAACCCCATCTATAACCAAACCCTTCCATGCAAGCTGGAGTCGGGGTGGTGTGGTGGGGAAAAAATTCAAAAATTAAAATTTCTTAAACCACACGAGATTTTATTAGATAAATTGAGAAAGTCTTTTAATTTTGTTAAGCACTGTCTCTTCTATAGGTCTAACTTAATCTTTGTTTCTCCTCTCTTCTCTCCCGCTACAGTACAAAGGATGGTGAATGTTTCAGTTAGATGTTACACTTATGCTACTTGATGGTAATGTCTTAATCTGTTTGTTAAAAAATTAAAAAAGGGCATGGTTCCATATAAGCAAAGTCAATAGATGTCACCATCTTATTTCATTCTCCCACCCAACATCTCATCACCTTTAAGTGGTTATTTGATGCGTCTCTTTGCTTCTTCTATTTGCATCCACATGGCCTAAGTCAAATATACAGTATTGTGTCTTCTGTAGGTCCATTATATTTATGTAAAAACAAGCAAAACAAGGTAAATGTATGAAAATGGTCGAAATTTGGGAGCTTTTTCTACTTTTTGACGACTTTCCAGTTCTCTTACTACTATAGCAAAAAATTATCTTTTCTGGACAGAAATACCCCCCAATTAGTATCTTTCAAAGTTTTATAGCTGAGGACATCAGATCTCCGGACCCCTGTCAAGCACGCTGGATGGTTTGTCGAGCACGCGATAAGTTGGCCTTGTCTAATACACTCAACAGTGTCATCTAGCGCATTAGACAGCTATCTATCGCATGCAACAGGTCATATAGTACTGTCGAACACCAATGCAAGTTATTGCCTTGCGGCATCATTGGAAGCTCAATAAGAAATGTCAAGTGTTCTTTGTGCTCATTATTGTTCTTTTTGTTCATATTCATCACAAAAATCATTCTAATGGTGTTTGAGACCTGATTTAGAACAAACTTCTTTTAAGGGCATTTTTGTCCGTAATAGGAGTTTTTAGCTATGAAAACAAGGGAAATATAAAGTTGGCTAAATTTATAAAGGACTTCGTATTTTGAAAATTTATAAATTTCTCCCAAAAAAAAATCTCATTTGGAAGACATACATATGAACTGAATGAATTTTCCAATTAAGTATAGCCTAGTGATGAAAATTGTGTTGTGCAAATAAATAAAGTTTTACCAAATTTACTGAAAATTTTCCATTTGAACGACTTTCTGAAAAAAAAAAGTTAATTCTGATGCTTTGATTGAAAATTTTAATGACCTTCTTTTGCACAAAATCAAATGTATTTTGGAAAAAAAGGTAAGTCTTTTTTTTGGGGGGGAAATTTTTTGTCTTTAGTTACAATCTATGATTATTAAAATTTGAATTTTGTCAATTTTCTATCAACACTTATAAATAAATATTTATGAAATAAAATAAATCCCTTCAAACTCATTCATCATAGAATTGGATCAAGATTATTTCTTGATTTGATCTTTTATCTACGCAAGTGTACTTACATAATTGGTGATAATAAATAAGAAAATAATAAATAAATAAATTTTGACCATACATAATAAAAATGCATGTGTTAGAACATCCTTCAAAACTCATGAATTTATCACTCGGACAATGTCCTGCATAGCCCAAATTTCAACTTGCTAATTAATCTTAGAAAGTTGTTGATTATCATATGGATAAGCTATAAGAACTATAAAAACCCAAATCTAAAGGGTTGCTTAATTTGATAGGGGTCTAAGAAATCAAAACAATTTACCAATATTATCCTATTTTAGATGGATACTTAATGTTTTGATTTTATGGTCCTATTCAGCCCTGAAGCCAACCCCAATCTTTTTTTTCAACTACCTTTGGAAAAAGAATAATAGGACCAGTAAATCTGCTATCCCTTTGTCATGGGATGCAATAATTTGTTCTTTTGCTTTCTTCTTCATAAGCAATGTCCCAGCAGCGACCAAGTGGGCCAAGCACAATGGACTTTAAGCAATGGAAAAGGTAAAGGAATGTCATCATTCATGGAGCATGGAAGTATGGAAAAACAAAATTAAAATAAAAAAAAATCCAGCACTTAGTAGACATTCGGGTCTTAATTGTTATATAAAATCATCAAACCAATTCTTTAACCTATATATCTGGCATTCACCAAAGTACTAACAAATTCATAATATTTATAATGTTTATAATTTATAGATATATTATAATATTGGATGTACAGCAAATTCACACACACACACACTTATAAAATCATGATACAGTCCAGAAGTCTTTCAAGAGTTAAAAAAATCCCTATAAAAATTTAAATCGGTACCCCAAAAATTATTTAAAGCAACAACTTAGCATTGCCGCTTAAGATAGTTAATCCTTGTTTATGTCTGTGTAATGATTTGGAAAAGTTATTTGATAGACAGACACACATACTCGGCGCTCCTTGTTTTCATGCTTTTAGCTTTTTCCGCACCACTCATGACCTACTCCATTTTTACCTTCTCATTTCACTGGCCCAAAACTCTGTTCTCTCTTTATAAGTATGTATCCTGTTAACTCCAATCTCCATACCACTGCCAAAATCTGATAACTTTCAGTTATCAAATAGAAGGAATTTGATGGGTAAGAATAGGTTTAGATTCTCAGATATGTTACCAAATGCCTGGTTTTACAAGCTCAAAGACATGAGCAAAACCAGAACTCAGCAACAGCACCTGCAACATTACAAGAAAAAACAACGACCCCAAATTTCTCTGCCAAGATACTCCTACAATTTCACAACAGAATCCATCAAACCTGACAACAAATTCTACTACAATTCTCCTGTAAACCCAAAAGCCTCAGACACTCATTTGCCTGACCATCACCCATCAAGAAAATCTTCCAAGAAGAAAAATCCCAAAAGAAAAACAATTTACAAGCCTTCTTCAAGACATTTTCCTTCTTCTTCAAGTGAGAGTTCTGTTGATCTCGACTTTCCTGAATCCCATTCTGAGGATGAAAAATTTGTTGTTACTGAGGCTAATTCTTGCAACTGTGAAGTCAATTGTTCCTCCACCGATATCATTATCGACTTGGATATCGATGGCTGCTTTAGTGGTCGAAAAGCTGATGGGTTTGATACAATTTCAGAATTGGAGCTTCCTCCAATCCTGACAAAGCCAACAAAGCTCCTCAAAAAATCCACTGAGGCTACTAAATCCAGAACAAGAAGTTCATTGAAAGAAGAAACCGCAACTAGGAGTCAAAAAGAACACAGAACAAGTCCAGGAATCCAAAAATCGTCACCATCACATTCAATAGGTATAAGGATGAGGAAAAATTCTCCAAGAATTGGAAGCAAAAAAATTCAGGCACACTCAAGAAAGAGCATTTCATCAAGCACACGCTCAAAATCCTCGAACAAGAGCATTCCGGAGAGCTTCGTGGTGGTCAAGAGTTCATTTGATCCGCAAAGAGACTTCAGGGAATCAATGGTGGAGATGATTGTAGAGAATAATCTTCGAGGTTCCCAGGATTTGGAAGATCTTCTTGCTTGTTATTTTTCGTTGAATTCGAATGAATATCATGAGGTCATTGTCAAGGCCTTTGAGCAAGTATGGCTTGACATCACTAACCTATCCTTGTAATAAAAACCATCTCTACATCATACAAGTTTAGGAATTTTTTACTAATCTTTTCATTTTTTCCTTCTTGAATAATTTATTACAAGCAAGACACTTAAATTTGATAGATGTTGATAGACAGATATTTATTTAACAAATGCATTTTGTGGCATAATCATATACTGGCTGCACTTCATAAAGTGAGGACTTGTGCTATTGGAGTGCTGTTATAAGGTGCAGACATCAGCACTTGAGAGTGACTCTCTTGTGAATAATAACGTGCAGATATCTGTACTTGAGAATAACTCTCTTGTGAGTGGTAACAAAAAATTTATAAAATTGTAATATATATTCTAAAATTATTTTTCTTGCAAAATTGTATGTATACTATACAGATTATTAATGAACCCCCAAGACCCAAAACTTCAATTTTCAGTCATTCAATTTCAAACTAATCTTCTGATCAATCCCTTGTTTTGGTTTAGACCTACATTTATCCCGGCAGTCTCATCAAATGATTTACTTAACAAATCAATTCTAAAGTGAGCACAAAAAATTCAAACCACCTATAAATTCTTGTAATTCTGTGAAAGGTAGCTTTTATGGAAAGTAAAAATTAATATGTATGTAACTACTAGATATGATGAAAAATGAAGCAAGCTTGAAAACAGGTATGATTGCTCAATTGCAAGACTCTGTCGAGTATTGGACACAGTTTTGACTTCGGAAAGAAGGGAATGAATTAATTAATATATGCCAATTTAGTTATGTGATATCAATAATTACCTGCATTACCTGTCTAGATTGATTTGATGTCAACCTTTATTCAAACCAAATTCACTGTAAACCAACCTGATTATAAAGTGAGTAGCACTTAGTAGTGTTAATGATTTTTCAGATCCACATTATAATCTTTCAGTATCTCTTTTACTTGATTAAGTTAGCTGTTGGTAAAACTCAATTAATTAGGTTGTTTTGGGCTTCTTTTTTTTAAAAAAAAAAGTAAATAAATAAAGTAAAGCTTTCAATAGATGAAATTAGAAAATAATATCATGATTTGAACTAAAAACAAGAGATCGTAAAATGAAGATCATAAGAGAGAGGAGAGAGAGGCACATGCCGACAATATTAACTGTTGGATGAACTTTAATCTAGCAGTTAAAAATGAAGATTAAATTTTATGTGGGACCTATGTCTAATTAATTAATTTTTAAAATTATAAATTGCACTCTGTTTTAATATTAATTATTGGATGAATTTTAATCTAACAATCAAAACCTTTTTGTTTAAAATTATATTTAAAAGTATAACCTATTTCATTTTTTTATATAAATAATAAATAAATATTTTCTAACTCTCTAAAAGATTAAAAAAAGAATAAAAATACATTTGGACATATCAATTATATATTTGTTTAACTAGTTCATGGTAAACATAAATCTTTATAAGATTATGCTATGAGACTTTAAATTACATCACCATTTCGTTTTGTTATTTACCAATAGTCTTGAAAATGTAAAATATTAACGGTAAATTTTGCATGAATTGATACATTTAAAAGATAAAACTTTTAATTAATGGTTCGTGAGTTGATTATTAGATTATTGATACTGTACATGAATATATAGGTATTTTGGTAAAATGTTGGATATAATATATAATTGATGATATGATATAAAATAATAAAGGGAGAAATGAAATGACAAACATAAAATTAGGGATGGCAATGGGGATGGGATGGGAGGGGACCGACATCCCCGCACCCATCTCCGATATTCTCTGTATATCTTCATCCCCTCCCTGTCCCCATCAGAATTACTTGAGGTGATCTTTGTCCCCTCTCCGAATAATAAGAGGAGATCTCTGATGGTCCCCGATTCCCAAATAACTGATATATTTTTAATTTTTGAACTTGATTTAATCACATTAAAATAAAAATTTAAACAAAAATAAGGTTTGACAATATATCGTACATTAACATTAATCTATTACAAAAATCACACTACAAAATATAAATCATCAGAATAATTATCTTCGTCAATCTTCATAATTCTATAATAAAAAAGAAATTATTTTTATATCAATAATAAAATAAATAAAATGGGTATAGATACTGAAAGTAATATTTTTAATAAAAATATTTACTCTTGCACCCCATTGCTTCTCCTGTTCTTACTCAAGGAATGTGACAAATTGAAAGATAGTATCGGATTTCAAATCTAAAATAATAAAAATAATATATGCAATATGACTCATAATCTAAAATAGTTTTGGGCCATAGCCTTTACAATAAGGTCTAGTCGAATATAATTTAGGACTACAACTTGTTAAGTAAGTTCAAAATTTTAATAATAGATTTGTATAAATATTTTAATATTTATTATTTATACTAATATTTAATATTTTATAATTTAAATTTCATTATTATTTTATTAATAATTGTAAAAAATAAAATCAAAATTAAAAATTAATACAAGAAAATGGGGAAATGGGTAGGGGATGGGGATTCCACTTCATCCCCGTCCCTTCTCCGAATAAGAAATTAGGTAAAAAATTATCCTCGCCTCTTCCTCGAAAAAGAAATTGGGTATAAAATTATCCTCATATCCTCCCCGAATGAGGAAAAAACCAAGGATAGCCATCCCTGTGGGGATTTTGGCCATCCCTATATAAAATCACATATAATGAAATTAGAGAATTATGTAAATGGCCAATATTTTTGTCATTTATGACTAAAGATGAAAAGTTTAAAATCATTATTGTGAAGAATAGAATAAAGATGGAAACAAAACAATAAATCAAAATGATTGATTGTCAATATCTTTTGCAATCAATATAATGATTTATTATCAATCAGATAAAGACTGATGGACTAAATCTTCATAAATCAATTAAATTTCCAAATATCATATCAATTGTATTGTTTTCAGTTTAATTTATTTATCCACTATAAAAATGAGTATTTATGCTAATGAAAATCAATAGAGCGAATTTAACTAGCTTACAATTTTCATCAATTATGGATACAAACATTATATGTGAAGATTATTTTGTCTAAATTTTTACTGTTGGTAGAAAATATAAAAAACAATTGTAAATCTGTTAAGAAATTTATGTCCATAAAAGTAATGTAATATAATAGAGTGATATAAAACGGAAAATACAAATGGTGTGGTTATTTGAATTCGTTAAAATACTCACTAAATTTAATTTTTAATAAAATTTTATTAGTAAAATACCCATATTGAAAATTACCATTATAGACAGCATTATGTAATTAAAGAAAAAAATTTACTTATTTACTCTCATCTTCATTATTAAGTGACATTTTTTTTTATTGAATTTATTTTTCCTCATCTCCGACTTTATTAAAGGAACGAAGACTCACCAAATTTGTAAAACATTTGGCTAGAAGTTTATCATTGGTAAAATTCTTCTTGACATTCGCCAATAGTTTAGTTTCTTTCTTTCCAAATTTGAATTGGACAATGAACTCTTTCCCTGCTAATTTGCTGCAGTGTATATATGAAAATAAAAGTTCAGGCAAGAAATGTTAATTTCTTGATTTTTTTAGTTAAGTATAAATGTAAAAATAATATATTATCAATTGTTTCTTTAAATTTTAATGGTATTATTCCAAATGCTTGATGATTAAGGGGGAAAAATAATTGAAAATAAACCATAAAATTGAAGGATTTGTGCATGAAATTGTAATTGAAGGATTTGGTCATGAAACGATGATGGATAATGGTATATAAATAAAGAAGAAAGGAATAAGAGATAGAGTAAATAATGAAAAAGCCATGCAAAGAAACGATAAAAGAAATAATTATAATTTAGTTTCTACGGGCATTTTAGGTATTAAAATAGGTTAATGTAGTAAAATTTTATATTTTGAATTTTAAAAATGTGTTTATTGAGTAAATGGGCTTCGTGAGTACTTTGGTGGGTTTAAATAGCCTCACCCAAAAGCAAAATGTATTTGTGTGTAATGTAATTTATGTGTAATTTGATATATAAGAAATAGAAAAAAGGACACCTACAGTCTTAAAAGTTTAGGAAATTAGTAATGTAAACCTTAATTTTTTCAATAAATTACAATACCCACTTTTGATTATAATATTATTTAGCTTTATTAACTAAAAAAAGTGACTCTAATGTTTTATAATAAATAGAAATATAATATTAAAAGTAAATGTAACAGTACATATATTTTAAAATAATTTCTATATGTTAAAAAAATTTAGTACTTTACAATCTTATATTATATTAAACTAAATTTTATAATAAGTAGAAACATAATATTAAAATAAATATATAAAAATTTTCAATATTATATAAAATAGATTTAGTATTATCCATACATGACATATATTTTATTTGTTGTAAATTTTATTTAATCCAGATATTTACTTAAATTTTATTATAAATGTAAATATATTATTAAAATAAATAAAATAATTACATTTTAAAAATTATTTATATATTAAAAAATATTATAATATTATTAGTCTACTAGAATAATTAAACAATTTGAATTGTATTTACATTTACTAAAAAATTCTAAAGTCATTTTTTTTAGTCACTGTGTACTAAGGGTATTATAATCAAAATGAGATCGTGGTGTTCCTTACCCAATATTTGGGGTTTGCACGATTATTTCTCTAAACCTTGAAACTGTAGGTGTCATTTTTCCTATTATATTAAACTGTAGTTTACAATTAATAGAAATAATATTAAAATAAATATATAAACATTTAATTTATTTTCAATATTATATAAAATAATTTTAATATTATTAATACATGAGATCTATTTTATTAATTATAAAATCTATTTAACCTAAAGATTTATTTAAATTTTTATAACAAATACAAATATGTTATTAACATAAATATAATAACTAAGTTTCAAAAAAAATTATTCTATATATTAAAAAATATTCTAGTATTATTAGTCTATTAGACAAACTAAACTATTTAATTAAAAACTTTTAAAGTCAATTTTTTAATTACTATGTTCCAAGGGTATTATAGTTAAAAGAGAGTCTTGGTATCTCTTATTAAAAACTTACAGATTTATTTGACCGTTTCCCAAACCTTAGGGGAACGATATCAGTTTTCTTAAACAATTATTTATATAATTAAATTTTACACCAGTTTATTACTGATTGCTATATATAAATAATTAAATAATCATATTATATTCAATTATTGTGTTTGAATTAGTTTATACTTCTTACTAAGTTACTTATCAAAAAGGGATGAAAATAATAGGGAAGTTAAAAAAAAAAAAGAACATTTGATTTGATTGATAGTTTGCCTAATTAACTAGCAAAGAACAACTGATATGTCTATAATTAAAACTCAATGAAAACTATTTTTAAACCAATAATACCATTTCAACATAGGTTAGAATATAACCTTATAAATTGCTTACAGATCTCTTTGAAATTCTGAAATTGATGGAAGTTTCGTCGATGAGGTGAAAGTGGAGTAAAGATAGTTAGACTCGAATCCAAACTACCAAGTTTAATTTGGGAGCTTGGGGCCAGTGGGAGTGTGGGACTAAGCCCTATTGGTAGTATAGTTCACGGGCTGTGCTAATTTCCTAGCAAAAGAAGCCAAATTGGTGTCTCGAGGTGCACTTAGAAGCGGGCCAAGGTGTGCTAAGTAATGGGCCGCCTAAATTTTCAAGTCCAAGAGCCTAAATCCAGCCAAGATGTGCTAGCTTGGTCCAGTCCTAGAATTTTTTAGCATACTCTAGCACATTCCAACAACTTATACATATTTAGAGTTTTTTACATGCCTATAATTATAAATATCTAGATATTTTAGCAAGTTATGCAAGTTGCATGAACAACTCTAGAATGGGCAAGCCTCCTCCTATAAATAGGGGATGACACACCATTTCGCACACACCACACACCAAGCACAAGCAATTTAAGCATATTTGTGAAGCTCTCTTGTATTCTCTCTTTCAAGTAATAAAATTCTCTTTGACTATATTACTCTCTCTTTTCCCTAGCTTTTCCACAATCATCTTGGCTTAGCTAGTTTGGGAAGTTCAATTAGCTTACTTAGGAACTTTTTTGGTTGAAGTTGTCTAAGTATCATACGGGTTGCTGTGCAAAGTAATCATCCTATGATAGGTGACATCAGAGCTAAGGTTTTCATCCATGCAATTTAGCTCACAATAGAGCAATGGTCAACCCTCTGGTTTCTAGCACATCCCAAGAGGCATTGTTAGTATGGAGCCCCCAGAGCCAACTAATGGTTGTAAGAAGGGTTGTTTATAGGCAACGTCCTATGGAAAGTCCAAAGCCACCTCTGTTGATGCCTTGAAGCCTCGCGTCACCACTCTCGAAACATCAATGTCCACTACTCAAGACACCCTTAAAAGTTTGGAAGAAAGGGTTAATGGTCTCAAAGGAGAGTATGCCATTTTTACAGTAGCCACTATATAATAGCCACCAAAGCCTTCATCCAAGACGAAGCCAACACCTTCTGGGTAGTTTCGAGTATTTTATAACGTGGTGCTTAAACTTCATAGCTTAATGCAAGAGTAGCTATGAGTTATTTGTATGAAGATGGATAAAGTTCACTCCAGTTAGGCTGAACACAAGTGCACACCCATATCTAGCCAGGCTTCTACAAGCTTAAGGGATGCGTGCCGAATTGATGTCCCGAAGCATAATGCCTATGACGGTGCATGCAATGCTACTATCATGGACAACTTCCTCTTTGAACTAGAACATTACTTCGATGCTGTTAGTATCCAAGATGAGGCATCAAAGGTAGGAACTGTGTGTACGTTCTTACGAGGTACTGCAAAACTATGTTGGCATGAAAAGCATGGAGAACTAGGCAAAGCCATCTTTGCCATTAACACATGGGCAAATTTCTAATATAAACTCGAAAAATACTTTGTTTTGAGCAATGCAGGGAAGGAAGTGAGGGCGTTCATTCGTCGACTGAAGAAAACGGGGTAACATCTACGACTACATCAACGAGTTCATTACTCTTATGCCCAAGATTACTGATATGTCTGATAAAAAGTCTCTCTTCTACTTTTAAAATAGCCTCAATGATTGGGCCAAGCCAGAAGTTGATAGGTAGGGTGTCTAATCCCTTGATGATGCCATTATCATTATGGAAGCACTCACTAATTATTCCGTTCAATCTAAAGATAAGAGGCCTAATCAAGACAAAAGTGAGGGAGAGGATCGAAAGGACAAAGATGATAATCTCAAGGACTGGAGACAACAAAAGCCTTCTAGTGGCAAGAGTGGGCAAGGTAAATTGGATGGAAAAAAATAACCGCCCAAGTGTCGAAGCCCATGCTTTATATACAACAGTCAACATTGTGTACGCAACTATCCTAAGAATAAGTTGCTCAATGCCCTCGTTGCACAGCTCAAGGGCTACTCATACCGTCAGTAGAGAAACCCTGACCAACATAATCCAACGCCTTTGCGCACTCAAGAGTCACCCCCCTACACCTATGAAGAAAGACTCATGTACATGAGTACTATTATCAACGACCAACTCTTACGCACGTTAGGAGACACTGGAGCAATGTACAACTTTATATTTAAAGATCAGGCTTAAAACTTAGGCCTCAAAGCGACTAACGAACGAGGCGCCATAAAGGCCATAAACTCACCCGTTAAGTCAATAGCAAACACTATACAAGGTGTGCACGTGACACTCAAAATGTGGAGCGGAAAGCTTGACTTCTCTATTGTGCCCATAAACAACTTCAAGATGGTCCTTAGCATGGAAATTTTTTGACTATACCTTCCTACTGTCGACCACGACCACAGAGAAAACGCTCTAGGCCATGTAATTCAAGAAGACTTTCAAGAAGGAGCCAACGTTCTTAGTCTCCATTCGAGAGCTTAACGAAGAGGAAGAATCTAAAAATGCTCCACGTTTGGTCCCTCTACCCATACAAGAAGTCCTCAATTAGTTCAATGATATCATGCCTCTGAAGCTTCCGAATAAGCTCTTGCCTCGATGAGAGGTAGATCATGACATTGAGCTGGAACAAAGCACTAAACCTCTGACCTTGCCACCTTACCACTTGGCGCCACCTAAGCTTAAAGAATTGAGAAAACAACTTAAAGATTTACTAAACAGGAGATACATCTGCCCATTCAAGGCTCTACCCATTTGGTGCATTGATCCTCTTTCAAAAAAAGAAGAACAACTATTTCCCTATGTGCATCAGCTACAAAGCACTCAACAAGATAATAATCACGAACAAGTAATTGATACCCTTGATAGTGGATCTTAAAATACTAACTAGGCAACCCAAGAAGGGGGTGAATTGGGATTTTAAAATTTAAGCTAAGCAAATCACACAATAATTTAATCTAATGCCTTAATGGAATCCAAAACAATAAATTCAATGAAGCATAATAAAAATAGAGTAAGAAAAGAGAAAACAAACACAATTATTTTTACGTTGTTCGGCAATCCCCGCCTACATCCATGCCTTTAAGCTCACTCAGCTTGAAGATTTCACTATCCAAGCCTCCCAAGGATTCAAGTTATTACAACTGACTTCCGAGGTGTCAATGAACCTTTACAATCAAGCGATTATCTCCCCAATTTCTTCAACTTAAATATTTTTCACACTTGTACACTCACAATTTAATGAGAAGTGAAAATTATAACAAAAATTTTCTTTAAGAGTGGATATACAAATAATATCACAATAATGATTCAATAAATGGTGATTTGGAAAATTGAAGCTCAATATGTGTTATATGATCTTGTTTATACTTGCATTAGTCTTTAAAATGAAGTTAGAGTTGGGCTTTTATAGATAAAACCCCAAAACTAGTCGTTATAGGTAAATTCCCGCGCACAAGCAGTTAGCCGCTTAATTTGGCAGACTAGCCGCTCCAGAACAATGAATTTATCATTAAGTTTGAATTTTACTATAGTAATGTTGTTCACAAAAATTACATTTTTGCCCAAACCTTTATGTAATTATATTATGGCCCAAAAGAGCATAAAATTTTATAAATAAGTCCAATTTCAGAATTTCTAAATAATGCATGTCATTCCCATAACTTTCCGAAATTATGATACGGCCAAAATATTATAGTATTTGTCAAAGACGTCCTTTTCAAGATTTAACATAATATCCATAAATTTTAAAGTTCTCAAAACTTTTCACTTTAGTCCAAAATTTGAAAATATGAAATTTTCCTTAGGCGGCTAGCCGCTAGCCCTTAGGCAGTTAGCCGTTCACTCTCTGACCAATTTTGGATTTCAAATGTTTGGATTACATTCAGGTCCTCAAACGTTCATAAATTATCGTATGACCCAAAACGTTTCAAATGTTTGTAAATAGGTCCAACTCCAGAATTCAAAATAATACTTATTAAATTCAAAGATTGCAAAACTTTTCATTTTAGTCCAAATTACTCAAATCTATAAATACTTTATCTTATAAATATAAAATCTTTTAGTTTATTAAAAGTAATTATTTAAATAAACTCTTGAGCTTCTCAAATGCTAAATCATGCATCAATTAAATCATACCGGCTTTACAAAAATTTGTCACAATAATTTGTCCGTTGAGCTCTAAACTTTATTCTTGATTTCGTCATTGTCCGTTGAGTGTCTTGAACTTGATTTCACTTGATTCACTTACATAAATATTATCCTTCAAAACCTAGTGAAAATGTGAAATACAATATTTATTAAATCACTTAAGACACATATTTGTTATCATCAAAATTACATTATATGTAACCCTTTAGGCTAACAATCTCCACCTTTTTGATGATGACAAACATCTCATGTATTTTGACATTTATACTCCCCCTTAATTCATGACATTCATGATTCATCATTAAATTTAAAACAAAACTCCCCCTGAATATATGGTCTATAACAATTTGTAAGTTCCCCCTTAATATTTCAAAACCATGCATAAATACTTCAAGATCAAAATACGTATTATATGTGTCCATATTCAAAATGCATGACCTCTCCCCCCTCATCATCAAAATTACTAGAAATTCATGCTAAAACTGATAATATGTCAATGGTTTATCAAGAAAAATATAATAACCAAAAATCCAATTAACCATAAAATGATCATGAACCATTATTCCATCAATTACCAAATCAACAACTTATAACATAAAATCATCATATAAAAACCATGTAATCAAATCATCATCATATCTCAAAATCATCACCATAATCACATATCAACCATCAAAAGAATACTCAAAGTGCATATTATTCTCTTCCTTTTGACAAAATCGAACTGATATATTACTTTGTCTTCCCCTTTGAACAACAAAAAAGTTCAAAATGTATATTATCCAAAATCATATTGTATACTCCCTTTAAAATTTTAACCAAAATGATTTTATCAAAAAATATATCATATTTATCTCCCCCTTCATTATAAAAAAGAAAAGATAGATAGATGCAATCGAAACAAGATCATCAAAAATAATTCGATGAAGATATTAACCATTTTGTTCGAGCAAAAATTTTGGCAGAGTCTCCCCTTAAAAATGAACAAATCCTCAAATATACAACATGATTAAAAAGACTTCCATATAAGGTTAAAAAATTATAACAAACCAACAACTTCATCAATTCATCAAGCAACACACATATAATCATCAATCATCAAAATCATTAAGAAATCAATTTTAATAGTATTAATAACATGATTAGAGATATTAATAAATTTCATCATCCCAAGTTCATACCAAAATTTTGAAAATTGTTCTTCGCAAATAGATTTTGATTTGTTTACCAAATTGGCATGCAAAAGTTATAAGAACATATTATCAACTACCAAGCTCTATAATTACTAATCACATTTTAGAAATCAAGACAACTAAACTCATCAAATACCTAATGTGACATTTCAATATAACTTAAAAAATTTTATATGCTTAAAATTCTCAAAGTATATATATTTTTCCTCCTTTCGATATCATTTAAAACAAGTAATGCATATTCAACAATACATTGATTAAATACAAAAAAAAAAATGCATCCATACACCAATCATATATTGCATAAGATCAAACTTCATTAAATACATTGTAATCAACATAGCTATTAAGATAAGCCATCATATATATTTATCCATGCATCATGATTACATACAATAATAAATCAATTATGTAAATGTACAAGCATGCTTTTGTAAATTCAAGCTATTATCCATCCATCATGATTTATTCAACAAATTCAATATGACAAGAATTGTTACCAAAACAATTAAATCATAATCAAGTGATTATCCTCACAAGTTTTCATTAAGGAACTCTCCACCATTTCTTGATTATGGTACCTAAAAAAAAAATATTTAAGTTGTGCCTTTTGGTACCCAAATATTCTTGGGTCCTTGAGTGTTAGCAATGATTCCTTTTGGAACCCAAATACATTTTGCTATATAATATGCATTTCTTTTAACTGAACATCTATTCTTCATATGACCATCTTAATTGCAATGGTAGGATACACAACTTGATTGTTAATGGAAGTACTCTCTACAAAGTAATTTTTATAATACTTTTGTTTCAAATTTAGCTTATAGCCAATGCCTCCTTTGTCAAATACACATTTTTGTGAATTAAGCAAGTTATCTAACATCTTTTGCCCATTTATAAATTTTAAGACAACATCACTAAGTTCAATATTCTTTTTCTTGAGCATCTCATTTTCCTTTTTCAAGTCATCTACATATGATTCTACATGTTCATGTGAAGTGCTAGGTTTCTTATTTGATAATGCAACTCTATTATGTAATGTTTTATTTTCTAATTCTAGGCAACTAATTTTTGCACTTAGATATTCATTTTTATTTGTGAGCTCTACTGTTTTCTTTTTAAGATATGCATTCTTTTTACCAACTTTCATCAATTCATCATACAATTCTTTAAAAGCATCATATAACTCATCATAAGTAGGAAGATCATTTACCTCATCAAGTTCATCATCTCCTATTGCCATAAGTGCTAGGTTTGACACTTCTTGGGAATTTTCTTCATTACTCGATTCTTCATCGTTATTGTCCCTAGTAGCCACCAGGGATTTCTTCTTAAGTTTGTTGAGAAGTGGACACTCCGATCTTATATGGCCACGCCTTTTGCATTCAAAACAAACAATTGCCGTATTCTTCCCTTTCTCCACCTTAATCATTTAAAAGCAAAGCTCTTCTTCTTTTTATCTTCATCAATTCTTTCATTAGCTGTATTTTCTTCATATAAAATAAGTGAACCAATAAGATCATCAAGAGATAAAGTATTAAGATTTTTTGCTTCTTCTATGACCGTTCACACTTTGGTCTCTACTCTTTTGGCAATGATCTAATAATTTTCTTCACTTTTTCAGTATTAGTAAATATCTTTCCTAGTGCTTCAAGAGAATTCACAATATCGATGAATCTAGTGTACATATCATAAACACTCTCATATGATTTCATTTGAAACATTTCATATTGCCTAGTGAATCTACTAATTTTACACTAATTGACTTGATTTGCTCCCTCATATACAACTTTAAGTTTCTTCCAAATTTCATAAGAACTTTCACAACTAAAAACTTTATGAAATTCTTTTTAATCTAAAGCACAAAATAGAGCATTCATTACTTTGGAGTTTAAAGACATCTTTTTTTTTTTCTAATTCACTCCATTGACTAGAAGGTTTTGGAATTTCTTCCCTTTATTTTTAGTAGTCGGCATGAAAGGACCATCATTAATGATTCCCAAATCTCATAATCTAGAGCTTTCAAGTAAATTCTCATCCTAATTTTCTAATACGAGTAATCGTTTCCATCAAAATATGGTGTTCTGGTGGTGAAATGTCCTTCCCTAAATGTAGAATCATTTTGAGTTGCCATTAATCTTTAGCTCTAGGCGGTTAAGTCTAAATAAGAGCACCTCACTCTCATACCAAATCAAAACAAACAGAAGGATTTTTACGTGGTTCGGCAATCCCCACCTACATCCACGCCTCCAAGCTTACCCGACTTGAGGATTTCACTATCCACGCTTCCCAAGGCTTCAAGTTCTTACAATTGACTTCTGAGGTGTCAATGAACCTTTACAATCAAGAGATTATCTCTCTAATCTCTTCACCCTAAGTGTTTCTCATATTTGTATACTCACAATTTGATGAGAAGTGAAAATTACAATAAAAACTTTCTTTAAGAGTGGATATGCAAATAATAGCACAATAATGATTCAATAAATGGCGATTTGTGAAATTAAAACTCAATATATGTTATATGATCTTATTTACGCTTACATTAGTCTTTAAAATAAAGTTGGAGTTGGGTTTTTATAGCTAAAACCCGAAAACTAGTCGTTATAAGCAATTTCCTATGCCCAAGCGGTTAGCCGCTTAATTTGGCCGGCTAGCCGCTCTAGAACAGTGAAGTTACTGTTAAGTTTGAATTTTGCTACAATAATGTTGTTCACAAAAATTACACTTTTGCCCAAACCTTTATGTAATTATATTATGGCCCAAAACAACATAAAACCTTACAAACAGGTCCAATTTTAGAATTTCTAAATAATGCTAGTCATTCCTATAACTTTTTGAAATTATGATACGCCCAAAATGTTATAGTATTTGTCAAAGACGTCCTTTTCAAGATTTAACATAATACCCATAAATTTCAAAGTTCTCAAAACTTTTCACTTTAGTCCAAAATTTGAAAATATGAAATTTTCCTTAGGTGGCTAGTTACTAGCCCTCATGCTGTTAGCCGCTCACTCTTTGGCCAATTTTAGATTTCAAATGTTTGGATTACATTCGAGTCCTCAAACTTTCATAAAATATAGTATGAGCTAAAACGTTTCAAATGTTTATAAATAGGTCCAATTCCAGAATTTAAAATAATACTTATTAAATTCAAAGATTACAAAACTTTTCATTTTAGTCCTAATTACTCAAATCCACAAAATATTTTGTCTTATAAATATAAAACTTTTTAGCTTATGAAAGTAATTATTTAAATAAACTCTTAAGCTTCTTAAATGCTAAATTATACATCAATTAAATCAATTAAACTTTATTTATCGCAATAATTTGTCCGTTGAGCTCTAAACTTTATTCATGATTTCGTCGTTATTCGTTGAGTGTCTTGAACTTGATTTCACTAGCATAAATAATGTCCTTAAAAAACTAGTGAAAATGTAAAATACAATATTTATTAAATCATTTAAGACACGTATTTATTATTATCAAAATTACATTATGTGTAGCCCTTTAGGCTAATAGATCTTTTGACCAACTTGAAATAGCCTAGTATTTGACCAAGCTTGACTTACACTCGGGTACTACCACGTTCGAATCACCAAGGGAGACAAACTAAATACAACATGCATTACAAGATATGGATTTTTTTAAATTCTAATTATGATGTTTGGCCTTACTAATGCACCGGCCACATTTTGTACACTTATGAACAAGGTTCTCTAACCCTTCCTCGACTGCTTCATTGTTTTATACTTAGTTGACATCAGGGTGTATAGCACCACAATCGAGGAGCATACCCAACATTTACAATAAGCTCTCTGAGTATTTGGTGAACATGTACTCTACCACAAAATGTGGAAGTGTTCGTTTGCTCAAAGAGCGGTTGAGTTCCTTGGTCACAAAATAGTGGACATAAAGCTGATGATTGGGGGCTTTAACGTAAAGGCCATCCTTGAGTGCGAGCCTCCCACCAAAATACTCGAGCTATAAACATTGCTTAGATTGGTGAATTATTACTAGCAATTCATCAAAGGCTACTCAACCAAGGCGGCACCCTTGGTTGATCTACTAAAAATAATCAAACTTGGTATTGATCTAAAGAATGCCAACAAGCATTCAAGGATTTGAAGAAGGTAATCTCCAAGGAACTTGTTCTCATTCTTTCAGACCATACAAATCCTTCATTTGGATGATGGAGTACTTATGCAAGAAGGCCACTTGATGGTTTTCGAGAGTCAGCTGCTTAATGACACGGAGCATCTCTACACTATAAAAGACAAAAAATAATAGCCATCATCCATTGTTTACGAGTGTGGCGACATTACATGTTTGGCTAAACACTTCATGTACTTAATAGATAATATAGCCACAAGCTACTTTCAAACCTAGAAGAAGTTAAGCCCCAAGCAAGTAAAATGGCAAGATTTTCTCACGGAATTTGACTATTTGCTTGAGTACAAGCCTGGGAAAGCCAACATCGTTATAAATGCTTGAAGCCACAAAGTGGAGTTGACAACACTTAGTCTGAGTCAACCGAAGTCTGATCTTGTCTCACATGCTAAGGAAGGCCTCTAACATAACCCCTAATGAAAGAGCTGTTGAGAAAGTTCTCAAAGGAAAGACAAGGCAATTTTGGCAAGATAAAAGCATCCTCCTCACTAAAAGAGATCAATTGTTCAAGCTTGGGTGGGGAAATTTGCGAAGGAAAGTGATCATGAAGTGCCACAACTCCAAACATCATAATTTTTGCCACAAATGTGGGATGGCATCTAGGAATATGTGTGGAGTTATCTGTATGCCAGGAGACAAAAAGAATCACCAACTTTTGGCAGGATTATTAAAGCCCATACTACTAGTATCAAGGCCATAGGAAAGTATCTCCATGGATTTTATTATAACCATTCCCAAGTTCGATGGATACGAAAGCATCATGGTCATTGTTGATTATTACAATAAGTATGAGACCTTCATTAATGCACTTGCCAATTGTAAAATTAATGAAGCCGCCTTCTCTTCATCAGGCATATTATGAAGCTTTAGGGCCAAAGAGCATCATAAGTAATTGAGATCAATAGTTCACCGAACATTTTAAAACGAAGTTCTTTTAAGTTGTTGGGAACTAACCTCAAGTTCTCATTAAGCTTTTACCCGCAAACTGATGGGTAGACTGGGTGCATCAATAGCCTTTGTGAATGTATCTAAGGCATTATGTAAGTGTTCATTAGCAAGATTGGGTAATGTTGACAGATGTTGCATAATTTTCGTACAACTTTTAACAGAGCAAGGCTATTGAAAAGAGCTCATTCAAATCATCATGGGATTTCAGCCCATGACCTCCAATGCCTTAGAATCGACATATGAAGGGAAAAGCCTTGCTGGTCATAAGCTCACCCACAAATGGCACAAGGAAGCAGACATCACATGAATTTATCTCGACAAAGCTGCATAAAAAATGAAAAATTGGACGGACACAAGGAGACACTACATCGAGTACAAGAAAGACGATCAAGTGATGATCAAACTACTATCCCATTAATTCAAGACTTTAAAAAAAGTGCACAAGTGATAGTGAGACGATACAAAATGCCCTTCCAATTGTTCAATGTTTAACCAACGTCTCGTACTAGCTCCTACTTCCACCAAGACTTAAGATTCATATAGTCTGCCACGTAAGCCTCTTCGGGCCATACCATGAAGATGCGAGAGACCTAAGCAATGTGGAGTCAAGACAAGCCCACCAGCTGTTGTCATCACGTTTGACAAAGATGTAGAATGTATCCTTATCGATCGAGTCATTCGAAGAAGAGGAGTACCAAATTACAATGAGTACATGGTGAAGTGGAATACCTACTAGACAGCGAAGCCAGCTAGGAATGCGAAGAAGATCTATGGCAATTAATTAAGTAAATTCACCGATACAAGCACGAGAATATGATGAGGACATTGCAAGTATATGTGCGGAAAGATGTCACGAGCCACTCAAAATTCCAAGCAAAAGTGGCTTAGTTAGCAACCCAATGTGCGCTGAGAGGTATGCCACGGTGTGCTAAGTAATAGACAACCCAAAATTTCAAGTCTAAGAGCCTAAATCCAACCAAAATGCGTTAGCTTGGCACGAATCTAAAATTTTCTAGCATATTCTAACAGATCTCAACAACTTATGTAGAGTTTTCTACACATGTATACTTGTGAATATCTAGATATTTTGACAGGTTGCAAAAGTTGCATGGACAACTATAGAATAGGCAAGCCTCCCATATAAATAAGGCATGGCACTTGTGATTTTGCATAATCACACACAAGCACAAGCAACTCAAGCAAACTTGTAAAGCTCTCTTGTATTCTTTCTTTTAAGTAATAAAATTTCCTTTGGCTATATTGCTCTCTTTTCTCTCTACCTTTTCCACAATCATTTTTACTTAGCTAGTTTGAGAAGTTCAACAGGCTTGCTAGCAACTTTTGTACTAGAAGTTGTCTAAGTGCCACACGGATTACCAGGCCAAGTAATCATCCCAAGACAATAGAATTACTTACACGTAGATTTAAAAAATATTTATTTTATTTAATTATTATTAATCATAGATTTCATTCAATAACCCATAATAATTCCACTATTGTTATTGATAGAATAATTATTATATCCAAATTAATTATTTAAGTACCTTATATGGAACTACGATAAATACTAGCAAATTATAGGTATTGTTTTATATGAGCAACGAGGCACCGACTTTCTACTAATGTGACCATTATGCAACTCTTTAGTGACAATTGGTTTTGTAGATCCAACTTTTGATGGTATAGTACCATTATAAATCTTAGGATATATTAGGGTTGGTAATGGGACAAGATGGGGCAGGATTTGCCAATCTCAGTCCTGTCCCATATATGTAAGTCGGATAAAAAAATTATCCCATTCACATGCCTTTATATTTTTGGGGCAACAGTCAATAAAGTAAATAAACAAATTTTGAATTTTTTTTTGTACTTTTAAGGATCATCATAATTCAATATAGCAAAAATGTTGAATAAATGCAAAGTAAAATAATCAAATAACAGTTTTACTTTGACTATACGTATATTCGAATACAATTTTATGCTAACATTTTTTAATTGACTATTTGCTTCCATTGCAAATTAATGTTAAGACTTACTCTTCAAAAGTTATAAATTTAGACAGTAACTACTTGTATTTTGACTATAAAAAAATTAAAAAATTAATTTTAATTGTGGCTTTTGCCTGACACTTCACTTTCTAATATTATTTAATTTTAGCCTTTATTTTTCAATTTTGAGCATTATTTAAGTTAAAATTAAAAATTTAGTCTAGGTCTAAAATTATATTATTAATGGGACATATAAGACGAGAGAAGATTTTATAGTCGGTCCTCCTCCCGTCCCTTAAATAAAGACAAAACTTATTTTTTGTCATTGTCCTATAATTTAGGACATAAAAATATATCACAATCCTATTCCAAACGGGATGGGATCCTCCTAACAGGAAAAATTGTCATCCTTAGGATATATATAACAATTTTGCTCTTGTTTCATACATTAATTATCATACAAGCATTGAGTAATATTGCTTTTTGCTACGCATGTATCAAAGATAACTGTGACAACTAGGTTCTACCATATGTTAAAAGGTTTTAAGTAATTTGAACTTCTATTAGGTTCATTGGATCATTTCAAATAAGAAGTAAAATACAATTTAAAGTTCCTTTTGGTGATGCTCTTAGACCTTCAAATTGATAACTTAATTAACCGTTGAGTACAATAGAATCTCAAAAAATTAATATAAAAAATTTATTAATTTAATCAAATTATAATTTAGCATGTTTACTCTTAAGTCAGAATTGACAAAATTTATTATTTAATATATATTTTAATTTATTAAATTCTATTGTACTAGAGCATTGATGTCAATCATGAACTTGAACCTTGATGTGTCACTTCTATCTATCAAATGTCCAAATACCTATTTTCATTGGATCTATATCGGCTATGGTTTGTTTTGCTTTCATTGTAGGGACTCGTTGAACCTTAAATATTACTTTTACCTAATAAGACCTTTTAATTAAAAAAAAATACTCAGAAAAACTCTATGAAACTTTACTGAACGATAATATATATAGTGCTGAGCTAGTCCAAGATTCTAGAATCTATTAGAGTCCAAGAAAGCTATTAAACTATATAGTTTAATAGTTTCCACAATTATTATGCTATTAAATCATATAGTTTAATAGCTTTCTTGAACTTTAACAAATCTAGAATCTTATATTAGAATTATATATGTATATATACACACACACAGTCTCTTACTTTGACACATTGAAATAACAAGTGATACAAGAATATGGAAATAGATATTGCTATTATTCAATCAAAAAGGAACATGCAGTGCGATTAAGAGGCAATGTGAGTAAGGAACATGAACTAAAATTTATAACATAAATTAAGAATTTGTATACATGTTTAGCTCAAATCGGAATAAGGAATCTCAAGGCCTAGACAGAAGGAATTGATAGTTTTAAAATGCCTAATCAACTTTATAGCCTTATAGGTAGCAACAATCCTAGTTAATTATAAGGGGTGAAAGTGAGTTTCAAATCTTTATAAAGGCCAATAAAAAGAAACCTTTGCATGTGAAGGAAAATCTGGCATCTGATGAATCCAGCTTGCTCCTTGTAATAAAGAGAACCAAATCTAGTGATGGCAGCATTTCCCATAAGGGCCCATACCCGCGAGGCCCTGATCAATTTGGATAGGGTATAGGCCTCCAAAAAGCTTTAAAATTAAAAATGGGTTTATGTTAGGGATAAAACCAGACCCCAAATATATTTTGGGTTTGGATTCATGGATTTTATCAGGCCCCCAAACCCAAACCCGAACCCAAAATATTTTTTAAATCAAAATATATTTTAATTGAATCAAATAATTAAAAAAAAATACTCAATGAAATCAAAAATTAACAAAACCCCTGATCTAAAACTCACAGCCTCTCTCAAAACACTATCAATCTCATCGCCACCTCCAGAGCTTCCCTTTTTTAGCCGTCACATCACCTCCAAGCCAATTTTGATTCCCACTATTAAGCTATTCGACGCCACTTGGTACTACTTCGCGACAATGATGTCAATTTTTCTATTTACTCTAGCAATACGGTTTTCGTTACTCTTTGCTTGATCACTCTCTAACTTGCAAGAGGTAGCTTTTTTAGTTTTACTTTTTTATTTTATTTTATTTTATTTTTTGCTGAAATTTCATTAATTAATTGTCAATTGCTTTATTATGCAGAATTTTGAGCTGATAATATTGATTTTTGAATTTCAACATTACCCTTTTCAAAATTTTGTTTGGAAATTTTGTAGTTGGTATGTTGCTTAAGTTTATTGTTGGAATTTCATTTTAGACTATGCAACAAGCGACAATGAATTAATAAATTTACATTTTTTTCTAGTGATTATGCACTATTAAATTAGTCTTTTAGTCATAGGATTTCATTGGATTGATTCAAATATTGTAATAAAATTCTTAATTGATTGTTAATTAATCTACTTTGGTTCCTATTACTCCCCTAGGGAAATTTTGATTACTAGTAAAGTGAAATACAATGTGATGCTCTTGCTGTGTGTTGATTCTTGTTCTTCGTTTTTAGGGTTTACTAGTTCTATTAATGTGGGTCATGAGGAAGTGAAAAATGAGCTAGAGACTTATTTGGATAAGAAGTTAGTACCATTGGGTTATTTTTAAATACCTCCCCTGAGGTTTGATATAATTACAATTTGATAGTAAGATTAAATGTATTCTCACTTAACTTCCCTATTGTTAGTAAGCATACAAGTATTACATTAGTATATGAGGGCAAAAATATAAAAGAGTTGTTCAAAATCTAAAAAATTCAAAATTTAAACAAAAAATGCGTTGAAATCTACTGGATAATTGTATTACCCAATTCCACTTAATATCCATTGTGTAAAAGACTGAATTTTCTCTTTCATAGCACAAAACTCAATTTAAATCCCTTACTCTCACATCAAGAATTCGAACCATTTTCACTCCACTAGCTTGTTCACAGTCGCTGGATCGAAAGCAAATAATCACAAAGAGCATATAACTCATTAACAAGATAAGTCTAGGTGGTCGGAAAAGCCCACTGATCAGTGAGTACCGGTGGTAATCGGGTTCTGTCACTAGTATTGGAGCTTGTAAGAGGTTAGTTACTTTATCAGAATCTAAAATTTATTGTTTAGCTTCAATTTTTTTGTTTTTGGAGATAGAAATTTCATAAATTGTTGTTGCCTATGTTTGATCTGTTGTTATAAAGCTGGTGGTGGAAAAATTGATTAAAAGGAGAATAAGTTCAGTCATATGTTGGTATGAGTTAAAAAAATTGTTATTTGTTGTTTTTTTGTTTATGATTTATACTATACATAGTGTAATAAGGCATATAAACCCGATAATTTGTTATTTTTATGCGAATAGGCACGTAAAATAGTGGTCACAATGGTATTTTTTTTTTATTTTTCCAACCAAACTTTGCTGAGTTTGCTATGTTTTCGTGCGCCTATCGCACGAATACAATTTTTGTGTTTTTGTGTTTTTGTGCGACTAGTGATTGTAGCTCGTGTGACAGGCGCCTGTCACACGAACTCAATTTCTATGTTTTTGTGCAACAAGCACTTGTTGCCCTTGAGACAAGTGCCTATCACACTAACACAATTTCTGTGTTTTCGTGTGACTGGGACCTAATGCCTGTGCGACAGGCGCCTGTTGTGCGAACACAATTTTTGTATTTTGGATATTTCTGTTTTGAATTATAATAATAATAATAATAATAGTAATAACATCCATAATCTAAACTAGAAAAAATAGACACATAGATATTATTAAAATATATATATATACACATTATTATTATAACTATTATTATTTTTATCATTATTAAAATGTATTACTGTTATTATTATTTTCTAATATTATTATTACTATTGTTGTGTTATTGTTGTTTACTAATGTCATTATTATTATTAATTATTACTTTGTTTCACTTATTAATGTCTGTATATGCTTATGTTGAGCTTTCACTTTTAATGTCTGCATATGCCATTTTTTTCTAAAAATTTGGTACTAATGAGATGTTTTTTGTAATTGCAGTTGTTGTTACATAGATATACAGGTTGTTGTTGCTGGTAACATGCATGCTTTCTTCTACATCAGTGATACCACAACAATACAAATTGAAAAAGTTAGGGGATGATCTCAAAGAATTTTGCTTCGATCAACCAATTAGGCATGCTACTAAAATGAGATTTGATGTCATGTTACGTTAAGAGACATCTACTGCTACTGTTAAGAGTGACTTTAATTTGCAAGATGCATTTAACAAGTTAGGGATTAGAAGGATACTTGGGCCATGTTCATCATCAATATTGAGTTAGATGACTTGTTTAGAGGCACAAACAACTTAGCTTTGTTTAGAGGCACATCTGATATAGACAAAAGGCCAACTGAACAGTTTGTTATTCCACTAGAGCTTGCAACAGAAATGGATTGGTTTGACTTAGGCAAATGAGTTTGCTCTCACTTATTTAAATGATGAGGTTCGCATTGAGCAAATGTCAGCAACAGATGTTACTGTAGAAGATTCTCTTTAAAGGCTGCCAACAAATGACGATGGAGATTCTTATGTAGATGAAGCTACAAAAAAAGAAAATAAAAAGGATTTGCCTTATGTTAACAGCGATAGAGGTTTTAATAAACTTAATGTTGCTAGACTTGATGATGGGTTGGATGACTACCAACCTGGTGATGATAGTGCTACTGATTTAGATTAGACTGATGATGAGGCTGCTTAAAAAGTTTTTTGTACGAGACAAACTTAAGTAGTTTTCAGTTTGCAATTGATGGTAAAAATATTGTACATAAACCGGGTCAGCTGTTCAAGGATGTAGATGAATTCAGAAAGCTTGTGAAGGTGTATGCAATAAAGAACACATTTTGATTGGAAAGAGTAAAGAATGAAAAATCCATAGTTACACTTAGGTGCACTACTACAGGATGTACTTGGAGGCAACATGCTAGTCTAAACTAGAATAAAGTGGTATTTTCAAATCAAGGTATACTGTTCAGAGCATACTTATGCAAGAACTAATGAGAACAATAAAGTAACATCAATGTGGATAGCTATTTCCTTTCTTCATCTATTCAGGGCTAATACTTGCTCCGAATCCTAGTTCCACTATGTCATTAGATAGGGATTGGTTGGGTTGGCATGGATCCTCATTTTAGGAGATTCCTTGTGTTCTTTGATGTTAGTAAAAGGAGATTCTTTGGGGGCTGTAGGCAGTTCATAGGCATTGATGGTTCTTTTCTAAAACGTCCTCATAAGGGAGTGTTATTGTCTGCAGTTAATGTAGATGCCAATTATGGCATTTATCCATTGGCAGTTTGTGTAGTAGAAACTAAAAACACAAAGTCTTCGGTGTAATTTATGGAGAAGCTGTATGAATAAATCAAGTTGAATGAAATATGAGAAAACCCATTTTCTTGGTCTGTTGATGTAGCTTAAAGATCTGTGAGTGATTATGGAGTGGATTTGCAACATGGTTTATTGTTAAAGATGGTTTGGTTGGGAAGAGGGAAATGGTGATGCTGAACAAGAGGTCTCAACCTTGTGAAAGTAATGGCGAATTTGTTGAACTCATACTTCAAATATTCCTAATTCCCAAACTTTTACCACCGCTTAATATAGATTGTAGTTGCTGAGAGCTAAGAGCCTATGTTCATCGAAATCTTTTCCCCCCAAGAAACTGCGGTCGTCTTCTTTCAATTTCGGTATTTCCCTAATAATTGTCAAATGAAATTATTTAAACCCTAATTTTTTCCCAAACATAAAACAAAGCTGTTGTTTAGTGGATGAAATTTTACCACCTTCAACAAATGCTAGTGCTTACTTCACTTATTCACTAACTAATTTCAATTGTTTTTTTTAAAGGGAATTTCAATTGTTAGATTCACTAATTTTTCATCCAATGGTTTCTCAGAATAAAGACAAAAAGCATGGTATGGTATCACAATTGCAAATCCAATAATATATATGTGCAAATTATTTGATAATTGATTCTATTTAATTTAAATTTACCAAATATATATGCAAATTATTTAAAAAATTGATTCTTTGAGAATTTACATAAAATCTGATTAAATAAGCAATCCCAAACGTATCCTGAGTTTTTATGGGATCTTACCTCATGATTTTGTAAGCTTAATGATAAGTCTTCTTTCAAGCTTAAATGCCCTTCATGACTTGTTACTTTCAAATTAAAATCTAGAAAATCCATCTCTGTTTGTGTTCCTCGTGGGATAAACATTAAAGTTCGAAGCAACATTCGGAAGGTTGGTTGTCCCCTCAACTTGTTAAAAAAATGTAGACCATGGAAGAAAAAAAAATTTCTTGTGAATATTTTGGAAAAGAGAGAGAAAGCATCATAATTCTAGCAGGATGTGTATAACGCAACTTTGTGCCACACGTGCAATAGGCCACTTCATGCAATACACAATATCCCCACAATTCAATTCTTCGCTATTATGGCATTGGAATACTACAGCTTGCTTGTTGCATCATTTTGTTTCCACTTCTTCTGCTATCATAACAACACATGAAATGCCGGATTATAATCCATGACCACAAATTATACAATACAATAATGTTATTGCGTAGACCAGATCATATCTCTAAAACTTTTGTACCTGCGGACAGGTCAGATTTTCATAATGGATCTACCTTCCTCACGATTCAACTCGGTGGCCAGCCAAAGAAAATTGATTAGAAACCATCCGGTAAAGCCCCTCGAGGCATATAGGGTTTTGTTAATTACATTAATTAGAAAGCAATCAAATGCCAAATCCATGATTTGATTAATCAATTTCCCTGATGAAATTGGCCTTGTCTGTTAATTCAACTTATAACACAGTCGGTGCATTTTGTATCGGTCTCCTTTGATACCAACCTTTGCAAGTTTGGATTCATAAGATTAATTAGAACACATTCACAAGGAATTCTCCTGAAAAAGATGATATCTTTCCCAGTTTCTCCTCAATAATTGGAAGATACCGAGAAATGTCTCACTATTTATGTTTTTTAGCAATCGACATATACGCTTGATGGTTTCCTTGCTTGCTTGTAATTTGAGCCAGTAAGGCAATGACTGTCTTTCACATTGCTGAGTTGGTGCTGACAGCAAAGAGAATGATGCATCATGGTGTATATGACTAATAAAAGAAAATGCGATTCAATTTACATCATAATTTAAGTAGATATATGCTAATGTTATCTATTGATTAGAATTTTACAAACTGACTTTGAGTATTTGATTCCTAGGTTGTACAAAGATTCTAACTCCATTTATTTTGGAAAAAAAATGTGCTTTCTGGTTGAGCTAGCTACTTGTGCAAAAATTGTGGCCTTGTGACTTCTTTCTAATTAACACATCGCACTGTTGATAATCCTATTCCATTACAGGCTTTATTTATACACCAAACAGAATCTTGACACACACATTTCAATTGCATCAAAACTATCTCTATTGGCTAAACTTACCAGATTCTTAAACCGGCTGGAATTGATTTTAATGCCTCTGATGTGAGCATGCTTATTTGTAACTTTGAATTGTTCTTGTGATATAATTTTGTTTCATCCCAGCTTGAAACAATGATACATTTCCTCTTGTTGAGTACTGATGTATCATAAGAGCTACGATTTGCAGTTCTTCTGCTTTGAACTCTTTCGTGATTCCTTTTTCGAAACCTCACAAGGTGCCTGGAATCCAATATTCTCCACTGCTCCAACTGTGTTGAATAACCGTCTCTTGTGCACCTCTTCAACCAGTTGTCGGTGTAGTAACTGGCTACGGACATCTACTAATGATCGGTTTCTTGTTAATCTGTGGCAATCCATCAACCTTTTAGTTTTAGAACTAGAAGCTCGTTGTGACTCAGGCATAACTTTGCATTGTCTGTAGGAATTTTCTTCAGGACAAAATCTTGTTGAGTTGTGAGCCCTTGTACTGATGGGATGTTTATCTCTTCGTACGGGGCTTGTCTCCGGCTTGTGCTCGTCGCCAGAAAAGTAATTCAGGCTGGAATATGCTCCTGAGTGTGAAGAGCTTTGAGAGCTGGCATCATCAAAAAAATCATCTGCAAAGATGCAGGCCCACAAGTGAATAACTATCTACATTGCTATGTATGAGTGAAGTATCCAGTAGCAAAATACAGGTCATGACCTTAGAAAACGAAAAGAATTGTTGGAGCCCTGACCTTTGAGCCAATCATGGTCATGTGTGACCAAGCCTGGGAGTGACGCTTGGGATGATGAACAAGAGGGGAATGAGTATAAAGGATGATGATACCCATCTTCGTCTTCTTTGTAGTTAAATGTATGGTAAGCTTCAGAGTGAGGCCATTCCCATTTCTTCCAATGTGGTACTAGTACAGAAATCTCTTCATCAATCATTTTCGCAATCTCAAATGGCTGCCAATCGGTTATCTCCAGCTCCTTCACCATCTCCCTTGCCACATCCAACGGCGTATCATTTAAAATATCGAAGGGAAAATATATATTCCTCCCAGGACCTGCAAGAAAATACAGCATATTATTTCTTCACCACTTGGAGACCATTAATAAGTTAAAAGAATTTTGCTCAGTGTGTGCCAAAAACATAAACTGAAGAAAGATTTGGGTTCATGCCATCTTTATCAGCAATTTGAACTTTCAGAAAGATGGTATCATCTTCAGGATTCAGTTTCCCAGTGATTGTCATATCAGTCCTTGGTGGATCATCACTCAATTGCAGTTTCTCCAATTCTGTCTCATTCAAAAAAGGCTTTTGATTTAGCTTGGTCTTAGATAACAATTTAACTTCATCAGATGCCAAAAATGGATCAAGCAAAAGTTCTTCTGCAGATGGTCTCTTTGAAGCATTAACTAAGCATCTTCCAATAAATCTTTGTGCTTCCAAGTCCTGAATACTGTAAAATGCTCCTGGTAGCTTCCCCTGAAACAGAGAAATAGGCCATTAGCCCATATGCTAGTGCATCGATAATAGTTGTTACAGACATCAGAACTACACTTTACCGATGTGACTTTCTTGTAAATTTGTGCTGGATTTGCACATTCACTATATGGATATTCACATGTAAGCATCTCTAAAACACACATCCCAAATGAGTAGACATCAACTAGTTCATTATAATCCTCTTCATACAGCTCTGGCGCCATAAACTCCGGGGTGCCTAGCAATAATTATGAAACCAGTATCAAATTAATATCAGATGATGTAGCAGTATCATTAAAGTTTATGCACACATGCATGATAGAGCAGTGAGTACCTATGACACTGTGGGCTGATTTGGAGCCTCGGAGAATAGCTGCAAGACCTAGGTCACCAATCTTGACTTGCCCAAGATGGCCATTGACAAAGATGTTATCACACTTGAGGTCTCTATGAATTACCGGAGGGTCACGGCTATGCAGATATACAAGGCCTTGCAAGATTTGCCGCGCCCAACTCTTAATGGCCCGAATGTCTACCCTCCTATATTTTTTCCTGTATCTGCATAAAACCGTGAGCCTTTTCAGCAGTGCATTATTATCTATCAGATCAAATAAGAAGTTTACTTCATTATACAGATGCAATGAGAAGTGGAACCGTAGAAGAGAATTACTCTCTGAGAGTGCCTGAAGTAAACATTTCAGTGATGAAGTTGAATGTCTTTTGATCTACATCAATCCAAGAGGTGTAGAATCGAATGATGGAATCGTGTTTGAGAGTGCTGAGGAGGTGAACTTCTGAGTACAGCCGCTGCAAATCATCTGGTGAACGCATCAACTCATTAAGCCTTACTTGGTTCCATGCCACCTCCACTCCAAGAACTTCATCAATTGCCTTGTACACTGTTTTCATTGCTCCTTTGCCAAGAACCTCTTCAAACTGTTCATCATATAAGTAAATGTGATTAGCTGTCATGTATTGTTCCTTCAAGCAACAAACAACAGAATTGCCCACCATGTTCATATTGTTCTATCTCCGCAAGTTCGTAAAAATTCTCAATATTGTTCAGAGAGTTGCTACAAATCTTATTGTTTTAACCAGTAATTCACCAAGTCATTGACACATAACATGGTATCATCGATCCTAATTCACTGATTCTTATATGCAACAGCCAATCTCAATCAAGATCATGAAGAAATTATTTAAAGAAACCTCATAGAAAGACATTTAGATAATTGTCGTCAACTTTCCCAACACCAAATCCATTCAAGTGTCACCCAATCAGTGGCCATTGACAATATAAATCAAGGATACCCGCAACCGAAAAAATAAGTAGAAAAAATAAATAAATTACCAGGACAGTGGCTTCCCCAGAATCAAAACACAATAAAATCCAGGACTTTCTAGGACGATGTATTGACGTTGATCAACACTTGAAATTAAAAACTAATATATGCTAAATTTAAAAGGCAAAAAAGGCAATAACTATCATTGATATGCTAGTTTCTCATTTCATATAAACTACTGATTAATAAACTAACATAAAAATGCAATCGTATCAGGCAACTTTGAAGAGTTAACCACGAATTGTAAGATTCTGTCTTAGTCTGTGTACATGTTAATTATTTCAAGGACACTACAGATTATGCATGCATCAATGATCATATAATAAAATAAGAATACATGTATACAAAAAATGAATACTTACTCGACCATAGCGACCATTAGGATCTATTTCAATGTATACAATATTGGCCTTAGCTTCATCAGCAGCCCCTGCAATTTGTTTATTGCTGTACATATTGTTTATCTTCAAGTACAAACTTTGTTTCCCAGTTGCCAAAATCTTAAGACTTGCAAGGGGAAATAAATAATAAAAACTTGAAAATTCAAACTCAAAAAGCTATATATGTATATATATAGAGGTTAGATGAAATAATTAAAGAGTACTCTATATATATGATTCATCTAACACATATATCCTAGGCTTGCCCTCACGATTTTCAGATAAGAGAAGACACCAAAGAGAAGCCAAAAGAGCCTTGAGGAGTAGTCAATCCTTAAATGATATAACCATGCCATCATCTCCACCATAATCACAGCCGCACGTGCGAACTCGCACTACTTATATGCTGCTAACAATTAACACACGAGCACATACATATTTGAAGTGTTAATTCCAAATATATAAGTTTGGTACAAAGTTTTGAGATAACAATAAAACAACTGCAAGGCTAGCAACAGATAGTGATAATAATGATATCAATTTGTGGGGCATATGGGCATAGGCAAGGACAAAGGCAAGGGCAAGGATAGTTTTGGAGACTTGATAGTATGTGTTGCCCCTTTTTTTTTGGAAGATTGATACAAAGATTTTAAAGGAATTTTAGGAAGAAAAGTTGGGTATTTAGAAGATAAAGCCCTTATTAATGCAAAGCAAAAATTTCATCCATCAACATGAAAAAGACGGTAGGTTGTGTTGTGATGTGTTTGTTGTTTGGAGGAAGAAAACGATCGAGAAGGTGCAAGTAAATGTAAATATAAGTGTGAGGATGATGAGATGAAGTGGGGCCCTTGATTATTTGGTAGGCATCTAAGGCCATAAGGTGTTATCTAATGACATTTATTTTTTCGGATTTTACTTTATTTTATTTTTCTGGAAGAGAGGAGGAAGATTCCACTTTACTATGTCAAAGCATGACAATAATCATCATGTTGTGATATAAGCTTTTGATGCAAAATACAAATTCATTTCTAACTCTTCAACAATTAAAATTGTATTTATAAATGAGATAATTGGGATAATATGAAGATACGACATATGTGAAGAGAACACATTCTGTGGATGGGAAAATAATACTTGTAATTAATAAAAAAATTTAAGATTGTACAGGAAGTATTCTTTTTTTATTATATGAATGTCACATCATTTGACGGTATGATGTTTTGATTAAATTTTTTTATCAATTATTGAACTACTCAACGCATATAATTTTTGTTAAACAAAAGGAAGTTTTGGTATTATTACATTTCCCGCCCATTCATTCTTTGACATATGTTCATAAATATTTTCGTGATTAGTTGATAAAGAGTGAATACAAGGAGGGTAAATGCACCAAAAACACTTAAAATTTTTCGTTAAGCAATAGTGGAACCATTGGGAGACGAGTGTATGCAATCGTCCTGGCTTAATCCAAATTATTTTATGGTAATTTTTCTGCAAACCAAAAACAAATTAAAAAATAATACAACAGAAGAAGCCAAATTGTTTTAAGTAAATCAAGTTGGACCTCCTTTGGTGCAATAGTCTCGCTCAACCACAGACCCCAAAGAACGTTGTATATAATTAACTCATTTAATTATAAAAGAGATATGTCAAAAACATAAGATGAACATTTATTAGCATTTTGTCTTCAAAAAAAAAAAAAATTTGTCTACAACAGTGATTTAGGATCCAGCTACTTTGCCACGGGTAAGTAACCACGTTGTTTACTCTTGTAATCCAGTGGCTATAATATAAGGAAGCTACTACCTTACATAAAATGTAAGGTACAACCTCTCACAAACTGAGTTATGGGTCTCATTTTGGTCCACAGTCTTGTGAGAGGTTATACCTTACATTACATGTAAGATAGCAAAATTCATAATATAATAAATCAAATAGAATAGTTTAAAGGTTACTGGCTTTTCGGTGTCAATTTTTTTTTTTCTATGATCCAATAACCTCTATATACATAACAAAATAATTTTAACTTTCCATAAATATGACAACGTTTTCAAAATATAACATACATGATATTTGGTGACATTCTATCTAAAATATTTTTTCATCTTTATCAAGAACAATATCTCTCTACAAAAATTTCAACATTTATATACTAAACTTTACACAAAATTCAATATTTCTTCAACAAACATATCCTAAAACAGTTTAAAAATCACGTTCACTTTTACCATGCCGCATTTTTCTTCAATATTTATCATAAAATTAGTTTTTTGAATTTAAATTTTTGTTTATTTTACTGCTGTATAGATAAAAGTGTTGAACTTGTAAGCGATGGGTGTTTTTTATTAAGTTATTTTTTTTTTGTAGTATATGATGAAATATATTTAAACATACAGCCAACATATCTTTTTTGTAGAATTTATTATGTTCATTATTGATAAATAAGTTAAGTGCTAAATTTTTTTTTTTTCAAATTGTAGTATACACTTCTCAACTTATGGATCTCTAGGCAATTCACAAGTCAAAATGTCTGAAATTTTAGTAAATATAAACCTAGAAGCCTTGAATTTAAAAAATATAGATTTTCATATCCAATCTCTTTCGTCATTAATTGATACCACAGTAAAAAAATTAAATAAAATATAATTATGTGAAAATGCCGTACTTGTTCACTACTAAACAAGTCTAAAGGAATATAAGTCTAAAAGTCTATAACACAATTTGAACATATTAAATTGTATTAAATAAAATGATATTTTGGGTTAGTTTGAGATTGCAGTTGAAATCCAATAAACTGATTGTTTCATAATTTTTGATAAAAATAATGTTTAGCAAATTTTATAAAATCAGTTTATTTCATAATTTTCTCTATTTTGTCAGTAGCTTTTAAAAACAGGTAAGAGATTGCTTTTCATAAGTAGCTTATTTAATAAGTGACCACACTTTTTTAAAATTTCTATTATAACCCTATATTTTAATAAAAAAACAATTGTATCTTATTTATCAATAAACTCTAATATATATATCATCAGATATCATATTGCTGTTATAATTTAGTTACTACCATAACCACATACGTTCTCCCTAGTTTTGATCCAGTAAGTTCATATTCTAATTTCATAACTATGGGTTTTAAAGTTTAGTTTATATATATTTATATTTTTAGTCTAAGACCATCACAATACTAATGGCTCTGGATCCCAAGAAATGGAAAATTTTAGGAATTTTATTGCAAAAAATTTATTGTAAATGTAATACATATTACTTTTTATTTTATTTTGATTATGTATAAGTATGAATTTTTATCATATTTTATGTAATAGATTATGAAGTTCTTTAGATTTTTTATAATTGAGTTTTTTAATGTAATTTTGAGATATTTAAGAAAAAAAGATATGTCTACATAATTTATTAAACATACTTTAAAAATAACAAGTAATTAAAACTTATGTCTATTTTAGTCGTTATATAATAAAACAACACTTTCGTAATAAAATTTACTAAACACATGTACTCTACTTTTCAAACTCACAACAACCGCAACAATGTAGTTTACCAAATATTAAGTTACGTTTTTAATCAGTAGCTTATTTCATTTGAATAGTACAAACAACTTATTTCATCAATTTTCACAATCCTAAACTGACCCTTTGTTAACTTCACTTCAAATTCTGTCACACTCTTGGCATTTAGATATTATTGAGTCATATACCTGGTGCAAATTCCTTCCATTCGGCTTAGGTAGCTGTGCAGCCGCATGCAAGCTACACAAAAAAAAAAAAAATTGTATTTGTTCATGTTGAACTTAAAAATTATGTGTTTGGTTCCCAATTACCATCAACTACTACTCCAATTTGACTGCAGTTTATATCTCATGTCAGTGTAAACTTCCTTCAAACCAAGTTTTGGAAATCTTATTTTGAGTCCATATTCCCTTAAATTCCCAAACATCGTTCTTTTAATACTAGCTAGGTGCTTGTTATACAAAATGGGGAAAAAAATCATCTGGGTTCAAACATATTTTCCTTCAAGTTGATAATTTGCTAACAAATGTGATCCGAATATTCGCAAATGTTAGTAACTCAATCCAATTGTTTATTCTTTGGTACAGATATTACTAATTCACGATATTATTTTCACCATGTTAAGCTCAATTATAATTAAACTTAATAATAAACCAAATTTATTTGTAGAAGTAAAAATAATATCAGGAATTACTTTGTTTATGGATGCAAGAAAAATTTTCAATTATTGTCCTTCTAGTGAAAAACTTAGATTTTTATTATAAAAATATTTTAATATAATAAATTTCTAATAATTAAAATAAAAAATAAAAATGCCTCGTAAATCTTATGTCTAGATAAAAAGAGAAAAATTAGAAAAAGAACTAGAGAAATAGGAAAATAACTTTAGTTTGAAATTCTTTAAATCCTTTATGACTTCAGTAATTTTTTAACATTGTTAAGGTTTTGTTCGTAAAATAATAACAGTTGAAACATTAAGTGGCAAAATGTAATTATCAGAAAATCTTCATGATAAATTGACATGTTAAGAAATTTTTTATAGGCATTTGATAATAGCCTTATTTTGTTTATTGACCCAAAACATTTAAATTATTAATTTCTTTCACTTAAATATACAATATTGACATTATTCAATACATAGAAATGTATTGAATGAGTTGTCGTTATTGACGAAATCGGCTTCTACATCGTTGGCATCTCAATTTTGTACCACTTGTTCCATATTTTTTCTAGCCTACACCTTTTTTTTCCCCGAATTTGATTAATTTTGAAGATCAATTTGGATGGAAGAAACTCCTTTAAAAAAATTGTGATATAACTTTACTGAAATTAATCACTGTAACCAATTCTCAAGTTAATGAAATTTACTCCTTTTAGCTTAAAATAAATTACCGATTTCGATTTTCTTAAAGATAAAATCATTTGCAGCCCGTGTTCTTAATTTCCCATAATTTAATTAATTTCTGCCAGTTGTTGCAATTGTTATGCAATTTAATATTGTCAGCCAAACTGTTGCATTTGATAAACTATTATTTGTTTGCCAGGCTCAACCCGTCACTCCCAACCTTGGTCGCTGAGTTGTTTGTCTGCAGTTTACTGTTAACCAGTCAATTTACCGGCCAAACAAGTAAACGCTTATTGGTGCGTGGTTGCCTCTTAAATCGTTGGATTTCAATTAATTTGTATCGAACGTCCATTTGACTGCGAAACAAAATTGGGGACATACGTCATCCACGACGCACCATAGTCGTGGCCTTTTTATTCATTGGTATCTTGGGGAAAAAAAAATCATTTAAAAGTGAATTTGAAAGGATTTTCACCCTTTTTGAAATAAGAAAAATGGTTCAATCTCAACTCGATAATTAGTATTAACAATTAGAAATATAATAGATTATTTAAAAAGTTGTTAATAGATAGAATTTTTTTGGTTTTTGTGGTGATAATGAAATTGGGTATACAAACAACTTGTATAAATTATGAATTCAGCACTTTCTAATTAAATTTTTAAAAAATATGGAGTATGAATTTATAAATGAATCTAATTATGGTCTCATAATTTGGGAATCGTCATGTGATTAAAACATTAATAAAAATTAATTATTTTATGATTCCCAATTGAGGGGTACGTTATCTGTGGACTTCTCTAGTCATAACCCCTTTATGCATAAGAGCCAAATTAATTGCATTAAAATATTAATCTTCTTGTAAAAATAAATAATAAATAAATACAATGATTAATAATATTTTGGGAGTTCACTTGGTGGAAGTAGAGAAAAGGGCAGAGGTGCACAAAACAAAAATGAAGAGGGCAACAAAGAAAATGACACCAATTATTTGAATGACTAATGATCATGTGGTGTTTTGACAAAAATTGAAAATCACACCATAGATGCCTTTCAACTTTGTTCTCAATGAATTGTCATGTACATTTTGAATACTCTCTCCACTAATTTTATTCTTATCCTCTTTTTATTTCTTTCACAATTTTTGTGATTTGGACTCCTCTACCAATTAAAAAGCGACGTTGACCTGTCTCTCAATTATTACAAGAGATTGACATTTTTTTTTTAATTTTTTTGGTACAATTACCATAATGTCTTGTTATCATATAAAAATTCGAATTAAAAAAATGAGGTAAGCTTTTTTTTATTATAAATTATCATGTATTTTTGACTAACAATATATTAAAAATCGTCAAAGGATTGCCTTTGAGTAGAAATTCTATAGCTTATATTTGCATGGAGTGTGTTTATTCCCCAAACAAAATAAATAAATAAATAAAAAGTAGATGTGTATATTTGCAATAATCCCTCTTTCTTTTTAATAAAAATTTGAAGATCTTTTTTTTTTAAAAAAAAAAAGATAGATGGTTGGCAGAGTTAAAATTAAAATTTTGACCTTTTACTTCTCTCAATAGTTAAACATGAGCAGCCGATAAAAATAATGGCTTGAATATCGAATTTAAATTATATGAATATAAAATTTCGGATATTAAGTTGAGAAACAAACACATCTAAACCAAGCTACCATAGCTTTGTCCTTAGGTCATGTTTGGTTGGATTTTTTATTGTTTGGTGGCAACAAAATTAAATGGAATTCAATTTCCATCGAAGTTCAACTTCCATCAAGTTGAGGAACTTGTGTTCCTTATCAATGGATAAGCATTTTAAATTCCTCATCTATTGTAATGCACAAATTCTAAGATTGTCCTCTAAATAAAATTAATTTTAAACAAGTCTATTTTCTTAAATTAATAAGTCTATTTTCTTAAATTAATAGGATACAATTATTTTTTTAAAAAAAAAAAAGGTAGCAAAACCAGGTGTCATAAAAAATAATTGGAGTTTGCCGTAGACTTGCTTCACAATCAAAATCAGTAAATATCGTTAGAAGCCAATCTACAACTCTATGGACTTAAAAATGCTAATATATATTATTATTTACCTCAAATCATGTTTAAATATTTGATATCATCCTAACTCTTATATTTTCGATGAAATAGTGTATTTTCAGCAAAAGTAACACCTCCAATGAGTAAATATCTGTTTTTGATCATTTTTAAGCAATTAACGTGATAAAAAAAGTGTATCTGACTCAGAGGGAACTGTTTCAATACTTTTTCTTCTAGATTCTTCATTCTGCAACCTATCTATAAACATATCCAAAGTTAATTTCCCTTTTAGCGTTGAATTATTCACTGACACCACTAATGTCTTTTAACTGTTCAATGAAGAACTAAGCAACAACAATGCTTATAACTCATCATCTAAAATAATCTTCATAGTAGTCAACTAATCAACCAAGCCCTGAAATTCACTAATGTGTTCAGTTATACTGCGCCCCTTCTTTTATTTCAAGTTAACAAGCCTTTTCATCATATTGGCTTTATTCTGTGTTGTTGGCTGCTCATAAATTATTTCTAATTTTCTCCAAAGAACATCAACCCTAGATTCCTTCGCGACATGGTGGTACACACTCTGATCAATCAATGATCTAAGAGTACCCACGACTTTTTGGATTAATTGAGCCCATTTCTTATCATCTAAATCCACAGGTCTAGCTTTTTCGCCTTCAATGGGTTCATGTAAATCTTTCATATATAGCAAATCTTTCATCCTAGACTTCCAAATACCATAATTCCATGATTTTAATTTAATCATGCATGCCAAGGATTCCTCTATCTCAACCACACAAGTAATAAAACACACAACCTGACTCTCTGATACCACTCTGTTGGGAAAGGGACTACCACAAGTGGCTGTAAATTAAGCAGAAATAAAACTTTTTCCCTCTTTATGTGATTAAAATAAGATATGCACCGCAAATAAATACGTAGAAAAATAAATTAATAAATCCAAAGCAAAAACCAACTATAAGAGACACATATTTTACGTGGAAAACCCAAAGCAGAAAAAACCACGAGACCTTAGTCCAATATAATCTTCCACTGTATTAATGGGATTACAATAAAAATTCTTTTCTAGATAATACTAGAGGCTACCAACATCAAGAATCTCACTATTTTCGGCTTACAGTAACAGTCTAATAATTGTCTCTCTAACAAGTAGGTATCTTAGATAATAGCCAAAGAGAGGATAAAATAAAAATCAACACTAGTAGGATTATCGAGGGCGATGCCAGGAACTTACTTTCAAAATTTGAGAGGAAATAGAGTTAATTTTACCATCCGATCATCCAATTAGAGATTGAAAATATTACCCCAAAATTGGAACACCCATTGTCTTTTCTCTCTCTCCCGCCGCTTTTTCAAAACCACAAATTAGGGTTGCCACTTGCTCTTATAGGTCAATTTCATGGCGATTTTCATTTAGCCCCTCAATGTTTCTTTAATTATTTAAGTACCCAAACTTATTAAACTTCAGGTTTTTGGGCCTCCAAATGAGATGGACCCAACAAGTCTCCCCCTCCAGATCATGTGGGGGCCACCACCAAGCCTGCTTTCTGTATATAGCTTTTCAGGTTTTCTTTGCGCAATGGCTTTGTCATCATATCTGACTCATTCTTCGTTTTATGTATCTTCTAAACCTGCAACTGTTTCTTCTCAAGCACATCTCGTATCCAATGATACCTCACATCAATATGCTTGGATTTTGAATGGTATGTTGAATTCTTTGCCAAGTGAATGTCACTTTGACTATCGCAATACACAATAAAGTTGTCTTACTTCACACCCAACTCCCGTAGCAAATTCTTCGTCCACAAGGTTTCTTTGTAACCTTCAGTAATTGCAATATACTCTTCTTCTGTGGTGAACAAAGCAACACACTTTTGAAGTCTAGATTTCCATGAAACTGCTCCTCCTGCAAAGGTGAGTGAATATCCTGATAGAGATTTTCTCGAATCAACATCTCCCGCCATATCTACATTTGTGTATACTTGTAACACATGTTTGTCATAACCAAAACATAAACATGCCTTCGAGGTGCCTCTAAGATATCTGAGAATCCACTTCATTGTCGTCTAGTGTTCTTTGCCCAGATTGGAGAGAAACCGACTAACTACACCAACTGCATAAGCAATATCTGGTCTTGTACAAACCATGGTGTATATCAAACTACCAATTGCCAAAGCATAAGGAACTCCTCTCATTTCTTGCCTTTTTTTCTCACTTATAGGAAAATGCTCAGGCCTAAGTTTGAAATGGCCTGCAATTGGAGAACAAACAGATTTTGTCTTGCCCATGTTAAATCTTTCAAGAACTCTTTCAATATATGCTTTTTGAGATAACCATAACTTCCCAGCTTTTCTATTGCGAGAAATTTTCATGCCAAGAATCTGTTTCGCCGGTCCTAAGTCCTTCATTGCAAAAAACATGCTAAGCTCTCTCTTCAGATTATCAATCATATTCGCATCCTGACCAACAATCAACATGTCATCCACATAAAACAAAAGAATAATAAAATCATTATCACCAAACTTCTTCACAAAGCACAATGATCGCATGTAGTCTTGCTGAAACTATGATTCTCCATGAAAGAATCAAACTTCTTGTACCACTCCCTTGGTGTCTGTTTCAGTCCATATAAACTTTTCTTTAACTTGCACAAAAGTTCTTCTTTGCCTTTGACACTGAATTCTTCAGGTTGCTCCATGTATATTTTCTCCTTTAAGTCACCGTGTAAGAAAGCTTTCTTTACATCGAACTGTTCAATCTGCAAGTTCAAGTTAGCTGCTAGTCCAAGAACAAGTCAAATAGAAGACATCTTTGCCACAGGAGAAAATCTTTCTTCAAAATTAACACTTTTCTTCTAACCAAAACCCTTTACAACCAATCTAGCTTTGTACCCCTGTTGTGGGTTATTTTCAGTCTTTAACCTATAAACCCATTTGTTTTTCAGTGCCATTTTCCCCTTAGGCAGCTTCATTAAGTCACAAGTGTGGTTCTCATTCAAGGATTTCATCTCCTCTTATATGGCTTTAACCTACTTACTTTTATGCTGGTGAGACATGGCTTCTTTAAAATATTTTGGCTCCCCTCAATCTGTAAGCATCACATACTCATGTGGATGATATCTAGTGGAAGGTCGTCGTTCTCTGGTAGATCTTCTCAATTCTGGCTCCACTGGTGGTGCTAGTTGTTCTAGAGGTGCCTGGTCAACTGGTTCTGCTAGACCATCATTATTATGTTCTTCAAATGAGGAACGGGTGTTATAACTTCTCCCCCTCAAAAAAATTTCATTTTTGAAATTTAATATGTTACTTCAATTATCGAAAAGTTAGGGGTACTTCTCCCTTATATCAGCCTCTCGCTCCCAAGCAGCCTCTTTGATGCGAACCTCACAAGAAACTTTGAAATCTACACTTAATTTGAAGTTTTAACTTCCCAAGAAATTTCTACACAGATTTAAGCGAAACAAAAAAAAACCTTGACCTAATGTTTAAGAAAACATGAACCAGAGGTATAGAAAAGGATATTGACGCCACACTCAAGATTTAGATGAAAAGGTGTGTGATAAGTCTATTTTTGAACGCCACAATGATACAAATTTTTGATAAGTTCACTAGTTCTCAAAAGAACCAAAGAAATAATGATCTTTCAAATTCAAAATAACATTCATCTCTAATTGTCTTACATAGCATGGTTGCTGAGTTTAAATAAGCTAATAAAAACCCAAGATCCTAAAAATACAAATAAAATCATTGGAACAACCCTCCAAGCATAGGTTTGTCAAAGGATGCTTCAAAATTCTTTACCAATCCGTCATTATTAATGCTAGTCATTGACAAAATTAATGCTAGCCTACCATAATTAATGCTAGTCATTAACAAACTTAATGCTAGTCCATCATCATTGATGGTAGACTTACTTAACACATTGACAAATTTGAAATAAAACAAATAAATGAAGTTGAATAAAGAAAGTAGTGGTTGGAATTCCCATGCCTAAACAAGCTGTAATAAATTTATCATAACACATTCTAGAGAACTTTAAATTCATCTCTGTAAATTGCATTGGAAAGTTGACTTAATTATCTTTCCAATGGTATATAGTTTGCACTTTAGTTCCAGCTAAATCAATACCGGTTTTATTCTAAATTTGCCCTTTCTGTATTTGATCCAAATTGTGTATTTAGTTGCCAAATAGCTTGAATAATGCCCATAATACCTTGTCTTTTCTCCAAGCCCAATTCATGTGTCTTGCATCTTGAATTGCATTTTTAGTCAACATTTTCTCAATTAATCCATTTAAAGAAGTTTGCTTCTTTTTGGCTTTAGCTCTTGTAATTGGACCTCCATGAATGTGTAAAGGATCACTTGAAACTTTAATGGTATTTCCTTGATGGTTCTCATCACTCCTCGACAGTATGACTTATTCAAAAAACCTTCACTACTGGAAGGCTTAAGCTCTTTAGACTTGCTCATTCTTGTCAACAATCTCCATTGGTTGCCCTTTATAAGTCATATCCTTTGACATTTAGATAGGTTGGTAATCCAATACGGGAGAAGGATTAGTAATTTACTTCCTCAACATCGGCTTATGAAGCACATTGTGATAGGCTTGGAGGCAAAGCTACTTGATAAGTAGTTGTACCAATCCTCTCAAGAATCTTAAAAGCCCTAATAAACCAAGGGCTGAGTTTATCTTTCTTTCTAAATCGAAAAATGCCCCTCTAAGGCGAAACTTTCAAGAAAAGATGGTTTCTAACTTGAAACTGAGACCACGTCTATGCCAGTCAATATAACTTTTCTGTCTACTTTGAGTTGTATGGAGACGTTCTCTGATCAGCTTAATCTTATCTGCAGTAATCTAAACATACTTTAACCTCAGTAGCTTCCTCTCGCCAACCTCATCCCGACAAATAGACGATTTACACTTCCTCCCACAAAAAGCTTCAAATGGTGCCATGCCAATGCTAGAGTGAAAGCTATTATTATAAGCAAACTTTACCAAAGGAAAATGATCTCCTTATCTAACTTTAAAATCCAATACACAAGCTCGCAACATATCTTTAAGAGTTTAGATAGTTCTTTCTGACTGGTCATTCATCTAAGAATAAAAAGCTGTGCTGAAGCCAAATTTGGTACCAAAACTCTTATGCATGCTAGCCTAAAAATTTACAGTGAATCGTAGATCTCTATATGAAGTAATCGACATTGGCACTCCATGCAATCTCACTATCCCTTTAAAAAATAGCTATGCCAACTGCCAAAGTTTGCTAGTACTTTTGATTGGTAAAAAGTGAGTTGACTTAGTCAATCAATCAATGCTAACCCAAATAGAGGCACAACCCTCTCTAGAGCGAGGCAATCCACTCATAAAATCCATGATGATATGCTTCTATTTCTATATGAAGTGATTGAAGAGTTCCTGCAGTCTTTAGTGCAAAGTCTTCACCTGCTGACACACTAAATATTTTGATACATATATAGGGACATCATTTTTTTATATTCCTCCACTAGAAATTTTACTTCAAGTCTCGATACCTCTTAGTGCTTCTTAAATGTGCACTAAAAGTTGAATCATGAGCCTTTCTCATTATCTCCTGCTTTCACTCCTTATCAATTGGTACAAAAAATTGTTGTATCAACTATAAAACACTATCATAAGCTACTTTAAGCTCAAAACAACCACTTTTTACTTCCTCGATGATCTTTTTGAGTTTGGGTTCTTCCTACTATACTATCTTGATTCTATCTATTAAGATAAGCTGAATGCTTAAGTGAAATAAAATATTCGTATCACCACATACAACCACTTTAATCTCTATCTTTCCAAGGTCCTCCAGTATATGGCCTTGAGTAGTAATCATATGTTCCAACCCATCATATGACTTCCTACTTAAAACATCAACCACTACATTTGTCTTACCAGGATGAGAATTGATTGAACAATCATAATCCTTCATCAGCTCTAACCATCTTCTCTGTCTAAAATTTAGCTCTTTTTAGGTGAACAAATACTTCAAAATCATATGGTCTGTATAGATCTCATAAGTCTCACCATAAACATAGTGTCTCCAGATCTTCAAGGAAAAATTACAACTACTTACTCCACATCATGGGTTGGATAATTATGCTCGTAGCTCTTCATTGTCGTGAAGTATAAGCAATCACTTTACCATGTTGCATCAGCACACATCCCAACCGTTCCTTAGAAGCATCGTTGTAAATAACATACTTACTACCGGCTAATGCAATAGTCAAAACAGGTGTAAAGACCAACCTATTCTTGCACTCTTGAAAGCACTTTTCCCAGTCCTCATTCTATTTACACTTCACTTTCTTCTTGGTCAACTTGGTTAAAAAAACTGCAAGATTAGAGAACTCATTCATGACATTGGACTAAGTAATGTGAACTATAAGATTAAAAAACTGCAACATCTCTTCCATGCTTTGTTAATGTGGGACTTGCATAAGGTGTTATAGTTAACTATCTTATTACAGGGCAACTTTCAGAACATTGGACTAAGTAAGACAAAGATAAATTTTTTGGAAATAAAGATTTTATTTTAGGATGATCCTTATTTGTTCAAGTATTGAACAAATTAAATTATTAGATGATGCGTCGTAGACAATGAATTTAAAAGATAATTTCATACTACCACGAACAACTTTTGGATGCCATTTTAATGCCAAGAAAACGACAACTAAAGTTTTACAATTTGGTCTTTATTAGCCAACTTTATTTCGAATTGCTTACACTTTTTGTTCTTCATGTGATAGATGCTAGCGTATGGGAAACATTACTAAAAAGAACATAATGCAACCAAACCTTATTTTGGTGGTTGAGATTTTTTATATATGAGGCATTGATTTCATGGGGCCCTTTCCTTCATTTTTTAGCCATCACTACATATTGGTTGCTGTCAACTATGTATCAAAGTTGGTTAAAGCAATTACATACAAAACCAATTATTACAAGGTGGTAATGGGATTTTTTAAAAGCAATATTGTTTCACGCTCTGGATTCCCTCGGCGATAATCAGTGATGAGAATACCCACTTTTTCAACAAATCATTGAAAGTTTATTTGGCAAAGTACTCCATCAAACATAAAGTGGCTATCTTATATCATCCACAAAACAATGGTCAAGTTGAGATCTTCAATCGAGAAAAGATGGTGAGATGAGATAGAAAAGACTAGTTATTGAGACTCGATAATGCATTATGAGCATATCGAACGGCCTTCAAAACCTCTATTGGGATGTCACCCTATACACTAGTGTGGAACTCAAGCATCATGCATTCTGGGCCATCAAGAAATTCATCTTTGACATACAACATGGTGGTTTGGAAAGAAGATTCGGCTAACAGAACTTGAGAAAATTCACAATGATATATACGAAAATGGCAATAATTACAAGCAATAGATGAAAATCTTTCATGACACGCATAAATGAAGAAATTGTTTACATCAGGCCAGAAAGTACTTTTATTTAATTCTCGCCTACATTTATTTCTAGGTAAATTATGCTCTTGATGGTCTGATCCATTGATTGTATTAGCCTATAGGGCTATAAATGTTGATTTTGATGATAACAAACCACATATTTTTGGATAAACAAAAATTTACACAGTGTACTTTTATAACAAGAGAATGATTTTATGAAATTAGTTGTTTTTCAAGATGTGGACTAAAATGAAAGAGTTTTGCCATCTTTAATTTTAATAAATATTGTTTTGAATTTTGGATTTGGATCTATTTGAAAATATTTAAATATTTTGGGCAATACTATAATTTCACATATTTTGGGCTATATCATAATTTCAAAAAATTTTAGGAATAACAAGCATTATTTAGAAATTCTGAAATTAGACCTATTTGAAAAGATTCATAACGTTTTTGGGTATAATGTAATTATATAAAGTTTTGGGGTAAAATTATAATTTTAGAAAATAATTCACTGCAGCAGTCACTGTGGCAAGTGGCTAACCGGATTTGACAAATAGTAGACCAAATTTTAGGCAGTATTTTATTGGAATGAAAGCGGCTAATCAGATTCCAAAAGCGGCATGTCAGATGTTTTAAAATTCAAATATTTGTCTTTATGAATGAAGAATATAAAAGCAATGTAACTGCATTTCCAAAGCGGCAAGCTGGTTATCATCAGAAAACTCATAACGGCTAGCTTTTGGGCTCAAACTATATAAACTCCAATCCAATTCATTTTCAAGAACTCTTGTGAGTAAAAACAAAAAGCACACAACATATATTGACCTTCCATTTCTCAAATCATCATACATTGAATAATTATTGATCGATAATGAATAAGTTTGAGAAACACTTATGTGAAGAGATTGGGAGATAATCTTTTGATTGTAGAGGTCTATTGACACCTTGGAAGTCAATTGTAAGCATTTGAAGGCTTGGAAGGCTTGGATAGTGAAATTCTCAAGCTTGGTGTGGATGTAGGTGGGAATTACCAAACCACATAAAAATCCTTGTGTTTTTTTTCTCTTCCCTTACTCATTTATTATTTTGCTTTATTGAATTTATTGCTTTTGAATTTATTAAGGTATTAGATTGAATTATTGTGTGGTTTGCTTAGTTTAAGTTTTTTAAATCTCAATTCACCCCCTCTTGGGTTGCATAACTTGTATTTCAAATTGTTCACACTATTTTTCCATATGGGGCTATTAAAATTAAGATAATATTCAAGTTCCGTCAGACCTGTCATAAGTGCTCAAGCAAATAAAATCAAAGAAGTGCTTAATACGTTGATTTAAGCAACTTGGATTCAATCAAATTCGTTGAGGCCTCTTAAAGGAATCACACATGATATTCAGATCACTAAATGCGTGATTCAGGCTCTTGAAGTTTCCAAATAATCACTTCCATAAAATCAAGTAGTTGGCTTGCATATTATGGGGGAAAAATATATTACTTTTCTTTTCAGATACTTTCTTGTGTTTTAACGGGTGCTAGTGGACAAACAAGTCAATTATTTCTCTTTTAATTACCTAGTTTCTATTTTAATTGATGTAAGACATTTACGCCAATTAGAATTTTGATTTGATTTAGATTTTTTCCTATTTGGTTTAGAATAGGGTTATGATTTGCTTTAGATTATTTCCTTTTTGCTTTAGATTGGGACTCCGATTTAATTTAGATTCTTTCTTTATTTGCTTTAGATCAGAAATCGATTTGATTCTGGTGTAGGATTTATTTTCAAAAGTTCTTGTAATCAACACTATATAAAGTACTTGCATCCAATAAAAAGAGACATATCAGTTTTGATGCAATTGGTGAAAGAGTTAGCTCTCTTTGGTTCTTAAACTAACTCTTTGAACTTATCAGATTTCCGTAGCGTGCAAACTCTTCACTTATCAATCATATCATCCATAGCTTATTATGGTGCCCTCACATACAAAGGTTCGTGCTTTCATTGAGCATCGGATCGTGGATCCATTCAATTCTAAGTTTAGAAGCGATCTTCAAGACTAAATTGATTAGGGTCGTGTCAACTCTTGGCAGATTTCGCATCAACCAGTACATATCTTTTTGTCTTACTATTCTTTTATTATTTGCATTATTACTTTCGATGGTGTGATTTTATCTTTACTTACTATTTGTTTTCTTTACTATTTATTTTAACTCTTGAGCCTCGAACTTCATGTGTCATTTGACAAACACAACACCCATTTACAGTTGTGTATTATTCTATTTGTCTCCAAGATCTTTAAATACAAGCTTATTTTTTTAACGCCCCTAAATTGCTTTTGAGAATTATCTCAATGGCTTTCATTATGGAAAACATAAAGATTTTGTTCAAGCAGTTATAGATCTTAGTCGAGAACTAATAAAGAGAAAAATAGACTTGGTATATGGAGGAGATGACCGAGGGTTATCAAAACTGGTCTTAGAAGTTGCTTACATTCGAATATCTGAGATGCTAAAACACGCGGACACTTTCATTTTCTTGCTAGAAGATCTTACAACTCTAGTAACACAAGCAAAGAGGGATTGATTATATTCGCATCTTAGGCCCATTTGAACATTCCTTAAAAACTTATCGATTTTTTAAATGTCAATAAATTTTAAGATGGTTTGATAAAATTTCTTAATCATGCAATTAAGAATTATTTCATTCCATTCACAGTGAAAAAAATACTTTTTGCTTGTGCTTCTACCATTAATGAGTTATTTGATCTTTTATAAACTTACGAACCAAAGCTAGATCCCAGGACATTTGCATGAGTTGGTCAACTAATGATGGTACTAGTAGCAGTAGCAAGAAGTGCAAATTAGATTTAACCCACTATTTGTAAATATTTTCTTATGTTGCAGCATTCAAGTGATATCTTCTAAACTCTACTTTTTTTTTTCCTTTGAGACATTGGAGACAATGTCTCATTTTGGTTGGAGGGAAAGAAATAGTTGACGGTTATGGGATAACTGATAATTGTGTTGTTGTACTTTTGCTAATCTTTTCTAAATTTTTGAGTCAAAGATTGCTAAATATAGAGTTTAGTTAAAAAAATAAAATTTAAGCATTTTGTGTGATCTTTAAGATTGGATGACATGGTGACTTTTAAAGGGAAATTATCTACCGTCCACCCGTTTTTTCACCGTTTTTAAAAAATACACAATTCTTTTTTTTTTTTTTGCTAGAATCCACTTGAAGTTACATTTCTTTTCACTTTTCCGCTTCCGTTTGGAGACCGTTATAACTTTGCTAACATCATAAGGGTAAAATCGTCATTTCACAACGACACAGTGGTGAACAAGTGCAAAATAATATAACTTCAAGTGAAGTTCAGTAAAAGAAAAATTAAGAATTGTGTATTTATGAAAAAATATAAAAAAATAGGTGGTCCGTGAATAAATTATCTTTTATATTTGAAGGTAAAAAAGTCATTTAAACAATATTCCGTTGGCCGTTAGTTTTCTTAACGATACCCAAACAGAAATGGAAAAGTAAAAAAAAAAATATAACTTCAGGTGGATTCCACCAAAAAAAAAAAGAATTATGTATTTCTGAAAAAGTTGGAAAAAACGGGTGGACGGTGGAAATTTCCCACTTCTAAATTTTAGTATTTGTATTATCTTTATGTTGAGTTATGTTACACCATACTTGCTACTTTGCATATTGATGCTGGTGGAAAATGTGAATTGAGAAACTTGATGAGGGAAACTAATTGAGTTATTTGAAGGAATGTACATGCCATGATACGTTCCAAGTGAGTTTTTGAGCTTATTATTTTTCTTGGAGAGTAACCTTTTTTCATATCTTAGCAGTTTATTAATTTATACATGATCTCTCTATTTTTTTTTTTTGAGTCGACTAATAAAAAAAAAAGTGTATGTTGTTACATATGAAAGTCTATTGAAGTAATAGATATAAAAGACTATTTAAAGTTCTAAAAAGAAACAAAAAAGGCATCTTTGATTCGTTTGAATCTTTTCTAGCCATCCTCATTGTGAAATATCTATAGTTACCCCTTTTGAGCATATAAGAAAAAAAATCTTTTTCTTTATTAACTTATTATCTTATCCCACTTCAATTTAAAATATTAACCTATATTTTATATTTTTCATCACCTATTTATGTTTGAGAAAAATATAGTAGATTTTTTTAGAAAAGTGGTGCACTGCAAAAAAAAAAAATATATATATATATATATTATGATAATCAAGAAAAGGAAAAATATAAAATAGAAAAATTAATAAATAAATTAATAAATAAATAAAAGCACTTTGAAGTTTCCAAAAGATCTATATTTTCTTCTCAAACATATATTTTGTTCTTCCTATTATCCCTTCTTTGTTAGTCCTTTCTTTAGCCTACATTGTCTTTCTTGATTTTAAGGAACTATAGTTTAAAGTAGAAGCTAGTAATATGGACTAAAAGATTTGGTGACACATAAAAATACATGCAAATAATATAATTAGTTTGACTAGTAATTCAATTGACTTGAGATCACATTCTTTTTTAAGCTATGGACATTATTCCTTCATCTTAGTGAGAGTGTGTGATATTATTTTTTCTATTGTTTTCTCTCAATCTACGATTCCTTGGAGTATTGTTTTTATTTAGATTTATTTTCTTTCAAGAGTTCATTCTTACTCATGAGATTTTGGTGTTTAACATGTCATTCTTGAAAGTGGCTTAATTAATATAGCTTTGAGAATTGATCATTTTGTGTGAGTTTAATCAATTGATTTATGTAAATGGTTGATGTGGGAGTCATATTTTTTAGGCCATAGATAATTCTTATACTTTTATTTGACTGTTATCAATAATCTGATTAAAAACGTAAACACAATTGCCTTTTAAAAAAAAATTCAATTTGGGTTTGAATTTTGCTAAGTATTATCACCTAATTGCTAGGGACTATAATAAGCTGGTTGAGAGGTGTGTTGAGTGTTAGAGAGTGTATATTTATTAAGGGTAAAATCATCATTTTACAATCCACGTCTCACTAATATTTTTACTTTTATGTATTTAAGTTCTTTAAATTTTGATTACCTGTATTTTGTTATAACATAAGTATTTTATGTATTTCAAGGGTATTTTGACCATTTCATGAGTGACGAAAAATTGGACAGCAAAATAGATAGCATTTTTTAGCTCAAAATAGCAAAAAGCTCTATGAAGGACATAAAGGACAAAATTGTTATTTTAGGACTTTGGTGGGACCCAACTGACATGGCATTGACCAATGATGTAGCAATATCCTACTGCATTGATTAATGATGTGGCAGCATCTTAATGGACTGCAAAATGAACATATGATACATGCAATATACTGAATCAATGTTAGTTAACTTTTATGTTGATAGATGACATTGCAGCATATTATTGGACCAAAAAACGCATGTAGGTTACATACAATTCACCAAATCACAACCTTGGTCATGTTTTCCATCCACTAGAGCTTGCCACGCGGTAAAATCCTGAGCATCTTAATTGTTTTTATCCGATGGCTATCATTTACTTGATGTATCTATAAATAGGGAACTTCCTTTTAATTTGATAGCTCTCAATCAAAATTTGAGCTCTATTTTTTGTAATTTTCTCTCTATCTTGTATTTTCTTTGTATTTTAATATAAAATTACTATTTTACCCCTAGTTCAATATGCGTAGCTAGTTTAGTTTATAGCATGAGTTGAAGGTGAAGTCTCAAATGATCCATAAGCTTGATTTTGTAAGTCTATTAACTATCTCTCTCTTATTTATGTGGATTGTTTTAACTCATTATTGACAGACAATAATAATCTTTTCTAGATTTTGTACAGTATACTGATTCCCTAATGTAAGATCATTACTATTTGGCACAATGAGCACTTTACACTATCTTTATTAGTGAGAAACTCTCCTGTAGCATTAGTAGCTTGTCTTGACCTAGTGTTGATAGAGAATGCATTTAAGTTATTTAGTAGACAATCTGACAGTAGGGTTATTATCACCTGGTACAAATGTACTTGATATTTTATTTAGCAGAAGATTTTTTTCTCCTGGTACAATGAATGCTTAATATCATATTTACTAGAATGAGAGCTATGAAGAATGGAAATACCCCCTCAAAATAATTGTAACTAAAAAAGAATATCAAACCCACATTGAAGTGTTGAGTGTGAATCTAGAGACTCAAGTGTTTTCATTTGAATTGTTTAATCTTTAACCTATTCCTGCCATCTTTTTAATTCAAATCTTAGCACTCCTCAGAAAACACATCCAAACAATTTACAAATAAACTTAGAAAATTAACCTTACATATAATTAAATTTACCTTCTTGTGGGACCGACACTCATCACCATTAATCTATACTAATATAGATTTGTGCACTTACGAGCACAATAAAATTTGCATAACATTGATCAAGCTGGAATACTATACATCTATAAGTCTGACAACTTATGTCAGCTAAAACCTCCTATCGTAACATATTCTCTCTTCCTGATCATTTCTTTCAGTTACTAATTTGTCTACCCACATTGTTAATGAAGTCCATATTGATTCTACCACCCTTTTCCTATTGTAAAACTGTTGTTATGATATTTTTCTGAAGTGGTCAACCAAATGAGTTACGGAAAATTTTTGTCAATGCCTCATAAAAGAATTTACACTCTCTGCAATGTTGGTGGTTATAATATTATACCTCTTACTATTAAATTGAGATTGCATCCAATTACTTGCGTCCACATTATTCTCTAACTAATTAGTTGCTCCCAAACGCATCCCCATAGCCCCCAAGTTATGCTCTAAACTCTTCACATTCGTATTCATTTGTTGCATTTATAAATACGAGCTCAAACTTATCTCAAAGAGCTTTTTACATCTTAAATTTTGACTTGATGTTACCTTTCTCATGGTAAATGCAAATGCGTGGGTGAAACTATGAAATACTTTTATAATAGCTCTCTCAATAGAAGTGCATCGATTGACACAACTTAAAAATGATTTCTAAGTCTCAAATATAAGAGTGCCTTGTTATATTATAGCTTGGTAAGTCTGAAGTCAATTCACAAAGAAAAGATTTAATTTGTTTATTTTATTTTTTCTAAAAATGAAAACAAAACTTGAATATATGCAACTTAATTTAAGTGAAACTATAAAATTGAATTAGTTAGGCTTATGGACCCACTCTTAGGAGTAAATAAAATTTAATAAATTCTTTTTACCATTTTTTTTAGATTTATTGCCCAAAAGATTAATTATATAAATTATTATTATTTTTCTATTAATTTTATTATGTATTAAGTATTTATTGTGTCAAAATTTAAGTCAAAATACCATTTTACCACACTTTATATTAAGATATTAAGAATTTATTATGCCAAACTCCCTTATTTGTCTACAATAAATCAAAATTTCAAAATATAAAATATGTATAAAATTAAATAGAAAATAATTTAATTTATATAATTCAAAATGGGATTTGATTAAATTATATTTATTTCCTAAGAGTTTCACCTTACCCTAACTATTGTTAATTAGTTAAGAATAATTGAAATAAAAATAATTATTAAAATGAAATTACTCATAATTAAAAGGAATAAAAACAACTAAAATTGAAAATAACTATCAATTTATTTATAAAAATAATTATTCAAAATATTAAAATACACCTGAAAAATAAGATTACAAGAAAATTGAGAGAAGTTGAGAAGAAGAGAAATGCTAAAAACATAAATAAAAATAAATTCATAATCCAGTGTATTATTGTCTATCATAAGCTTTATGCATGGGCTCTACACAACCATTAGATCAAGATCCAATGGCTGGTCAAACTTCAAAAGTCAACATTACATGTGGCATCTTGTGAAACATCCGATTTGGTTAAAGAACAGTTGAAATTTGGGGGGTTAATGGGTGGATCGGGTCGACCCGAAAATAAAGATTCGGATCCTACAACTTGCTTTACCAATCATTGCCATGTGGCATGATCGTGGCCATCAAATCATGAATGGTTGAGATTTAATCAAAATTGACAACTATCTAATGTACTCATATTTATTGTAAGCTCATTTTTTCATTCAATCAGTGCTCAGCAATAGAAAAAGTCAACTTTTGGTGCAAGCTCAATTTTAAATCGATTTTAACTCATCTTAAGGTTTTTGAACCTTCGGAATAAAAATTTGATATCTGTTTAAATGTTTGGAGCCTCGAATTATATGAAATTAAAATTTAACCTAATAAGCACACAAAAATACACAAAATTAGATATAGTTAAAACGTAATTAATAATTCCTAATATATTGCATAAACACAAATATAAATTATAATACAAGCACAAAATAACATTATTATCGCTTGATAATCAAACAATTTTTAATACTAATCACACCCCTAACCAGGTTATTGCTAGCCCCCTAGCAATAAAAGCGTTATATTAAATTAATATTTACAAAATTCACATGCAAGTTAATAATTGTTCATCTATCCTTTAAACTGTCAAATAAATAAAATCTCTCAGATTTCTTTACCTCTATGTCGTTCACTTATTATCCAGAATATCATTAAATCTTCTTTTGTCCTCAAGTAATTAACACAATACTTATGGAGCTTCATTAAAAGAAAAATTGCATTTTCGTTCTAAAATTCATTAGAATTTTATCTTTCTTCAGTACATTATTCACATAAATTTTAAAACATTACATTTTTAACTCATGTAGCGAGCTTTAGGCTAGTGACTCTCAGACTAGTTGGCCTTAGGGCACTAGGTGTTGAAACACCCCTACGGACTTAATTACTCGGGTTTCTAATAAATAAGTAAACAATATATTTATAACCCATGTAGCGAGCTTTAAGCCAATGACTTCCAGACCAGTTAGCCTTAGGGCACTAAGTATTGAAACACTCTTACAGACTTAATTACTCGGGTTCTAAATATAGCAAAATTAAACACATTCAAATATATATATATATATATATATATATATATATGTTTTCTGTTTTCTGTAATATACAATTTCTGCTACCTTAGATATTATCCCTAATAAATCAAAAAAATTAAATGTTGTAAAAATTTTAACTTACAACCCACTAATATGTGTCATAGTGTATGTGTGAAGAATGATTCAATAATACCAGTTAAAAGAGTAAACAATTAAATGACTTAATAACCAATTGGAGAGTTCACAAACATATTTTAAAAAAGAAAAAAACACATATTTAAAAAAACACATCATGTATCCCCACCCCAACCTAATCTAAACATTATCTCAACATTTTATAATTTTACAGATATGCATACAAAAAAAAACGAAAGAAATAATAAAAGAGAAAAAAAATAATAAAAGAAGAAGAGGGGGAGATCTCACTTGAACTCGAAGTAGAAGCTTAAAAGAATATGACAAAGAACAAGCAAATGTTACATTTTTTTATAATAAAGATGCGTTTTAAGAGGTACTGCACTCTCTATATCCAGCCATCTTCAACTCAAATTTAGTCCAAAGTTAGCCTTTACAGGAAAACTTTGTAAAAAAATCACCAGGACTAAGATATTTCATAATTATCAACTATTCCCTCCCCCTAACCCGAACCAGACATTGTCCTTAATGTTTTAAAAGTAAAGAGAAAGAATTTAGAAGACATCACATGAATATTGCAACAGAAAATGTTTACAAACAGAGAGTTAAATTAATTTTCACTTCTTACTACTGCTACTGCTACCATCATCAATCAACCAGTCTATTGTAAGTCTTAGGATCTGGCTTTGGTGTATATGCATGTAAAAAATCAAGAAACTCATTAGCAGTAAAAGCACAAATAAAGAGTTTTTTTATAGTGTGTGAAACAAAATGATTATTAATTGCATAGTTAATAAAATTTAGCAAGCCATCATAAAAATTATTAACATTTAACAAATCGATGGGTTTTGAATGAATGTTCAAATGGGCTCAAGATGCAAATGTAATCAGTGCCTCAAGAGTTGCAAGATCTCCTAGTAAGAATATAAAAGCATCGGCATGATTTAACATTTCAGATATCTCTCTAGCATACTTGATACCACTAATTCTTCTCCAATTGGTGGGTCAGACATGCATCCTAGAGGTTTAATGCCTTTTAGGATAATGTCTAGTACTTGGCTTCCTCTAGTAAAAACAGCTTCTGAGCAAGTCTTGATAGTCGTCGTTCACCTCCTCCATATACAAGGTGTAATTTCCTCTTTGCTATAACATGACCAAGATCTACAACTATCTGAACGAGCTCCTTGTACTTTGTATAGTGAAACCCAGAAAGCACACAAATGTTTTTGAATTTTTTACTTAAAGATGCTGCCATTGGAATAAGCTTCAAAACAAGTTATGAGTATTTAAAAAATAGCTCATATTTAAATATTTTGGTGACAGAAATAATCAGAAACAATTGTAAATGGGCTGTCATATTTGTCAAATGACGCGTAAAGCTCGTGGCTCAATAATTCAAAAGGAAACAGTAAAAAGAAAAAGAAATAAGTAAAAGAAAACAAATAATTATTAAATACAAAATCTCACACCTAAATGCAATAATGAAAATGATAAAAGAACAGCAAAATAAAAGGATATTTACTGATAGTTAAGATTGTGGCTCACATATTCTTTTGGTTTTACGTCTAGTAACGGCTTGAACTCCCTTTATAGTTCGAGGATAGGCTTCCTATCCATTTTTCTTATAAACTGACAAACAGGGTCTTTTTTGAGTCAGATTCCCAAGATTAAACTATGCAGTTTCTTTTTGGAATAGTATCCACAAATTATAAATATCACGTTGGACATATTCGCTTCGATGTGTCCCAGGAGATCGTAAGATATCATCCAACGATTCTTTACTCAGACCATCTTTAACAAATCTAATTTTATCTTCATGATTATTAGAAACCATTCCTAAAGATTTACAATCTAGCCCTTTGCAACTAATTCGTACACCGTTATGACATTTTGAGCCAAGTCGTTTAGCTCTCCTTTTTTTAGCAAATGTAATTTTACCAAAGCCAGGCATGTAAGAAACAAATGGATTAGAAAACTCACCTGCTAATCAGACCTTTGCTTCAATTAACCAATGAATATCAGAAGGAATGCCATTGATCATTAACAAATGCAGTCGTTCACAACGAGATTTGTAAATTTTTCTAAGAAAATTCTGAGGAGAGAGGGAAAATGCTATGCAATTTATGTTGTATTTCTTCCATGTTTGATTTTGGGGTTTTAGTTATTGTGGGAAACTGAAGATACCAACCTAAGAAGTCACAAAGTACCGTTAGTCGCCATTGATACGAGAAAATAAATCAAAACACACTAAAATACAAAGAATCAAATCTGCAAAATCAAACCAACCGTAAAAGTGAACAAACCAACAAAAAGAAATCACACAAAGAAAAAAGAAAAATGGAATTACATTCGTCCTTTTATTAAGTTAACCTCAAGCTCCAATTTAAATTCATGTATACCACCCTCTATTTCTCTGAGTTGTCTTTCTAGATCCTCAATGTAGGACAATAATGTTGATGGTTGTAGATCCCAAATTGAATGTGATTTACAGCTTTGCATCAGGCCTCTTAAGTGAAATTTCACACTCAAAAGGTTTTTAAGATGTGTGAACATGATCTTTCTTATTGAGGTACTTATTGAAATACTATTTAAGTAACCAAAGAGGGGGGTGAATTAGGTTTTTAAAAAATTATGCAATGCTTGAACAAAACTTAATCCAAATCTTAAACAAATTTAAAACAATAATAAATAAATAAATCAACCAAAATGTAAAAAGATAAGGAAGAGAGATTCAACCACAGATATTTTTATGTGGTTCGGCCAACCTTGCCTACGTCCATACCTCCAAGCTCACTGGATTTGAGGATTCCACTAGTCAAGCTTCCAAAGCTTTAAGAACATTTACAATTGACTTTATAGGTGTCAGTCAACCTTTACACCAAGAGATTATCCCCAACCTCTTTACCCAAGTGTATCCCAACACTTATAATCACATAAAACAAAGATTAAAAAAATGTTTTTCTCTCACAAAAAATATATGATTGCAAATCTATACTCAATGTGTGAATAAATGAAACAAGAACAAATTTGCAGCTCAATGAATATTGTATTCTCGATTACATGCTCAATGATAACGTTGTGATAACCCTTATTTGATTTGATTGAGCTTATTTATAGTTGGAGCTAAAAAATAGCCGTTATTGACTTTTTGCTCGAAGTCGGATCACCGTTTTGATTGAGCAAATGACCATTAGACAGATTTTCAAATTATCGGATCACCGTTACCATTGTTGAAATGTCAAATTGTTGTTATCATCTAGTGGCTGCAAAGAAAATGTCGGCTTACCATTTTTAAGAAGTCGGTTTGTTGTTTGTATCCAGAGGCTAAACTTCAATTCTGTTCAATATCGACTAGCTGTTATCAAGATGTCGAATCACCGACAGTATCCAAAAACTAATCACCAAGTCTGTTTGATATCGGTTAACCGTTATGAAACTGTCGGATCGCCGACAGTGTCTAAAAACTAATCACCAATTCTATTTCATATCGGTTAGCCGTTATCATACTGTCGACTCACCGACAATGTCAAGAAGATATTTTAATAAGAACATGAATTTGAAAACAACTTTAATAAAATAATTTTTCTTTTACGTACAAACCTTTACTATTTTAAAATAGTGATTTATTTAAAATGTATGAAAACATTTAAGCTTTTAAAGACTTAATCAATCTTAATCAACTTTGTCATCATCAAAATCATTATTAAACAAATATTTATGTTCACAATCTCCCCCTTTTTGATGATGACAAACTTTACAAGAAAATATTTGTGTAATTTCACTCCCCCTAAGTATATAGCCAATCAATTTTTACCCAAAAAAGAATTTTTCAATAGTATCATATATAATTTATCTCCCCTTTCATCAGAAAAAAGAAATGAGCTTAAAAATATTAAAGAGAGAAGTGTAGATATTACCCATCATGTGCGAAAATTTTGGCAGAATCTCCCCTTAAAAATGAACATATCCTTAAAAACAAAAGTAATTAACACAATTCCATAGAAACTTCGATTTATCAACCAAACTCCATATTCACCAATTGTCCAACCAGAAAAGCAATATACCATCAAATCATCACAATCACAAGCAAGAAACACTAACGTATCATCAAAATCATCGATCAAATGTTTGATAGATTAGCAAGTCATAAATATTATTACTTTCTAGATGGCTACTCAATATATAAGCAGATTCTCATAGCACCAAAAGATCAAAAGAAGACCACTTTCACTTGTCTTTTTGACACTTTCGTATACAAGAAGATTTCATTTAGATTATGTAATGCACATACTACATTTCAACAATGCATGTTAAGAATTTTTTCTAATATAGTTGAACGATTTCTTGAGGACGTTATGGATGATTTTTCTGTTTTTGGTGATTCATTTGATCAATGTTTACATCATTTAACACTAGTTCTACATAGATGTATCGAGAAGAATTTGGTCTTGAATTGGGAGAAGTGTCATTTTATGGTATAACAAGGTATTGTTCTTAATCACATCATTTCGAGTAAAGGTATTGAGGTTGATAAAGCCAAGGTAGATCTCATTTCCAATCTTTCTTCACCTAAAATAGTCAGAGAAGTAAGATCTTTCCTTGGGCATGCTGGTTTTCATAGACGTTTCATTAGCAAAGTTTCTAGACCCTTATACAATCTACTTGCTAAGGATGTACCTTTTGTCCTTGATAATTCATGTCTTGTGGCATTTGAAAAACTAAAGCAGTTGTTGACATCATCACCCATCGTTCAGCCCCCAAACTGAAACTTAACATTTGAGCTCATGTGTGATGCATTTGATTATATAGTAGAAGCAGTATTAGAACCAAGAGTTGATCGAATTTCCTATGTTATTTAGTATGCTAGTATGACATTGAATGATCCACAGTTAAACTATTCAACTATTAAAAAAGAAATGCTAGCAGTAGTATTTGCGTTAGAGAGATTTTAATCTTATCTCATGGGTTGTAAAATAATTATATTCACAGATCATACTGCTCTTAAATCTGTTCTCACAAAGAAAGATACAAAAGCTATACTAATTTATTGGGTGTTACTTTTGCAGGAATTTGACTTGGAATTCAAAGATAAAAAAGGTACAGAGTTGTGACTGACCATCTCTCTCATCTGCATTTTGACACAATTATGGAACCATTACCATTGAATGAATCATTTCCAGATGAACAATTGATGAGTGTGAAAATATTACCATGGTATTCTGATATCATTAATTATCTTGTCACAGGTTAACTTCCAGAGCATTAGACTAAGCAGGATAAAGCCAAGTTTTTTTTCAGAAATAAAGAATTTCTTTTGGGATAACCCTTATATGTTCAAGTATTGTGTAAATTGTTAGACGATGTGTCCCAGAAAATGAATTCCAAAATATTTTTTCATTTTGCCATAACCAAGCTTATGGAGGCCATTTCAGCGCTAAGAAAATAGCTACTAAAGTTTTACAATATAGTTTCTATTAGCCAACTGTATTTCGAGATGCTTACACCTTTTGCTCTTTATGTGATAGGTGTCAACAAATGGGGAGCATTACACGAAGGAATATGATGCCACTAACCCTAATTTTAGTGGTCGAGATTTTTTATGCATGGGTTACTGACTTCATGAGACCTTTTCCCCCTTTTTTGGCCATTAATACACATTGGTTGTTGTTGACTACGTATCGAAATGGGTAGAACTAATTCCATGTAGAACCAATGATCACAAAATAGTGATAGGATTTTTGAAAAGTAACATTATTTCATGTTTTGGATTCCCTCGAGCAATAATCAGTGATATTGGTACCCACTTTTGTAATAAGTCATTCAAAGTTTTTTTGACAAAGTATTCCATCACTCACAAAGTGGTGATCCCATATCATCCGCAAACCAGTGGTCAAGTTGAGATCTCCAATCAAAAAATAAAGCACATATTAAAAAATGTGGTGAGGCAGATAAAAAATATTGGTCATTGAGACTCGATGAGACACTATAGGTATATAGAATGGCTTTCAAGACCTCGATTGGGAAGTCACCCTATAGGCTAGTGTATGGAAAAGCTTGCCACCTACCTGTGGAATTAGAGCATCGTGCGTACTGGGCCATCAAGAAATTCGACTTTCACATGCAGTAAGCTAGCTCAGAAAAAAGATTACAGCTGACAGAACTTGAAGAAATTCATAATGATTCATACAAAAATGCCAATATTTACAAGCAGCAAATGAAAGTCTTTCATAACAAGTAAATTATGAGAAAATCTTTCACCTCAGGTTAGAAAGTGCTTTTTTTTTAATTCTCGCTTGTAACTATTCCCAGGTAAGTTACGCTCTCGATGGTCTAACCCTTTATTATTCACACTATTTTTCCATATAGAGCAATTGAAATTAAATATCCAAAGAACGGTGTCACCTTTAAAGTTAATGATCAAAGATTAAAGTCATATCTGGAGTACCAACCTCATGGAGGACACCGAAATAAATTTGAGTGACCCACCAAATTTGAATTGAGATTTTCTTTCTTTTTGGTGATTTGATTTTTTTTCTTTTCTTTCTTTTTACTATTCTTTTGCTAATTGAACTTATTTTTGCATAAGTGTCTTTGTTTAACCATTAAGGTTTCTTTTATCACTTTTAATCATGTGTGCCTCAACTAGACAGATCCTATTGAACCTTCTTAGACGACTTCAACGCATAAAATTCATCTAAGAGGCCAGATACAATTTTGTAAAAACACATTATATTTAGGAGCTACAACCACCAGAGTTAGTATCCCATGTTGAGGCTTTAAAAAGAAAACTTTGAGACATTAAGAGAGATATCTACGACATCCAATTGGAGCTTGAGGTAAATTCAATAACAAGACGATTGTAATTTTCTTTATGTGCTTTAGTTTGTTACCCCGATTAAGTTAAGTAGCAGATAACGGTACTCCGTAACAATGAAGTCGATTACTTCAGTTTCCCATAATAACTGATATTCTGAAGCGAAGGTATGGATAGAAATGAGATTTTAACAAAGCTTCACAATCGATTCTCTTCACTTCCTCAGAATACCCTCCTTACAATCTATAAAGCTCGGTCCGAACGCATGCGATTGCTTATGAAGAATAACATACCTGTTGACATCCGCTGATTAATCAAGGCCAAAGTACGATTGGCAGGTGAGTTGCCCTCCCAAATTTACTGCATACAAGCCTGTTGTGGTAAAGGAAATTATGCAAGAAAACAAAGAGTTCAAAGATTTTCTGTTGCTTGTCATAAGTGTGCCAGAATGAGATGCGATAAAAATCCATGTTCTTTAGGAATGGTGTTGATAATAAGAAAGATAAAATTCAATTCATTAGGGATGGCTTGAATAAAGATCATTAGATGATATTCTTTTGTCTCTTGAAACGCATCTCAGTGGATATGTACAAAGAGTAATTTTTCGGTTATGGCCATTATTCCAGAAAGAGCGTGCACGATACAGTTTGGAGAATCTGACTATAAACGATTCTGTTTGTCAGTTTGTAAGAAAACTGTATGGGAAGCCTATCCTCGACCCATAGAGGGCATTCAATCCATTTCTAAACGTAAAACCAGAGGAAGATGTGAGCCACAGTCGCAACTACCTGTAAATATCCTTTTATTTCATTGTTGTTTTATCATTTGCATTATTGTCTTTAATAATTTTATTTTATCATTGTTTGCTTTTTCTTTTTACTATTTCCTTTTTGACTCCCGAGCTAAGTGTTTTACGCGTTAATTGACACAGACATGCTATCTCATACACAGTTGTGAACCATTATTGCCAAGATCCTTAAATATGATTTTTTTTAGCACTCATAAATTCTTTTTGAGAGGTATCCCAATGGCAGCTACTCTCAATCAACAATTGAAGAACATTTGTGTGCTCTCTAGGTTTAACTATGACAAATATAAAGAGTTTGTTAAGGCAGCGATAGATCTTGATCGAAGCATAGTAGCAACAAAATTACACTTGGTATATGGAAGAAGTGATCGAGGGTTATCAAAACTGGTCTCAGAAGCTACTTATATTAGAGGGAGTCAAGTGTTAGGCATCATCCCAAAAACCCTAAAACCTTTGGGCTGTCTGATTCACAAATCGGAGAAGAGCTAGTCATCTTAGGTATGCAAGAAGGAATAATTGAAATGCTAAATCATGCCGATACTTTTATGTTCCTATTAGGAGATCTTGCAACTATAGAGGCACTAATCACATTAGCATCTTGGGCTCATCTGAACATTCATCAGAAACTCATTGGTTTGTTAAATGTCAATAATTTTTATGATGCCTTTATCGCATCTCTTAACCATTCAATAAAAAATTATTTTATTCCTTCTACAGTGAAAAAGTTTTTATTTGTGTTCACACTGCTAATGAGCTACTTGATCTGTTACAAACTTATAGACTAGAGCCAGACCCAGGACCTTTGTGTTGGAGTGTCTAAATAATGATGGTAACAATAGCCGTAATAAGAAGTGCAAATTAGATTTAACTCTCCACTTGTAAATATTTTCTTCTGTGTTGCAACACCCAGGTGATGTCTTCTAAACTCTACATTTTTCTTTTAAAACATTGAGGACAATGTTTCATTTTGGTTGGGGGGATGAAATAGTCGACAATTGTGGAATGTCTCAATCTTTGTTAAGTTTTTACTTATTTTTTGTTGTAGAGACTAACCGTGGCTAACTTTTTGAGTCGAAGATGACTGAATATAGAGTGTAGTGACTCTCGAAACACATCTTCTTAGTTTAGAAGTAAAAAAAAAAATTCCAGACATTTTCTTTTTCTTTATTAAGCATTGACAATCATTTTTTTCTAACTTCTTCTTTCTAATTTCTTCTTTATAAATATACACTTTTAAATTCTTGAGTTGAAGATAGCTGAATATGGAGTGTAGTGACTCTAGAAACGAATTTTCTTAGTTAAAATATATATATATATATATATCCAGACATTTTCTTTTTCTATCATTTTAAGTGTGCCCTTTCTAATTAATTTTTCTTCATCATTTTCATCTTTCTGGATGCATATTTTCTTTTCATATATAGAATAGGTTGGGGGGTAAAATTTCGTTTAAACAAAAAAAAAATTGTGTGATTTTCTTTTTAACACTGGATGACATGATGACTTTCAAATTTTAGTATTTGTATTATCTTTAGTCTTATATGATATTACACCATATTTGCTACTCTACATGTTGATGTCGGAGACAAGTATGAGTTGCTTGAATGAATGCACGTCATAAAAAATATCAAATGAGTTTTTGAGCCTATCTTTTTTCTTAGAGAGTAACCTGTTTTGGCTATTCTTCATACAGCTTTGCAGTTTATTATTTCATACACAATCTCTAGATTTCTTTTGAGTCAACCCTTTGAAAAAAATTGTAAAATAAAAAAATAATCAAAGAAAAAAGTGTGTTGCTACATCTGAAGGTCCATCTAACTTGTAGATATAGAAGATTATTTAGAGTCCTAAAAGACGATGGAAAGACCATCTTTGACCCGTTTGAGCCTTTCTAGCCATCCCCTTTGTGAAATATCCATAGTTAACTCTTTTGAGCCTTTTATATATATATATATATAAAACATTTTATTTGTCAACTTATCACCTTGACCTACTCCGATTTGGAGTATTACCAGATGTCTTACAAGTTCCATCATCTAGTCATGTTTGAGAAAAATGTGAATAATTATTTGTTCAGTAAAGTTGTGCCATACAAAAAAAAATATATAAAAAAATAAAAAATAGTTCCAAAAAAAAAGAGAAAGAAGGATATACAATAATAATAAATAAGCAAAATGTAACTTGTAATTTCCAAAGGATCTATACTTTTTGTCAAACATATATTTTGTTTTCCTTATTTCCCCTCCTTTGTTAGCCATGTTCCTATCCTACGTTACGTCCTAATAAAAGTCTTTCATGATTTTAGAGATTTATAGTTTAAAGCAGAAGCTAGTTATATGGAATAAAAAGATATAGTGATGCATAAGAAAAAAAAATGAATACATTGAGTTGACTAGCATTTTGTTTGACTTAAGATCGTATTATTTCTAAATTGTTGGCATATTTCTTTCATCTTGGTGAGAGCATGTGATATTATTTCCTTATTATTTTTCTCTCAATTTACCATTCATTGGAGTGACTATCTTTATTGGGTTTAATTTCTTTATGAGAGTGTCACTATTATCCGTGAGATTTTGGGGTTTGACATGTCATTCTTGAAAGGAGCTTGATTACTGTAGTTGTGACAAAGTCTATTAGACAAATTCATGTAGATGGTTGATGTGGGGGTGATATTTCTTTAGGCTGATAATGTTTATACTTTTATTTGATTGATATCGTTAGTCTGATTGAATAAACACGATTGTTTAAAAAAAAGTAAAAAAAAATATTTTGTGTTTTAATTTTATCTTTACTTTATTTGCTAGGGACTAGCAATAAGCTGGTTGGGGGGTGTGTTGAGTGTTAGAAAGTGTATATTTATAAATGAGAAAACCGTCATTTTACGCTTCAAGTCTCACTAACATCCTTACTTTTATGTATTTCAGTCTCTTGTAATTTACTTATATGTGTTTTATTTTAATTAAGCATTTTATGTATTTAAGGGCATCATGGTTATTTCAGAATGAACGAAAGATCATAGAGCAAAACTGACAGCAATTTTGGACTTAGGACAGTTGAAAACCTTAGGAGGAGTATAAAAGGGTAAACATAACTGTTCACATATACGGTACTGTTCATGTTACTATTCACGATATTATTTACATATACAATCTGATGACATGGTGATTGGCTGATGATGTGGCACCGACTGATGACGTGGTAACATTTGATTAGACGAATAATGTGGCATTAACTGCTTATGTGACGTTGATTGATGATGTGTCGCGATCCTATTGCACTAAGATGATTATGTAAAGTTGACCGGTGACATGGCAATGTGTCAATGGACCAAAAAACGTGCATATGATACATTCATTACACGGAATGATAGCCTTGATAATGTGTTTTATCCAATCAAAACTTGCCACGCGGCGCAATCCTGATTGTCTAAGTTGTTTTTATTAGATGGTCATGATTTACTCATTGTATTTATAAATAGAGGGTTCCCCCCCTAATTGGACACCCATGAACTCATTTTTTAACTCCATTTTCTATAATTCCTTCTCTATCTTGTATTTTCTACGTATTTTAATAAATTTCCATTTTACTCCTAATTCAATTATGAGTAGCCAATTTTCTTTCAAGCTTGGGTTGAAGGTGAAGTCTCAACATGTTCAATAGGCTTCATTTGGTAAATTTACTTTCTCTTCCCCTCTAACTTTTGTGAATGTTTTGACTTTTCGTCGATGGATATTAATAATCTTATCTAGTGCAAGGTTATTACTATTTGGCACGACAAGTCTTTAGCACCATATTGATTAGAGTGAGGTTCATGATGAGCAAAAACCCCCCTTATGCAAATCTAGATACCCAAGTGCTTCATTTCAATAGATTTTACTTTAATTTATTCCCGCCATTCTAATTTAAATTTTAGAATAAGTCTAAATCACTTTCACCACAAATCCAACCACCCACTTAGAAAATTAACTCTACACGCAATTAAAATCTACCTCCTCGTGGGATCGACACTCGTCACCATTAATCTATTCTACACTAGATTTGTGCACTTGCGATTTTAATAAAATTTGTACAACAATGGCGTTTACTTCGTAAAAATAGAGTAGGAATTATAATCAGAATCGTGAGGCTCACTACTATTTGGGAATGGGGAATGGGAGATTGATTCCCATGGGGGGAGATGGGAATCAGTCTCTCATTTCCCAAAGTTTCCATTTTTCCCCATTGACATTCAAATATTCCTAAAATGCCCCTCCTTTAAATCAAAAATAAAAAAACCAAATATATAATTAATTAATTAATATATTATAGTTAATTAGTATATTGATACATTATTAACAAGAATTATTAATAATTGTAATTTTTGAATAAATAATCACAATAATTAATGAATTACTATACTATTATAATAATTATTAATATAGTTATTATAATTAATTCATATATTATCATTAATTAATTGAAATAATATTACTATTAATTAATATAAAAACTATAATTATTAATAATAATCATTAATATAATTATTTTAATTGATTCATATATTATTATTATTAATTAATATATATAATTACTAGTATTAATTAATATATCAATACATTATTAACAATATATATTAATAATTATAGTTTGTGAATAAATAATCACAATAATTAATATATTTTTATTATTATAATTAATTCATATATTATTATTAATTAACATATATAATTATTTCTATTAATTAATATATAAATATATCATTAACAATAATATATTAATACATCATTAACAATAATATATTAATACATCATTAACAATAATATATTAATAGTTATAGTTTTTGAATAAATAATCACAATAATTAATATATTTTTATTATTATAATTAATTAATTAGTATATTGTTATAATAATCTTTAATATAGTTATTATAATTAAATCATATATTATTATTAATTAATTAATATTATTATTATTAATTAATTAATATTATTATTTTAATTAATTAATATATTAATACATTCTTAACAACAATATATTAATAATTATATTTTTTGAATAAATAATCACAATAATTAATATTATTAATTAATACATAATTATATTAATTATATTAATAATTAATATAATTGATTAATTAATAATTTTTACAATTAATTAATATATCGACAATAATTAATAATAACAATAATTTTGAATAAATAATTACTATAATTAAAATATAAAATAATAATTATGACAACAATTCATTAAGTACTTTTTAGTAATTTGTTATAATCTAACTCATCTCAATTCTGATTACAAGACAAAGTAAACACATTTATTGCAATCCACCTCATTCCGATTTCGATTTCTTCAATTCAAGTAAACAACTTATTCTGATTCTCATTCCAACTTATTCTGATTTATACTCATTCCGATTTCAGTTCGTTCCAATTTCAGTTTAGTAAACATAGCATTAGTAGTTTGAAAATCCAATCTCACTAACAATAATGGAAAATAAAAGTATACTTTTATTTTACAGTTTCTGTAAAGAAAAGAAAGACTGGTGTCTTTATTCAAGTCGTTGACCTACAAGCCAAATGACCATAATTTCTCTACATGAAGAACTAAGAATTGTATTTGATGCAAGATGCATTATCCCCATAAAATGAAAAACTGGAAAATAAAATAATATTTTTAAAGTGCTAAAATTTAGTGTCGTGTGATGTTATCCATAGTTATTCTTTCCAATGCGACAACGTGACTTTTATCGACTTAGAAAATCCACGAGGGAATCAAATAGATATTGAATTTCTTTACACGATATGATGCGACATGAAGAAAATGGATTTGATGATTTGTATTTGGTCATGATTAACTAGTATAGTATGGTATAGTGCCACGGCCTCCAAAATGACTTGTTTGTTGCTATTCTTTTAATTTCACAAAGGGAAGTTCTGACTAATAAATAATTGAAGATAAGAGTGAAGGATTGATCATTGTTAATCATAATTAAATAATTCAACTGATCAAAGCAGCCCAAAAATTAAAAAATTAATATGAGAAAAAAAAACTCAGTTACATTGCTTTCATCCAAAGAATCAGATTATCGTAATAGAACCCTAGCATTCCGAAAGGCCCAGAGAGTACGCACAGCCTAAGAAATTCAAAGGAGTCGGACCCGCTTCGCACATGGGATGGTATTATTCGACTGGAACCACTGGTGCTTATTTGATTATGTAACTAGCAGGTAATGATGGCAATGGGACGGGTTCGGGGCAAAGATTGTGATCTCCGAATCCGAACCTAATTTAGAACCAATCTCCAATCCCGCTCTATATCTAAAAATTTTTTAATTAGAAATAGTTTGGGTGTGCCTCGAAAATTCCTGAATTGAGTAGAGATTAAAATCAAGGCTTAATTCCTTTTTTTTTAAAAAAAAATAAAGAATTTTTAATATTTTCATCTTTTTTTAAAAAATTAATTATATATGATTAAAAATAAAATTATAAATAATTAAAATTTTAACAACCTCCAAATCAATGAAAATATATTAATTCTAAGCTTTCAACATAACTATAAATGATCAAATTTTACAAGGAAAATCAAAATGACATAACAATACCCCATCTGACCAAAATCATATTCTAATACATTGAAATTTCATTGTTTGAACGAATGGAAAACGACCAATTTTTATATGTAAGTTTGTTTCTTCTGCTTGATTATCAGATCCCTAGGCCAGCCAGAACACAATCAAATCTTGAAACCAACCAGCAGGAATCTGAGCAATTATCACTAACCTACCTTCTATTCCAACCAATCTGTAATACATGATTGAAGCTTATACTAGGTGAAAGCCTGAAAGATTTGCAAGTCCAGATAGCAGATTGATTCGAAAACTACCGACAGAGAATCCCAAGCCATTAAGCTCTCAAATACAATAAAACCCACAAAACCATATCCAAAGCCTGATATAATCACCATTTGTTGCCATGCCCCATACTACCATTTCGTTCAAATTTACGTACAACTTCACAAAACAAACCATCAACAAATACAATTCTGTAAAGCTACTAAATACAATGAAGTGAGAGAAAAAAAAAAAAAACCCTCATAAACTCACACAAAAACAGACATAACCATCAAAGAAAAAAAAAAGAACGAGAGTATAAAATTAAAGAAAAAGCATACTGTGCAAGCAATAAAAGCTAACAAAAAGAAAGCTTGATCACTGAAGCTAAGTTTAGCCGGTGGAAGAAACAAGGGAACGTATTTTTTTTGCTCCAGATAATAAGTTAAAATTTTTTAAATATTTATTTTGGGTCGGGTTTGGGGCCCCAGTAAAATCTCTAGAGTTTATTTTTTAGATTTTTTGGGGCTTATTCCCTACCCTAATTGATCGGGGCGTGGGTTCGAAGGCCCGTGAGTATTGCTGCCAACCCTACTAGCAGGATATTCCTAAATCGTTTATGCGTAATGGATATTTACTCATACTTTGCACAAAACAAAACCAAAACCAAAACCAAAACCAAACCAAAACAAAACAAAACAAAAACAAAAAGAACAATAATGTGCAAGATTTACATGATCATCTCCAGTTATTGCTGTCTGTTATGAAAGCAGTAAAATGGAATCAAAAGGCAAAAATAAAATGCAACTCATGTTTACGGAGCATAGCATGCACAATTCGCCTCACAACAACATTTAGTTTCCTGTCTTATTATCCAAGACTCTTACAACCCAATAATGAGGAAAACAAAATTTGCACTTAAAGGTACGCACCTGCTTTGTACATTCATCCACTCGATAAAGCCAGTGAACCTTACTTCATCTTTGTTAAAAGTAAAGTTAAGAACCAATGAAGTATTCCCAAAAATTCAATCTATCTAGTTCTTACCACTATGCTACCACCAGTCTAGTTTTGAGATGCATTTGACCATCTATCTGACAAATACGAGAGGAAAATCAACTTCATTTCCGAGATGGAATGACTCCTCAGCATTGCTGAAAACTCAAACCAAAGAAACATTAGCATAATGTCCTCAAAGATATAACAACAAGGCATGTATTAAGTATAGAAAAGAAAAGGTTGCTAAGTAAAATGTTCCTAGTTGTTCAGAAAAAAATTTGTACCTTGCAGTATTCCTTTCAGTAGCTGAATTAGGAGGACTCTGTGGTACAAGAACCTCAAGGCCTGAAGAGTCAAACCAGAAAGAAGAGTCTGAAGCTGGCTTTGTGGTCATTTCTGGCAAGGGCACTTCTCTAAGAAGAAACTCATGACAACCAGGTTCATGTCTCTCTGATGGGTCAGATGAATCATTGGCTCTACAAGGACCCCAACACAGATAATTGGGATCGAAAAGAATCCAAGTAGGCAGATTTCGTATTTTCCAAAATTGGAAATTCATTTTTAAAGAGCTCGTGACTGTCTTCCACTGACAAATTTGTCTCCGTTGGAGCTGTATTTGTCTCTATTGGAACTATCACCTAGCCATTTTTATGAGTGTCTCTAAATATAAGCCCCTGTTGCTTGAAACCTACCTCTCCCTGACAATGGATTCTCTCCATTTGAACGATAATTCTATAATATTTAAAATTGCAAGTAGAAACTAAAAACAGAAAAGCCCAAAGATGCTTTGAAATAAATATCTTCTAAACTAAAAGCATTGCATGGCATGGGAGGATTCATAGGATCACCACTTGCATTCACTTTGATAAAAGCCTTTGACTTCAACTGTAGGGATTGCCAGGTGGCTTCTCCGAGATTGTTATTCTTCTGCTGATTCAACATGATAGGACTCAGCAATACAGGTGCAGACAAGTTGTAATGCTTAGCATACATCAAATTGTTGAAGAAGCTCTTGTACTGACCACTAAGATCCAGTAAAGGTTTTAAAGATTCAGAGTTCTCTTAAATGCTTGCATACTTTCTTTCTTTACGAGACGAGGATAAATTTTCTGAGTTGTTAGCAGCACGGTTCAAAAGTGCCTAATTGTTCGGTGCTATAATCTCGTGACTTTTGGACAAGCAGATTGAACTGGCAGCCACTATACTATTCTCAGGCTTTGAACATGAAGCAAAATTCACATCATTGTCGATGGATGATCTAGATCGTCTTCTTCCATGAGAGCTTCCATTTCCAATTCGCCCATTGCAATACGGAGCTTCATGAGATTTTCCCAGAAAGGAAATACCAAAACTAGTAATTCATTTCTATTTCTAGAGGACAAAATTCCAGGGGCCCCAACTTTCACATCTCTAGCACTATTAGTCCTTGTAACAGCATCTCTGTCTGAAGTGCAATTCAACTTATGCATAGACCGAGAGGAAGCCACTTTCAATGGGTGTCTTTTCTGGTTGTTTCTAAGTCCCCTAGTCTTATCATTACCATCAACATGGCATATTTCAATTTGTTGTGTTGAAGCTAAACAGAAAGCACTGCCAGTGCCAGCAGCTAAAGTAAAATCTGACACATCAGTCCAATATTCATTTCCATGTCTGTCTAAAGTATTTGCAAAGAGCTCGTTAAGTTCATCTACCAATCTTTCATTTGGCAACATAAGAATTTGTCCAAGCTTAAGAGTTCCACATTTAAAGGCAATACGGATTAGATAAGAATTACCTGCAAAGAGCCCTGAACATGACAACAAATAAAAAAATTAAAAAGGAAGTATAGACCAATTTATACGCAACAACAATCAGAAACAAAATAGCGACATGGTTGTAATGGAAGCTGAGGTGATGGTAACAGTGGAGAAGGTGTAGATAACATTACAGTGACACTCATTAATAAAGAATAGGTTTAAAGAAATGGAGATGGAAGCAAAATAATTTTTATTTGTTTCTGGCAAAGTTCCTTCTATATTTGTTTGCGGCACTGCTGCTTTCATAGAGGTAGCTCAGCCATTGGGCATTGGTCTTTTAGTGAATGTATAATCCTCTACTCATAGTTCTATAGGCGGTACAGTGGTTCTTTTAAATGAGGTAACCATCGACTCATAGTTGCGCTAAAAGGCCGTTGTACTAGAAAAAATAGTTCCTACCTCTGTTGATACTGTGTCCAAGATTGTTATTCTCTTTTAGAACATCAACTATATTAAGATGCTTCTGAGGAAATGTCCGTAGATTGTGTCTCAATCCCCCTTGACGGAACAGAGAACTTGTCAAAACAGTCTTGCAAAAATTCTCCACTTAGCAAAAGTTTATCCCTCCCATTTTCTGGTCGTTTGGCTATGAGACAGAATTCAATCAATAAGCAACCATCAAGCCATCCCCAAACATGAAAAGAATTCTTACCTACTATATCAGGAAGGGAAGATTTGCAAACTGGTCCATTCAAACTAACACAATAGCTCTCCCACTAAAATTTACTGAAGTACTCTAAAAATCAGTAAAGTACCTATATTGGCAAAATCAATTAATTATTTGGAACTCCAGCATGCACATTGTGGGATGCAATTAGAATTCCTGCTAATACATTTTGAGCAAAAAGTTGACAACTCCTGCAACTACTTACCGCTAAAGGTCCATCTAAAGTAGAATGATATAGATTGAAGATATATAGGACCAATGTTTCCAAAGCATATGCTGAAATCAAACCATGATGAGCACAAAAAATACGACTCTCGTAATAACACCAAGTTTTTATCAGAATAATGTTGCGTTTAAAGAGATGATCCTTGCCGATAATGCCATCAACCTGCAAAATGAAAATCATGAGAAATGCCAACTTTAAGAAAACATATGGATTATCTCAATTGGTTTTGGCAGACTCATCAAAAAAAAAAAATTATTAATCAGGACATACCACTTTATAAGTCATCATATATAAACTCATTACAAGATAAATTAACTCGCTAAAATTGTTTGTTAATGGTAAACTAGTATATTCCACAACAACCTATTTGTCTTGCAAGTTGCTCATGCTATTCTCCATTATTCTAAAACAACTCATACCAGTTCAAGGAAGCATAGGGTACTGAGTTCCCCCAATTGATTGAAGGAGATATCTACAACAATATTTTGCACAAGGCACTTCACAAGCTTAACCTGCCACCAAAAACAAAAGTATTGCAAGATAAAGACCAAATAACAGTTGAAAATAATTTTTTTCCATATACGATCATTAACTACAAAAGAAATTATGAAGACGCATGATGTAGAGAATTCATCTTTTGGTATCTCTTTAGGCCATGGTTTGTACAGATTTTTAAGGTTAATCTTTTCCTTTATAAATTAAGTTGGGAAAGGGTGTTGAGATAATTTTACACACAACACAATGAGGGAATTGCGTGGGATATACCCCGTTTCTCTCATAATACCCAAAATATACCTCCATCTATTAAAATATGTAACTTTACACATACATACTTAAAAAACCAGGGAAAGTACAAAAATAGCTTCAATAAAATGCCAGCAAAAAATTAATACTTGACTCATTCAATCTACTTACTCGACTTCTTACTCGACTGGATACTCGACTTATTCAATTGCTTTCACTTCTTACTCAACTAAATACTCAACTTACCAGACTTCATACCTGACTTCGTACTCGACCAGATACTCGACTGATTCAATTGCCTTCACTTCTTACTCGACTGAATGCTCAACTTACCATTCATACCCGACTTCGTACTCTACTAGATACTCGACTTATTCAATTGCCTTCACTTCTTATTAGAATGAATGCTCAACTTACCAGTCTTCATACCTGACTTCGTACTCGACTAGATACTCGACTTATTCAATTCCCATCACTTCTTACTCGACTGAATGCTCAACTTATCATACTTCATACCCGACTTCGTACTCGACTAGATACTCGACTATTCAATTGTTTTCACTTCTTACTCGACTGCATGCTCAACTTACTAGACTTCATACCCAACTTCGTACTCAACTAGAAACTCGACTTATTCAATTGCCTTCATGTCTTATTCGACTGAATGCTCAACTTACTAGACTTCATACCCGACTTTGTACTCGACTAGATACTCGACTTATTCAATTATCTTTACTTCTTACTCGACTGAATGCTCAACTTACCAGACTTCACTTCTTTAAAAATATTAATACTCGACTCAATGTACTTATCTGACTTAATACTCGACCTCTTTAAAAATTATATAAATTTTACTCGACTTGTTCAAAAAATTTACTTGACGACTCATTTAATATGCTTATTCGACCTCCTATTAGACCATATACTCGACTTCTTACTGGACCATATACTCGACTTACTTATCTCCAATTCTTACTCGACTAAATTCTCGACTTACCTGATTTCGTACTCGACTTCTTCCTGTATGAGAGGAAGAAAGGTGTGGATTCTTGGTTTTTTTAAGGTTATTTTTTACTTTTCCTATCTTCGTGAGGTATATGTATATAATAAGGTATAAATTTGGTATTTAAGGGCAAATTGGGGGTATTTAAATAAAAAACCCCAACACAATTATACGAATGAATGAATAGGGATGGTAGTAAAATCTGGATCCGGCCCGCATCTGTAAAGATCCAAAAAATCTCAAATTTCCATGGATTTAGATGCGGATCCAATTGCACTTGCATTCGGAAAACGGGATATCCGGATCTGATTTTTTTGGTTTTAAATAAAAAATATATTAACTTAAATTTTTTTAAAAAAGCCTAATCCCTAATCATTTCTACTTTCTACTTTTTATCAGTGTTGGTGTCTCTACTCTCTCGTTGCCTTTCTTCTTTCACTTAACTTTCCCACACACTCACCTCACCAGCAGCCTGCAGCCGTAAATCTCGCCTTCGACTAGTGGCCGACTTGCTGTGACGCCGTCTTCCTCGTAGCTCGCCGAAGCCTCGCTTGATCTATCGTTGTCTCGTTGAAACTCGCCTGATCTGTCATTGAAGCTTGCCTGATCTGTCATTGAAGCTTCGCCATCCAATGCTCGCGGTGGTCATCGAAGGGTTGCCGTGACACTGCCGTCCAAGAAATTAATTTGCCGTTGCCAATAATAATTTTGCTCCCTTATTTCAATTACTTTTCTATTTTTTTTAATTAAATACATGGCTTTTTTTTGTTAATAATTTAGTATTGTGATTGATTATTTAATTGTATCTAATGACTTTAATTTAATGTAAATTATTTAAACTTGAAAATATTGCTGGCTTAATTTTATTTTATTGTTAATTATTTTTTATGTTTGATTTATGCTGTAATATTTTTATTTTGTGGATTTATAATGATGTATGTTATTTATGTTAAATTCTTACTCGTGGATTTTTATTTGGGGATTTTAATGGTTGTGTATTTGAATTTAGTAATGTTTTTTATTTGTGAATTTTAATAGTTATGCACTTAGAATTTAGTTATTTTTTTATGTTTGATTTATGTTGTGATATTTTTATTTGTGGATTTATGTTGATGTTATATGTTATTTATGTTAAATTGTTAATTTTTAGATTATAATTGAATTTTATTTGATATTATTAATTAAATTTTTAAATTTTTAAAATTTGAAATTATATTTTAAATTACTTAAATTTAAGTTTTACGAATCCGGATATCCAGCATATCCGCTCGGATCCGTAAAAAAACTTGCGGATCTGAATGTGGATCCAGATATGAAAATGGCAATGCGAATCCGGATTCGAATTTCGCTAACCCTATGAATGAATAAGCAAATAGAATCACATTTTTTAAGTCAATATGTTGTGATTTCAGAGTTCATGTTGCCCATTGTTGTTGCTGAAGAATCATGCTACAGAAAAAGTTACTTCTACACCGCTTGCAGTTTTCAAGTGAAAGATATTAGTAATGGGGAAAAAAATCATTCCAAATTATACATAATTAACCCATTGGTCCATACTACACAAGAACTCTACAGGGATTAAGATCAAAAAAATCAGGTGAAGGCTAAAATTTTAATGTTTGACTTATCCTATGTGCTAAAATTTTCCAAAACCCACCTTAAAGCAACAAGCTAAAAAATATTATCACCACAATCAATGCATAAAACAAAAGACACTGTCTACAAATCTTAATTGATTGTTTCACGTAATCCTTACAATTGAAACGTATATTATTGAAAATGGCAGCAAAACCAAGAACAATAAAATGCCAACAAATGAAAACAAATATCATCTAGATGCACTTAAGTGAAGAATCTGCAACTCAATCACTATGCAGAAGTGAAAAGATAAAATCAACTTAATCAAATAGGACTTCTAGAATAAAGCATCAAGGAAGAAACAACCTCTGCATCGATGTAATGAATATCTTTCACCTCATATTGAGAAGATTTGTTATTCACTTTACCCTTTAGAACAACATAAACATTAGAAAACAAGGTATCCTCAATATTAGGAGCGTTAATGGTAGTCAAATCAATATCACCATCACGAAGGTACATTTTTAAACGAGCTGACTTATAAGGGAAAACCTGTTAAAGAAAACACACAATGAAAATATAAGCTAACAAATGGACCAACGACTTTTCAAACATCAATTGCCCCCATGTAAAGTCCTTGCTAAAGCAGAGGAGCAATGCATGGTGGAAAAATAAGAGGTACCTTAATGATAAACATGAACAAATATGCCAAACTAAATCATTCAACAGCATCTTTTCAAACTATATACATATATATATGTGTGTGTGTGTGTGTGTGTGTGTGTTTACATATATATATTCAACAACAATAAATTCTAAAGTTAAAAGTTTGTGATTGATACTGGTAGCATCAAGCCAATGCATGATAAGAGTTAGCAGAAAAATAGCAAGATCCAGATGAAACAACAATTATAAGAAACATAAATGTAACTACAATAATCATCAAATTTCCTTATTTCTTTATTTTCTCAAAGCTACAACTTAAGCCACACCATTTAAACAGGGAACATGTGATGATTTTCTAAATATATGAATAACATGAATTATCAGTAAAATCTAGTAAATTCTACAGAGGTGGTAATATGTTTTAAGAAATTTCAAAATGTTAATATTCAAAGTTTATAGGAAAATCTGTTAAAAAATGGCATCTTCATCTTCAATTGCATCATCTTCTACTCCCATTTCTTCTTCTCTCATATTTCTCTATCTTCAACCATTTTCTTGCCAAAATCTTGTCATAAACAAGTTGCTTCAAAAATTGAAAACCTTGTAGAATATTCTTATATCCTAGAGTCAGCCCAGATTAGTGAATCCCAATTTCCAGTCATGAGTCCCTATAATCTTTACAAAAAAAAAAACCTCTTTGACTAGAAGCATAAAAACCCTTATATCTACTAAAAGACCTCTTCCCAAAGAATACATCCAATCTTCCCGACTTGATCAATGTGTTCTTCAAGCATCTCAAAGTGAACAATATGTCACTTCAGAGATACCTCCAGATATCGTAGCCAGTTGGAAATGAGAAGGATAGACACATCTTCACCTTGGTGGCATAAGGTTAATTATTACCTTACATGGCAGAAAATGCTTGCCTGTAACTACAAGAATAGCTCTTCTAGACACAAGGTTCAAGCAGTACCAACAAGCTGTTATTGGAACCATTCTGACAACTCTTCATGCCGGAAGTGTTTTGTTAACCTTCTACCCAAATTTCAACATATCCCTAGAAGATCCCAACTTGCCAACGACACTCAAAGTCCAGATCCAACTCCAAAGAGCAGAACAAACACCAACTTAAAAAATTGCAACCCTTCACCATCAAATAGTGTATCGATTGCAAAATCATGCACTTGATCTACCCACTCCACAATCATCATCTGATGCTTTGATGATTCTTGCTGATACAGAAACTACACCAACCATAATCTAAATCCCAAAACAAATCCAAAAACAAGAATTGCTTAAACTTATGCCCCTTGAATGGCTAACCAGTTATGAGCAATTTCACCAAAACTTAGAACCTGTCCAAACCACTGAGGATGTCTTTGAAAGAACGACAGACGGACAAGTAAAATTGTCTTTCCAAACCCCAGACCAACCCAGCCAAGACAAACCAAGGCTTTCATATACTATAATGATCACAGCAGTCTCTACTGGCCAAGAAGATAACCTTTCAATCCATGGTTTTTCTTCTGAAGGGTACCCTGTTTACCCTGACAAAATTAACGGTAATTTTATATGGGATGTCCCTGAAGCCCATATGTTTGATCCAAATTGTCCCTGCTTGAATGATATGGATGATGATGATGTCTAAATCACCAGAAAAAAGAAAAAAGAAAAAATTTCCTATCCAAAATATTAATGCAGATCATACTCTCCAAAGCCTCTAAGAGACCCAAAACCAGACCAACCTTTACCCATATACAGAAAAGCTCTTAAACAACTTGAGAAAGAACATTTTGTTCCAAAACCAATCCCTTCCTAACCAAAGATCAGATCTTGCACGATGTTTTCAAGACAATCCTACCAATAAGCTTTTCCCCCACTTGAAAAACAACTAGATCCATAATCCAAAGTTGTCTCACAACCTTTTGTTCAGTCAGTAATTACTTCTTTAGGTCAACCTGAACCACCTAAACAATATGAAGCCGTTTTAAATTGGCAAACCTAGAATGCCAATGCACAAAACCAAGCTTTGCATCAACTTGACCAAAAGATTGAAAAGGTGGTGGTACAAATCTCCCAAACTGAAACAAAAGTAGATTTCATCAATGATCGTCTTGAACAGATTTATCTGAATCTACAAGACAAAATCTCAGTCCTTGAGAGAGATCTCCGATCGATGATAAATAATAACATTTAGGGTCTAGAATTCAACAAAAATGAAGCAAAGATTATAAAGTTAAAGGCTGAATTGGCTAGAATTGAAGCTGATAAAGTCCAACCTTCTTTGTTTACCAAAACTCAATCCATACTCATTCCTGCACCAGTTTTGGATTCCTACCAACCATTTTATACTCCATATAGATCCTCTTCAACTTATGTTCCTACCTTTGGACTTTCCCATCTTCATTCTCCTAACCTAAATTTATCTCAACCAACACAACCTTCAACCAGCAGGCTAAAATCAAAAGTAAAAATTTCAGAACCTAAACCAAAACCAAATTTACCCCCTGAAGATTCTCCAAAAGCTAATTCAAAACCACCAAGGACAGACAAAGCCCCAGTTTATCAGTTCTATTTTCATAGTATTGATAAACAACAATCTTCCACTGAGATTCAAAGAAGTTCATCTGGTTTTTCATCCTTTTCAAACGATATTAGCATTTCTGAACAATCAGAACAATCTTCTTCTGATTCAGAATCACAATATCCTGATATCTCAGGACTTCTAATGGCAACCAAAACAGAAGAGCTAAGTACTTAAACTCCTGTTCCTGAATCTTCTGATGATGAAAATGATGATCAGTGTTCCCATACAGAACCAATTCCCTTAACTCCACTAGCCTCTGAGAATTCATCAAAACCATCTTCTTCCCCATTGTTTACTTTTGATGACATTCCTTGTCATAAGTGGCCAGCTAGGCATCAAGAGTTCATTGCCTGGATTGATGTTCAAATGACAAGACTAAATGCTCAATCTCAACTTGTTCTTAGAGAATTTTGTTCCAGATTTACAGGCTTTTTACGAGATTGCTTTGAAAGTCTTGGAGAATACAGTTCATTGGTAAACCTGCAGCCTCAAATGAAGCTGCAAAAAAAGATTTTCATCAAATAAAATGTTGTTCCCTCAAACGACATCATCTCGAGATGTATTACAAAAGAATGAGCATGTTTTATTACAAGCTGAATGGATTTGTGAATAGAAAGAATTTTTCAAGGGTCTCATTAAGCACAAACAACCCTTTGCTTCAGCCTGCAAAAAATCCTATCTCAAAATTAAATGTAAAAATGAGAAAAAATGTGCTTGTCCAACCCAGAAAAAGAAACATTTCCAAAAAACACTTTCATCGCCCGTCTTCCCTCAGAAAACCCAGAAAACCTTTCAGATACTTCAAAAAGAAAAGCCCAACCCAATTCAGAAAGAAAAAACATGACAGATGTTTCATTTGTAAGAAACGAGGTAATTTTGCTCGAAATTGTCCAAATAAACTAGCCAAAGCTGTTCGTCTTATCCAACACTTGGAACAGTCCTCACTATTATCTGATCAAGATGAAGTTGAGTCCAATTTCTCTGAACAGATAGAACAAAATGATAAAACAGCTTTCATTCTCAACGAATCCACAGACTATGAAACAGAAGACATTTCTGTTATTTCTACCATACAAATAGTCAATCACGTCCATCCCCTAAGCCTCTTAGTCAAAATTTCTGTCATCCTATCAAAATTCCATAAACCAACCCATCCATGTTATTGGTTTTCTTGATACCGGAGCAAAATACAGTATGTTGCATACCAAAATTCTCCCTCCAAACCTATGGGAAAGCCATACCAAGTTTTTCAGAGCGGCAAATGGAAAAATTTTTAACAACATATTGATTACCAAAAAACCCATTGGAATTCAGTTTTCCCGAACTGTGTCATTTGGCAAAAAAATCATTGGTTCAGACTTACCAAACAAAGACATTCTCATAGGATTTGATACCTCAGGTTAGTAAAAATCTTTTTATTACACTTTCTAGAATCAAGTTCAAACAAATGTTCTTGCCCTATACAGATACTCTCCGTCTGTATACCTTGTCTGAAACACTTCCTCCATGTGAGTCCATTTCTAGAAAGTTTCTCCTAGTTCTTGTCCAGAAAACCATTCCCACTTTGCACATCCTGCATCCCTTTGGAAAAATGAGAAATTCTTCATTCAACTTCCTTTCAAGTTAAATGAAGATGTGAATCTACAAATATGTCACCCTCAGATCTATTGTTAATTAAGCAAGAATGTTTACAATTGCTTAAGCACAACCTAATTGAATTCACAACATCAGAATGGGCTTGTCAAGCCTTCTATGTTGAAAAAAGATCTGAATTAGTTCGAGGAAAGAAAAGATTGCATAGATTATCAACCCCTCAATGCTTTTTTGAAAGATGACAAGTTCCCTTTACCAAAGATCCAATTCTTATTTGTTCATCTTCAAGGAGCTCAAGTTTTTTCTAAGTTTGATCTCAAAGTTGGATTTTGGTAGCTTGGCATCACGCCATCAGACTAACCCAAAACAGTCTTCTGCATTCCGAATGCTCATTATCAATAAACAGTCATGCCTTTTGGCCTAAAAGTTGCTCCATCCTTATTTCAAAAAACAATGGTCAAGATATTCTCTCCTATCCTTCATCACACATTATTTTACATCGATGATATCCTGCTATTTTCGGACTGCCATCAAGCTTATCAACAGGTACTCTCAAAATTCTTTGAAATTGTACAAACATATGGCATTATGCTTTCTGAAAAGAAAAGTAGTAGAGGAAAAAAATCTATTGACTTTCTTGGCATGATCTTAAAAGATGGTCACTACTATCCAGGGCCACACATTACAGCAGAATGATTAAAGTTTCCAGATAAAGATCTCAGTAAAAAGCAAATTCAACAGTTCCTCGGGATTGTAAATTATCTTAGAGACTTTATTCCTAAAGTTGCGGTCCACACCAGCCAACTGTCTCGCATGCTAAATAAACAATCTTCACCATGGGGTTCAGAACAGACAAAAGTTGTAAAGCAGCTAAAAAAGATAGTCCAGTCACCTCCTCCACTCAGAATTCCCACTAACGGACAACACATCATTCAGACAGATGCTAGTGATGAATACTGGAGTACCATCCTTCTTGAAAACATAGGTGACTTGGAGCATTTCTGTGCTCATGTAAGTGAACAATTCAAAGACTCGGAGAAGAATTATCATGTGATCTACAAAGAAATCTTGGTAGTAAAGTATGGAATAAAAAAATTTGAATTTCATCTCATCAGCCATCACTTTCTTATTAGAATGGATAACTCTTCATTCCCAAAGATTTTTAATGTCAAGAACAAATTGCTTCCTGACAAGCAATTACTCACCTTGAAAACTTGGTTCACCAAGTATGATTTTACTGTCCAACATATAAAAAGTGAAAACAATCTTATCCTTGATTTTCTCACTCGACAGTCTATAAATAGACCTACTCTTATTACCTCCATCCAAACCATACCAGTTATAGTCATGAACTAATCACTCCCCTTAAAAACTTTAACCAGTAAATCCTTTCCTTCAAACATATCTTTTAGTTCAACCTTCCAAATCTAAAATTTTGCCAAAAATTTTCTTTTTAGGTATTTCATGAATGTCCATAAAACCAAACCAGAAAGATTTCCATCTCTTTGTTTGGAAAATCACTTCCTCACAGGCCTCACTCTCGCAAACCTAACTATCTCTGAAGATAAGTTATGGTACATGAGGTGTCTTATGTTGTGCAAATTTTATTAAACTCGCAAGTGTACGAATCTATTATAGAATACATTAATGGTGACGAGTATCGATCCCACGAGAAGGTGGATTTGAATTGTGTGTAGAATTAATTTTTGAAATGAGTGATTGGATTTATGGTAAAAATGATTTGGACTATTTTAAAATTTAAATTGGAATGACGAGAATAAATTGAAGCGCTTGGGTATCTAGATCTGCATCAACATGCTCCATGGGCTAAATATTCCTTATTAATACTAATTAAATCATGAGGGGAGATTTCACACCTCATGAACCATACTCTAATCAATATGGTGCTAAGGGCTTATCATACCAGATAGTAATAACCTTGTACTAGGGAGCCGGTTAAACTAGATCTTTCAAAACATCCATAAAAATTAGAGGGGAAGAGAAAGTAAATTTACCAAATAAAGCCCATGGCACATGTTGAGACTTCACCTTCAACCCAAGCTTAAAAGAAAATTAGCTACTCGTAATTGAACTAAGGATAAAATGGAAATTTATTAAAATACGTAGATAATACAAAGATGGAGAAAGAATTACAGAAAATGGAGCTAAAAAATGAGTTCAGGGGTATCAAATTAGGGGGAGAGGCCCCTTTTTTATAGATACATTGAGTAAATCATGGCCATCGGATTAAAAACAGTTTGGACGCTCAGGATTGCGCCACGTCATTAGTCAACAGTACGCGGTTTGACCACGCGGTTTGAATAGTTAACTGGCTTGAAAAGTGACGCAATTTGGTTGAAAATAATCCTGTGTATATGCATGTACTGTACGCGCAATTTTTTGTCCACTAACATGCTGCTACGTCACCGATCAACAGTGTATAAGAACTTTGTCTAATAGAATCGTGGCACCTCATCAGTCAATGCCACATCATCGTTCTGTATGTGTGAATAGTAGCATGAATAGTAACATGGACAATACTGTACATGTGAATAATACCGTACATGTGAACAGTGATATTTTTCCTTTTATGCTCCTCCTAAGGTTTTTAATTGTCTTGAGTTCAAAAGTGATATCTGTTTTACCGTCTGATCTCTCGTTCATTGTGAAATGACCACGATGCTCCCGAAATAAATAAAATACTTAATTAAAATAAACCACACATAATTAAATCTCAAGAAGCTTAAATACATAAAAGTAGGAATGTTAGTAAAACTTGAAGTATAAAATGATGATTTTCTCCTTTAAAAATATACATTTTTCTAACAGTCAACATCTTACAGTCTTTTTTGCTATAAAATGGTTCTATCGTTATACCTACTCTACGGCATATTTCAACTCCAGAGCATGCCCCTACTTTACTTTGGACACTTCTTAAATGGTTCTCACCACTCACATGGTGGCGCAAACAATTACAGAATCTTGCTAACTTTCACCAATTAGACAGAATCCCAGACCAAGAAGTAGACCTATTCACCTCCGTCTTCATTGTTCATAGGCCATACTTCCAACATCCTGAAACAAAGGATTACTTGACTTAAGACATAGCTTATGAGTGGAAAACATTCCCACATCATTTTCCCCTCAACCATGATCCGACTGTTACTTCAACACTTAATGTTTATCTCTTGGAACTCAACAATGTTCAATTCGTTCCCACATACATCTATCATACATCTACTGGAGCTTCTCACACCCTTGAAGTTGTACCTAGAATTCAGACATGTACACCAGGACCTAGTTCTAGTCCACACGGTATACTTGTCCGAGAACAAAGACCTAACTACACCAATGCCTTTTTTCAAGATGCTCAAGACTCTTGGGAAGATTTCCAATCTATCCTTCCTACCCAAGATACTTCGTACCCTGTCACTGAGCTAAGTTCTTCATTCCCCCAAAGAAAAGAAATCACTGCTGATAATAAAGGTTATCTGATCTACCGACAGATAGCCAGAGCAAAGAAAGATTATGTAAAAGAAACTGGTGATGTGTCCCCCTCTCACTTTCCATCCACTCCCTAAGGATTTCACGTGGCTATAGAAGCTTTCCGAGAATCTCGGCTTTAATAAAAGACAAGGGTCCTGTCTTGTCTAAAGTGTGTTTTCTTTAAAGTGTGTTTTTGCTTTTGGCCTTTTTTTTGTAATGATATGAGTGAATTATTAAGATAAGGGTCCTGTCTTATCTTAATTGTTTTTCGAGCCCTCTATAAAGAGCTCGTATTGTAAGAAAGAAATCAAAATGTGAAATACATTAAGATTTGAATTATCTTTATCTCAATGTCTCTCTAAAAACCCTCTTTTTCTCTAAACTGGGAAGAAAGATTTTTAAAGTTTTAGAAAAACATTATTACGTTCATCTCAAGATTTTTAAAGTTTTGGAAAAACATTATTACGTTCATCTCATTCTTCTACACTGAGTATGCTCTGCACTTGCCTTGAATAAGGATCTTGTGCATCAGAAAAGTCCTGATTTTAATCAAACCCGAATTTAAGTAAAACAAAACTGTTTTCTCACAATGTTCACCCTCTTTGAAGGTCTGAGGAATGACCTGTTTTCGGGTGGTATCGTGAACGAGTGGTTTTTATATTTTTTTTGGATTTGATATTTATGGATAAATGGTATATCGATTGGAAACCAGAACTTGCGGGCTACTAGTCCAAAGGATAGAATTCTCTATCATAGTTTCAAACAAACCAACAAGCACAACCTTCTCCAATATTTCAAGAAAATTAAAAAAACTTTGAGTAATAGGTATACAAGAAAACTAAAAAACTTCTCATGCACTTCAATTAAAAGTAGCATTTACATGGCCATTGTAAATGAGATTGTAAAATAAAATTATGATGAACTAGAGCATAGACTTTTCAAATATTGAATTACCCCTATGTAAAATATTTCAGAGAATCATTACAATCCACTGTTAACACAAAAGGTTAGTGCAAGGTATGAATATAATAAAAAAAACAAATACATCGACTAAATTATTCAACAAAAATAAGTTCTAACATTGAAAGTTTGTGAATTCTAGCAACACCACCATGCCAATGCATAAGAAGACTCACACGATACAAAAACCAACAAATGATAACAAATATAAATGTGAGTAATCGGTATCTTTACCAAGAACTAAAACAAATTTCTTTTCTCAAACATCCAGATTAAACCTCATCATTCAAAGAGTACCAGAGGACCATTTTGTATATTTTACAGATTATTTTTGTAAAATAATGAAATTAAGTAAATATTAGAAAAACCAAAAAGAAAAACACTGAGAAAAAAAACAACCTCGTAACCAAGAGAGGCAGTGATGAGATCACGAAAGTACATTATTATCTCACTTCTTTTGTTATCAACAACCAAAATGGGTCTTATTTTACTTAATATTACATTTGTTCGTTGCTCTCCTCTCCCCAAACTCTCTCTTGTAATGATTAATGAAGGAGGCTCGAACGAGCACAAGCAACCGACACATTTTCACAAGCTTTAAAATCGGCCATCAATTTGAAATTTTATCAAATAAGCAATAAACACCTAGGAACGTGCTAGTTTCTTGAAATTTTGAAAACGGATTTTTTCATAATTTTCCTTAATTGAAAGGGTTGGGTTGGGTTGGGGGAGGTCTGTGTGATGCGACGCCAAGCAAGCGAAAGTGAATAATAAAAACAAAAGAATGAAGAAGACAAAATGCAGTTGTATAGTTGCAATGATTTTTCATGAAGAACGTGACAAAATAATAATAGTAACACAGTTGAACAAGAAGACAAGAAACGGCGTTGTTTAACTATTGCTCATTTATTTGCATATTTTTTTTATCTTAATTGGTGAAAAATTAAAAGGGCTTTTGTTAAGAATAGGCTCAACCTTATTGGCCAAGCAAATTACCGTATGTTAAGAAGAGGGTCAACCTTTCCCATGGGTCGGCTCGGCATAACCCACTAATTTCATCTGTCACGTCAAGCATGATATACAATTTTGAGGGATTTGTGATAATTAACCCCTCTATATATTTCATCATCCCCGGTTCCTCAATTAAATACATATAATTACACAAATATCCTTTCATTTTTATAAGGATAATTAATATTTTTATTTTAATTTTTCATCCCTTCTCATAAATTGTTTCTCTCAAGCATCACCATTATCCCCAGTTAGGGGTGGGCATTAGGATCGGGTTAAACGGGTTTTACCTTAGAACTCGTTTGGTTTTGATTTCTGTTTGGATTCAACTTGAACCGAAACAGAAACTAGAAATGGACAAATGATCCGATCCGATAAAAAAAATCAAGTTTGGATCGAATCGGATTTCATGTTCAATTCGATTGAATTCGTTAAAAAAAGTCAAATAATTAAAAACAATAAAATGAAAAAAACCTAATTTCACTAGTTGCATATGCATTGTCTTCTCCTTCACACACACAACATTATAGAAGTGGCGGCTGTCATCTCTTCAACTACATACACACAACACTACAATAGCAGCAGCATAGTAGCCGACTCGATCTGTTATGGCTTGAGTCCATCGCGAGCCCATAATGCTCTAACGTGATCTGCTGAAGATTGATCACTACTGCTGTAGTGCCACTTGCTCCACTGTGATAGCTGTTGGAGGTTGCTCCATCCACCTTAACCGACAACCACCATCACCAAGGTCCTCCAAGCTCCAGCCCAAAATTTTCAATTTTCATGGTGTGTGTGTGTGTGTGTATTGTTCCCTAAGCCTGCCATCCCATGTTCTACGTCCGTGCAAAAAATCTAGGCCTTCCAAAACAACACACACACATACATATTCCAATGTAGTTAAGTACTAATAAAATTATAAATAAAAATTCTTGATGAATTAGGTGAATATTCTTGCAATGATAAATCTGGTGAAATATTTTTGCCCCACTTGCACATTATGATTTTTTACCCATTTGGTTCTAGTGGTGGTGATAACTCCATTTCTTGTTCTTGAATCTTGATCGAATATAGTGGGCATCTGTGAGATCATGATTCTTATAGTATTATAGCTCCTGATATTACTTAGCCCGATTCGACCCAAATTGACCTAAACTTATAACCCGATCCAATCCGATTCGAATAATACTTGAATAACTACAGATTTTGATTGAGTTTGGATGATTTTTTACTCAACTCGATCAACCTCAAATCCGATCAGGTTGATCCGTACCCCGATCCAAATATGATTTTATCCACTCCTAATAGACACTTAATCAAATTAGCAGTATAATATATATATATATATATAGAGAGAGAGAGAGACAGAACAACGAAATTAAATTACAATCCCTAAATCCTAATTCCTTTTCTTCGCATAATCGCATTCACGCTCTATGCAGGCATGTTCTACGCATAACTAGAAGCCATGCACACCACAAAACACAGCCACACTTAGTCTCACTCACCCACAGCCGCACCCACACAACGTCGCTGCTATCAGTTCTAATTAAGTGCACGAGCATTGCAACTTTTAGCTGTTTTTGAGCTGCTGTCAGTTCCATTTTTTGTGCAACACTGTCAATTCCAGTCCGGTTGTTGCTATCACTGGCTCACTGCCTCCGTCTTTGTTTACTGTCGTCAATTGCACAAGATAATAAGGTTAATAAAATAATATATGATCCTTGAATGATGAAATTGAAAAAAAATTAATTTATCTTACCATGGAATAAAACTTTAAGAAAAATCAAATATAAAAATACCTTATGTTTGTGTCAAAATTCTAAATAAAAAAAACATAAATTAGGTAATTAACTTAATTTATCAAGGATAATATTATTAGGGATGTCAAACAAGCTCGACCAAAATTTTGGTCCAATTGACCCAGGCCAAAATTTTAGGGTTTTGGCCTAAATTTAAGGGTCAAAATTCAGGCTCGAGCCTAAAATGAAAAGCCTGATTAAATTCGAGTTAGCGTTCGGGCCTTAGATGGGCTAACCTGACCCTAGTTGTTAACCAATAAAAAAAAGAAATTCATACATACGTACGCTGCTTACACACACAAACGAACACAGAACACACACACTCACATCACACAATCACACACACTCATGAACACACATATTCCCTATTCTAAACCTTAATGCAAGAGAAGCAGTCGCTGCTGTTAAGCACCAGCAATGCTTACGCCAGCCACTGGCCATGCTAATGCCATCGACCCGTGACCAATTTGAGCACAACCGCGACTCACGCCATTTACACATGACAGCCACGCCACCATGACTCACACCATGCAATTAACCCTCAACAGCTGCTACTAGCTTGCTGCAGCTTCTATCACTGACACTGCTTGCTACCATGCGAGCCACCATCACGGTACACCAATAGCAACACCACTCAAAATTTCCCTCATTGTATATTTGCCTTTAATCATTTCGTCTTATACTACCATCTATATGCATAATCATATGATTCATATATTTAATTATCTGATCATATCATATGAATTAATAATTATTTTTAGTAATGCTATTTTTTAGCTATATTTGAGTTAATTATTTATGTTTAGGTTGTTTTGTCTAAATAGTTGAATTCAATTTAATAGTTAATTCAATTTCATAGCTTATTTATTTTATACAATGAGATTTAATTCACATCTAGATGTTCATGTGGGTGAAGAGAATGAAGATGATGTCGTTCAAGAGGCCGAAAGGGTTGAAGAGGCTGTTAACATTTATGTTAACATAATGTTGATTTTGATGATAACAAACAAAATTAAGAATGATTAAGTTTTTGAAAGCTTAAATTATTTTTATACGATTTAAATAAATCATTATTTTCACATTATAAAGGTTTTATATCTAATGGAAAAATGATTTTATGAAATTGGTTGTTTTTCAAGTTTATGGTTTAATTGAAAGAATTTTGAAAACTTTGAAATCAACAAGTATTACTTGAAATTTTGAGAAGGACTTATTTGAAAGGATTCATAGCTTTTTGGCCTATATCATAATTTTAGAAAGTTTTGGGATTCACAAAGTATTATCAAGAAATTCTGAAATTGGACTTAATTGAAAACTTTTATAACGTTTTGGACTATACTACAGTTTTATAAAGTTTTAGGGTCAAACTGTAATTTTGGAAAACAGTGCACTGTACCGTTACTGTAGCAAGCGGCAATCCGGATATGCTAAACGGAATTCCGGTTACAGGCAGAAAGGTTCTGGAGCATAAACGGCAATACGGTTTTGCTAAACGGCAATCCGGTTACGGGGCAGAATTCATCCGAATGGAAAGCGGCAATCCGGATATGCTAAACGGAATTCCGGTTACGGGCAGAAAGGTTCTGGAGAATAAACGGCAACCCGGTTGTGCTAAACGGAATTCGATTCTGGCGTAAAGCTTCTGGAGCATAAACGGCAATCCGGATATCACAAGCGGCATTCCGGATATTCAAAAAATTTAAATTTTTGCCTTAATGGTAACATGCAAGCGGAATTCCGGATACCATAAACGGTAATCCGGTTATGAGCAAAAAGTGCATAACGGTTAGTTTTTGAGTTCCAACTATATAAACTCAAATCCAAATCATTTTTGATAACCTTAGCACGCACAAACAAAAGGCATACAACATACATTGAGCTTCAATTTCGTAAATCATCATTTATTGAATCATCTTTGTTCTTCATTTTGTAAATCTACTCTTTAAGAGAGTACAAGCGGCATTCCGGATATTCAAAAAATTCAAATTTTTGCCTTAATGGTAACATGCAAGCGGAATTCCGGATACCATAAACGGTAATCCGGTTATGAGCAAAAAGTGCATAACGGCTAGTTTTTGAGTTCCAACTATATAAACTCAAATCCAAATCATTTTTGATAATCTTAGCACGCACAAACAAAAGGCATACAACATACATTGAGCTTCAATTTCGTAAATCATCATTTATTGAATCATCTTTGTTCTTCATTTTGTAAATCTACTCTTTAAGAGAGTACTTGATTGTAATCTTCATTTCCTCATAAATTTGTGAGTGTTTAAGTGTGTGAGACACTTGAGTGAAGAGATTAAGAGATAATCTCTTTGTTGTAAAGGTTCATTGACACCTTGAAGTCAATTGTAAGCATTTGAAGCCTTGGAAAGGCTTGGATAGTGAAATCCTCAAGCTTGGGTTGCTTGGAGGCGTGGACGTAGGCGGGGATAGCCGAACCACGTAAAAATCCTTGAGTTTGCTTTCTCCTCCCTTACTCATTTATTATTGTGCCTTTATTGAATTTATTGTTTTCGAATTTATTAAGGCATTAGATTGGATTGTTGTGTGTTTTGTTAAGATAAGTTTTTAAAATACCAATTCACCCGCCCTCTTGGGTTGCACACTTGCATTTCAATTGGTATCAGAGTAAGGTGCTCTTATTTAGAATTAACCGTCTAGAGTTAAAGATCAATAGCAACTCAAATTAGCTCAACCTTCATGGAAGGCCAATCTACTACTAGACCACCATTTTTTGATGGAAATGATTATCCTTATTGGAAAACTAGGATGAAAGTATTTTTACAAGCCTTAGACTATGAAATATGGGAAATAGTTTGTGATGGCTCATTCATTTCTAGGAAGAATGCTTTAAGTGAATTGGATAGGAAAAATATGTCTTTAAATTCTAAGGCTATGAATGCTTTATTTTGTGCCTTAGATAAAAAGGAATTTTATAGAGTTTCAAATTGTTCTAATGCTTATGAAATTTGGAGAAAACTTGAAGTTTTGTATGAGGAGACTACAAATGAGGAGGAATTTCATGAAGTGTCGAATTTGGCACTTATGGCAATTGGAGATGAATCGGATGATGAGCTTGATGAGGTAAGTGATCATACCTATGATGAATTATATGATGCTTTTAAAGAATTGCATGATGAGTGGATGAAACTTGGTAAAAAGAATGCATGCCTTAAGAAGAAAATGCTAGAACTTACAAATGAAAATGATGCCATGAAAAAATGCATTGAATCATTTAATGAGAAGATAAATGAATTAGAATTAGAGAATAAAACATTACATAATAAAGTTGCATTATCAAATGAGCGATGTAACACTTTACACAAGCATATAGAATCACTTGCAAATGACTTGAAAAATGAAAAAGATGCCTTGCAAAAATCCAATGTTTCATTAAATGAAAAGATCAAAGAATTGGAATTAGATAATGAAATGCTACATGATAGGATTACATCATTTACATGTAAACAAAGTACTTCATATGAGCATGAGAAATCACATGTTGATGAATTAATAAAATAAAATGAAGTGCTTAAGAAGAGGAGCAATGAGCTTAATGAAATTGTGTTAAAATTTACAAATGGTCTACAGAACTTAGAAAAATTGCTCAACTCTCAAAAATGTGCATTTGATAAAGGAGGACTTGGATATAAGCCTAACTTGAAACAAAAATATTATAAGAATTATTTTGTTAAGGCTACCTCCAAAAGCGATCATAAAATTGTTTGTCATTATTGCGATCAAAATGGTCACATGAGTTATAGATGCCATGTTAAAAGAAATGCATATTATGGAGCAAAATGTATTTGGGTTCCAAAAGGAACCAAATCTAACGCTCAAGGACCCAAGAGTATTTGGGTACCAAAGGGCACAACGTGAATGTTTTCTTTGTAGGTACGACAATCAAGGAATGGTGGAGATTTCCTTGATGAAAGCTTGTGAGAATAATTATTCGATCATGATATAGGAGAAAAAGATTTGGCAAGATGATTTAATTGTTTTGGTAACAATTCTTGCCATATTAATTTTGTTAAATGCATCATGATAAATAGATAATACCTTGAATTTGTGAAAGTATGCTTATATGTTTACATGATGTAATTATCATTGTGCATAACATTGAGTGATTTAACATGATGTCTTTGTTTGATTTTGATGATTGTATGATTTTGATTTCATCTTCTTAATTGTCTATCATCATTGTCCATCTCTTATGTATGTGTGAATTCATATGCCATTAATTGTGTTACATCGTCATTCATTTATAAAATTCGCACACATAACTTATTGCATTTATGAATTTGATCACTTATTTTTTTTTTAGCACATAATGATGGTTTTTCTTAATAGCTATGTTGATTTTGATGATCTATATATTGCCATTATATACGTATGCTTTGCTTAAGATTTGAATAAAGAATATGCTTTGATGAGCACATGTATTTGATGAAGTTTGATCTTATGGGATCTATGATTGGTCTTGTATGCATTTATGTTTCATGTATTAAATGACTTATTGAAAAGTTTTGAATCTCAAAATGGTTTAAACTTGATCCATTTTTTTAAGCTAAAAATAAATTTGTGTGTTTAATACAAGTTTAAGAGCTTACTTCATCTTAAAAATATTTTTCATAGCTTAACCGGTTAAGAAATTCGAAAACCCGGATTAAATTTGATGCTTGCTGGAACTAACTGGACAACCGGTTATGAAATCCGGAAACCCGGATTCAGTTTGATAGTTGCTGGAACACATTCGGCCAACCGGATATTGTCAACCGGTAAACCGAATTCAAGTTGGTTGCTTGCTGGAAGGAACCGGGCAGCCGGATAAGAAATCCGAAAAACCGGATGCAAGTTTGATCTTTGCTGGACACAACCGGATGACCGGTTATGCAATCCGGAAATCCGAATTCTTGCTGCCAACTCTCTGGACCACAACCGGATATCCGGTTATCCACATCCGGAAATCCGGATTCGCGTTGTTGCCCTGCTGCTTGGTCACTGGTTTTATGCTTCTTCTTCTTCGTTTCTCTCTCTTCAAAACCGTGAGCAAACTCTCCTCCATTTTCATTCAATTTTCCTTTATTTCTCACTTCATTTCATGCCAAGATCAATCTCTCAAACCATTACCCATGCATTTAACCTTCATTAAGCACTTTCCAATTATTATTTCTTCACTTGTTCTTCATCATTTCATCATCATCTCTCATGCGTGAATAGTACCTCTCCGTTTCTCTCTCTTTAAATCTAAGCTTTCTTTCACCAATTTTTGATTCAATCATATTATATCTTACATTAAATCATTTCTTGGATTAATACAATCAGTTTAAAATTATCCATTTCACTCATCATTTTACAAAATCGAATTTGTGTATTTCGGGTATTTTAAAGTACCTCTTCCATGTGTACTCACCTAATAGATTTTACCTTGGTTCTTTATTAAATTATGCACCTACATTTTCATATGCATTGTTGTTTTTAATTATGGATTGAGGATGATAATTGTTATGTTATAACTCTTTAGTTAATTGCATGCTTATTTTTTTTGTTTCTTGATTAATCATTGAGATGTTCTTTTTTGGTATAAGCATGAATTCATAGTAATTTTGATGATTGATGATTATATGTGTGTTGCTTGATGAATTGATGGAGGTGTTGGTTTGTTATAATTGTTTAAACTTATATGGAAATCTTTTTAACCATGTTGCGTATTTGAGGATTTGTTCATTTTTTAGGGGAGACTTTGCCGAAATTTTTACTCACACAAAATGGGTAATATCTTCATCAAATTATTTTTGATGTCATGTTTTAAATTGCATCTATCTATTTTTTATATGATGAAGGGGAAGATAAATATGATATGCTTTTGGATAAAATTATTTTGATTAAATTTTTAAATTGGCCATATATTTAGGGGGAGCATACAATATAATTTTGGATAATATGCATTTTGAACTTTGTTGTTGTCCAAAGGGGGAGACAAAGTAATATATCATTTTGATGTTGTCAAAAGGAGGAGAATAATATGCATTTTGAGAATTGTTTTGATGATTGAGATGTGATTATGATGTTGATTTTGATGATTTGATTACATGGTTGTTTAATATGATGATTTCATGTTATAAGTTGCTAATTGATAGAATGATGGTTCATGATATTTTGGTATGATGATTTGTGTATAGAATTGGCTTGTATCATGATTTATGATAATTTGGGAGTAATATTGCTAAACTTGTATTTGAGGTGATGCTTGTTGTTAGGGGGAGATTCTATCAAAATTTCTACTCGGACAACATGGGTAACAAATTTGCTACTCTTATTCTTTTCCTTTAAGTTTTCTTTTCGATGACAAAGGGGGAGAAGAATACATGTTTTTAAATTTATAAAAAATTTGCTACTCTTATTCTTTTCCTTTAAGTTTTCTTTTTAATGATGAAGGGGAAGAAGAATACATGTTTTTTAAATTTATAAAAATTTTCTACTCTTTTTCTTTGCCAATTAAGGTTTTTCTTTTTGATGATGAGGGGGAGAAGAATACATGTATTTAAATTTGTTAATTGATAAATTGTAAGAGAAGCTTACTTTTAAGGGGACCAATTTATGGAATCATTCTTTAAATACATGAAAAGTTTGTCATCATCAAAAAGGGGGAGATTGTTAACATTTATGTTAACATAATGTTGATTTTGATGATAACAAACAAAATTAAGAATGATTAAGTTTTTGAAAGCTTAAATTATTTTTATACGATTTAAATAAATCATTATTTTCACATTATAAAGGTTTTATATCTAATGGAAAATGATTTTATGAAATTGGTTGTTTTTCAAGTTTATGGTTTAATTGAAAGAATTTTGAAAACTTTGAAATCAACAAGTATTACTTGAAATTTTGAGAAGGACTTATTTGAAAGGATTCATAGCATTTTGGCCTATATCATAATTTTAGAAAGTTTTGGGATTCACAAAGTATTATCAAGAAATTCTGAAATTGGACTTAATTGAAAACTTTTATAACGTTTTGGACTATACTACAGTTTTATAAAGTTTTAGGGTCAAACTGTAATTTTGGCAAACGATTGCACTTTGTCGCATCAAGCATCAGAGCAAGCGGCAATCCGGATATGCTAAACGGAATTCCGGTTACGGGCAGAAAGGTTCTGGAGCATAAACGGCAATCTGGTTTTGCTAAACGGCAATCCGGTTACGGGGTAGAATTCATCCGAATGGAAAGCGGCAATCTGGATATGCTAAACGGAATTCCGGTCACGGGCAGAAAGGTTCTGGAGCATAAACGGCAACCCGGTTGTGCTAAACGGAATTCCAGTTACGGGCAGAAAGCTTCTAGAGCATAAACGGCAATCCGGATATCACAAGCGGCATTCCGGATATTCAAAAAATTCAAAATTTTGCCTTAATGGTAACATTCAAGCGGAATTCCGGATACCATAAACGGTAATCCAGTTATGAGCAAAAAGTGCATAACGGTTAGTTTTTGAGTTCCAACTATATAAACTCAAATCCAAATCATTTTTGATAACCTCAGCACGCACAAACAAAAGGCATACAACATACATTGAGCTTCAATTTCGTAAATCATCATTTATTGAATCATCTTTGTTCTTCATTTTGTAAATCTACTCTTTAAGAGAGTACAAGCGGCATTCCGGATATTCAAAAAATTCAAATTTTTGCCTTAGTGGTAACATGCAAGCGGAATTCCGGATACCATAAACGGTAATCCGGTTATGAGCAAAAAGTGCATAACGGCTAGTTTTTGAGTTCCAACTATATAAACTCAAATCCAAATCATTTTTGATAATCTTAGCACGCACAAACAAAAGGCATACAACATACATTGAGCTTCAATTTCGTAAATCATCATTTATTGAATCATCTTTGTTCTTCATTTTGTAAATCTACTCTTTAAGAGAGTACTTGATTGTAATCTTCATTTCCTCATAAATTTGTGAGTGTTTAAGTGTGTGAGACACTTGAGTGAAGAGATTAAGAGATAATCTCTTTGTTGTAAAGGTTCATTGACACCTTGAAGTCAATTGTAAGCATTTGAAGCCTTGGAAAGGCTTGGATAGTGAAATCCTCAAGCTTGGGTTGCTTGGAGGCGTGGACGTAGGCGGGGATAGCCGAACCACGTAAAAATCCTTGAGTTTGCTTTCTCCTCCCTTACTCATTTATTATTGTGCCTTTATTGAATTTATTGTTTTCGAATTTATTAAGGCATTAGATTGGATTGTTGTGTGTTTTGTTAAGATAAGTTTTTAAAATACCAATTCACCCGCCCTCTTGGGTTGCACACTTGCATTTCAGAGGCATCCCTTAATGATGATGGTGTACAACAAAGTAACAATAAAAGAAAGCGAGAAACTTCTTATATTTGGGGACACTTCTCAAAGATAACTAGTTATAGTGAATTGAAAGCGAAATGTAACCATTGTGGAGCTAAGTTGTTAGCCTCTAGTAATAATGGAACCTCTCATTTAGATAGACACTTGAAAAGATGTAAGGCAAAGCATATTCCCAAAGTAGATGACAGTCTACAAAAAACTCTTAATATGATGAAGAAAGATGATGGAACAACTTGTGTTGAGATAAGAAAATTTGATCCAATTGTTGCTCAACAAAAGATTGTGATATTGGTTGTAAAGCATGAGTTACCACTTAATTTTGTGGAGTATAAAGCATTTAGGAATTTGATATCTTATGCCAACCCATTAGTGAAGATGATGATGAGAATCATTTTAAAAGGTGAGATCTTGCAATTGTATCAAGCCAAAAAGGCAAAAGAAATGGCTTTGTTTGAGAATAATGATAGCCGGGTGGCAATTACTACAGACGTGTGGACTGCTACTAAGCAAAAGAAGGGGTATATGGTTGTTACGGGACATTTCGTGGACAAGTTTTGGCAGCTGCAAAGTCGAATTTTAAGGTACTTTTCTTATTATTTGATGTTATATTTATTTACTTTTATTTGAATTTAATAAATTCTAAAATTTATTTTTGGGTGATGAATAGGTTCATATATTTTTATGTTATTTTTATTTAGTTTTACTCCAATTTAATTAATTCTAAAATTTAATTTTTAGGTGATGAATAGCTTTATATATTTTATGTTATGTTTATTTACTTTTGCTTCAATTTAATTAAATCTAAAATTTAATTTTGGGAAATTATCCACCGTCCACCCGTTTTTTCTAACTTTTTCAAAAATACATAATTCTTTTTTTTTAGCTGGAATCCAACTAAAGTTACATTTCTTTTTACTTTTCCACTTCCGTTTGGATACCGTTAAGAAAACTAACGGAATATTATTTAAATGACTTTTTTACCCTCAAATGTAAAAGATATTTTATCCACAAACTATCTATTTTTTCGTATTTTTTGAGAAATACACAATTCTTAATTTTTTGTTACTGAACTCCACTTGAAGTTCTATTATTTTGCACATATCCACCACTGTATCGTTGTGAAATGATGATTTTACCCTTATGATGTTAGCAAAGTTATAACGGAAGTAGAAAAGTGAAAAGAAATATAACTTTGGGTGTATTCCAGCCAAAAAAAAAAAAAGAATGGTGTATTTTTGAAGAACGGTGAAAAAACGGGTGGACGGTAGATAATTTCCCTTTAATTTTTAGGTGATGAATAGCTTTATATTATTTATATTATGTTTATTTACTTTTACTTCAATTTAATTAATTCTAAAATTTAATTTTTGGGTGATGAATAGGTTCATATATTTGTCGGTCCCACATACTGCTGAATTTCTTTCTAAAATATTTTTTAAGTGTATGTTGGATTGGAATGTGGACAGAAGGATATGGATTGTTACTTTAGATAATTGTTCCACCAATAATGCTATGATTGATAGGTTGATGAGATTAATTCCAGCTGATTCTATGTTAATGGATGGGAATTATTTTTATATGAGGTGTATGGCTCATAGTTTAAACCTAATTGTAAAGGACGAGATGAAAGTAATTTAGGAGTGGATTAAAAAAATTAGGGATAGTGTGGCATAATTGGACGGGCATGCTAAAGAGGTTAGAAACTTGTGAGATGATTGCACGTCAATTGCAAGTGAAGTGTGACAAAAAGTTAGTGCTTGATTGTGTAACTAAATGAAATTCTACTTATGTTATGCTTGATGTTGCAGTGAAACATAAAAATGTGCTTTCTAAATTGCAACAACGTGAGAAAAACTACACTTCCTTGCCAATGAATGTGGAGTAAAAGATGGCTGAAAAGATGTTGGAATATTTGCTACTATTTTATTTGATGACAGAGTTATTTTCAGGTACACAATATCCCACCTCTAATACTTTTTTCCCAATGATATGTGAAATGAGGATTAACCTAGATCAATAGGAATTTTTTGATATGCTTGTGGTTAGACAAATGGCTAGTCAAATGATTCAAAAATTTAATAAATATTGGGCCCAAATACATGGGATTTTGTGTTTTTATTATTTTTTTGGTTAAATTGATGAACTCCTTGGTTAGATTGTGAAATTAAATTGTGTGTTTTTATTTTAATTATTAGACATTGTTTTGTTTATGTTTGGTTATTTATATAATTTATGGTTGAGATGTTGATTAAAGTGATTTTTATATTTATGTTATTTTAAACAAGTTTTTAAATTTTAATATATTAGGGGACCTAAATTTAATTATTTAACAATTAAAGCCCAAGCCCGACCCTAACCTGATCAAGCTCGACCTGAAAGTGAAACTGTAGGGTCTTTTTTGGGGCTTGGGCCCTTTTTTTGTGTGATCAAGTCAGGCTCAGACTTTACAAATTGCCAACCCTAAATATTGTCATATCACACACAAAAATTTTATTTTGATGAATTTTTTAGAACAATATGGACTATTTTTATTTTAAAATAATATAAATTATTGGTGTAAGGGGGTTAAGTGTAGAGTTTTTGAATTTAAACGTGTAATGAATTTAAAGGTGTAAGTATCATAACCCATTTTTTGAGTTTGAATGTAATTGTTTCTAACTTATATTTGAGAGAAATATGTAAATTTCCCTTTATTATTAATTGAAATTGAGGCCCATGAATCAGTCTAAATATGATCCATGTGGAATGAGATGTTGGCACTTTCTAATTATTTTATCAAATAGAGTGATAATATTTGTCCCCCACTATTTATCTCAATAATTCTCACTTTCTAATTATTTTATCTTTTTGTAAAGTTACCCTCATTAAAAATTAAAAATGTATTTATTTTTCTAACTCTCTCTCTCCCTTTCAATAATGACCATTATATATATCAGCAACCATCACTTCTTAATTAATTCAATGTATTTCGAAAATCATTTTATTAAAAATTAATTTTCTTCCTCTCTTTTGCACTGTTATTATTTTTTTCTTTTAATTTTTGGGGTAACCTACTTTGCTTCTTTAATGAACCAAACTCAATATTTATGATATCATGATCAATAATTTTTCAAGTCAAATTCAATAATATAGGAAATATAAAAGAATAAAAACAAAAATTAAAAAATTAAGCAAAAAATAGATTTTCATAATTGTATTTTTCAGCTTTAATGATGATGATGAGTTTTAAGAGGTGAGAAATAATAGAGACCAATAATCTAGTAGGTTTTTTTTAATTTATTTTGTCATATATCAAAATGCATACAATCAATTATTATAAAATTCATGACTTATTTATAAAATTAAATAAAATCCAACAACAAAAACTCATTATATTCTACAAGTGGCGATGGATTGATGATGATGAAAATAAGTGGTGAAATACATTCTCTCAATGATAGCACATAAAATAAGTTTTATCAAACCTTCAAATATTTTATTGACGGTTTGTTTATACTTTTTGTTTTTTAAGCCAAGAAAATAAGTAAAAAAAAAATTTACATCAATTAGATAATTAACTCAACTTACCAGAGGCAATATTGTCAAGCTCACGCATAATATTTATTTTCATGATGTTTACGGCTTATAAAATAACTTATAAATTAGGGGTGGTATAGACTTTTTTATTGTAATATAACTTATTTGAAGGGGGTTAAGTGCAAAGGGTTTAAGTGTAGCATTTTTAAATTTAAATGTGTACGTGTCATAACTTATTTGAGTATAGGTGTCAGTATTTCTAACTTATATTTGAGGGAGAATCTGTAATTTTCCCCAATAACATCTGAAAACTAAACTATAATGCTTTTAATTAATTCTTTAATCCATATGACTTTGTGAGAATGTCACTAATTTTAAAGAATAAAAGTGAAATTAAAAATTTAAAGTGAAAGTTCAAATTTAATTTAAAATTTGTATTTTATTTTCTAAAAAACATAATAAGAAATAAAAAAATACTTAAAAAATCAACATGGGCCCGTGGACCAGCACAGATGGGTCTTTTATAATCTCGTTCCCATGCCATGCTCAGGCACATCTCGTGTTGTGCCGAAGAGTTTGGCCTGTCATGGCTCATTGATGGACTGTGTCCTGCCATCGTGTTATGTGGACACAGGCGAGGCCTATGGACTGACATGATTGTTGACCATCTCTAAACTTACATTTTAATTTATTTTTTATTCATTTTTTAAATTATTAATTTGACTTGCCTTTGCCTAATGCCATCAACTATATCATCAATTTGTCTCCTAATATAAATAATTAAAAATAAATAAATCTATGTTCAACATTTTATAAAACATGAGGGAATTATGTGCTAGTTTTCTAAAATTTAGTTGTCAAATTGAAAACAACAAGAACATTCTACCAAAATTAAAAATGTATAAAATATTACAAAAAAATCAAAATTTTGTCAATATGACGTGATTATTGCATTATTTTCATGTGTTTTTGCATAATGTGTTCTTTATTCGAGTTAATATGTGCATAAAGTCTTGATTTAAGGACTTGAAAGTTTGAGATAGTGTTTTATTGGTTTAATTTAAACTTATCTTTATGCACTTATATCTTTTAAGCCTTGATTCTAACTTCTTTTTCTCAATTTTCAGACTTTTAACGTTGATAATAATGGATTGAACATTGATTATTTTTTAACTCTTATCTCAACAATAGATCTCGAGATGTGCAGGCACTATAGTCATAAATAACTATATATACCTCTTAGGATTGAAGTTATCCTCGAGTAATCTAAGTCTGTGCATCCAAAATATGACAGATGATGAACTAATGTGAGAAAAAAGCTATCTTAAAAGGTAGAGTTAAAGCTATTGACAATGAAACTTGAAAAGAAAAGAAAGGTGATATAAGAATTGAAAAGAAAAAGAAAAATCTTGAAAAAAATATATGTAGTGTTAAGAAAAATTTATTACTCTAATCACTTATTACACTGGCTGCTACACTTAAAAGATCAATTTTGTGATCAAGATGATGAGTTAATTTAGCTTATCCATTCTATGTTTCGATGCAAAAGGTTGATATTAAGAAAAATTGAGAATGACTCTTGATGGATTTGATTCTCATAAAAAAAAAGTTTAACTTTCTCTAATCATCTATTGGTTTGTTTGATTAAAGTTTGATTATCTTGATTTTGTATGCATTTTGATAAATATTAATTGTGATGAGTACTAATGAGCACATCTATTTAATTTTCAAAATCATGATTTATTTCACCAAAATTGCACATATATTTGAACTAAAAGAAATCATGTCTTATCGCATAAAAATTGCAATTTTTAAGTTTTTTTTTCGTAAGGACATCTTGTTCATTTTTGCTTGAATGATTGCATGAAACTCGTTTGCATGTATTTTTGTTTTACAGTTTTTCTCATTTTAGGGGTTAAATTAATGAAAATCAGAAATATAAGGTTATATATGTGTTCTACAGTATGTAAGGACTTCACTATAATTTACCTATAATCATCTGCCTCAATTGCTGTAAAGTCCATAACATTTAGACATTTTTATTTTTCTCCAATTCTGAGACAATTTTTATTTCAATCCTCTGGACGTGTTTTTGCTTTGTTTTTGGGTTATATTTCTATATAAGTCATTATTTTCACACAAATAAAGGCCTATATATCTAGAACTTCTTTGTTTTAGTTTATTTTTAGTTGAGCATCATGATTTCAACATGATCAAGTTCAATGTAGAAGAGATCGAGGATGCAAGTTGAACAAACAAAGGAAGTGAATGCTATTGTTGTTTCAACTATCAAACATGCATGGATTTGATTCGATCAATGCTTTGCATACTGCTCAAGAATAAGAGAAGGAACAAAACCTAAGGCATATGGGCAAGAGCATGCCAAAGCCTATCATGGCGTAAGGATGCCATAACCATGCCAATTCCCCCAAGTCATGCAACAACTCGAATATTTCTCATGATAGCGAGACCGATTCTATCGAAGAGGGCTTAAGTGAAGCCAAGTCCATTAAGCATGTTCCAAAAGACTACAAACAATCATGAAGGCAGCCACTCAATTCTTTAGTATGTTACCTCACGATTATAATAGAAAGTATCATACATGTCCTTCTCATGTGGGTCTTGAAAACTTACTTATTAGATATCTTTAATTTGAATAGAGTGTTGATCTTTATAAGTTTATTCCTTTTAAGATTGAATCATGCACTCACGATATTGGTTTGGAAAATATTGTATCTTTGAGAGCTTTTTTTAAAAAAAAACAAAATGTGTCATTGAAAATGCATGTGATGCAAAGGTTTATTTGTTGGGAAAAGATTTGTTAATGTATATATTATTGATACAGAATGTGCATCATCACATAATAAATGTCTTTTAGCATTACATGATGATAGTTTGTTGTGGCAGAGTAGACAAAGTCATGCAAGCATGGATTTGATTTTAAAGATTTGTATAAATGATTTGGTTAAGAACTTCCAAAATTGGTTTTCAAAAAGGTAGGATTTGTTAAGCTTGTCAATTTGGAATGCAAATCAAAACTTGTTTAAAAAAAAAGTAATGTCTCTACTTCAAAATCGCATCAATTTTTTCACATGGATTTATTTAGAACTTTCAAATATGCAAGTCTAAGTGGTAAATATTATGCATTTGTAATTGCTGTTTATTTTTCTAGATATGCTTGGGTATTGTTCTTAGCTAACAATGATGATGCCTTTGATCCTTTCAAAATTTTCTGTAAAAACGTTCAAAATGAAAAAGGGTATATTATTTCTTATATCAGAAGAGATTATGGTGGAGAATTTGAGAATCATGATTTTGAGAATTTTTGCAATAACTTTGGGCATTGAGCATCAATTCTCATCACCAAGGACTCCACAACAAAATTGAGTAGTTGAGAGGAAGAATAAGTTTATTTAAGAAATGACTAGGACCATATTAAATGAAAATGCTTTACCAAAATATTTTTGGGCCAAAGTCGTCAACACCACTTGTTATGTTTTAAATCGTGTGTTGATTAGATCTTATCTTAATAAAACTCCCTATGAGCTTTGGAAAGATAGAAAGCCCAACACTGGTTATTTCAAAGTTTATGGATGCAAATGTTTTATATTGAATACTAAAGACAATTTTCGTAAATTTTATCTAAAATCTGATAATGGTATCTTTCTTAGATATTCAAATACACACAAAGCTTATAGAGCGTATAATAAAAGAACTTTAGTTGAAGAGAAGTCTATACATGTTACATTTGATGAATCTAACTCTTCCTTTGTAGATGAAGTCGTTGTTAATAATGATGCAAATGAAGGATTATGAAAAGATGGTTTTTCAAAAGACACAGGCAAGATAATTCACAAGAAGAAAATCAAAAAGAGCAACAAGAAGTGGAGGCATGCATCTTTTCACCTTAAAGACTTAATCTTAAGTGATCTTTCACAAGGTGTAATTACTAGGTCATTACTTAGAAATACTTGTGAACGTACGGTATTCATATCTTAAATTGAGCCAAAATTAATATTCTTATGTGGAGAATGATGAATCTTGGATTACTGCCATACAAGAAGAAGTAAATTAGTTTAAGAGAAACAATGTATGGTAATTGGTTCCTAAACCAGAACATCAATCTTTAATAGGCATCAAATGGGTATTTAGAAATAAAATTGATGAAGTTGTAAGAAATAAAACTAGACTAATGCCTCAAAAAATTTTAGAATTCAATAAAAAGAGCAGGAATATAGAAACAAAATATAGTGAGAAAAAGAGTTAAAGATGTTAAGCCAAGATTTGGAATAACCTACAAAGATATTGATAAATTTTAATGAGGAGTAGGGATCCTAAAAATAAACTAGAAATATCCACCTAAAATATTAGAATTTAGTAGAGAGTAGGAATATAGAACTAAAAAATGGTGGAAACATATCGTACCAAAAAATGTTAGAAACCACAGTAGAAGAGCTTAATCCAAAAGTTGTAAACTACTTACCAATAATTTGATAAATCAACAATAGGTAGGAATCTAGAAAAATGAACTTGAAATATGCACATAAAATGTTGGAATTCAATTAAAGAGTAGGAATATAAAACCAAAAAGTGGGGGAAACAAGAGTAAAGACCTTAATCTAAAAGTTGGAAAAGTGTTAATTATTAATAATCTAATAAACTCAACAACGAGTAGGGATTTAAAAGATAATCTTGAAACATTCACATAAAATATTAGAATTCAATGAAAATAGTATAAATATAGAATAAAAAAGTGATAGAAACAAGAGTTGAAGAATTTAACAAAAAAATTAAAAGAACCTACCAAGAATCCGATAAATTCCAACATTAAGTAAAGATCTAAAAAATAAACTTGAAACATCCATGCAAAATGCTGGAATTTAATGCAAAGAGCAGTAATATAGAACAAAAAATTAATAGGAACAAGATTTAAAGATTTTAATTCAAAAGTTGAAATAACTTACCAATAGTATGATAAAATGCAACAAGAAATAGGGATCTAAAAGTTGAACTTGATATATTAACCAAAATGTTCAAATGAATAAAATGAGCAGGAATATAGAACAAAAAATTAGAGGGAATAAGAGTTAAAAAGCTTAATTCAAAAATTGAAATAACTTTCCAAGAATTTGATATATTTTAACGGGAAATATTGATTTAAAAGTTGAACTTGATATATTTACCAAAAATGTTAGAATTTAATAAAAAAGAATAGGAATATAAAACCAAATTGCAGTGAAAAAAAGTCAGAACAACTTACCAAAAACCAGATAAAGTCTAAGCGAATGTAGGGATATAAAAAATAAACTTGAAATATCCACCTAATAAGTTGAAATTTAATAAAAAAAAAGTGAAAATATAGAACCAAAAATTGGCAGCAAAATGAGTTGAAATAACTTACCAAAATTTAGATAAATCGTACTAAAAAATAGAAATTTGAAGAGTAGACGTGAAAAATATACTATATTAAAATGTGATAAAATAAGTAAGAATATAGCTTTTGTGTGACATATTTATAGTATGTTTATAGTTTTTTATACTATTTATAAATTTAAAATTATTACAATCTTTTGCATCATTTAATTACAATTTTATCTCTTTTCTCTTTTTTTACAATTTTTTCACATTCAAAGTAAAACTTTTTTATTATATCAACTAGTTAAAAACTGGTTGTACGGTTAGTGCATGCAGCTATATGAGATACAGCGTTGCATGGCAAGTTTACTCATATTACGAATACTTATTTTTAATAAAAGATAATATTGCAAAAATGCCCTTAATGCAATTTGCTATTGATAACAATTTAATAAGTGAAAAAAATATATTACTACTTGACACTATTAAAAAAAATCCTAATCTAAAAATATTTCTATTGATGTATTTAGTCAACCAAAAAATTAGAAGAAGCAAGAGCAATATAATAAATGTGATAGAAGAAATCAATGGGGTTCACTTGACAATGTCCACCGGTAGAGAAAATAATTTACTACGAAAAAGCAATTATGTTAATTTTCGAGAACAAATTATTAGAAAAGATCCAAGAAAATAGATAAAGATTCAGAGAAGAAAACGCCAAAAGCACAGAACTGATGAGCTTAACCAAAAACGACACAGTTTGAAGGAAAAACTCACTGCTTCTATTACTCAAAACTGATTTTACATTATCATACATCCAAGAGAAGATTACAAGCTTTTAGTTAAAGCCAGAATTACAGGAATTGGATGAGAAACTAAAGAGAAATCACCCTCACACCAGAGGCTGTTAATCAACCCATATGAAGGTTTCTGGAGATTTTCCAGAAACACTCTTAACGACCATAACAGACTTTGCCAGATCAGCAAAGTATTTGCACATCAACCCCAACACTGAATACGATTTGCACTATGGCCCCGAAACTCTCTTTCAATTATATTTTAGTCCTAAATTCACAGTACAATTCTTCACATTCTCCACCTTGCAGATCAGATTTAGTTTGAACAATCATCATCGCAACATCTAAAAACACCTTCAACAATCTGTAATTCACTCCTGAATTCAAATTGAGTTGGGCAAGACACCCGATAAGTTCACACATAACTCAAATTTTACAGTAGGAAGCAATTTGGTAAGTGCATCAGTTGGATTCATATCTGTATGAATCTTAGACACTGCTACAGTCCCTTTGACAGCTTCCTCTCTAATGAATTATAGCTTAACATCGATATGCTTTGTCCTCTCATGGAAGACTCGATTCTTAATCAATTGAAGAGCACGTTGATTGTCACAAAAAAATTGAACTGTTTTCTAATTCAACCAAAGTTCATTGAGTATTCCTTTAAGCCACATAGCCTCCTTCACTGCTTCAGTGGCTGCAACAAATTCAGCCTCAGTTGATGACAAGGCTACTACATGTTGCAAGGATGCTTTCTAGCTTACAATGAACATGTTCAACATAAACATATACCTTGAGATGGACTTCCTCTTATCTAAATCACTAGTAAAATCAGAGTCTACATACCCCATGATTTCACTTACACCACTCCTTGACTTCCCATATAGCAGACCACATGTAGAAGAGCCCCTGAGGTACCTCATAATCCACTTAATAGCACCCCAATGAGTTTTACTTGGATAGCTTAGAAACCTACTAACCACACTAACAGTAAAGGCTATATCTGGTCTGGTGCAGACCATTGCATATATTAGGCTTCCCACAGCCTGTGCGTATGGTATCCCATCCATTTGAGCCCTTTCAGCTTCTGTGAGTTGAGCTGCTGACAACTTGAACTGAGAACCAAGAGGTGTCAGGACAGGTTTGCTATTGTGCATATTAAACCTCTCTAAAACCTTCTTGATGTATTTTTCTTGGCTAAGAAACAAAGTTCCAGCAGCCTTGGTTCTGAATATCTCTATGCCAATGATCCTCTTTGCACTCCCTGGATCCTTAATTTTAAACTCACTTTTCAGCAGATTCTTTAATTTTCCAACCTCAGATTTGTGTTTGCTTGTAATTAGCATATCATCTACATAAAGAAGTATACTGCTCCACCTTGATCAGAGCCACCAAAATAAACATATTTATTATACTTGCTTCTATGATAGCCATGATTCAACATGAACTCATCAAATCTCCTATACCATTGTCTAGGGGATTGTTTGAGTCCATATAATGACTTATGCAGCAAACAAACATAATCTTCTTTCTCCTTGTGTTTAAAACCTTCAGGTTGCCTTATCAGTAGTTGTTCTTCAAGATTTCCATGGAGGAAGGTTGTCTTAACATCCATTTGCTCCAGTTCCATATCCAGCAAAGCCACCACAGCTAAGATAATTCTTATAGAACTATGTTTAACGACAGGAGAGACAATTTCAGTGAAGTCAATGCCCTCTCTCTATGTATATCCCCTAGCTACAAGTCTTGCTTTGTACCAAGAAGGCTCAACCTCTAGAATACCTTCCTTCTTTTTAAAGATTCGCTTACAACTGATCAGCTTCCTGTTTCCTGGATTTGGCACAAGTGTCTAGGTTTTATTTTTCTGTAGAGAATCCATCTCTTCTTGCATGGCTACAAGCCACTTATCACAATCCTTACCATTAATGGCTTCAGAGTAGCTTCCCGGTTCCTCAATTGCTATTTCATTAGCACTTACTAATGCAAAAGCAATTAGGTCAGCATAACCAAATTTATTAGGAGCTCTGGTTTGCCTTCTCACCCTATCTCTAGCCAATTAATAATCATATAGATCAGATTGCTGCAAGGTCGGTGACTCAGTGTCTTGATCTTCAGTATGCACTCTGTCTTCATTATCAGAAGCTTCTATATCATGACCAAAAAACTCCACCTTAAGAGTTAGTGTATCAGCAGATTGTTCAGTATCATTATTAGCAAGTATGTCGGTATTACCAGTTGCACTTTCTTTCAGCAATACAGCCTCATGGAATACTACATCTCTGCTTATAATGCACTTCTTTTGTTCTCTACACCAGACCATGTACCCTTTGACTCCATCTGGGTATCCAACAAAGAATCCCTTCAAGGCTCTAACATTTAGCTTACCTTGATTGATGTGTATATAAGCAAGGCATAAAAAAATCCTAAGATTTTCATACTTTGGTGGTCTCCCAGACCATATCTCTTCTGGTGTCTTGAAGTCAATAGCTGCTGATGGGCTTCTATTCACCAAGTAACAGTTTGTACTCACTACTTCTGCCCAGAAACATCTTAGAAGCTTTGAGTTGATAAACATGCATCTGGTCTTATCTACTATGGTCTTATTCATCCTCTCAGCTAGGCCATTTTGCTGAGGGGTGAACCTGACTGTTTTGTGTCCAGACCATTATTTGTTCTTAAGGCCTTTAGCTTCCTTCCACTCTAGTTTTCTACCAGTGCTTTCCAGGCTTTGAACTTCTCCACAACCTGATCTTTAGCTTTTAGAATATAAAGCCACACCTTTCTCAAGTAATCATCTATTAAACTCATGAAATATCTACCCCCTGATAATGATGACACTTGAGCTAGTCCCCATAAGTCAGCATGCACATATTCTAAGACACACTTAGACCTATGCACACCTTTAGGAAACTTAGCTCTATGTGCCTTACCAAAAACACAATTCTCACAAAAGTCAAGACTACCTATCTTGTCCCCACATAACAGCCCTTGTTTCTTTAGTTCTTGTAGCCCTTTCATACTCATATGACCAAGCCTGAGATGTCAAAGCTTAGTTTTATCTACATCAAATTCTACTGTCATTACAACATTTGCAGTAACAGAAGAGCCAATCAACACATACAATCCATTTTTCTTTTCCTCTTTCATCACTACAAAACCCCCTTTAGTCACTCTTAACCCTCCATGATCTGAATTGAATGAGTACTTAGAGTTATCTAACATACCTAAAGAAATCAAATTTCTCTTTAACTCAGGTGCATGTCTAACCCCATGTAAAGTTTTAATGACCCCATCAAACATCTTGATTTTTACAGATCCTATCCCAACAATTTTACACGTATTATTGTTTCCCATGAGAAATCTACCCCCATCAACAGATTCATATTCATGATAAAGTGACCTATTGGGACAAATGTGAAAAGAACAACCTGAATCCAACACCCACTGACCTTCCAAATCACCTTTCGAAGCTATCAGCTGATCAGCACTCTGATACCCTTCATCAATGGAGTCATCTGAGGCTACAGTTGCATCTCCTAACTTCTCGTGGCTTTCTTTTTTCTTTTTCTCTGCATAATCTCTGATGTAGTGCCCTTCTTTTCTACAATAGAAACACTTCCTTTTCTTTTTCTTCTTGTCTGCATTCTCTTGATTTTTTTCCTTGCCCCTTCCCTTGATTCTTATTTTTCTGATCTTTCTTATTCTCTTTTCTGGCAAACAATCCCACACCATTACTTTCTTCATAAGGCTTCATAAGGCTTTGGCAGTAAACTCAGTAGGAAGAAGGCTTTGTCTTCATCACATATCATCACATTTTCGACCCCTTCAATATCTAGGATGATCTTGTTGAAAGTGTCGATATGATCTTGAATTGAGACCCCTTCCCTCATTGAGAAGGTGTATAGCCTTTTCTTCAAGAATAGTCTGTGAACTAAAGACTTCTTCATACACAAAGCTTCAACCTTGTTCCAGATTCCTAGGGCTGACTTTTCCTTAGAAATTTCTCTCAAGATTAAGTTACTAAGACTCAAGATGATAGTACTGTGAGCCCTATTTTGAATCTGTTTTTTCTTTTCATCGGACACTAAAGTTGTAGCAGCCTCTGGATTCAAGGCCCTGATGCACGAGGAGAGTCCTCATCTTCACTTTCCAAAGTGAAAAATCACCACCAATGGCGAACTTCTTGATTTCAGTATTTGGAAGAGACATTGCTATGAACCACCAAGGCTCTGATACCACTTGTTAATTTTGAAGAAAAAATTATCAGAAAAGATCCAAGAAAACAGATCAAGATTCAGAGAAGAAAACACCAAAAACACAGAACTGATGAGCTTAACAAAAAACGACACAGTTTGAAGGAAAAACTCACTACTTCTATTACTCAAAACTGATTATACACGATCATACATCCAAGTGAAGATTACAAGCTTTCAGTTACAGCCAGAATTATAGAAATTGGATGAGAAACTAAAGAGAAATCGCCCTCACACCAGAGGCTGTTAATCAACCCTTTTATATGAAGGTTTCTGGAGATTTTCCAGAAACACTCTTAACGCACTATGGCCCTGAAACTCTTTTTCAATTACATTTTAGTCCCAAATTCACAGTACAATTCTTCACAAACACAATATGTTTTTAAAATAACATCACTTAACAATTGTAATTTTTGAAATTAAACAAAAATCCGAACATATTCTTATACATTTGAAATCGATCAAATCTGCTGATTATTAAAGAAATAGGTTGATCTACTACGTATATAAAATAATTAATTCTAAAAGACTCATCAAGAGATAAAATTCTTTCTTCACTAATATTTTCATAAAAATAAATTTCTACGAATTACACATTTCTCATGAAATTTAGGTTATATTTCCATTTTACTTACAATTTCCTAGCTGAAATCATAGCAATATGAATCCATTTTCTCTATACCTTTCAAAAAAAGAAATGAGACCTTTAAGCTGGTCTATGGCAATGTCAATATTTGTATCTTCTTTTTGCAAGATCTTACTAATAGAGTTAACAGAAAATAATATATCATATCAAATAATCATACCTAATATGAATTCAAAATTTTCCAATTCATATGTTGCTAAACACTTAGCTTTACTTTTTATTTTAGAATTAATGTGAATTCCACAGTGAAACTTTGAAACCCACACTTAATTTGAAGTTTTAACTGCCCAAGAAAATTCTAAATAAATTTAAGCTAAACAAAACTTTGACCCAATGTTTAAGAAAACATGAACCAGAGGTATAGAGAATGATAATGACACCATACTCAAGATGTAGATGAGAAGGTTAGTGATAAGTCTATATTGAAATGCCATAAGAATGTAAATTTTTTATAAATTCAGTAGTTGTCAAAAGAACCAAAGAAAGAATGATCTTTTAAATTCAAATAACATTATTCTCTGCATTGTCTTATATAGTAAGATTGCTAAGTTTAAATAAGCAAATAGAAACCCAAGATCTTAAAATACACTTGGAAACATTTGAGGACCCCTCTAAGCATACGTTTGTCAAAGAATGCTTCAAAAGTCATTAGAACAACCCCCAAACATAGCTTTGTCAAAGGATGCTTCAAAAGTCCTCACCAACCCACCATTATTAATGCTGGTCATTGACAAATTTAATATTAGCCCATCATCATTAATGGTACACTTACCTAACACATTGACAAACTTGAAACACAACAAATGAATGAAGTTGAATAACCAAATGGGTGTTTGGAATTTTCAAGGTTGAACAAGCTATAATAAATTGGTCATAATGTCTTCTAGGACTCCAAAACCAGCCCAGTTTTGTTCTAAATTTTCCTTTTCTACATTTGATCCAAATTCTGTATTTAGCTGTCCAATAACTTGAATAATGTTCACAATGCCTTGTCTTCTCGCCAAGCCCAATTCATTGTGCCTTGCATCTTGAATTGCATTTTCAATCCACATTTTCTTAATTAATCCACTTAAAGCAACTTATATATTTTTTGCTCTAGCTCTTGTAACAAGACCTGTATAAATGTGCAAAGGAACCATTGAAGCTTTAATTATATTCCCTTGATGGTTCTCATCAAAAACCAGCCCAGTTTTGTTCTAAATTTTCCTTTTCTACATTTGATCCAAATTCTGTATTTAGCTGTCCAATAACTTGAATAATGTTCACAATGCCTTATCTTCTCGCCAAGCCCAATTCATTGTGCCTTGCATCTTGAATTGTATTTTCAATCCACATTTTCTTAATTAATCCACTTAAAGCAACTTATATATTTTTTGCTCTAGCTCTCGTAACAAGACCTGTATGAATGTGCAAAGGAACCATTGAAGCTTTAATTATATTCCCTTGATGGTTCTCATCAAGAATCTTCATTATTTTTTTCTAATTCAAGCAAAGTATCTTGTAATTGTCAAGCTTGAAATCTTATTGCTTTTACACTTTCAAAACAGCTTTCCCAACGTGTTTGTGACAATAATTTGACAGTTAAATTGGGCACATTATTTTGTAAAAATTTTCATCGCTTCATTAAAGAAGAAAATAATGTGAAATAAATTTAAATCTATTGCAAATAGATGTAGGCAATTAAAACCCTAAAATTAACAACTTAATTAATTTTTGAAAATATTGTTTACCACATTCTTTCACGATTATTGTTCTCACTTCTTGTTTTATCGGTACTATTTATGGCTACTGTTCACCCGTATAAAAAATATTAATTTTTCAAAAACACAATAAATTACAAAAATAAAATGATACGGAGATTTTTACGTCGTTCAGATTAATCAATCCTACATCCATGAGGTCATGTCCAAAAGAAAACAAAATCACTAAGTTAAGATGTTACAACCTATGGATTTACCAAACTTAAGACTCTTACTTACAATTTATCACCATATAGTTTGCTCAACCTTAGACTGAATCTGCTTCTCTTGAATAATTGCTACTCTTCTTGATCCATAATCCTTAAGGCACTTTGCAAAGTGATCAATAATAGTTTTTCAATTCTTCAATGTCTAATGGTCCAAAATCCATATAGACTCTCCACATAGATGAAAAGAAGATAAGAAAACAAACCAACACAACATTATGCGCCAAATCCAGATTCTCTGAGGAGGAGACTGAATTTTGCTTCCCTGCTTATGCTCTGTGTTATGCCCTTCAATTGTGAAATACCTCTCTATATATAGGCACTTAGGTTTCATAAAAATTGCAAATCTCAACAGACTTGGATTCTTTCCAAATAAGAGTTTCTTTCCTCCTATAATTCCTATAAATCTAAAAAGGAATGAATCTAATCTTGTCTTACTTGCTCCCAAGAAATATCTATAGTATTTAATAAATTTCTTGTTTGAACTAACTTCTTGCTCTAAATAGATCTTATGCACTAATTATAGAATTCCATCATTAATTGACTTGCTAAATTAGACATTTAATCAAATTAGGAAATAAATATTCCTAATAAATTAGAATCTCACTAAATTAGGGAATTAATAAATTAATACCTATTACAAGATATGCAATCAATAAAATTTCAATTTAACTAGACTTGTCATAAGATACCAACTCTATAAATAATGGACTTAACATAATGAATAAATATGTTGTACAACTCCAAAAAATGAAATAGCTTTAGGACAAGAACTAAGCATATCACAAAGCACTAATTTAAGATTGTGACAGCCACATGGTGTATAAAATGCATTAAGATTGATTTCTAAGAGTCTTTTCTATACACCTTGGTTTTTCCTTTCATATTAGAACTATTATCATATCTTTGCCCTCGTACATCATTAATGTCAAGTTCAAAAACTTTTATTGTATCTATGAGTTCATTAAAGAGGCCTTTCCCAGTAGAGTCATCAACTTTTAAGAATCCCAAAAGATGTTCTTCTATTTTTATTGGGTTTACTAAAATATCTACACATCTTAATACAATAGACATTTATTCTTGATGGCTTGTATCTAGAGTACAATCAAATATAATTGAGAAATATTTTACTTCTTTAATCTTGTTAATTATTGCATTTTTTATTACAAGTGCTAACATTTGTATTAGCTCATTTGTATGTTATGCCCAAGGTAATGATTATAAATTTCATCATTTTTAATGCACCTAACGTGTTCTTGCATTGTTGGATCAAATTCTGCAATCATTTCAATTAAACCTAAAAAGTTTCCGTTGTTATCTTGGTATATCTTCTCATTCTTTCCGCAAATTCTGCAATCATTTCAATTAGCTCATTTGTATGTTATGCCCAAGGTAATGATTATGAATTTCACCAATTTTAATGCATCTAACATGTTCTTGCATTGTTGGATCAAATTCTACAATCATTTCAATTAAACCTAAAAAGTTTCCGTTGTTATCTTGGTATATCTTCTCATTCTTTCTGCAAAATGCTAAATTATTTTTAACAAGACTCTTTACAATGGCGATAATTCTTATTAGTACTTTTTCCCAATGATCTCTTTTCTTATTGATCTTTTCTTAAATATCATTGTCAATTGTTCTTTTCTTCAATAATCTCGCTTCTAACTCAACCCATAAATTCATATTAGTAATATGTTCATTACTTGTTTCATGACTTTTAAGTTTAACACTATGGTTTTTTCGATCGTTAGTTCCTTCATTACTTAGTTGACTTTTATTGGAGTTTGTATTGAATAGTTTGTAGCAAAAACCATACACTTTATCAAAATCTTTTGAATAAACCAGCCACCCTCTATTATATTTTTCTACATTGGGTAGTTTTTTAATGTAATATGTAGTAGAGAAGTGCCTAGAAAATTCATCCTTTAGAAAAATTAAATCATTATCTCTAATTGGACCTTTCTCTACAAGGAAATCTCTTAATTTATTATTTATATTTTCTCATCTACCAAGATCATGAATATTATTTGAAAAAAAAATACTCTTAAAAATCTTCAGCTTCATCTCTAGTTTCACCTTCATCCACATTTTTATTACAATCTCCTGTAAGAGTATTATCACAGTTTTGATAATTATTATCTTCAATGTCATTGTTTTCATTAATTGGTTCATCATCTTTTAATTCAGTTTGAGCTCGTTCATCAACTATTGATGCTTCACTCAAATTCACATCCTTTTTTCTACTTTTGACAAATTTACGAAGAATTCACTTTTGAGATTGAACTAACTTTTCTATTTTTCTCTTTTTTGAAGTTTTTTATATCCTAATGCATATTTTCTAGTAGACATTTTTAGGAAAAGAACTGTAAACAAGCAAACACTTATGCTAGATTATTAAAGAAAGCAACCTATGAACACAATAATATTAAAAAAACAATAAAAATTAAATAATACAACTAATTAAGAAGAGAATAGAAAGAAAAAACCTAAATATTTGAGAACTTTAACTTTTTGGATTGAAGCTTTATCAGCAGTGATCAATGGAAATATTTATTTTTTCCCTTTAAACAACAATTAAAGAAAGCTTTTGCATGCCCTAAAATCCAAACAAGGGGATAGCATGACCAATCATATCCAAATGAAAAAAAAAATTAAAAAATTAATTACGTGTTCTTTGATGGACGAGAGATCCAGATCGATGAAGGGGAATCTCTAGAGCCTTCAGCTTTTGAAATTGACAGGGAATTGGGAATTATCGTGGTTTTTTTTAATTGATAAAAACTATTAATGGATAAGAATAAGTTAACAAATATTTGGCTTTGTATAGAGTTTTAAATGAAATAATGTTAATTAGAGATTTTATAGGAATAAATAGGATAAAAATGGTCAATTCTAACATCAAAAAGATATTTGTAGGGATTTAATAATTTATTTACAGAAATTATTGTAAAATAATAATAATATATATAAATTAATAACTTAATAGCTATAACTTAGAAAAAATTTTAGGGCCTTTATATGTTGTGGGTCTCTAGGCAACCGCCTAAGTTGCTTAGGGGAAGAGCTATTACTGAAACTCTATTAGTCTTATCAATCGACATATGATTTTTGAAGGTATCCTTAACTTAATTAAACACCTTTATATATTTTTTAATTATTCTTTATTTTGAGATTTAATTTCAAAATTTAATAGGTATATCTTTTTTTTTTTTTAAGAATGATAGAATAACTTTTTTTTAAGAAAAAAAAGATAAATGTTATAAATTTTGTAAAGCAAAGCTTGTTAAAAAGGAGGAAGGAAATTAAAAGTGATTCTCGCAAGGCTGCCAACTAATTTAGTAAAAAAGTTCTGTTATATAAGAATTTTATTCTTACTAAATTTTCTGAGAAATAAATTATAGGATTATTCATGAAACTAAGGTGGGCATTGCTAAAATTTGTGTAATTTATGTATATATTTAATGGGATATTTTTAGAAGAGGGGTTTTATTAGGTTCTCATAGGGTGTCAATAGTTCAACTTTATTAAGATAACTTGGAGCACGCCGTATATTGTTAAAGAGTAATGCTTTTCACACCAATTTATATATCATTATAAGATCCTATTTTTTGTAACCAAAGTCCTATTACTAGAGAAAATTATGTAAAAGGATTACTCTATTACTAGAGAAAATCATGTAAAAGAATTATATTATGAACTTAACTAAATTAAAATGTCTTTAAGAGTGATGAACCCTAATAATATTTAAATCATAATATACGATATTATTAATATTTTGATAAAATCAAAAAAATTAATCAATGAAGAAATAAATTACATTATAATGAGAATTTTGTTATGAAAAAGTATGTTTACAAATTTAATTAATTTATACTAGATGATAGTAAAATTTAATTAAAACTCTGGTGTTATTTTTTATGTTTTTTTTTTAATTTCATTAACGAAAGAGTAATATATATAAAGAATAGAGTTTACTAAGAGTTTTAGAGGGGTGTTAGAAGCTCAACTCTTTATTAAAAAGTTTGTTTTAAAAATAGAATTATACTAAGGTGGCGTTTGTTTTTTTATCTAAAATGTGAATAAATCTAAATTAGTTTAAATTCTAAATAGAGTTGGATGTCTAAATCTGAATAATATGCTAATTTTTTCTGAATCTCTAAAAATAAATATTAAATTATTTTTAACTTAAAAAATCTGAAACAAGTATTTTTACATTTGTGCCCTTACGAACTATAAATGTTAAATAAATAATAAACATCTCAAAGAACATAAATAAAATAATATATTATCATAACTCAAATAAGTTTTAATTGAATACAACCTTTTAATGTTCTAAATTAGTATATATTAATCAATTTTATTGTAGTTTATAATGTTTTTAGATAAAAAATCATAGAAAATTATGAAGATAAATAATACTAATTTGAAGAAAATAAAAAGATCAAAATAATAGTAGTCTACCACTATAATAACACAAGTTATGGCAATGGGTAATAATGCTAATTTTTTAATTTTATTTAGGTAAGGATGAAAATTAATTAATTTGAAAGAAATATTTTGGAATTTTAATCATATCATCAAACTTTTTAGATAAAAGGAAAAGTAAAAAAAAAAATTGGCTTAATAACTTAATGAATGAAAATTTTCATTAAGTTAAGAAAAAAAACAAATTCAATGACTAAACTGATTGAAATTTATTCAATTAAGTCATTAGGTCCCAAAAAAAAAAAACCTAACCCTAAGTTCACCAATTTAGTTGAATTTATCCACTACTCAAGCCCAACTCCATAAATCCTTATCTGAACAATTGACACCCTCCAAAAATTCCATAATGATAAAATTACACTATGTTCACCAATTTAGTTGATTTTCTCATGCTTCCAATCTTAATATTTGTATTCTTCTTTTCAAAATTTTTTATTATTTAATTTGTCAATAAAATAATCTAAAAGAAAAAATAAGAAAAGCCTTAAAAAATAACAAATATTTTATGGGTGTAATACAATTTTATTAGACGTATAAACTTTAGGTGCAGCGGTTAGTTTGAAAAACTTTTAAAAATTTTATTTAATTTGTTTTCCCACTATGTTGTCTCTTAATTTGGCTATTATGTTTATTATAAGAATTTTATTTTGGATTAGAGAATTACTTCTTAAATTTCGATTGTTTTAATGATAATAAAAAAATTATTTTATGCAAGTGAAATAAATTAAAGAGAAAGAGAAAATATATAAGTGAGGTTAATTTTATTTACATTTGTTCTTAACGAAAGAACTACATTCAAGTCCTGGCCCACCGGGACAGTATCACTTGTTGGGAAAATGTGCTCTTTAAAAGCATATGTATTTATCGAATTATAATAAATAATTTTTCTAATTAATAAAATAAATGAGGTATTTTATTCAAGTATCTTAATTGCATTAATATTTTGAGTAAAGTCCATTTGATCATATTATATGTATTTATGTAATCACCATGTGGATTCACAGAAGACATAAATACAAGTTATTCACAGAAGACATAAATACAAGTTATCTTATGATTAAATAAATTATGTTTGCAGTTGATAAATAAAGTTGGGCACTTTATTTAGGTATAGACTGTAATAAATTCATTGAATGGTTTGTCTTAATCATGTATGAATTTATTGATATAGTACGACTACATTGAACAGGATCACATATGAGATTTAATTAACCTTGAAATGACTGTCGGACTTATTAAATCTCATAGGCATTGATTTTACTGTAATCTTAATCTTGAGTTAGTTATGATTTCATGATTGTAATTGTTATTCCATTTGAGTTACCAATGGGCACGACACAGACTTGCGGTCAAGATTACCCGGTATCTTGGTGGAGGCAATTATGAGTATTGGAGTTATAGATTAACAATGTAGAATTTGTACGACACATCTCTTGATGGGTTTTCGCACTGATCATAGAATTCTCTGGCAGTGTGTCAACATATTTAGTATGTTGAAAATGATCATTAGAGAAAACCAGTAAGTATCAAGGAACAAGATGTAATTAAATCGATTGGACAGTTGAGATATCGATTTAATTAATGATGTGGTATAAAGGATTATGCAAGAAAAGAAATCAATGTGGCTTGGGCGAATTATTATTCGAGCATACAATTATAGAGGTCGATTCCCAATCTTATAGTGGAGTAGAATTGGAATTAAATAATTATATTTGTTTAATTACAAATTTAATTATTGTAGCCACTATTGTATGTTCCCAAATGATCCCCGGGTTAGCTCATTTAATTGACAACACCATCATTGGACCCAAAAGCAAGAAAACTGGCGTATTAGGTGAAAATCATAATTATAATATTTGTTAAATCCTAGTATGTTATATTCAAGTGTAAAAGGGGGCTTGTGATATTTTACAAGGTGGTCCCCTAGTTAGTTACACATTCTCTCTACTTTTATGTAAGTGGAGAGAAAGTATTTAATTTAAATATTTAAATATTTAAATTAAAAGAGGAATTCTATTTTAAAATAGGAATCCTAATCCTAACATACTAGGGTTTTTTATAAGATATTATAAAAGGGGTACTTTTCTCCTTTTCGCGGGGAGAAGAGAATTCCAGAGTTTTTGAGAAAAATACAGAAGACATCTAAGAGACGCCAGTTGCAATTGGGAGTGGTGAAACAGACGCCCACACGTCCAGTGTTGATCGATCTTGAGTCATAGCCTGGAAGATCGTTTGGAGACGGATCTACAACTCTCAATCGTTCGTCTTCTCAGATCATCAAAGGTACGAATTTCTAGATTACTTAATTCTTATATGTTGTATGAGATCGGTCCAAAAAGGTTTTTATTGAAAAATTGAAAAACCTGAATTTCTCCGAGGGAGGCACCGTTTGGTGCGTTTCCGGTGTCACGATGGCAGCAAAGTCGGCGTTGGAGATGGCTGGAAACGTGAACAGTGGCATTGTCTTGTGGGGTTGCGGCTGGGGAAGAACGAAAAAGAAAAATATGGATTTAGGGTTTCTTGGCTTTTATCATTAAGATCCCTATGGTTCCATAAGTTTTTCTTTTGGGCATAAAATTTTTAAGTTTATGTATTTAAGTCTAAAATTGGTGTTAGACTTAATGAATCCTAGTTTTAGGTTCAATTGAAATTTGGGCTTAATAGATTAAAGTACATAAATAAAATTTAACACATTAAATTTATTTTTGGTCCAAAAGTTTTATGTAAAAAATTTTTTTTTTTTAATTATTTACTTATTTCTTTTCAATATTAAAATTGGACCAATAATAAATTTTAAAGCCTAATTTCCCTTAGTCCATTAACAAAGTCGAGCTTATGAAATATGGATATTGACAAGAAGCCCAATGAAGATTAGGCTTAGGTTTAATGTAATTTTTCGTTTTAGGAAAGCCATGAATTAAGATTATTTAATTGTTTTTCTATATGTTATGTTTTGGATGATAACATGCCATGATAACATGTCATATAGAATAGGTAGTGCCACTCTATGCATAATGATATATGTCATTCATATAACATGAATTTATGTATATTGTTTGAAATTTGTAAATGCTTGATAATATGAAATATCACTTAGATAATATTATAGGAAGCATGCAATTAACAATATATGTATGTTTTAAAAGGAAAAACCAATTTTAAAATATTGAGTGGGAGAGGGAAAATTCAAGATAATTTTCCCACGGGCTCCATTGTTAGTTCAATAATAAAATTATATATATACCTCGACTTCATGATACGGTGATGCTCCCTACGGAGGGTATATATATTAGATATTTTATTTGATGAACTTCTTTAAAGATAAGATCTAAATATTTTTCAATCTGTTGATCACCCTAACGGTGGCTGCATGATATGAGAAATGCGTAGATTGAAACAATGGTTATAGACTCAACAAAATTTGTTATTAACCTTCCCAACGAAACTCTGTTAACAAATTTTGGCCCAAAAAGATAACGATAGTTATTTATCATGTTACGACATGAAAGAAAATAATCTAATGGTTAATTGGGTCTAGTAAGTGGCAGCATGACTTCCCCAACGGATAGCTTGTTAAAGCGGTACTAGATTATCGTTACAATAAAATAAAATGCATTTATGGTTTTTTGCATTTTAGATTTTTATTGTGAATATTACTTGTTTCAATGTATTAATGCATAGATGTTTTATTTTTCAGAAATGTCTTCCTTAAGCCCACTTACTATTATTCTGAATGATAACAAACTCACTGGCGAGAATTATATAGATTGGAAAAGAAATCTATATATTGTCTTGACTGCTGAAAATTATAAATATGTCTTAACCCAGGCATGCCCCCCAGTACCACCAGAAAATGCTCATAGAAATGAGATGAGGCTTCATGAGAAATGGCAAAAGGCCAATGAAATGGCTAAATGCTATATTTTGGCCTTAATTTCTAATATTCTGCAGACCAAACACCAGAATTTGGAAACTGCCACTGAAATAATGGATAGTCTCCAAGAGATGTTTGGGCAGAGTACTCGCTCTGCGAGACAAGCAGCATTGAAGGGTGTTATGAATAGCAAAATGGGGAAGGGCACAAGAGTTCGTGATCACGTCCTCAAAATGATGGACTATTTGAGTAAGGTAGAGATTCATGGTGTTCAAATCGATGATAAAACAAAGATTAACATAGTAATTGAATCTTTGCCTGATACATTCAAAGAGTTTAAGGTCAGCTATATCTTAAACAATAAATATATGACCTTAATTGAATTAATGCACGAACTACATGCTATAGAAGAATTTTATCATAGCAGAAAATTTGCTGAAAAAGGTTCCTCTTCTAGGCCTAAGCCAAAAGGCAAAGGTAAGAAGAAAGCTGGGAAAAAAAAATCGTCTACCAAGCAAGATGGCAAGCCGAAAGGCAAATGCTTCAAGTGTGGATAGAAAGGTCACTGGAAAAAGGATTGCCCTAAGATTGTAAAATCAGGTATGGGAAATCTTTTCGTAATAGAGGCCTGTTTAGTTCAGAATCTTATTGACACTTGGGTGTTGGATTCAGGAGCAACTAATCATATTTGTAATTCACTTTATTGGTTTCAGGAAACCAGGAAAATAAGTGAAGGAAGCGTCAAGCTGCAGTTAGGGACAAGACAGTTCGTGTCAGCAGTGAAGACTGGATCTGTTTTATTATCTTTTAATAATGAGACTTTAGTTTTGAAAAATTGTCTTTATGTTCCAAACATTAAGAGGAATTTAATTTCAGTAGCTTGTTTGTCAAAGAAAGGGTACACTGTAAATTTTGGATCTTCTGTTTCTATTTTTTATAATAAGAGACTTATTTGTTCTGGTACATTGGAAGATAATTTATATCATTTAAGTCCTATGATCCATTCTATGCATGACACAGTGATCAATAATAACGAGCATACACATTTATCTAAGAAAAGAAATATTTCTTTCAACCAATGTTACCTCTGGCATTTACGCTTGGGTCATATAAACCAAACTAGGATACAGAGAATGATCAAAGATGGGTTCTTGGGTCCACTGGGAAATGAATCATTGCCACTCTGTGAATCCTGTTTAGAAGGAAAAATGACCAAAAGGCCATTCTCGACCAAAGGTGTACGTGCAACAATACCACTTGAATTGGTACATACAGATGTATGTGGACCAATCAATATACAAGCTCGAGGAGGTTATGAGTATTTCATCACTTTCACTGATGATTACTTGAGATACGGTTATGTTTATCTAATGCGTCATAAGTCTGAAGCTCTTGAGAAATTCAAAGAGTATAAGGCTGAGACAGAAAAGCAATTAGATAAGAACATAAAGAAACTTCGATCTGATCGAGGTGGTGAATATCTCTCCAGATATTTCAAAGAGTATCTGGTTGAAAATGGGATTATATCTCAGTTGACTGCCCCAGGAACACCGCAACAAAATGGGGTAGTTGAAAGGAGAAATGGAACTCTTTTGGATATGGTGAGATCTATGCTTAGTTATTCAACATTACCAATCTCTTTTTGGGGACTAGCACTGGAGACTGCAGTTTACCTCATGAACTTAGTGCCATCTAAGTCAGTGCCTAAAACCCCAATAGAACTATGGACGAGTCGCAAACCAAGTTTACGACATGTCTGTATTTGGGGATCACAGCACATGTGCTGAAACCAAAGGCAGACAAGATGGATTCACGTTCTGAGGTTTGTATGTTTGTGGGGTATCCCAAAGGAACAAAGGGAGGTTTATTTTATAGTCCTCAAGATAGGAAGGTAATTGTGAGCACACATTTTACTTCCCTCGAGGAAGACTATATGAATAACTTCAAACCTAAGAGTAAGGTAATACTTGAAGAACTGTCAGGTGATCAGGTTGATGCTCAGCTTTCAACTCCTGTTATAGAACAGGAAGAACAGCAACAACCAGCTGATCAACACAGGATTATTCCTAAAGAACCATCACTTTTAGAACCTCGTCGTAGTGGGAGGGTAACTAGGTTACCAGCAAGATATATGTTATTGGGAGAAACCTATACGGTTATCTCAGATGAACATGTACAAGATCCTACTAGTTACAATGAAGCTCTAATAGATAGTGATGTTGAACATTGGAAAAGGGCTATGAATCAAGAAATGGAATCAATGTATTCCAATAAAGTCTGGGAACTTGTAAAAGCACCAAATGGGATAAAACCTATAGGGTGCAAGTGGATCTACAAGAGAAAAAGAGGAGTAGACGAAAGAGTGGAAACATTTAAAGCAAGATTAGTAGCCAAAGGGTTCACTCAAAATGAGGGAATCGATTATGAGGAAACATTTTCTCCGGTTGCTATGCTTAAATCCATCAGAATTCTGCTCTCTATTGCTGTATTGCTAGATTACGAAATTTGGCAAATGGATGTCAAGACTGCCTTTCTTAATGGGCATCTTGAAGAAGACATCTTGAAGAAGACATCTTTATGCAGCAACCAGATAGATTCATACAAAAAGGACAAGAACATTTGGTATGCAAGTTGTAGAGATCCATCTATAGATTGAAGCAAGCATCCTGGTCATGGAACATCAGATTTGATCAAGCGATAAAATCGTTTGGATTCATTCATAATATTGATGAACCATGTGTGTACAAGAAAATTCAGGGAAAATCTGTAGCCTTTCTAATTCTTTATGTAGATGATATTCTCCTTATCGGAAATGATGTAGGAGTATTAACTACAATAAAGAGTTGACTAGCGAAACAATTTGATATGAAAGATCTGGGAGAAGCTAGTTATATTCTTGGTATCAAGTTGCTACGAGACCGAAAGAATAAAACGATAACTTTATCTCAAGCGATCTATATCGATAAGATATTGGCTAGATTTAGCATGGAAAATTCTAAGACTGGTTTGTTACCATTCAGACATGGAATTTCATTCTCTAAGGATCAATCACCCAAAACATCTGAGGAGATAAAGAAAATGAGACGAGTTCCCTATGCGGAAGCTGTGGGAAGCCTCATGTATGTCATGCTTTGTACTAGACCAGACATCTATTTTGCAGTTGGGATGGTTAGCAGATATCAATCTAATCCTGGACTGCTGTCAAGCACATAATGAAGTATCTGAAAAGAACTAAGGATTATATGCTTGTGTATTTTGGTAATGAACTTATTCCAATGGATTATACTGATTCTGACTTTATGTCAGATAAGGATTCTAGAAAGTCTACTTCTGGCTATATGTTTACATTAGGAAGTGGAGCTATTAGTTGGAGGAGTGTGAAACAATCTTGTATCGCAGACTCCACAACAGAAGCTGAATATGTGGCTGCATCTGAGGCTGCAAAAGAAGCTGTATGGCTCCGCAAGTTCCTACTAAATCTTGAGGTGGTATCTGCTGCAAGTGCACCACTTAAATTATTCTGTGATAATAAGGGTGCAGTGGCTCAATCAAAAGAACCAAGGAACCACAAGAAACAAAAACACATTGAGAGGAAGTATCATCTCATAAGAGATATAGTGCAGAGAGGTGATGTAGAGGTTACTCAGGTTGCGTCACAGCAAAACTTGGCAGATCCTTTTACTAAGGCCATACCTGGGAAACCTTTTAACTTGCACTTACGATCCATGGGCATGCGTGAGATGCCAAATATACTTTGAGAGCTAGTGGGAGATTGTTGGGAAAATGTGCTCTTTAAAAGCATATGTATTTATTGAATTATAATAAACAATTTTTCTGATTAATAAAATAAATGAGGTATTTTATTCAAGTATCTTAATTGCATTAATATTTTGAATAAAGTCCATTTGATCATATTATATGTATTTATGTGATCACCATGTGGATTCATAGAAGACATAAATACAAGTTATCTTATGATTAAATAAATTATGTTCGCAGTTGATAAATAAAGTTGGGCACTTTATTTAGGTATAGACTATAATAAATTCATTGAATGGTTTGTCTTAATCATGTATGAATTTATTGATGTAGTACGACTACATTGAACAGGATCACATATGAGATTTAATTAACCTTGAAATGATTGTCAGACTTATTAAATCTCATAGGCATTGATCTTACTGTAATCTTAATCTTGAGTTAGTTATGATTTCATGATTGTAATTGTTATTCCATTTGAGTTACCAATGGGCACGACACAGACTTGTGGTCAAGATTACCCGGTATCTTGGTGGAGGCAATTATGAGTATTGGAGTTATAGATTAACAATATAGAATTTGTACGACACATCTTTTGATGGGTTTTCAGACTAGATCATAGAATTCTCTAATCAGAGTGTGTCAACATATTTAGTATGTTGAAAATGATCATTAGAGAAAACCAGTAAGTATCAAGGAACAAGATGTAATTAAATCGATTGGACAAATTGAGATATCGATTTAATTAATGATGTGGTATAAAGGATTATGCAAAGAAAGAAATCAATGTGGCTTGGGCGAATTATTATTCGAGCATACAATTATAGAGTCGGTTCCAATCTTATAGTGGAGTAGAATTGGAATTAAATAATTATATTTGTTTAATTACAAATTTAATTATTGTAGCCACTATTGTATGTTCCCAAATGATCCCCGGGTTAGCTCATTTAATTGACAACACCATCATTGGACCCAAAAGAAAGAAAACCTATTTAGGTGAAAATCATAATTATAATATTTGTTAAATCCTAGTATGTTATATTCAAGTGTAAAAGGGGGGGCTTGTGATATTTTACAAGGTGGTCCCTAGTTAGTTACATTCTCTCTACTTTTATGTAAGTGGAGAGAAAGTATTTAATTTAAATATTTAAATATTTAAATTAAAAGAGGAATTCTATTTTAAAATAGGAATCCTAATCCTAACATACTAGGGTTTTTTATAAGATATTATAAAATGGGTATTTTTCTCCTTTTCGCGGGGAGAAGAGAATTCCAGAGTTTTTGAGAAAAATACAGAAGACATCTAAGAGACGCCAGTTGCAATTGGGAGTGGTGAAACAGACGCCCACACGTCCAGTGTTGATCGATCTTGAGTCATAGCCTGGAAGATCGTTTGGAGACGGATCTACAACTCTCAATCGTTCGTCTTCTCAGATCATCAAAGGTACGAATTTCTAGATTACTTAATTCTTATATGTTGTATGAGATCGGTCCAAAAAGTTTTAATTGAAAAATTGAAAAACCTGAATTTCTCCCTACATCACTTACAGCACACGCCAATCTCGATGTGTTTAGCATTTTACAAGCAAAGCCACTCCAACCTTATCCTCTTTGTAAGCCCAAATATAGGGCCCATAACCCAATTAGATAAGATAAAAAGAGAAACAAAATGAATTAAAATGAAAAATAGTCATTACAAATAACAGTTAAAAAAATATGTTTTTTAGGGAATAAATATTGTAGCAAAATGAGGAAAATCTTGTTTATTTTGATAACATAAATCCAAGCCTTTTAAGCCGGTTTACAAAAAATATGTTTGGGCCTAGATTCGACTTTTGCCATCTCTAGACATTGAGAATTTATAATTAAAAAAATAGAGAATTAAATCATCATCATCATCATCATTATTATTATTATTATTATTATTATTATTATTATTATTATTTTATAAATTACTCTTCTCTTCAATAATGAATTAGATTATGATATGATGAATATTTGTAATGCATGCAGAATAAATAAAAATAAATTTAATGAATGTGGTCTAATCAATAACTATATTAGCATTCGAAAATGTTTGAAATAATAAAGAATATGAAAATATCAAAAGCTAACTATTAAATGTAACACTATGATTTAGACTTTAAGGTTGTTGTTGAGTGTTAGAAAGTGTATATTTATAAAGGAGAAATTCATCATTTTACACTTTAAATCTCACTAACATCTCTAATTTTATTTATTTAAGTCCTTTGTTATTTAATTATATATGTTTTGTTTTTATTAAGTATTTTGTGTAGTTTAGGGGTATCATGGTCATTTCACAATGAACGAGATTTCGGATAGCAAAACGGACGTCACTTTTGAACTCAGGACAAATAAAAAACCTTAAGAGGAGCATAAAAGGAAAAATGACTGCTCACACGCATCGGCACTATTCACATGTGACAGATCGCTCACTTGATCATCGTTTCATCACGACGCCAAGCGCAATCCTACGTCATCCAAACTATTTTTAATCCGGTGGCCATGATTCACTCAATGTATCTATAAAAAGGGGCCTCCCCTAATTTGACACCCCGAATCCATTTTTGAGCTTAGTTTTCTGTAATTCTTTCTCCATCTTGTATTTTCTACGTATTTTAATAAAATTCCCATTTTACCCCTAGTTCAATAATGAGTAGCTAATTTTCTTTCAAGCTTGGGTTGAAGGTGAAGTCTCAACATGTGTCATGGGCTTTATTTGGTAAATTTATTTTCTCTTCCCCTCTAATTTCTGTGGAGGTTTTGACTTTTAGTCGTCGACAAATAATAATAATCTTGTCTTGTTACCAATTCTGTGCCCGTTTTACCGGCACCCTAGTATAAGGTTATTATTATTTGGCACGATAAGCCCTTAACACCATATTGATTAGAGCGTGGTTCATGAGGTGTGGATTCCCCCCTCATGATTTAATTGGTATTAATAAGGAATATTTAGCCCATGATGCATGTTGATACGGATCCAGATACCCAAGTACTTTATTTCAATAGTTCCCAATTCAATTTAATTCCGCTATTCCAATTTAAATTCTAGCATCCTTTAAATTAATTTCCCCATAAATCCAACCACCTATTTACTTAATTAATTCTACATAAAATTAAAATCCACATTCTCGTGGGATCGACACTCGTCACCATTAATCTATTTTACAATAGATTCGTGCGCTTGCAAGTTCAACAAAATTTGCATAACAGTTGTTTGATAAATGTCTGAAGTCTAAAATTTTATTAATTTCACACCTTTTTTAAAATATACTTGTTTGTTTTATAGAACTTATGTCTGATTTTTAGATATTTACATCTGAATAAACAAAAGTAAACTTTTATGACTTTTAACTGAATAGAAAAATGTCTGAATGACAAGTAAATATTATATTCTAAAAATATCTCTATCAAATAACTTATTTCCAAAACTATAAAATTTAATCTTTTTTTGTTTTAATTTACCAGGACACAAATGTCAAATAATCAAGTTTAAGATGTTTTTTATGGTAAAAATAAATAAGATGCCACTTATATTCAGATATTTAAAAAAAATAAATATATCATTTAGATTTTCTTAATCAGACCCATTCATACTTTAGAAAAAATCAGACGCATTTAGATTTTAGACAAAAAAAAAGCTACCTTTATTTAATATATAATTTAGTTTTCATTATTTTTTTTATAATTTAGCTTTTCTTCATATTTTTACAAAAAGGGCAAGTCCGTATTCATAATAACAAACGGCTTAAGACAACCCGACCCGGACCTACCCGACCCATTAGGGTTTCAGCAAACCCTAGTAAGGCGGGTGTACGTGTGTATATATACAACAAATGTTCTCCGAACAAACCCTGACCCTCTGAAACAACAAGCAGCAGCGGCGCAACAAAAACAACAACAAGATGACGTTCAAGCGGAGGAACGGAGGAAGGAACAAGCACGGCCGTGGCCACGTCAAGTTCATCCGATGCTCTAACTGCGGCAAATGCTGCCCTAAGGTACGTTTTTCTGTATGTTTCTAGAGGAAAAATGCAGGAAAAAAAAAATTTTCGTTTAAAAATTTTCTAATTTATTTATTTATATAAAAAAGGACAAGGCGATTAAGAGGTTTTTGGTGAGGAACATTGTTGAGCAAGCTGCTGTTAGGGATGTTCAAGAGGCGTGTGTTTATGATGGTATCAAATTAAAAGCTAATCTCTTCGTATCTCCATTCAATTTTTTTTATTTTTTTATTTTCAATTTGCACTTTGTCTCTGTTGAGATTTCGATTTCGATTTGATTGCTTGAAGGTTACACTCTTCCGAAGTTATATGCTAAGATGCAGTACTGCGTCTCGTGTGCGATCCACTCTCATGTGGTGAGAGTTCGTTCCCGTACTAACAGGAGGATCCGTGAGCCCCCACAACGCTTCAGGCGCAGGGTATGTTTGCTAAATTTCACCTCATATAATGACTTAGTTGACATTTTATTTAGTTGCTTTCCGGTGGTTTTGAAAACATAAAGAGGTGCGTTTTTATACTAGTTGCATGAAAATTCGAAGGAAATAAAGCTCCTAAAATTTTCAAATAATTTTGTCAATGTATTTTGCTAAGACTAATTCTCCATAACTGATTCCTACAGAATCAGTAGTGAATTTGCTGGGTCTCTTCTTGTAACAGATTTAATTTGATTATTTAGGCTATGTATTCATGTTATATCTAAACTTGGGCTGATATGTATTTTTTTATGATTCATGTGTTTTAGGAGAAAAATTATTATGGGAGTAAGATGTAAAAAGTGGTTCATTTAGGCTTAGCATCAGTTTACTGGGAAATGGTGGTCACCAACTCACCTAGAATGGATGATGAAAAAGTTGTGATATCTCTGCTCGTATGAAGATTAGTTTTTCTGAGTAAAACTTATATCTTATTTGCCTTCTATTACTCTGTTTATTATCACATCCTTTTCATCAGACAATTTAATAAAATGAGTATTGAATGGGTTTAATAAACTAAATATTATTTCCCGTACAATAATGTTGTCCTAAGGGAACAGCTCACACTACCACTTCTCTTTTTTCCTCCTCTGTACTGTCAATGAGATGTATTCATTGATATGTTACTGGCAAAGATGTGAAAAGAAAAAAGAAATAGAACATTCAATAAGTGATAGTGGTTTTATGTTTAGCATTTGTAAAATTTAAAGAGTTATTGAATTCTTTGATATTATTTTATCAATTTGTCTTGAATTGTTGTATTCATCATTGCTTCACGTTTGGAAATTTACTAATTGTAGTACTAGTCTTCTCTTTCTACTTTCCTATGTTGCTCATCTGCTTGACTTCTTCTGTCACTCTTTTATGTTGTCAATAGGATGATGTGCCAAAGGCTGGTGGTGCTCTTGGTCAAGGCCCACGTGCTAGTGGTCCAGCTGGAGTTCCAGCCGCTGCTCGTGCTTGAAAGCTTTCTGCTGTCAGTGCTTCTGGTCCTTTGAGGCTTTGAGCTTTTTATGTGGTGGTATCAGATATATGGGTCTGTTTACTTAAGAGCACTTCAAACTTTTATGTTAGTTTTGTGTTTTGTTGTCATGCATCAGAGAACTGTTTACTGTCAAAAGTTTGAATCAAAACCCCAGAGAATTTTGATGGAGTGATTGAAGTAAAATTGTTATTGTTTTGTTTTGCTTAAGTTTTACCGATAGTTGAATGTCTTGCCTTGACTTAATTATTTATTGCAAAATTAATAATTTGATTTTGCATATTGAAATCTGCAGCCAAAAAGTTGGTTGCTGATTGGTGAAATTGTTTCTTCAAATTGCTTGTTTTACTAGTTAGTTCATTTCTTACTTTGGTTTGTGATTGTGGTATGACTGGTTTATATTAATTGAAACTTCAAAGATGCTCCAGCTAACATGATGGGTAACATCAAAATTGTGTGGTGAAGGAACCAATATTGAAAGATGTTTGTGGAAAATTTCCAGTAAGATATCTGTTGACAATTTCCGAAGTGGTGAAGGAACCAATATTGAATAAGATATTTGTGGAAAATTTCCAATAAGATATCTGTTTACAATTTTCGAAGTTATCTTTTTGTTGCTAGTTTGATCCCTAATTAATTTGTGGTATATTCTGATAAAGTAGTAGAAAATTTGGGGGTGTATTTGTGGTATGTTCTGATGAAGCAGTAGAAAATTTGGGAGTGTAAACTTACGTAGTTTTTCATCTTTATGTAGTAAAGATGGTGTAAACTGTTGCTTTTTTTTTTAAATTAAATCATTCTCATTAAATAAGGAAATAACTCAAAAATGACATTCTTTTTTTTTTGTTGGAAGAGCAATAATGACATTCTGATTGTGAATACTTCTCCAGTAATACAATTTTTAGAACAAACTATCTCTTCTCAGTCCTTGTCGCCTCTAGGAACCTGTCTTACACGTGCATCCCAAATCCCTTGAGCACTAGCAACCACACAAGCCGGGGTTGCTACTCTATCTTTATGCAAAGTTTTATTCTCTTCTCAAAACCTCCGCATTATTAAAACAAAAAGTTGAAGCTCAGTAGAACAAGAGTTGACGTAGTCCACATATCTCACAGATAACGCGAACTGACCATTTAACCCTAAAATAGCAAATGATGTACATTCCCACACATCCTGAGCAAGTGGGGCTGTTAGCATACAAACACAGCATGCAAGATGGACTCACAAACTTCTCCACATAATCTACAACGTAAATTTGCAACTACTCTTTTCTACTCCCAATCCTACAAGCGCACGCCAAAGGAAAATTTTCAACTTAGATGGTACAACTAATTTCCGGAGAGAACCCCTGTGCCTAGTAACTCCACATCAAGGTACAGCGCAAGACAAATCCTTTAATGTCCTCGCAATATGATACCGACACTTAACATAATATTCCCCACAACGGTCGTAATGCCACATGGTCCAATCAGGATGATGTTGAGGCGGCAGCTTATTCTTTTAGAATATTCTGAATATTCAGGCAAGAAATGCTCTCGTAATATAACCATACTCCAAGTATTCTCATCCTCTGTCAAAAGAGTAACCCTTGTATCCTCCCCCAATACAAGTATTCTCATCCTCTGTCAAAAGAGTAACCTTGTATCCTCCCCCAATACAAGATGCGTTTGGAATTGATATTGGTCAGCTGTATCTTTTAATAAAGTATTTGGTAAAATTAGTTGTTGTAGTTTTGAAGATATATTATGATTTTTTACTTGTATAATAAAGAATTTATTATACCTTTAATAATTTTGATAAAATTTTTATTTAAATTTTATTTTATTATATATTATTAATTTTTATTTTATAATTATAATTTTTTTCTTTAACATCTCAATCACAAATACACCCAAAATCGAAGAAACAAGTCAAAACGTCGTTGCCCTAGGCACCCTATTATCATGATAAATACGAATATCTTGCCCTGGCACCAGGCACTACCGAATCCCCAGTTGTAACAACTCTTGTCCCCAAAGAATACTCCATCAAGTAAAAGAAGGATTGCTACTAATATTTGCCTAAAAACCACTGTCGAAAATATCTAGCTCTTAAAGCCCCTGAAACAAGTGCCTCATCATGAATAAGCAAGCGCCATCCTTGTTTTGCCAACGTAACATGATTGAAACACACTAAAACCTGAAACATTCACCCTATTTTTCAGCCCTGCTCGTGCTATCCCAGCCCATCCAGTGAATCTGCCGCTTGTTATCATTAGACCCTCACACCGAAAAGCTGAAAACCTCCACTGAAGATCATCTCACAAACTCACAAGTGAAATACACTCATAACTTACGAAGCTACTACCTGAGACATCGTTTGATCGAAACATCCTTCCCACCACAAGAAAAATTTTCTTCTCGCCAATAACTCAATTTTTCCAAAACCCAGAACTTCAGTTGTAGAAAAGATCCGTCTTCTTCTCCCAGAACTTCGACATCTTGTGCTCTGCGTAAAATTCTCTGTGAGGTTAGGCCTTATAGTGGTAGCGAAGATGAATTATGTTAGTAGGAAGTTAGGGTATGAAAATTGTCTAGCTGTTGATAGGGTTGGTTTTAGGGGTAGTTTGGCTTTGCTTTAGAAGGATAAGGCTTAGATTGTGAATTCATATAGTGTGCATCATATTGATGGGATTATTAGGATAGAAGGTAGTTTGTGGTGGAGATTTATTGGTATATATGGGCATCTAAGGGCTGCAATAAAGGTTTATGCATGGTAGCTTATTAGATATTTGTATTCTTTGTCATCTTTACCTTAGGTAATTAGGGGTGACTGTAATGAGATCTTAAAGCCGGAAGAGAAACTTGGGGGATTGCCATGGAATGTTGAGATGAAAGAAAATTTTCAGGATGTCCTGTGACATTGTGACCTACCGGATATAGATTTCCAGGGTATTCGTATACTAGGAGTAATAAGTGAATTGGCAGATTTTTTTGTGCAAGAGCAGTTGGATCGATTTCTTTGTAGTCGTAGTTGGAAGAATTTGCGGCTATTGTCTATTGTATCTGATTTTATTCAGCTAGTGCTCGGATTATTGCTCTATTATGCTATCTTGTAAAACTTCTATGATGAATATGCAGCGGCCTTCGTGTAAACCTTGTCTTCACAGTAAAGTTTTTTGGAAATATTATGCTCAGTGTCGGGATATTATTGTGGACCGTTAGAAGGAATCTGTTGATGGGGTTGAAGATCAAGTAAGTCCTTATCAATAGAATGTTAACTGTACTGTTAGAGCATAAAAGAGTGGGTGCAAAGATTGTAGAGATTTCAGATGTCCAGAATCAAGGGAGTTCTTGTTTAGATGGGAGCAATTTACAACATTTGGAAACTGAGATATATGGCTTATTGCATGAAGAGGAACAGTATTGGCAGTGGCAAGCCTGAGTTTCTTGGCTTAAGAAAGGTGATGGGAATACACGTTTTTTCCCATAACTATGCATTGCTTGTAGATGAAGAGTAACATTAGAGGATAATTGAATCATAAGGATAATTGGGTTACTTTGATTGGTGGTATTGACGAGATTGTAGGGGAATGTTTTTCTTTACTTTTTTCATCACCTAGTTCCCGTACCGAATAAGAGGGCGACTGTTTTGTCGTTTTTACATGGGACCTTGCTACGTTACAGTGAAAAAGTTGTTGGAATTTAGCTGGTTCAAGGCCAATTTGCACCGAGCTGTTACATACAGAATCTGTAACGTAGCCTTGTCCTTTTACATGCTAAAGTTACTGACGATATGAACAGGGAACTGACAGCAAAATTTATTGACAAAGATGTGAAGGGTGATTATATGCAGATGCTCCCTACAAAGGCACCTGGTCTAGATGGTTTCTAACGGGCTTTTTTTTAAGATCATTGGTGTATCGTTGGAAAATAGGTTGTCAAAACTTGTTTGGCTATTTTGAATGGGGAAGCTGATTTTTCACTTTTGAATCATATATCGTAGTAATGCTGATTCCGAAGGTGAAGAGTTATACGAAGGCTATAGAATTCCAGCCAATTAGTTTGAGTAACGTGATTTATCGGGTTATTATTAAAGTACTAGCTAATCGTGTGAAGAGTATCGCTGTTCCTTGTAGTAATCAAATGGTGTGTTTGTCACCAAATATTACACCACATTATAATCCTAAATATAACACTATGTTTGACCAAAATTAACTTTTTGCAAGACCACATAAAATTACCGTTGTAATACACCAACTGCCGCAAAAAATTAACCTGTGCGGGTGTCGTAATTACGAGTTATTGCATTAGAAGAAAAAAGAGGAAGGAAAAAAAAATGGAGTTGATGGGTCCATCTCATTTGGGGGTTTAAAAGTCTAAAGTTCAAAATGACTTACTTGATATGCAATTAACATTAAAATTTAGACTTGAATGAAAATTATCATATAATTTGCTTTTAAAAAGCAAGCCACAACCCTAGTTTCATGATAAAAAAAAAAAAAAAAAAAGACGAGTGGAGAAGAAAAAGATGGGAGAGAGAAGACACTGTCGGTTATTACAATTTGGGGCAAGATTTTTAATTTTTGAATGGGCGATCGGAAGATCAAATTAATTATATTTTTTTAAAAATTTTGAGGGTAAGTTCCTAACATCGCGCTTTATAATTTTATTGATCTTGATTTTTATTTTATTCTCTTGTTGATTATTATTTTAGATACCTACTTGTTAGAGAGATAATTATTAGGCTGTTACTATAAGTTAAAAATATTGATATTCTTTATGTTGGTACACTCTAGTATTATCTATAGAAGAATTTGTATTGTAACTCTATTAAAATAGTGGAAGATTTTATCGGACTACGGTTCCGTGACTTTTTCTACTTTGGGTTTTTTACATAAAAATCTGTGTCTCTTTTGATTGGTTTTTGCTTTGGATTGTGTTGGTTTATTTTTTTGCCTATTTATTTATGGCACACACCCTATTTTAATCACATAAAAAGGAAAAGATTTTTGTTTCCGCTTAATTTGCAGCTACTTGTGGTAGTTCATTTCCCAATAGAGTGGTATTAGAGCATCAGGTTATATGTTTTATTACTTGTGTAGTTGAGATGGAGGAGTATTAAATTCATGAAATCATGGTATTTGGAAGTTTAGAATGGAAGATTTTGTATACATGAAAGACTTACATAAACTCATTGAAGGTGAAGAAACTAGACCCACCGATTTAGATGATAAGAAATGGGTTCAATTAAACCAAAAAACCATGGGTACTATTAGGTCATGGATTGATCAAAGTGTGTACCACCATGTGACGAAGGAATCCAGGGCTGATGTTCTTTGGAGGAAATTGGAAACAATTTATGAGCAGTTGACAACACAGAATAAAGCTAATTTAATGAAAAAGCTTGTTAACTTGAAATACAAGGAGGGGTGCAGTATAACTTAACACACTAGTGAGTTTCAAGGCTTGGTTGATTAATTGACTAATATGAAAATTATTTTAAATGATGAGTTACAAGCATTATTGTTGCTTAGTTCTTTGCCTGACAAATAGGAGACATAAGTGGTGTTAGTGAATAATTCAGCGCCAAACAGGAAATTGACCTTGGATATGGTTACAAATAGGTTACTAAATGAAGAATCTAGAAGAAAGAGTGTTGAATCAATTCCTTTTGAGTCAAATATACTTGTTTCAGAAAAGCAAGAAAGACGGGAGAGAAGCTAAAGTAGAAATTCTCACCAGCAAAACAATGATAACCCCAAAGGAATATCTAAGTCCCAGAGGAGAAGCATGAAGTGCTTTCATTGTCAGAAAATGGGTCACGTTAAAAGGGAATATAGATTGTGGAAGAGAGAACAAATGAAAGAAAATGGTGATACTTAGAAAAATGACAAGGAGAACACTACAGCCATAGTTGATGATGATTTGGATATTGTTTGTGATGAGAGCTCAGTAAATCTCGCTTGCCATACCAATGATTGGATGATTGATTCGGGTACTTTGTTTCATGTTACTGTACATCGTGATTACTTCACATCCTATGTTAATGGTGAATATGGCCATGTTCGGATGAGAAATAGGGGGGCATCCAAGATTGTGATTATAGGAGATATTTGCTTGGAAACCAGCATTGGCTGTAAGTTATTGCTTAAAGATGTCAAACATGTACCATATATTCACCGTAATTTGATCTCTACAGACTAGATGGATGATGATGGTTATATTAACCAATTTGGTGAAGGAAAATGGAAGCTCACCAAAGGTTTCTTAGTGTTAGCTAAGGGAAGAAAAGTAAACACTCTCTATGTGTTAGAAGCCAACATCAAGAAAGAATATGTGAATGTGGTTGTAAAAGATTCTGACATTGAGATATGGTATAAAAGGCTTGGTCACATTGGTGAGAAAGGGTTGAAAAGTCTTGCGAGAAAAGAATTTCTATCTAACTTCGTAGGTATGTCCCTCAAGACTTGTGTTTATTTCTTAGTTGGAAAGACACACAAAGTAGTTTTAAAAGCTTGTCTTCATCTAAAAAGTCACAAATCCTTTATTTGATTTATATTGATGTTTGCATGATGCAAATTTCATTAATAAGAGGTGAACTTTACTTTGTAACTTTTTTTGATAATTGTTATAGAAAAGTATAGGCTTTTTATTTAAAATCTAAAGACTAGGTGCTTGATATGTTTAAGTTCTTCCATGCTTATGTTGAGAGGGGGACATGAAGAAAACTAAAATGTATTAGGGCAGATAATGGTGGTGAGTACAAAGGACCATTTAAGCAGTATTGCAGATCCCATGCAATCAGACTTGAGAAGTCTGTACCAAAAACCCTGCAACAGAATGGTGTTACAGAAAAGATGAACATAACAATCGAAAAGAGGGTCAGTATATGCTTTCTGACTAAGCTTCCTAAATCTTTCTGGGCAGAGGTTATGCGTACTGCAGTTGACTTAATTAACCTTTCTCCTTCAGCTCGATTAGACAGTGATGTACCTAAAAGAATTTAGACCGAGAAAGATGTTTCTTATAAACATTTGAGAGTGTTTAATTGCAGAACATATGTTCATATCCCTAAAGATGAGAGATTGAAGCTTGATGATAAAGGTAAGGAATGTACTTTCTTATGCTATGGGCATGAAGAATTTGGTTATAGATTATGAGATCCAGCGGCAAGGAAATTGATCAAAAGTAGAGATGTTGGGCTCCTTGAAGATCAGATAGTTGGTGATGTAGAGAAGAGTGATAAATCTCATTCATCTCTAGATATTCTTATTATTCCAACTTTAGTTTCTCTACCTGTAGCTCATGATGATCATGGGGGAACTGGAGAAGATTATAATGATGGTCTAGCAGAATCAGTTGACTAGGCACCTTTAGAACCACCAACACCATTAGTTAAGCCTGATTGAAAAGATCCACTAGCGAATGACGACCTTCCACTAGATATCCTCTACATAAATATGTGATGCTTAAAGATGGAAGGGAGCCAGAATGTTTTGAAAAAGCCATGTCTCACCAGTATAAAAATGAGTGGGTTAAAGCCATGCAAGAGGAGATGAAATTCTTGAATAAGAACCATACTTATAACTTAGTGAAGATGCCTAAGAGAAAAAAAGCACTGCAAAACAAATAAGTTTACAGGTTTAAGACTGAAAATAACACATAACAGAGGTATAAGGCTAGATTAGTTATGAATGGTTTCAGTTAGAAGAAAGGTATTGATTTTGAAGAAATATTTTCTCCTGCGATGAAGATGTCTTTTATCCGAGTTGTTCTAGGATTAGCAGCCAACTTGAATTTAGAGATTGAACAACTTGATGTAAAGATTCTTGTAAGGTGACTTAAACGAGGAAATATATATGGAGCAACCTAAAAGATTCAGTTTCAAAGACAAAGAAGAGCTTGTATGCAAGTTGAAGAAAAGTTGGAATGGGCTGAAACAGGCACCAAGACAGTGATACAGGAAGTTTAATTATTTCATGGAGAAGCATAATTTTAACAAGATAATGTGTGGCCATTGTGTTTTTGTGAAGAAGTTTGGTGATAATGATTTCATCTTTCTTTTGCTTTATGTGGATGACATGTTGATTGTTGGCTAGGATGCTTGTAAGATTGATAATCTGAAGAGAGAGCTTAGCAAGTCTTTTCCAATGAAGGACCTAGGATCGGCAAAAAAGATCATTGGCATGAAGATTTCCCGTGACAAAAAATCTAGGAAGTTATGCTTATCTCAAGAAGTATATGTTGAAAGGGTTCTTGAAGGATTTAACAGGAGTAAGGCAAAATGTATTTTTTGTTCTCCACTTGCGGGCCATTTCAACCTTAGTTTCGAGCATTGTCCTACAAGTGAGAAAGAGAAGCAAGAGATTAGAGGAGACCAAATATTGCTCATGCAGTTGGTGTAGCATAGTTTATACGAGACCAGATATTGCTACACCATAGTTTATGTACGCCATAGTTTATACAAGACCAGATATTGCTCATGTAGTTTGTGTAGTCAGTCGGTTTCTCTCCAATCCGGGCAAAGAATACTGGACAATAGTAAAGTGGATTCTCAGATATCTTAAAGGCACTTCCAAGGCATGTATATGCTTTGGTGATGACAAACCTGTGTTACAAGTGTGACGGATACAAATATGACAAGAGATATTGATTCGAAATCCAAGCATATTGATGTGAGGTATCATTGGATATGAGTGCTTCAGAAAAAAACAATTGCAGCTTAAGAAGATTCACACAATGGAGAATGGGTCAGATATGACGACAAAGTCGTCGCTCAAGAAAAAGCTGAAAAGCTGCATATAGAAAGCGGATTGGCGATGCCCTTTAAATGATCTGGGGGGGGGGGAGATTTGTTGGGTCCATCTCATTTGAGGCCCAAAAGCCCAAAGTCCAAAATGGCTTGCTTGATGTGCAATTAATATTAAGTTTTGGACTTGGATGAAAATTGCTAGACAGCCCTAGTTTCATGATCTAAAAAAAAAAGGATGAGTGGAGAATAAAAAGACGAGAGAGAAAGAAGACAATGGCTGGTTATTACAATTTAGCATAAGATTTTTAATTTTAATTGGATGATCGGAAGACGAAATTAACTCTATTTTCTCCTAAATTTTGAGGGTAAGTTCTTGTCATTTCTCTCTACAATCCTAATGTCCTTGATTTTTATTTTATCATCTCGTTGACTATTATTTTAGATACCCGCTTGTTAGAAAGATAATTATTAGATTGTTACTGTCAGTAAAAAATATTAAGATTCTTGATGTGGTAGTCTCTAGTATTATTTAGAAAAGAATTTATGTTATAACCTTATTAAAATAGTGGAAGATTTTATTGGACTACGGTCCCATAGTTTTTCTCGCTTGGGATTTTTCACGTAAAACTTTGTGTCTCTTGTGGTTGATTTTTACTTTGAATTATGTTGATTTATTTTTCTACCTATTTATTTGTGATACATCTTATTTTAAAAACATAAAGAAGAAAAAAGTTTTATTACTACTTAATTTACAGTTGTTTGTAATAGTCCATTTCCCAACAAAAGAAGACAAAGAAAGGAGAATACGTCCACAATAAGAACCAGATGTCCACAACCACCATCTTCCACGACGTATGTGACCTCATCCCCATCACCGCAGGTGTCGATTCGACCACCAAAACACAGTCGTACAAGCGGCAGAAAATAGTCATATTCTTCACAAACGTCAGCTATCAACAGTGGCGGACCTAGATATTTTATTTAGGAGGGGCTTAGTATAATACAATTTAAAAAAAATTCACCAACAATTGCGTACATCAGTCAGCATGGGACTACTTTAACTTAACCAAGGTACTCGATTCGAGACTTAGGAATGCAACTGTGTTAAATACTTGTTGAGAGAGTTTTGCCGCCCTAGTGGTCATACCCGGCTCGAATTTAAATTAGTTAGGGTTCAAAGTGGTCTTTGGATACCAGATGATTTAATACACAAAAAAAATAAATTCAAACAAAAACAACAAGTGCCAAATTATTGAACTTCATTGAATTAATAATTTTCAACACATTTACAACTATCCTTGACTCTTTTTCAGTTTTAAAAAAATTACATACTATAATAATTTCATTATCAACTTAATCAACAATTTGAAATTTTGTTGTTTTCATGCAATGACTTAAATTAGAATAATTATTTGAGGCAAAAAAAAAGTAACCACAAATAGTAAGAAATTTAGCTGATCAAATAACTCTATCTCAACTAGTCGTGTTTAATTCACATGAGAAAATCTTAATCCTTCCTTCGTTTTTTATTTGAATGTGATAAAAAGGCTGTGTAATTTTATTTTTGAAAAAGTGATGAAACCGGTTGGCTAATTAAAAAGCTAAAAACCAATGACTTTTACCTTGATATTTTTGAAAATTTAAAGTTATAAGATGACAATTATGTCAATCAATTAAATCAACGCTTAAAGACTCCTTTCAAGTTTACTACATATATAACAAAGTAAAAATGAGCCAAACATATAAAATATTTTCAAAAGAAAATTTGAAAGTCTAGAAGAAATTTTAAAATTTTAAATAGACCAATTATAATATATTCAAATAAATTTTAAAGCTTCACAAAAAAAAAATGTTTCAAAGCTCAGGGGGCTTCAGCCCCCTAGGCCTACACTAGGTCCGCCCATGGCTATCAAGGCATGCAAAAGAAGCCAAGATCTCGAAGACCCAATAAATCAAAGCCACAACTCTCCTGCAAGGGAACTTGTAAGAAAAAGAAAGGGAAAAAAACAGAGGAAAAAAAACGAACGAAAAAAACAGAAGAAGAGAAAGGTAAAGAAAAAGAATGAGAAAGAAAATAAAGGAAAAAGAAAGCAGGAAAAAGCAAAGGCAAAGAAAAAGAAAGAAAGAAAGAAAAAAAAAAAACAAAGGAACTAGAAGCTTAAGAGAATAAAACAAAAAGAGGCCTTTAAAAGAGAAAGATAGAAAAAGGATATTTGTAAATGTTGTTGTATCAGACAGAGGATTACTTGGATTATTTAGCAAAATCTATTTTCTTAGTTATTATCTTACAATTATTGTATTACTTATTATTTTATAATTATCTTGTGTTGTGTACATACTTTTATTTTATCATTTTAAGATAATTTTTGAATTAATCTTGTATGTTTTAATTATTTATTTATTTTGTAATATTATTTAAAGATTGTTTGATTGAATTATTTGCTTTGATATTTATTTCACAAGTTATATATTTAGAATATGTTTAAAAAATAAATGTAATGCTATCAAAAATTTAAGGCCATAAGTTTTGATTTTATGAAGAACTATAATATTCTTTTTAACATTTATATGTTAAATTTCTAAAATTTATGATTTCTATATTTAGTATTTTTTTTTAAGTACCAACAAATACTAATTTTAAATATATAATAAATTAATCACAAAAAATAATACAATATAGTGCAACAATAAAATAGTATAATTAAAAATTAATAAAGTAAAGTGTAACACAAACATTGTACAATATTATTATAATATAGTGATAATACAATACAATATAATACAATATATATGTACTAAAATAATGAATACAACATAATATTATACAATTTGCCAAAAGCATCGAAAGTGAATTTGTTCCGAATCGTGTGATTACAGATAAAGTCATAGTGAGATATGATGTCTACATAAGTTACACTAATGCAAAAATGGTAAGAATGGTTTGGTGTTTTTAAAGCCTGATGTCACTAAAGCGCATGCTAAAGTGGAATGAATTCTTTTTTGGAACAAGTAATGGTGCGGTTGGGCTTTTTCTACCACATGGTTTGTCTCATTATGAGTTCTATGTTAACATCAATTTTTTCTTTCCTGATTAATGGTGAGGCTCAGGGGCTGGTTTCTCCCAAGTGGTGAGATCAAGAAAGGTTATCCACTCTCCTTATTTATTTATTCTCTATGTTGAGGCATTCTGCTACAGTGTCTACAACTGAGTCTTCAAGATATATTAGTGATATATTAGTGGAGTCAGGTTCGCATCAATTTTATTTTTTTCTCATCTTCTATTTGCGGATGATATCCTTATGTTTTGTAGTGCTACTGGTTAATTGCATCACCTAAGGGATATCTTTGTTTTGTACTTTGAAGATTCAGGGAAAATTTTAAATCACAAAAAATCCAATATTTTATATAGTTTTAATGTAGAACTTAATGCTTGTAATGGTGATGTATCACTGATTCTAATAATTCTTGCAAGTCATTAGTGATAATTAAGTGTTATATGATGATGATAATATAAACTAATTTTAATATATGAATCAGTGATATATCACTGATTTTAGTATGTCACGCAATTCGTTAGTGATAATTAAGTGTAAGATAATGATAATGGTATAACTTATTGTTGACTGGTGATATTTCATTGATTTTTAATATGTCGTGCAATTCAGCCCATATTTCTTGCTCATATGCTTTCATTTGTATTTATAATGTTTAATTGTTCAAAGGAAGTCAATCATATTTCAGTGACTGTCCTTTAAGACTATTTACATTTGTATTTTAATGAGTGGGCTGGATCAAATTATATGATAATACTTAGCCTATATATTATATATGAATTTGTATACTTATCAAAATGCGTGTTGGTATATATGTAATAAATGGACAGCTTATTACAAATCCTTAATATATAGGTCAATGCTATATATCACTTAATTGGTATGGATGTTCCATGCCACAAGTTTAAATAACAGCACAAATTATATCATACAAACCAACAAAAGAACAAATAGCAAATTGAAATGGTTTCATAAAGCCAAATTTAACAAAAGAATTACAACCCAACAATTTTTTTTCAAGAAGAAGTCAAATCAAATTTGAGTTCTAATTGCAATGGATTGGAACAAAAAGAAAAATAAATAGTTACAAAGAAAAAGAGAGAGCTTTAGAGAGAGAAAGGGAATTTTTTAATGAATTTAATGAGGCAAGTGTTTTTGGTTTCGACAAAAGATGTTAGGCTTTTTTGCAAAGAATAATTAGACGTCGGATTGGTGAGAGAGATTGAGCTCGGCTTGAATGTGGAGTAGGAGATTGGTGAAGCTAAGAGAAAGAAGTTTGCAAAAGATGGCAAAACCGACTAGTCTATTCGACGATAAAGAGCTTGGTGGTCATAGTTAGGGTTAGCGTTTGGGCGCCAAAAAGAGATTTTCGAAATATGACTCAATATTATCAAAATGCCAAGAATATGGGTATATGACTCCATTCCATTCTTCAAATCTCGAGAATATGACATAATAATAATAGTCTTTTGTAAAATACAACTTAATATTTTCAAATTGTATTATATTTGAACGTATAGCATTTTGGCATAATTATTTATATGAAAGGGCTATTTCAACTTAAAATTCTGACTTAAAATCAAGACATCAAAATCTATCCATTTATTTAATTTAATTCAAAGGATAGGACAATTGCTTATATGGCACAGAACTCAGAACATTAAAAGTTAGGTGGCATATTAAAACTTAAAAAATAAAGAGAGAATATGGGATATTTTTTCTTTGAGCCACCAACATCTTTTCTTATGCAATTCTTGAAAATCTTAGAAAATTTAGATGATTTTTTTTAATTGTAACCATTAAACTAGAAATAAAAATTTTATATCAACTAAAGAAAGGCTGAGTCCAACCTAATTTTCATAGTAGATTCAAGCCACTATGCTAAGGCAACCACTGTGGGTTATAGTTTGAAAGGTTTTGACATAAATAATCCTATTATATTGATTTTGATGATAATAATTAAACATGTTGGAGCTATTAATATTAAACAAACTCTTAAAGTTTTATAATATTTTAGACATGTTTAAGAATCTGGATAACCGTTAACTTTAATAGGAAAATCATCTTTTACAAAAGGTTGTTAAATACTGATTTTGGAAAATAACGGTGAACTGTTTACTGAAAACGGTGAATCGATAATTTTCAGAAAGGAATTGGATTGTAACCGTGAACCGTTTAGCAAGAACGGTTAGCCAAATTTATTTTGCAGGTTTCTGGAAATAAACAGCTAGCCAATAACTCCAAACGGTGGACCAACTATTTAAAAATCTCAGCATAACGGTCATTTGGACAAGTGAAAACAGTAAATCAATAGCAGTTAACGATGATTTGATTTTTCTCAAAAAGTCAACAACGGCTAGATTTTAGCTCCAACTATAAAATGACTCAATCAAATTCAAATAAAAATTGATCTAAGATTTATCAATGAGCTTGCTATTGAGTATACAATTCTTATTGAGGTTTAAACTTGTTTTTATTTCATTGATTCACACTTTGAGCTTTCATTTGTAATATACATTGTGTGAGAGAAAATTCATTTGTAATCTTTATTTTTGAGTGATTGTAAGTGTTAGGATACACTTGGGTTAAGAGATTAGAATAGTCTCTTGTTGTAAAGGTTTATTGACACATTGGAAGTCAATGTAAGAGTTATTGAAGTCTTGGAGGCTTGCTTAGTGAAATCCTTAAGCCCGGTGAGCTTGGAGGCGTGAACGTAGGCACGTTTGGTTGAACCACATAAAAATCACATGTTTGCTCTCTCTTACCCTGTCTCTTTGTTTTTTAATGCACATTAATTTGTTTATTTTGAATTTGATTGCTTTGTTTAAATTACATTAAGCTTTTAGTTGCTTAAATTTTTAGAATCTCAATTCCTCCCTTTGGGTTACCTAGTCAGTCTTTCAAAAGGTACAAATATGCCAAAGTGAAACTCAATTTGTATTGAACCTTGGCTAAGGCACTTGAAAGATCTTAGCCATAAGGAAATACCTTGTAAAAACAGCTAATGGAGAACCAATTATTATAAAATACTAATAACACTAATAAGTTTAGTTTAAAACTCAATCTTAAAACAAATACATATATTGTTGATTTACATTCATCAACTATTTATTTATTTTTAAATTAAAAATCAAGGAGCAAATAGACAATTATTGGCTAAAACGGCTTTGGCAAATATGCAACACAATTGAATGCTCATAGTTAACAATGTAAAATGTATGTGGATTAGATGTATGGATAAAGCATGATTTGATATTTAATGTATAGCATATATTAGAATAAATGCAAATGAAGAAATAAAGCTTAAAAATAACAAGCTTCACAATTCAATCAAGCATCCATCCTTTTAGTTAAGTAATCCAAGAGAGAATTAAAGTAAGTTAAGAGCATTCCTAAAAATAATTTTTCTCAAAAGAAAAAAAATCATTTTTAGATTCACTTCAAAAACATTTTCCCAAATACCAAATCCGAGAATCATAAACAAAACAATTTTTCACGATACCACCTAAAAACACGGTCATACAAGATCTTCAAAGAGGGTGAATGTTGTGAGAAAATAATTTTTTTTTATAAAATCGGTTTTGGAGGATAAAATTAGGATCATTCTGGTGCACAGGATTCTTAGAACCAAGGCAAGTGTAGAGCATACTCAGTATAGAAATAAAGGTGAACGTATCTTTATTAATTCAAATAACTTCTTTGATTCCTAGAAGAAAGAGAAGATTTAGAGAGACATTATAGAGATAGGAAGAACTTATTTCAACTTCTGATTCCCTGCTGAATTTTTACATAAGAGGGGAAGCCTGTATATAGAGGCCGGAAGATACGCTGATAAGGTGGGACCCTTATATTTTACAAATCTAAAAAGATAAGGTGGGACCCTTATCTTTAATAAAGCTAAAGTAATAAAAAAAACTTTAACAATTAAAGTATGACTATGCTTCCTTTAATTATTACGACAAACTTTATTTTATCAAAAGCACACTTTCAGAAAAATAAAGATAAAGTTAAAGCAACCTCAATTATTACAACATGACAAATAACTTAAAGTAAAATAGTTGCGTCAGAGAAGTCTATGTCATCTGGATCACGATCTGGATGAGAAAATCCTGGAACACATGGCCAAGGGCAGTTCTGACTTTTTGGCGATGGTGGAAGAACTAGTTGTGGGAAGTCTTCAGGTTGTGTGGAGAACGATGGGTATTGTGAAGAGGATGCTTCAGGAAAATCACGTGATGGTGTAGCAGCTTTTCTTTTTTTGTGACTTAGAGAATCAGGTTCAGTGACAGTGTACTGAGATTGTGATGGGAGATGCGATTGGAAATCTTCATATGGATCCTGGGCGTCTTGGAATTGGACGCTGGGCAGCCCTCACCTCACAATGTGTCTTTTGGGGTTGAGTGAGGCCCAGCCCAAGTTGGTATCAGAGCCATGATCAAACACTCTCAGAGATGGTATCCTTAGTCATTTCAGATAACATTATTTGAACTCCTAGAAGAAGATTTTAAAATATAGAAACAACTCCTTCGACTTCAGCTCCTTCTTCCTTTTCTTCCTCTCATATCTCTCTATCTTTTACTCTTTCTTTACCAAAAAACTGTCAGAAATATGTTGCCTCAAAAATTAAAAATCTAGTTGAATATTCTTATATCTCTGAATCTGCTCAAATCAATGAATCTCAATTTCATGTTATGAGTCGCTACAGTCTTTACAAATAAAAAACTTCTCTTACTAGAAGTATCCGAACCTTAATCAGTACCAGAGGACCTTTCCCAAAAGAGTATATCCAGTCATCACGATTGGATCAGTGTGCCCTCCAAGCCTCTCAAAGTGAACAGTATGTCACTTTAGAGATCCCTTCTGATCTCATAACCTCTTGAAAATGAGAAGGGTATACACATTTTCATCTTGGTGGTGTTAGACTAGTCCTCACTCTACATGGCAGAAAAGGCTTATCTCTTACAGTTAGAATAGCTCTTCTTGACACAAGGTTCAAACAGTATCAACATGCTGTTATTGGAACCATCCCGACAACTTCCATGCTGGTAGTGTTTTGTTGACTTTCTATCTGAATTTCAACATGTCCTTAGAAGATCCCAACTTATCAACAACTTTGAAAGTTCAAGTTCAGCTCTAAGGAGCAGAACAAACTCCAACTTCAAAAATTGCAACCCTTCACAATCAAATAATATATCGATTACAGAATCATGCACTAGATCTTCTTACAGCCCAAACCACATCAGATGCCCTGATGATCCTTACTGATACAGACACCATCCCAACCATAATCCAAATTCCCAAACAAATCAAGAAAGCAAGATTTGCTTAAACTCATGCCTCTTGAATGGCTCACGAATTATGAGCACTTCCACAAAAATTCTGAACCAGTTCAAACCACACAAGCCACTTTTGAAAAAAGAAATGATGGTCATAATCTCCAAGGCTTTCTTATACTACAATGATCACTGCAGTCCAAACTGGTCAAGAAAAGAAACTTCCCATCCATGATTTTTCTTTATAAGGGTATCCTGTATATCCTGATAAACTCAATGGTCATTTCTTATGGGATGCCCTTGTTTGGATGATATGGATGTTGACGATGAAATTGAAATTGTGAAGAGAAGAAAAAAGAAACAGAAAAAACCTTCTCATCCTAAAACACCTTGTAAATAATTTCCTCCACAACCTCCACAAGACCTAAAACCTCCATCACATCCTACTCAATCCAAAATAAGATCAAGCCTAATGTTTTCGAGCCCATCTTATGATAAATCCTTTCCTCATCTTGAAAAACAGACCTACCCACAAACCAAAGTTGTGTCCAAACCATTTGTTCAATCTCCAGTCACATCCTCTGGATAAATTGAGGAACGAAAACAATACGAAAGCTGTTTTGAATTGATAAACAAAAAATGCCAGTGCTCAAAATCAAATACTTCACCAGTTGGGGAAAAAGATTGATCGAGTTGCCAATCAAGTCTCACAGACTGAAACAAAAGTTGATTCTATCAGCAATCGTCTTGATTAGATTTATATAAATCTTCAGGACAGAATTTCTGAACTTGATATAGATCTCAGATGAATTATTAACAATCATATTTGGGGTCCAGAGTTCAACAGAAAAGAAGTGGAGATCAGAAAACTCAAAACTGAGTTAGCCAGAATTGATGCTGAAAAAGCTCGACCATCACTCTTTACCAAGACACAATCTATACCAGTTCCCCCTCCAGTATTTGACACCTACCAACCTTTCTATACACCATCCAGATCTCAACCAGTTTATAATCAGTTCTTTGGTCTTTCCCACCTTCAACCTCAACCAATTCCTCAACCAAAACCTTCTTCACCAAAGAAATCAAAATCCAAAGTGAAAATCTCATATCCAAATCCAAAGGCTACTGTTTCCTCTTCTGTTCCTCCAGAGGAATCACCAACAACAACCTCTGAACCTCCGAAAAAAGATAAACAACCAGTTGAATAATACCATTATTGTGGTATTCAAACCCAAGTTTTATCTTCAGAATCTAAACCACAAACTGATTATGAGTCAAACCCATCCTTATCCTCCTCATCATCCTCCACAGACTTAAACCTTACCTTTTCAGATTCAGAATCAGAATATGCTGACATCTCTGACATACTCACGGCAACCAAAATTGAAAAACCAACTGCCTCAACATCAACACCAATTGTTGAGAGTTATGATGATGAAAATAATGCTCAGACTGAACAAACAGAGCCTGTTCCACCAATATCTCCACCAACCTCAAATGGTTCAAAGCCATCTTCAGCTTCCTGGTTTGCATTTGATGACATTCCTCCTCTCAAATGGCCTGCCAGATATCGAGAATTTGATGCATGAGTTGATCTCCAAATGACAAAACTAAATGCTACGTCAGAATCAGTTCTCAGAGAATTCATGACCCGTTCAACGGGTTCTTTACGAGACTGGTTAGAAAGCTTGGGAGAATATAGACAACTCGAGTTCATGCAAACCACAACTCGATAAGCTCTCTCTGTTATTTATGAACAGTTTATTGGTGACAAAACTGCCACCATTGAAGCAGCAAGAAAGGAATATCACCAAATGAAATATTGTTCTCTCAAAGGACATCTTTTGGAAGTTCATTACAAAAGAATGAGTCTGTTGTTTTACAAGTTAAACGGATTCAATGAGCCAACTCTCAAACATGTCTTCATATCCTCTATTCCCTCTGAATTACAGCCTGAATTACAGAGAAATATCACAGCCTCTACTCTTGATATAGCAAATATCTCTCTTGGAAAATTTTTTCAAATGCCCATGTCAGGTTTAGACAAAATCTGTGAACAGAAAGAATTTTTTAAAGACCTCATGGAAAACAAATAGCCATTTGCCTCAACCTGTAAAAAACCCTACCTTAAAATTGACTGCAAAGATGACAAAAAGTGTGTTTGTCCAACCTAAAAAAAAAAAAACATTTCTAGAAACACTTTCACAAAAAATCAGAAAACCTTTCTCGATACTTCAGAAAGAAAGACCATTCCTAGTACTAGAAAAAGAAGTCCAACCGTTGCTTCATTTGTAAGAAACGCGGTCATTTTGCTAGAAATTATCCACAAAAGTCTGCCAAAGCTGTTAGACTTATTCAACATCTCCAGCATTCCTCAATACTTTCGAAAAACGAAGATGTTGAGTCAAACTTTTCAGAACAGTCAGAACAAAATGAATAGACTGCTTTCATTATCGTAGAGTCGTCTGACTCAGATGATATTTCAGTTATCTCACAATTCAAAAGGTCCATCAAGTTTCAAATATTCTCAGACCTTCACTAAAAATGTCAGTCCTTCCTTCTAAATTCCATAAACCTGTTTCTGTTATCGGGTTTATTGATACTGGTTCCGACATCAGTATGATTGATCCTTCTACTCTTCCTTCAGAATGTTGAGAAAATCATTCAAGACTATTTAGAGCAGTCAATGGAGAAACCTTTAAAACCACTTTGATTACCAAAAAAACTCATTGGTATTCAATTCTTTCCAAATTGTATAATTTGGAAAAAAGTGGTAGCCTCTCATCTTCAAGACAAAGACTTACTCATAGGATTTGATATCCTAAAGTTAGTCAAAAATCGTTACATCACCAACTCTGGAATTAGGTTCAAACAAATGTTCTTGCCATATACAGATATCCCACGTCTATATACATTATCTGACACACCTTCTCCATACACAGAAATTTCCCAAAAACTCTTACAGTTCTGTCCAGAAAGTCATTCACAATTCTATCATCCCTCACCTCTCTGGAAGAATGAACAGTTCTTTATCCATCTTCCTTTCAAACTCAATGAAGACATAAACTCTACAAAAGCATCTCATCCGGGTATGTCTTCAACTGACCTCTTACTTGCTAAGAAAGAATGTTCTCAGTTGCTTCAGTAACGTCTCATTGAACCCATTGATTCAGATTGGCCTTGCCAAGCTTTCTATGTTGAAAAAAGGTCTGAATTAGTTCGTGGTAAGAAAATGTTAGTTATTGATTACTAGCCACTTAATTCATTTCTTAAAGATGATAAGTTTCCCTTTCCAAAAATACAGTCACTATTTGTCCATCTCAAAAGGGCTCGTATCTTCTCTAAATTTGATTTAAAAGCTGGTTTCTGGCAACTTGGTATCTCACTAGTTGACCGTCCTAAAATAGCCTTCTGTATCCCTGATACTCATTATCAGTGGACTGTCATGCCATTAGGTCTCAAAGTAGCTCCATCTTTATTTTAAAAAGCAATGACCAATATCTTTTCTCCAATTAGCCATCATGCTTTGATTTACATCGATGATGTATTATTGTTTTCCCGAGACATTGAAAGCCACAAGCAATTACTTTATGATTTCTTTCATATCATGCAGACATATGGAATCATGCTTTCTGAAAAGAAAAGCAGCATAGGAAAGGAATCAATTGACTTCCTTGGCATGGTGATTAAAGACGACCACTATCATCCAGGACCACATATTGCGGAAGAATTATTAAAGTTCCCAAACACAAATCTCAATAAAAAGCAGATACAACAATTTCTCGGAATTGTTAATTATGTTTGTGACTTTATCCCAAAAGTAGCAGTCAACACTAGCAAGCTTTCACGCATGCTCAAAAAGCAGTGTCAACCATGGGGACCAGAACAGACAGAAGCTGTCAAACAACTAAAGGTGAGAGCCTAGTCACCTCCTCCACTCAGAATTCCCACCAATGGCCAACGCATCCTCCAGACTTATGCTAGTGATAATTACTGGAGTGCCATTCTCCTTGAACGAATTGACGGGTTAGATTACTTTTATGCCCATGCAAGCGGCCAGTTCAAAGATTCAGAAAAAAACTATCATGTGATCTACAAAGAAATCTTGGCGGTGAAATATGGAATTAAAAAATTTGAGTACCATTTGATCAGCCACAAGTTCTTCATCAACATGGACAACTCCTCTTTTTCAAAAATCTTTGACTTCAAGAACAAATTGCTTCCTGATAAGCAATTGCTCAACTTAACGAATTGGTTCGCCAAATATGATTTCACAGTCCAGCACATAAAAGGTAAACAGAACCTTATCCCTGATTTCCTTTCTCGTCCGTCTATAAATAAACCTTCACTCATTTCCTCAATCCAAACCATACCAGTCATAGTCATATATCGCTCACTTCCCTTCAAGGCTCTCACTCAAAAATCGTTTCCCATGAATATCTCTTTCCAGTCAGCCTATCAAATCTAGGATTTTGCAAAGAAATTCCTCTATAGGTATTTCTTCAAGATACGTTCATCTCTATTTCTATACTGAGTATGCTCTGCACTTGCCTTAATTCCAAGGATCCTGTGCACCAGAAGGTCCTAATTTTATCCTTCAAAGCCGATTTTATAAAAAGAAATTATTTTCTTACAATGTTCACCCTTTTTGAAGGTCTTGTATGATCGTGTTTTCGGGTGGTATCATGAAAAACTGTTTTGTTTATGATTCTCATATTTGGTATTTGATGGATATGTGTATATCGGCTGGAAACCAAAACTTGCGGGGTACTGGCCTTAAGGACAGTCTTATATTGTTGTAGATCTGGTGTAACAATGCCACGTACAGAAATAATCTCTGAGAAAATACTTTCAATATTTTTCCAAAAGCAATTTTGAGTAAAAATTTTCAATATTCTCCCAAAAACATTTTCAAGAAAGTATTTTCAGAATTCTTCCAAAAAAATTGCTAGATTCATTTATAGAAATGTCTTTTAAAATATTTTCCAAACGTATTTCCATATTCATTTCCAAAATATATTCCAAGTTATCACATTTTCTCTTATTACAATTTCTAGGTTATAACAATACTAGAAAATTAATATTAAGCTACTAGTGATCTTCATAATTCATTGTGTATTTTGTTCCCACATCAGTGTTCAAAGTAGCTGTCATTATTGTGAGCCTAAATTTGCCACTCAACAAAATAGTAGCCATAGTCAAAGTTACAAAAGTAGCTTAATACACTTTAGGAACTTAATCTCCATATCACACAATAGAATCAGGTGGATCGCAGCTCAACTTTATCTTAATTGAAAAAGAGTTCATTCTTGTGAGACATGACCTAGTGAAATTCCTACCCTAAAACAAAGCTATATTTGAACTAGAGTTTGCTTGATTTTGTTTGTTTGTTTGTTTTAATTTTTTTTTTTAAAGGTGGTGAGACTCAAGAGAGTTTGACTCTAATTCGTTTGATATATAATTAAAACGTGTTATAAGATGCAATTGTTCTGACACACCTACGAAGTGTGCTATACTAATTTGTTATATTCTACCATTGAAGTTGTTGTTCTTGGAGTCACAAATTAGGTGTCATAGCAACCCATAACAAATAGAAATTCCGATAAGTTCAAAAATTTTGATGTATGTTTGAATGTTATATTATTAGATTGAAAATTAACGCTCAATTGGAGGATTATTTAGATTAGAACTCTATTTACATTTGCATTGTTTAGTAAGTGCTTGACAAACTGTCTTTTACGAAGATAGAACAAGCAAGATATATATTAGGTCATTTTTTTGTGGAAAAAATAATTCTTTTAATTTTTATTGAGAGTTTCAAGAACTGTAGAAGAAAAGTTGTTGATATAGAATCTTATTGAAGCAGTATAGCAAGAGTTAAGTATTCTCTGTCTGCTTTTATTTTTTTCTCAAGTTTTAATATGTCATCTCAAGTTTGAGTTTTTCCAGTCTTTTTCAATAATGCTTTAATGTCATATAAGTGATTGTCCTAACCCTTGAAGTGAATTAAATAGATGTACTAGAATTAAGTCAAAATCTTAGGTTGAAATAGCCATTCCCTATATATTATTATTATTATTTTAACTATAGTACAAATGGATGACCAAAGTGATTGGATGTGATATCCATTTTCACATTTGCTAAAATTCGAAACTTCTTGACCTTGAGACATTCCTAAATATCTAGAAGTTGATAAACCTATATTATAATTTGAAACAAACATTCCAACACTAATCAAAACAATAAATTGTACAAAAATATGTTGTTTGCACATTTTATTTTGATTACAAGTAAAGTAGATACATTTATGGGATTACTATTGATTCTAATTCTGTTTCTTACGGTCTATATAAACAACTTATTTTAATTTATAATCCTCATTTCTATTCTTGCTCATTTTGATTTCAAAATTAGTAAAAACTGGTCAAAATTTATGTAAAGTGGAAATCATTTTTTCGTATGAAAATAAAAAAAGTTCGACTATTAGCACTCTTTAATTGATCTTATAAAACCCTTATTATATTGTAATTACATTTAAGGACAAATACAAAAAGAATTAGCTACTTATATTTTTTTCTCTTCCTTTTTTTTTCTCCTTTTTAGTCCACCTATACAATTGGTTTGCACAATCTTAAAACAACAATCCTTTTTTTCTTTTTTTATGTGAATTATTTTTATTTTTGGGAAGCTAAAGTTTTTTAGTTTTGTAGAGACAGAAAGTTTAAGAAGATAAGAGATATCAAAACTGCAGATTTTTTTTTTTTTTTGCGTAAAAGAGATTATTAAAAAAAAAAGGTAAAATGAGTATTTTATATCAAACAAAGCAAGGAAGCTACAACGTACTTGCAATATCTGCAGAAGCTTCTTCTAGCCACTCCAGGGGTTCAAGAAGGTAAATTACAAGCTTGGCTTACTCTAGGCATACGCTTAGTAATAACTTCATTTTTGTCAGTTGTGAAGTCGCTAAATTCACCTACAATCCAGCATCTTTAGCCATTTTGACTCTTCGTAAAATCGCTTCTAATTCTACAAATTCCACATTACTAGTACAAAATTTCCTTCAAACTAATGCCGCCATAAATTTAAACTCTTCTTGACCAGTGACTACAACTCCAATTTCCGTTAAACCTTCTGTACCATTTTCAGTAGCATCTATACTTAGCTTGTACCAATTTTCTTTTGGGGGAAACCATTGCATTTCATTGTAAAAGAATTATAAGTGTGAGAAAATGATTGCAAATTGAAAGATTTTTAAGTGGAAAAGAGGGGTTCTTTAAAAAAAGGGTATTTTTGACAATAATTGAAGTATAATTGAAATAGGGGTTTTAATGGGACTTTAAAAGGGTGCTAATGGTCCAACTCAAATAAAAAAACTTAAAATAAAAGGATGTTGATTTCTTAACGTGCACTTGATGGACACGTGTGTTGGATTAATATGTGCAAGTTAATGATTAGCCATTGATAAAAGGATGTTGTGACTAACAAAAGAATGGTGATTCTCTAAGGTTAGTTTGGATATTTTGTAGAGAATTGCACTAGATATGCCTTAATCATACCAAAATTTCCAGATATATACCTTGAATTAGTTGACTATTTAATTTTACATAAATATACATAAAAACATTGAAAATATACTAAAAAAATTTATTTATTAGAATTTTGAATTATTAAACTTTGTACTCAACTTTATAGCCGATTTTCTCAACTTGATAATCGACTTTCTCTATTTCGTACTTAATTTACTCTACATCATACTCTACTAACTTGAGTACTTGATTTTCTCATCTTCATACTCTACTTCTTTTTGAACTATTTTTTTTGTTATAAGAATAAAAATAAAATAAAAAATCTTAAATAACTACATTTGATGTAGAAATTTGTGTTTTTGAGTTCTTTAATGAGTTTAGGCTTACTAGACCTTGTATTAAAAGTTTGAATGAAATGGTGAGAGACATGTAATAGATGGATTGCTGTTGATGGAGAAGTGTTTTCTATTCGGATACTTTTAATCAGAATAATTATATGCATCTCAAAATTTTATCAAATAATATAGAATGTGATTTGTCGTTAATTAAGTGATTGATAATTCTTTATAAATTCAAGTGAATTAATTGTATTATTTCACTTTCTAATTGATGAATACTACATCATTAAAAATGTACTTTTGGGATAAAAATTTTGAAATATAAAGTACTACTCTTTTGAACAAGGAGACATATTAATTTATGTAAATTGGACTATATTATTTAGTGGTGGATGTAGAGATTAACAATTTAGATTTTATACTTTTCAAAATATGATCAATTGACACTGTTTTTTACGCACAAATAACTGTTTTAAGTTTATGGGCTGCATTACATTGTTATTAAAGAATCTAGTGAATCATGTATGAGTTGCAAATATTTTCTTTTTTTTCATGAGTTTCTTGAAAAAAAAATTTTGCTTTGATATTTAAAGAGAGAATATAAGAAAAGAGTTAAAGGATAAGGGAAAGATAATTCATTTTAACTTTTATTTACAAGACTTAATTTGAAAAAGGCAATTAAATAGAAGATTTCTTTTGAAAAGAATGCAATAACTTACCCCACCACCGTTGAGTGAAGGTTGTAAAAGGTGTAGTCCATGTTCCTCATAAAGAAAATGGAAGCCAGAGACTTCTAGATTTATTAGAAACAGAAGGCAAGATGTCTCAATTGACTATTCTGAGTACCAGGCCTATTATATCACCGGTTCGGATACATGGATCTCCTCTGCCGACATAGTCACTTAGAAGTGCAAATGTCTGAGGAAAGAGATTAAGATAGACAATTAATAACCCTCTTATGCATCACATAAGCTTAAACCAAAAAGAGAGAAACGGAGGTCACTATGTGCTTATATTAGAATTCTTCTTTCAAAATTTTTAATCATTTTGGCATTGAAAATAAGATTTTGCAGCTCTTGTATTTAGATGTTGAAAGTCTCACGCCATGACTTTTCATCATTATAATCAATTTTGATTTTTAGATTTTGATTATTTTTTCTAACTGCTGCCAATATTTAATATGATGGTGGTATCACAAGTTGGCTATATCTAGTAAAAACTTCCCGTTCTATTTAATCCTAGTTCCTTTCTAGGTATAGAGAATGATATACTCCCTACAATGATTTTTTTCTTCTAGTGTATATTCTATAGTTTTAGAAATACTTCCCCCAATCAAAGTAGGTTGATTACTCAAATACATCTTTCATTGCTCTAGTAATTATATTTATCTTAAAATATCTGGGGATTGTATTTTCTTCAACTTTATTAAAATAATTTACTAATTTCTATAAGTTCTTTGTTAGCAAACATTTTACTATTACTTGAATTTGTCAATGTATATTCTATAGCATATATAATGCTATACAGGTAATATCTGCCATGTATTATATCAAAATATTTAAAATCATGACTTAAAGTTGAAGTATCGTTCGTATTTTTGTCTTTCAGACTTATTGAATATTTGGGATATATCTTTAATATTAATTTTTTATATCCCTTTTATTATTCCAAGGAATTCATATTTTTGATCCTTTATTCTGTTATCTAGTACAATTATATTAACTGAACTATCTATTCCTTCTTTAAAATGAGCTTTTTATCATTATCTAGATTCTTACAATGTGAACATATCTAATTTTAGATCAATTACTAGATGTCATTTTACTGATTTTTTTCTCCTATGTCCGATTTTAATAATAAATTATATTTATATTTCTTTGGCATGTCTAATAGTGGCATTGAAGTATGTGTATTTTTTCTCTTAGTCATGTTAACAATTTCTTGTGCTAACTTATTAACTGTTGTCATAGAGGTTTCAAATCCCCATTTATTAATTTTAAGTATTTTTTTTAGCAAAGATTAATTCTTATTAAAAGAACCTTATCTTTCAAATTCTTCATATTGATAAATATTTCTAATAGATAATTTTTTTAATTCATTCTAATTATGAACAACTTAAATTCCCATTCGAAAGGTAGCTTATGCTATCATTTTTACTAATATCTCCAATTCCAGTTATTAATTCTAATTCATTGACGCCTTCAAATATTGTAATGTTTGCTTTCTTTTCCTAGGACATTAATTTTTAAACAACATTTACACTTTTTGGGTGAGTGTAAAAACTATTTCTTATATTTATTCTTTTCCTTTGAATTTATTCTTTTTGAAAAACTATTTCTTATATTTGTTTTTCTTGTAATATCTTTTGTTAGTTTTAAAGAACTTTTTTTCCTTTTAAATTTTCTTCTATGTTTATGAATTTTTTCCATGTATATTTGTAGCAAATTTATGACCAAGTTACTCAACAATTTTTTCAATTTTATTTAATTGAATTTCTAACTTATTTAGTTTTTCCATCAATTAAATTTTTGCTCATAATTCATGATTTCTTGTTTTAAAACATCATGATCCTCAATATTGAAATCTTTTATTAATTGTTTAACTTAATCAAGTTATTTACTCATTTGATCTCTTAATCTTTTAATTAGGTTTATATTTTCATCATTAAAATTATCAATTTCTAATATTTCACTTGTACTTCCTATATAGTAGAACCTCTATAAATTAATACTGGATAATTTGATAATCTCTAGTATATAATAAATTTTTAGGGTCTCAACTTAGGCTGATGGACTAAATTTATAATTTCGATAAATTATAATGTAATATTTTTTAAAAAATCTTATATAACTATATGGTCCCATTCAAATCATAAATTAATATGAAATAAAAGAAGACTTAGTGTTTTTTTATATAAAGATTGTTTTTAGGAAAATTCTATATGTAATATTTGTTTATATAAAGTAAAACCAGTAAATTAAGACAAGATTATTAATTATTTAAAAAATTAACATTGTTTCTATAGAATTTTAATGAAAAATATTTTATTCATTTACACAAAATATTTTCTTTTATTAAGCAAAAAAATTACTCATTAATTAAACAAAAATGTTATACTAAAAAAAAGTGGAATAAGTTTTATTGAATTGGTTACCATAAATTCTTTATTTGTTCTAGGGCATTTGTCTACTTTTTTTCCCCATTGTCTATAATGATATCTATTTATTACACATGTTAATTAAGTGCAATTATTTATCTTGATGTGGATCAAGTAAAAACAAAATAAAAAATATTCTTATATTACTAGACACATATATGATATATCAATAAAATAATATCTAATTTTGAGTATTATGCATACCTTATATAGTTTCAAACTTTTTACTTCTATTTGGAGACCATTTAAAGTTGTTGAGGAAGTGCAGAAAGATACAAAATAACCTCATCTTACAATAACTATGAAAGATATTAAAATAATATTTTTTCCAAAATCCGATTTTGAGCATAAATTTCATCCTTATTAAAAACATCACATGTATTACATAAATGCAAGACTAACGTTATTAAATTTAAATATAGAAAACCAAAAAATTTATAAGATAATAAATATTATAACGAGTTTTAATTTTACAATTGCGAATTTTTTTTTACAGTAACTATTAATTTACTTATTTTATCTTTTATTCATAAGTTTTAGGCATAATCTACAAACTTTTATGTTTTATTTTGGATTTAATGTTAATTTACTTGTTTTATGTTATATTTATAAGTTTTTATTTTATTTCCTAGTAGTACATTAATTTACCAGTTTTATAGTAATTTACTTATTTTATCTTCCTTTTACAAGTCTTATGTTTCATTTCCAAAATTTATGTTTTACTTTACAGTTATTGTTGATTTTCTAGTTATATATTACATTTGTAAGTTCTTGTTTTGTTTACCAATAATAAATTAACTTACTAGTTTATATTAATTTACTTGTTTTACATTCCATTTATAAGTCTTATGTTCTATTTCTAAAATTTATGTTTTATTTTGCACTTAATGTTGATTTACTTGTTTTATGTAATATTTATAAATTTTTATTTTATTTACCAGTAATACATCAGTTTACTAGTTTTATAATAATTTACTTATTTTACCTTCCTTTTACAAGTCTTATGTTTCATTTCCAAAATTTATGTTTTATTTTATAGTAAGTGTTGATTGACTAGTGTTAAAAATTGTATGTTTATTAAGGGGTAAAAATGTTATTTTGTGCTATTAATGTAATTTATATTTGTAATTGTGCAACATATTGTGAATATCTAATTATTTTTCTAAATATTTGATTTTGTGTATTTTTGTGTATTTATTAGGTAAAAATAATAATTTCATGCAATTTCAGGCACCAAAAAAATGTACAGATGTCAAATTTGGATTCCGGAAGCCCGAGAAATTATGTTATTGTCGAGGAGAATCTGAGATTTTTGTTGTAAATTTTTAAGTTTTTACCATGGTAAATGTGGTAATTGTGAAATTATAAGTTTTTATCATGTTAGTTATGGTAACTGTTAGTGGAATGTATTGGATATGATTGAGTAGATTAAGTTAGATTTATGTTTTATTAGTGGGACAAATATAAGGCTAAGATGTAATTAGATTTATTTATTTGTGTGGTGTGGATTTACCATGTATTAGTATGAATAGAAGGGGGGGGAGGGGGGAACACATGTAAGGTACAATTTTCTCACTTAAATATAATAGAATTTATTTTAAGCTAATAAGCTCTCTTAAGTATTTGAATAATAATAGTATAAAATATTTAATTCTAGGTAATGATGACATAAGCAATGATATAAGAAATAATGACTTAAGTGATGATGTAAGAGAAGGTTGTAGAGATCATTAAGAATTCTTGAATTTAGTAAGATATTTATGAAAGATAATCTCATCTTTACTTAGATATTTAATAAGGTGACATAATCAATGACATAAATAATGATGACATAAGCAATGATATAAGTGATGATGTAAAAGAAAGTTGTAGAGAAAGATAAGGATTCTAGAATTTAGTATGGCATTTATGAAGGTTAATCTCAACCATTGATCAAGAGTATTGGTGGCAAAATCCTAGCCATCCATTAGCCTTAAGAAATCCTATAAATACCCCCCACCACCTCTCATTTTGAATGCAACCTAGAAATTTCATACTCTTCTATTCTAAAGTCATGACAAAAAGAGTAAAAAAATCCTCAATTTAGAAAGGTCTAGGAAGTCAAGGTCAAGAGGTAAGTAACACTTCAACTGCAATGTAGGGATAAAAAATTTTTTATACGTAACTTCAGTTTTTAACCATTCATTTATGTTGTGATTGCTATTATGATAATGTGAATTCTTATATGGTCGGCTCTGCAGCCTAATCTATGATGCTTAGTTACGTTATGGTCATCTTTGCCGCCTAATCTGTGATGCTTAATTATGTTATGATCGGCTCTGCCGCCTGATCTATGATGTTTAGTTATGTTATGGTTGGCCTTACCGCCTAATCTGTGATTCTTATACTTAATTATACTATGGTCGGCTATGCCGCTTTTAAATAGTGTTGCCTATTGATTCTATTACGCATCTAGGAGTTTTAAATATTATGACATAAGCTGCATTGGATACATGCATATCATGGATTACATTATGAAGAAGATGTTTCAGAAAATGAATTTATGAAAATAAGTGTGATTGTACTACCAGGTGGCAAAGTTTCTAAGGAGTGCAAACCCTCAAAGTTAAGTAAAAAGAAATTCTTTGGGGATGGCGATACGTAACACCTAAAGTTAAGTAAAAAGAAATCTTTTGGGGACGGCGATACGTAACGCTCAAAAGATCAACTAATAAAGCCCAAGCGCATATTGTTTAAAGAGTAAAAGTGCTAGCCTTGTAGTGCAACATACCTAAGGCCCGAATGAAGTTGTTTTGTATTTTTCTAAGTTTCTTTTAAAAGCTTAATATGGTCATCCATATGCATAATAATTCACACATGCATCAAAGTGTTATCTTACTGGGCATTAGCTTATATAGTCCTTACATTGCAGGCAACGATGAGTAGAGAAAGCTGGTGCCAAGTCCCAACCAAGATGAAGTGCATATGGGCATAATAGACTTGGGATTTTATGATCGGTTTTATGTAATAATAAAGGTTTTCTATTAATAAGTTTCTGTATGACTTTTTTTTTTGTAAGAAAGTTTTGTTTGTCGTAAAATTTTTAATTCGTATTTATAAAAGCATAGTATTTTAAACATCTTTAAAGTGAATGTTTGTGAATGTTTAAGTGGAGTGTTATAAATTAGTATCAGAGCCGAAGGTTTAAAGCGATTCTGTAGACCGTCCATATGCACAAGTCAAGGGGAAGGACAAGGCTTGGCTTTTTAGTAAAAACTTGAGATTAAGTTAGTTAGAAATCTTAACATTTGATTTGTTTGACACATAGAAATTAGATTATAAATTCGTTGAGATGGCAAGCATTAGGGGTAATAGAAGCAGAAGGGCAGAAGGAACTTCAGGGGAGCAATCTGCAATTGATCGACTTACAAATATTGTGGCACGACTCTTGGAAGGGGAAGTTAGAATGAATGAACATGCTCGAGCAATAAGCAACGCCGGGAGCGAATTTAGAAGATTAAATCCACCCACATTCAAAGGAAGTGTAGATCTTATCGTAGAAAAGTAATGGTTGCGAACCATAGAAAGAATGATAGAAGTAGCCAAAGCGCCAGAAGAAGAAAAAGTCACTTGTGTCTCCTTTATGCTACGAGGAGCGGCGGAATACTAGTAGGACTCTATTAAACGAATCCATAATGAAGCAACAATGCAATGGTAGAATTTAAAGAACACTTCTACAACAAATACTTTTCAGAGACTATTCGCTCAGTCAGAAGAAGAGAGTTTGTTTATTTACAGTAGGAAAGGATGTCCGTGCTAGAGTACATCCAAAAATTTGATGAGCTCTTTCGATATGCCCCACATATAGTTGAAACGGAATACTTAAAAAAGGACCACTTTATGCAAGGATTGCGGAAAGATCTCACAAAAGACTTAAAGGTGGCTGGAGTCTGTGATGCTTCCTTCAACGAACTCATCAATCGAGCCTTGGTAATCGAGCAAGCAAATGAAGAAAAGAAGGAAGAAAAACGTATAAACAAAGGAAGTGTGAACTAGGGAAACTTTGTAGAAAGACAACGCTCAAGCAATAATAAAAGAAAGGGAATGCCAGTGGTCCAAGATCAGAATAAAAGTAAGCGCCCAAAGAATCATTAGAAAGAAGTCCCGCAAAAGCCAATATGCAATCAATGTGGCAGAACTCACTTTGGAGAATGTCGAATAAATACAAGAACATATTTCAAATGTGGAAAGGAAGGACACTTCATCAGGGATTACCCAGAAAATGGTACGCAACAAGAAAAGGCTAATGCTTGAATATTCACATTCACCAAGATGGATGCAGAAGAAAACCCCTCAGTAATATCAGGTGAACTATTTATCTCCAAAACTCCTGTATATGTGCTAATAGACTCAGGAGCTACACATTTATTTGACTCACCAGCATTCATTAGGAAAATAAAAAATGTCTCTGACATAATAAATAGGCCTTTTAGTGTCATGGTACCATCGGGTGAAATATTAATCTCGGGACAATTAGTTAAGGCATGTGAGGTTAGCATTAGTGGTAATACATTAAGCGTTGACTTAATAATTCTCGAGATGCATGCCTATGATGTAATTTTTGGCATAAATTGGCTATCGAAGCACTATGCCAAGATAGATTGAAAGAAAAATGAGGTAACTTTTCAACCACCACAAAAGGAATCATTTACATTTAAAGGGGAATATAAAAAAAACAGAATATCTATCGTATCTACCTTAAAAGTAGCTAGACTATTAAGTGAAGGATGCGAGGGGTACTTGGCAAGCGTGGTCATCAAAGAAGAAGAGCAAAGACAAAAGTTAGAGGATATTCCAGTGGTGAACGAATTTTATGAAGTCTTTCCTGAAGAGCTTCCAGGATTGCCACCGAATCGAGAAATTGAATTTAAAATTGATTTGTTACCAGGAATTGCTTTAATTTCAAAGACGTCCTATAGGATGGCTCAATCAAAATTAAAGGAGTTAAAGAGTCAATTGTAAGAGTTACTAGACAAAGGCTACATACGCCCAAGTCATTCACCATGGGGAGCACCAGCATTGTTTGTAAAAAAGAAAGATGGATCAATGCGAATGTGCATTGACTATCGAGAGCTAAATGAGGTGACTATCAAGAACAAATACTCACTTCCCTGCATCAATGACTTGTTTGATCAGCTACAAGGAGCATCAGTATTTTCAAAGATTGATCAACGATCAGGATATCACCAGTTGAGAATTAGGGAAGAAGATATTCTTAAAACAACATTCAGAACACGTTAAGGACACTATGAGTTTGTCGTCATACCATTTGGTCTAACTAATGCTCCAACAGCCTTTATAGACCTCATGAATAAGGTGTTTAAAGACTACCTAGACAAATTCATAGTGGTGTTCATTGACGACATTTTGATCTACTCACGAACAAAGGAGGAGCATGCTGAGCATCTGCGGATCACTCTTCAGACCTTGAAGGAGAAGCAACTTTAGACAAAACTCAAGAAATGTGAATTTTGGCTTGAGAAAGTTATATTCTTGGGACATGTCGTATCTAAAGATGGGATCTCAGTAGACCCCTCGAAGGTGGAAACTATAAGCCAATGGTCTAGATCGATTAATGCCAAAGAAGTCAGAAGCTTTTTGGGTTTGGTTGGATACTACCGAAGATTTGTGGAAGGTTTCTCGAAGATCGCGATGCCATTGACCCGGTTGACAAAAAAATATGCCAAGTTTGCATGGACGCCAGAATGCGAGAAAAGCTTTGAAGAACTGAAACGACAGCTGGTCACTGTTCCAATCTTAGCCATTCCTAACAGCTCTGACGAATTTGTCATCTATACCGATGCCTCCAAAGGTGGCATAGGATGTGTCCTCATGCAAAATGTAAAAGTCATTGCATATGCTTTCAGACAATTAAAGGAGTACGAGAAAAATTATCCAACGCATGATTTGAAGTTGGCAGCAATGGTGCACGCATTAAAAATATAGCGTCACTATTCAATGGGATTACATTGCATGATTTACACTGATCACAAGAGCCTTAAATACTTTTTTACGCAAAAAGAGTTAAACATGTGACTAAGGCATTGGCTAGAGCTTGTCAAGGACTACGATGGTGAAATAAACTATCATCTTAAAAAAACAAATATGGTAGCAGATGCACTAAATGGAAAGTAAAGCCTGTCAGCTTTAAATATTCTACCTAAGCCATTATAAGATGATATATGCAAGGCAGAGATCGAGTTAGTAGTAGGAAAATTAGGCAACATGACATTTCGTTCAACTTTAATAGAAAAGATTAAGAAGGGGCAGGAAAGCGATTCCTACTTGAAGAATTCGAAGATAGAAACCAACTCAAAGGAGACATCATTTAAGAAGTCAGAGAGAGGAATCATCTTGTTCAAGGACAGGATATGTGTACCAGAGAATAAAGATATACAGAAAGAAATTCTACTTGACGCTCACACAATCCCCTATTCGCTTCATCTTGGCGCAACAAAGGTGTACAAAGACTTAAATAATCATTATTGGTGGTCCGGAATGAAGAAAGATATAGTAGAGTTTGTGGAAAAATGTCTCACTTATTAACAAATCACAACAGAGCACCAAAGACCAGCAGGACTTTTGCAATCCAATCAAATCCCTCAATGGAAATAGGAGGAAATCACGATGGACTTCGTAGTTGGTCTTCCAAAAACAACCAAAATGCATGATACCATTTGGGTGATCGTCGATCGACTTACAAAATCTGCTCACTTCTTGCTTATTCGAATGACGTACATTATGGACCAGCTTGCAGAAATATATGTAAAGGAGATAGTAAGACTATATGGTGTGCCCATTTCTATTATTTCTGACCGAGATGTAAGGTTTACTTCGACATTCTGGGAAACGTTACATAAGGCTATGGGGACAAGATTGAAGCTTAGTACAACATTTCACCCTCAAACAGATGGCCAATCAAAAAGAACGATTTAGACGCTTGAAGATATGTTGCGAGGATGTACTATCGACTTTCAAGGATCATGGAGCAAGTATATACCATTGGTTGAATTGGCATGGCACCATATGAAGCTGTATATGGTAGAAAATGTAGATCCCTTATTCACTGGGATGAGATGGGTGAGCGAAGGCATCTTGGACCCGACTTAATTACTACCTCATATGAAGCGATTGAGAAAATACGTCAAAGAATACAGGCAGCTCAAAGTCGATAGAAAAGTTATGTGGATAAGAGGCGAAGGCCTTTGGAATTTTAAGTTGGTGACAAAGTATTTCTAAAAGTTGCCACATTAAAAGGATCGATGAGATTTGGGAACAAGGGAAAATTAAATCCAAGGTTTGTTGGGCCATTTGAAATACTCGATCGTGTCGGGAATGTTTCTCACCGACTTGCCCTTCCACCATTGTTATCAAGAATATATAATGTCTTTCATGTCTCTATGTTAAAGAAATACGTCTCAAACTCCTCCTATGTGCTAGATTATAAGCCTTTACAACTTGAAGGAGACCTAACCTACGAAGAATGTCCAATTCAAATTCTTGATAAGAAAATAAAGGATTTAAGAAACAAGAAGATTCTTTTAGTAAAAGTACTATGGTGAAATAGCTCAGTGGAGGAGGCAACATGGGAACGTGAAGAAAAGATGAAGAATAAGTATCCTAAGCTATTTACAAAGTAAATTTCGAGGATGAAATTTTTACAAGGGGGGAGAAATTGTAAGGTACAATTTTCTCACTTAAATAAATAGAATTTATTTTAAGCTAATAAGCTCCCTTAAGTATTAGAATAATAATAGTATAAAATATTTAATTCTAGGTAATAATGACATAAGAAATGACGACATAAGTGATGATGTAAGAGAAGGTTGTAGAGATCATTAAGAATTCTAGAATTTAGTAAGATATTTATGAAAGATAATCTCATCTTTACTTAGATATTTAATAAGGTGACATAATCAATAACATAAGTAATGATAACATAAGCAATGACATAAGTGATGATGTAAAAGAAAGTTGTAGAGAAAGATAAGAATTCTAGAATTTAGTAAGGTATTTATGAAGGTTAATCTCAACCATTGATCAAGAGTATTGGTAGCAAAATCCTAGCCATCCATTAGCCTTAAGAAATCCTATAAATACCCGACCACCACCTTTCATTTTGAATGCAACCTAGAAATTTCATACTCTTCTATTCTAAAGTCATAATGTTGAGTGTTAGAAAGTGTATATTTATAAAGGAGAAATTCATCATTTTACACTTTAAATCTCACTAACATCTCTAATTTTATTTATTTAAGTCATTTGTTATTTAATTATATATGTTTTGTTTTTATTAAGTATTTTGTGTATTTTAGGGGTATCATGGTCATTTCACAATGAACGAGATTTCGGATAGCAAAACGGACGTCACTTTTGAACTCGGACATCGAAAACCTTAAGAGGAGCATAAAAGGAAAAATGGCACTGTTCACACGTACGGCACTATTCACATGTACTGCATCGTTCATGGATATCGCTCACGACAATTCGACCGCATCACATTCTGTTCAAACCGTGTGCAAACCGTGTTACTGTTCAAACCGCGTGGTCAAACCCGTGGTCAAACCGTGTTACTGTTCACTGATGACGTGGCGCAATCCTGTGCATCCAAACTATTTTTAATCCGATGGCCATGATTCACTCAATGTATCTATAAAAAGGGGGCCTTCCCCCCCTAATTTGACACCCCTGAATCCATTTTTGAGCTTAGTTTTCTGTAATTCCTTCTCCATCTTGTATTTTCTACGTATTTTAATAAAATTCCCATTTTACCCCTAGTTCAATAATGAGTAGCTAATTTTCTTTCAAGCTTGGGTTGAAGGTGAAGTCTCAACATGTGTCATGGGCTTTATTTGGTAAATTTATTTTCTCTTCCCCTCTAATTTCTGTGGAGGTTTTGACTTTTCGTCGACAAATAATAATAATCTTGTCTAGTTACCGCCCTGTTTTACCCAAGACCCTAGTATAAGGTTATTATTATTTGGCACGATAAGCCCTTGACACCATATTGATTAGGCGTGGTTCATGAGGTGTGGATCCCCCTCATGATTTAATTGGTATTAATAAGGATTATTTAGCCCATGATGCATGTTGATACGGATCCAGATACCCAAGTGCTTTATCTCAATAGTTCCCAATTCAATTTAATTCCGCTATTCCAATTTAAATTCTAGCATCCTTTAAATCAATTTCCCCATAAATCCAACCACCCATTTACTTAATTAATTCTACCTATAATTAAAATCCACCTCCTCGTGGGATCGACACTCGTCACCGTTAATCTATTCTACAATAGATTCGTGCGCTTGCGAGTTCAACAAAATTTGCACAACAAGTTTTTTTGGCGCCGTTCTTGCGGGAGGTAAGTATTTTGATCTGTAGAATTAATTAATTTTATTTTTATTATTATTATTATTGTTATTGTTATTATTATTATTATTTTAGTTGTTTCCTTGTATTTTTTTTAATCAATTAAAAAAAAAAAAGCGAATTTATATTTTAGGTAAGAATTTCTTTTTCTCTTCTTTAAATTTCTGCAATTTAATTTTCAAGTTATTTTTCTTTGTAATTTTTCATTTATCTTGTTAATTTATTTTTATTTTATTTATTTTATTTCACGTATTTTTTTTATGTGCTTTCATAAAAAGGTTGTAACAGCGCAATAAGGTTAGTATTGTAATTTCTCATTTTTCTTTATTTTTATTTGTTTTGTTCTCAATTTATTTTCTTTATTTGCATGCATGGTCGTAGGTCATTATCACCTAATCTTGAACCTATAGACCTAGAATTAGAAAGAACACTTCGCACACACAAACATATTGCACGTAAAGATAAAACTGAAATGGATTTGCAACAACCAGAACCACAAGAAAGGCCATTTAAGGACTACTTTAGTCCCTTAGCTAATTTGAGCACATCATGCATTAGATACCCAAATGTAGCTGCTAGGAGTTTTGAGCTAAAACCTAGTGTGCTAAATTGTCTCCCAACATTCTATGGCCTAGAAAATGAGGACCCATATAATCATCTGAATGATTTTCATACAATTTGTCAAACTTTTAAATATGAGAATTTTTCAGAAGATGATGTTAAACTTAGACTATTCCCATTTTCTTTAAAGGATAGAGCTCGTTCATGGTTCAATACATTGCCTGCTAATAGCATTACAACATGGGAACAAATGGTAACGAAATTTTTAAATAAATATTTCCCAGTACATAAAACCAATGCTATTCGCAGGGAAATTTCAGAGTTCACACAGAGAGAAGACGAGCAGTTTTTCGAAGCATGGGAGCGATTCAATGGGCTACTTTTGAAGTGTCCACATCATGGGTACGAGAAATGGCACCAATGCCAATACTTCTTGGAAGGATTATTGCCAAATGTGCAAGAATGGCTAATGGCGACAAGTGGAGGAGAGCTAATGTCAAAAAGTGCATCAGAGATTTGGGATTTCTTCCAAATGACAAGCGAGATAATTCCCAACAATGAGTCGATCACTCAGGAATACTAGAAGAATTAAAGGAGTAAATGAGGTTCACATTGGCGAGTCAAGTTCGGGAATTAAAGAAGTCAAAGAGATAATTGAAGGTCTTTCTCGACAAATAGCATCGTTGACGACTGCCAAATCAACAGAGCCACATGACCATGAGTCGTATTCAGATCAAGCCAATGCCATCGGTGTCATGAGGAAGCCATCAAATTACAACCCATACTCCAACACATATAATCCTGGATGGAGAGATCACCCCAATTTTTCATGGTCTCAAGGGTTCCAACAGAATGGACCAGCAGCTCCAGCTCCACCAATGCAACCAATTCCTCAAGCCTCTCAGCCACCATTTAGACCATACAATCAGAACCAAAACTACTCTCAACCCGCATAATGGGAGGATGCCTTCCAGAATGTCAAGAATGTTACTAACTCCATGATCGAGCAACAGAACCGCACCATTGATGGACTACGAAATGAGATGAGAGCAGGCTTTAACTCACAAGCCCAATCAGTTTCAAGCCTCGAGAAGATGGTGGGACAACTTGCTTCTTCAGTTCAGACTTTGGCAATGACTGTTGAGAAAGGTAAATTCCCAAGTCAACCAGTGCCTAATCCTAAAGGAGTGCATGAAGCAAGTACCAGTTCACCACCGCAGCATGGAGAGGTCAAAGCCGTCATGACCTTACGAAAAGGAAAAGAAGTCGACAATAAAGTGGAGATGCCAGTGACAAAATCAACTCAGATTGTACCTGTAAATGCTGAGGACTCACCACCGGAAGAGAAAGAAGAAACCAACCCACGAGAATACGTTCCTAAAGCTCCATTTCCTCAGAGGTTAGCTAAAGGAAAGAAGGGAAAATCCACAGGTGAGATTCTTGAAGTCTTCAAACAGGTAAGTGTTAATATCCCTTTACTTGATGCAATAAAACAAGTTCCATCTTATGCCAAGTTTCTTAAAGATCTTTGCACTAAAAAGAGAAACATTCATGTTCAGAAAAAGGCATTTTTAACACAAAATGTTAGTTCTATACTCCAACACAAAATTCCTCTAAAATGTAAAGATCCAGGCTCCCCCACTATTTCATGTAGTATAGGGAACCACACAATTGAGAATGCTTTGTTGGATTTAGGAGCTAGTGTTAATCTCTTACCTTACTCAGTATTTGTGAAACTTGGACTTGGAGAATTACACCCAACTCCAGTGGTGTTACAGCTTGCAGATCGGTCCACGAAAATCCCTCGTGGTATTGTGGAGGACGTGCTTATCCAGGTAGACAAGTTTTATTTTCCTGTTGATTTCATTGTAATTGACACTCAACCAATACAGGATTCAAGGAAGCACATCCCCATTATCCTAGGCCGACCATTCTTGGCAACTGCCGATGCTCACATTCAATGCAGGACTGGAAACATGCAGTTGTCTTTCGGCAATATGACCATGGAGCTCAACATCTTTAACATTGCGAAACAACCTTACAATGCAGATGATGGAATTGTGGATGTGGATTTAATTGAAGCATTAGTTGATGATACTTTTATTTCAAACCTTAGTGATGATCCTTTACAAACATGTTTAACTCACTTTGGTTTGGATTTTGATGTTGACAGATCAGTCGATGAGGTCAACGCCCTACTTGACTCAACACCATCCATGGATACTAATAAATGGAAGTCAAGAGTTTAACAACTAGCACCATCAGAGAAGAAAATCATCCCATCATCAGAGTCACCACCGAAACTCGAGCTCAAACCATTACCCAACACTTTGGAATATGCGTTCTTGGGAGAAGAAAGCACTCTACCAAGAATCATCTCATCATCCCTAAATGACGAACAAAAAGGTAAGTTGTTGGATGTTTTAAAAGAGCACAAAGGAGCATTAGGATGGACCATAGCAGAGACATAAAGGTATAAACCCAGATTGCATGCATTACATTCACCTTGATGAAAATGCTAAATCTACTAGGGAAATGCAACGTCGGTTAAATCCTAATATGAAAGAAGTTGTTAGAACAGAAGTCCTTAAACTGTTAGACGCAGGTATCATTTACCCCATTTCTGATAGTTCATGGGTCAGTCCTGTGCAAGTTGTCCCCAAAAAGTCAGGAGTCACAGTAGTTACCAATGCTGATAATGAATTGATACCCACTAGAGTAACTACAGGATGGCGTGTATGCATTGATTATAGGAAGTTAAATTCTGTCACACGTAAAGACCATTTTCCTTTACCATTTATTGATCAAATGCTTGATAGATTAGCAGGCCATGAATTTTATTGCTTTCTAGATGGCTATTCAGGATATAATCAGATTCCCATAGCACCAAAAGATCAAGAGAAAACCACTTTCACTTGCCCTTTTGGCACTTTTGCATATAGGAGGATGCCATTTGGATTATGTAATGCACCTGCTACATTTCAACGATGCATGTTAAGCATTTTTTCTGATATGGTTGAACGATTCCTTGAAGTCTTTATGGATGACTTTTCTGTCTTTGGTGACTCATTCGATCAATGTTTACATCATCTAACACAAGTTTTGCAGAGATGTATAGAGAAGAATTTGGTTTTAAATTGGGAGAAATGCCATTTTATGGTAAAACAAGGTATAGTTCTCGGTCACATCATTTCATGCAAAGGTATTGAGGTTGACAAAGCCAAGGTGGATCTCATTTCTAATCTTCCTCCACCTAAAACAAATGAGAAAGTAAGATCTTTCCTTGGACATGCTTGGTTTTTATAGACGTTTTATTAAAGATTTTAGCAAAATTTCTAGACCCTTATGCAATTTACTTGCTAAGGATGTACATTTTGTCTTTGATGATTCATGTCGTGTAGCGTTTGAAAAGTTAAAGCAATTGTTGACGTCATCACCCATCATTCACCACCAAACCGGAGCTTACCATTTGAGCTTATGTGTGATGCATCGATTATGATTATGGTAGGAGCAGTATTAGGACAAAGAGTTGATCGAATTCCTCATGTTATTTACTATGCTAGTATGACATTAAACGATGCACAGTTGAACTATTCAACTACTTTTGAAAAGAAATGCTAGCAAAGTAGTGTTTGCATTAGAAAAATTTCGATCTTATCTCATTGGTTGTAAAATTATTGTGTTCACGAGATCATGCTTTGCTCAAAAATATCTTCTCACAAAGAAAGATGCAAAAGCTAGACTAATTCGTTGGGTGTTACTTTTGCAGGAGTTTGACTTGGAATTCAAAGATAAGAAAGGTTCTGAAAATGTTGTGGCTGACCATCTCTCTCGTCTCCACTTTGACATCAACACGTAACCCTTAACATTGAATGAGTCATTTCCGATGAACAATTAATGAGTGTGGAAGTATTACCTTGGTATCTTTGATATAGTTAATTATCTTGTTACGGGTAAACTTCCGAAACATTGGACCAAGCAAGACAGGGGGCCAAATTCTTTGCGGAAATAAAGAATTTTTTTCTGGATGACCCTATCTGTTCAAGTATTGTGCAGATCAAATTATTCGACGATGTGTCCCGAGAGAATGAAGTTCATAATATCCTTTCGTTCGCCATGAACCAGCTTGTGGAGGCCATTTCAGCGCTAAGAAAACAGCGACTAAAGTTCTACAATGTGGTTTCTATTGGCTAACTATATTTCGAAATGCTTACACCTTTTGTTCTTCATGTGATAGGTGTCAACGAATGGGGAGCATTACACGAAGGAACATGATGCCACTAAATCCAATTTTAGTGGTTGAGATTTTTGATGTATGGGGTATCGACTTCATGGGACCCCTCCCCCATCTTTTGGCCATCAATACATATTGGTTCTTTTGACTATGTTTGAAATGGGTAGAGGCAATTCCATGCGAACCAATGATCATAAAGTGGTGATAGGGTTTTGAAGAGCAACATTGTTTCACGCTTTGGATTCCTCGAACGATAATCAGTGATGGTGGTACCCACTTTTGCAACAAATCATTCAAAGCACTTTTGACAAAGTACTCCATCACTCATAAAGTGGCGACCCCGTATCATCCGCAAACCAATGGGCCAAGTTGAGATCTTCAATCGAGAAATAAAGCACATCTTAGAAAAGACCGTGAGGCCGATTTAAAAGATTGGTCATTAAGACTTGATGATGCATTATGGGCATATAGAACGGCGTTCAAAACCCCAATGGGATGTCACCCTACAGGCTAGTGTATGGAAAAGCTTGCCACCTACCTGTGGAACTCGAGCATCGTGCGTACTGGGCCATCAAGAAATTCAATTTTGACATGCAGCAAGCTGGCTCGAAAGACGACATTACAAACCGCGAACTTGAAGAAATTCGTAATGATGCATACGAAAACGCCAAGGTTTACAAGCGTGAATGAAAGTCTTTCATGATAAGCGACATGAGAAAATCTTTCACTCCAGTCGAAAGTACTTTTATTCAATTCTCGTTTGCACCTATTCCCGTGTAAACTACGTTCTCGATGGTCCGCCCTTCATTGTTCACACTTTGTTTTTCCACATGGGCAATTGAAATTAAGGACCCAAAAATGGTGTCACGTTTAAAGTTAATGGTCAAAGATTAAAGCCATATCTAGAGTACCAACCACATGGAGAGGACACCGAAATAAATTTAAGTGACCCACCGATTTGAATTAAGATTTTTCTTTTCGGTGATTTATTTATTTATTTATTTTCTTCCTCGCTAATTGAAATCATTTGTGCATAAGTGTGTTTGTTTAACCATTAAGTTTTATTTTATCACTTTTAATCATGAGACAGTTCTCTTGAACATCCTTAAGACTTCAACGTGTCCAATCTCATCTTAGAGGCCGATACGATTTTGTAAAACACATCGTATTTGGAAGCTACAACCACCGAGTTAATATCCCACGTTGAGGATTTAGAAAGCCAACTCGAGACATTGAGAGCAGTGTCTACAACATCCAGTTGGAGCTTGAGGTAAATTCCATAAGAGGACGATTGTGATTTTCTTTGTGTGTTTTTGTTTGTTACTCTGTTTGTGTGTTTTAGTTTGTGTGTTTTAGTTTGTCACCCCGGTCAAGTGGCGGATAACGGTACTCCGTGACAATCAAGTCGGTTACTCCAGTTTCCCATAATTACTGATCTTCTGAGGCGAAGGTATGGATAGAAACGAGATCTTAGCAAAGCTTCATAGTCGATTCCCTTCACTTCCTCAGAATGCCCTCCTCACAATCTATAAAGCTCGATCTGAACGCATGCGATTGCTCATGAGGAATAACATACCTGCTGATATCCGCTGGTTAATAGAGGCCAAAGTACGCTTGGCAGGTGAGTTACCTCCTAAATTTATTGCATACATGCCTGGTTGTGGTAAAGGAAATTACGCAAGAAAGCGAAGAGCTCGAAAAATTTCGGTTGCTTGTCATAAGTGTGCCAGAATGTTATGCAATAAAAAACGATGTTCTTTAGGAATGGTGTCTGATAACAGAGAAGATAAGATTCAATTCATTAGGGATGGCTTGAATAAGGAGTCATTGGATGATATTCTTTTGTCTCTTGAAACGCATCCTAGTGGATATGTGCAAGGAGCGATTCTCCAGTTATGGCCATCATTCCAGAAAGAGCATGCACGATCTGATCTCGGGAATCGACTATAAACGACCTGTTTGCAGTTTATAAGAAAACTGGATGGGAAGCCTATCCTCGACCCATAGAGGCGTTGAAGCCGTTTACGGACGTAAAACCGAGAGGAAGATGTGAGCCACGATCGCAACTACCTGTAAATATCCTTTTACTTTCTTTGTTGTTTTATTTTACTGTTGTTTTACCATTTGCATTATTGTCTTTAATAATTTTATATTTGTCATTACTTGCTTTTCCTTTTTACTGTTTCCTTTTTGACTCTCAAGCCATGTGCATTACACGATTAATTGACATAGACATGACACCTCATTCACAGCTGTGACCCATTGCCGCCAAGATCCTTAAATATGATTCTTTTCGTTTACACTCACAAATTATTTTTGAGAAGTATCATAATGGCAGCTACTCCCAATAAACAATTCAAGAACATTTGTGTGCTTTCCGGATTTAACTATGGCAAATATAAAGAGTTCTTTGAGGCAGCCATTGATCTTGGTCGATGCATAGCAGAGAGAAAATTACACTTAGTATACGGCGGAGGTGACCGGGAGTTATCAAAATTGGTCTCAGAAACTGCTTTTGTCAGAGGAAGTCAAGTGTTAGGCATCATACCACAAGCCCTAAAACCTTTGGGCTGCTTGTCTAACTCACCGACTGGAGAAGAGTTAGTTGTCTCAGGTATGCAAGAAAGAATAACCGAAATGCTTAATCATGCTGATGCTTTTATTTTCTTACCAGGAGATCTTGCAACTCTAGAGGCACTCATCACTTTAGCATCTTGGGCCCATCTGCACATTCATCAGAAACCCATCGGTTTGTTAAATGTCAATAATTTTTATGATGGCTTTATTGCATTTCTTAACCATGCAATAAAAACTACTTCATTCCTCCACGGTGAAAAAGCTTTTTATTTGTGCTCACACCGCTAATGAGCTACTTGATCTGCATTACAAGTTTATCGACCAGAGCCAGATCCCAAGACCTTGGTGTTGGAGTGTACAAATAACGATGGTAACAATAGCAGCAGTAAGAAGTACAAATTAGATTTAAATCTCCGCCTGTAAATATTTTATTTTGTGTTGCACCACCCAGGTGATGTCTTCTAAACTCTACTTCTTTCCTTTAAAACATTGAGGACAATGTTTCGTTCTGGTTGGGGGGAGGGGATAGTTGACAATTGTGGAATGTTGGTTAAGTTTTTACTAATTTTTTGTTGTAGAAACTAACTGTTGTTAACTGTTTGTGTTGAAGATGGCTGAATATGGAGTGTAGTTACTCTAGAAACGCATCTTCTCAGTAAAAAAAAAAAAAAAAAAGAAAAAAAAAATAATGAAAAAAAAAAAATTTTCTTATTTTTCGTGTGATCTTTCTAACTTTTTGACTTCTCCTTTATAAATATGCATTTTCAAATTTTGAGTCGAAGATGGCTGAATATAGAGTGTAGTGCCTCTAGAAACGCATCTTCTTAGTTAAAAAAAAAAAAAAAAATAAATCATTTTTCTATCATTTTAAGTGTAACATTTTCAATTAGTTTTTCTGCATCATTTTCACATTTTTGCATGCATAATTTCCTTTCATGTTTAGAATAGGTTGGGGGGTAGAATGTTGTTTAAAAAAAAAAAAATGGTGTGATTTTGTTTTTATTTTTGGATGACATGATGATTTTCGAATTTTAGTATTTGTATTATCTTTGGTCTTGAGTGATGTTACACTATGTTTGCTACTCTACATGTTGATGTCGGAGATAAATATGAGTTGCTTGAAAGAATTGACATGTCATAATAAATACCAAGTGAGCTTTTGAGCCTATTATTTTTCTTGGAGAGTAACCCTTTTTGCCCATTCTTCATACGGCTTAGCAGTATTATTATTTTATACATGATCTTTAGATTTCCTTGGAGTCAACCCTTTAAAAAAAAAAAAAAAAAAAAAAGTTAAAAAAAAAAAAAATGTGTTGCTACATCTAAAGGTCCATTTAACTAGTAGATATGGAGGAGTATCTAGAGCCCTAAAAGATGATGGAAAGGCCGTCTTTGACCCGTTTGAGCCTTTCTAGCCTTCCCTTATGTGAAATATCCATAGTTAGCCCTTTTGAGCCTTTTATTAAAAAAAAAAAAAAAAAAAACATTTCTTTGTCAACTTATCGTCTTTACCCACTCCAATTTGGAGTATTACCCAATATCTTACAAGTTTCATCACCTATTCATGTTTGAGAAAAATATAAATAATTGTTTTGTTTAGTAAAGTTGTGCAATACCGAAAAAAAAAAGAAAAAAAAAAGAAGAAAAAAGAAAAAGGAAAAAAAATTTCTCTAAAAAAAAAAGAAAAAAAAAAGAAAAAAAAAAGAAAAAGATATATAATACAATAATAAATAAGTAAAATGCACTTACTTTTTAGTTTCCAAAAGATATTATTTTTCTCAAACATATATTTTGTTTCCTCTATTTTCCTTTCTTTGTTAGCCATGTCCCTAGCCTACGTTACATCCTAATAAAAGTCCTTCTTGATTTTAGGGAACTATAGTCCAAGGAGAAGCTAGTTATATGGGCTAAAAGATGTAGTAATGCATAATTAAAAAAAAAAGAAAAAAAAAAGTAAATAAATTGGGTTGACTAGCATTTTGTTTGACTTGAGATCGTGTTATTTCTAAGTTGTGGGCATATTCTTTTCATCTTGGTGAGAGTGTGTGATATTATTTCTTTACTATCTTCACTCTATTTATCATTCATTAAGTGACAATTTTTATTGGGTTTAATTTCTTTGTGAGAGTGTCACTATTACCGGTGAGATTTTGGGGTTTGACATGTCATTTTGAAAGTAGTGTATTTACTTGGTTGATTCATGTGGATGGTTGATGTGGGTGTGATGTTTCTTTAGACTGGAGATAATGCTTATACTTTTATTTGATTGCTATCATTAGTCTGAATGAATAAACAAGTTTGTTAAAAAAAAAAAAAAAAAAAAAAAAATTGGGTTTAAATTTTTTTTTCGTTTTTTTTGCTGGGGACTAGCAATAAGCTGGTTGGGGTGTGTTGAGTGTTAGAAAGTGTATATTTATAAAGGAGAAATTCATCATTTTACACTTTAAATCTCACTAACATCTCTAATTTTATTTATTTAAGTCATTTGTTATTTAATTATATATGTTTTGTTTTTATTAAGTATTTTGTGTATTTTAGGGGTATCATGGTCATTTCACAATGAACGAGATTTCGGATAGCAAAACGGACGTCACTTTTGAACTCGGACAAATAAAACCTTAAGAGGAGCATAAAAGGAAAAATGGCACTTTGTTCACACGCATCGGCACTATTCACATGTACAGTCTCATTGTTCATGGATATCGCTCACGACATTTGTTCGAGACCGCGTTCTTCGTTCAAACCGTGTGCAAACCGTGTTACTGTTCAAACCGCGTGGTCAAACCCGTGGTCAAACCGTGTTCTTGTTCACCGATGACGTGGCGCAATCTGTGCATCCAAACTATTTTTAATCTGATGGCCATGATTCACTCAATGTATCTATAAAAGGGGGCTTCCCCCCCCTAATTTGACATCCCTGAATCTATTTTTGAGCTTAGTTTTCTGTAATTCCTTCTCCATCTTGTATTTTCTACGTATTTTAATAAAATTCCCATTTTACCCCTAGTTCAATAATGAGTAGCTAATTTTCTTTCAAGCTTGGGTTGAAGGTGAAGTCTCAACATGTGTCATGGGCTTTATTTGGTAAATTTATTTTCTCTTCCCCTCTAATTTCTGTGGAGGTTTTGACTTTTCGTCGACAAATAATAATAATCTTGTCTAGTTCACCGCCCGTTTTACCGGCACCCTAGTATAAGGTTATTATTATTTGGCACGATAAGCCCTTGACACCATATTGATTAGAGCGTGGTTCATGAGGTGTGGATCCCCCCCTCATGATTTAATTGGTATTAATAAGGATTATTTAGCCCATGATGCATGTTGATACGGATCCAGATACCCAAGTGCTTTATCTCAATAGTTCCCAATTCAATTTAATTCCGCTATTCCAATTTAAATTCTAGCATCCTTTAAATCAATTTCCCCATAAATCCAACCACCCATTTACTTAATTAATTCTACCTATAATTAAAATCCACCTCCTCGTGGGATCGACACTCACCGTTAATCTATTCTACAATAGATTCGTGCGCTTATGAGTTCAACAAAATTTGCACAACACATAACAACAAGAGTAAAAAAATCCTCAATTTAGAAAGGTCTAGAGAAGTCAAGGTCAAGAGGTAAGTAACACTTCAATTGCAATGTAGGGACAAAATTCTTTTTATACGTAACTTCAATTTTTAACCATTCATTTATATTGTGATTGCTATTATGATAATGTGAATTTTTATATGGTCGACTCTGCCGCCTGATCTATGATGCTTAGTTACATTATGGTCGGCTCTACCGCCTAATTTATGATGCTTAATTATATTATGGCCGGCTCTGCCGCCTGATCTATGATGTTTAGTTATGTTATAGTCGGCTTTGCCGCCTAATCTATTATGTTTAATTATGTTATGCTCGGCTCTACCGCCTGATCTATGATACTTAGTTACGTTATGGTCGGCTTTGCCGCCTGATCTATGATGTTTAGTTATGTTATAGTCGGTCTTGCCACCTAATCTGTGATTCTTATACTTAATTACGCTATGGTCGGCTATGCCGCCTTTAAATAGTGTTGTTTGTTGATTCTATTACGCATCTAGGAGTTTCAAATGTTATGATATAAGTTGCATTGGATACATGCATATCGTGGATTACATTATGAAGATGATATTTCAGAAAATAAATTTATGAAAATAAGTGTGATTGTACTAAGTAAAAAGAAATTCTTTGGGGACGGCGATACGTAACGCCCAAAAGATCAACTAATAAAGCCTAAGGGCATATTGTTTAAAGAGTAAAAGTGTCAGCCTTATAGTGCAACATACCTAGGGTTTAAAGTGAATGTTTAAGTAGAGTATTACAACACACCTCTTCACACCTTCTCTTCTCTTCTTTCCCCCCAAATTCTTCTTTGTAATATATTTTCAATAAGTAAAATTAGTTTTATTTCAATTTTCAAATTCCATTTTTTTAATTATGTGTTTTTTAATTTTAATAATTTCCTTTATTTCAAAAATGTTTAGCTAAATATTCATAGTTAAGGGAAAGTGAAACTCTTAGTAAAAAAATATGATTCAATCAAATTTTTATTTTTAATTGTACAAATTAAATTATTTTCTATTTAATTTTATCCATATTTTATATTTTGAAATTTTGATTTATTGTAGAAAAAATGAGAGTTTTGCACAATGAATTTTTAATATCTTAGTATAAAATATGGAAAAATAGTATTTTGACTTATTGTAGACAAGTTGAGTTTTGGCACATTAAGTTCTTAATCCATAATAAAATTAATGGAAAAATTATTTTAATTTATACAAAATCTTTTGGGAAATAAAATAAAAAAGAATTTGTTAAATTGTATTTATTACTAGGAGTGGATTCATAACCCTAACTAATTCAATTTCATAATTTTTCTTAAATTAAATTGCATATTTTTAAATTTTATTTTTACTTTTTTGATAAACTTAAATAAACAAATTAAATCCTTTATTTGTGGATCGACCTCGGACTCACCAAGTTATAGTATAATAAGACACACTTATACTTGGGAGTTAGAAATCACTTTTAAGTCGTGTCAAATTTTTGGCGCCGTTGCCGGGGAGAGGTATTTATTTTGTTTTATTTTTCCTTTTTTTTATTTTTTGTGTCAATTTTTTATTGCCCCCTTTTTTCTTTTCTTAAATTCTCTTCTATCCCCACATCTTTCATAATTTAAGTTTTACCCCAAAAATTCTCGTTTCTGGCTCGTTCTTCTGATAATTACAGTTTGACCACAAAATCACAAAACAAATTTTGAATAGGCCCTTTGCTAAAATTTCCCATAAATCTCAAATTTTGACCTATAACTTAAATTCTTTGGACCATAACTGGATTTCTTTGGATCTAATTTGGATTCAATAGAAAGAATTTTGACTTTAAAAATTATAAGGCCCATTAATTTTGAATTAATCACTTAATTGGTTGGTAATTTTTAAAATTTAAAAAAAAGAAAAAGAATCTACACTTAGAGATAATAATTTCTTTTCTTTCTTTTTTTATTTATACAATTTAATTTTTGCATTTTTTTTATTTTTCTTTTTGGCTTTTGGTTTATTGCCTATTTAGTTATTTTAATTTTAGTTAATTAATTTTTAGTTTTTTATTTTATTTTTGTACATTTATCTTGTTTATTTAATTTTCATTTTGTCTTTAATTTGTGTAATTTTTCATTTTTTTTGTTATTTATTTGTTCGTGTATCATCTTTACAACATAATTTTACACTCACACGTCATCATTGCATGAGACGTTGGTCTCGAACTTCAAGTGGTAGGTTAATTCGTAGATTTCAATCACTACCACCAATTATGGATGAGATCCAAGACGAAAACATTTTGGGCCAACTTAATCCTTCAATTGATCAGGGAGACAACCAATCTCAACATGATCAAAATCAACCAAGAACTTTGAGAGATTACATGAATCCAACGAGAACCGGAGCACCGTCATGTATAGCATTTCCTCAAGAAGCGTCTCGATTCAACTTCAAACTAGGTATTATCCAACTTTTACCAACATTTTATAATTTAGAATCTGAGAATTCATATTTGCATCTAAGAGATTTTGAGAAAGTTTGTAATACATACACAGACCAAAATTATAGCATGAACATAATTAGATTAAAACTTCTTTCTTTTTCATTAAAAGATAAAGCTAAAAACTTGGCTACAAAACATTAGATCTGGATCAATAAGAACTTAGAATAACATGTAAGAACGGTTTTTGAAAAAATTCTTTTCACCTCATAGAACCAATTCTTTTAAAAGACAAATCACTTCTTTCACTCAAAAAAATGAAAAAAACATTATACTAATGTTGGGATAGGTTTAAAGAATTGCTTAACATATGTCCACACTATGGTTTTGAAACTTGGCGATTGGTCACTTATTTCTACCAGAGCTTAACACCACAAAGCAAACAAGTTGTAGAAATGATCTGTAATGGTGAATTTAGAGATAAAAGTCCTAAAAATGCACTAGATTACCTTGACCAATTAGCTGAAAATGCACAACATTGGGATACTGTTGAAACTTTTGAATTGACTAATAAACCACAACCATCTCCATCTAGTGGAGGAATCTATAACCTTATGGAAGATCATGATTTACAAGAAAAATTTGTATCCCTAGTTATAGGAAGGTTAAAGCTTTGGAAAATAAAAAAGTGGTCAATAAAATCTATTCAAGAAATTGCATTTGATGTTTGTAGTTCTAATGATCATTTCACTCAAAATTATCCCACTCTGCCTGCACTCAAAGAACGTTTGCATGATCAAACTAATGCCATCAACACTTTTAACAAGCCAAACCCATATTCACAGACTTATAATTCTGGTTGGAGAAATCATCCAAATTTTAGTAGAAGGAATAATAATAATGCACAATCTTCACAAGCACCACCTCTACAAAATTTTCAAAATACTCAGCCTTATGCACCATATGTTCCACTACCATGGAAAAATTTAGAAGATACAATGCATTAATTCATTAGGAAGCAGGATGCTATTAATAATCAAAATGCACGAACCTTTTTTTTATTTGAAAGATACTCTTGCTAAAATTGCTTCTGCATTCACAATTCAAGAAAAAGGAAAATTACCAGCTCAGCCACAACCAAATCCTAAGATTCAACAAAATTCACCCATGGACTAAGTAAAGTCAGTTATAACTCTTCGTAGTGGTAAGGTTATTGATCGGCCTATTCCTTAACCTTGTGAAAATAAAGACAATGAAAATTCAAAGGGTAAGGAAGAACTAAATAAACTTACACCTAATGAAGAAATAACTATTGTTCCATCTGAACCACCATTTCCGCATGCTTTGAATAAACCAAAGAAATCAAACCACTCTTCTTAAATTTATGAAATCTTTAAGCAAGTGAAAGTTAACATTGCTTTGTTAGATGCAATCAAGCAGGTACCTTCATATGCCAAATTTTAAAAGGATTTATGCACTGTTAAGAGGAAATTGAAGGTAAAAAAGAGTGCTTCATGGGTTAACAGGTAAGCTGCATTCTGTCTACTAATAATAAGTTGAAATATAAAGATCTTGGTTGTCCTACTATTTCTTGTATTATTGGAGATCACAGAATTAAGCATGCTTTGTTAAACCTCGGTGCTAGTGTTAATTTGCTTCTATATTCAGTTTATCTTCAACTTAATATTGGTGAGTTAAAATCAACTTCAACTACACTTTTGCTGCCGATAGATCAGTTAAAGTACCAAAAGGAATAGTGGAAGATGTTTTCGTATAAGTTGATAAATTCGTATACCCTATGGATTTTATTATCTTAGAAACTGAACCTGATGTAAATAATTGTAAACCAATTCATGTAATTTTAGGTCGACCATTTTTAGCAATTTCTAATGCTTTGATTAATTGTAGGAATGGTTTAATGAATTTTTCATTTGGAAATATGACTCTAGAATTGAATATTTTCAACGTGTAGGCAACCTAATGAAGAAAATGAGAATGAAGATGAAATTGATGAACAAAAGAAATTGCTTGAATCTTGTATAGAGGAAAATATTCAAAAAGGAATTTTTCTGAACTTATTGATATTTGTTTGGTTAATTCAATTGAATCAAATAAACAACTTGAACATGATACTTTTAATATAAATTTGTTGTTTGATTCTTGTCAAACTTTGCAAAATGATGATGGGAAACCAAAATTGGACGAGCATGGAATCATTAAAAAGACTGAATAACAAGAAGCACCTAAATTGGAATTGAAAGCTTTGCTAGAGGGATTGAAGTATGCTCATCTTGGAGAAGAACAAACTTATCCTGTTGTGATTTCTTCGACCGTATCAAGCGACCAAGAAGGTAAGTTACTATCTATTCTTAAAAAGCATAAAAACACAATTAGATGGACTTTAAATGACATTAAAGGTATTAATCCTTTAATTTGCACACATAGAATCAATTTGGAAGAAATGCTAAAACATTTCAACAACCTCAAAGAAGATTAAGCTCACATATGAAAGAAGTAGTAAAAATGAAAGTTCTTAAGTTACTTGATGCAGGAATTATCTACCCTATCTCTGATAGTAAGTGGGTAAGTCTTACACAAGTAGTGCCTAAAAAATATGGAATCATGGTTGTTAGAAATGAAAAAGGTGAATTAATTCTAACACAAATTACATCTAGTTGGCGCATGTGTATTGATTATAGAAAGTTAAATGAAGCCACTAGAAAAGACCATTTTTCATTACCATTTCTTGACCAAATCTTAGAAAGAGTAGCTGGACATCCTTACTGCTACTTTTTAGATGGATATTCAGGTTATTATTAAATTTCTATAGCACTTGAAGACCAAGAAAAAACCACATTTACATGTCTCTTTGGAACATTTGCATTTAAAAGAATGTCGTTTGGACTTTGTAATGCTCCTACAACATTTCAAAGATGCATGCTAAGTATTTTCACTAATATGGTTTAACATTGTTTAGAGGTCTTTATGGATGATTTCACTGTGTTTGGAAATTCTTCTGATGATTGCTTTGATAATTTGGAAAAAGTTTTAAAAAGAGATGCTGAAAAAGAACTCGTTTTAAATTAGGAAAACTATCATTATATAGTTACTTCTGAAATTGTTTTGGGTCATGTTGTATCTATTAAAGGAATTGAAGTTGACAAAGTAAAAATTAAAGTCATATCTAAATTGCCACAACCAAAAAAAGTTAGAGATGTGCGATCCTTTTTAGGACATGCAGGATTTTATAAGAGGTTTATAAAAAACTTTAGTGCCATATCTAAGCCACTTTTGAACCTCTTATTAAAAGATGGACCATTTGAATGGACTGATGATTGTAAAAAATCTTTTGAGAAAATAATTTATCTTTTAAAATCTGCACCTATTAAGTAATCTCCTGATTGGTTTTTGCCTTTTGAATTAATGTGTGATGCAAATGACTTTGTTGTTGGTGTTGTTTTAGGCCAAAGAAATGATGATAAGCAGTTTTTGATTTATTATGCAAGCAAGACTTTGGATAGTACTCAAATAAATTATTCGACAACTGAAAAAGACTTACTTGTTGTAGTGTTTGCATTAAACAAATGTCGTTGCTGATCATTTATCAAGATTCACATCTGAAATTTGCACTGATATAACACCCATCAATGATTCCTTTCTTGATGAATTTTTATTATCTGTTACTTGAATATTATGGTATACTAACATTATTAATTTCCTTGTTATACGTAAAATGCCTTTGCAATGGAATACTCAGGAGAAGAAGAAATTTTTGGTTGAAGGAAATAAATTTTATTAGAATGATCTTTACTTGTTCAAATATTACCCTAATCAAATTTTTTGATAAAGTATTCCTGATAATGAGGTAAGTAATGTCATTAATTTTTTGTCATTCTGAAGCATGTGGTGGATACTTTTCTTCAAAAAAAAACTACGGCTACAATTTTGCAATGTGGATTTTATTGGCCTACCATATTCAAAAACATATATGAATTTTGCAAAACTTGTGAAAAATATCAAAAATTAGGATCAATTACTAAAAGAAACATGATGCCCTTAAATCCTATACTAGAAATTAAAATATTTGACTATTGGGGAATTGATTTCATGAGTCCATTTCCACCATCTTTTGAATTTGTGTACATATTAGTTGCAGTTGATTATTTCTCAAAATGGATTGAAGTAATGTCTTGTCGAAATAGTGATAGTAAAACTATCATTAAATTTTTAAGAGAAAATATTCTAAGTCGATTTGGAATTCCTAGAGCCATTATTAGTAATGGAGCTAAGCATTTTTGTAATAAGTCATTTCAGTCTTCAATGAAAAAATATGAAATTACATATAAAATTACTACCCCTTATCATCCTCAAACAAATGATCAAGTTGAATTAGTAAATATGGAGATAAACTAAATTTTAGAAAAAAAAAAAAGTTAACCCAAACCGAAAAGATTGGTCTCTTCGTCTGACTGATGCACTTTGAGCCTACCATACTGTATTTAAAATGTCTTTAGGAATGTCACCATATCGACTAGTTTATGGTAAACCTTGTCACTTACCTATTGAACTTGAGCACAAATCATTTTGGGCTATTAAAGCTTTTAATTCAAATTTGGATGATGCTGGTAATGCGCGAAAATTGCAATTAAATGAACTTGAGGAATTAAAGAATGATGCATAAGAAAATTTAAGAATTATTAAGGCAAGAACAAAAGCTTTTTTATTATTAAAGATTTTTCGGAAAACATTTGAAATTGGTCAAAAAGTGTTGCTTTATAATTCTCGTCTTCATTTGCTTCCAAGAAAGTTAAAGTCAAAGTGTAGTGGCCCATTTATTGTAAAAAAATGTATATCCACATAGAGCTGTAGAAATTGAGAATCTAAAAAAGTGTCACATTTAAAGTTAATGGACAAATAATAAAGCCCTACTTGGAATACCAACTATGTGAAGCAAGCACCGAAATAAATTTGAGTAACCCACCAAATCTTGATTAAGTTTTTAATGAGTGTTTTAACTTTTCCCTCTTACTTAACTGTTTGAATTGTTTGACTGTCTTGAATGATACACGTTGTGACGTTTCTTGCATAAGTGTGTTTAATAATTGTGTTTTCTTCATCATTATACATCATGAGCACCTTAATAAGGAAGATTATATTCAGACATCTTAAAAACCTTTTACAAATAAAATTTCACTTGAGAGGTCAGATACAAAGCTATAAATCACATCCAATTTGGGAACGACAGCCACCAACATTAGTGCCCTACGTTGAGGATCTTGAAAGACAACTCAGAGGAATAGAGCGTGGTATATATGAATTTTAATTGGAGCTTGAGGTTAACTCAATAAGAGGAAGAATGTAAGTTCATTTTCCTTTTTACATTGTGTGTTTCTTTTTGTTCGCTTTCACGTTTGATTTGATTTTGCAGATTTGATTTTGGTGTGTTTTGATTTATTTTCCCATATAAATGGTGGATAACAGTACTCCGTGACTTCTTAAGTTGGTATCCTCTTTTTCCCATAATAACTAATATCTCAAAATCAAGCATGGAAGAAATACAACATAAATTGCATAAGCATTTTCCTTCTCTCCCTCAAAATGCACTCAAAAAAAGTTATGAAGCTCGTTGTGAAAGATTGCATTTTTTAATGATCAACGGAATTCCTTCTAATATTCGTTGGTTAATTGAAGCAAAGGTCCGATTAGCTGGTGAGTTTCCTGATTCATTTATTTCTTACATGTCTGGTTTTGGTGAAAGCACATTAGCTAAAAACGGAGAGCTAAAAAACTTGGCTCATAATGTAATAATTGTGTACGACTTAGTTGCAAAGTAGAAGTTTGTAAATCTTTAGGAATGGTTTCTGATAATCGAGAAGATAAAATTAAATTCGTTAAAGATGACATGAGTAAAGAATCGTTGGATGATATCTTACAATCTCTTAAGACGGATCGAAGCGGACGTGTACAATATGAGATACATAGGTTATGGGACTATTCTAAAAAAAAAGTGTGCAATTTACTCTTGGGAATTTGACTCAAAAGACCTTCTTTGCCAGTTTATAAGAAAACTGGATGGGAAGCCTATCATTGAACCATAGAGCGTTCAAGCTATTACTAAACGTAAAACCAGAGGAAGATATGAGCGAAAATCACAACTACTTGTAAATATTCTTTTACTTTATTATTCTTTTATCATTTGCATTATTGCATTTAATGGTGTGATTTTGTATTTAATCATTATTTGTTTTCTTTTACTTTTTTTTCTTTTCACTGTTTGCTTTTCCTTTTACTGTTTGCTTTTGAATTATTAAGACATGAGCTTTATACATCATCTGACAAATACACCAACCCATTTACAGTTATTTCTCATTTTGTCTGTCACTAAGATCTTTAAATATGAGCTCTTTTTCCAACCACTCACAACTTGTTTTTTAAGATTATTCTAATGGCAGCATCTTCGAGTAGGCAATTCAAAAATATTTGTGTGCACTCTGGATTTCATTATGGAAAATGCAAAGAGTTTGTTCAGGCAACTGTAAATCTTGGTCGTGTTATAGTTGAGAGAAAACTACACCTTGTATATGGAGGAGGTGACCGTGGGTTATCAAAACTTGCCTCAGAAGCTGTTTTTATTAGAGGAAACCAGATACTAGGTATCATTCCACAAGCCTTAAAACCTCTGGGATGCATGTCTGATGTACCAATTGGAGAAGAGTTAGTTGTCTCAAGTATGCAATAGCGAATATCTGAGATGTTAAATCATGCCGACGCTTTCATTTTCTTGCTAGGAGATCTTGCAACTTTAGAGGCACTGATTACATTTGCATCTTGGGCCTATTTAAACATCCATCATAAACCCATCAGTTTACTAAATGTTAATAATTTTTTTGATGGGTTGCTCATATTCATTAACCATGCAATTAAGAATCATTTTATTCCAATCTTTGCGAAAAATCTCTTTGTTTGTGCTTGTAGTGCTAATAAGTTACTTTATCTTTTACAAGCTTACAAACCAGAGCCAGGTCCTAGGACCTTGGTATTGGAATGGTTGACTAATGATGGTAACCCTAGCCCTAGTAAGAAGTACAAGTTGGACTTAATTATTCGATTGTAACTATCTTCTTGGAGCTATGAGATAATGTCTTCTAAATTCTACTTCTTTCCTTTAAGCCATTGAGGACAATGTCTTGTTCAGGTTAGAGGGAAGGAATAGTTGACAGTTGTGGAATATAGCAAATCCTAGTGATGTTTATGTCGAAGATAACTGAATATAGGATGTAGTGACTCTAGAAATGCATATTCAGCGGCTTGTTCAGGTGTGATCTTTCTTATTTCTTCTTTTATTATTTATGTTTTCTTTACTCTTTTTTTTTCACTTTTTGCATGTATATTTTTAAATTATGAATAATGTTTAGATTGGGGGGAATAGGTAGTTGAAATAAATTTTAAATAGATGTGTTTATTTATTTAAAAAAACCCAAAAAAAACAAAAACAACAAATTTTTTTGTGTGTGTGTCTAGGATGGTTGTGTAAAGAGTCACAACTTCTGAGACACATCTTAATAGTCCTATTGTATTATATTTTGATTTAAAAATTCATAGTAAGTTGTTTTTATTCCCTTTTCTTTGAATTGCTCAAATTTATGAACTTTCTATATGGTTATTAAATTATTTTGTTGTTTACTCATTTAAATTATTCTTCACATACACACTATGACACATACTAGTCGGTTGTAAGTTAAAATTTTTGCGGCATTTAGTTCTTTTGATTTATTAGGGATAATATCTAAGGTAGTAGAAAGTGTATATTCCTAAAAAAAAGAAAAAAAAAAGAAAAAAGAAAAATTGAATGAGTTTAATTTTGTTATATCTAGAGTCCGAGTAATTAAGTCTATACGGGTGTTTCAACACCTAGTGCCCTAAGGTCAATTGGCCTGGGAGTCGCTGGCCTAAAACTCGCTACATGAGTTATAGATATATTGATTTAATTAAGTCCGTAGGGGTGTTTCAACACCTAGTGCCCTAAGGTCAACTGGTCTGGGAGTCACTGGCCTAAAGCTCGCTACATGGGTTAAAAATGTAATATTAAAAAAATAATTTGAATAATCTACTGCCTGAAGATAGAATTTCTAATGAGTTTTAGAACGAAAATATTGTTTTCTTTTAATGAAGCCCCATAAGTATTGTGTTAATTACTTGAGCACAAAAGAAGGTTTATGATATTCTCGATAATGAGTGGACAACCAAGAGTTAGAAAAATTTAGGAGAGTTTATTTATTTGGTAGATTAGTGGATAGATGAACAACTATTAACTTGCATGTGAATTTTGTAAATCTTAATTTAATATAACGCTTTAATTGCTAAGGGCTAGCAATAAGCTAGTTGGGAGGTGTGATTAGTGTTAAAAATTGTATGTTTATTAAGGGGTAAAAATGTTATTTTGTACTATTAATGTAATTTATATTTGTAATTGTGTAACATATTGTGAATTTCTAATTATTTTTCTAAATATTTAATTTTGTGTATTTTTGTGTGTTTATTAGGTAAAAATAATAATTTCATGCAATTTGAGACTTCAAACAAATTTACAAATGTCAAATTTGGATTTTGAAAGTCTAGGAAATTATGTCATTTTCGAGGAGGATTTGAGACTTTTGTTGCAAATTTTTAAATTTTTACCACAGTAAATATAGTAATTGTAAAATTATAAGTTTTTATCATGTTGGGTATGGTAATTGTTAGTGGAATGTGTTGGATATGCTTGAGTGGTTTAAGTTAAGTTTATGTTTTATTAGTGGGACAAATGTAAGGCTAAGATGTAATTAGATTTATTTATTTGTGTGGTGTGGATTTACCATGTATTAGTATAAATTGGGGGGGGGGGGACACACCTCTTCACGCCTTCTCTTCTCTTATTTCCCCTCAAATTCTTCTTCTCATCTCTCTTTATAATATATTTTCAATAAATAAAATTAGTTTTATTTCAATTTTCAAATTCCATTTTTTAATTATGTGTTTTTCAATTTTAATAATTTCCTTTATTTCAAAAATGTTTAGCTAAATATTCATAGTTAAGGGAGTGTGAAACTCTTAGTAAAAAAATATGATTTAATCAAAATTTATTTTTAATTGTACAAATTGAATTATTTTCTATTTAATTTTATCCATATTTTATATTTTGAAAATTTGATTTATTGTAGACAAAAATGAGAGTTTGGCACAATGAAGTTTTAATATCTTAGTATAAAATATGAAAAAATGGTATTTCAACGTATTGTAGACAAGTTGAGTTTTGGCACATTAAGTTCTTAATCCATAATAAAATTAATGGGAAAATTATTTTAATTTATACAAATAATCTTTTGGGAAATAAAATAAAAAAGAATTTGTTAACTTGTATTTATTATTAGGAGTGGATCCATAACCCTAACTAATTCAATTTCATAATTTTTCTTAAATTAAATTGCATATTTTTAATTTTAATTTTAATTTTTTTGATAAACTTAAATAAACAAATTAAATTATTTCTTTGTGGATCGACCTCAGACTCACCGAGTTATAATATAATAAGACACTCTTATACTTGGGAGTTAGAAATCACTTTTAAGTTGTGTCATTGATTTACTAGTTTTATGTTATATTTACAAGTTTTTGTTTTGTTTACCAATAATACATTAATTTGCTAGTTTATATTAATTTACTTGTTTGACATTCCATTTACAAGTCTTATATTCCATTTCAAAAATTTATGTTTTATTTTGCACTTAATGTTGATTTACTAGTTTTATGTTATATTTGTAAATTTTTGTTTTATTTACGAGTAATGCATCAATTTATCAGTTTTATAATAATTTACTCATTTTACCTTCTATTTACAAGTCGTTTGTTTCATTTTCAAAATTTATGTTTTATTTTACAGTTAATGTTAATTTACTAGTTTTGAATTAGATTTGCAAGTTTTAGTTTTGTTTACTTATAATAAATCAATTTACTAATTTTATATTAATTTACTTGTTTTATTTTCTATTTACAAATCTTATGTTTAACTTCTAAACTTTTTGTTTTATTTTACACTTAATGTTGATTTATGAGTTTTATTTTATATTTACAAGTTTTTGTTTTATTTACTAATAATAAATCAATTTACTAGTTTTATATTACTTTACTAGTTTTACTTTACATTTACAAGTCTTATGTTTAATTTTTAAAATTTATGTTTTATTTTATAGTTAATGTTGATTTACAAGTTTTATGTTAAATTTACAAATTTTATGTTTTATTTACATAATTTATGTTTAATTATGGTATTGATACCGTAACTTTAATCACAGCTTCATAGAATGACCGAATTAAGTTTCTATGATGTTGTGATTAAATTTACGGCATTAATGCCATAATTAAACCTAAATTATGTAAACGAAACATAAAACTTACAAATTTAGCATAAAACTTGTAAACCAACATTAATTGTAAAATAAAATATAAATTTTAATAAGACTTGTAAATGGAAGGTTAAATGAGTAAATTAATATAAAACTGATAAATTGATGTATTATTGTAAATAAAACAAAAATTTACAAATATAACATAAAACTTGTAAATCAACATTAAGTGTAAAATAAACATAATTTTTAGAAATAAACATAAAATTTGTAAATGAAAGATAAAAAAAAAAGTAAATTAATATAAAACTAATAAATTGATGTACTATATATTAGTTAAAAAAAAAGAAGTATACAAATGCCCATAATAAATATAGAATTTATGGTTAAACCAATCAGTAAAACTTATCCCACTTTTTTTCAGTATAATTTTTTGGTTTAATTAATGAGTAATTTTTTCTTTGTTTAATTAAAGAAAATATTTTTCTGTAAATGAATAAAAATTTTCACTAAAATTCTATGAAAACAATGTTAATTTCTTAAATAATTAATAATCTTATATAAATTTACTATTTTTATTTTACATTTACTAGTTTTATATATAATTTACAATATTTATATTTATTACGGTATTGATGCCGTAATTTTTATTATAGAATTTTTCTTAAGTTAATGTAACATGAATATTATTTAATTAAGTAGACAGGTACAATGCATTTATTATTTTGGTAAATTGAATGTATAGTTTAATTCATATTCAATATTAGAAAAATGCATTGAATGTTTAATTATTAAACGTATGTTAATTGAATTGTAAATAGTTCTATAAATTAATAAATTATTAATTTATCAATTAATTAATAAGTTATTAATTTATTGATTATTTAATATCTTTTTCAATTAATAGATTTTACATGGTCCGAACCATATTAATTTATAGAGGTTCTACTTACATTTATAAATAAATTTGAATTTCCTAATTTATTTAATAAATATAGTGAAATATAATTTAATTGATTATTACCCCACATAGAGCAAAGGGTTCAAATCTTCCATAAGCAAACTCTCTTTGCCTCTGGTTAGAAGGCGACATCCTATTGGTTTCTATATTTTGTTAAATTACTACTAGTTCAAATAATTTATTCAGTGTACCATCTTCCTAACATCTCTTTAGATTCTATAAGGTACTTTGACATATAATACTTATTATATCTTTAGGAATATTATCCTTTTCTATTCTCTTTTGTATAAGACAGAGTATACATTAATTGATCTTTATATCCTATTAATCTATTATACGAAGAGTTGTATTTATTTACTTCTAATTCTTTTATTATTCCAATTATATTCATCCTTTTACTAAATAGATAAAAATCTATTATAATCGATTACAAGTGCATCAATATATTCGTCAACGGATTGATATTCCATTGTTTCATAGAATAGGATCTATATTTAAATATCTATGTTTTATTATTATGAGTTCTCCAACTCTAAATTTATGATTATATGATAGATACAAATGCACTAACTGTTTAATATCTAAATCTAATTGTTCTAATAAACAGTACTGCATATGCCTTATTATATTATTTGTTATATTATCATAATCTAATATTAGATCATATCTTGCATCTCCTATTAAATTAATAAATGTTCTATTCATTTTTATTTTTGATTTTGAAATAAGCTAGTACGTTGCTTGTTATATTGATAGTACGAACTGATATAAGCCTCATTCAGGTATAAATTTATGTGAGTAATTTTTTAAAATTTTTGAACAAACAACTTGGCTTTAATGCCATTTCATGCGGGTATAAATGAACAATTTTTTAATATTGAAGAATTTTTTGCAATTTAGTTTTGACAAAGTGCATGGCTTTGTGCTAAATGTTGTTCTCATTATTGTGACAATATCATTTTCCTTGTACAAAGCTCCCTCTATATTAAATTCTTGGAGTGCTAATAAATGCAACCATATAAATAGAGTTGGCAAAATAGGTTATCGGATCGTGTACATATCGTGTCAGTTTTGTGTTATGTCAAATTTAAGTTAATTCAAACACGACCCATTTAATAATTAAATCAAAATATTGAAGGGTTACCTAATAAACTACTTAGTGTGTGTGTGTCTATATATATATATATAGACAAACACACATATATAATTTATCGATATCATAAAATATCCATGATTCATGTCTAAGAATATTTTATCCACACATTTTCTTTATTGAAGTTCTAAATTTATACAAAATTTTATAAATGAAACACTTGTGTATATGTTCATCCTTCCAAGAAAAATAAAAACAAAAAGAGAGAATTATTTTTAATATTTAAATTTTGATGACAATAATCTATAAATTAATTTAGAATAGAAAATATAATCGTGTTATTGATTAGATAAATAGATCAACAATATTAATCTTAACCTAACATAAAAAAAATCATGCAGATATGATCCATTTAATAATCGTGTCAAATTTAATGACTTATACTCACTAATTCATATTATATTGATGCTAAATAATTAAGTCATGTCAAATTTTACCAACTCTCAACTCGTCGAATAGCCTCCTCAAATGAAAGGCAATGATTAACGCTCTGTGTACAATACCTTTCAAAAAAGATGATTCTAAGTTCACACTTAACAAAGTACGTACAACACTGGCATAGGGAAACGCAGCTGCTTTTTAAACAAAACATTTTTGCTTGCATCAGTTTTATTTATTTATTAATTTGTGCGTGACTCTGTTAAGCCAACCTTCTCAAAAAATCCTAGGCAGTTGCCAACTGTCAAGTAGCCAAGTGGCTCATTCAGCTGCCTATTACCGTATAGCTGCCATTCATACTCTTAACTCTCTTGTACTAGCAGCAGTCTCAATGCTGAGATATTAAGGAGATAGGTACATCCGTACAAGACCACAGGTTTTCATTAGCAAGTAGTATTGAATGAAATACATACTAAACTGAAATAACAATTATGAAACTTTTCTTTCAGTACATAGTGACACAGTATACACTTAAAAATCAGCTTCTGGTATATTATCCTATTTCATGCCTGATTCATTCATAACTCATAATCCAAAATTGCTATATAAAATGGCATCTCGTTATGTCTCTGGGACCTACTATATGATTGGCATTGAAATCTCCAAACACCCAATCTGCTGCTATCGAAATACACGGTGACTCTTACCAGCAACATCTTCATCACTGGAACAGATTACAGAATTTTATCAAAAGTGAATGAATAATGATTGACAAGTTTCAAGCATGTAGGTCCTTGTTTGAATTCCACGCTGGAGCTTTGGCAACGCCATCGCCGGTTCCTTTTTCTGCATTGATTAAAGGATCAGTTTCACCTTCCTTCACCTGAATCCATTTCAGAAGAAGACAAGATTCAGTATTTTCATTACTTTTTATTTGGATTATGGAAAAAAATGCATAGAAATAAGCAAAAGAGAACTTATACAACTACCTGGGGCAGTTGAGATGATGTTTCACTAGCCTTCTGCTGGCCCTCAAGACTGCAACAATACGAATAAAGTACCATCCCAATTACGGCAATCAGGATACCCAAAATGTTGCGCCAGCTGAATGGGTCATGAAGAAGAACATAGCCAAATGCTAGAACCAAGCATGTTTTGAGATGTCCTAGGACCTGATATGTGACTGGAGATGTCTTTCCAATTACCAAAAACGTGCTGAAGTTTACAGAAACAGATATCAAGCACGATAGAACAATGAAGAACTGCAATCATGATGATACACAAAATAGTTATTATGAAAAGAATAAAGATCAGTTGCAAAGGAAGAAAGAAAAATAAGGTGAAGAGTCATTTTACCAGCACGTAAGGGGTGTATTTGAATGCAAAAACATTTTTGTTTGTCAAAAGCCCATCCAGAAATGGGCCAATGATGAACAAAGTTAAAGCCTGATAGGGGCATGACTGATACAGCAGTTGGGTTGAAGAAACTTTGAACTTCTTCTGGATGGTATTGGTCATCTGAGAGTAACTAGTTAAGGCTTATATTTGCAAAGGAATTCTGGCCATGAGAGAACATGTGGTCCCACTGCATCAAAGTTAATAACTTATTTGGAAATAATAAGTAGAAGGCACAAAACAGGAAAATTTATAGCAAAGCTAACTCTAGCTGAGGATACAATCTGAGCAACACAAGTTGTAAGAACTGCAAGCAGAGATAAAACAGAACCCAAAACATTGAGCTGAAGATCAGTAACAGTTGCAATTCCCACACCCACAAGAAGGATGACTAATGAAAGTTGGATATTCCTACTGCAATTATTAAAATATGTATTAGTACAAAGCTGCAAGTGGATCGATTATACATGAAAAGAGAAGATAGAAAACAAAAAGAGAAGATCACTTAACCAAAGATGGCCACAAGTAAATACAAAAAGCATAGATAAACTTCAGGCTGTATAAGAAATTTAATACAAACAATGCAACAGCTTAGGCAAGAAAAGAGAAGGAAAAATAATGCTACAATATAAGATTGATATGAAAGAAAGCACAGACGGTGAAAAGTGTGAAAGTAATAATAAATGACCGAGGTTTAAAAGACAATCACAATCCAGAATATCTACAGACAATTGAAAAAGAGGAAAAGAGAGATGTTTCAAGAAATCACACAAGCATATTCCACAACAATGAAATGACTAAAACAACCATAAGATCTCAACCTAATGATATTTCGAGATAGCAAAATCAAGGAACCTATCTTCCAAACATACTAGATTCGATGACCAATATAAAAGCCTGCTTCTCTTGAAAGCGTCTTTATTCTCTAAAAGCTGTATGGTATGACTCTCCAACAAGTGAACACAACTTTCCTTTTTCTATTGAAAACTCTTTTAAATTATTTTTAGGTGACTGGTTGCAACTAAAGAACAACTTTCAGAGATTGGTGGGTAAAAAAATTTTCCATGTCTAGTAGGAGATGCTCAAACTTTAAATGCTAAAATTCTGAAAAAACCCTTACACTATTTCACAAATTCCATCATAAATTTTCATAACATAGCCTACTTTACACAGCCAAACTTATATTTAAAGTCACTGCAGTTTCTTTTCACTACAAAAAGCCATAATTAAAATCAAACAGGCAACAATTTTTTTCTTAAAGACTCAACTTGTAAAAGCTCAACTGCTCAAAGCCTTGTAAAAGTTCTAACAGAGAGAACCAAACCAAACAAATGCTTAATCCAAGATTCAATGGTCTACTCTAAGCAAATGCCTTTTGAGCATTAGGTATTATTTTCTGGTCAATAAAGAAATTGTCCCTAACACCAAATCTGAAACAATTAAGGGAGCAGGGTACCAAACTCTCGTGTAAAATGACACAAGAAGAACAAAGGAATAACTACATTTTATCATATTAATGAAGCAGTGAGATCAAAACTGACCTGAATTTCTTCCTGAAGAAAAGAGTCTCCAAAAGAATGGTGCAGGGGATGATTGCAAGTTTCGTCATCTAAAATGAAATATAAACAAGGAAAAGGAATCAGAAAACCAAATCTCTTTATAAAGATTTTAAAATACTAGACTACAGTGTTAAGTTCCAAAGTTTCGAGCAGAACGTAAATGGCATTGTGAAATAGCAATATCTAAAGATGCAGCAAGATCCTAGTATGTATCTAAAGAAACATACGTAGTTAAATGCAACACCTAGCCTTTGATAATTTAAAACACATCAGAGTACATAGCATATATTTATTTTCAAAAAGGTTAAAAAAAAAACATACAAACATATTTATTGAACAGAGAAGATAAAACATAACATCTAAAATAAAATATCTTTTATTATGATTCTCTGTATTCTGCTACACAGTGGAGTACTGAAGTTCTCCTGGAAAAGTTATCAAGTTAAATAACTGCTAGACGATAATCTGGTTCCCTCTAGCCAACAAAAGATTCTAGATCACAGGTAACAACTTGAAGAATGGAATTTTACCTGGTAGAAACCAACAGAATTGAAACCCAAGCTAAGATTCAACAGCCCGATAGATATCCCATTCAATACCCCAAATCCCATTACAGCTCTTGGATCAAAAGGCTTGTGCTCAAATAATTTCATCCATAATGCCACATGAAGCGAGCAAAAAGTAACAAGAAGATGCCAGCTTGTCAAAGTTGTGGCTGCATTTCAGAGGGAGTTCGAATAAATGATCAAGCAATATTTAATGCAGCAAAGTAAAACAAGAATGATCGTAATGATTGTTTTGTCCTTTTCGCTTTAAAGGAACAATATGCTTAGAATTAACTAATGAAGAGATTTACAAGAGGGAAAAAGCTGTCCATGTACATACAAAAGTAAACCACACGCGTCAACTATGTTTTCAAAGCAATGAGTTGGCATGTCACAATATATAGGGCCGTCATGAACTGAATAAAAAAAAAAGGGAGCTATATAATCCAAATCATTTTAACACTTCATACAAATATATCAGAGCATCATCCCTCTGAAATATATTGTAACCAAAAAGTACTAGACACCATTATCCTCTTGCAAGCCAATAAATTATAAGATTCTTGGAAAGGAAAAGCCAACAAAAAACATCGCCAAAAAAATTCTACCAACCCACCACCACATTGGACTCCATAAAGCTTAGCCATTATTATTCCTCTACGATCATACAATCAATCTTCACTGACAGTCAGTAACCTAGACTCTGAAAAAGCTAGTACTTAGTAATTTCCCATCAATCACATAATTTAAGGCGTCAGGTTAGAATTAGATCTAACAGCAATAGAATTAAAGAACCAATTATTTAAAAAAAAAAACTACCAAAAGTGAAACCAAGTGAGCTAATAAGCGCCTTGTTGCAAATCACAATAGACACTGATGAAATCACCGACAAACTCAATGCCCCAACTGTTCCTAACTGGAACTTCTGCCCTTCACTCATCTTCTTCTTCGCCTCTCTTCCACTTTGATCCCGATCTACACAAAACCAAAATATATAAATATACATACATAATTTTATAAGCATACATATACAAATACTGTACGTATACGCGTACACGCATACTTACATTATTTTAAATCATAATTTGTAAAAAAAATTCAGCAAATCAACCAGCAGCCGAACAAACTCAACTGTAACAATGACGATGGCACAATCAAATTCAACAAAATAGATCAGCGGAATTGAATTGCGAGTTTCGAGAGTTTCAGATTGAAAAACCCTAGATCTGCTAAATTAGTTTAAAAGAAAAATCAATTAACCTCAAGAGTACGAATCTGAGAGAATTTGAGATGTAAACAAAACTACCTTTTTAATTATTAAAATAAAAAGAAAAAAAATTATAATGAATTTGCTGCTTGTTTGTTTTACTTCTTATAAGAAGAAGAAAGCCTCCACTGTTTCGTTTGATACTGAGAGAAATAGAGAAGAATGAAAGCATATAAAAATGAAAATGACGCGATGGAAATATTTTTAATTTGCCGTTATATGGCATAATAACATCTGGCTGCCTATCATTTAGGCTTTCTAAATTAAATACATAATTTATTAATATGACCAATTCGATCCTAGTGGTGTTCAAAATTCAATTCGATTCGCTCAATTTATCTGATCCGTGAAAATTTAATCTTTATAAATCTGATCCGGAGATTTGTTAATTGGATATGAATTGAAAATTTAAAAATCTGCAGTTGATGGATTGATATGAATTTATTTCTGTAAATCCGTAAAAATCTGTAAATCCGTAAAAAATATATATATATATATATTTATTTAGTTAAAAAAATATTATAAATTTAATTAAAAAAATTATAAATGTGACATTACATAGTTACATAAGCACTATAACATATCTTAGTCATTACCCAATAATAATATAAAATAAAAATAATTAAATAATCAAATATACAAATATAACTTGTAAAAATTATAAAACAAAATAAAAGAAAAGTGACACGCACTAGCAAAAGCAATGTAACATAACGTCAATTTACCAACAATTTACAAAGTCACCCAAAAGTAAAGTAACATAACGTCAAGTCACCAACAATTTACAAACAAAAAACCCTAAATTTCCCTGTCGTCACACACACTAGCAACACCCAATACTGGTTCGATACACTCTCAACACCGATTTGAAGGACGTCGGCTGTTCAATTCCGGCCAGAGCAAGCCATCTTCTTCCCCGAGTCCATCAAGCCACTTCACAATCACTGGTTCTAACCGAACAATTGCACTATCATAACCTTCAAGATCGCCACCCGTACGGCTTCTCCTAATTCCCATCGTTGATGGCTTCGTAATCACCACTTTTCGACAAGCGCAACAGCCCTAGTGAAGGATCAGACTATGTTTGGTTTTAGAAACTTGGTCATTTCAATTAATTGTGGCTTTCTTTGAACAATTAATTTCGTGTTATATGAATATATTATTGTAACTTTATTTGAACAATTAATCTTAAAATGTTATATTTTGAAACTTTGAAGGTATTATTGTAGTTTTATTTGAACAATTAATCTCGATGTGTTATATTTTAAAATTATGAATGTATTATTTTATCTTTATTTAAACAATTAATTTGTTTAAATTTTATTCAATTTTAAATTTAATCGGTAGTAAAATTATTTTTATATTAGATTTTTTTTTATTTCATTAGTTTATGGATTGGAGAGAACTAAAAATTTTTAATTCGGAAACTAATGCGCAAAATGGTGGATTAGATATGGATTAAGTTAAATCTGCATCCGATCCTCAGACGTATGGATTGGATATGGATTGAGTCAAATCCGTATCCGATCCGCAGATATATGGATTGAATTTAGATTGAATTTAATCAATCCGTGGATTGGATTGGATTGAAAAATTATAATCCGCAAAATCGTGGATCGGATATGGATTGATGTATAATCCGTAAAATCCGATCCGCGAACACCCCTATTCGATCCCATCTTCAAGATTACTCTTCCAATGTAATATTGGCAGTCAGATGTGTTTGGAACCTTTTACATATAGTTTCATGGTGGTATAATTTAAAAATGAGAAATTAGCATTACACATATTTTTTTCTTATGTTCATCCAATCACCATAAAATTTTAATATATTTTTTGTACCATTTTTTTATTTGTATCAATTAGTCACTTTTTCACTAACACTCTTAAATAATTTAAATGAAATAATAATTTTACCCCTAAATAAATTAAAAGATCATTTTATCTTGTAAAAGCTTTGAAAATAAAAAAAATTATAATTATAAAAATATCCCTACATTTAATAAAGAAATAAATTTAAAAATCAAAATTTTATTTTAATAAAAATTATTTTAATAAAAAAATAAAATTATAAAAATAATTACAAAATTTTGGGATTTAATAAAAATCCCCTAAATTATTAAAATTTTGAGATTTATTTTTTAATAAATGAATTCAATTATTTTAATAAAATTTTACAAAATTATAATTTTTAATAAATAAATTCAGTTATTTTTATTAAAATTTTGTAAAATTATTAAAATTTTACAAAATCTAAATTTAATAAAAATCAACTGAGTACCTCTATTTTGGATTTATTTTTTTAAATTTAGTGGTATTTTTATAATTATAATTTTTTTTATTTTTCAAAGCTTTTATAAGATCAAATGGTATGTTAATTTATTTAGGGGTAAAATTATCATTTTGTTTAAATTATTAACGGTATTAGTGCAAAAGTGGCTAATTAATACAAATTTAAAAAGAAAGGTGATGCAGAGAATATGTTAGAATTTTATGGGAGTTGGATGAACATAAGGCAAAAGAAAGGTGGTGCAATGATAATTTTCTTGTAAAAATTTTGGTGCATGATAAACCAGGTCATCATATTTATTTTTTAAATATTTAAAAGAAAATTTTAATTTTATATAGAGAGACAACTTATATCTTTGATTCGAAAAATTAGAAGATAATGTGTCCACAATCATTAGCAATAGTTGTTATCCTTGAAACGTTGATTGTAAACAAGCTAACTAGGTAAGGAATTTATATGATGGAAATAAAGAATGAACGACTTTAAATGAGAAACTAATAGACCAATGGGGCCTTTGATTCGATGAGAAAAGTTTTGCACTTACAATGTTGAGCGTAAGGGTTTGAGCTTTTATAGAGGTTAGTTTCAGTATTCCCTCAGTTATCAGCTAATTGGGTGGAGACAGTCTCTCCCTTACTAAATGTGAGTGGAGTAGGCATCTCTCGAATATTTAGATGGTTTAAAGTATCTAGACAAGTGCTTCGGTGGGTTAATATATGGTGGTGGTCCTAGTTGTTTAGTATGATTGTAAATATTTATTGTAATGTTTGATGTAATATCAGTAATAATTTCTATATAACAGAATTCAAAAAAAAATGAGAAACTAAGAGAATACATGGGCATAAAGTTTTTGACTAATATTTGTATTTAATATAAAATAATGTAAATGTAATGATGTTACTCAAATTGTGGAGTTTTTCAATGTTTTCAATTAAAGATACAGGCAAAATTACCTAATTAACATAGCATTTAAGTGATTCGTTTTACCGAAAATTGTTGCTCGTGTGTCACGCTAACATTTTAGAAGTCAGATGCGGTAGGTGTTTGATTGGTGCTAACTAATGTCTTTCAACATTTGCTTTATTTTAGTTTAATTCATAAAAACTTATTTTGATTTGTGGTATTATAAATCTTTGAATCCTTGCATTTAACTCAATTTATTTGAAAAGAGTTTTTTCAGAAGTCAATGTTTAGCTAATGACAAAGAACAATTATTTTAGAGAGTTGGGTTACTTTTACATATCTCCCATGAGGTTTCATGTATTTATAGTTACAAGAATGTATCAAGGTAATTTTAGAGATATCCCTTGCTGTTAGTATTTACGTATGTTGACCATTCGTGGACCGCGAAAATATGAAAAATACTCTTTTAAGGGCTGACAACTGCACTTCACAACTAATATTTGGTGGTAAAGACATGTAAGTATACTGAAAAGTCTAAAATATCCACATCAAAGTAAAATTTAACATTGCTTACAAATTTGAGAATTAAGTCGGGGGAGGGGGGGGGGAGCGAATTCAAAGTTGCCAACGGTAATATTGGCGGCAACCATCTTTATAAATACTTTATGGAGTCCCATCACCATGTGACATATAATTTGAAGCATAAGAAAGGCCATTGCATGAACTCAGCAAGCTCGTGCTCCACATTCTTGTGAATCATCAAGCCAAAAACATAAAAGACATCAACAAACAAATGGATTCCCAAAGCTTAAACATATCATGCATAAGGCTGGGCACGATGCAGTTCAGTTCAATTTTGATAAAAAAAAAAAAACCAAAACAAACCGAAATCGATCGCTTCTCTTATATTGAAACCAAATGCAAAACTAAAGTCTAAAATCGAACCGAATTATTTTTTGTTTCAATTTTACAATTTCTCCAGAGATTAAAGTACACACCCAATTCTAATATTTGATATACCATGATAAAGTTCAACAAAATAAAAAACCATACGTCACAGAACATACATAATTTAGTAATAGAAATTTGTACAAATTATAAATCGAAAATAACAAAAAATCATAATATTTTTTCATTACTAAAATAATAATAATACACCAAAAATCTCGTGGTTTCAAGATCACCATTTGTAATAACCAAACAAGGCCCTTCAAAATCCACATTTTTTAAATAACTAAATAAGGTCGTGTCACCAAAAACTAGCAAGTTAGCAACTGCAACAAACACCAAGAAAAAAAATTATAATTTCTCAAAATCAAATTTATTGTGATCATAATGGAGAAGAGCAAGTCATTCCCCAAGTAATTATCATCATTTTCCAACGAATTCAATTTCAACAACCAATCAAATCGTACACTTTCCCATGGACCGAACAACAAAGGAGATAGATTTAAAACATCAAATAAAAAAATAATAAGTACAAAAAAAAACAGAAAGAAAAAAATCAATATTTAATATTGTTATTTCAGTTAAACAAAGAAATGGATCTATAATAGAAATAAAATCAAAAAACAAAAGCGAGAGAAATAAGAAGAAACTAAGAATTCTTGTGGGATGGTCGAGGGCTTATGATGAATAAGACTATATATATATGCTTTCATTATATAAGCAATACCGATCTACTTTAGTAGATCATATGGATGTAGAAAAAGCTTTGATTTTGATGGGGGCTATGACGAACTACTAATGGGTAATGAGCAATTGTGCTAATGGTTGATGGTGGCTGTTTAGTGTGAGAGAGGAGCAACTGCCAGCTATATGTATGGTGTGGGAGAGGAATGGTTGTCGGCTGTGTGTGTTAAGAGAAAGGAAAAGTTATCGATGGTGAAATGGGTTGTGCCGATGAGAGTATGAGAGAGTAAGGGTGTGAGTGTGTGCTGTCGGTTGTAAAAGAGTAAGTATGTGTGTTGGCAGCTGTGTGAGGGATGAGTATGTGTGTAATTAATTTTAGGTTTACGCTTGGTTTACTTCAACTATTTATATGAATGTGTAAAATATTTTTTAATTTTAATTGAATAAATTAATCGATTTGTTTAAGCCAAATCGAATACAAACTAATGGGTTCCTCAATTTATAACACGTTCAGTTTCCGCCATTGAAATTGAATCGAACCGAACCGAACCGAATTGAATGCTTACCCCTAATCATGCAGGTCAAACATGTAAGCATAATATGAACCAACTTGGAGAAATTGGGTTAATAGGAGGCTAATGAGATTCTGCAGATATCAAGCCAGAGCTAAGTGAAGATTCTGAAATCTCATGATAATCCTCATAAGTTGTTTACACATGCATGAACAAACCCAAATGAGGCTACTTCAAATGGTGGATATTAGAGAGAAACTGACTTCAATAGTAGGGCTATTTTTTAAGGAAATATGGTTGGCATGATGGATTCTCATATCATGAATATGATATGATATTAATGGAAAGAGGTGAAAAGCATTGTGAAGAAGCTATGGAAACCTAGACAGTATCAAGGTTTCTTGAAATCAATGATGTACTATAATGTAGTGTTATTGGCAGTGAATGCTTTGATGATTAAGATACATATGTGCTTAAAGTTAAGTATTTGATTTATAGGTTTCATAAAACAAAAAAACAAACAACATAGTAACTGACCTTTTATTCTTAGCCTAGCTCACTATAGACTCCTTCACGTACTTTTTTAGCTATCTTAAAAATTGAACATATCATATTTCAAATAACACTTCCATTACTTCGTATCTAAGTTGTAGAAATTTGAGTTAAATCATAAAAAAAGATAATCAAACTAACTAAACCAATAGGGTCAAGTACCGTTTTCACATATTAGTTCAATATCAAGCCAATAAGGCCAACTTTAAAGAGATTAGTATGAATTAATAGCAAATTAGAGTTAATAAAACAGACAAAAATAACAAGCTATAGCTTTAACTAATAGACATGAAATCAATATCAAACTGGCAAGAGAACTTTAAATATTATACACGAAATGAACACCAAAGTAGCAAGCTCAAGCATTAATAATATTCATAACTTAATACCAAACTAGCAATACCAAACATAAACCATAGTTAATATCTCAATTCCAAACTAGCAAGTTGAATTATATACCACATGTCTCAATTGAAACTAAAGTAGCAAAATCTAATTGAAATACTACGTGAAATAAACTTTAAACCAACAAAATCAAGATTAAACCACAATTCATACGAATAATCAAACCTAACAATAACACATATGCTCCTGTTAAGAATACCAGTGCTTCAATAATTTGAAATATAAGAAGAGGAAAGAGAATTTGAATTTTAATATTTAATTATATGCATTTCAGCAACAATAGTTTGTGACAATAAAAAATGGCTACATTTCATCAGCCTATACAATCAGCAGTAGCCCATATTTGCAAAAGAAGCAATTATTGTAACAATGTGCCATAATCAGATAAGACAGACATATCCTTGTCGTAATAACGTGAGTATGCTAGTATCACAATTTTACAAAATATATAAAAACTCAATCCTATGTACGAAGCTGAGTAACAAAGGATAATACAACATCTTAACAGCAAAGCTTACATTAAAAAAGGTATAATATCATTAGAACCCTCAAAATGGTGTGCTGTATAGGATTAATTTGGTGTTGTTGCCATTTTATTGCCATTTTACAAATATATATTGAATCTTGACATGCTGCTGAATGCATTAACTTCATATTGTTAACTCTTGAATAACTTGTCATTCATTAATTAAAGAATCCAACAAGACCTTTATTTTCTTCCTACATATTACTATATAAACTAAAATTTTCACAAAATACATTAAATGTAAAGAAAATATCAGGCCTAATGACATTGGATTGAGTTGAGACCACATTTCTAGCAGGTGCAGCCTTTGAACCATATCTATCATCACGATGTATTAAGTTAGAGCATTTCGTGCTTTTCTACTTAGATAAACAATATATATATATATATATAAATCTCTCATTGCTATTAATGAATTAACTAACCTTCTGTTGGTAGTTTTCAATTGGTATCAGAGCCATATTTCCCAAAAGGAAACCCTTGGGTGTGCAACATATATATATATATATATATAGACAAAAATTTGATAATGATAAAGTTAAAATACGAATTGACCTTCAAAGATCTTCTCTTCATTTTAGGCCTGTTGATATTCAAAGATCTCACAGGCTCTTTACAAGCCCTCTTATTATGGCCCCATTGATCATATATAAAGCATCTTATTGTGTCACACCAGGATTCAAAATAATAATTGCATGCATATACCTAAATGGTTTTGTATAACTTGCTTTATGATCTTGGCTTAAAAGCTCTAAAGCTTTGTTCCTTGTCCTGTATAGCTCTTATTTCAAAATGTTATCCCATATTTTCTAAAGAGCTTTGATCTAAGCACATTAATTGGTAGCTCAATGTTAGCTCTAAATAGATGGTGGAGATGAACTCATTGTCCTACGTATTCATAAATGTCTCACTAAAATGATTGAACATTTTGACACTTTTATTGCTTTGCCAAGTGGACATGGCTTTTTGGAAGAAATTTTTACAGTTGCTTCTTAGGCACAGCTGAACATCTACAAAAAAGAAAAAAAAAGAAACTTTTAGTTGTGGGGCACAATTTCCTATCTCCACCATAACAAAGAATCCTTGTTCATGCCATAACTGCTGTTAAATTGATTGATTGATTACAAGATTCAAGTTTAAGACCCACCTAATTACCTCTCAACTAGATTGGTCAAATGCTAGCAATGACAAGGAGTGCAAAATAGTGGATTAGAATTTTAGTTTGTAGCGCTTTTTATATTCTTATATACTAATTGTATATGTTTGAAAGACTTTGTTTTTCTGTTTGGTTGTTTGTTTGTTTTTTAAGTTTACCAGGTGTAATATTCAAAACTTTCCCTCTTTTTGTTTAGACATTGGGGGTAATGTCTCGACTACTTAGAGGTAGGGGATAGTTGACATAGCATGTTTTTTTTTTGTGTTTGTTGTTAAAAAAGAAAATAATAATCAATCTTTATTTGAAGATGACAGAAAAAAGGAGTTCATTTTGCTACTCTTGAGATGCATTTTTGTCACCATTTTATTTCTTATTTTAAATAAAAGCTATTTTTCTCTTTTCTTTTGAACTGCCAAGCTCTTCTTTTAATAAAATTTTCATTTATCTTGAATTATTTGATCATTTGAAATATGTTAGTAACCATCCATTACATACACACACCCCATAACACATATTTGTAGGTAAGTTGAAAATTATAATAATAAGTTCTCTTAATTTGTTGGAGGTGACATCTAAGGTAGTGGAAGAAACCCCATATATTGTGTTTATTTAAAATTGGGCACAGAAAAGGTTTATTGATATTTAGTTATGCATTATTATTTTTCTTTTTAAATAAATTGGCAAAGTTCGCTTATATTACTATTTAAAATAATAATTACCAGCTTATACGTGCATTGTTCTTATCAAAGTTAGCATTTTAATTGCTAAGGACAAACAATAAACTAGTTGAGGGTGTGATTAATACTAGAAAGTGTACATTTAAGAAAGGTTAAAATCATTATTTTATACTCATAGTGTTGATAACACTAATAAATTTGTCACATTTATAAATCCCCAGTCCATTTTGGGAATTATAGTTTTTACTTGCTTTTATGTTTGTACAAAAATCCCTGAATTCATGAAGTTTGAGTGCTTGGATTGGAAAATGGATGTGGAATTTAGACTTTGGTGACTCATAAACATTTGAAATTTTTTTAAAAAATTATCATATGAAATTAGCCCTTCAATTTTACATTAATGATTTTGAAAAGCAAAGGTCACACTATATGTCTAAGCTCACATACACCGCATTGCTCTAAATTTAACACACCTCACTTTATTTGTTCAACGACCTTCACAAAATGCCCAATAGAGGTTCCTTACTTTTTTGCTTTTCTCTTTTGCTTTCAATTTTTTTGTATTCTACTTTTACAATTTAATTGATCAAATAAATTGAGTATTTTACTTATCATCATGAGTGGCTAATTTTCTAAGTTAAGTTGAAGATCAAGATGAAGCTAAATGATTCAAATTGTAGATCTAATTACTCTCTTAAGTGAGCTTAAGTTTAATATTTTTAGCTATATACTTATAACTTTAATTTCTACTAGTTATTTTCATTCTATATTTATATACTAACTTAGCAACCCAAGAGGAGGGTGAATTGAAATTGTAAAAATTTAAGAAACTAAAACTTAATGCAATTTAAATAAAGCAACCAAATTCGAAATAAAAAAATTAATGTGCAATGCAAAATAAAAAGATAAGGTAAAAGAGATCAAACACGTAATTTTTACATGGTTCAGCCAACCATACCTACGTCCACGCCTCCAAGCTCACCGGGCTTGAGGATTTCACTAAGCAAATCTCCAAGTCTTCAACAACTTTTACAATTGACTCCCAAGGTGTTAATATGATGAGATTAAGGATAAAACTATCACAAGCACATGGGATGAGGCATATTCAGATCCTCTTCAAGTTCTCGTCGGACCCGTTACAAGAACTCGAACAAAGAAATTCAAAGAAGCACTTAATGGACTGATTCAAGCAACTTGGGCTCAATCAAATTAATGGAGGCCCGTTGAAGGAATCACCCATGATAAATACATGATTCAGGCTCTTGAAGTTTCCAAATAATCACTTCCATGAAATAGGGAGTTGGTTTGCCCATTATGGCAGGAAAATATGTTATTTTCCCATTTCAGATACTTTCCGTTTCTTGAGGAAGCTATTAGGGAAACAAATTAGTTAGCTCTATTTTAATCGCCTAATTTCCATTTAATTGATATAAGGCATTTAAAGCCAATTAGGATCCTGATTTGATTTAGATTCTTTCCTATTTATTTAGATTAGGATTCTAATTTGGTTTAATTTCTTTCCTATTTATTTAGATTAAGATTCTGATTTGGTTTAGATTCTTTCCTATTAGGGAAGATTTAGATTCTGATTTAATTTTTGGTTTAGGATTTATTTCCAAAAATTATTGTAACCAAACCTATATAATGTACTCATATCCAATATACAAAAAGAAGTTTATTTGATGCAATTGGTGAGAGAGTTAATTCTCTTTGGTTCTTTACAAACTCTTTGAACTTATCGGATTTCCATGACATTCAAACTCTTGACTTATCAATCAAACCATCTATAGCTAATTGTGCCGTCTTCACATACCAAGGTTCGTGCTTTCAATAAGCATTGGGTCGAGGTTCCATTCCATTCCTGGTTTAGATTTGATCTTGGGAACTAAATTGATTAGGGTCGCGCAGTTCTTGACGGGGTTCGTATCACATTGACCTTTACAACAAGAGATTATCTCCAATCTCTTAACCCAAGTATATCCCAACACTTACAACCACTCAACTTGATTTTACAAAAAGGATTAGAAATAAATTTCTCTCTCATAAAGTGTTTGATTACAAATGAAAGTCTAATATGTGAATGAATGAAAGAAAAAACAAGTTTAAAGCTCAATAACAATTGTATACTCCATAGTAAGCTCAATGATAATTCATAGATATCCTTTTATTTGAATTTGATTTAGTCATTTTATAGTTGCAGTTGAAAACTAGTAGTTATTGACTTTCTGCACCCAATCGAATTGCCGTTGGTCACTTGTCGGATCATTGTTTTGACTTGAGCAAGTAATCGTTAAGCTACAATTTTAAATATTCGGATCACCGTTTTGAGAAGTCGCATTGCTGTTATCGTTCCAGAATCCTGACCAAAATTATCGGCTCTTTGTTTGCTATAAACAGTTCACCGTTTGCAAGGTGATTGCTCTTTAGAATACTATCAGTTTATCGTTAAACGGTTCACTGTTAGCGATTGACTTGCTCTCTGGAATACTATCGATTTGCCGTTAACTATAAACAGTTCGCCGTTATCTTTCATAATCAATTTTTCGTTTATCCTTGTGTAATCGATGTGCCGTTTAATTATTAACAATTATCTGTTTATTTCCAAAAAGTTATTCTATAATGAAAAACATTTTGTACGACATAAGTATTTTGATCTGATTAAAGACTTCTTCAGACTTATCAATTTAAAACATGTTTGTTATCATCAAAATCATTATTATAAAAACATACATGTTAACACTATCTATGTGGGAGTTTACACCTAATGTCGGCACACTAATATAATAATGAGTAGAGGTGGCTAATGGGCCGGGTGACACGAGGCACGACGCGGCGCGACGCGGCACGACACGCACGTGGGCCGTGCCAGACTTAGATTTTAGGCACGTGGGCCTTAAAAGTGCGGTACGATTAGAGATGAGCCAAAGCACGGCACGCGAAAAAGATTGCAATAAGCAAGTTTCATTTTTTAATGAAAGTAAACTTAAAATTTAATGATTTTACAAATAACTTGAAATTAAATCTTTTAATATATTTTATTGGCTCAAGTTTTTTAAATTTATTTAATTCTTAGTTTCAAAAAAATTATAATTGATTTATGTTTATAATTTATTAAATAAATAATTGATATAATGATTTTAATAAATAAAATTATAAATATCATGATTTTATAAATATATATTAATATTATTATAAACTATGATATATAACTCTACGTAATTCCAAGTTAACAATTAAGTTAACCCTTAAAAAAAATTATTATTATTGTTGTTTTTAACTATTAAAAAATAATTCTAATATTATAGAGTCAAATTTAGCAACTAATATTACATTCTCTTATTATTAATTATTTATTATTATTGAATATGGATTTGAGTTTTGAATTTTTATTCTATTAAATTTAAATAAAGGCACATAGATCCAAAAAAAGTACATAAGCTTGAAAAAATAAGACAACAATTTGGCATGCGCTCTTTTTTTTTAGGAGGAAAAAAAGCTTAATGGGCTATTTTTCATAGGCACCGCATGGCACGGCACGTGTGGGCATGACACGTTTGCCGGGCTGGCACGACAGGCACGGCACGAAATGAATAGTGAGAATGGAGCAGCACGAGCACGCGTGGGCTTCCTTTAATGGACCTGGGCCGGCACGGCACTGCCTGTTGGCCATCTCTAGTAGTGAGGACACTCTAATGCAGCCATGGTACATTATGTACTTAACTCTCATATTTAATCATAGGGTAGTTAATTAAAAACTAAGCCCTACAAAAGCAGATTTGGTAGAAAACCCAAATTATAAATATACAAGACTAAGAGAGTATTACGCCTATGATTTATATACTAAGAGTAGATCCTATAACCTAGCACTTCTTTGAATTAGATTAATTTTTCTTAAATTATTTTTGTTTAATTATTGATTAATAATTTTTAAGTTCCTTGTACTTGGACTTACCAAATTATATTATAGCTAGACATTCTTATATTTGAGGATAGTTGAAAAGAATTTAGAGGCATTACAAATATATGTAGGCAATTAAAACCCTAGAACTAATTAATAATGACTTAATTAATTAAATTCCTCAACAGAGTGAAGCCTAAGAAAATGTCCAATATAATTAACCTAATTATATTAAAAACTCAAAATTAATTAAACTAAATTAATTTTCTAAAAACATTATTCACAGCTGTTAGTCACCAGTATTGTTACATGTACTGTTTATGTTACTATTCATCCACATAAAAACATTAATTTTGTTTAAAAGCAATAAATTATAGAAATTAAATGACATAAAGATTTTTACATGGTTTGGATTAATCGATCCTACATCTACGAGGGCATGCATAGAAAAACAATTATCTAAGTTGAGATGTTTTAACTTTTAGATTTACTAAACTTAACACTCTCACTTACAGTTCATTACCATACAGTTTGCTCAACCTCAGACTAAATTTTCTTTTCTTAGTTCTTGATCCTCAAAACACTTCGCAAGTGATCAATAGCAATTATTCAATTCTTCAATGTCTAGTGATCCAAGATCTACATTAACTTTCTACAGAGATGAAAAGAAATAGTCTTATAAGAAGACCTGAATGAATAAGATAAGAAAACAAATCAACATAACATCGTGTGCCAAATCGAGCTCTCTAGGGAATAGGTTGAATTTTGCTTCTCTACTTTATGCTTTATATTGTACTACTTCAATTGTGACATACCTCTTTTATATAGGCACTAGTTTCACAAAAATTCAAAAGTCTTGAAAAACTTGAATTCTTTCTAAATAAGAGTTTCTTTTCTCTTATTATTCTCATGAATCTAAATAGGAATAAATTTGATATTCTTGCCTTACTTGTCTCTTAAGAAATATATAGAGCATTTAATAAACTTCCTATTTGAACCAACTGCTTGCTCTAAATAAATCTTGTGAGCTAATTATAGCATCATGTCACCAATTGATTTGCTAAATTAGACATCTAATTAAACTAAGAAACAAATATTCCTACTAAATTGGAATTTCATTAAATTAAGGATTTAATAAATTAAAACTTATTACAAGATATTCAATAAATAAAATTCCAATTTAACGAGACTTGCTATAAGATGCCAACTATACAAATAATGGAATTAACAATAATAAACCACTTTTGAGCTGTGTTAGTGCATCTTCATTTTCTCCCTAATTGACATGCCCTACTTGAATTCAGAACTAAGGTTTTTGGTTGAAACAGGCACATGTCCTTGATGAGGAGTAGGCTACCTGATTCTATAGGATGTCTCGAAGTTGATTTGGTAGAATAATAACTCATGGTTGTCCTTATTTTGCGCCTACTTATTACTAAGCAAATTTTTGCTATTATGCCATAAATATGGTTCTTCATCTAGCCTATAAGTTCTTCACAATTGTAACGTTCACATCTACTTTGGTTGTACAAGTTATGGTCTCTCCACTACTAGAAACCATCGTCAAAATCGTTAAAAAATGCCTCATTAGAGGCACCAAATATTTAGAATAGAGATTCAATAGGCCACATGTCACAAGAGCCAGCTGTTAACATCTATGTTTCCATAATAATGATTTTGATGATTATAAAACATGTTTAAAATTGATTAAGTTTGAAGAAATCTTTAATCGAATCAAAATACTTAAAAGGCGTATAATGAATTAAGCAAAGAATAATTTTTTTGGAAAAAAACGAATTCTTGTTAACTCAGAAAATGGCTAACCGATTACCTTGAGGCAAGATTTCATTAATTCTGGTGCAATCAACTAACCGTTAGTGGCAAAACGGCTAACTAACATCGCACAAAATTATAGTCTAGCTTTTGGATGCAAACGGCAAATCGTTTATTAAAAAAGGGTAAGTTGACAACTTCTTACAGGTCTCTAGACACTAACGACAATCTGACATCAGGAAAATGGTGATATGACAATTTGAAATTATATGCATAACGGTAACTAGCTCTAGTCAAAACGGCGATCCGATTGTGTGTAGAAAGAAAATTTTTGCACTAATTTTGGTATGGTGCATCAATTCTCATCATTAAGGACTCCACAAACAAAATAGAGTTGTTGAGAGAAAGAATCGGTTTATTCAAGAAATGGCTAGAGCCATGTTGAATGAAAATGCATTATCAAATATTTTTGGGTCGAAACTGTTAGTACTGCTTACTATGTCTTGAATTGTGTTTTGATTGGACCTTATCTCAATAAAACTCCTTATGAGCTTTGGAAAGATAAAAAACCCAACATTTATTATTTCAAAGTTTTAGAATGCAAATCTTTTATATTGAATACAAAAGACAATCTTGATAAATTTGATCAAAAATATGATATTGGTATCTTTCTTGGTTATTCAAATGCAAGCAAAGTTAAAGTTTAGAAAGTGTATAATAAAAGGACATTGGTTGTTGAAGAGTCTATGCATGTTACATTTAATTTTAGGTGATCTTTCAGGAAGTGTAACCACTGAATCATCATTTAGAAATACTTGTCAACATGCTGCATTCATTTCTCAAATTAAACCAAAATTCTTTTTAGATGCGGAAAATGATGAATCTTGGATTATGGCAATGCAAGAGGAGTTAAATCAATTTGAGAGCAAAAATGTGTGGGAACTAGTCTCTAAACCAAAGCATCAATCTGTTATAGATACTAAATGAGTATTTGGAAATAAAATTGATGAATTTGGTATGGTTGTAAGGAATAAAGGTAGATTAATAGCTCAAGGATACAACTAGGAAGAGGGAATTGATTTTGATGAAAATTTTGTACCAGTAGCTAGACTAGAATATATAAAGATGCTTTTATCATTTGTATGTCATAAAATATTTCATTTTGTATCAAATAGATGTGAAAAGTGCTTTCTTCAATGGTTATATTATGGAAGAAGTTTATGTAAAACAATCCCCTAGTTTTGAAAATGAAAAATTTCTTAATCATGTTTACAAATTATCTAAAGCATTATATGGTTTAAAGTAAGCACCTAGACCATGGTATGATATGCTTAGAAATTTCTTATTGAATAATAGTTTTTCAATAGGAAAAGCCGACACTACACTTTTTATTGAGCATAAGAGTAGATGCATACTTATTGTTCAAATTTATGTTGATGATATTATTTTCGGTTCTACTAATAAGTCTTTATGTAAGAAATTTTTATCTTGTATGAGTAAATAATTTGAGATGAGCATGATGAGGGAATTAAAGTACTTCCTTGGATTATAAATAAAACAAACTAAAGAATGAATCTTCATCAATCAAGCCAAATATTTGAAAGATTTACTCAAGAGATTCGGACTTGAAGATGGAAAGATTAAAAGTACCCCAATGAACTCAATAATCAAGCTTGATAAGGATGAAAAAGGTAAGGAAGTTAATGTCAAAACATATCGAGATATGATCGATCCTTACTTTATTTGATTGCTAGTAGGCCTGATATTATGTTTAGTGTATACTTGTGTGTAAGATTTCAATCATGTTCTAAAGAATCTCACTTGGTTGTTGTCAAAAGAATTTTTCGTTATTTAAATGGAACCTTAGATCTTAGCCTTTGATATCTTAGAGGAATTCACATAGATTTAACTTGTTACAACTTGTTACTCGGATACTGACTTTGCCAGTCATAAGGTTCATAAGAAGAGTACTAGTGGCACATATCACTTCCTGGGTCACTCACTTGTCTCTTGGTTTAGTAAGAATCAAAATTCGATTGCACTCTCAACCATCGAGGTTGAATATATCGCCGCTGGTAGTTTTTGTGCACAAGCTCTTTGGATGAAACAAACCCTTAGAGACCATGGTATTTCTTAATCATATACCTAACATGTGTGATAATACTAGTGCCATAAACCTGTCAAAGAATCCTATTCAACACTCTAGAATCAACAACATTGAGATAAGACATCATTTATTAAGAGATCATTTTAAAAAAGGGATATTACATTAGACTTTATTTCAACTGAAAAACAACTTGCAAATATCTTCACAAAATCCTTTAGCGAATAACAGTTTACTAAAATTAGGCATGGGCTTGGAATGATGAATATTGCACACTAGCATAGCTTAATATGATATTAAGACTATCTTGTTTTTCACGATATCATTACTTGTTTGAATTGGTTGTTTAAATTTTGTAAATTCATGAATCATGCATTAAAACGACTTTTTAAGATATTTCATATCAATGAAATAGTCTTGGAATGGATTAATAGTTGGCATAGATCAAAATAAATATGCCAAATCATAGTTAGGGAAAACAGATAGTCGTTTACTCAATAAACGGATAATTGTTTTAGACAGAAATTTAGAGAATACATTCAAATGATGACGGCTCACCGATAACCTAATAACGACTCACTGTTTTTGAAGATATTTTTGGTATGCATTCTGCTTACTCTCAGTTAACTGTTAACTTGTAGACAATAAACCGATATCATCTTAAACCTATATATAGTTCTGGACGCTAATGGTTCGCCAATTAAAAAAAATTGCTCTTCGTTATCTCACGATAATAGAATTATGAAGGGTTTTCTTCTTCATTTTCCCTTGGCCTTGAATTGTTTTCTTTCTCCAATCGGCAGCAACGATTTCTCTATCTAAAATTGACCATTTTTATTCATTCTTCTTGCAAAATTGAGCATCCACATCCCTTATAAGCATCTTAAACTTCATTTCTTTGCAATCAAAACTTTGTTTCAAGCCCAAAACTAAAAATTCCAAAATTAAAACCCTAGGTTTCGCCACACGTTCTTAATCCAATTTGGCTGATTTTCTTTCATCATTGATCAAGTTGAGTCCATACACACCTTCCTCTGCTCCCAAACTTCTTTTTAATCAATTTCATTTCCTCGAAACACATTTTATCCAAAAATCCACAAAATTCCCCTAAAATGGCTAGCGGTGAACCGTCAAGAAGAACGAAAAGAGTTAAACAAACTGAATCAACTGATATTGGGGTTTGGAATTCAACCAAAAAGAAGCAGAAATTAGAAAGCTAAAAGCTGAACTGGCCAGAATTAATGCAGATAAGCAGCAACCATCATTATTTGCAAAATCTCCTGTTTTACCTCTCCATACACCAACCTTTAGCACCTATCAACCATTTTATACACCATCTACCTCCTGTCAGCCAGTAGATTATGTTAAATTCTTTGGACTGTTTCATACTCTGTATAGGCAGACTCCAACGCCTACTCCACCTAAGCAACAACCTAAATCTACCAAACCAGAATCACCGCCAGTCTATCAACAACCACCAATTGCCCTGAAACTCAACAGATACTAAAAGACAAAGCACCCTTACATCAGTATTCATCCCAAGTCTGTTTTAATCCATCTGAACCAGAAGATGCTTCTTCTTCTGATCAAGTGCCCATGATTTACATTTGATGATATCCCAAAGGCCAAATGGCCTGCAATATTTCAAGAATTTTCGGCATGGATAGATGCTCAGATGCTCAGAACTGGAGCAACGACTCAATCAGTCCTTAAAGAATTTACTTCTCGATTTACTAGATCTTTAAGAGATTAGTTTGAAAGCCTTGGCCAATAAAGACAACTCCAGTTAATCCAAGCTAAAATCCATCAAGTCCTTGGAATCATTTATGAGCAATTCCTTGGAAAGGCTACTGCTGCAAATTAACAGACACGACAAGAATTCCATCAAATGAAATGTTGTTCCCTGCAGATAAAGGATCTTGACTTCCACTACAAAAGAATGTCTACGATGTATTACAAGCTTAATAGCTTCAATGATCCTTCATTAAAGTATGTCTTCGTAGCATCTCTTCCCAAAGAAATCTAGCCTGAATTACAGAGGTAATTCACTATTCATCTGCTGGATATACCCAACCTTTCTTTAGGGAAAATCTATCAGTTGGTAGTAAATTGTCTAGAAAAGCTTTGTGAATAAAAAGAATTCTTCAAAGACCTAATGGAACACAAGCAGCCATTTAAAAGTGCTTGCAAAAAACCTCATCTCTCTATAAAGTGCAAAGAAGATAAAGATTGCACTTGTTCAACCAAGAAAAAGTCTCACTTCTAGAAATACAGACACCCATACAAGAACAACCCACTTCGACCAGAACTAAAAAGCCTTATCGGTTTTTTTAAAAAAATGATCCTACCCAGTCCTCTAAATCCAAAAGCAACCGTTGTTTCATCTGTCCAAATCGTCCAAATCGTCCTTCAAAATCGTCCAAATCGTCCTTCAAAATCAGTTCGTCTCATTAAACATCTTCAAAGTTCTTTGCTACTTTCAGACAATGATGATGTTGAATCCTTTTTTTCAGAACAAGAAAGTTATGACGAACAAATTGCTTTTGTTCTTGCTGAAACAAGAGATCACTCTGATATAGAAAGTATTTCAATAATCCAGACAGTGCAACAAATCCAAACATTTCATTCAGTCATTCCAATCTCTTCAATCAAAATCCATCTTGTGCATGAGAAATTTGATAAACCAATTTCTGTTAGTGGATTTATTGACACTAGAGCACAAAAAAGTATGCTTAATCCATCTATCCTCCCATCTCAATTTTGGGAAAAACATACGGAGCATTTTAGAGCAGCCAATGGAGAATTATTCCACACCAACCTGATTACTAAAAAGCCAGTTGGTATCCAGTTCTTTCCAAACTATGTTCTTTGGATCAAAATAGTTGGATCCAATTTACCTGATAAAGATCTTTTAATCGGGTTTGATATTCTTCACCTGGTTAAAAAGCTTCCCATTACAGTATCTGAAATTCGTTATAAACAAATGTTTCAACCATACACTGATGTCCTGAGACTGTTTTCCATCTCAAATTCTCCTCCTTCATATGATTCATATAAAAACAGATTTCTTCATCTCTGTCTTGAAAACCATAGCCAATTTTCTCATCTAGGTCCTTTGTGGAAAAATGAAAACTTTTTCATTAAGCTTCTCTTTAAGCTTAGATATCAACACTACCAAAGCTACCCATCCGAGTATGACACCATCTGATCTCAAACTAGCCCAGCAAGAATGCTCTCAATTGCTTCAATAGGGACTTATTGAGCGCACAAATTCAGAATGGGTTTGTCAAGCCTTCTATGTGGAAAAATGGTCTAAAATAGCCAGAGGTAAAAAACGTCTTGTCATAGACTACCAACCTATTAATTGTTTCCTCCGTGATGATAAATTTCCTTTGCCAAAAATTCAGTCTTTATTTGTCCATATTCGTAATACCAAGGCCTTTTTCAAATTTGACATTAAAGCTGGCTTCTGGCAACTAGGAATTCATCCTGTTGACCATCATAAAACTGGTTTTTGCATTCCAAATGTCCACTATCAATGAAAAGTAATGCCATTTGGCCTTAAAGCAGCACCCTCACTTTTTCAAAAGGCCATAATCAAAATCTTTGAGCCCATCCTTCACCATGCACTTATTTACATAGATGATGTGTTATTGTTTTCAAAAGATCATGACTCCCATAAGAATTTACTTTCTCATTTTCTTAAGATAGTGGAATCACATGGCATTACGCTGTCTGAAAAAAAGAGCATCCTAGGCCAGGATTCTGTTGAATTTCTTGGTATGATCTTAAAAGATGGACATTACCGTCCTGGTCCACACATAGCCCAAGAGCTAGTCCACTTTCTTGATGAACACTTGTCCAGAAAGCAAATTCCACAATTTCTAGGCATTGTAAATTATCTCCGAGACTTTTTCCCTCATATGGCTATTCACATCAACCAGCTGTCAAAAATGCTTAGAAGATTTGCCCCTCCATGGGGTCCCTCTCAGACTGATGCAGTTCAACATCTAAAGCAGATTACTCAACATCCACTTCCATTAAAGATCCCCACTGAGGACAACGTATTCTCTAAACAGATGCAAGTGATGAATACTGGGGAGCCGTACTTTTGGAAAAGCATGATGGAAAAGAATTGGAAAAATATTATCACGTGATCTACATGGAAATTTTAGCCGTAAAATATGGGATTCAAAAATTTTAATTCCATCTTATTGGCTATAATTTTCTTATCAGATTAGATAATTTTTCTTTGCTGAAAATTCTTGATTTAAAAAATAAGACACTACCAGGCAAACACCTTTTCTTTTTTAAGACATGGTTTTTCAAATATGATTTTTCATCACAACATATAAAAGGAGACCAAAATCTCATTCCTGATCTGTTATCTAGACCTTCTTCTTCAGCTACCCTTACCCTTATGTCCTCCTCTGTCACAGTACCAGTAATCTTTATGACTTCTTCTCTGCCAAATTCTGCTCTTACAAAAAAGTCTTTATCAGATCCAAGAATTTGGTAAGAAATTTGTTTTTCGATACTCCATGAACATATACCATACTCAGTCATCTGGTTTTTCGAGTTGTCACCCTGATCGCCTTTTTCTCACAGGACTTACCATAGACCCCTCTAGAGATATCACAGAAGATGAATTGTGGTATTTATGGTGCCTCACTGTGTTATATGCTACTAAACTTGTCTTTCCTGTACATGCAACATTTAGAAATCTCACCAATCCAACCCAAGCTCATTATCTGTTATGGACTCTCTTTGAGTGGTTCTCTCTCCTCTCCTGGTGGAGAAAACAATTTAGCCTTATCATAAACCACCATCACCTCAATCTTCTCCCTGATCAAGAAGGTGAACAATTCACCTCAATCTTCATTATCCACCGTCCCTACTTTCAACACACTGTCACAAAACTCTTTTGGACACATGATCAAGCCTATGAATGGAAAATTGTCCCTCATAGTTTTCCTCTGTTGTATGACCCAACCTTTGTTTATACTCTAAAAAACTAGCTCCTTGAACTAAACCATATTCAGCCCACACCAGCTGACATCTAACACACTTCTCTCGATCCACATCATGAGCTTATAGTCATTTCTACTATTAAAACAGCCTCATCCAGTAATTCTCCACCCATTGGAATTTTAATTAAGGAAGAAAGACCAAATTTCACCAACATTCTTTTCCAAGATTCACAAGATCCTTAGAAAGAATTCACTTCAATCCTCCATCATACAGAAGCATCTAGTGCACCTTCCACCAGTTCAGTCCCATTGACAGATTCACCAACTCGTCAATACTATTCCAATTTTCCATGGTGGAAAGAACCTTTCGCAGAAGTTGATAGCGATGTTGACAACCTGTTTCCCTCTTACAGCCATTGATAATTTTATCTGTGGCCTCGTATTTGCTACCCCTTAAAGCATTTTTGTTTGCTTGTAATAATTGCTTTTGCTTTGACAGGTTGTCAAAGCATCTACTTTTCTAGAAGTTTGCTTTTTTCTTTGTAATAATGTTTGCGTTTACTTTAAGAGAAGAAAGATAGGGGTCCTGTCCTATCTTTTTCATAATTATGTCTTTACTTTTAAAAGAAAGGATAAGAGTCCTGTCTTATCCTCCCTCAAATTTTTCTCGTATATAAGGAGAGCTTGTCTTAGTTTGTATTCAAAACTCAATTAAGAAATAAAAATCATGTGTTCATAACATTACATTCTAAGCTTCTTCCTTTTCCCTTATTCTCCTTGACAAAACAGCAGATTCTCATTATAGTTCATTTCGATCCTATAACAAGTATGCTCTGCACTCGCCTCTTTGGAGGATCTTGTGCATTAGAAAGTTTTAGGCTATGAGTTCCAGCGTCCTAACCATAGTTCACCCTATTCAACAGCCAAGGTGTGGCTTAACCTCTGGGTGGTAGTGAGTTGTCCCGAGTGGTTTGAAAAAAATCCATTATTGAGGACTTTGAAAGAATCCACTTTCCTTTCACCCACCTAGCTAAAAGATTTCATACGAGCTTCATGGGTAAAATGGTAACTATTTATTTTACTGAAATTAATGATTTTACAGATATAACTGTATGTGGGAGTACCATTAGAGATATTCTACTTTAATGAGAATGAGCTTTAAGTGTAGAAGAAAGTGCCTATAAAAATTTAGTTCGAGTGTTTTACTCCAACATAGAACTTTTTGCTACTAGGAAGAATAGAGTCATAAACCATGTTAGTGGAGTTTGGATAAAATTTGATGTCTTTGAGCTGAGTCATATAATTGGGATATCTAATAAAGGGCTAGACTTCTATACCTCCTAGAAAGAGCTTCATTTCAGTCATTATTGTCACCTAGAGGCAGTTAGGGAAATTTGCAAACGACGTGATCTTTCTGACAATGTTTACTTATTATCTTTTCGGTCATAGATCTTACCCTTCCGGGTCCGCATTCTTCATAGTATCCTTCAGTCTATAGCACACATAAGTACGGTCACAGTGATGGAGTAACTAGGTTAGATGTTGGTTTACTTGATTGCCTCATTTAGAGAAGGAAAATGAAACTAGCATTCACTATCCTACTTCGTATGCTGTCGACACCTGCAGTAACCAACTGTTCCCTTCCTTATGACAATATTATTACTAGGATATTGAGGCATTTTAATGTACCTCTCACTGAATCTGTTTATATTGAGACCAGGAAACTAAATAGAGATTATTTCTGGGATTGGATTCCATAGAAGACGTGGAGAATGGGTTAAGACTCCGTCTTCTAAGAATGAGGATACTTTAGTTGCTCCTGAAGATGATAGATTCCTTAGTTATGTCTACCTAGAGGATCAGTTGCCATGCTTTAGACTTGAAGCTAGACCTCGAGCATCTCATAGAGATATGATGATTTGAAGTTAGTATGGACTTGAGATAGTTTGTGATATTTTTGGAAGTGTTTTTACTAATCTTTGTATTTAAGGGAATGCTTGTTGTTAGAGGGAGGTTCTGTTGAAATTTTGGCTTAAATAACATGGGTAACACTTGTACTTATCTATCTATTCCATTCTGATCTTTTCTTTTTGATGATGAAGGGGGAGATATTTATGAGAAGCTATAATCATGATGTGAGGTACAATTTTCTCACTTAAATATAATAGAATTTATTTTAAGCTAACAAGCTCTCTTAAGTATTAAAATAATAATAGTATAAAATATTTAATTCTAGGTAATAATGATATAAACAATGACATAAGAATGATGACATAAGTAATGACATAAGTGATGATGTAAGATAAGGTTGTAGAGAAAGATAAGAATTCTAGAATTCAGTAAGATATTTATGAGGGATAATCTCATCTTTACTTAGATATTTAATAAGATGACATAAGCAATGACATGAGTGATGATGTAAGAGAAGTATGTGGAGAAAGATAAGAATTCTTGAATTTAGTAAGATATTTATGAAGGTTAATCTCAACTATTGATCAAGAGTTACGGTGGCAAAATGCTAACCATCCATTAGTCTTAATAAATACTATAAATACCCCCCACCACCTCTCATTTTCAATACAGCCTAGAAATTTCATTCTCTTCTATTCTAAAGTCATAACAACAAGAGTAGAGAAATTCTTAATTCTTAATTTAGTAAGTAACACTTTAACTGCAATGTAGGGACAAAATTCTTTTCATTCTTAATGTTAATTTTAACAATTTCTTTATCTTGTGATAACTACTATATGTGAATTCTTATATGGTCGGCTATGTCGCCTAATCTATGATGCTTAGTTATGTTATGGTCGGCTATGCCACCTAATTTATGATGCTTAGTTGTGTTATGGTCAGCCATGTCGCCTAATCTGTGATACTTATACTTAACTATTCTATGGTCGGCTATGCCGCTTGTATTAAAGAATCTTCTTCTTCAATAATGTTGTGTATTGATTCTGTTACCCATCTAAGAACTTTAAATGTTGTGACATAAGTTGCATTGGATGTATGCATATCATGGATTACATTATGAAGAAAACGTTTCAGAAAATGAATTCATGAAAAATAGATGGTTGTACTATCAAGTGGCAAAGTTTCTTAGGAGGGCAAGCCCTCAAAGCTAAGTAAGAGGAAATCTTTTGGGGACGGCGATACGTAACGCCCAAAAGATCAACTAATAACGCCCAAGGGCATATTGTTTAAAGAGTAAAAGTGCCAGTCTTGTAGTGCAACATACCTAGGGCCCTAATGAAATTGTTTTAAGTTTCTTTTAAATGCTTAATATGGTCATTCATATGCACAATAATTTATACATGCATCAAAGTGTTATATTACTAGGCGTTAGCTCATAAAATCCTTACATTACAGGTAATGATAAATAGGGCAAGTTGGCGCCAAGTTCTAATCAAGACGAAGTGCTTATGGGCATAACAAACTTTCAAATTTTATAATGGGCTCAGCTTTTTCTTAATAAAAAAAATAATAAGTATTTCAGTTTTATGTAATAATCAAAGTTTTGAAATATGCTAAAGAACCTCTGTAAGAATCTTACTTTTTGTAAAAAAATTGATTTGTTGTGTTAAACTTTTAAAATTCGTATTTATATTAAAAATAACCGTGATTTAAACATTTTTAAATAGATATTTCAGTGGAGTGTTACACATGATTAATTGGTTACTAGTTAAAATCTTTTTGGTTAAAAATTGATTAACGTAGGGGGAGCTTATTTATAGGGGAAGTAAAATTTTTGGTATCCTTCTCTATAACACTTATAAGGTTTGTCATCATCAAAAAAGGAAAGAATGTTAACATATATGTTTTCATAATGATGATTTTGATGATAACAAATACGTTTAAAATTAAAAAGTTTGAAGAAATCTTTAATTGAATTAAAATACTTAAGCCGTATAATGAATTGAGCAAAGAATAATTTTCTAGAAATAAACATATTCCCGTTAACTCAAAAAAGGGCTAACTAATTACCTCTATGCAAGATTTTATTAATTCTGGATGCAATCAGCTAACCGTTAGTGGTAAAACGGCTAACCAACATCGCACAGAATTGGAGTCTAGCTTTTGGATGCTAACGGCAAACCATTTATTAGAAAATGATAAGCTGACAACTTCTTGCAGGTCTCTGGACACTAACGACAATCCGACACTAAGAAAACGGTAATTAGACAATTTGAAATTGTAAGTATAACGGTAACTTGTTCAAGTCGAAATGGCAATATAATTATATACAAAAAGTCAATAACAATTAATTTTCAACTCCAATTATAAAAAATCAACGATTCTGCATGGCTCAAATGGCAGCTGGGTTTCTATGATATATGAAGGTGGAAGCTACGCCTACGACACCGGCTTTACTTTAAATAACGAGGCAAAGGCGAATTGCTTCAATATGTGCACGTGTTTGACAAACTGACAATTAAGAATGCCCATGTGGAAGACGACATATGGAAGTCTTGATGGGTGGTGGCATCCTGCAAAATTAAAGACAGTGAACGGCGCTAAGAACGCCGTCGCAATTGGGCAGTTTTGTTGATTTATTATACTAGTTAAATTTATTTTAAACTAATTATATTTATTAAATAAATAATATCATACCAACATTAATGTACTAAATCCCATTAGAACTCTACAATTATATTTGTTAAATTTTAAAGTTTGACCCCTCTTTTTATTAAAAAAAAAATTTTGTTAAAATTTAAAATTATAAATAATTATACTATTTCATAAAGCTTCGTGAAGTTAGTTTGAAAGTAGAATATTTGAAAATCAGATTTTCAAATAATCTATTTTAAAATGATTTATCAAACATGATTTGGGGAATTAGATTATCAAAGAATTGAAGTCTCTTTTCTTCTAATCTTTCCTGCAAGGCTACAATCACTTACTCAACAATCCGTTAAACAATTCCAAACAAAGAAGGTATCGTTGAATCACCAAATTTTTTTCGATACAGTACAAACCCCAATTCTTCTAAATTGTTTATTCATGGGCCACCTGTCTCAACAGTCCCTTGCATCTCCAGAATCACATCAGCCAATAAAAATTATTCTTCTTAAAGATCATGAAATCACTTTCCAGGCAACTCAGCAGATCAATCACAGCTTCTGATTTGGATCCATTGAAGTGCTCCAAAATATCAGACAGTGGAAGCTGCAAAATTGGCATGTTGCAATGAGAAAACTTAGTAGAAAACACACGCACGCAATTTAAACGCAGACCACAGACTGGAGCAGCCTCCTTGAAACTCACCCCCTCATCATGTTTCTGAAGCAAGTTTAACACGGAACTCTCTGTTGCCTCAAGTACAGTGAAACCTCCATCTGAGCAATCCACTTTTTGGCGTTTATGTGAACACAGCTCATCATCATCACAACCTACTGATAACTCCTGCACCGCGGCCTTTGTGACAGGAAGAGAAGTCATTTCTTTGTTATTGTATGCGCAACCATAAGTAACCGTACTCTTTCCACACTCTTCAACTTTATGAGGTTCTTCAGCATGGCATGTATCAATGGAACATGTCTCAGATGCCTTACTGGGAAGTTCATCTGTATTCCCCTTTTTTCGGCTAGGTGGAATCACTTCTGGAGAAATCCCACAGTTTTCCATAACCAGACAAGCCTTGATGTGTGCATAAGTTATCTAGCACCATTAAGAAAATATATTCCATTATATTCTCAAGTAAATGACAGGGAACAAAAGCCACATAATCCAGTAAGCACACAAGATTAATGGGCCCAAGTACAATTGTTTAAACTGTAAAAGAATTCACATGAACATGAAGCTTACATCGTCTGGTAATTCATTTTTGATAGGCTTCAACTTGTCTTTAGAGCCAACCTTTGAAATAGCTTCCTGAATAGCTGAGAATATCTCATCTGTCAGTCCAACCTCATCACAGAGTCTGGTCCAATTAATATCAAATCCTTCCGAGACAGCCTCCAAAATATAATGGACAACAGTTTGTTCTTTTATTGGAGCTGACCTACCAGGGTAGTTCTATGAATAAAAAAAGAAGTTAATGCACGTTAACATTCTAATCCAAAAACATAATCATGTTAAATGGTTCAAGAATTCCTACAGCAATTTTCTGAATTGATAGACCATCTTCATGCCACATCTTCCAAGCTTCACACTTCGCTGGTGTCAATTTTGTGCGAGTGTTGACCACTGCATGCAGTTTTCTCGTAAAAGCAGTATGTTCAACTGCTTTGCCATCCAGGGAAAGGTTTAGCTTTTGTGATAGGTGCCTAATAATTTGAAGAAGATGATCCCCATGTGCAATTACAAGGTGCTGCAACATTCATCAGATTCAATTTAGTTTTCCAAAATATGAAAAAGAGCAGCACCAGGCAGCAATGGGTTTCATCTCTTTTGCTGTGAAAAAGATTGTTTTGTGAAACTTATGAGAGAAAAGCAAACCTTCACAGTTCTCTAAGCTTCATGATAACTGAATGTAACAAATTTTATTAGTTCTTACTTCGTAATCTATTAAAGTCATTCTTAGGGATCAACAAAAGGTAGCACCAAGCATAACTACTGTTCGAGGGACTCAATATGTGAGCATACTCCCAACCATACAACTTTTTCTCCCAAGGAATGAAAAGAAAGGTACAGGTTAAAAAATAATAATATCTGCATAATACTTTTGGTTTGTTCACACCTTGTTATTTGTGGAAAAAAATCAGTTTCACTGTCTACTAATCTAAGTTTGAACATGAATTTATGTAGTTCGAATAAAGAAGGAAAATGATCAACCCATACTGTCATATATCTTGAGTTCTTGACTGGGTTATGACCATTTTGCATACAGCAATATGCGCAGATAACCAGCATTGCCATCCTATTACTAGCTTTTTGAAGATACATGGTAGTGTCAACACTTATTTTATGTATTTAAATCAAATACAACAAAAGTATTTATTATCCACATATCAGATTCCAAAATGGGAAAAGCAAAAGGTATAACATATGTACCAGTACCAACCTGTGATACTTACCAAGTTCCAAGCATATAAAAAGTAAGAGAACAAAACAAATATTTTGGTATAAATTTGCTACTCTCTCAATTGTTAAGATATACCTGATTGACACCATCAATGTTTGCCAACCTTGCTTTGGTAGATGGCCTTGTCAATGCAATTTTTTTGATTGTTTGATCACCACATAGAGCATATCTGTGATGAGAGAATCATTTGACACCTCGTAAATGTAACATTCCACGTTAATAAGAAATAAGCTTTTCACTTGTGATTAATAAATAAACAGCTTTCTGAGATTGGTAGCCTTGCAGTAAAAGAAAAACCTACGGAGCAGTTCCAGTGACTCTTGCAAGCTTCTTTCTCTCTTCCAAAAGCATATGATAGAGTTGCACGTCGGCCTGCAGTAGAGAAAGAAGCATTTGGGAAAATTATTCAATCAGCAACTACAATTTTAGTGACAATGATACAAGTGCACCTTGTGAAGGGATACTGTGAGACAAACTTTACTCAATGCAGCCCGTCAATTATAAATTTTAAGTTTTAGTAGTATATTCCAGAGTCAGTTTGGGGGCTTGAAGAAAGCAGCAAAGCTCGAGGAAGAAGGGAAAAGATTTTCTCAATTCTCGCTGATGAAATATTTCATTTAAGGAGTTAGTTGGCAGTTCCAACGCTAGATCATTAGGGGCCAGTTTAATATTACTTTTAAGAGACTTAAAAGTTATTCTGGAAAACTAAAAGTTAGTTTTGGTGTTTGGTAAATGTTTTTAAAAATCACTTTTAGCAAAATCACCTATAGCGGATTTTGAAAAGCAAAGAAAGACCAGCGTTTCAAAATCTGACTTTGAGAATTAATTTTATACTTAATACAACTTTATATATATCCTAACATATATTATACAAGTTCAAAATTATCCTCATTCAATTAGGAAATAAAATTGTTATATTTAAAGAGATTATTATTATTACCAGTTATATTGAGATAAAAATATATATATATATATATATTTATTTATTTATTTTGGATATCAATTATATATACACATAAAGTATTACTATATACACCTATTTATAAATGCACGTATAAATAAATTTTATTGAATATTATGTCTATTTAAGTCATTTGTATTCTTACAATACACGCATACGACTGTTTTTAGTACTCACAGCGCTTTTAAAACTTCACAGCTGATTATTTTTAAAGTAACAGTAATTATTTTAAAAACTACAGCATTCTCAAACTGGCCGTAAAGGAAGAATCAGAGTCACAACTGAAAATAGAAAGAGACATGGATTGTTTCAGCCATTAATGACCCAGCAAACATTCAGGAAATGCAAAATCAACATTTTGAGCTGTAAATAAGCAGTTTTGATGGCGGATTAGCCATAATTGTTGTTTCATACTAAGGGTCTCGAGCTATACTTCGAATGGTTTATTGGAGGGGCTATAGTGCTAAATACGTTGCTCCAGTCTTCTAGAGGTCTTGTTGACTAACACTTGAAAGCTGATGGAGGTGATTCCTTTTGGTTTCCAGTTGCTCTCTTAAATGATAAAGACTGTACATGTGGAATTGTTTTGCAATGTTCTGGGCGTTCTCACGTTTACATTTTGCTGGGTCTAATTCTTAGGCCTTTGTTGTCTAGATTAAAAAGAAGTATTAATTAAAAGAAAAGAAAATGGTAGTGAATACCATGCTAGAAGAGGAAAACATTTCAAAATAGAGGGGAAAGTTATTAGAATTCCGACTAACAGTGAATTATCTGCCACAAAGCCAGACAATGAGAAAGTTTAGCCTCAAGTGCCATTCATATGAAGCGATCAAATTGGTTGAAGAAGCCAATTCCAAGCAGGAAAATCAGTATTTTTTCAGAGACAGAAAATGAAGCTTGCAAATATTAGCATGTTAAATATGGATCTAGGTAAGTCCAATAAAATAAATGAGAACCCTTCTGAAGTACTAGAATGAGTAACAATACTTGGCTCCAGTCTTGTCTCAAATTTTTCATCCCAAATGATTTTTCAATTAAGATGGCATTGTCATATTAGTCACTGCATCTCATCAAAAGACTTGAAACAAAGAGGATTACTCTTCTATAATTCTCAAAATAATGAAAAATGCAAGGAATTCTTGACGATGGTGTTAAAAAATCTGGCCTCTGGTTCGGGCATGCCAGATTAGTGGAATTTCAGTTCAGACCTAAGCCCAACTTCTTACCCTCATTCTTGGAGATCTGATGCAATGCAATAATAAAACAATGATCAGAATAGAATAAAATAACACTTAAAATCACAAACCTCAGAGAATCCCTCATTTTCCAAAGTAGCCGAACTTTTCAAATCCCCAACGTTGCTTGATATGGTTTCATGCTCCTCGGCATCAACCATTTCCCCATTAAATGGCAAAAGTAAAGGTGGTTGATGATCTGGTCCTGCAGAACCAAGGTATTGCTTTCCTTGTTGACTGACACTGATGCATTAAGGAACAAGATTTTGTCAATTTTTGTGCTAGGAATTATTTATATGCAGGTAGAAAAACTGTATAGAATACAAGGTTCACAACTAATGATATTAGGTGGGCATGAGAAAAAGCAATAAAGAATATAACTGCTTCCTAAAAATATTATGTGGGCATGAGAAAAAGCAGTAAAGATAAAACTGTGGCCTAAAACTTAGCAAATAACGTAATTGAAGAACATAATACCTTACAGTTCTGTATACATCTTTGACGGTCTCTGTCAGATAACCTGTATTAAGTAGCAACTTTTAGTTTCTTACATTACCGATATATTACATAAACTGAAAAGTTAAAAAGACAGCATATTTGCAATCAAAGTTAGAATAAACATTAAATAGATAATAAAGGGACCCCCTAGCTCTTCAGTAATCTTCACATATATGCTTTTTCTTTTGGGTTAATTTCGATTTAACTCCTAATAAATTGACTATCTTCAAAATACCCCAAATTATTATAAACCTCAATCTGCCCCCAATTATTGTTAAGAAGATTTTTTTCGTATACATGCCCCCATTTGTCCTAATCTTTTGAACAGTAACTGGCGGTAAGTTGAAGTTTACAATAATTTGGGGATATTTTGGAGATAGTCAATTTATTAGGGGGTAAACTGAAATTAACCCTTTTCTTTTCAGTTGAGGCCTTTTTTCTTCTAGTGGCATTTATTTCCATACCCCAACAATGAAGACATATATGCAATGTAACTTGCCCCTATCTGTGATATGGATAAGGTGTGTATTTAATCACAAGGAAAACTAAAACCTGTGCGCGATATGATGATGTCAACGGACTATAGCTGTCAGATTCAGCAATGGTTGTTGCTAGATACTTTAACTTAAGACACAAACCTAGGCCAACATGCCAGAAACTTACATCTCACTGCATTAAGCTACAATAAATAATCAGCAGTAATTCGTACGACTTTCAATAGAAACTCAGGTATTCCAGCAGGTACCATAAGAAATTAATTGGTACGCAAGTGTTTTCCACCAATTTGATGAGTGATCTTTCCCAAGTCCATGAAGCAGGAGCTTGTCAAACTGAGCATCAACTACTTTTTTTGACTGCAAACAAAGTTGAAAAACTATCAGCAAAAGCAGCAATGAAAATTCAAGAAATAACAAATAATAAAGAATATGAACCACAACAAACTCATTTTTTCAAATTCAAAGCTGGTGCATCATAGAAAACTGCTCATGGAATCCAGAACATGATGGGGGAAATGCCTTATTCTGGATGATATTTTAGTTTCATTATTTGAGAATAAACCAGATCATTCTCAATAGGGTTGATTAGGACTTCTGAGTATATGAAGGGCTGTAAATTACAATTTTCTGAACTCACAATTTTTACATTTTCCTCTCAGTAAAACTTAGAATTCTTAGTGAAATTAGTTTGTTTAAGGAATTTAAGAATTTGTCCACGAGAATGATATTTAGCCTAATCATTACTGCCACATAAAAGCATTGTCAGTGCAGTTCTGAAACTTATTGTAAACTTACTTCCCAGAAACTTTAATCCTTATGTACAAGAGCAGAGTTTTCTTGCTCGGCAGAATTTAATGATTCGAATTTATCATACAATAGGAAACAAATACATTAATTGTTAGGTTACCACTTGACTTCAAAGATTAAGCTATTTAAATAATGGCCGCATCAAAAATATTTAAGATGTAACACTCCTCTCACATGTATGTGGAGAAAAAAAATGAAAAAAAAAAACACCACACACAGCTAGTTATAATTTTTAATAAGCGTGGGGCGATTTGCATCCTAAACGGTGCTATGAATACCTTCTTACTCAAAACATCCACTCGTTAAATTTAGAAAATAAACTTTTACACAAAACGCCTTTAAAAATACCAAAACAATCATCAGTTAAACTCCCTTTTACTTTTTGTTCTTTTTAAACCATGAAAATAACTTTCGTACGCAGGAATTTGTTCAAGTAGAGAGAAGTTGTTTGAAAATCTTGAAAATAACAGGAACTCACAAACTTCTCATAGTTTTAAAATGGGAGAAAACTAAATTATTTTTCATACTTAAACTTCCATGCTTGAAGGCTGCAGCAGGAATGGGCATTGGAAGAAAATATGGTTGGTTTAGAAAAGCTCTCTCTCCATTAAGTGGTCGTCTTATTCCAAATTTTAATTGTTTTTAAAAATTTTAAAAGTTCAATGCAATCCTCTTCTAACATCTTGAGTCCAGTTTTACAATGATATCTCTTTCTAATATGTTTGTAAAAACATTTTATGGTAATGGTTAAAACTAAACGGTAACATGAGATCAAGTTTTAGATTCATGATACTGGAAATATAATAAAATTAGAGTTTACGATTTAAATGGATGAAGTGAATGTGTGTTAACGGCAATATATTTTAAGCTGTTATAATAAGTTTATCCTTAATAGTGAACTAAAACTATGGGTATTTTTGTAATACAAAAATCATTGAAAAAAAGGAGTTACAAACATATTTTATTGGGCAAACAGCCTACCCTAATAATAACGAGAGATTCATACACAGGACCACTTGGTTAGATTAGCTCCAATGCCATCTTAGGCTACTTCTAGACTCAAAATCTTAAGCTAGTAGATAAGGGTCTAACTATACTATTTAAACTCTACATAAAGAAGAGAGCGAAAAGGCAAGAGATAGTAAATAGAAATTTTACTTTGACTGGAGCTACCTAATCAGTCAGTGAACTATCCATAGACAATGCAGAAAAGAAGCAACAAATATGCTACTATTGGGGCGGAGTACCTACTCGAGACCCACGAAGAACATCTATTGGCATATTAAGACCCCAGCAACCTCCACATGCTTGAATAGAAGTCATCAAAAGATACGATTCCCTTGACATGTCACGTTCCCTGTTTGAGACCATGCAGTTATCGCAATTTCCTGCAAAGAAAAACATAATAAGCCGCAAAGTTGTTGATAATGATTTAAAGAATATTTATGACGACCGGTGCAAGACCACATGTTTCGGCTGAATAAGTTTCCCCAAAATGATTAAGCAAGAACTTCCTTCTGCAAGTTGTCAGTAAACAATATCGTTGTGCAGCAAGTAGTGACTCCATAATAGCTGTTCTTTGATTTTCCTGGACAACAGTAGACCAAAAACTCCTCTTTAACAAAAGACAGAATTACGAGAGATAGCTTCTGTAGTTCAATATGCAAAGAGTAGCCAGTTCTAAAAGCAAGGACGAAAATTCTATAAAAGCTGTAATGTGAATGCTTAAATTAAAAGTTTAAGATAGTCAGTCTGGGTCCAACAATAGTAGGTAACCTCCAACACACTCCCTCACATGCCAGATGTAACTCATTCAACAAGCTTGACAAGTGGATTGGGCACAAGCTTCACACTCCATGAAAACAAACTAGAATGTCAAACTTGTTATAATTCTGTTTATTAATTGAATGAGAGTTTCAAACAGAAGACCATAAGGTCAAACATGCTTTGTTATCATTTCAAAGCTACCACTTGACCTCGACAAACAAGAATATATAAGCTGTAAGAAATATACTTGAAATTATATGCATAATCTTTTAAGCCAATATGAAACAGAGTAAAACAAAAATAGCCAAAAAAACAAAAAAGAGCTTTGCCAAGTTTTGAACAAAAGAGAGTAGATATTTTACTGTTTGAGATTCTCCACAGTAGAAGTCACCCTTTGCAAAGTTGCTTCTCGCATAATAAAGCCAGCAGACAGAGGCTATACCATCTCTACCACATCGCCCACTTTCTTGATAATAGGACTCTAAACTCTTTGGGCAACCATAGTGTATCACATGCCTAACGTCAGGCTTATCAATGCCCATGCCAAAAGCCATAGTGGCAACCATAATACGAATTTCATCTGTAATAAATAATCTGAACAAAAAAAAAAAGAAAACAAGAAAAGAAAAAAGAAAGAAAGGTTCAACTTGGTTTAACAAGTATCAAGACAAATACTGCTAAAAGTTAAAATGGAAGGAAGGTAAGGTGAGAGAAACTTATCAACAACCTGATTAAATACATCACAACCGGAATCACAATTTCATACATACAAGGGTTAGAGATTAAATACCTATGGGCCTCTTCACGAGCTTTACTGCCCATTTGACCATGATAGGTTCCAGCCTTTACTCCCAACTGATTAAGTGCCTTGGAAATCTAAAGAAAATACATTGATTGAAAAGGGCACAGGTAAGCCACTGCCGTCATGAGAAATAAACTATATAGGAAATGTTCAACAAAGTATAAAATAGCACTTTTACTAGAAAATTTTATTATTCTAATATATTTATGATGTAAAGAACATATATAATTGTTAAAGGAAAGCTGTAGTCAAAACTGTAATTATCTCCTCATGTTATTGAACATATACAGTTGGAACACCTTCAACACAATCCATGTTGTTGAACATATGGAGTTGGAACACCTTCAACACAGTCCATGTATATCTATAGCACAGTTTCAAATGCTTCACACACTCTAGAACGAAAATGTAATGCCTATGTGACATAAGGTGCGTTCAAAAGCACCACACCTACAACATGGCTCAAGTTGTGATTTAGTGAACCTTGACCTCGTTGTAGTTTCCAATCGATATGAAAGATTTTCCTTTTTTTCCTAGCTTAAAATGTATGCATTTTATTCTTATAACTAGAAATTTTCATTTCAAAGTTTAAGTGATTGGAAGTATCCTGGCATAATGGATAATGTTATGGTTACCTTGGAAATGACCAAGAAATAGCAGTGGATTGTTTCAAAACATGCAGGTTTAAATTTCAACAGGACATGTGAATAGGAGGCAGAATGGCTTATAAAGGACAAAAGAGAGGGGAGCAGGAAGCAAAAAGAAGAGAGCGACTGAGACCTCCTCAACATCTTTAATTGTCATGCAGTAAACGATGATAGAGCCGGCACCAGCAACAGACTTCAAAATTTCTTGCACAAGCTCATCCACAAATGATTGACCACGATTAATAACTTTAACTCCATAGAAGAGATTTTTTCGATCAAATGATGCAATTGTAACATATGGATTCTTCAATTTCAGGGAATTTATAATGTCAATACGGACCCTGAAATATGCCAAAACCAATATATATTGAAAAAAAAATTAAAATTTTCTTATTCTGATAAAACACATATAATCAGTCCAAAGAACAGTTTAAAAAGCATATAATAATAAAAAGCAGCATTATGATAAGTACTAGTGTCCGGAGGATGATCAAATGAGGAAATTCTTTAGCAATACTTTCATTGGAAAGAATTGGACACTGGCGTGACATAACAATACTATCACTAATTTACAGTTTTCTGCTGAATCAAATTGATTATAATGTTCTACTGTTTCAGATTAACAGCCATAAGAGGAGAAGATGGACAAAGAGCCAGGTCTATGACATGTCACAAGTTCTAAAAGCTGACAATAAGATGACGAATATTGATAAATAAAGGAAAAGTTATGATAACTACAATCCCAAATTTTTCATTACGTCTTTACAGCTACTACATATAAAAAGAAATGCCTGAATGTGCAAGCCTGCACAATAGAGCAAGGGCAGAGAAGTCAAAAAAATTTCATGATACGAATCAGAAAATTACTTTAAACCAGAAACTCAGCAAACTACAACATTGGCAAGCAAGATTTCAAATTGCATAACTAAGTAAATTATATTACTACCTGCATAGGTATAAAAAGACAATTGGTAATTGATAATCATCTTCCGTTTTTTTTTTTTCAAAACTCCTGGACCCCCAGCTCAAAATCTAAATCTGGGAATTCCACCAAATGTTAGGAAGTGCATGACACAAGCCAGAATAACACTATATAAAGATTCCCTTAAGTTCAGGCCATGAAAATAGACAATTTGAAAATTTGAGAAGAAAATGAGAGGCACAATTTGCATCAGAAGGGATGTTAATACCAAATCAGTGTGAAATTCACTAGCAACAACAGAGGTACGTACTTTTCAGTAGCAGTTGCAGTTAAGGCAACAAATGGAACACCCAGAAGAAAGGTGCGTAACTTGTCTAACTGCTTGTATTCCAACCTGAGCGTCCAAAATTTAGCATTATTTATAATAAGAAAATACTGAAACAGATGCTTGTCAACCATAAGGCAAAAGAAAGATGTTTCAAAAAGTAACGGTAAACTGAGTGACCGACGTGAAAAATCAATTTTTGAAAAGCCAGGTTCAAAGAGAGAGGAAATAAAATTAAAATAAAATGTGAAGCAACAAAAGGACCATTGGGAGATGGCTCAATTGACACTCTGATACATTTAAACCCCATAAGCATAAATTGTTCAGAGAAAAAAAATAATCATATTTTAAGGGACAAACAAGAGGGAAAGAAACCTAAAATCGTGGCCCCATTCTGATATGCAATGTGCTTCATCCACAGCAAACAAACAAACTCCCGCCTTAAGCAATTTTGACCAGAAGCTGCAGAAATTTATACAAACAAATAAATAACATTCCATACAAAGTTGATGAACAAAAAATAAAACTACAAAATCAAATAATGAGGTAATGATTGCATTGGATGCTATGCACATAGGGTACCTGATGGGAATTATGCAAGCTTTTTCTGGAGTCATAAATAATAACTGAAAATAACCAGTCTCTGCTTTTGTCTGGGCACTGGAATCAGTTTGAGCACTTCCAAGAAACTCGGCATTGATGCCCCTCTGTTTTAAACTCATTACCTGATCTTGCATCAATGATATAAGAGGGCTTACAACTAGGGCGGTCTTTCCAGTAACTAATGGAGGAAGCTGATAGCTGGTATTGTTAATAAAACAGAAGAAAATTAATTTGTGAACAGAATACTCAAAAAGTGATGCAAAAAGAAAGTGGAAGTGTAATTTTAATAAAGTTGTTACCATAAAGACTTGCCACTGCCGGTAGCCATGACCACCAAACAGTCTCTTTTCTCTATAATTCTTTGAATAACATCTTTCTGGTATGGGCGGAACACCGAATACCCAAAGTATTTCTGTATAAATCATAAAAAATTTGCATGCAATATTACAGAGTTAGTACAAGAAAATGCGCTTTTATAATCAGATTTTGATTTCGATTTTTAATTTTACCTTGAGAGTAGACTCCATTTCTCCTCCCTCAGTTTCGACGCCTCGTCTCATCTCCTGCAAGCGTAATTGCAACCTGAAATTGAACGGGGATGATGAGAAATAATAAAATATTTTATATTTATAATTAAAATAAAATAATAATAAAAGTGCATTCCCGCCTTTTTTCTGGTTGGGCCTGATTGCGGGCCTCCCACATCTCGTATTACTATTGACACCCATCGAAAGCTGTTGTTGAAACTACGTTGTTCTGCACCTACACTTGTAAGCGCGACTAAAGCCCGTTTGGAACTGCTGGGGCTTTCGATAACCTTACTACCAATCAGGCCTAAAATTTACATTACCAATCAGGTCTATTTTCAATTGATCGTCTGTCTGTGAATGGACAATAAATATTGAAACGTTTTAATTAATGAAAAAGAAATATATAAAGACGATATTGTAGATTACAGGCAAGATAAGGTTTGTCTTTTGTTGGCTTCTGCCGAGTCCCAGGCATTGAGAGAGGAAGTATATCTGTTCGCTATTTTAACTGCAGAAAAAGTAGGAGGGGAAGCTAAAATGTCGGCATCAGCAAGCCTAAGCGTAACTGCTGGTATGCCGATTTCTACACAACATGGCTCTGCTGGCAGAGGCAGAGCTACAGTTCTATCACTTCCAAGCAATCATACATTGCCACAGGGACTAGGTCTTGTTTCTGCTCATTCAAACTTGAAGGGAGCCAGAGGAAGCTTCAAGTCGGCCGTGGCTTCTGTTGACTCCAACCAGATTAGTTCCTTTTCTGTTCCTCCTGAAAAGGTTCGTTTCCCTTTATTATTCAACTATTAGTTTTTCGTTTTTATATTATTGAATCCGAATCATTAACAATACGTTTGAGATTTATATATGTACATATGCACCTAACATTTAATTGTATTCTTGGCGATATGGTGGAGTGTTTCAAATTACTTTCTTATCAAGAAAATATGAAAGTGATATGCCAAAATTCCTTATGGGGCTTCCGAATTATGCGTTTACATGTTTAGAAGTAAAATAGTAAAAAAGCGAGACTGCCATTCAAATTGAAATAGTGTGACATTTTGTTGTTGTTTTTATTATTGTTGCAAAGCAGGAAGCAAACAAGTAAATTTAAATAGTATTCTTCCAAATTATGCATTTATATGTTTAGAAGTAAAATAGTAAAAAAGCAAGAATGCCATTCAAATTTAAATAGCATGACATTTTTTTGTTGTTTTTATTATTGCTGCAAAGCAGGAAGCAAACAAGTATTATTTTGTTGTTGCGAATGCAAAGTTCATGCTGGACGAAGAAGAGCACTTCCAGGAGCTCTTGTTCGAGCGCCTACGGAACTATGGAGAGCGTAATAAAGAGCAGGACTTTTGGTTAGTTATTGAGCCCAAGTTCTTGGATAAGTTCCCTAACATTACTAAGAGATTGCGCAGACCTGCTGTCGCTCTGGTTTCAACTAATGGTCCCTGGATTACGTAAGAAATTTACTGAAAAACGTTCCCTTTGATTACAGTTTATAACTCCTTATCATATTCCTGCATTATTTTGTGTTGAAAGTTAATGATACCTTGCTAAGACTTCAATTGCATCTCTATCATGCTATAGATACACCCCATCTTTTAAAAGATATTTAGTTGCTTGCAATGAATTTTAGAAAGTACAGCCCCTACAGAGATCTTAGTGGATTCTCTGTACAAGCGATAACCTGTGGGAGGATTTCAATTTAAGCATAGTTGAGTGCTCTTATCCATGATTTTACATCTCACGCTTATTGCTTATTCGGGAATGATAAAATATAGGAGAAGAGAACAGTAAGAAACCTTCTTGCTTTATGAAAAACCAAGCCTGGCATGCACCATCTGGCTGTTCTTCGTTGTGGAGCTTTTAGTTTGGACTCTTTTAACCCACCAAAAGGAATTCTAATTTTGTTGATGGTATGAGCATTCTCTCATTTCTCATAACCATGAGTACCCTCTTTTGTTAAATGTTTAGGGATGTAACAGTTATTACATTCATCTAAATGTGTGTGCTTACTCCTTTTCGTGACTCTGTTACTGTTTGTATCTTTAGATAAAACCAAATTGATTATTAAACAAGAAAAATATGATACAAGATAAATCCAAAGGCTGCCATAATTGCAACTCAGATCAGTCCAACACAAAAGTACCTCATACCCCTAATTTAAATCCTTGGGGAAAATGAAAATCTGTAATCATCTTGATAGTCTTGAGAACTAGCAATGGTAAACTTTTCATCTGGTACAATGCATATAAATGCACTCCTTTTAGTAGCACATGCAAGTGTATTAAGAGATAATAGCATTGAGTACTTTACGTCAGGTTTAAAACCTTTGCAGAAAAACTTTTTTTTTCTTTTCTCTGATTTGTTATCCATTCAAATTCAAAGTCACACTGTCCTGCTCTTCATGGATTGTTACTGATCAACTTTAAGGTCTCCCAAATCTTTTTCCTTATCCCATACTAATGTTTGTTATGAATCACCGGCCAAGAAGGCCCGATATGAAGTTGTCTAGGAATGTCCTCCGAAAGCCAAACTTGCGAGACTGGTTAAATTAGAAGGCCATACTCTTTCGAATAAAAAAGATCATAAAGCTACCCATATTTCCACAAGTCTAATGTTCTTTAAGATAGGTGATGCCAACTAGAGATGACCAATGGACTGTGCCGGCCCACGGGCACGACATGGCCCTTGCCCGTATGGCATGATGACATGGAACCACCCATCAATTGGTCGTGTTGGGCCAACCATTTTGGCCCATTGTCGTGCCTTGCCCATGCACAACATAGGTCATGCCTAGGAATAAGCACGAGCCCATCAAGGGCCCACGGGCCCGGTCCAATATTTTTGAAATACTTTTTATCTTGTTTTGTTATAGAAAGATAAAATACAAATTTAACAATTTAAAGCTCAAGCTTTAAAAATTAAATTTGAAATTTACTTTGCAATAATGTTTGGGGTCCCGACATTTTCTTTCTCCCAAAAAACGCATCACCGACCTTCCTTGAAGATTTCTCTAATTTTACATAACGATAGATATAAAGATATTAAAGTATCCACACGTACCAATATTGTGATCATCAACAGTTGGTTGTTAGATCAAGAGTAACTTTGTACGCTGAAATGAATTATTCTTTTTTAAGCTGATTAGTAATTGAAAAGTTGTTTCGATTCATGAGGTTACAACATTGTTTGCATGTCCCTTAATTACTATTTTTTAAGCCCTTGTGATGATGAAGATAGTTATACTCATCTATTAGATGATGGATTTCATAACTAGTAAAATTACTTAATCACCACCCAATGGATGAATGCTACATGAGTTGGGTCTCAAATTGGGGGTCTTAGATTGGGGCTTGTAACGTGGGATACCTAGCGTTGCTCATTTACTTTGTATTCTAAATTTCCAATTTCATATTGATAAATCTATTAATTGTGTTAATTTAAATTTAATTGAATGATTTGAATTATTTTTAATAATTTAATTTTTAAAGAATAAATATAAATATTACTCAATTAAACTAAAAAGACAATTATTTGATAGATAAATAAAATAAAATTTATTTAACGTGGGATACCTAGCATTGCTCATGTACTTTGTATTCTAAATTTCCAATTTCATATTGATAAATCTATTAATTGTGTTAATTTAAATTTAATTGAATGATTTGAATTATTTTTAATAATTTAATTTTTAAAGAATAAATATAAATATTACTCAATTAAACTAAAAAGACAATTATTTGATAGATAAATAAAATAAAATTTATTTTTATGAAATGAATAGGTACAAATTAGAAATAAAATGAAATATGACATAATTTGCATTAATATAGTTTACAGCATCCTGTGATGATTGAACTATCTATCATTTGCATGTTACAACAATTTTTTTACCAAAAGTATTTCTAAATTTTAATCTTCATTGTCATTGTCACCATCATCATCAACTGCAACATGAACGTCATGACATCATCATTGTCTTCATCAACATTTGTATCATTTTGCCAATTTTGATGTGTTGTACGGGACACTTACATCGTCGTCTTATTCATTGTTTGAGTTAATTTAAATTGCATTTGTATAACTAATTAGTTTTCATATTTTAAAAGTATAAATCATGCTGTCAAAATAGAATTAAATTAGTATTGTTAATGAAAGATCTGTTGTTTTTATACTCTTATTAAGGTTATAGTATGTTTTTAAATTTTATTGGTTCTATTAAAAGCAATTAATATGTTTCAAATTAATAAATTAATTAAAAGCACTATAGTTTAGTTTAGTCTTTATATATTATCTAATGCCAGTAACCATTATTTGTAGGAAAATTTAGCTTTTATATTCCTTATCAGCCTTCCAATAGTTTTACTCGGTCAGAATTTGTATGGGATTCTACATGATTCAACATCCAAATAGGCTACTTCAAAGAATTGAATATTTCATGATTTTGTATTGGCAGAAACTCAGTTGCCTTCATTAAAACAGCGTAATTATTTGAGTTAACATTTGAAGATTATGTATCCCAGTATTACATTTCTATTGATTATCATGCGTCTTAGCAGGTTTATGAAACTGAGGCTGGACCGGGTTTTATCAGATAGCTATAAAGCTGGCTGTGTAGAGGAAGCTTTAGCCTCAAATCCTGTCACTCTCGAGTTTGAGAAGCCAGAGAAGTGGGTGGCACCTTATCCGAAATATGAATTTGGATGGTGGGAGGCCTTCTTGCCTACCGGATCAAAAGGGTCAAAAGTATAGGGCAACTTTTCCTTTTTTATTTTTTTTAACCTTTTCTTCTAAATTCTTGTTAACGGTGAGGAATTTTCATAATGTATTAGTAAGCAGCGATTGGGATTTGCATGCAATGGTGAAGCAGTTCATATTTTAAATTTTGAAGGTTAGTTCTTCAGGGCCTGAAATCGACAGGTTAATATTTTGATATTTTGAGGAGGTAATCACGTTATATTTCCAGAAATAGCCTTGTTCAGGGACAACTGATCTAATTTCAAATTTCCTAGGAAAGATGAAGCACATTGCTGGCTACGTGAGCCAAATTTCAAATGCCTTGGGAGTACTGTACAAGGCCGAGAAAATTGAAATCATTATCGTTTGCTATTGAAGGACGTCTAAAGGAAAATGTTAAAAACCTGTTACAAACTGCTAAAACCGAGAGAGAAAAGTCACAGCATTGCACAATTAAAATAAAATAAAATAAAGAATCATAAAAGAAGTGGCCTGGACTTTGGTGATTGCACAAAACTAAGGTAGAGAAAAGATTATTTATGATCGATGCTGCTTCTGGATTGCCGATATTGGGAGTTTTTGGATAACCGTTTGATCCAGTACTGCATACTGCTTCTTTAATTCAACTAGAGCCTTACTAGCGTAAGTGTCCGCAAGATCCTTATGCTTCTCATACAGCATTGGCAATGTCAGAGACACCACAAACGCTGCAATAACAGCAACAACATGCAATATAACATAGAATCAGAACTAATCTATTACTATTTTAAGGGACTGAAATTCAAGACTACAGCTAAAATATCGAAGGAGAACAACCTAAGTATAAGAGGGTCAAAAAATCAAACCAACTGCCAACAATTGAGATGACCCATAAAACTAGAGTGGCCTGCATATTGGAGGAGATCAGAAAACCAAATGAGACATCTTTCTATTAATATTATGGTGTGACTACGTTTATCGGTAAGTAACATCCGTCACGCTATATGATAACAAAAATATAAACGGGCAATAAAAGTTACCATGAGAAATTTCCTTATATCTGGCTCTGTAGTCACATCTTGACACATTTTCGATGCAACATTAAATACACACCTTAGATAAAGAGCAACTCTTACGAAAAGGTCTTCAGGTAATTTAATTTCAGGAAATTGTGGTGGGAACCTGTCTCCATAATAATAATGTACAATTTTCTTTGTTATATGTTTATATATCCTTAAATGATAATCCTGAAAATTCAATTTGTGACTGAAGAAAAGAAACTTACATATCAGTGAAAGCTGCTAAATTTGACCATAGGAACAAAGTTGACAATGTGAGAATGATAGAGTGGCAAATGAATGTAACTAAGTGATAGCCAACACATTCGAAGAGAAACCATATGACTGTCCCACCAGCCAATATGCCTGCTGAGATTTGCCTGTTCCTCCAAAGTAGAACATCTGCACCTGAACACAACACATACATAAATAGAATTGTATGATTCATTGAAGAGAAAATAAGATATTATTATTATAAAGGAAAATGTAAAGTCACATCCTATGTTTTGGTAAATTGATCATGGAGATCCTTTTATTTTTAAAAATAGCCATACAAATCTTTTTAGTATATACTTTTTTGATAAAAATTTGGTCTGTAGGAATTTGGGACTATTTCATTTGTAGAAATAGAGGTCTTTGTGATACTTTTTAACACTTAAGGAGACCCGTTGTGTTTTTGTCCTTTTTTCCTATTAGAAGTTAAAGAGATGAAAATCAAGAGACATGTTACATTACATTTTCCACCACCAAGAACATGATGCACTGGCTTCTGGCGACCAAACAATCGATTCTTTCCACTTGAATTCACCGTGTGGATTTTGTCAACATCGGAGTCATTACCACTAATGCTAGTCTTATTTTCAGTCTCATTTTTCTCTTCTGCAGTAGCACCATCTTCTGGTTGATTTTCAGTCTCATGTTTTTCTTCTGCAGTAGCATCATCTTCTGGTTGCAACATACTTTCCATGGAGCATACACCAGATCAGAAACCAAATGAATCTTATTTAAAGCATTAATATTTAACTGAACTAATTACTCCGCCATTTTTTTTTGGTAATATCTGTTGTTATGAGAGAAACATTCAAAGAGTGCAAAATAGCCCTCCAAATTCACTTGCAAACCACACAATTATCATTTCTACAGGATCTTCTGCCATGTCACCATATGACGACATCACTAATTTTTTCTGGCCTAAATTTATTTTTAATCCCCTACCATTTTAGGATTTGATTTATTTTTTTGGAATATAAACTTACTATTAGATCAGGATCACGATGAATTATTAGATTAGAATGAAAATGTCAAAGGAAATGAGATAAATATGATGGAAAGTCTTCCACTCATACAAAGTAATCACAGCACCAAAGGGCATCTATTCTTGACACTGGCCTAATCCTGAAGTCATGCTTTGGATATAAATTTTAATCCCTGCAGCTTTAAATTAATTCAAAACAACTCAATAAAAGTACCATGCTATGTTGACAGCAACTAAAAAATAAGCGCAGAGTCTGACTCCACAACTAATGGAGATAAACTTAACTCAATGGCAAGTTTGATGAGATTAAGGATAAGACTATCACAAGCACATGAGATGAGATATATTCAGATCCTATTCAAGTTTCTGTCGGACCCGTTACGAGAGCTCGAGCAAAGAAATTCAAAGAAGCGCTTAATGGATTAATTTAAGCAACTTGGCCTCAATCAAATTCATGGAGGTCCTTTGAAGGAATCGCTCATGATAAATGCATGATTCAGACTTTTGAAGTTTTCAAATATTCACTTCTATGAAATAGGGAGTTGGTTTGCACATTATGGCGGAAAAATATATTATTTTCCTTTTTCAGATACTTTCCTATTTCTTAAGGAGACTATTAGGAAAATAAATCAGTTAGTTCTATTTTAATTGCCTAGTTTCCATTTAATTGATGTAAGGCATTTAAAGCCAAATAGGATTCTGATTTGGTTTAAATTCTTTCCTATTTACTTAAATTAGGATTCTAATTTAGTTTAAATTCTTTCCTATTTAGTTAGATTAGGATTCTAATTTGATTTAAATTCTTTCCTATTTACTTAGATTAGGATTTTGATTTGGTTTAAATTCTTATAACCAACCCTATATAATGTACTCGTATCTAATAAACAAAAGGAAGCTTTTTTTTTATGCAATTGTAAGAGTTAATTCTTTTTTATTCTTTACGAACTCTTTGAACTTATCGGATTTCCGTGGCGTTCAATATCTTGACTTATCAATCAAACATTCCATAGGCGAGGGTCGCGTCAATTCTTGACGGGGTTCGTATCAAAGTTCTAGTTCAAAGCATAAGGCCTCTATCTGAGCAATATCAATGTCATCTAAATTCAGCCAGAGCTGTAAATACCCCATCACACTTTTGTGCCACAGCCCTATACACCACTAGACCAAGATGAATATCAATACCAGTATCTATATTAAGCTTAATAAAAACAATCTGTGAAGGCTCCTATATAGTTAGAACCGAGGCAGAATGTTTAAAAACAGCCACAATAAACTCTAACTTCAACAGCTCTACAACCTTTCAGCCTTGCCCATAACACACGGAGGAGAGATAGAGACACCCTCATACATAGTCCGATTCCTTGCATCCCAAATAGCCTGCATAATCAAAACAAACAAATGCAGCTCATGCTAAGTTAACAATGATTAGAATATTCCAAAGCATCCCTAAGGCAAGCATGCCCATAATAAAATAATGCATGTAAAATGGATTTAATGGGAGCATCAGACAACTTACATCTAGCTTCAGTGACTACCCTTTTGATCACTAATTTAAGCATACAAGGAAGCAAATCAGAAAAGACACGCCATAAAAATGTTTCGACCTTGAAATCCCACGAGAGGAGTTAGCACAAGACAAATGCCTCAATTGCAACGCAAAATGCCATAAGCCCTTATCTAGACAACTGAGAAGTAGATTGAGCTTGAGGATTAAATGAACATCATCCATTGAAAAATGTATCCGTAAGAAATGGGCATTCTACTAATTATGCTGTAATAACAAATCAAGAACAAACTTAGCAAAATCATAGGTGAGACAAGACTGAATGTAAGTGGTTGAGGTATCCAATTATCATTGTTGATAGCTGATTTTTTCCACTTGGGTCGAACCATGTGCAACAGATAGAAGTATATCTACACACATAGTAACAAATAAAAAATGATGAAGTCAGACTGAAAAAGGAGTTTTCAGCGATCCCACTCTAATGCTTAAGTAGTAACTAGAGAATTCCAGTTGAATTATAAAATATTAGAGTTTTAGTGAACTTACCTTTCTTTGAGAGATTAGTTGATTATTTACACTATATTGCATCTTTAAGTGGGTGGCCTCCTAATTTCGATGAATGTGAGGAGTTGTTGACTTGTGGTCGATTTCTTCCTTTATGGAAATGAAATGGTGCATAGTAGTTAAGACTTCATCTCCTGTATTTTAAGAAGTCATGGGATGGTGCGCAGTTGGCATAATTTGACCCCTCGGGTGACAAGTTCTATACCTCTCTCCACCTTTGTTTCTGATTGATAACTCTAGACTTAAATCAATAATACTTAGAAAGTAAATGATGTGTTTTTATTGCATTTTAGTTATATGTTGCATGAGCATCCAATTTTTGTCTATCTTTAATAAATTTAGTTGTTTTAGAGCAATGTGTGCTTAGATTATATGCATAATTGTAGAGACCGAAATCTCAAGTTTTAAAGAAGGAATGCTGCAGCAACAAACTTGCAAAGATAATGAAAGAACTTGGCTACAGAAGAATTCAAACAAGAAAGAAACAGTGAAGATGTTGTAGCTGTTGCTATAGCACTGATGTTGTAGGATTGTTGCTATAGCAATCCTAAAGTAATGACAGACGAGATTTCGTACGCATCAACTAAAAGATTACAATCTAAAGTTTTCAAAAAATGGAAGATTCACGCCCTATACTTCTGGTTGCCCTAATTCTTAATTATAAAAAGAGCACGAATGAAAAGAAAAAGAGAGAGCCATCACTCAAGGAAAAATCATGAAGAAAAACAAAACTCAAAATAGAGATTGAAGGCTGAACAGAGGAGAAATCACAATGATCAATCGGAAATCAATTCTTGTTATTCTTTTCTTGTTTTCTATTTATTCATGGGGTGTATTTAATGGCTGAAACTCTTTTATTTATTTTTCTATCACAAATCATGAACTAAATTCTCTTGTGGTTGAGTGATAAACAATCTTAATGAATGTTTGACTGATATACGCGCATTGCTCTGTGTTTACTATAGCATTTTGTCTTAATTGTGCTTAATTTAATTCTTTATTTTGGTTGACCACCCATTTAGGGATACTAGCTAAGAAAGAGCCTAAACAATGTCTGACTTAGTGGATTTAATTAAGACAATACTTGATTTTATATTGTGTTCCTCCCAAGTTGAGTAAATCTCAATTTGAATAGGGTCATACTTGATTTAAAATTAGTGATGAACTAGATATAGGGATTTACCTTGCAGGATAAATGGAACCTCGATCGATTAATGTTATATTTAAGGTTGGCATAACAATTAGTCACTGTTATGTTATATTAGATATAAGATATCCAACAGGCAACAACTTAGGATGCATGGGGGGTTCTGTCAAGTGTTGTAGTAGATGTTGTAGCACTGGTATTGTAATTGAAAAAATAGTAAATGCCATTAAGTTTGTTCACTCAACTACGCCATTCCCATTGGCTTTATCCTTGTGTTTAACGTGAGAATTTTGTTTACTACATTTTTATTTATTGCATTTTTATTAGTTTATCAATTTTATCAATTGCGTTATTTTCAATTAAAACAAAACTGCACTGTTAAGGTTGCTGTAACATTAATCCCTATAGAGACGATCTATTACTCGTTGTGTACACTTGCACATTGACACCTATAGCATTAGAAATAACACACCACCTATTCAAATACCTTTTGAGAAGAGAGTGGAGCATGTTTTTACGAGTGCGGTCATGCCCCTACGTTTATGTGCTTATTGGTTTTATAGTCAACTTCTTTGATCATGTGCTAATGTTTCTTTCTACTGTTAAGCCTTATCCCTATATCTTTGCCTTTTTGGCTTAATGTTATTAACCAATTCGTAGCCAGACTCCACGTTTCCTTCTTCAAGGGATTCTTACTGCCTATTCGGTGACACTTATTCCCACTTCTTGAGGTATTCTTATTTCCCATCTACTAGACCTCACCCTGTTGTAGATCTGGTATAACAACGCGACGTACAACTACCCAGAATGGTATCAGAGCCATGAACAAACACTCGCAGAGGTGGTATCCTTAGTAATTTCAGATAACATTATTTGAACTCCTAGAAGAAGATTTCAAACTATGGAAACAACTCCTTCTTCCTCTTCTTCCTCTCATATCTCTCTGTCTTCTACTCTTTCTTTACTAAAAAACTGTCAGAAACATGTTGCCTCAAAAATCGAGAATCTAGTTGAATATTACTATAGTCTGCTCAAATTAATGAATCATAGTTCCCTATCATGAGTTCTTATAGTCTCTACAAACAAAAAAATTCCTTAACTAAAAGTATTCGTACCCTAATCTCCACCAGAAGACCACTCCCAAAGTAATACATCCTGTCATCTCGTCTGGATCAGTGTGCCCTCCAAGCCTCTCAAAGTGAACAATATGCCACTTTAGAAATCTCTACTGATCTCGAAACCTCTTAGAAACGAGAAGGGTATACACATCTTCATCTTGGTGGTGTTAGACTAATCCTCACACTACATGGCAGAAAAGACTTACATGTTACAGCCAGAATAGCTCTTCTAGACACACGGTTCAAAAAGTATCAACATGCTATTATTGGAACCATCCTGACAACTCTCCATGTTGGTAGTGTTTTGTTGACTTTCTATCCAAATTTCAACATGTCCCTAGAAGATCCCAACCTGACAAGAACTTTGAAAGTTCAAGTTCAGCTCCAAGGAGCAGAACAAACACCAACTTCCAAAATTGCAACCCTCCATCATCAAATAGTGTATCGATTACAGAATCATGCACTAGATCTTCTTACAGACCAGACCACATCAGATGCCTTGATGATCCTTGCTGATACTAACACCATTCCAACCATAATCCAAATTCCCAAACAAATCTATAAGTAAGATTTGCTCAAACTCATGCCTCTTGAATGGTTGACCAATTATGAGCACTTCCACCGAAATTCTGAACCAGTTCAAACCACACAAGCCACTTTTGAAAGAAGAAATAATGGACAGGTCAAACTGTCTTTTCAAAAACCTAATACTAAACTAGTGTCAGAATCTCCAAGGCTTTCTTATACTGCAATGATCACTGCAGTCCAAACTAGTCAAGAAAAGAAACTCCCGATCTATGGTTTCTCCTCAGTAGGGTATCCTGTATATCCTGACAAACTCAATGGTCATATCCTATGGGATGTTCCTAAAGCCCACATGTGCAATCCGGATTGTCCTTATTTGGATGATACAGATGTTGATGATGAAATTGAAATTATGAGGAGAAGAAAAAAAAAAAGAAAAACCCTTCTCATCCTAAAACACCTTGTAAACAATTTCCTCCATAATCTGCACAAAACCCAAAACGTCCCACACAAGTTGTTCGACCCAAAATAAGATCATGCCTAATGTTTTTAGGGCAATCTTATGATGAATTCTTTCCTCCTCTTGAAAAACAAATGACCCACAAACTAATGTTGTGTCCAAACCATTTGTCCAAACTCCTGTCACATCCTCTAGACAACTTGAAGAACCAAAATAGTATGAAGCTGTTTTAAACTGGCAAACAAAAAATGCCACTGTCCAAAATCAAACACTTCACCAGTTGAGGAAAAATATTGATCGAGTTGCCAATCAGGTCTCATAGATTAAAACAAAAGTTGATTCTATCAGCAATCGTCTTTTACATAAATCTGCAGGACAGAATCTCTGAATTAGATACAGATCTCAGAAGAATGATTAACAATCACATCTGGGGTCCAGAGTTCAACAGAAAAGAAGCAGAGATCAGAAAACTCAAAACTGAGTTAGCAAGAATTGATGTTGAAAATGCTCGACCATCACTCTTTACTAAGACACAGTTTATACCTGTTCCCCACCAACCTTTCTATACACCATTCCGACCTCAACCAGTTTATAACTAATTCTTTGGTTTTTCATATCTTCAACCTCAACATGTTCCTCAACCAAAACCTTCTTCACCAAAGAAATCAAAATCCAAAGTGAAAATATCAGATCCAGAACCAAAGACCACTTCTTCCTCTTCTGTTCCTCCAGAAGACTCACCAATAGCAACTGCTGAACCTCCTAAAAAAGACAAACAGCCAGCTGAACAATACCATTACCGTGGTATTCAAACCCAAGCCTCATCTTCAGACTCTGAACCAGAAACTAATCCTGATTCCAATCCATCCGAATCAAACCCATCTTTGTCCTCCTCATCATTTTCCACAGACTTAAATGTAACATCTTCAGATTCAGAATCAGAATATGCTGACATCTCTGGCATGCTTATGGCAACCAAAACTGAAGAAACAGAACCTGCTCAATCATCAAGAACAGAACCAATCTTTGAAGTACCCTCTGATATTGAAGAAGATCTAGATGAATCTTCAGCAAAAAACAAGCCTGTTCCACCTATACCTCCACCAGCTTCTACTGGTTCAACAATACTATCACTAGCCTCCTGGTTTACATTTGATGACATTCCTCGTCACAAATGGCCTGCCAGATATCAAGAATTTGATGCATGGGTTGATCTCCAAATGACAAAACCAAATGCTACGTCAGAATGAATTCTCAGAGAATTCATGACCTGTTCAATAGGTTCCTTACGAGACTGGCTAGAAAGCTTGGGAGAATATAGACAACTCCAGTTCATGCAAACTACAACTGGATCAGCCCTCTCTTTTATTTATGAATAGTTTATTGGTGATAAAACTATAACCACTGAAGCAGCAAGAAAGGAATATCACTAAATGAAATGTTATTCTCTTAAACGACATCTTTTGGAAACTTATTACAAAAGAATGAGTTTGTTAGTTTACAAGTTAAATGGATTCAATGAGCCAACCCTCAAACATGTCTTCATATCCTCTCTTCCCTCTGAATTACAGCCTGAACTACAGAGACAGATCATAGCCTCTACTCTTGATATAGCCAATATCTCTCTTGGAAAGATTTTCCAAACGGCCATGTCAGGTTTAGACAAAATCTTTGAACAGAAAGAATTCTTCAAAGATCTTATGGAAAACAAACAGCCATTTGCCTCAGCCTGTAAAAAACCCTATCTCAAAATTGAGTGCAAAGATGACAAGAAGTGTGTTTGTCCAACCAGAAAGAAAAAGCATTTCCATAAACACTTCCACAAAAAATCCAAAAAACATTTCCGTTACTTCAAGAAAAAAGATCTTTCTCAGTATAGAAAAAAGAAATCTAACCGTTGTTTCATTTGTAAGAAATGCGGTCATTTTGCTCAAAACTGTCCCCAAAAGTCTGCCAATGTTGTTAGACTTATTCAACATCTCCAGCATTCTTCAATGCTTTTGGAAAACGACGATGTTGAGTCCAATTTTTCAGAACAGTCAGAACAAGATGAATAGATTGCATTCATTATCGTAGAGTCTTCTGACTCTGAGGATATTTCAATTATCTCCACAATTCAAAAGGTCAATCAAGTTTCAAACTTAGACCTTCACTAAAAATGTCGGTCCTTCCTTCCAAATTCGATAAACCTGTCCCTGTTATCGGGTTTATTGATAATGGTTCAGACACCAGTATGATTGATCCTTCTACTCTTCCCTCAGAATGTTGGGAAAATCATTCAAGACTATTTAGAGCAGTCAACGGAAAAACATTTGAAACCACTTTGATTACCAAAAAACCCATTGGTATTCAATTATTTCTGAATTGTATAATTTGGAAAAAAGTGGTAGCCTCTCATCTTCCAAACAAAGACTTACTCATAGGTTTTGATATCCTAAAGTTATTCAAAAGCCTTTACATCACCAACTTTGGAATTCAGTTCAAACAGATGTTCTTGCCATATGCAGTTGTTCTTGCCACATACAGGTATTCCACATCTGCATACATTATCTGACACACCCTCTCCATATACAGAAATTTCCCGAAAACTTCTACAGTTCTGTCTCGAAAATCATTCACAGTTCCATCATCTCTCACCTCTCTGGAAAAATGAACAGTTCTTCATCCACCTTCCTTTCAAACTCAACGAAGACGTAAACCCTACAAAGGCATCTCATCCGGGTATGTCTCCAACTGATATTTTACTTGCTAAGCAAGAATGTTCCCAATTGCTTCAGCAAGGTCTCATTGAACCCACTGATTCAGATTGGGCTTGACAATCCTTCTATGTTGAAAAAAGGTCTGAATTAGTTCATGGTAAGAAAATGTTAATTATTGATTACCAGCCACTTAATTCATTTCTTAAAGATGATAAGTTTCCCCTTAAAAAAATACAATCACTATTTGTTCATCTTCAAGGGGCTCGTATCTTCTCTAAATTTGATTTAAAAGTTGGTTTCTAGCAACTTGGTATCTCACCAGTTGACCGTCCCAAAACAGACTTCTGTATCCATGATGCTCATTATCAGTAGATTGTTATGCCATTCAATCTCAAAGTAGCTCTATCTTTGTTCCAAAAAGTAATGGTTAAGATCTTTTCTCCAATCAGTCATCATGCTTTGATCTACATCGATGATGTCCTATTGTTTTCACCAGACATTGAAAGCCACAAGCAATCACTTTTTGATTTCTTTCACATCATTCAGACATATAGAATCATGCTTTCTGAAAAGAAAAACAGTATAGGAAAGGAATTAATTGACTTCCTTGGCATGGTGATTAAAGACAGCCACTATCATCCAGGACCACATATTGCGGCAGAATTATTACAGTTCCCAGACACAAATCAGATACAATAATTTCTCAGAATTGTTAATTATGTCTGTGACTTTATCCCAAAAGTAGCGGTCCACACCTGTAAGCTTCGCGCATGCTCAAGAAATAGTGTCAACCATGGGGACCAGAACAAACAGAAGCTGTCAAACAACTAAAGGTGATAGCCAGTCACCTCCTCCACTCAGAATTCCCACCAATGGCCAACACATTCTCCAGACTGATGCTAGTGATAATTACTGGAGTGCCATTCTCCTTGAACGAGTTGATGGGTCAGATTACTTTTGTGCTCATGCAAGCGGCCAGTTTAAAAATTCAGAAAAGAACTACCATGTGATCTATAAAGAAATCTTGGCAGTGAAATATGGAATTAAAAAATTTGAGTTCCATTTGATCAGCCACAAGTTCCTCATCAACATGGACAACTCCTATTTTCTAAAAATCTTTGACTTCAAGAACAAATTGCTTTCTGACAAGCAATTGCTCAACTTAAAGAATTGGTTCGCCAAATATGACTTCACAGTCCAGCACATAAAAGGTAAACAGAACTTTATCCCTGATTTCCTTACCCGTCCGTCTATAAACAAACCTTCTCTTATCTTCTCAATACAAACCATACCAATCATAGCCATGTATAACTCACTTCCCTTCAAGGCTCTCACTCAAAAATCCTTTCCCATGAATATCCCTTTCTAGTTAGCTTATCAAATCCAAGATTTTGCAAAGAAATTTTCCCATCAACAGTTATAATACACAAAAATTCGCTTGCCACATAGCAATAATTCCCACCCCAAGGAATACTTCACCAAATTTACGATTGATTTCCCCTGATTGTTACTTATTTTTTAAAATATCGATCGCACCTTTTTCATAAGTGCATCATTATGCAAAAGCAACCTCCATTCTTGCTTCAATAGAATAGCTTGGTTGAAACACCTAAGATCTTAAAATTCAAGACCCTTAGGATTTTTAGGCCTGCTCATTTTACACTAGCCTAACCAGTCAAGTTGATGCTTAGATTATGTTCCACTAAAAGTACAGTAAATTGTGATAAAAGATATTCACAAAGGCTAGCTAGTAAACAAAAGACACTCATAGCATAAGTGAGAATTGCTTAAGCTACTACCTTCAACAAAACTTCCTTCCCTCCAAAACAAAAGTCTTATGCTATCATCCATCCAACATTTTCTAAACCCTAAACTTTAACTCTTGCACTACAAGAAAAAGTGCCTACTATGATAGTCCTCTGAATGACGGTTTTTGGTCTGGAGGATTACAATGATAGAATCACGAAAGATTTATTTTCTTTCATGCATATATAATATAATTGTGTTAGAAATATCGTCAAACTATGATATATTGGTGGTGATAGATTGTTTAGCTATCAAGAATGAAAGACTAATTTTATGTTGAGTCTAATTGCATTTGTTTGACTTCATTTTTAAAAATATTTTATTACCAAAAAAAGAAGTGAAACGATGTGTTTCTGTTAAAGTAATAAATTTAAATTACAAAACGTTGCGTTTTGCAAGTGTTTGAGAAAAACTATAAATGTAAATAACAAAAACAAATGTTGCATTTTGTAAGGGAGGGAAACATTTTGTGAGAAAGGAGGCAAAAATTTTTCTAAGTGTTCATCAAATTTTCAAGCCTCATTCTAGAATTTCAAAACATAGAGCACTAGCAGCAAACCCTCGAAGGCTAGCCATAGCAAACTGATGACACCTAAACACATGCTGTTGGGTGCCATTCTCATTGTTTCACTCAATCGTCTCTCTTTGTTGTGGTTGTCACTCAATCATCTCTCTTTGCTGCGGTGAAGTCAATGTTAATCAAAACCCAAATTGGAATGAGAATAACAACCACAATGCTTTCATTGACTAAAAAAAACCCAATCGCTTACCATGAAAGAAGATCCAAATTGTTGTTGTCGAAATTGAAACCTAGCCTTTACGGTCAATTGAAGCTTCACACCATTTGGTGAGTCATTGCTGCATTTGCATGTATTTAATTTTGACTATTCATTCTACTTTTATGTAAAGTAGTAAATAATTTCTAAAAAATTGAAATGTATTTGCATGTGTTACATATATTTCGCTAATCAATTTACTAAATAATTTCCAAGAAGATAGTCTGTAAATATAGTTTGAGTTTTGTTTTGAGTTATAATCATGCATTGCATAATGTTGTGAATATTTTTATTCTAGGTAATTCTAATATATATTCATGTGCCTGTGTGTGAATTTTTTTTTATTCTATCTAATTCTGATATTAACGCTTCATTAAGTTAAGTGAGTGTTAGTGCATGAATTTTAGACAAGATAATCTATGACTTATGTATCTTTATGTTCTAAGAGCTGATTCTTTAAATATTGGCCTAAATTGTCTATAACAAAGGTTGACGATGGATTCTTAGCAAATGATTCCGTTATGTAAAATAGAGGGATTATTACCTCCCATAGTCATCTACCTATGCATGTGGTGTTTTTTTCAACAATAAAAAGTTGATTATGGAAAGCTCAAATTAACATGAAAATTTGGGAATATGTTTATTTGATTAGGTGTGTATTAGAAGTTGTGAGAGCTTTTATTATTGTTGCAGTTGAGGCATTGATTGCTGTTATTGCAGCTGGGGAAGTTGTTGTCGTTATTGTAGTTGGGAAAGTTGCTGCTTCTGCTACTGTAATTGTGAGAGCTGTTGGTGTTGTAGCTGTTTTGCATCTGCCAGTGCTGCCTTTGTTATTATTGTTGTCTTCAATCATAACAATAACTTGTCAACTATAAATAGCCGCGATTGCTGCACAAACTTGACAGTTTAGTGTTCTTAATTTGTTGAAGGCATTGTATTAAGGTACTTTAAGCTTTTCTTTGTGTTTGCTTTCATTTTTGTTCTATTGATATATATTATTTGAAGTCATTTTCTTCCTAAGCTTACTCATAGATTAATGTAATTTTTTGGTACCATTTTAGCCCTCTTAAATCCAAGTTTTGAAATTCTATCAACTGATCATTCAAAATATATTTTAGTGATAAATATTGTTGTTGGATTTGTACTTGGAATTGGACATAGCAGCAGATCTGGTAAGCTCCATTCGTATCCTCTATTATTTGATTTTTTGTTTTTAAAGTTGTTATACACTTGCTTAAATTTACATATCTTTAAATTTTATAATTATGATTCTATGTAATGTGTTTTTTGTGGGCCCTATCTTACTTGTTATATTTATATTATAATAGGAGAGTGAACTTTTGAAAAGTACGAATTTTGGTTTATTAGCTTTCTTCGTTGTTGTATTTGTAACTTTTAAATTTGTTTCTAGACCATGACCATACCTTTTTATTATGTTGTTTCTTTAATATAAAAGAGAAAACTATATAGGTCAAGCCATGTTTAACTTCAATGGCCTTATGTAGTTTCCAACTTTGTTTATTTCACATAGGTGTTGTAACATTAGACAAACATTCTAAGTATGTTGTGTTCTTTGCTTGTTTTATATATGTCAAGAACATTAATTATTAAGCCAGAAATGGATAAATCTTGGATTCAGTGTAATCGACTGTCAACAGAATATGAAAAAGGCATCAAGCAATTTATAAATTTTGCTACAAAAAATGCTGAAGTAGTAGTGTGATTAGGAGTCCATGCCTTGATTGTGGGAATTTATCATTTGAAACACCTATAAATGTAAAAGAAGATTTATATATGCATGGCTTTGATGTGAAATACGACAATTGGTTTTGGCATGGGGAGGAGATTCGTCAAAGTCCTTCTCCCCAAAGAGAAAACCATTTTGAGCTACAAAATATAGAGTTTGACAATAGTAATTAGTTAGAAATGGTTAATGATGCTTATAAAGATTGTTATGGAGACCCGAAAGCATTTATAGAGTTGTTAGAACAAGCTGAAAAACCTTTATACCTAGGAATGTGAAGGGTAGATTTGGGCGGTCTAACAATCACTTTACTGCTTTTTGAGTGTTTTAGCAGATGATTTGCTTGAAAATAATGAAATTCTAACCTCTATATATAAGGCCAAAAGACAATGTTAGCTTTGGGCTTAAAATGTGTTAAAATTTATTCTTGCCTAAATGATTGCATACTTTACAGAAAAGAGTATGAAAGACTTTTTGAATGTCTTACTTGTGAGTTATTTAAATGGAAGAAAAAGGACAGTACTGTAGACTAATATAGGAAAGGGGTTCCTATAAATGTTTTATAGTATTTCCTCTTATACCTAGATTTAAGCCCATGTTTCAGTCGTGAGAAACTGCTAGGGACTTGGCATCTAGCTGATTAACCATCTTGGAAGTTAGTAGATGAGAAATGGCAGACCTTTGCATCCGATCCTAAAAACCTTTATTTAGCTCTATCAGTTGATGGAATCAATCCGCATAGCTCTCTTAGTAGTACATATAGCTGTTGGCCAATAATTCTTATAACTTATAATCTTTCCACCATGATTGTGCAGGTTAATGACATTGATGTGTATTTGCATCCTCTTATCAAGGATTTGCAAACTTTATAGGATGTTAGGGTGGAGGCATATAATGCCTACAAAAATGAGTACTTTAATTTGCGGGCTATGTTACAATCGACAATAAATGACTTCTCGGCATATGGAAGTTTAACGGGATGCACTGTTAAAGGGTATTATGCCTGTCCATATTGTGGTGTGGAAATTTCAAAATATAGACTTAAACACAATGGTAAAAATGCATATATTGAGCATTTGCTTTGGCTTCTTTATGGTCATGAATTTTAGTTCTAAGCAAAAGCCATTAACAATAGTGTGTGTGATGATAACCCTTCAAAATTGTTAAACGTGGAGGAAATTTTCCAGCTAGTTGAGCCCATTAATAATAGATGGGGTAAAAGCAATAGTAAGAAGCGAAAAATTGAGAATAATGATGATCTCGTGTGGTGGAAGAAGAAATCCATATTCTATAATTTAGAGTATTAGAAACACTTACTTGTGCACCATCAATTAGATGTTATACACATTGAAAAGAATGTATGTGAGAGCATCTACCATACATTGCTACGTATTCTTGAAAAGTCCAAAGATTGATTGAAGCCAATGATGGATCTCTTGGAAATGAAAATTAGGGGCAAATTAGCACCACAAATTAAAGTAAACAGTAATCGTATATGGCTTCCTCTTACTTGTACTGTTAAGTACTAGAGAATGCATATTTATATAGGGTAAAATTGTCATTTTATGCTCTAAGTTTCATTAACATTTTCACTTTTACATGTTTAAATCATTTAAGCTTTTATTATGTGTATTTTATTTAATTTAAGTATTTTATGTATTTTAAGGATATTTTGGCCATTTAACGACTAACGAGAAGTCGACAGTGAAATGGATGGCATTTTTTAACAGGGTAAAATTTGACACCCCTGAATTTATTTTTTAGCTTCATTTTTTATAATTCTCTCTCCATCTTGTATTTTCTACATATTTTAATAAAATTATCATTTTACCCCTAATTCAATTATAAGTGACTAGTTTAGTTTTAAGCTTGGGTTAAAGGTGAAGCCTCAATATGATCTATGGGCTTAATTAGGTAAGTTTATTTTCTTTTCCACTCTAATTTATGTGGTTTTTTTGACTAATTGTCAACATACAGTGTATTCCATCTAGATTTTACATGGTATATCAGCTCTCTAATGAAGGATTGTTACTGTTCGGCACAATAAGCACTAAGCACCTTATTAATTAGAGAGAAAATTCTCCTTTAGTATTTTGTGGGTTGTCTTGACTTAATGTTGACAAAGAGTGTATCTAAGCTATTTAGTACATGGTCTTGCCACGTTGTCGACAGAATGATTATTATCGTTTGGCACACTTAGTGGAAGATCATTACTTTTGGCACACTAAGTGTTCGATACCATATTTATTGGAGTGAGGATTATGAGAAGTGGAAATACCCCTCATGAATTACTTGGAACTAAAAAGGAAATATCAAGCCCATGGTGAATGTTGAGTGTGAATCCAGATACTTAATTCATTTTCGCCATTTTATTTTAAATCTTAAAATAAAAAAATTCACTTCTAACCAACTCACATTTATACTTAGAAAATTAACACTACGCATAATTAAATCTACCTCCTTGTAGGATCGACACTCGTTACCACCAAATCTATTCTATAATAAATTCATGAGTTTGTGAGTACAATAAAATTTGCACAACAAATTTTTGGCATCGTTGCTGGGGAAGTAAGTTATTTTAATTTGTAGAGTTAATTTTCCTTATCACAATATAATTTTGTTTACAGGTTTCAAGTGTGTTTTCATTGTAAGTGTGTAGCAACATGATAAGGTCAGTATCGTAACTTTTCTCCTCTCTTTTTATTTTCATTAGTTTTGTTTTTAATTTTTTTTGTGTTATTTGCATGCATGGCAAAGGTCATAGTCACCTAATCTAAAACCTATAAACCTCGAACTGGAAAAACAACTTCGCACATTAAGACACGTTGCATGAGAGTGTAAAGTTGAGGATAATATTAAAATGGATCTGTAACAACAAATACAAGTATGACAAGAAAGGCCATTTAAGGATTACTTCAGTCTATTTGCTAATTTGAGCACATTATACATAAGGCACCCAACTGTAGCTGCTAGAAGTTTCAAACTAAAACATAGCATGCTAAATTGTCTTCCATCATTCTATGGCTTGGAAAATAAAGACCCATACAATCATTAGAATAATTTTCATGCTGTTTGCCAGACTTTTAAATATGAAATTTTTTTAGATGAAGATGTTAAGCTTAGATTATTTCTATTTTCTGTAAACGATAAAGATTGTTTATGGTTCAATACATTGCCTACTAAGAGTGTCACATCATGAGAGTAAATGGTAACTAAGTTTTTAATAAATACTTCCCAATACATAATACCAATGCTATTCGTAGGGAAATTTCAGAGTTAATTCAAAGAGAAGATGAGTAATTCTTTGAAGCATGGGAACAATTCAACGGGCTACTTTTGGAGTGTCTACGCCATGGGTACTAGAAATGACACCAATGTCAATATTTCTTAGAGGGACTATGCCACATGTGAAAGAATGGTTAGTGGCAACAAGTGGAGATGAGCTTATATCTAAAAGCACATTAGAGATTTGAGACAAGCAGATAATTCCCAACAGCAGAGTCGATCATTTAGGAATGTGAGAAAAAGCAAGGGAGTAAACAAAATCCATGTTAGCAAGTCAAGATCAAAAGTCAAGAAATCAAAGCAATAGTTGAAGGACTCTCTCACCAAATAGCATCATTGACATCTACCAAGTCAACAGAGCCACAAGCCTACAACCAATTTGACCATGATTCATACCCACATAAAGCCAATACTATAAATGTAATGGAAAAGCAACTAAATTACAACCCTTGCTCCAATACCTATAATCCTAAATGGAGAGACCATCCCAACTTTTAGTGATATCAAGGAATCCAACAAAATGGAACAACAGCTCCAACTCCATCAATGCAAACAATTCATCAAGCTCCTCAAGCCTCTCAGCCACCATTTAGACCATACAATCAGAATCAGAACTACTCACAACCAAAACAATGGGAAGAGGCATTCCAGAATTTTAAAAATTCAACCCATCACACCTTTGATGTGTTACAGAATGAGATTAGGGCTGGCTTTAATTTACAAGCCTAATTAATCTCGAACCACGAAACGATGGTGGACTAACTTACCTCTTCAGTTCAAACCTTCACGATGACTGTTGATGATACAAACCCTGTCAAGAACTAATGCAACTCTAATCAATTTAGTCCCCAAGATTGAATCTAAGCCATAAATTGAATGAAACCTCGACCCAATATTTAATGAAAGCACAAACCTTAGAATATGATGATGCCACAATCAGCTATGGATGGTCTGACTGATAAGTTAAGAGTTTGAACTCCACGGAAATCCAATAAGTTCAAAGAGTTTGTAAAGAACCAAAGAGAATTAACTCTTTCACCAATCACATAAAAAACTTATCTCTATTTATTGGATACGAGTACATTATATAGGATTGGTTATAAGAATTTTTGGAAATAAATCCTAAACCAAAAATCAAATCAGAATTTGAATCTTCCCTAATAGGAAAGAATCTAAATCAAATCATAATCATAATCTAAGTAAATAGGAAAGAATCTAAATCAAATTAGAATCCTAATCTAAGTAAATAGGAAAGAATTTAAATCAAATTAGAATCCTAATATAAGTAAATAGGAAAGAATCTAAATCAAATCTGGATCCTAATTGGCTTAAATGCCTTACATCAATTAAAAATGGAAACAAGGCGATTAAAATAACTGATTTGTTTCCCTAATAGCCTTCTCAAGAAACGGGAAAGTATCTGAAAAAAGAAAATAATATATTTTCCAGCCATAATGTTCAAGCCAACTCCCTATTTCATGGAAGTGATTATTTGGAAACTTCAAGAGCTTGAATCATGCATTTATCATGTGCGATCTCTTCAACGGGCCTCTATGGGTCCCTATTGAACCCAAGTTGCTTGAATCAATCCATTAAGCAATTCTTTGAATTTATTTGCTCGAGCTCTTATAACGGATCCAACGGAAACTTGAGTAGGATTTGAATATGCCTCATCACATGTGCTTGTGAATATCCATGAGTTTCTAAACTTCTCCTCTCTCTCTGCAAATGAAGTTCTAAAGAAAAGGAAAGAATAACAAGTTTTAATCTGTTCATTTTGAAAACCTAAGGAAGTATGCTCTGCACTTGCCTTCTTGCAAGGATCCTGTGCATCAGAAAACTTTTGATAATTTCTTATCTAGTTTGGTACCCTATTTTAAAGACAAAGAAAAGTCTGTTTTAGGGTTGTATAACCTTCAAAGGAAAAGTTTTAAGCTTTCTATCCAAAGTTCTGAGTATATTGGCTGGAAACCCAAGCATGCGGGCTACTGGTCCAAAGAACGATTTATTTGTCATTGCTTTGGTATAACAACGCCACGTACCTCAGTTCTGAGCCTGCTATACTCTCAGCTTCAGTGGTTTGGACAGGTTCTGAGTTTTAGTGAAATTGCTCATAACTGGTTAGCCATTCAAGGGGCGTGAGTTTAAGCAATTCTTATTTTTGGATTTGTTTTGGGATTTGGATTATGGTCGATGTGGTTTTGTATCAATAAGAATCATCAAAGCATCAGATGATGATTGTGGAGTGGGTAGATCAAGTGCATGATTTTGCAATCGATACACTATTTGATGGTGAAGGGTTGCAATTTTTAAGTTGGGGTTTGTTCTACTCCTTGGAGTTGGATCTGGACTTGTGTGGTTGGCAAGTTGGGATCTTCTAGGGACATGTTGAAATTTGGGTAGAAAGTCAACAAGACACTTCCAGCATGAAGAGTTATCAGAATGGTTCCAATAACAGTATGTTGATACTGTTTGAACCTTGTGGCTAGAAGAGATATTCTTGCAGTAACAGGCAAGCATTTTCTGCCATGCAAGGTGAGAATTAATCTTATGCCACCAAGGTAAAGATGTGTATACCCTTCTCGTTGCCAACTGGCTACGAGATCTGCGGATATCCCTAAAGTGACATATTGTTCGCTTTGAGATGGTTGAAGAACACATTGGTAGATATAAGGGTTTTTATGCTTCGGGTCAAAGAGGTTTTTTGTTTACAAAGATTATAGGGACTCATGACTGGAAATTGGAATTCACTGATCTGGGTTGATTTTAGAATATAGGAATATTCTACAAGGTTTTTGATTTTTGAAGCAACATGTTTGTGACATTATTTTGGTAAGGGCTTAGGCCTAACTCAGCCCCAAAAGAGCTCTCAAAGGGTGAGGGCTGCCCAGAGCTTATAAGCAATGCCAGAACCTCGCTTGCAGTCGATTTGGGATTAGCACCATTTGTGCACTTACGCTCCACACATCCTTAGGCCATTGTTGCCCCCTCTCGGGCAAAGGCTCTAATACCATGTTGGGCCTGGGCCTAACTCAGCCCCAAAAGAGCTCTCAAAGGGTGAGGGTTGCCTAGAGCTTATAAGCAATGCCAGAACCTCACTTGCAGGCGATGTGGGATTGGCACCATTTGTGCACTTACGCTCCACACATCCTTAGGAAGAAGAAGAAATGGGATTTGAAGATTAAGATGCCATTTTAAATAGATTTTCCTCTAAACTTTGAATACTAATTCTTGAAATTTCTTAAAACATATTACCACCTCAGTTTGAGTTATGGTTTGGCTCTGATACCACTGGGTAGAAAGTCAACAAGATTTTGTTAATGTTTATACCATTGATATAGATTGTACATCTACTAATGATAAATGTTTCTTCACATTGCATGATGATAGTGAAAAATGATTTGGTTAAAAGTCTTCCAAAAGTCAGTTTTCAAAAAGATAGAATTTGTAAAGCTTGCCAATTTGGAAAACAAATCAAAACATCTTTAAAAAAAATCACTTTACTTCAAAACCACTTTAATTACTTCACATGGATTTGTTTGGACCTTCTAGATATGCTAGTTTAAGTGGCATTTATGATTTTGGATGATTATTCTAGATACACATGGATATTGTTCTTAGCTAATAAGGATGATACCTTTGATGCATTTAGAGTTTTGTAAAAAGATTCAAAATGAAAAAGGCTATGGTACTGCATGCATTAGGATTAATCATAGAGGAGAATTTGAAAATCATACATTCAAACCTTGTGTAACAATGTTCCACAACAAAATGGAGTTGTTGAGAGAAAGAATAGTTCTATTCAAAAAATGGATATGACCATGTTGAATGAAAATACTTTGCCTAAGTATTTTTGGGCCGAAGCCATCAACACTGCTTGTTATGTTTAAAAGTGTGTGTTGATTAAACATTATCTTAATGAAACTCCGTATGAGTTTGGGAAAAATAAAAAACCCAGCATTGGTTATTGCAAAGTTTTTGGATGCAAATGTTTTATTTTGAACACAAAAGACAATCTTGGTAAATTTGATCCAAAATCTAATGTTGCTTATAGAGTATATAATAAAATAACTTTGGTTGTGGAAGAATCTATGCATGTTACATTTGATGAGTCTAACCCTTCCTCTATGGAGAAAGTTGTTGTTGATGATGATGCAGATGAAGAGTCACAAGAAAAATCATCAAATGATAAACAAGAGGATGTACCACATGAAAATCAAGAGGATAGAGAAGAAGAACAAACAAATATGGAGCAACAAAGAGGTATTTCTAAACACTCCTCAAGGAGTGGAGGTATGTTTCCTCTCACCCTAAGAATTTAATTTTAGGCGATCCTTCAAGAGGTGTTACCACTAAGTCATCGCTTAGAAATACTTGTGAACATGTTGCATTCATATCTCAAATTAAACCAAAATCCTTTGCAAGAGGAGTTGAATCAATTTGATAGAAACAACATGTGGGAATTAGTTCCTAAACCAGAACATCAATCTGTTATAGGTAATAAATGAGTATTTAGAAATAAAATGGATGAATTCGGTGTAGACTAGTGGCTCAAAGGTACAACTAAGAAGAGGGAATTGATTTTGATGAAAACATTTGCACCTGTAGTTAGATTAGAGTCCATTAGGATGCTCTTAGCATTTGCATGCCATAAAGATTTCATTTTATTTGAAATGGATGTCAAGAGTGCTTTCTTGGAAGTTTATATGAAACAACCCCTGGTTTTGAAAATGAGAAATTTTCAAATCACATTTATAAGTTCACAAAAGCATTGTATGGTTTAAAACAAGCACCTAGATGGTTTAAACCATTGCTGGATAATGGTTTTGAATGAGTAAGGCTAATACAACTTTATCAAGCATAAGAATCAAGATATTCTCATTGTCCAAAGTTATGTTGATGATATTATATTTGGATCTATTAATGAGTTTTTATGCAAGGAATTTTCATCTTGTATGAGTAAGGAATTTGAGATGAGCATGATAGGAGAATTGAAACAAACTAAAGAAGAATTTTTCATCAATCAAACCAAATGTCTAAGAGATTTACTCAAGAGGTTCAGTCTTGGAGATGGAAAGACAAAAAGTACTCCAATTAGCTCAACAACCAAGCTTGGCAAGGATGAAAAAGGTAAGGAAGGGTCAAAATATATTGAGGTATGATTGGATCCTTACTCTTCTTGATTGCTAGTAGGCTTGATATTATGTTTAGTGTATACTTATGTGCAAGATTACAATCATGTCCTAAAGAGTCTCATTTGCTTGCTTTTCGTTACTTGAGTAAAACCATAGATCTTGGCCTTTGGTATCCTAGGGGAATACATATAGACTTAACATGTTATTCAGATGCCGACTTTGCCGAATATAAGGATGATAGGAAAAGTACTAGTACAGCATGACACTTTTTAGGCTACTCTCTAGTCTCTTGGTTTAGCAAGAAACAAAATTCGGTTGTGCCCAAACCTTATGGATGAAACAAACTCTTAGAGACTATGGCATTAGTGCCCTAAACCTGTCAAAGAATCCTATCCAACACTCAAGAACTAAGCATATAGAACTTAGACATCATTTCTTATTCACTAAATTTTGTTTTAAGTAAAAAACAACTTGCTGAGTTTCAAATGATGAATATTGCACAATAGTATAGTTGTTTTTTGTGATATCAAGTCAATTTTGTTTTTCCATGATGTGATTACTTATTTGAATTAGTTATTTGAATTATGTAAATTCATAAATCATGCATTAAATTGGCCCTTAAGATATTTCGAATCAATGAAATGATCTTGGAATAGATTAATTGTTGGCAAAATAGATGTACGAAATTATAAGTTGAAGAAAGCAAATTGTCATTTACTTAATAAACGATTAACCGTTTTTGGACAGAAACTAGGGAAAACATTCTGAAAGCTAACGGTTCGGCAATTTCACAATAACTAGGGGTGGGTATCGGATCGGATTTAGATTTAAAGGCAAATCCGATCGGATGAAATTTGTGCGATCAGATCGGATTTGATTCTGATCGGATTTGCACTGTAAACTAAAAAAATTAAAAAAAAGCTAAATGACTAAATGTTTTTGGATGATAATTTTTATTTTGGTTTATTTTATTGCTGGATGATATAATGATAATATTTATTTTGTGATTTTGTGTTTATTTATTTGGAGACTTGGAGTAATGTTTAATTGTTTATTTTGTGTTGTTTGTTTGGAGACTTGGAGTAATGTTTATTTTGTGTTGTTTACTTGGAGACTTGAAGTTGGAGCAATGTTTATTTTGTGTTGTTTATTTAGAGACTTGAAGCAATGTTTATGTTTTGTTGCTTATTTGGAGGCTTAGACTTGGAGTAATGTTTATGCACCTAGCTTGTAAGAGGATTACTAATTAAATTAAATGGGAGTGTTTGTAAAAATGAATGCATATGAGAATATAAATGGACCATTGATTATAGATTATTAGATTATTAGATTTGATTATTTAAATGTTTTCATTTTAATGGTTTATATTTTTTTATTTTTGTGAATGGAAACGTTGTATCGGCTTATTTTCTTGGTATATGTTAATGCAATATTGTCACGGAAATAATACATTGTCATTTGTCAACTTGTTTTCATTTTCTTTTTTTTTAATGGTTAGGAAGTTTTCATTAATTATATATTTCATAAAGTTTTTATAAGAATTGTTAAAAAGGTCCAAATTTGATTTCAATCCGAATTAAGCCGAATCCAAAATGCAATTAGAATCCGAAATATAATCCAAAATCCAAATGCATTTGATTCGATTCGAATCCGAGTAATCCAAAATTTTCATTCGATCCGAATCCATTCGGATCGGATTTAAAGTCGGATTGAATTTGGATGAATTTTTTTTCAATCTGAATTATCCAAAATCTGATCGGATTCATCCGAATCCGAAATTGCCCACCCCTAACAATAACAGCTCACCATTTTTGAAGAAATTTTTGGCATGTATTGTCAACGCTAACGGCTTGCCGTTATCGGGCAATAAAAGCACAATAAACCATTTTCTTCTTCATTTTATTTTGGTCTTGAACCGATTCTCTCTTCATCGCGCTGCAACTCTCTCTATCTCTTTCTGAAATTACTCGTTTTCTTTGCAATTTTCTTCCAAATTGAAGCGAAAGAAACAATCTACAATAAGCTTAGAACATTTCTATCCGATCAAAATCCATTTTCAAGCCCTAGTGCAAATTGAACCATTTTCTTCCAATTTGACTGCAAATTCCTCCATTTTTTTAACAAATTGAGCCCATAGATACTTTCCTTTTCTCCTCAACTTCATTCCCACCAATTCCACTTCCCTCAAATTTCTATTAAACAAAAATCCCCAAATTTTTCTACAATGGATGTTGGTGACTTGTCAACGAGATGCAAGAGAGTTAAAAAAACTCGTCAACGGCCTGCCGACACATCCAGAGCCACTACTCGGGAATTCAAGAGAATCCATTTCCTTACGCCTCATCTAGCAACTCGGTTTCATCAGCATTTTATGGGTAAAGCCATAACCCCCTCTTTCTGTACTGATATTACTCTTTTTAATGAGATTACTATTTGTAACAATACCATTAGAGATATTCTTAGATAGTGGGAGATAGTTCTAAGCATTGAAGAGAGTTTTTGATAACTTAGTTAGGGTATTTTACTCAAACATGGATCTTTGAACACCCCCACAAAAATATAATACTCACTCATATAAGCAGAGTTAGCATTGAGTTTGATGATGCCGAACTAAGTCATATCCTAGGAATTAGATATGAGGGCTTAGATATTTACAGAACTAGCAAAGAGCTTATGTTTAATAATTTCTTACATGTGGATAGTGTGCAGAATATCTGTAGATGTAGAGACCTTTCTGATGATGTTTGTACCTTGTCATTTAGGGCTCAGCTCCTACCTTTCAAGTCCATATCTTCAGCACATGGTTACTCCTAGATAGGGTCATAGTGACGAGATGAATAGGTTAGACATTGGACTATTAGATTCCTTCCTCCGAAGAAGGCGAGTAAGCTTATCCTCTACTAACCAATCCATTCCCTATAGCAACATTATCAGTAGAATACTGAGACACTTCAATGTTCCTCTCACTCAGCCTATTTATACTGAGTCTAGGAAACTAGGTAGGGAGATCATATCTGGCATTGGATTCCATAAAAGTCATGGGAAATGGGTTAAGACTCCATCGTCTAGGAATGAGGACACTTTGGTAGCTCTGGAGGATGATCGAATGTTTAATGATATTTATTCTGAGGATGAGTTACTTGATTTTCGACTTGGTGCTAGACCTTGTGCACCTCGCCAAGTTGTAGCAGTACAATCTCAGGCTGAGGGGACATCAGAGCCAGTTGGGCAACCCTGAGGCACCTTCAATTTCTGATGACTGCGTGCAACAACTATTCGACAAAGTGGATACCCTTTCTCAGTAGCAACAACAAATTCTAGACCAACAGTAGGAGCTTTTTAATGGCCAACGACGTATTCTTGCTACCCTCGGTTTCCATCCAGTGGTTCCTCTTCGCAACCCTCATCTTAGTTTCTGCATTTATGTTATTCACATATACATTACTCCTCTCATTTTATATTTTGGATGATATCATTATGTTATATGTACTCTTTTAGTTTTTATGATGACATTTGGATTGCATGGTTGTTAGTTTTTTGTTGTTGGTCTGTTGAATTTGAGATAATTTGATTTTGATGATGAAGTTAAGTTGGTTTGAGAATATATGGAAATGCTTTTAACCATTTTTTTATTTTAGGATATACTTATTTTTAAGGGGAGATTCTGCTGAAAATTTTGCTCGCACAAATGGGTAATATTTGAACTTCTCTTTAGTCTTTTCCATTTTTCTTTCTTTTCTTCGACATATATAATTTTATATAGTGTTGTGACATGATATTGTTGGATAAATATACTTTTGGTTAAAAATTGATTGGCCATAAACTTAGGGGGAGCACATATTTAGGGAGAGTAAAATTGCATAATATTTGAGGAAATAAAACTACCTATTCTATTCTATTTATCTTGTAAGCTTTGTCATCATTAAAAAGGGGGAGAATGTGATGAGATTAAGGATAAAACTATCACAAGCATATGGGGTGAGGCATATTCAGATCCTATTCAAGTTCCAGTCGAAACCGTTACAAGAGCTCGAGCAAATTCATGGAGGCCCGTTGAAGGAATCGCATATGATAAATGCATGATTCAGGCTCTAGAAGTTTCCAAATAATCATTTCCATGAAATAGGGAGTTGGTTTGTATATTATGGCAGAAAAATATATAATTTTCTTTTTTCAGATACTTATGGAAACAAATCAGTTAGTTCTATTTTGATCGCCTAGTTTTCATTTAATTGACGTAAGACATTTAAAACCAACTAGGATTCAGATTTGATTTAGATTCTTTCCTATTAGGGAAGATTCAGATTCAGATTTGATTTTTGGTTTAGAATTTATTTCCAAAAATCCTTGTAACCAACCCTATATAATGTACTCGTATCCAATAAACATAGAAGAAGTTTTTTTATGCAATTGGTGAGAGTTAATTTGATGAGAACCATCAAGAAAATGCCATTAAAGATTCAAGTGATCCTTTGCACATTCATGGAGGCCCAATTACAAGAGCTAGAGCCAAAAAGATGCAAGCTGCTTTAAATGGATTAATTGAGAAAATATGAATTGAAAATACAATTCAAGATGCAAGACATCACGAATTGGGCTTGGAGAGAAGACATGGCATTGTGGCCATTATTCAAGCTATTGGGCAGCCAAATACACAACTTGGATCAAATGCAGCAAGGGCATCTTCGGAATAAAACTGGTATTGATTGAGCCCGAAGTAATATGCAAGCTATATACCGTTGGAAAGATAATTAAGTTAGCTTTCCAATGCATTTTACAGAGCTGGATTTGGAGTTCTCTAGAAGGAGTTATGACCAATTCATAACAGCTTGTTCAGACTTGGGATTTTCAACGACTCCTTTGTTTTTCAACTTCATTGTTTGTTTTGTTTCAAGTTTGTCAATGTGTAAGGTAAGTCTACCATCAATAATGGTGGGCTAACATTAAGTTTGTCAATGATAACATTAAATAAGGTAAGTATTAAGTTTGTCAATGCTAGCATTAATTATGGTGGGTTGGTGAAGACTTTTGAAGCATCCTTTGACAAACCTATACTTGGAGGGTTGTTCCAATGTTTCCATTTGTATTTTTAGGATCTTGGGTTTTTATTAGCCTATTTAAACCCAGCAGCCTTGCTATGTAAGAGAATTAGAGATTAATGTTATTTGAATTTGAAAGATTATTCTTTCTTTGGTTCTTTTGAGAACTAGTGAACTTATCAAGAATTAGCATTCTTGTGGCGTTCCAAATTTAGACTTATCACTCACCTTCTCATCTACTTCTTGAGTGTGGCGTCAATATCATTCTCTATACCTTTGGTTCATGTTTTCTTAAGCATTTGGGTCAAGGTTTTGTTTGTCTTAAATCTATTTAGAACTTTCTTGGGGTTGAAACTTCAAATTAAGAATATGTTTCAAAGTTTCATTGTGGGATTCGCATCATAATTCTCTTTGGTTCTTTATGAACTCTTTGAACTTATCGGATTTCCGTGGCGTTCAAACTCTTGACTTATCAATCAGACCTTCCATAGCTGATTGTGGCGTTTTCACATACCAAGGTTCGTGCTTTCAATAAGCATTGGGTCGAGGTTCCATTCCATTTCTGGTTTAGATTCGATTTTGGGAATTAAATTGATTAGGGTTGTGTCAGTTCTTGACGGGATTCGTATCGGAATGTTAACATGAATTTCTTCTATAATGATGATTTTGATGATAACAAACAAGATTAAGACTAATTAAGTTTTTAAAAGTTCAAATTATTTTTCATAAATTTTAAATAAATCATTATTTTGATAATATAAAAGTTTTATACTTAAAGGAAAAGTGATTTATTCTAGCTTTTTAAAAATACGCAAATCTTATTATTATTATTTTTTTTGCAACGCTCCACCTGAAGTTAACATTTTTTTTCATTTCAAAACGACATTATTTGAAGACAAAAGTGGATAGATACAAAACAATATAACTTTAAGTGGATTTTAGTAAAAAAAATTAGAATTGTGTATTTTTCCAAAAATGTGAAAAAATAGGTAGTCGGTAGATAATTGCTCTTTTACATTTGGGGGTAAAAAAGTCATTTATATAATATTCCATTAGTTCTCTTAACATTTTGAAGGCAGAAGTGGACATGTGTAAAATAATATAACTTCGAGTAGAGTTCAGCAAAAAAAATTAAGAATTGTGTATATTTTGAAAAGTGAGAAAAAATAGGTGGTCGGTGGATAATTGCCCTTTCATGAAATTGGTTGGTTTTCAAGTTCATGGTCTAATTGAAAAAGTTTAAGAACTTTAAAATCAACTAGTATTATTTCAAAACTCTGGAAATGGACTTATTTGTAAAGTTTTATTTGTAAGATATAATGACTAACTCACATTGAACAAAATTAAATATTAGTTTCTGGACACTGACGGCAAACTGACATCTAGAAAACGGTAATACGATAATTTGAATTTTATACAACAGTCACTTGCTCAAGCCAAAACGGCGATTCGATAAAAGCTAACGTCGATCCGATAGTGTATAGAAAGTCAACAACGGCTAGTTTTCGGCTCCAACTATAAAATGATTCAATCAAATTCAAATCAAGAGAGATCCAAGACTTATCATTAAGGTTGCTACTAAGTATACAACCATTATTGAGCGTTAAACTTGTTTTTATTTTATTGATTCACACTTTGAGTTTTCATTTGTAACCATATACATTGTGTGAGAGAAAATTCATTTGTAATTTTTATTTTTGAGTGATTATAAGTGTTGGGATACACTTGAGTTAATAGATTAGGGATAATCTCTTATTGTAAAGGTTTATTGATACCTTAAAAGTCAATTGTAAGTGTTATTGAAGCCTTGGAGGCCTGTTTAGTGAATTCTCAAGCTTAGTGAGCTTCGAAGCGTGGACGTAGGCACAGCTGGCCAAATGTTGAGTGTTAGAAAGTGTATATTTATAAAGGAGAAAATTATCATTTTACACTTTAAGTCTCACTAACATCTCTAATTTTATTTATTTAAGTCCCTTGTTATTTAATTATGAGTGTTTTGTTTTAATTAAGTATTTTATGTATTTTAGAGGCATCATGGTCATTTTATAATGAACGAGATATCGGATAGCAAAACGGACGTCATTTTTTAACTCAAGACAATCGAAAACCTTAGGAGGAGCATAAAAGGAAAATGGCACTGTTCACACGTACGACACTATTCACATGTACGGTACTGTTCATGGGTATTGTTCACGATACTGTTCATACCGCGTCACTGTTCAAACCGTGTTACTATTCAAACCGTATGGTCAAACCCATGGTCAAACCACGTATTGTTAACTGATGACATGGTGCAATCCTATGCGTCCACACTGTTTTAATTCGATGGCCATGATTTACTCAATATATCTATAAAAAGGGGGCCTCTCCCCATTAATTTGAGACCCCTGAATCCATTTTTAAGCTTAGTTTTATGTAATTCTTTCTCCATTTTGTATTTTCTACGTATTTTAATAAATTCTCATTTTACCCTTAGTTCAATTATGAGTAGCTAATTTTCTTTCAAGCTTGGGTTGAAGGTGAAGTCTCAAATGTGTCATGAGCTTTATTTGGTAAATTTACTTTCTCTTCCCCTCTAATTTCTGTAGATGTTTTGACTTTTCGTCGACAAATAATAATAATCTTGTCTAGTTACCGCCCTGGTTTCACCGGCACCCTAGTACAAGGTTATTATTATTTGGCACGATAAGCCCTTAACACCATATTGATTAGAGTGTGGCTCATGAGGTGTGGATTTCCCCCTCATGATTTAATTGGCATTAATAAGGAATATTTAGCCCATGGTGAATGTTGATACGGATCCAGATACTTAAGCACTTCTAGTTCAATTTAATTCCGCTATTCTAATTTAAATTCTAGCATAGTTTAAATCAATTTTTCCTATAAATCCAATCACCCACTTAGAAAATTAATTCTACACCTAATTAAAATCCACCTCCTCGTGGGATCGACACTCGACACCATTGATCTATTCTACAATAGATTCATGCGCTTGCGAATTTAACAAAATTTACACAACAAGTTTTTGGCGCCGTTGCCGGGGAAGTAAGTATTTTAATTTGTAGAATTAATTTTTGTAAATAATTTATTATTATTATTATTATTATTTTAGTTGTTTCCTTGTATTTTTTTTTTTAAAAAAAAGAAGTGAATTTACATTTTCTAGGTAACAATTTCTTTTCTCTCTTCTTTAAATTTCTGTAATTTAATTTTCATGTTATTTTTTTTGTAATTTTTCATTTATTTTGTTAATTTATTTCTTAAATTATATTTAGTTAATTTATTTCACGTATTTATTTTAGTTTTTTTTTTATAGAAAGGTTGTAACAGCGCAATAAGGTTAGTATCGTAATTTCTCCTTCTTTATTTTTATTTATTTTTTTCTCATTTTTATTTTATTTGCATGCATGGCCGTATGTCATTATTACCTAATCTTAAACCTATAGACCTTAAATTAGAAAGAACACTTCGCACACACAAACACATTGCATTTAAAGATAAAATTGAAATGTATTTGCAACAACCAGAACCACAGGAGAGGCCATTTAAGGACTGCTTCAGTCCCTTAGTTAAATTGAGCACATCATGCATACGATACCCAAATGTAGATAGTATGAGTTTTGAGTTAAAACCTAGTGTGCTAAATTGTCTCCCAACATTCTATGGCTTAGAAAATGAGGACCCATTTAATTATCTGAATGATTTTCGTACTATTTGTCAAACTTTTAAATATGAGAATTTTTTAAAAGATGATGTTAAACTTAGACTATTCCCATTTTCTTTAAAGAATAGAGCTCGTTCATGGTTTAATACATTGCCTCCTAATAGCATTACAACATGGGAACAAATGGTAACATAATTTTTAAATAAATATTTCCTAGTGCATAAAACCAATATTATTCGCAGGGAAATTTCAGAGTTCACCCAGAGAGAAGACGAGCAGTTTTTCGAAGCATGGGAGCGATTTAATGGGCTACTCTTGAAGTGTTCACATCATGGGTATGAGAAGTGGCACCAATGCCAATACTTCTTAGAGGGATTATTGTCAAATGTGCAAGAATGACTAATGGCAACAAGTGAAGGAGAGCTAATGTCAAAAAGTGTATCAGAGATTTGAGAGTTTTTCCAGCGACAAGCGGATAATTTCCAACAACGGAGTCGATCTCTCAGGAATACTAGAAGAATTAAAGGAGTGAATGAGGTTCACATTGGTGAGTCAAGTTTGAGAATTAAAGAAGTCAAAGAGATGGTTGAAGGTCTTTCTTGACAAATAGCATCGTTGACGACTGCAAATTCAACAGAACCACATGGTTATGACTCATACCCAGAGCAAGCCAATGCCATCGGTGTCATGAGAAAGCCATCAAATTACAACCCATACTCCAATACATATAATCCTGGATGGAGAGACCACCCCAATTTTTCATGGTCTCAAGGATTCCAACAGAATGGACCAGCAGCTCCAGCTCCACCAATGCAACCAATTCCTCAAGTTCCTCAAGCCTCTCAACCACCATTTAGACCATACAATCAGAACCAGAATTACTCTCAACCCAGACCATGGGAGGATGCATTTCAGAATTTCAAGAATGTTACTCACTCCATGATTGAGCAACAAAACCGCACCATTGATGGACTGCGGAATGAGATAAGAGCAGGCTTCAACTCACAAGCCCAATCAGTTTCAAGCCTCGAGAAGATGGTGGGCCAACTTGCTTCTTCAGTTCAAACTTTGGCAATAACTGTTGAGAAAGGTAAATTTTGTAAGTCAACCAATGCCTAATCCTAAAGGAGTGCATGAAGCAAGTACCAGTTCACCACAACAGCATGGAGAGGTCAAAGCCGTTATGACCTTGCGAAAAGAAAAAGAAGTCGACAACGAAGTGGAGATGCCGGTGATAAAAGAAAATCAAATTGTACTTGTGAATGTTGAAGACTCACCACCGGAGGAGAAAGAAGAAACCAACCCACGGGAATACGTTCCTAAAGCTCCATTTCCTCAGAGGTTAGCTAAAGAAAAGAAGGGAAAATCCACAGGTGAGATTCTTGAAGTCTTCAAACAGGTAAGTGTTAACATCCCTTTACTTGATGCAATAAAACAAGTTCCATCTTATGCCAAGTTTCTTAAAGACCTTTGCACTAAAAAGAGAAACATTCACGTTCAAAAGAAGGTATTTTTAACAGAAAATATTAATTCTATACTCCAACACAAAATTCCTCTAAAATGTAAAGACCCAGGCCCCCCACTATTTCTTGTAGTATAGGGAACCACACAATTGAGAATGCTTTATTTGATTTAGGAGCTAGTGTTAATCTCTTGCCTTACTCAGTATTTGTGAAACTTGGATTGGGAGAATTACACCCAACTTCAGTGGTGTTACAGCTTGCAGATCGATCCACAAAAATACCTCGTGGTGTTTGTAGAGGACGTGCTTATCCAGGTAGACAAGTTTTATTTTCCTGTTGATTTTATTGTAATTGACACTCAACCAATCTAGGATTCAAGAAAGCACATCCCCATTATCCTGAGCCGACCTTTCTTGGCAACTGCCGATGCTCACATTCAATGCAGGACTGGAAATATGCAGTTGTCCTTTGGCAATATGATCATGGAGCTCAACATCTTCAACATTGCCAAACAACCTCACAATACAGATGATGGAATTGTTGATGTGGATTTAGTTGAAGCATTAGTTGATAATACTTTTCTTTCAAATCTTAGTGATGACCCTTTACAATCATGTTTAATTCACTTTGGTTTGGATTTTGATGTTGACAGATTAGTCGATGAGGTCAACGCCCTACTTGACTTAGCACCATCATGGACACTAATAAATTAAAGTCAAGAGTTGAACAACTAGCACTATCAGAGAAGAAAATCATCCCATCATCAGAATCACCACCGAAACTCGAGCACAAATCATTACCCAACACTTTGGAATATGCGTTCTTGGGAGAAGAAAGCACTCTACTGGTAATCATCTCATCATCCCTAAATGTTAGAACTAAAGTCCTTAAAATGTTAGACGCAGGTATCATTTACCCCATTTCTGATAGTTCATGGGTCAGTCTTGTATAAGTTGTCCCTAAAGAGTCAGGAGTAACAGTAGTTACCAATGCTGATAATGAATTGATATCCACTAGAGTGACTACAGGATGACGTGTATGCATTGATTATAGAAAATTGAATTCTGTCACACGTGAAGATCATTTTCCTTTACCATTTATTGATCAAATGCTTGATAAATTAGCAGGCCATGGATTTTATTACTTTCTAGATGGCTATTCAGGATACAATCAGATTCCCATAGCACCAAAAGATTAAGAGAAAACTACTTTCACTTGCCCTTTTGGCACTTTTGCATATAGAAGAATGCTGTTTGGATTATGTAATGCACCTGCTACATTTCAACGATGCATGTTAAGCATTTTTTCTGATATGGTTGAACGATTCCTTGAAGTCTTTATGGATGACTTTTCTGTCTTTGGTGACTCATTTGATCAATGTTTACATCATCTAACACAAGTTTTACAGAGATGTATCGAGAAAAATTTGGTCTTAAATTGGGAAAAGTTTCATTTTATGGTAAAACAAGGTATAGTCCTCGGTCACATCATTTCATACAAAGGTATTGAGGTTGACAAAGTCAAGGTGGATCTCATTTCCAATCTTCCTCCACCTAAAACAGAGAAGTAAGATCTTTCCTTGGGCATGCTGGTTTTTATAGACGTTCATTAAAGATTTTAGCAAAGTTTCTAGACCCTAATGCAATCTACTTGCTAAGGATGTACCTTTTATCTTTGATGATTCATGTCTTATAGCATTTGAAAAACTAAAGCATTTGTTGACAACATCACCCATCATTCAACCCCCAAACTGGAGCTTACCATTCGAGCTCATGTGTGATGCATCTGATTATGCAGTAAGAGCAGTATTAGGACAAAGAGTAGATCGAATTCCCCATGTTATTTACTATGCTAGTATGACATTGAACGATGCACAGTTGAACTATTCAACTACTGAAAAAGAAATACTAGCAGTAGTGTTTGCATTAGAGAAATTTCGATCTTATCTCATTGGTTGTAAAATTATTGTGTTCACAGATCATGCTGCTCTGAAATATCTTCTCACAAAGAAAGATGCAAAAGCTAGATTAATTCGTTGCGTATTGCTTTTGTAGGAGTTTGACTTGGAATTCAAAGATAAGAAAGGGACAGAAAATGTTTTGGCTGACCATCTTTCTCGTCTCCATTTTGACACAATTACAGAACCCTTAATATTGAATGAGTCATTTCCAGATGAGCAATTAATGAGTGTGGAAGTATTACCATGGTATGCTGATATAGTTAATTATCTTATTACAAGTAAACTTCCAGAGCATTGGGCCAAGCAGGACAAGGCTAAATTTTTTGTAGAAATAAAGAATTTTTTCTGGGATGGCCCCTATCTGTTCAAGTATTATGCAGATCAAATTATTAGACGATGTATCCCAGAGAATGAATTTAAGAACATCCTTTTATTCTACTATGAACAAGCTTGTGGAGGTCATTTCAGCGCTAAGAAAATAGCGACTAAAGTTCTACAATGTGGTTTCTATTGGCCAACTATATTTGAAGATGCTTACACCTTTTGCTCTTCATGTGATAGGTGTCAACGAATGAGGAGCATTACACGAAGGAACATGATGCCGCTAAATCCAATATTAGTGGTTGAGATTTTTGATGTGTGGGGTATCGACTTCATGGGAACCTTTCCCCCATTTTTTGGCCATCAATACATATTGGTTGCTGTTGATTATGTTTCGAAATGGGTAGAGGTGATCATAAAGTGGTGATAGGGTTTTTGAAGAGCAATATTATTTCATGCTTTGGATTCCCTCGACCAATAATTAGTGATGGTGGTACCCATATTTGCAACAAATCATTCAAAGAACTTTTGATAAAGTACTCTATCACTCATAAAGTGGCGACTCCGTATCATCCGCAAACCAGTGGCCAAGTTGAGATCTCCAATTGAGAAATAAAGCACATATTAGAAAAGACGGTGAGGCCGGACAGAAAAGATTGGTCATTGAGACTCGATGACGCATTATGGGCATATAGAACGGCTTTCAAGACTCCAATTGGGATGTCACCCTACAGGCTAGTGTATGGAAAAGCTTGCCACTTACTTGTGGAACTCGAGCATCGTGCGTACTGGCTCATCAAAAAATTCAATTTTGACATGCAGCAAGCTAGCTCAGAAAGAAGATTACAACTGGTAGAACTTGAAGAAATTTATAACGATGCATACGAAAATGCCAAGGTTTACAAGCAGCGAATGAAAGTCTTTCATGATAAATAGATTATGAGAAAATCTTTCACTCCAGGTCAGAAAGTACTTTTATTCAATTCTCATTTGCATATTCCCAGGTAAGTTGCGTTCTCGATGGTCTGTCCCCTTTATTGTTCATATTGTTTTTCCACATGGGGTAATTGAAATTAAGGACCCAAAGAACGGTGTTACGTTTAAAGTTAATGATCAAAGATTAAAGCCATATCTAGAATACCAACCACATGGAGAGGACACCAAAATAAATTTGAGTGACCCACCACATTTGAATTGGGATTTTTCTATCTTTTCGGTGATTTGATTTTTTCTTTCTTTTTACTATTCTTCTGTTAATTGAAATTATTTATGCATAAGTGTATTTGTTTAACCATTAAGTTTTCTTTTATCACTTTTAATCATGAGACAGATCCTCTTGAACATCCTTAGACGACTTCAATGTGTCCAATCTCATCTCAGAGGCCAGATACGGTTTTGTAAAACACATCGTATTTGGAAGTTATAACCACCAGAGTTAATATCCCACGTTGAGGATTTAGAAAGCCAACTCAGAGACATTGAGAGAAGTGTCTACAACATCCAGTTGGAGCTTGAGGTAAATTCCACAAGAGGACGATTGTGATTTTCTTTGTGTGTTACTCCGTTTGTGTGTTTTACTTTGTCACCTCGGTCAAGTGGCGGATAATAGTACTCCATGAAAATTAAGTCGGTTACTTCAGTGTTCCATAATAACTGATATTCTGAGATGAAAGAATGGACAACAACGAGATTTTAACAAAACTTCACGATCGATTCCCTTCACTTCCTCATAATGCCCTCCTTAAAATCTATAAAGCTCGGTCCGAATGCATGCAATTGCTCATGAGGAATAACATACTTGCTGATATCCGCTGGTTAATCAAGGCCAAAGTACGCTTGGCAGGTGAGTTGCCTCCTAAATTTATTGCATACATGCCTGGTTGTGGTAAAGGAAATTATGCAAGAAAGCAAAGAGCTCGAAGAATTTCTGTTGCTTGTCATAAGTGTGCCAGAATGATATGCGATAAAAGACGATGTTCTTTAGGAATGTTGTCCGATAATAGAGAAGATAAGATTCAATTCATTAGGGATGGCTTGAATAAGGAGTCATTGGATGATATCCTTTTGTCTCTTGAAACGCATCTCAGTGGATATGTGTAAGGAGCGATTCTTCAGTTATGGCCATTATTCCAGATAGAGTATGCACGATACAGTCTCGGGAATCTGACTATAAACGACCATATTTGCCAGTTTATAAGAAAACTAGATGGGAAGCCTATCCTCGACCCATAGAGGGCGTTGAAGCCGTTTCTGGACGTAAAACCAGAGAAAGATGTGAACCACAGTCACAACCTACCTGTATATATTCTTTTACTTCACTGTTATTTTATTTCACTGTTGTTTTACCATTTTCATTATTGTCTTTAATAATTTTTATTTTATCATTGATTGCTTTTCCTTTTTACTGTTTCCTTTTTGACTCTCGAGCCATGTGTTTTACACGATTAATTGACATAGACATGATACCTCATTCACAGCTGTGACCCACTGCCGCCAAGATCCTTAAATATAATTCTTTTCGTTTGCACTCACAAATTATTTTTGAGAAGTATCCCAATGGCAGATACTCCCAATAAACAATTCAAGAACATTTGTGTGCTTTCTGGATTTAACTATGGCAAATATAAAGAGTTCGTTGAGGCAGCCATTGATCTTGGTCGAAGCATAGCAGCAAGGAAATTACACTTGGTATATGGCGGAGGTGACCGAGGGTTATCAAAACTGGTCTCAGAAGCTGCTTATGTCAGAGAGAGCCAAGTGTTAGGCATCATCCCAACAACCCTAAAACCTTTGGGCTGTTTGTCTGACTCACCGACTTGAGAAGAGTTAGTTGTCTCAGATATGCAAGAAAGAATAACTGAAATGCTTAATCATGCTGATACTTTTATTTTCTTACCAGGAGATCTTGCAACTCTAGAGGCACTTATCACATTAGCATCTTAGGCCCATCTACACATTTATCAGAAACTCATCGGTTTGTTAAATGTCAATAACTTTTATAATGGCTTTATCGCATTTCTTAACCATGCAATAAAAAATTATTTCATTCCTTTCACAGCGAAAAAGCTTTTTATTTGTGCTCACACTGCTAATGAGCTACTTAATCTGTTACAAGCTTATCAACCAGAGCCAGATCCCAGGACCTTGGTGTTGGAGTGTACAAATAATGATGGTAATAGTAGCCGCAGTAAGAAGAACAAATTAGATTTAACTCTCCGCTTATAAATATTTTATTCCGTGTTGCACCACCCAGGTGATGTATTCTAAACTCTACTTCTTTCTTTTAAAACATTAAGGACAATGTTTCGTTCTGGTTGGGGGGAGAGGATAGTTGACAATTGTGGAATGTTGATTAAGTTTTTACTAATTTTTTGTTATAGAGACTAACCGTGGCTAAATTTTTGAGTAGAAGATAACTGAATATGGAGTGTAGTGACTCTAGAAACGCATCTTCTTAGTTTGGAAGTTAAAAAAAAAAAAAGAAAATTTTGTGTGATCTTTCTAACTTTTTCTTTTTGACTTTTTCAAATTTTTGAGTCGAAGATGGCTGAATATAGAGTGTAGTGCCTCTAGAAACGCATCTTCTTAGTTAAAAAAAAAATCATTTTTTTCTATCATAGGAAGTGTAACTTTTCCAATTAGTTTTTCTGCATCATTTTCACATTTCTCCATGCATATTTTCCTTCATGCTTAGAATAGGTTGGGGGGTAGAATATTGTTTAAAAAAAAATAGTGTGATTTTGTTTTTATTTTTGGATGACATGATGACTTTCGAATTTTAGTATTTGTATTACTTTGGTCTTGAGTGATGTTACACTATGTTTGCTACTCTATATGTTGATGTCGGAGATAAATATGAGTTGCTTGAAAGAATTGACATGTCACAATGAATACCAAGTGAGCTTTTGAGCCTATTATTTTTTTTGGAGAGTAACCTTTTTTATCCATTTTTCATACAGCTTAGCAGTTTACTATTTTATATACGATCTCTATATTCTTTTGAATCAACCCTCTAAAAAAATTTATTTTGAAAAAAAAGTGTGTTGCTACATCTGAAGGTCCATTTAAATAGTAGATATGGAGGATTATCTAGAGCCCTAAAAGATGATGGAAAGGCCATCTTTGACCTATTTGAGCCTTTCTAGCCCATCTCTTATGTGAAATTATCCATAATTAGCCCTTTTAGCCTTTTATTAAAAAAAAAAATTTTTTTTGTCAACTTATCATCTTGACCCACCCCAATTTGGAGTATTACCTGATATCTTACAAGTTTCATCACCTATTCATGTTTGAGAAAAATATAAATAATACCGAAAAAAATAAAAAAAAAACAAAGTTCTTTAAAAAAAAGGAGAAAAGAACAAAAAAGAGAGAGAGATATAATACAATAATAAATAAGTGAAATACACTTTTAGTTTTCAAAAGATATTATTTTTCTCAAACATATATTTTGTTTTCTCTATTTTCCTTTCTTTGTTAGCCATGTCCCTAGCCTACGTTACATCCTAATAAAAGTCCTTGATTTTAGGGAACTATAGTGTGAAGTATAAGCTAGTTATATGGGCTAAAAAGATGTAGTGGTGCATAAAAAAAAAAGAAAAAAATAAGTAAATACATTGGGTTGACTAGCATTTTCACTAGCAAGTTGTGGGCGTATTTCTTTCATTTTGGTGAGAGCGTGTGATACAAAATACCATTCGTTAGATTGACTATTTTTCTTGGGTTTAATTTCTTTGTGAGAGTGTCACTACTACTGGTTTGACAAAATCTACTAGGTTGATTCATGTGGATGGTTGATGTGGGTGTGATGTTTCTTTAGATTGGAGATAATGCTTATACTTTTATTTGATTATTATCATTAGTCTGATTGAATAAACACGATTGTTTAAAAAAAAAATCATTTTGGATTTGAATTTTGTTTTCGCTTTATTAGCTAGGGACTAGTAATAAGCTGGTTGGGGGGTGTGTTGAGTGTTAGAAAGTGTATACTTACAAAGAAAAAATCATCGTTTTACACTTTAGGTCTCACTAACATCTCTAATTTTATTTATTTAAGTCCCTTGTTATTTAATTATGAGTGTTTTATTTTAATTAAATATTTTATGTATTTTAGGGGCATTGTGGTCATTTCACAATGAACGAGATATCGGATAGCAAAACGGACGTCACTTTTGAACTCAGGACAGTCGAAAACCTTAAGAGAAGCATAAAAGGAAAAATTACATTGTTCACACGTACGACACTATTCACATGTACAGTATTGTTCATGGGTATTGTTCACGATACTGTTCATACCGCGTCACTGTTCAAACCGTGTTACTATTCAAACCGTATGGTCAAACCCATGGTCAAACCACGTATTGTTAACTGATGACGTGGCGTAATCGACGTGGCGTAATCCTATGCGTCCAAACTGTTTTTAATCCGATGACCATGATTTACTCAATGTATCTATAAAAAAAAGGGGTCTCTCCCCATTAATTTGAGACCCCTGAATCTATTTTTAAGCTTAGTTTTATGTAATTCTTTCTCCATTTTGTATTTTCTACGTATTTTAATAAATTCTCATTTTACCCTTAGTTCAATTATGAGTAGCTAATTTTCTTTCAAGCTTGGGTTGAAGGTGAAGTCTCAACATGTGTCATGAGCTTTATTTGGTAAATTTACTTTCTCTTACCCTCTAATTTCTGTAGATGTTTTGACTTTTCGTCGACAAATAATAATAATCTTGTCTAGTTACCGCCCTGGTTTCACCGGCACCCTAGTACAAGGTTATTATTATTTGGCACGATAAGCCCTTAGTACCATGTTGATTAGAGTGTGATTCATGAGGTGTGGATTTCCCCCTCATGATTTAATTGACATTAATAAGGAATATTTAGCCCATGGTGCATGTTGATACGGATCCAGGTACCCAAACACTTTATTATAATAGTTTCCAGTTCAATTTAATTTCGCTATTCCAATTTAAATTCTAGCATAGTTTAAATCAATTTTTCCCATAAATCCAATCACCCACTTACAAAATTAATTCTATACCTAATAAAATCCACCTCCTCGTGGGTTGACACTCGACACTATTGATTTATTCTACAATAGATTCGTGGGCTTGTAAGTTCAACAAAATTTACACAACACCGAACCACGTAAAAATCACATGTTTGCTCTCTCTTACCCTATCTCTTTATTTTTCATTGCACATTAATTTGTTTATTTCAAATTTGGTTGCTTAGTTTAAATTGCATTAAGTTTTAGTTGCTTAAATTTTTAGAATCCCAATTCACCCCAACTTAGGGAGTTGCCTAGTTAGTATTTCATAATAGTGACTCTACAACTTATTGATAGATCTCATGCTTATCCAGAATGCAAGACTGAAGATGTATCGGTAAAAGTGGATAAATTTATTTTTCCAGTGGATTTCATAGTGCTAGACTTTGAGGTAGATAAAAAATTGCCAATCATTTTAAGAATACTTCTTTTTAGCCACTAGAAAGACTTTAATTGATGTGCAAAAAGGAGAATTGACTATGCGGGTTAATGATTAGGAAGTTGCATTCAATGTGTTAGATGCTATGAAAAAGCAAAAATTTGTTGGCATTACTATTCCTTTCTCTTATCAGGGGAATATGTGAGGCCTTGGGAGTTTAGTTTAAGGACAATGACGAGAGAATAAAGAATGAAAGAGCCATCACTGTAGGGACAATTGAGAGAATTCTAGGAGAATCTGCAGCAACTCCAGAACGCCCTGCTACAGCAAGGACAAAACAAGCTATGAGGATTGAGAGCATACTTCAAGCACTTAGTGAAGCTGTAAGTGCATGTGTCCAAGTATAAATGGAAGAGAATAAGAGATTTTGGACCCACTTACAGCATCTAGAAGCCTAAAAGCACCAATTTGCTATGTACATGAAAAGTAAGGATGTAAACTTTCTAGACTCGTTGTTGCAACAATTTAAATTTGTAGAAGCTTGAGGAAGCCATTCCATCAGACGAGAGTGAAGATGCTGCAGCAGAATAGGAGAAGGAAGGAGATTCTGAGGAAGATCGAGAGCCAGAGTAAAAAGAATCAGAAGCAGAAGACTGAAAAGGAGAAGAGGAAGAAGAAGGAGAGATAGAAAAGGAGGAAAAGGAGGCAGAACTCCCAATGGTGACTCCCTCTTGCAAAGAAAAGGAGAAAATTTTAGAAGAAGAGTTAGAATCAAAGTGGTAAGAGGATGTGGATGCAGCTATAGAGCAAGCTATTAGTAGAGTTGGTAGAACAGAGAAAGCAAGAAGCAGCCTGAGAGACCTCATTGTCAGTATTACTACTGAGGAGCCTGTTGCAGAGAAATCTTTTCCAGCTGGTAATCTCTTGCCATAGCTTTAAGGGTATCCAGTAAGCACAAAAGGGCAAAAGGGTATAACTCTCTAGAAGTGCTATAGCACAAGAAGAGCCAGAGCACAAGCGAATAAGACCAACTCAGTCCAAAGCTACTGAAGTTGCTGGAACCCCACCAATCAGTCCAACTAAGAGCTAGGAAAAGAAGCAACCAGCTGCCATAACACAAGGTTTACCTAAGGAATATTTGCGAGGTGCAACTAAGAAGAAGTTAACCTTTTGCAGCCAAAGCTGCAGCAGAACATCTAACAACAGGGGAGTATCCCCTGCCAGCCCATTTAATTTTCCAACTTTATTTATTTCAAATTGTTTATTTTACATTTCTTTATTGTTAGTGAATGCATGTTCTGTTATGGTGTAATGTGTTTGTGAGGGCATGTGTTTGTGTTGTGTGTTATGTGCTGCTTTGTTATTCAGTACTTGTGTATGGATTGGAAAACCTAATAAAGATAAATTGAGTGTCATTTTGTATTTGTCAACATTTAGGCTTTAGTTAAGTTTTATGAGTATATTGTAGCAGATCCAGAAAGACCAAAAAAGGTAAAAAAAAAAAATCTCAACTTTGTAGGAAAATTGTTTAGAATTATCATAAACTGTGTGATACGTACCCCATCAAGAACTGACGCGACCCTAATCAACTTAGTCCCCAAGATCAAATCTAAACCAAGAATTGAATAGAACCGTGACCTAATACTTAATGAAAGTATGAACCTTGGTATGTGAGGACGACATAATTAGTTATGAATGGTCTGATTGATAAGTCAAGAGTTTGAACGCCGCGGAAATCTGATAAGTTCAAAGAGTTTAAATAAGAGCCAAAGCGAATTAGCTCTCTCACGAATTGCATCAAAACTGATCTCTATTTATTGGATACGAGTACATTAGATAGGGTTGGTTACAAGAGTTTTTAGAAATAAATCTTAAACCAAAAATCAAATCAAAATCTGAATCTAAACAAATAGGAAAGAATCTAAATCAAATCAGAATCCTAATCTAAGCGAATAGAAAAGAATCTAAATCAAATCTAAATCCTATTATAAGTAAATAGGAAAGAATCTAAATCAAATCAGGATCCTAATTAGCTTAAATGCCTTACATCTATTAAAATGGAAACTAGGAGATTAAAATAGAAATAATGTGCAAGCCAACTTCCTATTTCATGGAAGTGATTATTTGGAAACTTGAATCATGCATTTATCATGTGCGATTCCTTCAACGAGCCTCCACGAATTTGATTGAGCCCAAGTTACTTGAATCAATCAATTAGGCGCTTCTTTGAATTTCTTTGCTCGAACTCTTGTAATGGGTCCGACAGGCACTTAAATAGGATTTGAATATGCATCATCATTGTGCTTGTTATGAAATAAATACTACTTCAACGACTTAAGTTGCTGATTAACTAGGGCTGAGTATGCACATCATATGCAGACTTGATGTAAAGGCAACAAAAGCTATAGCAATGTATGTTAAAAAAAAAGAGTCCTTTGTCTGGGGTATTGAGTAGCTAGATCTATTTAGGAGTCTCATGTTCTGCCTTTTGTGCATTGGCTGAGTAATTGGGTGACATCATTACAAGTGATAGACTATCCACACCATTCAGACACTTGAACCTGAACCCAAGACTTTCGTTCAACTCCAAATCTCCCCCCTAGATTTGTGTCTGTGTCTATGCTTCTTGTGGGATTTGGTAGGAAGGGATTTAAAATGATGTTTCTTTTTGGTCGTACAAAGACAATCTTTATCATCTTTGCATTTGATCTTAAGATAGGGTTTTTTGCAGGGGCCGAAGCCTAACTCAGCCCCAAAAGACGTAGTCCTGATCCCAACCCGATGTGGGACATAAAAAAAAGTTGCTATAGCAAGGCTTTATACCAATTTTAGCAATGGAGATTACTTTGAGCCAGTACTTGTTAAGTTATAGGTCTAGTATACAAAATTGGGTTCAGATTAAACCTATCAAATTTTAGATAAAGTTGGTTAAGGATTGATTACCTTAAAAGTTGATAGTTAATAAAGTTTAAAAATTTCTTCATCTTTCTCAAATAACTTATATTACATCAATTTAATATCATTTCATTAATTTAATGAGGAGGCTGAAAAGTTGATCCATTCGATCTTGATCAACTCATGACAAAGGTGAAGAAGGGCAAAAAATAATGGAAAAAGTCGACGTTGAGGAGGGGCAATAAGAGCCATGCTAGATGATTATACATGGTTTGATTGTTATAAATTCTTTTTTTTTAGGGTGGTCGTTAAGATTTGTTGTTGGCCCATAATTTTGTTGGCTCAGTAATTTTTCTAATATGATATTGTGTCTATTTTGTATGACTTATCTAACGAGTGTTTGAAAGATTAAAACTAAGACTTTAAGGATAAAAGAGTGAAGATAAAAAGGTTTTTAGCATTATTATTAATATTTAAATATATACCCAGCATGTCTTTCAATTAAAAATTTCAACGATATGCCCACAAAATTTAGTAAAATAGTTTGGAAAAATACATTCAACAAACTAAATGCTCAAAATGATTTATCTATTTAAAGAAAAAAAAAGGGAAGGAAAACAATTAGATTAAGATCCCCTTGCGGCGACCGCCGCGCCTTCCTACTCATCGGGGCCTCGCACTTGCCTCAATAGCTGGGTGTAGGTCGCGCGCTTCAGCACCTTCCATTTTCGAGGTTAGTTAATTCTTTCTTTCGTAGCATTTCTTTTGGCTTTTACAGAAGCTCTCCCTGGCCCCTTTGAACAAAATGCTCAAAATACTCCCATTCACTTATTACTTCATAGTTTATTTATTGGCACAACTGGTTTGGAAGTTAGTCAACAAAGCAATACATTCCTCATACTTCTAACCCAAAAATGGTTATTTACCAAAACTTCATCCATACCAATTTGTACTAGGAGAAATTGTTTGCTTACTTTATTTTGTTTTTCTACAATTTTAAAGAATTTTGTAACTCAATCCTAATTAATGTCACAAATAAATCATTCATCAAAAGAATAACATTATCAAAATCAGTAAGCAAAATCTGAATCTACTAATTGGTATGTAATTTCTTAAGTACTATCAATTCTACTTGTTGACTTTTAAAATAACTTACTATTTTTTTACTTTCAAATATGAATTTTATAATATTTATTTCATAATTTTCCTAGAAAAATGTTTTAATTTAGTTTTGCTCCTATTTCATGGGCCAATTCAAGTTTCTTCCAAATCTCATATGCATTAGAACAACTTGAGATTATATGAAATTCTTTCTTATGTAAGGCACAAAATGAAGCATTCATGGCTTTGGAATTAAAGGAAACTTTTCTCTTTTTCAATCCATTCCATTTACATGATGGTTTTGGAATATCTTCCCTTACTTCATTTTTAGTCATAGGACCATCACTAAAGATTTCCCATATTTCATAATTTAATACTTGCAAGCAATTTCTCATCCTAGTTTTCTAATAGAGATAATCATTTTCATCAAAATATGGTGGTCTAAGGGAATGTGAATGAAGGAATGGGAATGAAACTCATGTTTACTTGGCAAAATGTAATTTGGTAATGGGAATAAAATGTGTGGGTCCTACACAATTTGGGAATAATGAGTGGAAATCCCATTCCCATGGGCGGGTGGGAATGGGGAGTCCTATTCCTTGAACTGACTTTTGTATCCCTCTAATTTTTTCATATTTTCCGAATTACCCTCATTCAATTAATTTTATTATTTTAATTATTATTATTATTAAATTTTATGAACTTTATTATTTTCGTTATTATTAATTATTAATTATTTTATTAATTTTAGTGTTTTAGTGATTATTAATTATTAATTATTAATTATTTTGGTTATTATTATTATTATACCAAAGCAATGACGAATAAATCATCCTTTGGACCAGTAGCTCGCATGCTTGGGTTTCCAGCTGATATACTTAGAACTTTGCACAGAGAACTTAAAACTTTTCTTTTGAAGGTTATACAACCCTAAAACAGACTTTTCTTTGTCTTTAAAATAGGGTACCAAACCAGATAAGAAATTATCAAAAGTTTTCTGATGCAAGAAGGCAAGTGCAGAACATACTTCCTTAGGCTTTCAAAATGAACAGATTAAAAGCTTTTATTTTTTCCTTTTCTTTAGAACTTCATTTGCAGAGAGAGAGGAGAAGTTTAGAAACTCATGGATATTTGAAAATCCGTTTATTTCTTTTTTTAAACTTTGATATCTTACAATGGGTAAGGGCTTCCTTATATAAGGAAAATATTTGGCATGATCTTGATAATACAAGTTTCTTTGAAAAGTAAAAGTAAAACATGCTTTTATAATTACAAACGAAAAACCTTGCTTTAATAATTACATAAAGCAAAAGTAAAAAGCTAAAGCAAACTTAAATAATTATCACAAAGTAAAAGCAAACAGACTACTTTAATTATGGAGATGATAGATTCATGTATTCTACGTCGGATGAGCTGTCTGTGTCATCTTTTCCTTTTAAGAAAAGAACCTTTAATTTCTTTGAATGCTTTGGATGTCTACAAGGTGGCCAAGGGCAATTGTCTGCTTTCGAGCAATTGGTAAGGGATGGTTGTTTGCTAATACTGGCTCCATGTGGTGGTTGGTTTTGGAGTTGTTGAAGATGTTGACTTAATGGCAAAAAGTCTTTCCATGGGTCTTGTTCATCTTGGAAAAGGAAATCAGTGAAGCCTGGTTTTTATTCTTTAATTATGATTCCTGTGGATTGTGGCTTTGAGATTTGTGAAGGAGTGGGGATCATGATGATGTCATGTTGTGAACCTAGGGAGGTATGAAAAATATCTTTGTGTGGTGCAAGTTGATGGTTTAGTTGGCAAAGAAAATTATGAAGACTTTTTTGGATATTACGGTCTTGTTCAAGGATGGATAGGTGTGGTGAGGTTAGCCATTCAAATACTTGATCCTGAGTCCATAAAAGACTTGTATCTGGGTGTTGGAAATATGGCCTATGGATGATGAACACGGATGTGAACATTTTTGCTTCTGATGTTGGCATATGTTCCAAGTTGTAAACTTCTGATAACTATTGTAATTTCTTTCTCCACCATGAAAGTGGGGAAAACCACTCAAGAAGTGTCCAAGTGAGTGAGGTTTATTTATTTGGATTTAACAAATGTTCTAAAGTAGATGTCACAGGCAAAATCAATTTTGTGGCATAGAGAACGGTTAGGCACCTAATAAACCATAACTCATCTTCTGAGATATCTTTGGAGGGATCCAGGGTTAAACCTATAAGAAACAAGTTTTCTGGATGAAAGGTTGAAAAGGGAAATGATTCTGATAGCAGGTAGGCTTTCATAAAAAAACCTAAAAACAACTTTTTTGGCAAACTCTTGGATTGTAAAAACTATGGAGAAGGTTTTTCAAAGAGGGAAAGTTTTCTTGGTTAAGATGATGGGGAACTGTTGTTTTGAGGTTATGAGAACTAGAGAATTTTGTGGTTTGTGTAATACTCGAGAGTATGTCTGGGATGAGGTTTTCGGATCCTTTTATACGCTTCACAGAGAAGTCATATTTCGAAAACCAGTCTCTAAGTCTGAGCAACATCTTTTCTGGAACAGTTTTTCCTTTGAAATTCATGATATTGGGAAATGTGGAGCTGTCCATTCCGATAAGAAAGTGGTAGCCGATAAGATGATATTCAAATTTCTTGATACCCTTTTTTACTGTTAAGATTTCTTTGAACACACTCTGATAATGCTTTTGTGTGTCAGAAAAATGTCCACTAGCATATGCAATAAAGTTCTCTTTTCCGTCTGTTTCTTCAAGAAGGATGGGTTGAAAGATTTTGACCATGGATTTTTGAAAAATGGAAGGGGCAGTTTTTAGGCCAAAAGGTAAAACCGTCCATTGATAATGGGCATTTGGTATGCAAAATGCGGTTTTATAGCTTTCTGAGGGTTCGATGCCAAGTTGCCAAAAACCTGATTTGAGGTCAAATTTTGAAAAGATCTGGGCATTGTTTAGATAAGTAAACATGCTTTGTCTTTTTGGCAAAAGGAATTTGTAATCTTGTAAGAACATATTTAGAGGTTGATAGTCAATGACTAATCGTTTTTTTTTTCTCTAACAATTTCAAAATGTTTTTCAACATAAAAGGCTTGACAAGCCCATTGAGAACTTGTGGGTTCAATAAGACCTTGGGTTAATAATTAAGAACATTCTTTTTGGGTTAGGGCTAAGTCAGAAAGACTCATTCCTGGATGGGTGGCTTTGATTGGATTGACGTTTTCATTTAGCTTGAAAGGCAACTGAATAAAAAAATGCTTATTTTTCCACAAAGGGTTTGGATGGTGGAAATCAGCATGGGATTCAGGACAATAATTCAAAAGCTTAGTTGAAATGTCTTGAAAAGACTGTGAGATTTCAGATAAACCATAAAGCTTAAGAATATCTGTGAGAGGTTTAAACATGGATTTGAATCTGACTCCCGTGGGAAGAATTTGAAGGTGTTTTATCTGGTGAATGATATCAAATCATAACAAAATATCCTTATTAGGAAGATTTGAGCGAATGACTTTTGTCCAGATAACACAGATTGGAAAGATTTGAATACCAATGGGTTTTTTTGGTGATCAAATTTTTTGTAAAGATTTTCCCATTTACGGCTCTGAAATTTTCATCATACTATTTTCAGTATTGAGCTGGAAGAATATCTGGATTCAACATACTTCTTATGCACCAGTATCAAGGAGTCTAATTGCTAGAATTGGCCTTTGGAATTTTGAAGGTAGGATGTGGAGTTTAATGGAAGGGATAGAAATTGTGGTGTCTAAGGACAAGAGTTGTTGATGAAAAACAGATTGAAACTCATCATCTTTAGAATCATCAGATGAGCTTTTCAGTGCAAACACTGTTTCATCAGTAGGTTCTTGTTTTGAAAAATAGAACTCTACTTCTTCTTTCTCAGGGGAATATTCAGTGGTGGCTTGTAAATGCTCAATCAGCGTGATTGCTTTGTCCTTTTTGTTTGGACAATTTTTTGCGTAGTGGCCTTTCTTTTTGCAGATGAAACATCTGCTTGATTTTCTCCTTTTCTTTTTGAATCATAATTATCCTCTTCCCAATCATCCCAACAGGGACAATTTAGGTTGCACATTCCTGAGCCTGGAACATCCCATAGGAAATGTCCATTTTGCTTAGAAGGATATATAGGGTATCCTTATGAATTGAACCCTGTGATTGGTAGATCTTCTTGAGCTGTTTGAATAGCTGTGATCATTAAAGAATATGTGAAAGACAGCCTTGGGGGCTCTTGTGGAGCCCTGGGTGGTGGTCTGAATGTCATTCGGACGGTGCCATCTTGAAACATACTTTCTTTCAAACATACTTTTTGATGTCTGAATTGGGGCAGTATTGTTGTGGAATTGCTCATAATTTGATATCCATTCTAGTGGCATGGGTTTTATGAATTCATGTCGTGGGATCTATCTCGGAATCTGAATGATAATAGGGATTTGGTCAGATTCTGCTAACACCATGAGGGTGTTAGAGTGATATTCTGGTGTAGGAAGATCTAAGGCATGATTTTGAAGCCTATAGACCAATTGGTGATGAAGAGTGGCAATTTTGGTAGAAGGTGATGAGAACCATCAAGAGAATACCATTAAAGCTTCAAGTGATCCTTTGCACATTCATGGAGGCCCAATTACAAGAGCTAGAGCCAAAAAGATGCAAGCTGCTTTAAATGGATTAATTGAGAAAATATGGATTGAAAATACAATTCAAGATGCAAGACATCATGAATTGGGCTTGGAGAGAAGACAAGACATTGTGGCCTTTATTCAAGCTATTGGGCAGCCAAATATGCAACTTGAATCAAATGCAGGAAGGGCAACTTCGGAATAAAACTGGTATTGATTGAGCCAGAAGTAATATGCAAGCTATATACTGTTGGAAAGATAATTAAGTTAGCTTTCCAATGAATTTTACAGAGCTAGATTTGGAGTTCTCTAGAAGGAGTTATGATCAATTCATTACAGATTGTTCAGACTTGGGATTTTCAACGACTCCTTTGTTTTTCAACTTCATTTATTTGTTTTGTTTCAAGTTTGTCAATGTGTTAGGTAAGTCTACCATCAATAATGGTGGGCTAACATTAAGTTTGTCAATGATAACATTAAATAAGGTAAGTATTAAGTTTGTCAATGCTAGCATTAATTATGGTGGGTTGGTGAAGACTTTTGAAGCATCCTTTGACAAACCTATACTTGGAGGGTTGTTCCAATGTTTCCATTTTTATTTTTAGAATCTTGGGTTTTTTTATTAGCCTATTTAAACCCAGCAACCTTGCTATGTAAGAAAATTAGAAATTAATGTTATTTTGAATTTGAAAGATCATTCTTTCTTTGGTTCTTTTGAGAACTAGTGAACTTATCAAGAATTAGCATTCTTGTGGTGTTCCAAATTTAGACTTATCACTCACCTTCTCATCTATTTCTTGAGTGTGGCGTCAATATCATTCTCTATACCTTTGGTTCATGTTTTCTTAAGCATTGGGTCAAGGTTTTGTTTGTTTTAAATCTGTTTAGAACTTTCTTGGGAAGTTGAAACTTCAATTTAAGTGTGGGTTTCAAAATTTCATTGTGGGATTCCCATCAGAAGGATATTTGTTCTGCACCTTGAATTTGAACTTGAACTTTCAAGGAGGTTGACAGATTGGTGTCTTGAAGATAAAGGTTAAAGTTTGGATAAAAAGTGAGAAGAACACTTCCTGCATGTAAAGTTGTCAGAACAGTACCAATAACAACATCTTGATACTGTTTAAACTTGGTGTCCAGCATGGTAATTCTAGCTGTGACAGGTACTCCTTTCCTTCCATGTAAGGTTTGGATTAGTTTTACTCCTCGAAGATGGAGATGAGTATAACCCCCTCTTTTCCAGTTTAAAATTAACTCTGGAGAAATTTCCAAAGTAACATATTGTTTGGCGGTGGTTGCTTGAAGTGAACACTGGTCCAATCTAGAAGACTGGATGTATTCTTTTAGATAGGGTCTTTTGGTAGAGATGATGGTTTTTATGCTTCTAGTAAGGGAGTTTCCTCTATGATACAGCTGGTAAGGGCTAATAAGAGGGAATGAAGATTCATTGATCAGGGCTATCTCAGGGATATAGGAATATTCAACAAGATTTTCGATTTTGTTGGCAGTTTATTTTGTACAAGATTTTGGCAAAGATAAAGTTGAAGAATGTGAAATAGGGGCAACTGCAGATGGAGTTGGAGTTGATAAAGATAAAGCCATGATTAAGAATTTCTCTATGCTCTTGAAGCCTAAAAATTAGAAAAGAACAAAATCGGTTTTAATCATACCATTTTGGCAAATTTAAAGAATAGTTTTGAAAAATAAAAATTTTCCAAGGACAAGTATGATAGGCTCTGATACCCTAATAGGCGCAGAACTGATGTACATGGCGTTGTTATACCAAAGCAATGACGAATAAATTGTCCTTTGGACCAATAGCCCGCATGCTTGGGTTTCCAGCCGATATACTCAGAATTTGCACAGAAAACTTAAAACTTTTCTTTTGAAGGTTATACAACCCTAAAACAGACTTTTCTTTGTCTTTAAAACAGAATACCAAACCAGATAAGAAATTATCAAAAGTTAATATTATCATTATTAACATTTATTATTATTATTAATTTTATTTTTTAATTAATATCATTTTTATAATAATATTTATACATGTATCTAGTTAATGAAAATTACATTATTTAATACTATAGATATTTTGGTAAATTGATTCTCAGTTCTAATCCTCGTTCTCATTTATTTTGCCAAGTAAACACATCAATGAAATTCCAGCAAATTCTCATTCCCATTTATTTTTTTCAAGTAAACATTGGAATCTCATTCTCATTGTAGCCCATTCCCATTCCTAGCCCATTCTTACTCCTAATCTATTCCCATTCCACGAAGTAAACACACCATAATAGTGGATTGACCTTCCCTAAAGGTAGAATCATTTTGGGTTGCCATGGACCTTTTATTCTACATAGTCGAGTCCTAACAAGAGTACCTTACTCTGATACCAAATGAAATACTAGCTTGCAACCCAAGAGGGGGTGAATTGGATTTCTAAAATAATAATCAAATTAATATCAACAATCAAATGAAGGAAAAGAGAATCGAATGCGGGATCGTTATGTGGTTCGGCAAACTCTACCTACGTCCTTGCCTCAAAGCTCACCAGGCTTGAAGATTTCACTATCCAAGCTTTACACCTTAAGGTTTCAAAATCTTTACAATTGACTTCTAAGGTGTCAATCAACCTTTACAATCTGAAGGCATCCCAAACCTCTTCTCCCGAGTGTTTCCCACACTTACAATCACTCAAAAATGAATGTATGTGTTTACAAATAAAAGCCCAAAGTGTGATTTAATGAAAGAATAACACGTTTTAAGCACAAGAGAGATTGAATACACAATGACAAGCTCAATCATAATCATTGAATCTTGTTAAATTTGGATTTAATTGAGCCTTTTTATAGTTGGAAGTGAAAACTAGTCGTTAATGACTTTCTGCACATAATTGAATCATTGCTAGTCACTGTCACCGTTTTGACCTGAGCAAGTGATTGTTATATTGTAATTTCAAATTTTCAAATCACCGTCTTCCAGAAGTCGGATCGTCATTATTTTCTAGTGATCTTCAAAAGAATTATTCCCAAAATAGACTCATTTCTAAAAATAATCGGTTAGCTGTTATATAACAAACTGTTCATCGCTATTTTTCAGAGCTAAAAATTTCTTTCCTAAAGATATCGATTAGCCTTTTTTTTTTATAAACGGTTCACTGTTATTTTGCAGAATAAAAATTCCTCTCTAGAAGATATCAGTTAACTATTTTATGAGTTAATGAGAAACCATTTGTTTCCAGAAAGTTTATTCTTTGCTCAATTCATTATACGGCCTAAGTATTGTGATTAAAGACTTCATCAATCTTCATCGTTTTAATCTTGTTTGTTATATATATGTTAACAACCTTGGTATGTGTAGACGCCACAATCAGCTATGGATGATCTCATTGATAGGTCAAAAGTTTGAACGCCACTGAAATTCGATAAGTTCCAAGAGTTTATTTAAGAACCAAAGAGAATTAATTCTCTCACCAATTGCATCAAAACTAATCTATCTCTGATTATTCGATGAGAGTACATTATATAGGGTTCGTTATAAGAATTTTAGGAAATAAATCCTAAACCAAAATCAAATCATAATCCTAATCTAAAACAAATGAGAAAGAATCTAAATCAAATCAGAATCCTAATCTAAAGCAAATAGGAAAGAATATAAATCAAATCAGAATTCTAATCAGCTTAAATGTCTTACATCAATTAAAATGGAAATTAGGTAATTAAGAAAAGAAATAATTGATTTGTTTGCCATTGACCTCCTTAAGAAATGGGAAAGCATAGAAAGTATTTAAAAAGAAAAGTAATATATTTTCCAGTCATAATGTGCAAGCCAACTTTCTGGTTTCATAAAAGTGATTATTTGGAAACTTCAAGAGCTTGAATCATGCATTTTGTGGTCTGAATATCATGAGTGATTCCTTCAATGGGCCTCTATGAATTTAATTGCCCAATTTGCTTGAATCAATCCATTAAGTGCTACTTTGAATTTCTTTCCTCAAGTTCTTGTGAAGGGTTTGACGGGAACTTGAATAAGATCTGAATATGTCTTATCCCACTTGTATGTAATAGTTGTGTCCTCAATTTCATCGTTTACCTCCTCTTGAAAAAGATTTGTCCTCAAATTATCGCTTGCATCAAAATAACTTTAATAAGAAATATTAAAAGTAGCACTTACGTTGTACTCACCAGGCAAATCTAGCTTGTATAAATTGTCATTGATTCATTCCAAGACTTGGAAATGACCATCCCTCGAGGTAAAAACTTAGATTTCTTTTGTTCTGGAAATCATTCCTTGCGCACGTGTAACCACATCCAATCACTAGGTTCAAATACTAGCTTGTGTCTCCCTTTGTTGGCTTGCTTAGCATATTGCTCAGTTCTCAGCTCGATGTTGAAGTTTGCCATCTCATGTGTCTACTTAACAATTTCAGCCATTTTTTGTCGTCTAAGTTAACATGCTAAAAACACGTAATGGAGTTAAATTCAATGGTGTAAATGATTAAAACCATAAACAATTTCAAATGGTGAATACTTAGTAACATAATGAACAGAACGAGTATAAGCAAACTCAACATGTGGTAGACAATCTTCCTAAGTTTTGATGTTCTTTTTAATGATAGCCCGCAATGGAGTAGATAAAGTTCTATTCACAACTTTTGCTTGACCATCAGATTGAGGATGATAAATAGTTGAAAACAACACCTTGGTTCTTAACTGAGCCCACAATTTTTTCTAAAAGTAACTTAAAAACTTGGCATCCCTATTAGAAACAATGGTCTTGGGCTACCATGCAACCTCAAAATCTCCCTAAAGAACAACTCAACAGCATTAGAAGCATCATCCGTTTTGTGGCATGGAATAAAATGTGTCATCTTAGAAAATATATCCACAACCACAAAAATCGAGTCTCTACCTCGTTTAGATCTAGTACAAAATCTATCAAAACATCAGTCCAAGGCTCACTAGGTATTGGCAACGAGGTGTATAAGTCATATGGCTGCATTTTCGATTTGGCTTGCCTACAGGTGACACATCCATCACAAAGTCCCTCAGCATTTCGTTTTCTATGTAACCAATAAATGTGTTCCTGCAAAACTACTAAAGTCTTTACAACTTCAAAATGCCCCATCAACCCTCCTCCATGGGATTCTCTCACTAACAAGTCTCTCAAAAAATAATTAGGCACACATAATTTTTTTTCCCGAAATAAGTATCCCTCATGCCTAAAGCCTTACCAATTGCAATCTTTTTATAATCCTTGTATTCAACACTAAAATCATGGTCATCAGCATATAATTCTTTAATATGCTTAAAACCAAACAATTTAGCATTAAGTGTTGAGATTAAAACATTCATACGAGTAAACGCATTTGCAACAACATTTTCATTACCCTGCTTGTACCAAATGACATATGGAAATGATTGTATCAATTCTACCCATTGAGGATGCCTCTTATTGAACTTGTGTTGTCCTTTAAGATGTTTGAAGAAATAATGATCGGTGTGAATCACGAACTCCTAAGACCACTGAAGGCGGAGTACGTGGCGTTATTATACCGAAACTGTGATAGAGCATGTCTATCCTTTGGACCAGTAGCCCGTAAGTTCTGGTTTCCAGCCAATATACCCTTTATCCATGAATATCAAACCTGAAAACATTATAAAAACCACTTGTTCACAATACCACCCGAAAACAGGTCATTCCTCAGACCTTCAAAGAGGGTGAATGTTGTGAGAAAACAGTTTTGTTTTACTTAAATTTGGTTTTGATTAAAATCAGGACTTTTTTGGTGCACAGGATCCTTATTGAAGGCAAGTGCAGAGCATACTCAGTGTAGAAAATTGAGATGAACCTAATAATGTTTTCAAAACTTCAAAACTTTTCTTCGCAGTTTAGAGGAAAAGAAGAGTTGTTTAGAGAGACATCGAGATGAGGATTCCAATCTTGATGTATTTCACATTCTGTCTTAAGCTTACAAAATGAGATAAGACAGGACACAAAATTACAAAGCAAAAGCAAAAAGGAAAAGCAAAAAGCACACTTTAAAGAAAACACACTTTAGACAAGATAGGACCCTTGTCTTTTATTAAAGCTGAGATTCCCAGAAAGTTTTTGTAGCTATGTGAAACTTTTCATGGAGTTGATGGAAAGTGAGAGGGGGACACATCACCAGTTTCTTTCTCATAATCTTTCTTTACTCTGGTTATCTATCGGTAGATCAAATAATCTTCATCATCAGCAGTAATTTCTTTTCTTTGGAGGGATGAAGAACTCGGCTCAATGACAGAATATAGAGTATCCTGGGAAGGGAGAATAAACTTGAAATCTTCCTAAGGATCTTAAGCATCTTGGAAAAGGACATTGGTGTAGTCAGGTCTTTATTCTCGGACAAGTATTCCATGTGGACTAGAACTTGATCCTGGTTATGACTTCAAGGGTGTGAGATGGTCCAATGGATGTATGATGGATGTTTGTGGGAGTTAGTTGAACATTGTTGAGTTCCAGGAGATAAGCATTAAGTGTTGAGGTAACAGTTGGATCATGGTTTAAGGGAAAAGGATGTGGGAATGTTTTCCACTTATAAGCCATGTCTTGAGTCCAGTAATCCTTTGTTTCAGGATGTTGAAAATATGGCCTATGAACAATGAACACGGAGGTGAATAGGTCTGCTTCTTAGTTTGGTATTACGTCTAACTGATGAAAGTTAACAAGATTCTGTAATTGTTTGCGCCACCATGTGAGTAGTGTGAACCATTCAAGAAGTGTCCAGAGTAGAGTGGGGGAGTGCTCTGGAGTTGAAATATGCCGAAGAGTAGGCATAATGGGTAAAACCATCTTTGTTGCGAGCAGGACTGTGAGACACCACATATATTATTTCTGAAGATAGGTTTGTAAGAGTGAAACCTATGAGGAAAAGATTTTCCAAGTGAAGGGATGGAAATCTTTCTGGTTTGGTTCTGTGAACATTCATGAAATACCTGTAAAGGAATTTCTTGGTGAAGTTTTGGATTTAGAAGGCTGAACTGAAGGGGAGTGATCGATTCATGGCTATGATTGGTATGGTTTGGATGGAGGTGGTGAGGGTAGGTTTATTTATAGATTGTTTTCACCTTTAAAGGGAAAGTTTTGGTGGTTGAAGCTTTGAAGGGGAGTGATCGATTTATGGCTATGACTGGTATGGTTTGGATGGAGGTGATGAGGGTAGGTTTATTTATAAACTATTGAGTGAGAAAATCAGGGATGAGATTGTTTTCACCTTTAATGTGTTGAATAGTAAAATCATACTTAGCGAACCAAGTTTTCAAGGTGAGTAATTCTTTTCTAAGTCTTTGAATTGTCCGCTTGCATGAGCACAAAAATGCTTTGAGTCACCTATCTTTTCAAGAAGGATGGCAGTCCAATATTCATTAATAGCATCTATTTGAATTCTAAGTGGAGGATGTCTGTTTTGGTCCCCATGGTGGAAACTGTTTCTTTAGCATGTGAGATAGTTGGCTGGTGTGGACCGCAACTTTAGGAATAAAGTCTCTAGGATAATTCACAATTCTAAGGAACTATTGAATTTGCTTTTTACTGAGATCTTTATTTGGAAACTTTAATAATTCTGTTGTAATGTGTGGCCCTAGATGGTAGTGACCATCTTTTAATACCATGCTAAGAAAGTTAATAGATTATTTTCCTATGCTGGTTTTCTTTTCAGAAAGCATGATGCCATGTGTCTGCACGACTTCAAAAAACTTTGAGAGTAACTATTGATGAGTTTGATGGCTGTCTAAAAATAGCAAGACATTATCGATGTAAATTAATGCATGATGGAGGATCCAAGAGAATATTTTGACCATTGCTTTTTGAAATAGGGATAGAGCAACTTTGAGGCCGAAAGGCATGACTGTCCATTGATAATGGGCATTTGGAATGCAGAAGGCTGTTTTGGCTCCGTTTGATAGCATGGTGCCAAGTTGCCAAAATCCAGCTTTGAGATCGAACTTTAAAAAAACTTGAGCTCCTTGAAGATGAACAAATAGGGACTGAATCTTTAGTAAAAGAATTTGTCATCTTTTAAAAAAGCATTGAGGGGTTGATAGTCAATGACCAATCTTTTCTTTCCTCGAACTAATTCAGGTCTCTTTTCAACATAGAAGGCTTGACAAGCCCATTCTGATGTTATGGATTCAATAAGACCGTGCTGAATAGATTTGAGGGTGACATACCCGAATGAGATGCCTTTGTGGGATTCACATCTTCATTTAATTTAAAAGGAAGTTGAATGAAGAATTTCTCATTTTTCCAAAGAGGTTCAGGGTGTGTGAACTAGGAATGGTTTTCTTGACAAAAATTAAGGAATTTCATGGAAATGGACTCATATGGAGGAAGTGTTTCAGACAAGGTATACAGACGAAGAGTATCTGTATAAAGCAAGAACATTTGTTTGTACTTCATTCCAGAAGGTGTAATAAAAAGATTTTTTTTACTAACCTAAGGATATCAAATCCAATGATTCTTTGCCAAATGACACAGTTTGGGAAAAACAGAATTCCAATGGGTTTTTTGGTAATCAGTATGGTGTGTACGTGGCGTTGTTAAACCAGAAAGATCATGCTACAAGAGCATGCTTTGGACCAGTAGTCCGCACTCTCGGGTATTCCAGCCGATATACACTTAATTCAAAACAATTTTTCACAATACTACCCGAAAACACGGCACACACAGCCTTCAAAGAGGGTGAACGTTGTGAGAAAATAATTTTTTTATAAAATCGATTTTGGAGGATAAAATCAGGACTTTTCTGGTGCACAAGATCCTTGGAACCAAGGCAAGTGCAGAGCATACTAAGTATAGAACTAGAGGTGAACGTATATTTATTAATTCAAATAACTTCTTTGATTCCTAGAAGAAAGAAGAGATTTAGAGAGACATGATCTAAATAGAGAAAACTTAATTCGATTCAAGCTTGGATTTTATAAGAGAGGAAGACTATTATATAGAGGCCTAGAGACAAACTGATAAGGTAGGACCCTTATCTTTTACAAAGCTAATTATTACAAAGATAAAGAGATAAGGTGGGACCCTTATCTTTAAAGAAAGCGAAACATAATTATTAAAGCACATCACTCCAAACTTTGGAAAAGTAAAAGCAAAAGCATAAAACACACTTTTCTAAAAGCAAAGTAAAGCTAAAGTAACTTAATTATTACAATACGACATATATCTTAAAGCAAAATAGTGTCATCACAGGACTCTGTGTCATCTGGATCACAATCTGGATGAGACATCCTGGAACACATGGCCAAGGGCAGTTCTGACTTTTTAGTGATGGTGGAAGAACTGGTTGTGGGAAATCTTCAGGTTGTGTTGAGAATAATGGGTATTGTGAGGAAGATGCTTTAGGAAGATCACGTGATGGTGTAGCTTGTGATGGAGAAAGTGACTGGAAATCTTCATATGGATCCTCAGCGTCTTGGAACAGGACATTGGTATAGTTAGGACGGTGTTCCGTAACAAGAATTTCGTGCGGAATGGAACTCAAACCTGGAGTAGAAGGTGGAGTTTTGGGAATTATTTCCAAGGTGTGAGATGGACCAACGGATGTGTGGTGAATGTTGGTGGCAAGAGGTTGAACATTGTTGATTTCCATTAGGTAGGCTTTGAGGACGAACGTAACAGATGTATCATCAATGAGTCGGAATGGATGAGGGTAAGTTCTCCATTCGTAAGCCATATCCTGTGTCCAGTAATCCTTTGTTTCAGGGTGCTGGAAGTAAGGCCCGTGAACGATGAAGACTGTGGTGAACATGTTGGCTTCTTGTTCAGGCATTCTGTCTAATCCGTGAAAAGTACACAGATTTTTTAGTTGTTTGCGCCACCAGGTGAGTGGCGAGAACCATTCTAGGAGAGTCCATAGAAGGTCTTATGCAAACTTAGGGGTTGTGATATGGTTGAGGACTGGTTTGATAGGGATGACCAACTTTGTGGCATAGAGAGTGGTGAGACACCACATATACCATAGTTCATCTTCTGAGATGTTCAGGTTGGAGAGGGTAAGACCTGTGAGGAACAGGTGTTCCAAACAGAGGAAAGGAAAACTATCAGGTTTGGTACTTTGGGCATTGAAGAAATTCCTATAGAGAAATTTCTTTGCAAAATCCTGAATTTGATAGGCTGACTGGAAAGGGATATTCATGGGAAAAGATCTTTGGTTAAGAGCTTTGAAAGGAAGTGAACGATACATGGCTATGACTGGTGTGGTTTGTATCGAGGAGATGAGAGAAGGTTTATTTATAGACAGACAGGTGAGAAAATTAGGGATTAGGTTTGGTTTACCTTTGATGTGTTAAACAGTGAAATCATACTTAGCGAACCAATTTTTGAGGCTGAGCAATTGCTTGTCGGGAAGCAATTTGTTCTTGAAGTCAAAGATTCTTGGGAAAGATGAGTTGTCCATGTTGATAAGGAAGTGATAACTGATGAGATGAAATTCAAATTTTTTAATTCCATACTTTACCGCCAAGATCTCTTTGTAGATCACATGGTAGTTCTTTTCTGAATCTTTGAATTGTCCACTTGCATATGCACAAAAGTGATCTAAGCCGTCTATTCGTTCAAGAAGAATGGCACTCCAGTAATCATCACTGGCATCAGTCTGTGGAATATGTTGTCCAGTTCTGGGAATTCTGAGTGGAGGAGGTGATTGGGCTATCACTTTTAGCTGTTTGACAGCTTCTGTCTTATCTGGACCCCATGATTGGCACTGTTTTTTGAGCATGCGTGACAGCTTGCTTGTGTGGATTGCAACTTTAGGAATGAAATCTCGAACATAATTAACTATCCCGAGGAATTGTTGTATCTATTTTCTGTTGAGATTGGCATTAGGAAACTTTAATAATTCCGTTGCAATGTGTGGAACAGGTTGATAGTGGCCGTCTTTAATTACCATGCTAAGAAAGTCAATTGATTCTTTTGCGATGTTGCTTTTCTTTTCTGAAAGCATGATTCCATGTGTCTGGATAATGTGATAAAAATAAAAAAGGAGTGTCTGGTGGCTATCATGATTAGATGAGAAAAGTAATATATCATCGATGTAGACCAGGGCATGATGGCGGATAGGATTGAAGATTTTAGTCATGGCTTTTTGAAATATTGAAGGAGCAACTTTAAGACCAAAAGGCATGACAGTCCACTGATAATGAGCATCAAAGATACAGAAGGCTGTTTTGGGACGGTTAACTGGTGAAATACCAAGTTGCCAGAAACCAACTTTTAAATCAAATTTAGAGAATATTTGAGCCCCTTAAAGATAGACAAATAGTGACTATATTTTTGGAAGGGGAAACTTATCATCTTTAAGAAATGAGTTAAGTGGCTGGTAATCAATAACTAACTTTTTCTTTTTTTTCAACATAGAAGGCTTAACAAGCCCAATCTGAATCAGTGAGTTCAATGAGACCTTGCTGAAGCAACTGGGAACATTCTTGCTTAGCAAGTATAAGGTCAGTTAGAGACATACCCGGATGAGATGTTTTTGTAGGGTTTATATGTCTTCATTGAGTTTGAAAAGAAGGCGGATGAAGAACTGTTCATTTTTCCAGAGAGACAAGGGATGGTTAAACTGTGAATAACTTTCTGGACAAAACTGTAGGAGTTTTTGGGAAATGTCTGAGTATGGAGAAGGTTTTTCAAATAAAGTATACAAGCGCAAAGCATCTGTATATGGCATAAACATCCGTTTATATCGAATTCTAGAATGAGTAATGAAGAGATTTTTTCTAATTGCAGGATATCAAATCCTATGAGTAAGTCTTTATCTGGAAGATGAGAAACCACAATCTTTTTCCAAATTATGTAATTTGAAAAGAATTGAATACCAATGGATTTTTTGGTAATGAACTTAGTTTCAAAAGTTTCTCCATTGACTGGTGTACGTCTCATTCTTACCCTCCATGGCCGAAAACGCTTACCTGTCACAGCCAGAATTGCTCTTCTTGACACGCGGTTCAAACAGTATCAACATGCTGTTATAGGAACCATCTTAACCACTCTCCATGCTTGCAATGGTTTTCCCAGAATTCTGAGGGAATAACTGCAGGATCAATCATACTAGTGTCTGAACCAGTGTCAACAAACCCGATAACAGAAATAGGCTTATGAAATTTGGAGGTAAGGGCTGACATTTTGAGTGAGGTTTAGGTTTGAGAGAGACTTGGTTGACTTGATTGACCTTTTGGATTGTGTCGATAACTGAAATATCATCAGAGTCAGAAGACTCTACGATAATGAAAGCAGTCTGTTCATCTTGTTCTGATTGTTCTAAAAAATTTGACTCAACATCTTCGTTCTCAGAAAGCATTGAGGAATGCTAGAGATGTTGAATAAGTTGAACAGCTTTTTTAGACTTTTGAGGACAGCTTTTGTAGACTTTTGATTTCTTGCAAATGAAACAACGATTGGATTTCTTTTTCCGGTACTAGGAATGATCTTTCTTTCGGAAGTGTCTAAAAGGTTTTTTGGATTTTTTGTGGAAGTGTTTCTGAAAATGCTTTTTCTTTTTGGTTGGACAAACACATTTCTTGTTATCTTTGCACTCAATCTTGAAGTAGGATATTTTACAAGCTGAGGCAAATGGTTGTTTGTTTTCCATGAGATCTCTAAAGAATTCTTTTTGTTCACAGAGTTTGTCTAAATCAAACATGGCCATTTGGAAAATCTTTCCAAGAGAGATGTTGGCTATGTCAAGAGTAGAGGCTGTGATCTGTCTCTGTAGCTCAGGTTGTAACTCAGATGGAAGAGAAGCTATGAAAACATGTTTGAGGGATGGATCATTGAATCCGCCTAATTTGTAGAATAGCAGACTCATTCTTTTGTAATGGGCTTCTAGCAGATGTCGTTTAAGAGAACCAACATTTCATTTGGTGATATTCCTTTCTTGTTGCTTCAATGGATGCAGTTTTGTCACCAATAAATTGTTTGTAGATAATGGAGAGAGCTGATCCAGTTGTGGTTTGCATGAACTGGAGTTGTCTGTATTCTCCCAAGCTTTCTAACCAGTCTCATAGGGAACCCGTTGTATGGGTCATGAATTCTCTGAGAATTGATTCTGTTGTAGCATTTGGCTTATCTGGAAGGCCATTTGTGACGAGGGATGTCATCAAATGTAAACCAGGAGGCTGATGATGGTTTTGTTGAACCATTTGAGGCTAGTGGAGGAATTAGTGGAACAGGGCTGTTTGAAGATTCCTCTTGATCTTCTTCAATATCAGAGGGAACTTCAAAGATTGGTTTTGTTCTTGATGATTAAGCAGGTTCTGTTTCTTCAGCTTTGGATGCCATGAGTATGCCAGAGATGTCAGCATATTATGATTCTGAATCTGAAGAGGTATGATTGAAGTCTGTTGAGGATGATGAGGAAGATAAAGATGGTTCTGACTTAGAGGGATCTGACTCAGGATTAGTTTCTGGTTCAGATTCGGAAGATGAGACTTGGGTTTGAATACCACGATAATGGTATTGTTCAGCTGGTTATTTGTCTTTTTTCGGAGGTTCAGGAGTTGCTGTTGGTGAATCTTCTGGAGGAACAGAAGATGAAGGATTGGCTTTTGGTTTTGGCTCTGAGATTTTCACTTTGGATTTTGATTTCCTTGGTGAAGTGGGTTTTTGTTGAGGAATTGGTTGAGGTTAAAGGTGAGAAAAATCAAAGAATTGGTTATAAACCGGTTGTGATCGGGATGGTGTATAGAAAGGTTGGTAGGTGTCAAACACTGGAGGAGGAAAAGTATAGACTGTGCCTTGGTAAAGAGTGATGGTCGAGCCTTTTCAGCATCAATTCTAGCTAACTCAGTTTTGATTTTTCTGATCTCTGCTTATTTTCTGTTGAACTCTGGACCCTAAATATGATTATCAATCATTCTTCTGAGATCTGTGTCTAATTCAGAGATTCTGTCCTGTAAATTTATGTAAATCTGTTCAAAACGATTGCTGATAGAATCAACCTTTATTTCGGTATGTGAGACTTGATTGGCAACTCGATCAATCTTTTTCCCCAACTGGTGAAGTGTTTGATTTTGGACACTAGCATTTTTTGTTTGCCAGTTCAAAACAACTTCATACTGTTTTAGTTCTTAATCTATCCAGAGGGTGTGATAGGAGATTGGACAAAGGTTTGGACACAACTTTGGTTTGTGTGTCAGTCTATTTTTTGAGAGGAGGAAAGGTTTCATCATAAGATTGGCTTGAAAACATCAGACATGATCTGATTTTGGGTTGAGTGGTTTGTGTCGGTGGTTTTGAATCTGGTGGTGGTTGTGGAGGAAACTGTTTACAAGGTGTTTTAGGATAAGAAGGTTTTTTCTTTTTCTTTTTTCTTTAAGATATTTGTTTGTAAATACTGTAGGGACTCATGACTAGGAATTTGGACTAATTGATCATAGCTGACTCAGGGATATAGGAATATTCAACTAGATTTTCTATTTTTGAGGCAACATGCTTTTGACAATTTTTTTGGTAAAGAAAGAGTAGAAGACAGGGAGATATGAGAGGAAGAAGAGGAAGAAAGAGCTGAAGTCGAAGAAGTTGTTTTCATATTTTGAAATATTTTTCTAGGAGTTCAAATAATGTTATCTGAAATTACTAATGATACCACCTCTGCTTTGGTTTGTTTGGCTCTGATACCATTCTGGGTAGTTGTACGTGGCGTTGTTAAACCAAAGAGATCATGCTGTAAGAGTACGCTTTGGACCAATAGTCCGCACTCTCGGGTATTGCAGCCGATATACAGTTATCCATTAAATACCAAATCCGAAAATCATAATTCAAAACAGTTTTTCACAATACACTTATACATGCTTGAGGGTTGGATCATTGAATCTATTGAGTTTATAATATCAACTGATTTAGATGAATCCAGGGATATTAGTATTTAACAAAATGGTATGATAGAAGTTTCCTTATAATTTTTAGGCTAAAGACTTTAAAGACAGAGAGAAAATTCCAAATATGGCATTAACTTCATCAAACGAAGCTTCTACTTCTTCTGTTATTACTCCAATCTCACCCTCTTTTACTCTATCTCTATCCAAATCCTGCACCAAACAGACTGCCAATAAAATTGAAAACATCATTGAATATTCCTATATACCTGAATCTGCTCAGATCAATGAGTCTTCTTTCCCTCTTATCAGTCCTTACCAGCTTTACAAGAGACCACACTCTCTAACCTGAATTATCCGAACCCTCATAATCACCAAAAGGCCTCATCCAAAAGAATATATCTAGTCTTCTAGATTGGATCAATACACCCTTCAAGCTACCACAGCTGAACAATATGTCATTCTGGAAATACCCCCAGAATTGATTTCCAATTGAGAAAGAGAACGGTTAGGTACCAGATGTACCATAACTCGTCTTTTGAGATGTCTCTGAAGGGATCCAGGGTTAAACTTGTAAAGAACAAGTTCTCTGGGTGGAAAGTTGAGAATGGAAATGTATCTTCTAAAAGATAGGTTTTCATGAAAAACCTGAAGACAACTTTCTTTGCGAATTCTTGAATTGCAAAGACTGTGGCGAAAGTTTTTTCAAGAGGGAAGGTTTTTTTTATAATGGCTTATGTTGGAAGTGAGGTAGCCATGAAGATGATGGGGAATTGATAGGTTGAAGCTACAAAGGTAATGGGGTTTTTTGGTTTTGCAAGCCTGGAGAGCATGTCAGGAATGTGATTTTGAGCTCCTTTTATATGTTTCACAAAGAAATCATATTTTGAAAACCAATCTTTCAGCCTGAGTAACATCTTTTCAGGAACTGTTTTACCCTTAAAGTTCATGATGTTAGGAAAAGCAGAATTGTCCATTCTGATAAGAAAATGATAGCCAATGAGAAGATATTCAAACTTTTTGATGCCATTTGTCACTGCTAGAATTTCTTTAAACACACTATGGTAATGCTTTTGTGTGTTAGAAAATTGTCCGTTAGCATGTGTAATAAAGTTCTCTTTTCCATCTGTTTCTTCAAGGAGGATGCCTCCCCATGATTCATCGCTTGCGTCTGTCTGAAGTATCGTCTGCCATCTGTTATCAACTTTAATGGTGGCGGATTTTGCGCAATCTCTTTTAGAGTGATAAGAGCACGCGTGTGGTTGTCATTCCACTAAGGTGGAATCTTTTTCAGCAAAGCTGACAGCTGGCTTGTGTAGTGGTCGACATGCGGAATAAAATCCCTGATGTAGTTGATGATGCCAAGGAATTTCTGTATTTGCTTTATGGAAAGGTGCTGATCTGGAAAGTGAATCAATTCTTGGGCAGTGTGCTTTCTTGGCTGGGAATGTCTATATTTGATAATCATTGTAAGAAATTCAATGTTATCTATAGCAATCGTGCTTTTCTTTGCTGATAACATGATTCCATGAGTTTGGATAACATCAAAGAATTGATATAATAATTGGCGATGTTCATCTTGTGTACCTGAAAACAACATAATATCATAAATGTAAATCAATGCATGATGCAAGATGGGTTGGAAGATTTTGACCACGGATTTTTGAAAAAATAAAGGGGCAGTTTTTAGGCCAAAGTGTAAAATCGTCTATTGATAATGGGCATTTAGAATGCAAAAGACAGTTTTGTATCTTTCTCAGGGTTCAATGCCAAGTTGCCAAAAGCTTGATAAGATCAAAATTTGAAAAAATATAGGCATTTTTTAGATATGAAAACATGTATTGTCTTCTTGGCAAAGGAAATTTGTCATCTTGCAAAAATATGTTTAGAGACTGATAGTCAATGACTATTCATTTCTTTCCTCTAACAATTTCAGAGTGTTTTTCAGCATAGAAAGCTTGACAAGCCCATTGAGAACTAGTGGGCTCAATGAGACCTTGGTCTAACAATTGGGAACATTCCTTTTGGGCTAGGTCTAAGTTAGAAGGACTCATTCCTGGGTGTGTAGCTTTGGTTGGGTTAACATCTTCATTCAACTTAAAGGGTAGTCGAATAAAGAAATGCTTATTTTTCCACAAAGGGTTTGGATGGTGGAAATTAGCATGGGATTCAGGACAATAACTCAGAAGTTTTGTCGAAATATCTTGAAAAGATTGAGGGGTTTTAGATAAACCATAAAGCTTGAGAATGTCTGTGAATGGTTTGAGCATTGACTTGACCCTGACTCCTTTGGGAAGGATTTGGAGGTGTTTTATCTGGTGGATAATATCAAAACCTAACAAGATATCCTTATTAGGAAGTTTTGATCGTATAACTTTGGTCCAGATAACACAATTTGGAAAGATTTGAATATCAATGGATTTCTTGGTAATCAATCTAGTGGTAAAGAGTTTTCCATTGACAGTTTTGAAATTTTCTTCGTAATGCTGCCAATATTGTGGTGGAAGAATGTCTGGGTTTAACATACTTCTTTGGGCACCTCTGTTAAGAAGTCCAATAGTGGGAATTAGTCTTTGAAATTTTAAAGGTAGAATTTGGAGTTTGATGGATGGGATTGGAATAGTGGTGTCAAGGGACAGTAATTGTTGGCGAAAGATAATTTGAGACTCATCATTTTCAAAATTATCGGATGAGTTTTCGAGTGCAAATACTGTTTCATTAGTAGGTTCTTCTTATTCTGAAAAGTAGAACTCTACTTCTTCCTTCTCAGGGGAGTAGTCTGGGATAGACTGTAAATGCTCAACTAGCCTAATTGGTTTATCCATTTTGTTTGGACAATCTTTTGCATAGTGGCCTTTTTTCTTGCAAATGAAGCATCTGCTAGATTTTCTCCTTTTCTGTTCTCTGGATGAACTGGACCTTTTCCTGAAAAATCGGTAGGACTTTTGGGATTTTGACCAAGGAAAGGAGTCTGGATTTTTGAATTTTTTGAAATGCTTCTTCTTTTTAGAACTGCAATCACAATCCTTTTTCTTTTTACATTTGATCTGCAAGTAAGGCTTTTTGCAAGCACTTCTGAAAGGCTCTTTGTCTTTCAATAGTTGTTTAAAAAACTATTTCTGCTCACACAGCTTTTCCAAACATCCCTTGGCGATCTGGAAGATCTTTCCTAAGGAAATGTTATCAATATTGAGATTGTGGGCTATGAGCAGTCTCTAAATATCTAGTTGCAATTCCTCTGGTAGTGAGGCTAGACATAATACTTGAGGGTTGGATCATTGAATCCATTGAGTTTATAAAATAGGATTGACATCCGTTTATAATGGAAATCAAGATCTTTGGAGTTGAGTGAGCAGCATTTCATATTGAGGTAATCTTTCCTTGCAGCTTCAAAAACTGCAGCTGGCTCTCCAATGAATTGTTCATGTATAATAGAAAGAGCACTTGAGACATTTGGTAGTTGTACAAATTGCAGCTGTCTGGACTGACCAAGTGTATCAAACCAATCTCTCATAGATCCTATAAAACAGGTGGCAAATTCTCTAAGGACTGATTCTGTAGTTATTTTTGCTCTTAACATCTGGAGATCAATCCATGCTGACATTTCACTGAGTCTCTCTCTCCACTTATTTGTGGGTATATCATCAAAAGTGAACCATGGACCGTTTGTTGGTTTTTGGTTTTTCTGAGCTTGAGGTTGAGGTGGTTGGTTTGTTGCTGAGGATTCAGGTGGGTCCTCCTCAATATCTGAGGGTATTTCAAAGATAGGGTCAGTTCTTGATGATTGGGCTGGTTCTGTTTCTTCTGGCTAGGCCATGAGGATTTTGGTGATATCAACAAAAGATTTTTCAGAGTCGGTGGTTGAAAGGGAGGTCTCTGTTTCTATATCTGTTTGGCTTTCGGAGATGGCTAGGTTTGAATAAGAAGTCTGATTATCTGAATCAGATGATGGTGGAACTGTTTGGGCACTAAATTGTTGCACTGGTGACTTATCTTTTGATCGGGTTTGAGGTAATGGATATGTTTGTGAGGGTTCAAGAGTGTATCTAGGGGATTCCTTTTCTTGTTCAGGAGTTAATTGAACTGGTTGGTGAATTTTAATTAGTCGTGGGTGAGGTTTTGATTTAGGTCGAGATGGTTTCGGAGGGATCATAATGTTTGATTGGTGAGAGCATAGGTGCTATTGATTTTGGCAGGGTATACTAGATATCCTTCTGAATTAAAGCTTACAATTGGCAGCTTTTCTTGAGCTATCTGAACAACTGTGATCATGGTAGAATAAGTGAATGATAGCCTGGGAGGCTCTTTAGAGGCCGTTGGTGGAGGCCGAAAGGTCATTCTGACAGTTCCACTTGGTCGTCTTTCAAACATGCTTTCTGATGTCTGAATATGAGCAGTGTTTGTGTGGAACTTTTCATAGTTTGAAATCCATTCTAAGGGCATGAGTTTGATGAGCTCATGCCGACGGATTTGTCTTGGAATTTGGATAATAGTGGGGATTTAGTCAGATTCTGCTAATACCATGAGGGCGTAAGAGTAGTTTTCTAGTGTTGGAAGGTCTAAGGCATGCTTTTGAAACCTATAGACAAGTTGATGATGAAGGGTTGCAATTTTAGAAGAAGAGATCTGCTCAGCACCGGTGATTTGAACTTGGACTTTCAAGGCAGTTGACAAGTTGGTGTCTTGGAGAGAATGGTTGAAATTAGGATAGAAAGTGAGGAGAACACTTCCTGCTTGAAGAGTAGTCAGAACAGTACCGATAACAGCATCTTGATACTGTTTGAACTTGGTGTCCAGCATAGCAATTCTGGCTATAACTACTAATCCTTTCCTTCCATGTAAGGTCAAGATTAGTCTTATTCCTCCGAGATGGAGATGAGTATAACCTTCTCTTTTTCCATTGGAAATCAATTCTAGGGGTATTTCCAGAGTGACATATTGTTCAGCTGTGGTAGCCTGCAGGGTGCACTGATCCAATCTAAAAGACTGGATATATTCTTTTGTATGAGGCCTTTTAGTGGTTATGAGGGTTCGGATACTTCGGGTTAGAGAGTGTGGTAGTGAAGCAATTCTTGGGCAATGTGCTTTCCTGGTTGGTAGTGTCCGTCTTTAATGGTCATACCAAGGAATTCAATATTATCCGTTGCAATGGTGCTTTTCTTTGCTGACAGCATGATACAATGGGTTTGGATAATGTCAAAGAAAGAAGACCCATTGATCTGAGCGGATTCAGGTATATAGGAATGTTCAACGACATTTTCAATTTTATTGGCAGTCTGTTTGGTGCAGGATTTGGATAGAGAGAGTGAGATTGGAGTAATAACAGAAGAAGTAGAAGCTTCATTTGATGAAGTTGATGCCATATTTGGAAATTTCTCTCTATCTTTAAAGTCTTTAACCTAAAAATTATAAGAAAACTTCTATCATACCATTTTGTTAAATGAAGAACATGATTTTGAAAACATTTTATTTTCAAGGACAGTAAAACGTTGTTTTGGTATAACCACACCACGTACTCTATTAGGTCGTCTTTCAAACAGCTCTGATACCATATTGTACCAACGGAGTACGTGGCATTATTATACCAAGGCAATGACGATTAGAATCGTCCTTTGGACCAGTAGCCCGCATGCTTGGTTTTCTAGCCGATATACCCTGATAATCATCAAAAACTCAAAACATTTTCTTTAAGGTTTTACAACCTAAAACAGACTTTCTTTAGTCTAAAACAAGGTACCAAACTAGATAAAAACTAACAAGTTTTCTGATGCACAGGATCCTTGTGAAAGGCAAGTGCAGAGCATACTTCCTTGAGATTTCAAAATGAACAAAGTTAAGTTTTCTTATTTTCCTTAAAGATTTAAAGTTTTATTGACAGAGAGAGAAGAGAGTTTAGAATTTCATGATTATAGAAATCACACAAATTTTTATTTTCTTCAAAACCTATTGTTTTCTTACAAGGATAAGTTCTCCTTATATAGGAGAGAACTTGAAAAAGATAAGACAGGGCCTTATCTTTTCAAAAGCAAGACATCATTATTAAAGGGATAGGACAGGACCCCTATCTTCATTTTTGAAAAGCAAAAAAAAACTTAATAATTATATAGAAAAAAGTCATAAAGCAGGTGTAACTTTGACAAAAGCTAAAGTAAGCTTAATAATTATACAGGACAAGGTCATAAAGCAGGTGTGACTTTGACAAAAGCTAAAGCAATCTAATAATTATACAAGACAAATAACTTTTAAAAAGCAAATTAAGATAAAACAAGTCAAGATAAGCTACTTTATGGAGACGATAGATTCATGTAATCCTCGTCGGATGAATTGTCCGTTTCATCTTTATCTTTTGAGAAAAGAACTTTCAACTTTGGATGTTTGTGATTTTGGTGACAAGGTGGCCAGGGCCAATTGTCTGCTTTCGGACAACTGGTGAGAGGTGGTTGATTGCTAGAACTGGCTCTACTTGTTGGTTGGATTTGTTGGAGTTGTTGGAGATGCTGACTTAACGGTAAGAAATCTTCCTATGGGTCTTGTGCATCTTGGTACAGAAAGTCTATAAAGTCTGATTTCTATTCTTTGATAATGATTCCAGTTGATTTTGGTTTTGAGATTGGTGAAGGAGTGGGAATCATAATGATCTCATGTGGTATGGGAAATATTTTTGTTTAGAGCAGGTTAATTATTTAACTCACAAAGATAATTGTGAAGGCCTTTTTGGATTTTATTGTCTTGTTCAAGGAGAGCTGGATGAGATATAGTTAATCAATCATATACCTGGTCTTGGGTCCAAAAAAGGTTGGTGTCTAGATGTGGAAGTATGGCCTGTGAATAATGAACACTGTGGTGAATATTTTTGCTTCTGTTGCTGGTATACGTTTCAAATTGTAGATTTCTAACAATTGTTGCAATTTTTTTCTCCACCATGGTATTGAAGAAAACCATTCAAGAAGAGTCCAGATAAGGGATGTTGATTTTTTTGGATCAAGGAGATGCTCTAAAGTGGGTGTGATAGACAGAATTAGTTTTGTGGCGAATAGAACGGTTAGGCACCAGATGTACCATAACTCATCTTCTGAGATGTCTTTAGAGGGATCCAGGGTTAAACCTGTAAGGAACAAGTTCTCTGGGTGTAAAGTTGAGAATGGAAATGTATCTTTTAAAAGATAAGCTTTCATGAAAAACCTGAAGACAACTTTCTTTGCGAATTCTTGAATTGCAAAGACTGTGGTGAAAGTTTTTTCAAGAGGGAAGGTTTTTTTTTTTGTAATGGCTTGTGTTGGAAGTGAGGTAGCCATGAAGATGATGGGGAATTGATAGGTTGAAGCTATGAAGGCAATAGGGTTTTCTGGTTTTGCAAGTCTGGAAAGCATGTCAGGGATGAGATTTTGAGCTCCTTTTATATGTTTCACAGAGAAATCATATTTTGAAAACAGTCTTTCAGCCTGAGTAACATCTTTTCAGGAACTATTTTACCTTTGAAGTTCATGATGTTAGGAAAAGCAGAATTCTCCATTCTGATAAGAAAATGATGGCCAATGAGATTATATTCAAACTTTTTCATGTCATTTTTCACCGCTAGAATTTCTTTGAACACACTGTAGTAATGCTTTTGTGTGTCAGAAAATTGTCTGCTAGCATGTGCAATAAAATTATCTTTTTCGTCTGTTTCTTCAAGGAGGATGGCTCCCCATGACTCATCACTTGCGTCTGTCCGAAGTATTCGTTTGCCATCTGTTATCAACTTTAATGGTGGCGGATTTTGCGCAATCTCCTTTAGAATGATAAGAGCACGTGTGTGGTTGTCATTCCACTAAGGTGGTGGTCGACATGCGGAATAAAATCTCTGATGTAGTTGATGATGCCAAGGAATTTTTGTATTTGCTTTATGGAAAGATGCAGATCTGAAAAGTGAATCAATTCTTGGGCAATGTGCTTTCCTGACTAGTGGTGTCCATCTTTGATAATCATTCCAAGAAATTCAATGTTATCTGTGGCAATCATGCTTTTCTTTGCTGATAACATGATTCCATAAGTTTGGATAATATCAAAGAATTGATCTAACAATTGGCGATGTTCATCTTGTGTACCATATCATCAATGCATAATGCAAGATGGGTTGGAAGATTTTGACCATGGATTTTTGAAAAATTGAAAGGGCAGTTTTTAGGCCAAAGGGTAAAACCGTTCATTTATAATGGGCATTTAGAATGCAAAAGGTAGTTTTGTATCTTTCTGAAAGTTCAATGCCAAGTTGCCAAAAGCCTGATTTAAGATCGAATTTTGAGAAAATATGGACATTATATCTAAATTTTTAGATATAAAAACATTGATTGTCTTCTTGGCAAAGAAAATTTGTCATCTTATAAAAACATGTTTAGAGGTTGATAGTCAATGACTAATCGTTTCTTTCCTCTAACAATTTCAGAGTGTTTTTCAATATAGAAAGCTTGACAAGCACATTGAGAACTAGTGGACTCAATGAGACCTTGGGCTAACAATTAGGAACATTTCTTTTAGGCCAGGACTAAGTCAGAAGGACTCATTCCTGGGTGTGTAGCTTTGGTTGGGTTAACATCTTCATTCAACTTTAAGGGTAGTCGAATAAAAAAATGCTTATTTTTCCACAAAGGGTTTGGATGGTGGAAATTAGCTTGGGATTCAAGACAATAACTCAGAGTTTTGTGGAAATGTCTTGAAAAGATTGAGGGGTTTCAGATAAACCATAAAGCTTGAGAATGTCTGTGAATGGTTTGAACATTGACTTGACCCTGACTCCTTTGGGAAGGATTTGGAGGTGTTTTATCTGGTGGATAATATCAAAACCTAACAAGATATCCTTATTAGGAAGTTTTGATAACACAATTTGGAAAGATTTGAATATCAATGGGTTTTTTGGTAATCAATTTGGTTCAATTTGGTAATGCAGCCATTATTGTGGTAGAAGAATGGCTAGGCACCTGTGTCAAGAAGTCCAATAGCGAGAATTGGTCTTTGGGATTTTGAAGGTAGAATTTGGAGTTTGATGGATGGGATTGGAATAGTGGTGTCAAAGGACAATAATTGTTGGCGAAAGTTAATTTGGGACTCATCATTTTAAGAATCATCGGATGAGTTTTCCAGTGCGAACACTGTTTCATTAGTAAGTTCTTCTTTTTTTGAAAAGTAGAACTCTACTTCTTCTTTCTCAGGGGAGTAGTCTGTGATAGACTGTAAATGCTCACCTAGCCTGATTGCTTTATCCTTTTTGTTTGGGCAATCTTTTGTATAGTGGCCTTTTTTCTTGCAAATGAAGCATCTGCTAGATTTTCTCCTTTTTTGTTCTTTGTATGAACTAGACCTTTTCCTAAAACACCGATAGGACTTTCGGGATTTTGATCGAGGAAAGGAGTCTGGATTTTTGAATTTTCTGAAATGTTTCTTCTTTTTAAGACTACAATCACAATCCTTTTTCTTTTTGCATTTGATCTGCAAGCACTTCTGAAAGGCTATTTGTCTTTCAATAGTTCTTTAAAAAAACTGTTTCTGCTCACACAGCTTTTCCAAACATCCCTTGGCAATCTAGGAGATCTTTCCTAAGGAAATGTTGTCAATATTGAGATTGTGGGCTGTGAGCTATCTCTGAATATCTGGTTGCAATTCCCCTGGTAGTGAGGCTAGAAATACATGCTTGAAGGTTGGATCATTGAATCCATTGAGTTTATAAAATAGGATTGACATCCGTTTATAATGGAAATCAAGATCTTTGGAGTTGAGTGAGCAGCATTTCGTATTGAGGTAATCTTTCCTTGCAGCTTTAAAAACTGCAGCTGGTTCTCCAATGAATTGTTCATGTATAATAGAAAGAGCACTTGAGACATTTGGTAGTTGTACAAACTGCAGCTGTCTGTATTGACCAAATGTATCAAACCAATCTCTCATAGATCCCATAAAATGGGTGGCGAATTCTCTAAGGACTGATTTTGTAGTTATTCCTGCTCTTAACATCTGGAGATCAATCCATGCTGACATTTCACTGAGTCTCTCTCTCCACTTATTTGTGGGTATATCATCAAAAGTGAACCATTGACCGTTTGTTGGTTTTTGGTTTTTCTGAGCTTGAGGTTGAGGTGGTTGGCTTGTTGCTGAGGATTCTGGTGGGCCCTCCTCAATATCTGAGGGTATTTCAAAGATAGGGTCGGTTCTTGATGATTGGGCTGGTTCTGTTTCTTCTGGCTAGGCCATAAGGATTTTGGTGATATCAACAAAAGATTTTTCAGAGTTGGTGGTTGAAAGGGAGGTCTCTGTTTCTATATTTGTTTAGCTTTCTAAGATGGCTAGGTTTGAATCAAAAGTCTGATTATCTGAATCAGATGATGGTTGAACTGTTTGGGCACTAAATTGTTGCATTGGTGCCTTATCTTTTGATCGGGTTTGAGGTAATGGATGTGTTTGTGAGGGTTCAAGAGTGTATCTAGGGGATCCCTTTTCTTGTTCAAGAGTTAATTAAACTGGTTGGTGGATTTTAATTGGTCGTGGGTGAGGTTTTGATTTAGGCCGAGATGGTTTCGGAGGGATCATAAAGTTTGATTGGTGAGAGCATAGGTGCAAAAGGATGATAGGCAGGGCTGACTGTAGGTATAGGAGGTGATTTGGTAAAAAGGGTTGGCGTTTGTCTTCTGACTTAATTTGTTTAAGCTTTGTTTTTAGCCTTCTTATCCGTTTTTCCTTTTGAATTTTCTGAAATGTTTCTTCTTTTTAGGACTGCAATCACAATCTTTTTTCTTTTTGCATTTAATCTGCAAGTAAGGCTTTTTGCAAGCACTTTTGAAAGGCTCTTTGTCTTTCAATAGTTGTTTAAAAAAATTGTTTTTGTTCACACAATTTTTCCAAACATCCCTTGGCGATTTGGAAGATCTTTCCTAAGGAAATGTTGTCAATATTGAGATTATGAGCTGTCTCTTAATATCTGGTTGTAATTCCTCTAGTAGTGAGGCTAGAAATACATGCTTGAGGGTTGGATCATTGAATCGATTAAGTTTATAAAACAAGATTGACATCTGTTCATAATGGAAATGAAGATCTTTGGAGTTGAGTGAGCAGCATTTCATATTGAGGTAATCTTTCCTTGTAGCTTCAAAAACTGCAGTTGGTTCTCCAATGAATTGTTCATGTATAATAGAAAGAGCACTTGAGACATTTGGTAGTTGTACAAACTGCAGCTGTCTGTATTGACCAAGTGTATCAAACCAATCTCTTATAGATCCCCGTAAAACGGGTGGCATTTCAATCTCTTAACATCTAGATTCTGTAGTTATTCTTGCTCTTAACATCTGGAGATCAATCCATGCTGACATTTCACTGAGTCTCTCTCTCCACTTATTTGTCGGTACATAATTAAAAGTAAACCATGGATCGTTTGATGGTTTTCGGTTATTATGAGCTTGAGGTTGAGGTGCTTGGTTTGTTACTGAGGATTCAAGTGGGTCCTCTTCAATATCTGAGGGTATTTCAAAGATAGGGTCGGTTTTTGATGATTGGGCTGGTTTTATTTCTTCTGGCTGGGCCATGAGGATTTTGGTGATATCAACAAAAGATTTTTCAAAGTCGATGGTTGAAAGGGAAGTATCTATTTCTGTATCTGTTTGGCTTTCTGAGATGGCTAAGTTTGAATCAGAAGTCTGATTATCTGAATTAGATGATGGTTGAACTGTTGGGCACTAAATTGTTGCATTGGTGCCTTATCTTTTGATCGGGTTTGAGGTAATGGATGTGTTTGTGAGTGTTCAAGGGTGTATCCAGGAGATTCCTTTTCTTGTTCAGGAGTTGATTGAACTGGTTGGTGGATTTTAATTGGTCGTGGGTGAGGTTTTGCTTTAGGCCGAGATGGTTTTGATAATGGATTATCTCTGAAAAGGGTATGTGTCATCCCAAAAAGTTTAGAGGGATCATAAGGTTTGATTGGTGAGAGCATTGGTGCAAAAATCTTTCAGTCTCTGTGGACGACTGTTGTTTGTGAATACTATGACAATAGTATTGATCAACTGGGGCTTTATATTTCTTTGGTGGTTCTGGAGTGGCTTTTGGAGAATCTTCAGTTGGTAAATCTGGCTTTTGGTTCTGAAATTTTTACTTTTGATTTTGGCCTGCTAGTTGAAGGTCGTGTAGGTTGAGATAAGTTTAGGCTAGGAGAATGAAGATGGGAAAGTCCAAAGGTAGGAACATAAGTTGAAGAGGATCAGAATGGTGTATAAAAGGGTTGATAGGAATAAAAAACTGGTGCAGGAATGGGTATGGATTGCGTTTTTGTGAACAAAGAAGGTTGTGCTTTATCAGCATCAATCCTTGCCAATTCTGCTTTTAACTTTCTGATCTTTGTTTCCTTTTTGTTGAATTCTGGGCCCTAAATATTGTTGTTTATCGTTGATCGAAGATCTCTGTCAAGGACTAAGATTCTGCCTTGTAGATTCAGATAAATCTGTTAAAGACGATCTTTGATGGAATCCACTTTTGTTTTAGTTGAGAGACTTGCACTGCCACCTTTTCAATCTTTCGGCCAAGCTGATGTAAGGCTTAGTTCGGGCATTAGCATTTTGGGTTTGCCAATTTAAAACTGCTTCATATTGTTTAGGTGGTTTAAGATATCCTAAAGAAGTAATTGGTGACTAAACAAAAGGTTGTGAGACAACTTCGGATTGTGGATCTGTTTGTTTTTCAAGTAGGGGAAAAGCATCTTGATAAGATTGTCCTGAAAACATCAGGCATGATCTGATCTTTGGCTGAAAAGGGATTGGTTTTGCTACAAAATGTTTTTTCCCAAGCTGTTTAAGAGCTTTTCTGTGTATAGGTAAAGGTTGGTCTGGTTTTGGGTCTTTTGGATGCCTTGGAGGATATGATCGGCAAAGGTCTTTTAGATAATGGAAATTTTCTTTTTTCTGATGATTTGGAAATCATCATCTTCCATATCATCCAAACAAGGGCAATTTGGATCACACAAATGGGCTTCAGGGACATCCCATATAAAATGACCATTGACTTTAGCAGGGTAAACAGGGTACCCTTCAGAAGAAAAACCATGAATTGGAAGGTTATTTTCTTGGCCTGTAGAGACTGCTGTGATCATTGCAATGTATGAAAGCCTTGGTTTGTCTTGACTGGGATGGTCTGGGGTTTGAAAAGACAGTTTTACTTGTCCATCTGTCCTTCTTTCAAAGACAACTTCAGTGGTTTGGACAGGTTCTGAGTTTTGGTGAAATTGCTCATAACAGGTCAGCCATTCAAGGGGCATGAGCTTAAGCAATTCTTGTTTGTGGATTTGTTTTGGGATTTGCATTATGGTAGGTGTGGTTTCTATACCAGCAAGAATCATCAAAGCATTAGATGATGACTGTAGAGTGGGTAAATCAAGGGCATGATTTTGCAATCGGTATACTATTTGATGGTGAAGGGTTGTAATTTTTGAAGTCAGAGTTTGTTCTGCTCCTTGGAGTTGGATCTGGACTTTGAGTGTGGTTGGTAAGTTGGGATCTTCCAAGGGCATGTGGAAATTTGGGTAGAAAGTCAACAAGACGCTTCCGGCATGGAGAGTTGTCAAAATAGTTCCAATAAAAGCATGTTGGTACTGTTTGAATCTTGTGTCTAGAAGAGCTATTCTTGTTGTTACAGGCAAGCCTTTTCTGCCATGCAAGGTAAGAATTAGCCTTATGCCACCAAGGTGAAGATGTATGTATCCTTCTCGTTTCCAACTGGCTACAAGATCTAGAGATATCTCCAAAGTGACATATTATTCACTTTGGGATGCTTGAAGAGCAGATTGGTTTGGACAGGTTTTGAGTTTTGGTGAAATTGCTCATAACTGGTCAGCCATTCAAGGGGCATGAGCTTAAGCAATTCTTCTTTCTAGATTTGTTTTGGGATTTGGATTATGGTAGGTGTGGTTTTTATATCAGCAAAAATCATCAAAGCATTTAGATGATGACCGTGGAGTGGGTAAATTAAGGGCATGATTTTGCAATCGGTATACTATTTGATGGTGAAGGGTTGCAATTTTTGAAGTCAAAGTTTGTTCTACTCCTTAGAGTTGGATCTGGACTTTGAGTGTGGTTGGTAAGTTGGGATCTTCCAGGGACATGTTGAAGTTTGGGTAGAAAGTCAACAAGACACTTCCGGCATGGAGAGTTGTCAAAATAGTTCCAATAACAGCATGTTGTTACTGTTTGAATCTTGTGTCTAGAAGAGCTATTCTTGTTGTTACAGGCAAGCCTTTTCTGCCATGCAAGGTAAGAATTAGCCTTATTCCACCAAGGTGAAGATGTATGTATCCTTCTCGTTTCCAACTGGCTACGAGATCTAGAGGTATCTCGAAAGTGACATGTTGTTCACTTTGATATGCTTGAAGAGCACATTGATCAAGTCAGGAAGACTGGAAGTATTCTTTAGGGAGAGGTCTTTTGGTAGATATAAGGGTTTTTATGCTTCTGGTCAAAGAGGTTTTTTGTTTATAAAGATTATAGGGACTCATGACTGGAAATTAGGACTCATTGATTTGGGCCGATTCTGGAATATAGGAATATTCTACAAGGTTTTTGATTTTTGAAGCAACATGTTTGTAACATGATTTTGGTAAAGAAAGGGTTGAAGATAGAGAAATATGAGATGAAGAAGAAACAAGAGTTGAAGAAGATGTAATTGAAGATGAAGATGCCATTTTTAACAGATTTTCCTCTAAACTTTGATTACTAATTCTTTGAATTTCTTAAAACATATTACCACCTCGGATACTAATTTTGAATTCTTTATCGTAGGTAGGGAAGTTTAAGGCCGCCTCACTCAGTTTCTCATTGAAGTATGTAACTGGTCATCCCTCTTGCATTAGGATTGTGCCAATACGAATGCTTGAGGCATCACATTCAATTTCAAACGTTTTATTAAAGTCAAGTAAGGACAATAAGGGAGCATTCGTTAGCTTTTGTGATGAGATTAAGGATAAAACTATCACAAGCACATGGGATGATGCATATTCAGATCCTATTCAAGTTCCCGTCGGACCCGTTACAAGAGCTCGAGCAAAGAAATTCAAAGAAACTCTTAATGGATTGATTCAAGCAACTTAGGCTCAATCAAATTCATGGAGGCCCGTTGAAGGAATTGCCCATAATAAATGCATGATTCAGGCTCTTGAAGTTTCCAAATAATCACTTCCATGAAATAAGGAGTTGGTTTGCACATTATGGCGGAAAACTAGTTGTACGTGGTGTTGTTAGAGATAGGAAAACTTAATTTCATTCCAGCTTAATTTTTACAAATGAGGGAGAGCTCTTATATAGAGGTCTCGAGGAGAAGAGATAAAGTAGGACCCTTATCTTTATAAAAGATTACAATAATTTAAAGCAAAAGCTAAAAGTAAAAGCATGCACGCCAAAATACAAAAGAGGAAACACACTTTAAACAAGACAGGACCCTTGTCTAATTATTAAAGCAAACTTTACGTGCTTGGACACCATCATGGAGTGGATGGGAACCTTGATGGTGACACGTCACCAGTTTCACCATCATGGAGTGAATGGGAACCTTGATGGTGACACATCACCAGTTTCTTCTTCATATTGTCTTTTTACGCGTGATATCTCAAGTTGGGTGAGATATTCTTCGTCTTCATGAGTGAGCTCTTTTTCCTTGTGCTGAGCTGGAGGATCAGGTTCAGTGATTGTGGATTTGTGATGAGCTGGGGGATCAGGTTCTATAACTGTGTACTGTGATCCAGTCAATGCTAGAAGAGACTGGAATTCTTCCCAAGGGTCTTGAGCATCTTGGAACAGAACATTGGCGTAGTCTGGTCTTTATTCTCTGACAAGGATTCCATGAGGACTAGAACTTGTTCCAAGAGTACAAGTATGGACTTTGGGAATGATGTCAAGCCTATAGCATGGTCCAATAGATGTGTGACAAATGTTACTGGGAGGTGGTTGGATGTTATTGAGTTCCATGAGATAAGCTTTGAGGACGGATGTTACCGTTGGATCATGGATGAGGGGAAAAGGGTGAGGATATGTTCTCCATTCATATGACATGTCTTGTGTCTAATAATCATTGGTCTATGGATGTTGAAAATAGGGTCTGTGGATAATGAACACTAAAGTGAATAATTCTGCTTCTTGATCAGGGATTCTGTCCAAGGAGTGAAAAGTAAAGATGTTTTTCAACTGCTTGCGCCACCAGGTTAGTGGTGAAAACCATTCAAGGAGTGTCCATAGCAAAGTAGAGCAAAATTCTGTAGTTGTGATATGTCGTAGGACTGGTCTGACAGGAATGACCAGCTTTGTGGCATACAGAGTGGTGAGACACCACATATACCATAACTCATCATCAATGATGGTTATGGTGAGAGTAAGACCTGTGAGAAAGAGATGTTCCAAACAGAGAGAAGGGAACTGTTCTGGTTTGGTTTTCTGGACATTGATGAAATACCTATAAAGGAATTTTCTGGCGAAATCTTGAATTTAGAAGGATGAACTGAAAGAGATGTTCAGAGGGAATGATTTTTGAGTGAGAGCTTTGAATGGAAATTGGCGATTCATGGCTATTACTGAAATGGTTTGGATGGAAGAGATGAGAGCAGGTTTATTTATAGAAGGTCTAGTGAGAAAATCAGGAATGAGATTCTACTTACCTTTTATGTGGTGAACTGTAAAGTCATACTTGGCGAATCCATTTTTTAGATTGAGAAGTTGCTTGTCAGGGAGCAACTTATTTTTGAAATCAACGATTTTGGAAAAGATGAGTTGTCCATTTTGACAAGGAATTTGTGGTTGATAAGATGAAATTTGAATTTTTTAATTTCATACTTTACCGCCAATATCTCTTTGTAGATTACATGGTAGTTCTTTTCTGAATCTTTGAATTGTTCGCTTGCATGAGCACAAAAGTATTCTGAATCATCAATTTTTTCAAGGAGGATAGCACTCCAATAATTATCACTGGCATCAGTTTAGAGGATGTGCTGGCCATTTGTTGGGATTCTAAGTGGTGAAGGAGATTGTGCTATCATCTTTAGCTGCTTTACGGCTTCTATCTATTCTGGATCCCATGTTGGGGACTGTTTTTTGAGCATGCTTGATAGCTTGCTGGTGTGGACCGTAACTTTTGGAATAAAGTCTCGAACATAATTAACAATTCCAAGGAATTGTTGTATTTGTTTTTTGTTGAGATCTGTGTCCGGAAACTTTAATAATTCTTCTGCAATGTGTGGTCCAGTGTCTTTAATTACCATGCCAAGAAAGTCAATTGATTCCTTTCCTATGCTACTTTTCTTTTCAGAAAGTATGATTCCATATGTTTCCACGATTTGAAGGAAATCGGATAAGAGTTGTTGATGACTTTCATGGTCCCGAGAGAAAAGCAAAACATCATCGATGTAAATCAAAGCATGATGGAGGATATAGGAGATAAAATCTTGACCATTGCTTTTTGAAACAAGGATGGAGCAACTTTGAGACCAAAGGGCATGACAGTCCATTGATAATGGGAGCTAGGAATACAGAAAACTGTCTTAGGACGGTCTGTGGGTGAAATGCCTAGTTGCCAAAAACTAGCTTTAAGATCAAACTTAGAGAAAATTCGAGCCGCTTGAAGATGGATAAATAGTGACTGAATTTTTGGAAAAGGAAGTTTGTCATCTTTAAGAAATGAGTTTAATGGCTGGTAATCAATGACTAATCTCGTTTTTCCATGAACTAACTTAGATCTTTTTTCAACATAAAAGGCTTGACAAGCCCAATCTAAATCAGTTTGTTCAATGAGACCTTGCTTAAATAATTGAGATCATTCTTGCTTTGCAAGTAAAAGATCAGCAGGATTCATAGCCGGATGAGAAGCTTTTGTAGGATTGGTATCTTTATTTAACTTGAAAGGAAGATGAATGAAGAACTGTTTGTTTTTCCACAATGGTGAATGACAGGTAAACTGTGAATGATTTTCTGGAAAGTATTGGAGGAATTTTTGGGAAATGGAATTGTATGGAGATGGGGTTTCTGATAATGTGTACAGATGGAGAGTGTCTATATAAGGTAGAAAGATTTGTTTGTACCGTATTCCAGAATGGGTGATGAAAAGGCTTTTGACCAAATGAAGGATGTCAAATCCTACGAGCAAATATTTGTTTGGAAGAGTAGAAGCAATGAGGTTTTTTCCAAATGATGCAGTTTGGAAAGAATTGAATACCAATGGGTTTTTTGGTAATCAATTTGGTTTCAAAGATTTCTTCGTTGATTGTTCTGAAAAACTTTGAATGTTTCTCCCAACGACTTGAAGGAAGGAGAGAAGGATAAATCATACTGGTTTCTACACCAGTATCAATAAAACCAATGACTGGGATAGGTTTATAGAATTTGGAGGTTTATGGAATTTGGAAGGAAAGATTGAAAGTTTTAATGAAAGAGTGAGAGGTTTAGAAATTTGATTAACATTTTGGACTGTAGAAATAACTGAGGTATCATCGGAATCTAAGGATTCTGCAATTATGAAAGCAATCTGTTCATTCTGTTCTGACTGTTCTGAGAAATTAGACTCAACATCTTCATTTATAGAAAGCAATGAAGAATGCTAGAGATGTTGTATGAGTCGAACAACTTTTGCAGACTTGTGTGGATAATTTCTGGCAAAATAACCGCGTTTCTTGCAGATGAAGCAACGGTTGTATTTCTTTTTCCTGTACCGAAAGGGTTTTTTGGATCTTTTGGAAGAGGATTTGTGAAAATGTTTTTGGAAATGTTTGTTCTTCTTGGTTGGGCAAACACATTTCTTTTCATCTCTGCATTTAATCTTGAGATAAGATTTTTTGCAGGCTGAGGAGAAAGGTTGTTTGTTCTCAATGAGGTCTTTGACTAACTCTTTTTGTTCACAAATTTTGTCTAAGCATAACATAGTCATCTAGAAGATTTTTCCCAGAGAAATGTTAGCTATTTCAAGATTGGAGGCTGTGAGTTGTCTTTGTAACTCCAGTTGTAGCTTTGAGGGAAGAGAAGCTTTGAAAACATGCTTTAGAGATGGGTCATTGAATCCATCTAGGTTGTAAAACAACATGTTCATTCGCTTGTAATACATCTCCAAATGATGTCGTTTGAGAGAACAACATTTCAACTGGTGATATTCCTTTCTTGTTGTTTCATTAGAGGCTGTTTTTTCTCCAATGAATTGTTCATAAATGACAGAGAGTGCAGTGCCTATTGTAGTTTGAATAAACTGAAGTTGTCTGTATTCTCCCAGACTTTCAAGGCAATCCCGTAAAGAACCTGTTGTACAGGATAAGAACTCTCGTAGAACCACGTCTGACTGGGCATTTGGTTTTGTCATTTGAAGATCAATCCATGCAGTAAATTCTTGATGTCTAGCTGGCCATTTGTGATGAGGAATGTCATCAAATGTGAACCAAGATAAGGTTGATGGTTTTGATGAGTGATCAGCAATGGGTGGAGGTACTGGTTCAGTGTGTGAGGTTTGTTCAGTATTTTCGTCATTTGAACTCTCAACGATAGGAGTTGCAGTACTTGGTTCTTCAGCTTTAGTTGTCATTAATAGACTAGAAATATCAGCATATTCAGATTCCGAATCAGAAGAAGTTTTATCTAAATCTGTTGATGAGGATGAAGAAGAAGGTTCTTGATTGGAATCATTATTAGATTCAAATTCAAAAAATGGATCTTGTCTTTCAACACCATGGTAATGGTATTGACCAACAGGAGCTTTGTCTTTTTTGGGAGGTTCTGGAGTTGCAGTTGGGGAATCTTCTTGTAGTACAGAGGAGGATGAAGCCTCTATTTTTGTTTTTGGTTTTGAAATCTTGACCTTTGATCTGTACTTTTTTGGTAAAGTGGGTTGTGGTATGTTTGGAGAACTAAGATGAGAGAAACCAAAGAATTGGTTATTGTAAATCGGTTGAGGTCTGGATGGTGTATAGAATGGCTGATAGGTATCAAATATAGGAACTGGAATTGGAATGGATTGTGTTTGGGTGAATAATGATGGTCGAGCTTTATCAGCATCAATTCTGGCCAATTCAGCTTTAAGCTTTCTGATCTCTGCTTCTTTTTTGTTGAACTCTGGACCTCAGACTTGATTATTGATCATTATCATGAGATCTTTATCTAATTCAGAGATCATGTCTTGTAGATTTATGTAAATTTGTTCAAGACGATTACTAATAGAATCAACTTTTATTTATGCTTGAGAAACTTGGTTGGCCACTCGATCAATCTTTCTTCTAAGTTGATGTAGTGTTTGGTTCTGGACACTAGCATTTTTAGTTTGCTAGTTTAAAACAGCTTCATATTGTCTTGGTTCTTCAGGTTGTCCAGAAGATGTGATTGGGGATTGGACAAAAGGTTGTGTCACAGCTTTGGTTTATGGGTCGATTTGTTTTTCAAGAGAAGGAAAAGATTCTTCATAAGATTGGCCTGAAAACATTAGGCATAATCTTATTTTGGGTTGAATAGTTTGTGTTGGTGGCTTTGGATCTTTTGGAGGTTGAGGAGAGAATGTTTTGTAAGGAGACTTAAGATAGGAAGGCTTATTCTTTTTCTTCTTTCTCCTACGCATGATTTCAATTTCATCATCAATATCCGTATCATCCAAACAAGGACAATCTAGATTGCACATATGAGCTTCAGGAACATCCCAAATGAAATGTCCATTGATTTTGTCAAGATAGACAGGATATCCATCTGACGAAAAACTATAAATTGGGATTTTTTTTCTTGACCAGTAAATACTGCCGTGATCATAACAGTATAAGAAAGCCTCGGAGATTCTGATCTAGGTTTAGATTCAAGAGTTTGAAAAGACAATTTGACCTGCCCATTATTTCTTCTTTCAAAAGTGGCTTCTGTTGTTTAAACTGGTTCAGAATTTTAGTGATAGTTTGTGAGCCATTCAAGAGGCATGAGTTTGAGTAATTCTTGTTTTTGAATTTGTTTGGGAATTTGGATTATAATTGGAATGGTGTCTTTGTCAGCAAGGATCATCAGGGCTTCTATTTGGTGATGGAGGGTTGCAATTTTGGAAGTGGAGGTTTGTTCTGCTCCCTGGAGTTGGCAGGTTGGGATCTTCTATAGACATATTGAAATTCGGCTAGAAGGTCAACAAAACACTACTAGCATAGAGTGTAGTCAAGATGGTTCCAATGTTGATACTATTTGAACCGTGTATCTAGAAGAGCAATTCTGGCTGTGATATGTAAGCCTTTTCTACCATGAAGTGTAAGAATTAATCTAAAACTGCCAAGATGAAGATGTGTATAGCCTTCTCATTTCCAAGAGGTTACGAGATCAGGAGGAATCTCTAAATTGACATATTGTTCACTTTGAGAGGCTTGGAGGGCACATTGATCTAGTCGAGATGATTGGATATATTCTTTTGGGAGTGTTCTTCTAGTATTGATAAGGGTTCGGATGCTTCTAATGAAGGAAGTTTTTTATTTGTAGAGACTGTAAGGACTCATGACAGGGAATTGTGATTCATTTATTTGAGCAGACTCAGGGATATACGAGTATTCCAGTAACTTTTCTATTTTAGAAGTAATACTTTTTTAACAGTTCTTTGGTAAAGAAAGAGTAGAAGACAAAGAGATCCGGTTTCTTGAGGAGGCTATTAGAGAAACAAATTAGTTAGTTCTATTTTAATTTCCTAGTTTCCATTTAATTGATATAAGACATTTAAAACCAATTAGGATCCTGATTTGATTTAGATTCTTTCCTATTTATTTAGATTAGGATTCTGATTTGGTCTAATTTCTTTCCTATTTTCTTAGATTAGGATTCTGATTTGGTTTAGATTCTTTCCTATTAGGGAAGATTTAGATTATGATTTAAGTTTTAGTTTAGGATTTATTTCTAAAAATTATTGTAACCAACCCTATATAATGTACTCGTATCCAATAAAAAAAAAAGAAGTTTATTTCATGCAATTGGTGAGAGAGTTAATTCTCTTTGGTTCTTTACGAACTCTTTGAACTCATCGGATTTCTATGGCGTTCAATCTCTTGACTTATCAATCAGGCCATCCATAGCTGATTGTGGCGCTTCACATACCAAGCTTCGTGCTTTCAATAAGCATTGGGTCAAGGTTCCATTTCATTCCTGGTTTAGATTCGATCTTGGGAACTAAATTGATTAGGGTTGCATCAATTCTTGACGAGGTTCGTATCATTTTGCTTGATCAATTGAAATGTCTTCTCTTGTTCTTCTCCCCACTTAAATCCAACGTCTCTTTTTATTACATTGGTAAGCTGTGCGACCAATGTGGTAAAGTCTTTCACAAATCACTGGTAAAAGCTACCGAGCCTGTGAAAGCTTCTTACATTATTTACGCTTGTGGGACTTGGCCTCTCTTATATTATGTACCTTCTTCTCATCAACATGTATTCCCTACACACTCACAAAGTATCCTAGAAACACAAGTTTATCGGTGCAAAAGGTGCACTTCTTTAGATTAGCAAAAAGCTTTTCCTTCCTAAGCACATCTAAAACAAACTTTAAATGTATTTTATGTTAGTCCAACTTTTTGCTATATGTTCGTCCAAGTTTTTTGACAGCAACAAACTTGTCAATAAAAGCTCGCAGAACATGATTCATAAGTCTCATAAAAGTGCTCGGAGCATTAGCCATTCATACAAATCATATTTTGTTTCCTTCTTTCATTCTAATATAATGATACCTACTTTTCAGGTCAATTTTAGAAAATACACAATACCCATGTAATTCGTCAAGCATATCATCTAGGTTAGGAATAAGATGTTGATATTTTACCCCTATGTTGTTGATGGCTCGACAGTCAACACACCTCCTCCACATTCTATCCTTCTTAGAAAGTAATAAAACTAGAACTGCACAAGGGCTTATGCTTTCTCTCACATACCCTTTTTCCATTAACTCATTAACAAGTCTTTGAAGATACTTTGTCTCCTCTAGGTTACTCCTATAGGTTTGTTGATTTGGAATGGTAGCACCGAGTATGAAATCAATCTAATGCTCAATTCTTTGGATTGGAGGTAAATCATGTGGTGTTTCTTCGAGAAGACATCCTCATATTCTTCCAAGGGAGAAGTAATAGAATTAGGCAAAATAGGGTCTAGTTCGTTAGTGTTTAAAAATGCCTCTTTGTACAAAAAGTACACTCATTAGCTCATGTAAAAATAATGCATAGAAATTCTTTTGTTTTCCCTCTGATTTTCTCTCAATGGCTACATTTTTCTTTACTTTTTCTTCCTTTTTTTTCTGAGCTTCTTTTTTATTTTCACTCTCTTTTTCTTTCTTTTTCTTTTGTTCACTTTGTTTATTTTGATCATTATCTCTCTGTAGGCTCACTAAGCCTCTATAAACTTGCTTTAGTGTTAATGGAACAAGGGTGATGTAGCATTGACTAAACACAAATGAATATCCAAGGCCACCCAAGTAACAAGTGTCCAGTCTGCATTGGTACTACATCATATAACACTTTATCTTCATACTTGTTAATTCAACAAGTCACTCATACCTGCTTGTTCAGTTTTACCTCTCCAGTGTCATTCAGTTACTATAGTTTATATGGCCATGGATGTTACTACTAATAATTAAACTTCATACTTTATCTTGAACATAGCAGCTAGTATGGAAAATGTTTTCCCGTTGCACTACTTCGTCTTCCTTTACTTGCACACTCAAAGCTCTCCTATCTACTAAATTTAATTCTCTGGGGTTTGTATACTTTTCATCTTCAATATCCTTCAACGGTGGCATCTTATTTTCTTCCGTTTCATCTTCAATTACAATCTCACTATTGTCTCGTAACACCATAACTCTTCATTAACACTAAAAAGTGTACGTGTAATAAGGATAAAATTATTAGTTTTTTACTTAAAGTATTGATTAATGCGCTCGTAACTTATAAGTTATAAGAATTCTCCCCAAATATATTTTTATTAAATTAATTCGTAATATGTTAATTTTTATCTTGTAAATATTTTTTCAGGAACTAGAAGAATTACTAGAGCCTTTTAGCATGCACAATTGAGAAGATGTAAATAAATAAAAAAATAAAATAAAATAATTAAAAAAAACAAAATGTGAGCAACCATGCTTTGGTTACTTGTGATGGTCAAGTGGCCATGTTGCCACCTGACTATCACACCTTTCAAAAAGATATATTATAAAATAAAATAATAAAATAAATAAAGAATGATGAATTCCTTGCCTATAAAAAGCCAGGAGATGTAGGAAGCTGAGAGCCAAGAGCTGTTGACGAGTCGAAGAGAGAAAACAGAGTGAAGCTAAGAGATTCTTTCTTTTCTTGTTTTTTGTTGTAATAAATTTTCTTATAATATATTTCAAAAGTTTGTTAAATAAAAAGAGTGTTTTGTTTTCATCCAATATGAGTAGCAAGTTTATTAAGCTGGGGTGAAGGGTGAAGCTCAAGGTTTCAAATCATAAAATTAATTACTTTCTCAAGTGAGTTTTAAGTTTATTTTATTCTTTTCTTGTTATTCTTATGTCATATTAATTTATGAATTTCCTTGAATTTATATGGTATGTTGACTTAATGTCAACACATCAATATAGTTGTGGCACACATACTTGTAAAATTAAGGCAAAATATAAAAATGAGAAAGTATTAAAATTAAAGTTTGAATACCGAGAGTGGATCTCGTAACCTTAGCACAATTTTAAATTGAATCCTAATAATTTCTTTTCTGGCAATTAATTTTCTTTGTTTTAAATTGACAACTAGATTTTAAATTTCCTGTAGTTGGATCCCGGACTCACCGGATTATATTATAACTACACACTTCTATACTTGACAATAATAACACATTTGAGTCGTGTTAAGTTTTTGGCCGCTAGTAATTTCTTTTCCCACAATTAATTTTCTTTGTTTTAAATTGACTACTAGATTTTAAATTCCATGTGGCTTGACCCTAGATTCACCGGGTTATATTATAACTAGACACTCTTATACTTATTAGTAATAACACTTTTGAGTCATATCAAGTTTTTAACATCGTTGCCGGAGAGTTTTCTAAATTTAGTGTCAGTTTGTCTTTACTTTATTTTTATTTTTCTTTTTCTCATTACTATCTTTCCATCATTCTATTTTATTCTCTTTTTAAAAAACTTCAATTAACACCCCTCGGCTCTTCAATTTTTAACATTATCCACAAAAATTTATGAGAAACTTCATTTTAGCCCAAAACTTTTGCAAATCAATCCTCAAACTGAATTTTTTTCTCTAAATTACTACAATTTAATTTTTGCATTTATTTTAAATGGTTAGTTCAACCGCCTAATTGTTATTTAAATTTTGTTAATTTATTTATTTTAATTTTAGTTTATTTATTCTTGTACATTAATTTATTTAATTTTATGTTTTATTATATGGCTGGTTTTAAAATGCAGCCTAAATTTTTTTCTTTAATTACTTTATTTTTATGGCTGGTTTCAATGCCTAATTTATTTTTATTTTCAGCTTTTTATTTTTATTTCGCATTTTTGCTTATTCAATTTCCAATTTATTTGTATTTCTACAATTTTCATCTAGCGTTTTATGCATCATTGGCTTAGCACACATCATTAGCATCGCATGCGTCATTGGTCTCATACAAATAGTGGCAGATTAATTAGGAGAACACCTTCACCACCCTTATATATGGCTGACATAGGAGCTGAAAATTTTTCAGGGTATGAAGATAACCAAGCCTTGCAAAATCTTCATGAATAGCCTAAGACCCTTAGAGACTTCATACATCTTACTAGAATATAGTCACCATCATCACGTTTTGATTTCAAACCTAGTATCATTCAACTTCTTCCTACTTTTTATGATTTTGAGTCTGAAAATCCATATTTACATTTAAGGGAATTTGAGAAAGTCTGTAACACATGTACTGATCAAAATTGTAGCATGAATATAATCAAGTGTAAGTTTTTTCCTTTCTCACTAAAGGATAAAGCTAAAACTTGGCTACAAAATCTTAGGTTAGGATCCATCAGAACTTGGGATGAAATGCAAGCACAATTTTCGGAAAAATTCTTACCACCCCACAGAACAAATTCTTTCAAAAGACAAATCACCACCTTCACTCAAAAACTAGGAGTAAAGGTGGTTTACTAATGTTGGGATAGGTTTAAAGAACTACTTAATATTTGCCCACACCACGGTTTTGAAGCATGGAGATTAGTGTCTTATTTCTACGAGTAATTAACATCCCAAGGTAGATAAGTTGTTGAAATGATGTGTAATAGTGAGTTTAGGGATAAAAGTCCTGAAGATGCATTAGATTATCTTAACTATATAGCAGAGAATACACAACATTGGAATACAGTTAGGTCTATGGAGGCATGAACAACCTTAAGGAAGATCATGACCTTCAAGCCAAATTTGCATCCTTAGCTAGAAAAGTCAAAGCACTGAGTCGAAAAAGAATGATCATGTAAAGTCTGTTCAAAATATTTTATGTCATGTTTGCAATTCTACTAACCATTCTATGTAGGACTATCTAACCTTGCCAGCTTTGAGAGAAAGCTTGCATGAACAAGTAAATGTCATTGACAAATTCAAAAGGCCAAATCCGAATCCATACTCCCAAACTTACAACTCTGATTGGAGAAACCACCCAAATTTCAGTTGGAAAAATGATAACCATGCAAAACCTTCACAACTAGTTCCTCCACGTCAAAATTTCCAAAACCCCCAAAGTTACCCACCATATCTCCCAACACCAAGAAAACTCTAAAAGGCACATTGCATTTAGTTATTGAAAAACAAAAGTCGATCAATAACCAAATGATGCAAACCTTAACTAATTTGACAGAAACTATCTCCAAACTTACATTTGCTCTCACCATGCATGAAAAAGGAAAGTTTCATGCTCAACCTGAACCAAACCCCTATAATCAACAACATCCTCAAATGGGTAATTCAGGAAACCAAAATATGAGCCAAGTCAAATCGGTTATAACCCTTCGTGCCGGTAAAGTTGTCAAAAAACATATCCTAAACCCTCGTGAAAGTAATAAAGATTCAATTTCAGAGAATAGGGAAGAGTCTGTTGAACTTTTAAACCATGAAAAAATGACCAACTCTCCACCTGTACCCCCATTTTCTCAAGCACTAATCAAGTAAAAAAAAATAAAACCACAGTCTAGAAATTTATGAAGTTTTTAAACAAATAAAGGTCAACATTTCTTTGCTGGATGTCATTAAACATGTGCCTTCTTATGCTAAATATCTAAAAGATCTATGCACGGTGAAAAGAAAAAATAAGGTGCAAAAGAAAGCTTTTCTAGCAGAACATGTAAGTTCCATTCTCTCAACCAATAGTGCTTTGAAATACAAGGATCCTGGTTGTCCAACTATTTCTTGCATTATTGGAGATCATAAAATTGTACATGCTCTGATAAGAATAAGGATAAAACTATCACAAGTACATAGGATGAGGCATATTCAGATCCTATTCAAGTTCTCGTCGGACTCGATACAAGAATTCGAGCAAAGAAATTCAAAGAAGCGCTTAATGGATTGATTCAAGAAACTTGGGCTCAATCAAATTCGTAGAGGCCCGTTGAAGGAATCACACATGATAAATGTATGATTTAGGCTCTTGAAGTTTCCAAATAATCACTTCCATGAAATAGGGAGTTGGTTTGCACATTATGGTGGGAAAATATAACAATAGTCCAGATATTCTCCCCTACTCTTCATCATGCTTTGATCTACATCGATGATATCCTCTTTCTACCTTAATCACCTAGTTTCCATTTAATTGATGTAAGGCACTTAAAGCCAATTAGGATCTTGATTTGATTTAGATTCCTTCCTATTTACTTAGATTAGGATTCTGATTTGGTTTAAATTCTTTCCTATTTACTTAAATTAGGATTCTGATTTGGTTTAGACTGTTTCCTATTAGGAAAGATTTAGATTCTGATTTGATTTTTGGTTTAGAATTTATTTCTAAAAATTATTGCAACCAACCCTATATAATGTACTTGTATCCAATAATAAAAAAAGAAGTTTTTTTGATTCAGTTGGTGAGAGAGTTAATTCTCTTTGGTTCTTTATGAACTCTTTGAACTTATTGGATTTTTGTGGCGTTCAAACTCTAGACTTATCAATCAGACCATCCATAGCTAATTGTGGGGTCTTCACATACTAAGGTTCGTGCTTTCAATAAGCATTGGGTCGAGGTTACATTCCATTCCTGGTGTAGATTCGATCTTGGGAACTAAATTGATTAGGGTCGCGTCAGTTCTTGACGAGGTTCGTATCATGCTCTACTTAATCTTGGTGCTAGTGTTAATTTGCTTCCTTACTTAGTGTACCAACAACTCAATCTTGGTGAGTTAAAACCAACCTCTACCACTTTTTTACTTGCCGATAGGTCGATTAAGGTTCCAAAAGGAATAATTAAAGATGTATTAGTTCGAGTCGATAAATTCATATGCCCTGTGGATTTTATTGTTTTGGAAATGAAACTAATTGCTAATGAATGCAAACAAATTCCTATTATATTGGGTCAACCATTTTTAGCTACTGGTAATGCTTTGATTAATTGCAGGAATGGAGTAATGAATTTATCTTTTGGCAACATGACATTAGAACTCAATGCGTTCAACATGTGTAAACGACCTCACCACCAAGAAGATGATGATAATGAGAATGAGGAGATTGATACCATCGAGCCAATCATTGAGGAACACATTCAGGATGAGAATTTTACAAACTCTATCGAAATTTGTTTTGCTGGTTCTTTTAATTAGATTGTGATACTGCTAACATATGCCCTACACTTGATTCTATGTAGGTATCTATAGGTGACGATGAACTGTTTTCAATATGATTTTCGGATTTGGTATTTAATGGATAAGTGTATATTGGCTGGAATACCCGAGAGTACAACCTGAAGAACCAAACGAAGAGGAAACACCATAACTCAAATTAAAGCCCTTACCGGAAGAATTGATGTATGCCTATCTTGGAGAACAACAGACTTTATCCGGTGATAATTTCTTCCCAACTCACGCATGATCAAGAAGGTAAGTTGTTTTCTGCACTAAAAAGGAATAAAATTGCATTTGGTTGGACCTTAAAAGACATAAAAGGCATTAATCCTTTAATATGCACATACCGAATACACTTAGAGGAAAATGCGAAAACAACCCAACAACCACAAAGAAGGTTAAACCCTCATATGAAAGAAGTGGTAAAGAATGAGGTCCTTAAACTACTAGATGTAGGAATTATCTATCCTGTCTCCGATAGTAAATGGGTAAATCCAACACAAGTAGTACCAAATCTAAATCTTCCCTAATAGGAAAGAATTCAAACCAAATCAGAATCTTAATCTAAGTAAATAGGAAAGAAATTAAACCAAATCAGAATTCTAATCTAAATAAATAGGAAAGAATCTAAATCAAATTAGGATCCTAATTGGCTTTAAATGTCTTATATCAATTAAATGGAAACTAGGCGATTAAAATAGAACTAACTGATTTGTTTCCCTAATAACCTGCTCAAGAAACAGGAAAGTATCTAAAAAGGGAAAATAACATATTTTCCCGCCATAATGGGCAAACCAACTCCCTATTTCATGAAAGTGATTATTTGGAAACTTCAAGAGCTTGAATCATGTATTTATCATGGGCGATTGTTTCAACGGCCCTTCATGAATTTGATTGAGCCCAAGTTGCTTGAATCAATCCCTTAAGTGCTTTTTTGAATTTCTTTGCTCGAGCTCTTGTAACGGGTCCGACGGAAACTTGAATAGGATCTGAATATGTCTCATCCCATATGCAGATGTGCTTGTGATAGTTTTATCCTTAATCTCATCAAACTGGATCGAGTTCTCCTTTAGCAAAGTCTTTAGCCAGAGAGAAGAGAGAGAAAAGGCCCAAAAAGATAGCCATATAGGTGCCATTGTGGCCATAAAAGTATATTAGTTCCAACTAGTATTGGGAATCAATAAGGAGATATTATGTCGGAAAAATGGAGGCAACATCCTGCCATAACTGTGAAAAAGGCCAAAGTAAACCACCAATATAGTTGGGACCATCTATCCTTACCTGCCACATCAGAAAACCTCTACAAAGGTATGTTGGACCATCAAGCAAAGTCCAACACATGTATGATACCATTTTCAAGGTAAGTAAAACAACGCTAGGTCTACAATAGTTAGAACTGTACTTTGGGCCAGTAGCCCGCAAGTCCTGGTTTCCAGCCGATATACTTGTATGAGCATCAAAATCCTTAAAACAATTTTGTAGGTTCTACAACCCAAAACAGACTTTCCTTTTAGTCTAAAACAGGGTACCAAACCAGATAAAATTTATCAAGTTTTCTGATGCACAGGATCCTTGCTGAAAGGCAAGTGCAGAGCATACTTCCTTGAGATTTCAAAATGAACAGATAAAACCTTTATTCTTTTCTTTTCTTTAGAACTTCATTTGCAGAGAGAGAGAAGAGTTTAGAAAGTCATAGCTTAGAAAACACGAGAGTTTTTATTGATAATGCTTGATAGCTGATATCTTACAATGAAGCGAGAAATCCTTTATATAAGAATTCCAAAGCGTAAAGATAGGACGGGACCCCTATCTTTTGCTTTTTGAAAAGTAAAAGACATACTTATTACACATATTGATTACACACCTTTAATTATTACAAGCGACAAAGACTTAAAGCATGACTTGGACATAACTTTTACAAAAGTAAAAGCTTAAAGTAAAAGCAAGCTTTAATGATTACAAGAAGACAAAATTATAAAGCAAAAGCAAACATAATTATTACAATAAGACAAACTACTTTATGGAGAGCGGAGATTCATGTAGTCGTCTTCAGATGACCAATCTGACCAGTCTGGGTCACCTTCTGATGGGGGAAATGGCTGGGAGCGCCTAGGAAACTTCCTGTGGGGACCAGGAGTAGGTGGATGGGGCCTGTAGCCTGTTGGTAGAGTCTTGACTGATGATGACTTGGATCTCGGACTTGGTATTTGGGTTGCTTTATCTTTTTTCTGAGGCTGAGGTTGAGATGATGTTCCTGGTTCATACATGGACGGTTGTGGAAATTGTTGAAGGTGTTGGCTGAGTGGAAGGAAGTCTTCCCATGGGTCTTGAGAGTCTTGGTAAAGGAAATCAGTGTAGTCTGGTTTTTCTTCCTTGATGATGATACCTGTAGACTTTGGTTTGGATATGGCTGATGGAGTGGGAATCATAATCATGTCATGTTGTGGGCCAAGGGATGTGTGGAAGATATCCTTATGAGGTGGAGTCTGGTGATTGAGTTGGGAAAGGTAATTGTTGAGGTTGGGCTGGAATTCATTTTCAATGAGGGCAGGATGAGGAGTGGTGAGATATTCATATACCTGATCTTGAGTCCAGAAAAGGTTGGTGTCTGGATGTTGGAAATATGGGCGATGGATAATGAACACAGATGTGAACATTTTGGCTTCAGATGCAGGCATTCGATCAAGATTGTATAATTCAGTTAAATGTCAGTAATTTCTTTCTCCACCGGGAATGGGGAGAACCACTCGAAAGGGTCCAGATAAGAGAGGTGGATTTTTCTGGATTAAGGAGATGGGACAAGGTTGAATGAACTGGTAAAACCAACTTAGTAGCATATAAGACAGTTAGGCACCAGATGTACCATAACTCATCTTCGGTAATTTCATTGGGTGGATCAAGTGTTAAACCAGTAAGAAACATGTTTTCTGGATGGAAGGTTGAGAAAGGAAATGAATCAAAAAAGGTAAGCTTTTATGAAGAATCGAAACATAGCCTTTTTTGCAAATTCTTGGAGGGCAAAGACTGAGGTGAAGGTTTTGCCAAGGGGAAATGTCTTTTTGGTGATAGCTTCAGAAGGGAGTGAAGTAGCCATGAGAATAATTGGGAAGTGATATTTGGTGGAAACAAGGGCTAGAGGTCATTACGGTTTTGAGAGTCGGGATAGCATATCAGGGATGAGGTTTTGAGATCCTTTTATATGTTTGACAGAAAAGTCATATTTGGAAAACCAATCTTTTAACCTGAGTAACATCTTTTCGGGAACAGATACCTTTGAAATTGAGGATATTGGGAAAGGCCGAACTGTCCATTCGAATAAGAAAATGATGTCCAATGAGATGAAACTCAAATTTTTGATGCCATTCTTTACCGCTAAGATTTCTTTGAAGATGCTATGGTAGTGTTTACGTGTGTCGAAAAATTGTCCACTAGCGTGAGCGATAAAGTGTTCTTTTCCATTGATTTCTTCAAGAAGGATGGCACCCCATGATTCATCACTAGCATCTGTTTGCAATATGCGTTTGCCATCTGTGATCAACTTTAATGGTGGCAGATCTTGCGCAAGTTGCTTTAGAGTAGTGACAGCACTTGTGTGGTCTGAATTCCACTCCGGAGGCTTCTTTTTCAATAAAGCCGAAAGGTGATGAGTGTAATGGTCGACATGTGGGATAAAGTCTCTGATGTAGTTGACAATGCCAAGAAATTGTTGGACTTGCTTTTTGGAAAGTTCTTTGATCTGGAAAGTGAAGCAATTCTTGGGCAATGTGCTTTCCTGGCTGGTAGTGTCCGTCTTTAATGATCATACCAAGGAATTCAATATTATCCGTTGCAATGGTGCTTTTCTTTGCTGATAACATGATACCATGGGTTTGGATAATGTCAAAGAAGTGATTTAACAACTGGCGATGTTCATCATGTGTTCCTGAAAACAGTAAAATATCGTCAATGTAAATCAATGCATGATGCAAGATAGGTTCAAAGATTTTGACCATGGATTTTTGGAAAATGGAAGGGGCTGTTTTGAGACCGAAGGGTAAAACTCCCCATTGAAATGAGCATTGGGAATACAAAAAGCGCTTTGTACCGTTCGAAGGTTCAATGCCTAATTGCAAAAACCTTAATTTAAAACAAATTTTGAAAAGGTTCGGGCATTTTTGAGAAAAGTAAACATGCTTTGTCTTTTGGGCAATGGGAATTTATCGTCTTGTAAAACATGTTTAATGGCTGGTAGTCAATGACTAAGCGTTTCTTTCCTCGGACAATCTCGAATGCTTTTCAATAAGTCCTTGGGCTAACAATTGAGAACACTCTGTTTGGGCTAGGATTAAGTCGGAAGGACTCATTCCCGGGTGAGTGGCTTTTGTTGGGTTAATGTCTTCATTTAGTTTGAAGGGCACTTAATGAAGAAAGACCGATTTTTCCAAAGGGGTTTGGATGAGTGAATTGAGAATGGGATTACGGACAATATTGTAAAAGCTTGGTTGAAATGTCGTGGTAAGATGGGGGTGTTTGGACAAATTGTAAAGTTTCAAGATGTCTCGTGAAAGGTTTGAACATGGATTTGACTCGGATGCCATTGGGAATGATCTGAGGTGTTTGATCCGTGAATTATGTCAAAAGCTAACAAGATATCCTTATTAGGCAGATTGATCCGATAACTTTGGTCCAAATGACACAATTAGGAAAAAGTTGAATACCAATGGGTTTTTTGGTAATCAATTTGGTAGTGAAGAATTTTCCACTTGCAACCCTAAATGTTCTTCGTAATGGGTCCAAATTTTTCGGGGAAGAATGGCTGGATTTAACATACTTCTCTCGCTCCAGATCTAAAATACCAATTCTTTGGAATGGGCCTGTGGAATTTTGAAGGTAAGATTTGGAGTTTAATGGAAGGAATGGGAACAAGTGTCGAGACAACAATCGTTGATGGAAAATGCTTTGGGCTCATCATTTTCTCAATCACTAGATGAGTCTTCCAAAGTGCGAACACGGTTTCATCAAATGGGTTCTTCTTGTTCGAGAAAATAGAATTCAAGCTCTTCCTTTTCGAGAGAATAATCGGTGGTAGCTTTGAGGTGTTCAACTAGCCGAATAGATTTTTCTCGTTTGTTGGGACAATCTTTGGCATAGTGACCTTTTTTTTTTCTTGCGAGAAAAACATCTCGCTGATTTTCTCCGTTTCGATCTCTCGAATGAACTGGATTTTTTCCAAGAATCAGTAAGGCTTTACGGATTTGCGAGGCTTTGAAGAATATTCTCAATTGCTGAATTTCCGTAAATGCCTTTTCTTTTTCGAACCGCAATCACAATCCTTTTTCTTTTTGCACTTGATCCGAGATAAGGTTTCTTTGCAAAGCACTGCGGAATGGCTCTTTGTCTCATAATGCTTCTTTGAAAAACTGTTTTTGCTCACAAAGTTTATCAAGGCATGTCTTAGCAATCAAAGATTTTGCCAAGAGATATAGTATCAAGACCGAGATTGTGAGTTTTGAGCTGCCGTTGGATGTCTGGATGTAGTTCATCCGGGTAGGGAAGCCGAAAAGACATGCTTCAATGTAGGTTCATTGAATCCATTAAGCTTGTAGAACAAGAGAGACATTCTTTTGTAATGGAATTCAAGATCTTTAGCATTGAGAGAGCAAAGATTTCATATTGAGATAGTCTCTGCGTGCGCTTAAAACTCGCACTGGATCGCCTAGAAATCGATCATGAATAATCACAAGAGCATTGAGACTTCAGTAATTGAACAAATTGCGATTTGCTGATCGCCTAATGAATCAAACCAATCTCTTAGGGCACCCGTAAACGAGTAGCAAATTCCCTAGAAACAGATTGAGTAGTTGCTCCCGACCGTAACATTTGAAGATCAATCCAGCAGACATTTGATAAAGTCTGTCCTCGCCATTTATGAGATGGAATATCATCAAATGTAAACCATGGACCATGGACCATTGGATGGTTTTTCACCGGTTTGACCGCGAGGGGTTGAGTTGTGGCGAAGATTCACCGGAGGTTCATCCTCAATATCCGAGGAATGTCAAAATATGGTTCGTGGTGGTCGAGGGTTGACCTTGTTCGGGTGGATTGTCGGCCATGAGGATTCTACGTAATATCAAGATAAGACTTTTCGAGAATCACCGTTGTGGATAGTGAAGAGGATATTGTATCGAGAGGGTTACAAACAACTAGGTTTGAATCGAAGTGGATTCATCAGTGCGGAGAGGATTGGCTATCTCGAGCCTTTGTATTGATGCATATGTGTTTTATCTTTAGACTGTGTTGGTGGTGGAGGCTGTGGTGATGTTGGGGTGTGAGTTGGAGAGTGATGCTCTGGAATAGTTAATGAGGATTTGTAGGTTCTGACTGGAGGAGGAGGCTGAGGTTTGGGTTTTGGTTTTGATTTGGGTTTTGGTGCTGGTGGAATAGGGTGGTCTCTGAATAGAGTATGAGTCATGCCAAATAATTTGGATGGATCATAAGATCTGATTGGAGAAAGCATAGAAGCAAATGGGTGGTAAGGTGGACTTATGGTGGGTATGGGTGGTGATGTGGTAAACAAGGTAGGTCTTTGTTTTTCAGATTCAATCTGGGCAAGCTCAGTTTGTAAGCGTCTGATCTCTCTTTCTTTTTGGTCAAACTCTGGGCCATTGTATCGTTGAGCAAGCATGGTTCGGAGGTCTGAATCCAATTGAACAATTCTGGATTTAAGATTCTAGTGGATCTGCTCCATTTGAGCCGTAATTGAGTCAACTTTCGTCTCAATCTGGTCATTAAGAACTGATTTTTTCGACCTTGGAATGGATATTCAACAAGGTATCATTTTGTGCTCTAGCATTTTGGGTTTGCCAGTTGAGAACGGATTCAAAAGGTTTAGGAGGTTCAAGATGACCAATTGAGGTAATAGCTGAAGGAATGAAAGGTTTAGACACAACATTGCGTTGTGAATCAGTATGGGTGTCAAGAGGAGGAAAAGATGAAGAATAGTCTGTAGAGGTGGAGGAAAACATCATACAAGCCAAGGGTTGTACGATTGGTGTGGAGTTGTGAGAAAATGAGGGAACTTCAGATTTGCAATGTCTTGCAATCCATTTGAGTTCTTTTTTGTAAATGGGTAGTGGACTTGGTGGAGGTGGAGGGTCTTTTGGTGGTTTGGGTTCACAGTGTTTACATGGGACAGGTAAGGTTTTCTTTTTGGGTTTTCTTTTTCTTTTGGTGTCGTAATCATCGTCCTCTTCCCAATCATCCCAACAGGGACAATTTGGGTCGCACATTCCTGAGCCAGGGACATCCCATAAGAAATGTCCGTTGTGTTTGGCTGGATATACAGGGTAACCATCGAATTGAACCCCGTGATTGGCGATCTTCTTGAGTGTCTGAATAGTTGTGATCATTGAGGAATAAGTGAAAGAGAGCGGGAGCACTTGGAGGTGGTTTGAAAGTCATACGAACTGCTCCATCTTGTCGTCTTTCAAACATGCTTTCGATGTCCGAATAGAGCAGACATTATTATGGAATCGCTCATAGTTTGAGATCCATTCAAGAGGCATAAGTCGTATGAGCTCATGTCGAGGAATTTGTCTTGGGATCTGGATAATGGTTGGGATCTGATATGATTCTCGCTAACACCATGAGGGTGTCGAGTGATGTTCGGATGTGGGTAGATCTAAGGCATGGTTTTGAAGTCTATAGACCAATTGATGATGGAGAGTAGCAATTTTGGTCAAGAAATTTGTTCTGCACCTTGAATTTGAACTTGAACTTTCAAGGTCATTGGAAGGTTGGTATCTTGAAGAGAAAGGTTGAAATTTGGATAGAAAGTGAGTAGAACACTTCCTCGCATGAAGGGTTGTGAGGACAAGACCTATAACAAAGATCTTGGTACCGCTTGAACCGGTATCTAGCATAGCAATTGGCCGTGACCTAATCCTTTTCTCCCATGAAGGGTAAGGATTAATCGACTCCTCCCGATGGAGATGAGTATAACCTTCTCTTTTCCACTTAGAGATTAACTCGAAGGGATTTCTAGAGTTACATATTGCTCAAAGAAAGTGGTTGCTTGAGTGAACACCGGTCAAGTCGAGAAGACTGGATGTATTCTTTGGGGTGAGGCCTTTTAGTGGATATGAGAGTTCGATCTTTGCGGGTAATAGAACTAGGACGTTTGTACAACTGGTAAAGACTGATAAGAGGGTAGGAAGATTCACTGATTTGGGCAGATTCAGGAATATAGGAGTATTCGACAAGATTTTCTATTTTATTGGTAGTGTGAGAAGTGCAAGATTTAGGTAAAGAAAGTGTAGAAGAAAGTGTAATAGGGGTCGAAGGAGTTGAAGATGAAGATGCCATAATTTAGAAATTCTCTCTGTGCCTGAAGTCTATTGAGCAAAATTGAATAAAAGAGTTAATCATACCATTTTGGTGAAATGAAGAACAACGTTTTGAAAATGAAGGTATTTTCAAGGTAAGTAAAACTCCGATGTTCCAGCTTGCTTTACACACATGCTCTCAATGCTCCAGCAGTCACATAAGCCAAAGGACAAGAATATTCTTCGAGTAGACCATTAAATGTGCTAGGTGGCAGGGCGACCAAGCACCCTATGGCACTCTACAAAAACATGCTCAGGTTTTATTTTCCTCAATCGTCACAAAATACACACAACACAGGGCTGAGGTTTTCTTCAACTTGCATCCACTATTATAGAGAGCTTGCAAGCTCTCAATTCCGATATAGCCCCAACTCTAACTTGAGCATTGGAGTGCGGTTGCCAGCCACTGTCGACTTTACCTCTAACCTCCTTTCTCTATTTTGCAGGTTGAATATAGACCATCAAGCCATCTCTCACCAAATCTAAGTCTTCTATTCTTTCATAAGACTCATCTAAAGCCAACACACCCTAATTACACAAGGCACCTTGTCACCTTAATATAAATTTATTGTGTTTAGCTAGGTTTTTGCTCTTTTTTCTTTTACTCAAAATTTAGTTAAAATTATATTTATTTAATTATATTTAAATGATATTCTCATTAGCAAGAAGTCGTATATTTTAAAGGGAAAAGAAAATAAAAGTCCCATTTTTTAAGCATATTTTCATGTATGTTGAGGTGGTATGTGGTAGTTTGATAATTTGAATTGATTATTTTGTTATTTAGGTAAAATGAGGGTAGTTGTATAACATTTGTCTTTTGCCCACTTGTCGATTATAAGTACGGATGCTACCAACCATCGGCAAAAAATTTAACCCACTTGCATCCTATTGCGGATTTTTATTTTTAAAAAAAATCCATGCGCTGCGGGTTTTAATAATGATCAAATCTACCTGCAATTTGTTGTGGGTGTTTTACAGGTTACCATATTTAGAATCATAAATATTAAAAAAAATGCTCTTAATAGTACACAAAAATTTAAATTATATAATAGTAATCTAAAGAATCAGTTCTAGATTTTTATCCAAATTAAAATAAATACACAATATATATTAATATAACACAAAATGTTTCTATTATAGGCAAATCACTAAGATTAATATTTTGCTCCATCTTTAATCAACATTCAAGTATTGTCAACAATATTAACAAGTAAAGTTTAGACAATTAACATTAACAATTAATTAAACAAAAAAAAACCCCTTTTTTAGTTAGTACACAATTATTAGGTTCAAGTCATTCAAAGAAAACAAATAAAATTAATAAAATTAAAATAAAATATTAATAATATTAAACTAAGAAATTATAAAATTTTACTTATTAAAAATTTATTGTATCGATCTTAAAATAAGTATATATACACACACACTAGAAGGAGTAGAGCATGCAGTCGTAGTTAGTAAGATTAGGTCTAGGAATTAGAAAGATTAGGGCTCCTGTAACAACTTTAGCTTATATGTATTTATGATTAAACTATTTTAATGTAACTTTTTTATTAAAATGAAAAATATAAATAATTAAAAAATGGGTATCTGTCGAATTTTTTCAATACTAAACCCACTTGTAACTTACAATAAATTTAAATTTAAAATACAAAAACCTCTTGCAACTTACGAAATTATTCAATCTTTCGATGAATTTGAGCAGATTTATAGGTTCGCAAATAATTTTACCATCTCTAGCTATAAGAGTAACTAAACTAATAATAATTATAAGTGGAGCCCGATATACATGTTATTCCATAGCGTAACAAGACTAGAGATCGACATTTTTCATGCAAAATATCATTTTATTGTATAATTTAACATTGCAAATAGTATAATTGATTTATAATCAATTTGATTTACACTAAAATCTCATAGGTAGGAGTGGGCAAAATATCATGAGTCGGAAAATATCAAGTTCGAATCAGATCGGGTTGTTAACAAAACCTGATCGGATGCCTTTGTGCCAGCCCAATTACTCAATTCGATCTGAAAACCCGATTTGTTTGGCTTTAAAATAAAAAAATTCTAGAAATTGAAAACTGAAAATAAAAAACCGAAAACTAAAGTACTAAACCTAAACACTCGCTCACAACACACACACAAAAACAATTACAAGCAAACATATTGGCAACTCGCACAGGCTGCATCAATAACTACATGGCCACACCCACTCACAACCTCCCTTGCTTGTAGCCCACTGCCGACAGCCATACCCATAACCTCTCTCGACAACTTCTAATCTCAACTTTTCATCTCTAAAAAATGAAACACAAACACAAAAAACTGTCAAATACACACAAAGAGTTCACAGAGCAAGCTGCAGCCAACGCCCATTGAATCTGTTCCAAGAGGAAACGGACCAGATCTGCTGATCTGCTGCTACCGAATACTGGATCTACTGCTCCACCTCCATGCTTCCAATCCTCCACCATCACTTGATCTAATTCAAGCTCCATTCGTACATGAAACCCGCAACCCAAATTTTTGTTTTTAACTTTGAGTTTTGTAAGCTTTGAGATTGAGCCTTTGATATTGATGGTATATACTATATAATTTTATATATTATATGTGCAAGTGAAATTGTTAATTGGTATTTGGTATTTGGTAATTGTTAATAGGGATATTATCATTTTGCTACCAAAGTTTTGCGCCGTTATCAATTCACTACCATTCCGTTAACAACGTTAAAAATTTATTGATGTCATAAGGGCATCAAAGACATTTCCAGTTGTAAGAATAAAATTTTCTATTAATTTGATAAATAAATTATCATTTTACTACCAAATTTTTTAAGGGAATTATCATTTTACTACCAAACTCTTGGGGGTAAAATTGACTTTTAACTCAATTTCCATTAAACATTAATTTTTTCTTAACGGAATGGTAGTAAATTGATAACGGCGCAAAACTTTGGTAGTAAAATGCATTTTTCGGCAAACTTTGGTATTGACATGATATGTCAGTAAAACTTTAGTAGTAAAATGATAATTTCCCTTGTTAATAATATGTAATTATGTATTGTTAAATTTTAATAATAAAATGAAGAAAATTCATTAATTGATTTTTTTGGTTAATTGTTAATAATTTATTTTTTTATGAATACATTAGATAGATTAAATATTAAAATTAAATATTCGATATGTATATATATGCAGTAGTTTTAACTCAACAAAAAATTAACTAATTTAATTAATTGTATGATAAGCAATAAGCATATGTTAAGTCATTAAGTGATAAATACATGCAATGTGGGCATGAAATTTAGGGGTTTATAATAAGAATTAAGTTATGGATATGGATATGGATATGGATATGCAAATAATATCCAATGGATAATTTGGTATTATAAATTAATTAATTACATTAATTTCTTGCTTTTCTTTTATGGAGTATGCATAATTTTGAATTTTTATATATACAATTATACACCTAAATCTTAATCATATGCAAATATTATAATGGAAATTTCGAATTCATCAACCTTCATAAAATTAAATTAATAAATATTTGAATTGATTTGTAATACTAATTAGATTATGTTAATAATATTTTTGTGTTTTGATTTTTGAATTAATGATTAATAATTAATTAATTATTGTTTTGTATGTTCATATAACTGGACGTTCAAGATCGAGTTCGATAAGTTATGATGAACAAAGTGTACAAATGAAAGGAACACAAAAGAAAAAGGAAAGTGCAAAACAGAAAAGACCACCTGAAGTAAAGATCTAAGACATAGAATCATTTCACTTGAGGACAATCCAAACCAATGCAGTTGCAAGTATTGTGGTAGACAATATCAATATTATTCAAGCCTTGATGGGATTACAAATATGAGAAATCATAAAAAGGTCTGTGAACTGCGGTGCATATAAGACCTTCTGAGAACAACAGAACTTGACAACTGAAGGCGGAGAAGGAAATGCAATTAATATGGTTTTAGCTAAAGGGTTGAATCAAGATGCTTGTAGAAGGGTAGTCACCAAAATGATCATTATGGGTGAGTTGCCACTTAGTTTTGTGGATAACAAAGGTTTTAGGCATTTCTGCAATATAGCTATTCCACAATTTATTATGCCATCTTGAAGAACCATTGTTTGAGATATTGTCTTCTTTACTTTTTGAAAATATTATCATATCCTTAAAAATACTTCTGTTTTCAAAACTTTGTTCTTCAATTCTCAACGTGAAATGATAAGAATCTTCCTTATTTTTTGTGAAATATTTAGATTTCAAAGACAGAGAGAAACTTTCAAACATGGCATCAACTTCATCTTCTACAACTTCTACTTCTACTATTACTCCTGTTTCACTTTCTTCCACTTTATCTTTACCAAAATCCTGCACCAAACAAACCTCCAATAAAATCGAAAACCTTGTTGAATATTCTTATATACCTGAATCAACTCAGATTAATGAATCCTCATTCCCTCTTATTAGTCCTTGTCAGCTTTTTAAGAGAGGAAACTCTCTCACCAGAAGTATAAAAACCCTCATCTCTACCAAAAGGCCTCATCTAAAAGAATATATTCAGTCTTCTAAATTGGATCAGTGCACTCTTCAAGCTACTATAACTAAGCAATATGTCACTCTGGAAATACCTCCATAGTTGATTTCCAACTAGAAAAGAGAAGGTTATACTCATCTCCACCTTGGAGGAGTACGATTAATCTTGACCTTACATGGAAGAAAAGGATTGCCTGTTACGGCTAGAGTTGCTATGCTTGACACCAGATTCAAGCAGTATCAAGATGCATTAGTTGGTACTGTTTGACCACCTTGCATGCAGAAAGTGTTCTCCTCACTTTCTATCCCAATTTTAACATGTTCCTTCAAGATACCAACTATCAACTGCCTTGAAAGTTTAAGTACAAATTCAAGGAGTAGAACAGATCTCCTCTGCAAAAATTACTACCCTTCACCATCAATTGGTCTATAGGCTTCAAAACCATGCCTTAGATCGTCCCACACCTGAAAACCACTCTAACGCCATTATGGTGTTAGTAGAATCAAACTAAATCCCTACCATCATTCAAATCCCAAGACAGATTCCCCGACATGAACTCATAAAACTCATGCCACTGGAATGGATTTCAAACTATGAACAGCTCCACAACAACACTGCCCCAATCCAAACATCAGAAAGTATGTTCGAAAGAAGGCAGGATGGAACAGTTATAATGACTTTTCGACCTCCACCAAGTGCCCCTTTAGAGCCTCCAAGGCTATCATTCACAAACTCTTCAATGATTACAGCTGTTCAGACAGCTCAAGAAGATCTGCCAATTACAGGTTTTAATTTGCAAGGATACCCAATGTACCTTGCAAAGTTAAATGGACATTTTCTATGGGATACTTCGGGATCAGGAATGTGTAACCCAGATTATCCCTGTTGGGATGATTGGGAAGAGGAAGACTATGATTCAAAAAGAAAAAGAAAACCCATTCTCCATGCAAAAACAATAAACCTAAACCACCACAAGATCCTCCTCATTCTCTACCTCCATTACCTATATATAAAAAAGAACTTAAATGGATTGTAAAACATTGCAAAACTGAAGTTCTTTCACCACTCCAAAATCCAACCTCCATTGTGCAACCCATTGTTTGCATGATGTTTTCTTCTGCCTCAAAAGACTATTCCTCAAATTTCCCGGCCTTAGATACCCAATCCTATTCACAAAGAAATGTTGTGACAAAACCTTTCATTCCTTCGGCCATAACATCTACCGGACATTTAGAAGAACCCAGACCATTTGAATCAGTCCTCAACTGGTAAAAGTTGACAAAATCAGTTTACGAATTGACCAAATCGAATCCATGGTTGATACAATAACCTTGCAGATGCAGCAGATTTATGAAGATTTACAATCCAGAATCTCTCAGCTGTATTCAGAATTACGTGCCATGCTTAGTCAAAGATATTATGGTCCTGAGTTTGACAAAAAATAGAGAGAAATCAGACAGTTGAAAGCAGAGCTTGTTCAAATTGAATCAGAAAGATAAAGACCTACACTCTTTACCAAATCACTCATTTACTCTCATGCTTGCATCAATGAAACCATATAATCCTTCCAAACTATTTGGAATGACGCATACTCTTTTAAAAAATGTGTCACAGCCACCACAGCCAAAACCAAAACCCAAACCCCAACCTAGACCAATTAAAATCCACCAACCACGATCAACTTCTACTGTTACACAAGAACAACAATCCCTAGGACATACTCTTGTTTTTACCCAACCTTAGAAACAACCATCTCAATCCAAAGACAAAGAACCCATGCATCAATATGCTTCCCAACAAATTGAAGTTTCCACAAATTCCACAGTGACCGATACCTCTGTGACAGAATCTGATACAGAATCTTCAATTTCAGCCAGTGATTTAGAAAAAACTTATGTAGACATCACTAAACTTTTGATGGAAAAACCAGAAAAAACAGACCTAGTACAACCATCACAGTCAGAATCATATTTTGGAATACCCTCGGATATTGATGAGCTAGCTAAATCTTCAACAATGAATCAACCCCCTCAACCTCAAGCTCAAGACAGCCACAAACCATCAAACAGTCCATGGTTTATGTTTGATAACATTCTCACAATCAAATGGAGAGAAAAATTACAAGAGATGTCAGCCTAGATTGATCTCTAAATGATAAGATCAGGTGCAACAACAGAATCAGTTCTCAGAGAATTCGTCACCCGTTTCACGGGATCTCTAAGAGATTAGAGGCCCTTACAAACAACTGCAGTTTGTGCAATTACCAAATGTCTCTAGTGCTCTTTCTGTCTTACACGAACAATTTATCGGAGAACCAGCTGCAGTCTTTGAAGCTGCAAGACAGAATTACGTCAACATGAAGTATTGCTCACTAAATTCCAAAGATCTTGATTTTCATAACAAAAGAATTGATTCAATGATCCAACCCTAAAGCATGTGTTTCTTGCTTCCTTGCCAGAAGAACTACAACCAGAAATACAACAACAACTTACAGTGCACAACCTTAACATTGGTAACATCTCCTTAGGGAAAATCTTTCAGATAGCTAATGGATGTTTGGAAAAGCTCTGTGAACAAAAACAGTTTTTCAAAGAACTGATGAAAGATAAGGAGCCTTTCAGAAGCACCTGTAAGAAACCATATTTGCAGATCAAATGCAAAAGCAAAAAGGACTATGACTGTGATTCAAAAGGAAGAAACATTTCAAAAAAATCAAACATCCAAATCCTTCTTTAAAGTCAAAGTCTCGCTGATGGAAAAAGTCATACATATTTTTCAAGAAAAGATCATTTTCTTCTAAAGAACAGAAGAAGAAAAAATCCAGCAGATGTTTTATTTGTAGCAAAAAAGGCCACTATGCAAAGGATTGTCCAAACAAGAAAGAAAAGGAAGAAATAGAATTCTACTTTTCTGAACAAGAAGCGCCCACTAATGAAATAGTGTTCGCACTGGAAAACTCATCTGATGATTCAGAAAATGATGAGTTTCAAACAATCTTTCAACAACAGTCATTGTCCCTCAACACCACTATTCCTATTCCCTCCATCAAACTTTAGATCCTACCCTCAAAATTCCAAAGACCCATTCCAATAATTGGATTCTTAGATATTGGTGCTCAACGCAGTATGATAAACCTAGACATTCTTCCAGCTCAATATTGAAAGCATCACAAAGAATATTTCAGAGCAACAAATAGAAAAATGTTCACAACAGATTTGATTACCAAAAATCCATTGCTATTCAAATTTTCCCAAATTGTGTTATCTGGACAAAAATTATTGGTTCAAAACTTCCTAATAAGAATATATTATTAGGATTTGATATCATTCACTAGATAAAACACCTTCAAATCCTTCCCTCAGGAATCAGAGTCAAGTCCATGTTCAAATCTTTCACAGAAATCCTTAAACTCTACAGTCTTACTAAGAAATCTCGACCAAATTCCTGAAATACTGCCTAGAATCCCATTCTGAATTCACTTGTCCAAACCCATTGTGGAAAAATAAGTCTTTCTTTATTCAGTTGCCTTTCAAACTGAATGAAGACATCAACCCAACTAAGGTTACCCATCTAGGAATGAGTCCATCTGACTTAGCCTTAGCCCAAAAAGAATGCTCACAACTTTTGGCCCAAGGACTTATTGAGCCCACAAATTCTCAATGTGCTTGTCAGGCGTTTTATGTGGAAAGATGTTCTGAACTTGTTAGGGAAAAAAAAAAGATTAGTTATAAACTATCAACCCTTAAACATCTTCACTTATCTCAAAGTGATAAAACATCTTCACTTATCTCAAAAATACCCAGATCTTTTCAAAATTTGACCTCAAATCAGGTTTTTGGCAAATTAGCATTAAACCCTCAGAAAGATACAAAACCACTTTTTGTATTCCTAATGCTCATTACCAGTGGACAGTTTTATCTTTTGGTTTAAATACTGCCCCCTCCATTTTCCAAAAAGCCATGGTCAAAATCTTTCAATCCATCTTGCATCATGCATTGATTTATATTGATGATATTTTGTTGTTTTCAAGAACACATGAAGAGCATCGCCAATTATTAAATCAATTTTTTAATATCGCCCAGTCTTATAGAATTATGTTGTCAACCAAGAAAAGCATCATGGCAACAAACAATATTGAATTCCTTGATATAGTCATCAAAGACGGACACTACCAGCCAAAAAAATACATTGCACAAGAATTAATCCACTTTCCAAATCAGCATTTCACCAGGAGACAGATACAACAATTTCTTGGTATTATCAATTATATTAAGGACTTTATTTATCATGTCGATCAGTACACTAGTTAGCTTTCAGCTTTATTGAAAAAGAAACCACCAGAATGGAATGATAACCACACACTTGCTATCACCACTTTAAAAAAGATTTCCCAAGATCCGCTGCCATTAAAGCTCATCACAGATGGCAAACGGATACTCCAGACATATTCAAGTGACGAATCATGGGGTGCTATTCATCTTGAAGAAACAAATGGAAAAGAAAGTTTTATCACTTATGCTAGTGGGCATTTCTCTGACACACAATAGCACTATCACAGTGTGTATAAAGAAATTTTAGTTGTAAAAAATGGTATCAAGAAATTTGAATACCATCTTGTTGACTACTACTTTCTCATTCGAATGGATAACTCAGCATTTCCTAACATCATGAATTTCAAAGGGAAAATAGTACCAGAAAAGATGTTGCTTAGGCTTAAAGATTGGTTCTCAAAATATGACTTCTCTGTGAAGCATATAAAAGGAACTCAGAACCTCATTCCAGACTTGCTCTCAAAACTTGCAAAACCAATACCATCTTTGCATTACATATCATCAAAGTATCATTTCCCATTATCTTTATGGCCACCTCACTACCCAAACAAGCCTTAACCAAAAAGACATTACCTCTGGAAAAACCTTTTCCACAGTCTTCGACATTCAAGAATTTGCAAGAAAATTTATTTTTAGGTTTTTTATGAAAGCCTACATGTTAGGAGATTCATTTCCTTTCTCAACCTTTCATCCTGAGAATTTGTTTCTCACAGGTCTAACCATTGACCCCTAAAGGGATGTAACTGAAGACGAGTTATGGTACATCTGGTGCCTAACTATTCTTTATGCCACAAAGTTGATTCTCCCTGTAAAACCTACTCTGAACCATCTAATGAACCCCGACAAATCAACCTCATTGACCTGGACTCTTCTTGAGTGGTTCTCTCCACTTCCTTAGTGGAGAAAAAAGTTACAACAATTGTCCACAACCTACAACCTAAATCCAATGCTTGAATCAGAAGCAAACATATTCACATCTGTGTTCATTATCCACAAGCCATATTTTCAGCATCCAAACACGAACTCCTTCTAGACCCAAGACTAAGTGTTTGAATGGTTCACAACACCACACCCATCCATTCTAAAACAAGACAATAACATCCAGAAGAACCTCCACAACTTCCTTTGCCACCTCAATCACCAACCTGAACCATATAAAGACATATTTCATACATCCTTAGGTCCAAAACATGATATTAGCATGATTCCTACCCCTTCTGCAATTTCAAAACCAAAGTCCACATGTATCATCATTAAGGAAGAAAGACCAGATTTCACATATTTCCTATTCTAGGACGCTCAAGACCCCTGGGATGATTTCCTGCCATTAAACCAGCACCTCTAACAGCTCCAAGATCCATCTCCAATGGAAATTTCTCCATTATTCAGGGCTAGTACCAGCACGAATCCACCCAAAGTACAGCCAGCTGTCTAAATGGCGACATTTCCATCAGATTGCCTAAAAGCACAGCATTGCCCTTGGCCACCATGTGGTCCCAACTGCAAGCATCCAAAGAAAGCAAAGCCAGCAGCCTTAAAAGATGACACATACAGCTCATCTGACGATGATTACATGAATCTTTTGTCCCCATAACTTTAAGCTTGTCGTGTATAATTATTAAAGTTAGGTTTGTCGTATGTAATAATTAAAGTTAAGTTTGTTGTGTGTAATGATTAAAGTATGCTGAGTCATACTTTAATTATTAAAGTTGCTTTTGTAAAAGTATCTTGATAAGGGTCCTGTCTTATCAAGTTTGCCCCCTCCTCATCCTATATAAAGGATGCTCTCTTTTATTGTAAAAATATAGAAAGAAGAAATAAAAAATGTGTGATTTCTTAAAACATGAATTTCTAAATTCTCTGTGTTCTCTCTGTCAATAAGATTGTAAAAATTTAGAAGGAAAATAAGGAAGGTTTAAATCTGTTCATTTTCAAAAACAAGGAAGTATGCTCTGCACTTGTCTTTCGCAAGGATCTTGTGCATCAGAAAACTTTTGATAATTTTTATCTGGTTTGCTACCCTACTTTAAGACAAAAGGTCTGTTTTTGGGTTGTAAAACCTAAAATAAAAATGTTTTGAGTTTTCTGTTCTTCATCTAGGTATATCGGCTGGAAACCCAAGCATGCGGGCTATTGGTCCTAAGGACGATTTATTCGTCATTGCTTTGGTCATTGATATATGAACTTCTGTTCAAAACATGAGTTACATAGTGATCACAGCTTATTTTATTAATGATCACTGGTATTTGAATACAAGGATTATTGGTTTCAGCGTGACTGAAGATCATAGAAGGAAAACGATCGACAAAAATATTATAGCTTGTTTATAGGACTGAGGGATCAAGAGATTATTTGCAATAATTGTTGATAATACCATTAAATTTGATATTGATGTTAGTTACGTCAATATGCAATTGCTTGCTTGAAAGAATGATAATGCACTTGTGTCGACGAGACAGTACATGCATGTACATTGTTGTGCACATATTTTGAATTTGATTGTTGTTTCAGAGTTGAATGAGTTGCATGCTAGTGTTACCGCTATTCAGAATGCTGTGAAGTATGTGAGATCCTCCACCACGAGGCTACAGACATTTAAATAATATGTTGAATAGAAACGAAACTGTCGTTTTGGATTGTCCCAGTAGGTGGAATTCCACTTATTTAACATTGGTAATTGCATTAAAGTTTCAAGCGGCATTTGATAGAATGGCAGAAGTGGATAAATTATATGAGGCATACTTCTCGAGAAAGAAAATAATAATAAAAGGGAGGGCCCACTTGGGCGGAGGATTGAGAGAGTGCTGAACAAATTATGAAGTTTTTAAAGATATTTTATGATGCTGATTGCTGTTTTCTACCTCTTTGAGTGTGACTGATACGATTAGCTTAATTGAGAGTTCATTGACTGCATTACAAATAAGTAAAGATCGTTGGGTGTTGTTTAAGGCTTATAATATAAGGGAAAATTTGATAATTATTAGGAGTCTGCGGGAAAGATAAACAAAATGTTAATTGTTGCCTCCATTTTTTATCCACAAGCTAAAATAGACTTTGCTAAACATATTTTTTAGATTATTTTTTACAATGATTGTTCGAAGGTTGAAGAAATGGCCAAACAATGATAGATTTGTTGAATGAGCTTTATAATGCATTTAATGCATTATGATCCAATTTCATACCATCGATGTGCAGTGAGAGTATTCCTAATGGCATTTATGGTGGTACAAGTATTTCTCCACATATTATAGGTGAGGTTAGTTAGGTGGAGGTTCCTCGTGGTGAAGGTGATGATATTTTCTTAGTTGCTCGCCCTTTCCTTGCATATTGTAAGAATGTCTCTATTTAAAATAGAGGCAAGAAAGTAGCATTTTAGGTAGAACGATATTCAAGTGCTCCAGTTGAAGATCCTACCAATCTTAAACCCAATGTTTTGCTATGGAGGAAGGTGAATGGATTGAAGTATCCAATAATAAAGAAAATTGCAAGAGATGTCCTCACTCTTTCTATTTCTACAGTGGCATCTAAGTTTGCCTTTAGCATTGGGCGTCGCGTAATTGTTGAATGTAGGAGTTTTTTAATCCCTTCTATGATTGAGGCATTGATATGTACCAAAAATTAGTTGCAATCTAAACTTTTTGCTAATCCCGTCTACAACCTTCATGAAGATATTAAAGAGCAAATGTTTCATGTAAAGTTATAATAAGATAATATTTTTGTTGTACATTATAAAGTTAAGATGTATTATCACTTTATGAATAACATTTACATATACTTAAGTTACTTACTAGTTTTAATTTTCTTTTTGGCATTTTGAAGAGTTTGTAAATTACAAACTTTAACAGTGGAAATGTTGAGCACTGACATTGGTGTTATGGATATTTGAAATATAATTCTTAATAGATATTATTATTTATAATTTCATATTTACCTTTAGGTTGTAATTGAAACTATAATAATAGTTGTTATAGTTTTAAGTCTAATTGTAACATAATAGTTTTTTAGTTAGACATGTTGAAGTTGGTAGAATAGTAATTCATAGGATTATTATTAACTTTACTTGGTGATAAATGCCATAAAATAAGCCACGATTGACTTTTTTTTATTTATATTTAATCAAGTATGTAAGAATTTGCTAAGCATGTTATATACTAATGAAAAGCCCTTTTGCTTTTCAAATATATGTGCTCTTTCTTTAATCAAATATGCAAACTTTACTACTAGTCATTGAATTGGGATTCAAATGATAGTTCATAGTTATAGTTTGTTTAATTAAAGATATAAATTCAAATGATGTCCGCTTGCTTGTCCCATTCACGGGCGAGCTTGTGAGCCGCTAGGCTTTTTCCTCTGTATGTCGAGGTTATGGCATTGGGCGTCATTGGTTGGAATCCCATAATGATCTCGAAAGGACTCTTGCCCATAGCCTCACTTTGTTGAAGGTTATATGAGAATTGGGCAACATGCGGCAATTTCGCCCAATCTCATTGATGAGCACTCATGTAGTGCCTGAGATACATTTTGAGTAGGCTATTGATGCGCTCAGTCTATCCATCGGTTTGAGGATGGAAGCTCGTTGTGAACTTGAGATTGATTCCCAACAACTTGAAAAGCTCCGTCCAAAAGTGTCCGGTGAATCGTAGTTCTCAATCGCTCACAATGCTCTTCAGAACTCCTCATTGCTTCACGATATGTTTGATAAAAAGAAAGGCAAGAAAGTTGATTGTGGAGAGCTCGAAGGTGAAGGCCATTCTCGAGTGGGAGCTTCCCACCAAAGTACCCGAGCTTCGATCATTTCTTGGATTGGGAACTATTACCATTGCTTCATGAAGGGCTATTTCGCAAAAGCGGCATCCTTGACCGACCTACTCAAGAAGAATCGAACATGGTATTAGTACGAAGAGTTCCAGCACACATTCGATGGCTTAAAAAAGGCTATCTCTGAAGAACCCGTCTTCCTTTTTTTGGAGCACACGAAGCCTTTCAAAGTTCAAATAGATAACTTTGACTTTGCCATTGGTGGAGTATTTATGCAAAAAGGCCCCCCAATAGTTTTCAAGAGTTAAAAGCTTAATGATATGAAACGCCACTACAGCATGCAAAAGAAAGAAATGACCGCTATCATCTATTACCTACAAGTGTGGCGACACTACTTGCTTGGCTCACACTTCATGATCTTAACGGATAATGTAGCCATGGGCCACTTTCAAACTTACAAGAAGTTGAGCATTAAGCAAGCTAAATGGAAAGATTTTCTTGTGGAATTTGACTATCGGCTCGAGTACAAGCCCAAAAAAGCCAATGTCGTTACGGATGCTCTAAGCTGCAAAACGGAGTTGGCGATGCTTAACATAAGCCAATTGAAGTCCCCCCTTGTCTAACGCATCAAGGAAGGTCTCCAACAAGACCCCCTAGCGAAAGACTTGTCGGGGAAAGTTTTCGAAGGCAAGACAAGGTAATTTTGGCAAGAGGAAGGCAACTATTCGTGTCTAGGTAGGAAAATTTGTGAAAATAAGTCATCAAGGAGTGCCATGACTCGAAGTGGGCTAGCTACCCCAGAGTAAAGCGCACGATCGCGCTAGTCTAAGTCTCATACTTTTGGCCACATACATGGGATGACATTGAGGCCATGTGCGAACTTGTCTTATGTGCCAATATGACAGGTCAGACCATCAACTTATGATAAGATGATTGGAGCCCCTACTACTAGCATCAAGGCCATAGGAAAACGCCACCATGGACTTTATCTCGGCTTAACTGAAGTTCGAAGGGTGTGGAAGCATCATGGTCGAGGTTGACTGTTATAAAAAGTATGTAACTTTTATCGCCGCACCACTCGATTGTAAAGTGGATGAAGCCATCAATCTTTTTATCAAACATATCATGAAGCTATAAGGAGTTCCGAAGAGTATTGTGAGCGATCGAGACCCATGATTCATTGATGCTTTTGAACGGAGCTCTTCAAGTTGCTGGGAACCGATCTTAAGTTCTTAGCAAGCTTCCATCCGCAAACTGAGGGATAGATCGAGTGCATTAACAACTTACTCAAAATGTATCTGAGGCACTACGTAAGCGTTCATCAGCAAGATTGAGCGAACTTGCTCGAAGTTGCCTAATTCTCATACAACCTTCAACGAAACGAGGCTACGAGCAAGTGTCATTCTGAGATCATCATAGGATTCCAACCCATGACACCTAATGCCATAACCTCAACATATGGAGGAAAAAGTCCAACGGCATACAAGCTTACTCATGAATGGCACGAGTAAGCGGACATCATGCGAATATACCTCAACAAAGCCACACAGAAGATGAAAAAATGAGCTCATTCTAAAAGACACCACATTGAATACAAGGAAAGCGATAAAGTCATGGTTAAGCTCTTATCCCAACCGTTCAAGAATTTGCAGAGAGTCCACAAGGGGTTAGTGAGGCAATACGAGGGGTCTTTCTAAGTTGTACGATGTGTCGGTAATGTCTTGTGTCAATTCTAAATTTCGCCAAGACTTAAGATTCATCCAGTTTTCTATATGAATTTACTCAAGCCATACCATAAAGATGTGGAAGACCCGAGCCAAAGTGAGTCAAGATGTGCCCCAACTGCCGTTGTCACTGCACATGACAAGGACATGGAACATCCTCTTTGATTGAGTAAGTCATAAAGAGGGCTTATCGGCCTATAATAAGTACTTCGTGAAGTGGAAGAACCTCCCCAAAAGCGAAGCTACTTGGAAATGCGAAGAAGACCTATGGCAATTAGAGGAGCACATCCAAAAGTACAAGTACGAGAATGGGATAAGGACGCTGTGAGCATAAGTGAGGGAGGAATGTCATGGGTCGCTTAAATTTACCAGCAACGAAGCTTAACTTTGAGCACGCGGGTACACTTAGCAAAAGTCCGCCTAAAGGCAGGTTGCACTTAGCAACATGGTGCACTCAACACTAGGTCGCCTCATACAACTAACCAGCCGTGGTACACTAAGCAAGTGTCTAAGCCCATCTCGAACTCTAGAATTCTCTACAATTTGTAAATAGTTAAAAGTTTCTATAATTTTGCATTTAGTCCTAGGAAGAAATTTTGGCCAAGTTGCCAACTTGCATGGTGAGCTCTAGAACTAGGCATCAAACACTATAAATACCCCCTCACCCTTGCCATTTTTGCTCACCACACCAACACCATTAGCATACACAACGTACCTTATGCACAAGATCTCAAGCTCCTTTAAAAAGTTCTCTTGTATTTATTATATTGTGAGTAATAAAAGTATATTAAGCTATATTGCTATCTCTTCTCTCTAGTATTGTCGCAAGCATTCTTGCTTAGCTAGTTTGAGAACATCATTAGGTTTACTTAGTAACTTTTATGCTAGAAGTTGTTTAAGTGCCGCACGGGTTGCTGCGCAACAGAACTTATCCTGCGACAAGAATGTGGCTTAAAGAATGTGGTTATTGTAAATTATTTCTTTAATCATTCTCTAGGAGATTGATGCTTTAACTTGAAGTACAAGAAGTTGAAGTTAGAACTTATGGAAGTGCTTGTGAGGAACGGTGGAGCTGTGGAGGAAGTTTATTTAGTATTTATGTTTAAACTTTATTGTGTTTTGTACTTTGTTATTTGTGTTTTGGAAACTATTTGATTATATTTAAATTTTGTGACTTTATGTTTTAAAGATTAACATTTGTACATTGTGCTTTTAATTTTGAACTTTGTATTCATTTTATTTTTTATTATGTTTGAACTTTGTGTTAATTTTAATTTTTATTCATTTGAATTTGATTTCGTCGTTGTTTCATTTTTTTTGTTTGTTGAAAATCGGTAAAAAAAAATTATAATTAAGAAAAACAGCTTAAAAAGCAATCAAAAAGGCTCAAGAAAACAAAAAATAGTTCAAAATTGAATGAACCCAATCTGACCCGAAGTAATCTGAATTCTATTTGATCCGATTTCACCTGACTTGAACTGACTCGAATTGACCCGATTAACCTAAATTGACCTATCTGATCCGAATTCGATCTGAATTGAATGTTGACCCAATTTGATCTGAATTATAAATACAAAATTTATATTTAAATAAATTTTTATGCAATCCGATCAACTCAAAATTCGATCGAGTTAATCTAAATCTGATCTGAATCTAATTTTACCCAATCCTACTCATACAAAATGAACTAATGGTGTTTTTGGCAGTAGAGCTGCCCAATCAGTGCTGATGAGTTATGACTAGATAGCCATTTAGCTCAAAACAAAAGACTACCGTACACGTGGCCATAGATGTGGGTGGCCATTATTCACTTATTTGCAATGCTATGGCAAAGGAAATTGCCCGAGGACGAAAATCTTTAATTTTACGGATCAATCTGTATCCAAAAAAGAAAGAAAAGAACTTACTGATCAATCACAACTTTCAAAAGAAAGGGAAAAGCGAATAAATCGCATAAAGGAAAAATCTTTTAACTTAACTGCTCAGTTACCACCACGAGCGGCTGCACCAGTCACCGCCACTGCCCGCCATACCACGTTTGTCGTTCGTGCATATCAAAACCACCGCGAAGCCGAAACGAATAGACTGATATCTCTGCCAAGATGAGCACCGATAGTCGTTAATTGTCTCGTACGAGCGCTTGCTCTTGAGTACAGTAATCTACTCTTTCTTGATCCGTTTTCGCTTACCGTACACTTGTCTGTATGGCTGATGGCTTGTCATCTGGTGTTAGGGTCTTGGATTGATTAGAATAATATAGAGAATTAAAAGGAAAAAGAGAGGAAGAGAGGTCAACACAATCTTAATTTTTTCATCTAACTATAGCCCGAAATCCTAATTGAAAAAGGAAAGCATCCTAACACTAACCAATAAAAATAACCTAGAATCTAAACATCTCTTTGGTGCTTGTGAACAGTGGCAGCAGGATGAAATAAAGATGATGTATATTTATTTTTATTGGCGTGGTTGTTGTTAGTGAAATTAATTTCATTGAGCTTAATGATTATTTTTTATTTTTTTTTTTATGCTTTTGTGATTGTCTGTATTTTCTATTCGCATAAGATATACACGAAGTACAGGTTCCTACTCCCTAAATTGCTTCAATTTTTGAATTTTATACACCCAGATTACTGCATTGTCATATGGGTTTTCAATTTCATTTCGCTGCTGCAGTCTGTTCCGTCCTGTTTTTGCTGCTTATTCTTGTTTGATTTCTCTTTTACAAGTAGCTTGCATCGCTTGGTTTGAGAGATACGTAAGAGTAGATAAAGGACTAAACTTATTCAACTATAGCAACTTAGCAAGTTAATTAATATTTGAATTTTCATATATTCTGTCAACCATTTGATTTTTTTTTTTTTTAAATAGAATGGTTCATGCAAGATATCTCTATAGTGCTAGCCGACTCCCTAAAAGAAAAAAAGACGGCATTAAATCTTTTTAGATCTTTTCTTGGTCTAGTTGATGAAAGACAATGTTGGGTAGAAGTTTGACTGCAATGAAAAAATACCATCTTAAACAAGATATAAAGCTAGGATCAAAATTAGGGATATGCAAAAGATGGATATCAAGCACATTGCAAAGGAGATTTGCAGCTTTGTGGGGAAATGGAGACTATGGAAGGTTAGGTTTGGGGAGCTTGGAGTCTCGGTGGAGGCCTGTCGTGTGTTCTGCCTTTGAGAAACACAGCCTCAAAGCCCTTGCTTGTGGTGGAGCCCATACCTTGTTCTTAACAGGTTTATTTCTTTATGTTTTTTTCTAAGATAAATTACTTTAGACATTTTATGTCGTAATTATTCCCTTCTCTATCTAATAAAAGAAATAGCATTCAGTCATGCCCTTTGTTTTATAAAAAAATTTGGTTTTATTCCTCGTAAATTTGGTGATGAATTGTGAAGATTGTGGGCTGTGGCAATCTGAATAGCTGTGGCCTGTATTCAGGTTGGGGCTCACAAATTATTCTTCACCTTTGACTGTTCAGGTAGAGACTCATAAATTGTCCTCCACCTTTGAGTGTTCGGGTAGAGACTCATAATTCATCCTCCACTTTTGACAGAAACTGGCTGCGTTTATTCTACTGGTCTTAATGATTTTGGACAGCTCGGCATATCAGAAAACATTGGTTACTCTTTGGTATGATAATTTTACTTTTCTGCTTAGACTTTTCCTTCATATTTTGGGCCTTATTTTGGTTAACAATCATGTTTAGATTCAGCTAGACAATCACATTTAGATTCTCCCCTAGGGGCTTGACCAAGTGGTTTTCAAGCAGTTTTATTTGGCTGATCATTGGAGTTTAAATTGAAACGATTTTGTATAATTCCCTATTTTAATAAGACCATACAAGTAAAATTGGGTGTGGGTTTTGGCTTACTACCTGGAAGGAAAAAGGATTGAAGGTGCATTTTGTCATTTTACATGGTCCTTAGTCAAACCAAATAAGAGACCGTAATAAAATCTTATTTTGACTTTCAAATCAAGTGTTTCTCATGTGCATTTTTAAGCTTGCGAGGTGCTTTCAGTTGTCATGCTTCTACCTGATAATGAATTTTAACTTTTACCAATTAGGTTTCAGACAGTCAACGACTTATAACTCAATTTATCACTTTTTCCATCTATATGAAGTTTCCTTAATTCTTTACTGCCTTTTCAAATAGGTTTGGGACTATAAATTTTCATTAGGGTTGTAGGAACTAATTTTGTAATTCCCTATAACTGAGAATGGTAAGTTTCCTTAGATTGTTAAATCTTACCCTATAACCCTACATAACAAAAATCATTAGCATTAGTTCATTTTGAATTAAACAAATGGTCTCGAAATTTACTTGGAATTCAATTTGGATTGCAGAAGCAACTCCAAAAATCACACAAAAATTTTCTCCAAAGTAGCAGAAGAAGAAAAGGGGGAAAACAGTGTTTGCTTGTACCAAAGAGCAAACAGCTTCTTCCAAGTCTAAAACTCTTTCTAGTTATTCAGGACTTGAGAAATTGAAGACTATTTGCCTAAATGGCTTTTTTGTTGCCACCTTTTTGTTGTGTTTCTAATACTCCAGGATGTAAATCAGTTTAATAGAAATATGAGATCAGCTATAGTTCCTAATCAGCACACTGTTGTTTTTGGCATTGAAAAGAACAACAGATCTGAACAAAAGTGAGGGAGTTTTGATGTGAGAGAAAGAATAATGGGGTTGCTGTGGGCAGAAAATAGATTGAGAGACTCGAAATTGTTTGAGTAGGGAGAGAGATTGAGAGGCTAAGACATGAGAAATAGGAGACAAAGGCAGCTACATGAAGGTAGCGTTTGTTTTTTTGTCTGAAATCTGAATGGGTCTGAATTTGGCTGAAGTCTGAATAGGTCTGAATTTCATATGTCTGAATGACATGTTTGTTTTTTCTTTTTTAATATCTGAATATAAGTAACAACTTGTTTGTTTTTATAAATAACAAACATCTGAAATATGATTATTTGACATTTATGTCCTTATAAGAATTATTTATATTTGTTATAAATTTTAAGAGTTAAATACGTGCACATTACAATTAAAATCAAACATATATAGAATTAGGTAGTAATTGATCTTTAAATAAAAATATTATTATATTACTCCAAATGCAAAATTTAATCAAACTTATTATACTAATTAAAATTTTTAAAAGATAAGAAAATCAATTACATCCTTGAGAAAGTTGATTTGCGAGTTGATCTCGTAATTGTTGCATGAAGACTTGATCGGATGGTCTCCACTCTTCTCAAAGCCTTCGGTCATGCCTTACTTTTCAGCCTCCCTTTCCGTATTTCTCAATTGGCTTTAATTTTCCACAATTCTACCTTGGGTGGTACTATTGAATTCCCACGAATTGAGTGAACCAGTGTCGCTACCCACCCCACTTCAAAATTAATTAATAATGAATAAATTCTTCAAGCAATTGAGATTTGACCCTCCCACTTCAATGTTAATATTAATGGGAAATCGTAAATTCTTCTACAAATCAGTCACTATTCTAAAATTATTATAGTTGCCAAAAATTAAACAAATCACAAACACAATCTGAAAGTCCTATTAAAATAAGAAAACTAAACAAAAGGTTGAAAGAGAAGAGATGGACGTTATCAAATGCTTCTTCCTGATGTAGTCAGAAAAGTTAATAAGTAAATTAAAGTTATTGTATATATTATGTATATGCAACTCTGCAACCATGAGTGAGAGTGAGGAAAATCAATTAATAAAAAATCAAGAAGTCAACTAAAACCATCAATCAACATCAATAGTGAAAGTGACTGAGGCAACAATTTTAATAATAAAAATTCAAGAAATCACATATAAATCAGCAATATAAAAATAGAATATTTGTAAAAACCATAAAAAAAGAAAAAAAACATACCTGAGCACTGGTTCAGCGGACCGTGCCTGAAGAATTTCAGTGTTAATGAAAAAGGGGAACAAATAAAAAGAATAGCTGAACGTGAATTAGAAAGAGTTAAAAAATGGATTAGGTTCTATAATATAGGAAATATGTATACTTAATAGGGATATTATTGGAATATAGTATTTATTTTCTATTCAGACTTTTTTTTATTTAGATAAAAATCACTGAACTTTACTTTTTTTATTCAGATGTAAATATCTGAAAATCAGATATAAGTTGTAAAAAACAAACAAGTAAATTTAAAAAAAAATCTGAAATTAACAATTTTTCAGACTTAAGATGTTTAACAAACAACCTCGAAGTGGAGGAGAGTAGTGAACGGTGTTGGTTAGTTTTAGTTTTTTATTCCATTTTTCATAATTCAATTAAGTTCTCCTGAATCATCAATACATTTTTATTTAACTTTTTCATGGAAATATAATTTAAAACTTTTTGAGCAAGGTTATATAAGACAATTGGGCAGCTTTGGATTCTTGTGATACACTTCTTAAGGAGAATGCTTTTAGCTTATTTCATGGAAAGAGAAAAAAAATTAAGCCTCTTTGTAATAGTGCAATTCTTGTATTTTTATGTGTGTTTTGGGAAGAAAGAAAGAAATAATGGATAATTTGGTTGCGGTAGAGATTCTTTGCCTCCCAGAAAGATCTACTTTCTCTATTTCTCTACGAATCTTGGTTTGGAAAAAGTTTGAATATACTTCTTTCTTCTTTATCTGTCATAATTACCAAGAGGCCGTGATATAGCTTGTGTAGTTGAGAGAACCTTGTTGAGGGGATCATAAGCATTTCTCATGGTATAACAAGTAGATGTTGTGATTTTTTAGTTCTTGGATGTTGTTTCAAAATTGCCAAGAGGTCGTGATATGGTTTGTGTAGTTGAGAGAACCTTGTTGGAGGGATCATGAGCATTTCTCATGGTACAAGAGGTAGATGTTGTGAATTTTTTAGTTCTTGGATGTTGTTTTTTCTCATTATAGCTTTTTCTTTAGAGCTGTCTGTGGACATTTGGTCCTGTTTAGTAATTTCTTATGCTGATTCCATATCGTTCATTGTTTTAGTTTTCTTTCTATACTACTAAACAAGCTACCCTTATTTCAGTTGAAAGAAATTAGGTTTTTGTCTCTACTTTATCCTACACCAAGTAACTGGGTTCTTAACATGCCTGGTCTTGTCTTTGTTAGGGACTTGAATTCCCCTGTAGGAGTTCCACATGTGCAGTGAAATATGTTGATAAAGGTATTTACTAGAAATATTTCATGCATTAAGTTCAGAAGTGGTCTTCAACTGGTTAACTGGTGGACAGTGTTTGAGGTTCATCTTGGTTCCTATTTTTACCTATTAAACTTTTTATTTTTGACCTAACAGCTGCCTTTGTCTTGTTTATGATTACTCTTTAATCATTGATTAGTAAAATACAAGTATTATATTTTTTCAAGATTTTCCTACACTTGTATGCCCTAGAAACTTGAACTCTACCTGGTGGTGGCATGGATTTATACGATTATTCATTAATGTGTTTGAGTTGGATGCACTTGGATAGTAGTACTAGTGGTAAAGGCTGGTTGGGTTGTAAATGTTTTAGGTTCTGAGATTAACAAAGCCAGCAAGAAAGTAAAAATGTAAAGGTTGGAAATAGTTTTTTTATTTTCTTTTTTCCCTCCAAAAGGATAACTAAGGGGGAAAAAATGAAGTTTTGCTGTTTGCCGTTCCATTGACAAACAGGAAAAAAAAATTAGACATCACATGTATATATAGTTTTTTTAATATCATGATTAGTGCATTGTAATGAGTTTTATATGCTGTGATATGTATTTCGGATCACAAATGATTGTGGCAGCACTGCATTGTGGTGGTAGCTCTGGTCTATTGTTTTCTTTGCCTTCACCCTCATATATTTGGACTGAATGTTTCTATGGTCCTATTATTAAAGACAATGCCTTTGGAATATGAGTGTTCTTTTTGAATTTTCCACTTACCCTATTATTTTGTTGTAGGAGCCACTTAGGATTTCGGGACTCAAGAAAGAAGTTGTGCAAATCTCAACTGGTTACCATCACTCTTCTGCCATTACAGGTTTTGAGTTAGGCAGAACATTTGTGTAGAGCTGTGCAATATCTATTAGTTGAACAGCGGTAGTCAAAAGTTAGACCCCTTTTTTTTCAAAGAAAAATGCATTTTTGGAAGGGAATAGTAAATTGATCCATAAATCTAATAGAAACTGAAAAGAAAGAAGAGCTGAAGTCCAAAATATCTAATTTGGAAAAAGGTCTAATTTAACTTTTTTCTCTTCCCATCAGCACATTCAAGGCTACATGAACAACGAGTACTACATCTACCAATTTTCACAATTCTATGTCTTATGTTTGAGATCTTTGTTTATTCTAAATGCTAGTTTCATCTCTTGTGTGGATGCTGATAGGATTTTCATTTAAGAGGTGCTATAAAAATAATCAGGCACGTTAGAGGGAGGAAGGGAAGAGATTTTGTGAATGCTCAAGAGCAAAAGAATAAAACTAGGTAATGCTCAAGAGTTATAGAAACAGGGTTCATGTATGCGATTAGATATAATATTGACTAAACATTCCACTCGGGAAGAGGAAGGTCCTCGCACCCATATGAATCAATGAACTAATAGTAATACCACAAAATAATATCAGTTGTACTAAGAGTAAATAAATTATTGGGTGGTACTTGCTAAGTTTCAATGGTAAGCCCTGCCATAAACTACATACATAGGTAGAGATGAAGAGTCTGTTAGCTAAACACTAGCTACAGTGCTTACATGAAATAGTTTTGTTTGGAAATGTGCTGCTTCTTTTATTTTTTTTTCATATGGCTTTTGGGAGCAATGTCAATTTATGGTTCAATATTGTACTAATATGCCTACGTGTAAGTGTAACACGTAAGGTTAGTTTGTACTGTTATGCCTTTCTGATTGCCTTTCATTCTCTAATTTTTTTTCTGATTTTTTTTCTTTTCAGTGGATGGGGAGCTCTACATGTGGGGAAAGAACTCAAATGGACAGCTTGGCCTTGGAAAAAGTAATAGTTGAACCTAAATTTTATGTTAGATAATTGTGTGTTATAAATATACGCATATTTTCATGCATACATAATGACATCTGCCGGGCAATAGCCTTTGTTGTATTGCTTTATTTGCTGAATTTGGAATTCCTTAATATAGTGAAGATGAGATAAATTTAAAGACATTTCACCTAATGATATGTTGTACTGATATGCAGAGGCAGCAAAAGTAATTCCGATACCAACTAAAGTAGAATGCTTGAGCGGAATCTTTACAAAACAGGCGGCTTTGGGCTTTGAGCACTCAATTGCTGTTACTGGTCTGGAACTAAGAAAAGATAGATTCTATTTCATATACTAGTCAGTATTGGCATTTATTATTTGGAAATTCTAGGTACCAACCATTGTTGTTTCTTGGTTGTGCTTGCACTCTCCAGATGGGGGAAAGGTCTTAAGTTGGGGGGCAGGAGGATCTGGAAGACTTGGTCATGGCCAAGAATCAAGCATTTTAGGGTTCTTAAGAAGCACCAGGTTTCTTTTGATGGCTTTATGACCTGACGTTTTTGTTAGACAAAGAAAAGTTAATACAATCTCTAAGGCAATAATTGTCATCTTTGTATCAGGGTACAAGGTTACAAGCTATTTCTGGGTGTACAATTAGAATAGAGCACTGAAATTGTAGATACATCCTACAAGACAGATACAACCTAAAAATCATGGATTCTGATATAAATAAACTAAAGTTACTTATAATTTTTAACTGATTGATTACCTCTAGACTTTTCCATAATCCGCCTCAAGCTGGCTCAAAGATGCGGAACATGCCCAGCTTGCTCTTTATATTCTCAAAGTACTTTTTGTCAGTACTCTTTGTAAGAAATCTACATACTGTTTGTTAGTAGGAAGAATGTCATACATACCACATCCCCCTCCAGCTTTTCCTTGATAAAGTGACTATCCACCTTGGCATGTTTTGTATGATCAGCACAATCCTGCGACTTTCTTCCCTTTGGCCCTGTGAAAAGACTTCTTAATGGTTCTTATCAAGCATAAGTTCGCACATAATCAAGCTCTTTGTGTAGACCAGACAGGATTTCAAACCCTTTGTCGTCTTGTGTTTTCTTGTAGTGGGCACTATCTGCTGCATGATCCCACTTGAATTCATAGTACTGATCCAGCTCCTGCCACAAGCCTATTATTTACTAACACCTTGGTCACCTCATTAAATTCTTTGATCATTGAACTTATCTCATAGATTTGCATTGAGTCACGGAATAGGTTCCATCATGATGTCCCATTACTTCTTTCCTGTAACAGGTCTGGCTGTCCTATTTTGTGTTCCATAGAATTAATCAAGCCATAATGCGGTCATTGAGTTTTTCAGAATACCTTGTCTGAAACCCAAGGTCATGTTGCTCTGGTGCCTCTGTCAAACCTGTCAAGTACACAATCTACCCTTTTTCTCGAATACCTGTTTTCATAAATTGGGACCAGTGAGAGCAAATTTTGCACATTCAACTTGTGTGTAGTAATCTTTAGAGATGGGCTATATTGTGCCTCAAACAGTTTTGGGATTGATTGCGTTGGCCTTATAGAGCCGCTAGATGTCCCTCTTTGTTGACTTCAGACATCGTGTCACTTCTGATAAAACCAGTCCTATTTTAGGGGGTAAAACCTATAGTGATTATAGTGAGATAGGTTCTGATCAAATGAGCACATCTCAAGGCAATAATCGTATCTTGGATTGGTGTACATGCTATTTGTAGGTGTACAATTAGATTAAAGCAGGGAGATTATATATACATACATTCTACAAGATAGGTAACAGCCTAGAAATTAGGGATTGTGGTGTATAATTAAATTAAAATTAGAGATAATTTTAAATGAACGTTTTTGGACTTTTGCACAAAAATCATATTTCTCATTCTTCTTAATTGTTTGAAATATTTGTAATTCCAGATTCCTTATTAAATGTCTGATGCATGGTTCCTCTTAATAAATCATAAAGGAACTACGAAATCTCGAGGTGGATAATGCTAAAGCACTTCATGTATGACAATGTCATGCATATTGTGGTCTGAGTGGTATAAATTTAGTACTTGTCTATGTGTTTGTGTATAATCCTGCATAATCTCGAATGTTATCAGTTCCGGTACGTAGACCAAATAATACAATGCATATCTGATGTTAATGCATATAACTGTGGAACTACATTTATTGTTAACTAGATTAATGAACATTTTTATCAGAAATCCTTTTCTAATTGAGCAGTACTAGTGGTTATTAAGTGGGTTACAGTTCATTCAGGAAATGGTTTTGATGTGGGCTCTGTGCAATTTGATAAGTACCTATTTTAAGAATCAAGAAATTCTATGGTTTGAATCTTGGGTACTATTTATTTGTTGTCGCATGTATTGTAGTTCAATTGTAATTTTTTGTTATGTTTGTTCCTACTTTCCATATTAATGTTCTATTAAGAATCTAAAAACAAAGACAAACTGTATCAATAATGTCAACTCTTTTCTATGTGGCATGTATACTGACTTGAACATCTTGAAGCTTCCACATTTCTTGTTCTTTCTTCTATCCATTTTTTTTTGAAGTATTGTTATTTATCCATGGTAAGAACTGTATATTTTTTTCACAGTTCTGTATTAATAGATGCTTTCTGTGTGCAGCGAATACACACCGAGACTCATAAAGGAACTAGAGGGGGTTAAGGTTTTATTCTTGTTGTAAATCGAATGTTGATGGATGTTGTGATTATTCATATATATATATATATATATGTATATATATCTTTGTCTTAGTATTATCATGATCTCCTAACCTTTTGGTTGATGAATTCTTAGGTTAAAATTGCAGCTACTGGATTTTTGCATTCAGCATGCATTGATGGTATTTCATTGACCTTTCTTATAGACAATCTGCATATGACTTGGCTTTCCAAATAATATTAACTTCCTTACATGTCATTGTTTGTCTAAATTTGCAGAAAATGGCCGTGTCTATATATTTGGCGATAGAGCAGTGGATAAGATGGTAAGTCCTTAATGTAATATTCTTTTGAGGATTTTAGCCATCAAAGTTACCTTCTGCTGTCATTTATTTATGTGAGAAATAACAAATTCTTACTGAAATAAAATGCAGCTCTTTCAAGCGGCAAATCATGCGAGAAGGCCATCCCTGATTAGTAAACTTCCTTACTCAGAAGAAGTTGCATGTGGTGGCTATCACACATGTGTTTTGACAAGTAAATTTTTTCTCCTCGTGTGTTTCAATTTCATCTTGGTTTACGTTATTTTAAGAAAATCACAGGTTATCAAGGAAACATAGATTAAAAACACATTTTTTTCCCCTGATAAGAAATTCAAAATGCTTTAATGATGAAAAATTTGAAAACAGAAAGTGGACCAGCTGTCCACTAAGAAAACCCAAAACTTAAACCTATTTGTGTTATACAAAAGTATACCAAATCACCTCTATAGTCCACAGTTCATCGAGATCATCTGCACTTTCCCCCTAAAATATATGAAAATTTCTTTCCTTCCATAATACCCAAAATAGAGTTGTTACTCTACATTTCCAAGGAGTCTTTGTTCCTCACCAAAAGCAAATGAATACTCCATAAGAAGAGAATCGACCCACAGAATATTAGTTTCTTTGCACAACTTACATCAGAACTTAGAAGCCACAAAACAATGAAGAAAAAGATGATTTGAATTTTTTACAGTTTTCTTGCATGTCACCAAGAAGGAGAGACAAAAATTGGGAAACTTTCTTTGAATCGCTTATCCAAGATTTAGTTTTCCCTGTGCCAAGGCCCACAAGAGATCTTGAATTTGAGGTTCAGATGGCAGCCTTCTAAATCATTTTGAAGTGTAAAAGCTCTCCAGCAGAAACATCATTGTACAACTTCTTAGAATATGACTTGCAAGAATACTGTCCTGAGGCTTCCAACTTCCATAACCTTTTTGTCTTCCTCCAATTCATCAATATTGATTTTTTCAATACTTAACATGAAGGTTGCAAGTTCTTAAACCACTCTATCATTCATATTTCTTTTAACATTGAACTTACAATTCCAATTCATATAGGGTGGAGAGAGAGCCATGCTAGAAAAAATTGACAAAACTCAGAACCTGTACAAATGGAGGAATTTCTCACACCACAAAAAAATCACCCCTCCACTGTCCTCCCAAAAACGAATATCTGGCCATTCCCCACTTCTAAGGCAATATAACTAAGAAAAGAGGGTTACTCTTTAAATATAGCTTTACAAGGGCTTCTATTGGACTCATTCCTAACCATGTTTGCATTCAATCCATTTGGATGAGTTCTTTACTTGCTGTGGATAACCAAGTGTCAAAGAGAAGTCTTCTCCAAGGGAAACCTCCAATCCCATTTTGCCTAAAGAGCTCTATTTTTCTTTTCCACATTGCCAGTTCCTTAACCGTCTCTAGTTTTAGGCCTTGCAACCTTATCCCACTTCATAAGATGAGATCCATTGACATTTCCGTATCTTTCCCATCAGAAGTCTCTCATAATCTTTTCGATTCTTTTCACAATTCCCAATGAAATTTTGAAAAGAGAAAGAAAATAAATTGGAATGGCTGACAATATGGAGTGGACTAGAGTGAGTCTCCACCTTTGGAAAGGTAGGGATTTTTCTATCCTCAAGCCTCTTTCCAATTTTTTCAACTACCGGGTCCCAAAAACTTTTTATTTCTAGGATTATCACCCAAAGGTGAACCTAGGTCCTTAAAGGCCAACTTCCCACTGTAAGCCCAAAATTATTCCTAGGTTTTGACTTTATCCTCCACCGAGTTGATTCCCGCTATTGTAATTTTGGCCATGTTGACTTTAAGCTGTTCACAACTTTTAATAGGTTTGCAATTTTTTGTTCATCACCCACCGAAAATAAAAGAATACTGTCTGCAAATTGGGGGTGATAGACCTCAACCTTGTCTTGGCCAATTGTTAGACCCGTAGCTAACTTGGCTTCAACAGCTCCAGTCATCGATCTGCACAAGCCATCAACCGCGAAAGTAGAACAAAAGGGAGAGAGAGGATCTCCTTGTCTAATTCCTCTAGAAGCCTCAAACTTTTGTTTAGGCCTTGCATTTATGAAGACTGAGAAGTTTACTGATTATAGGCAGCCCTTTATCCTTTTGCTCCACTTGCATCCAAACCCTTTTGCTTGAAGAACAAGATCGAAAATATTCCAATCTAAGTGGTCGTAAGCTTTCTTAGAATCACTTTTGGTAACCATCCCCTCTTTTTACTTCTTTCTACAATCTCCTGCAGCTTTGTTAGCAACCAAGACAGAAATGTAGCCCTTTTACAAAAGCCGATTGAGATGAAGATATAGTTTCAGACAACACCTCTTTCAATCTTAAAGAGAGAACTTCATTTTTTTTTTCTCCCTCCTTGCTCAGAAACATGAAATATTAGGTGTAGGAAATGTACAGAGGAGGGACAAGAAGTCTATAATGATAAAAGACAAAAATCCCCAGGTAAGATAAAAAATTCTAACTAATGAAATTATACCATAGCTGCTTCCGAATTAATCAAAATAAAGAAAGACAAATTTTAAAACTCTGAAGAGATAGAAGCCCATAAAATAGCCCATTTAAGACTGTCCCAATGAAACATGTAATCCTTCAGCTTTCCAAATCATAATAGTCGGGGCAAAATAGGGGTAGAGTCATTTATGAGACTGAGAAAGTACAATTTGGTAGAAAAGAGCTCCGATGGGATTTAGAGATCACACTAGGCAAATTTAAAGAGAGGACTTTAGTTATTATCATGTACAATCTTGTCACCAGGCTGATTGGCCTAAAATCAGAGATTTTGATGGAATCTTTTTTCTTGGCAATTAGGCAGATGAAAGTAGCATTGGTGATTTTATCGATAACACCTTTGTCATGGATTAGAGAAGCCTTGACGCTGATAACGTCAGCAGATTTTATCTGCTAAAGGTCTTAAGTTTGCAATAAATAGCTAGCAAACCAATAATATTTAAGCTCGAGCACCCCCTCCTCCCCTCCCTCAGTCTTGTGAGGGGCAATTTTCAACCTCAATCACAAACGTAACAATAAACATGATCACTGACACAGTTTACTGTAATATTATTTATACAGAAGGTCTGGATTCAAAAACTTGATCAATCTGGCGTGGATATTGTGTTTAGCTGCCAGGGACAAGTTTAATTATTGGGTTGTGTGGAAACTAAGAGGATAGATCAATGAGTGTTTTTTAACACGTCTCATTCGCATTGCAGCGCATGGTTGGATTCTACTAGGCATCTCTCTTCTCCATATCTTTTATTAGATCCTTGTGGTGTATTTCATTTGTTTTATTTTAATTTTAAAGAATTGGCCAATATAAATCCCATAGGCATATTTTAAATAGTCATTGTAACACCCATGAAATTATCCAAATTGTATTCTATGAGAAAACTCTTTGATCCATTGCCGCAATGTCTTTTTCTTTTGTATAAATAAACTTAAACTTGTGTACTGTTTCAATGAAAATTGTTTTATCTACAATGAATTGAAACTGATATGAGAGCTTACGTGCACACAACACTTGGTAATCTGGCATTTGCTCCTTAGGTCTGTGAAAAAAGTATGGCTATGTCTGTACTTTTTAGATTCTTATGCATGCCATTTCATTTACTCTTGCCACTTTTTGTACATGAAATGTGAACTTAAAGGGAATTTTCTCTTCTTTTTTCCGCTTTCAATGAAATTACTCATAGGTGGAGGGGAACTATACACATGGGGCTCCAATGAGAATGGCTGCCTCGGTATTGGGTAACTTTCACTTTAAGACCTTGTTGAAAACATATCTTAGGATATACCTATGTTGTTATGTGTGTTTAGAATTTTAGCTTGTCATACGCTGGTATTTCTTTTTTCTTAATGTATCTTTTGTTGCAGTTCTATAGATGTCTTGCATTCACCTGAAAGAGTTCAAGGTCCATTTTCAGAATCCCCTGTTGACCAGGTTTGTATTAAAATTTGTTTAAAATGTTCAATGGGTTTCCATTAGCAATAGTGAGCAATGGTGATGCATTTGCCAATGCTCTTATAATTTCTAATTGAGTTATGATGGATGTACCTACTTGGGGAGGAGATATGCATGAGCATTGTACTGGTATGTAGCACTATAATGCTGACATCCTTGCATGAATCATACACTATCACTTTATTGAATTTTACTATACAGGTATCTTGTGGTTGGAAGCACACAGCAGCTATATCAGGTAAGGACTGTTTTGAGATTCACTTTTATATTTGGAAAAAGTTTTTGCTATGCATTTCTCGTATAGAAACCAACCAATGTTTAGTTGGATTGGGTAAGAGGAGGAAAGATATTGGGACGTTGGTTAGAGACCAAATAAGAGGATTCCAATGTTTGTTCCAAAGAATTCTAGTAGGTCTTGGAATTTGGGATTTCAATTGGACCAATTACTATAAAATGAGGATTACCTAAAGGGAAAGTTTGGGAGATAAGACTATAGAGGGATTGGACTAAGTTTTGGTCTCATATTTTTCTCTATGGCATAGGACAAAGTTGTCTCAAAAGAATCATTATACAACTAGTCCCATAGCTATATTTCTAAGGAAAATAATAGATGGACCGAGTATTTGGCTGCCTGAGAAGACCGATTTGTAAGTTTTAATAAGTCTCACATGGATTTCACATGAGGAGCAGTAAAATAAATTAAGAAAGAAAATTCAGCCCCAAAATCCCTTATCTCCAAATCAGCATTCAGTTCTTCCTTTTCTTCTTCACTTGCCTTTACCATGCAACTCCACTTCTCTATATGTAACACCAGTGCTTCAACACCCCCCACAAGTATGTTTTCCCTTTTTAGTTATCTTTATTTCGCTGGAAAAGTTCCTTGGAATAAAGGCGACAGTAAGTTATTTGGAAAATTTCAAGCCATACACAGTTTAATTCTCTGGAAAATTTGTGTTCGGAAAGACAACAATAAGTTGAAAGCAGATACTGCAAAATTGCAGCAACATTATTCAACAATGTCCTGATTACAACCCAACCTCATCAAGCCTCATCCCCAGAATGTACAAGTAACTTGGATAATGCCCATTATAAATGTTTCGTTATCAATTGACAAAAAAACCGCTGTATTAGAAATGTCATCAAAACCACAAGAACACCACACAGAATCTTCTGATCATCAAGTTCAGTTGGATGTGTCAGGTAGATCAGTTGGAAGTTCACTTCGAGAGTTATCTTCCCAATATTGCTGAAGTAGTAGTTGATGAAAATGGGTATGACTTGGTTGAAATATATTGAATTCCTTGGGTTTCGTTTTGTTGGAGATGGGTATTATTTGGTTGAAATTTGAATAAGGGAAAGAAGAGAATGGCTGACTGGTCCTTTGTTACTGCTTTTTTATTTTCTTTTATGTTTTTTCACTTGAGTATGAATTAAACCACAAAATGCCAGAATTTTTGCGTTTGGTAGCCTCAGTTTATAATAGACTTGGTACATCTATCAATACCATATTTCTAATTATAAACTAGTGTTACGCATAAAAAAATTATATCCATAAATGCAATATCTTCTTCTTGTCTATGAGCTACCTATATCATATACAATTTTGCATACACGCACTTGGAGGGGATTGGTTTCTGTCTTAAAATGTTAATTTTTTTTTGGTTATATTAAAATCTAACTCTTGCCATTGGACTCTCTTCCCCTGCTTTTCGCAGCACACTTTTCTCTCTCTACCCATTATTTGCATAAACAAATTGGAGGTCTAGATAACCGTTAATATACCAGCTCATGTCTGATATGTTTTTATACGAGCTTAATAAGAGAATGACCATTTATTATGTACGTCACACGAATTGGTATATTTAACAATTATTTCTTGATCTGTACTTTTCTTATAGAAGATAATGGGTAAAGAGAATTTTTTTGGAGGAGTGGAGAGATGCTATGAGTTTTTTTTTTTATTTTTCCTCAAAAGTTCTACAAAGCTAAATCAGAACGTTGTCTGTCAATATTTTGTCAAATACTTTGCCCTTTTTATTTTTCTTAATTTTAGAGATAGAAAGACCATTATTATGCTAGAAATTTGTTGTCAAATAGCTTGTAGTGACAATAATTGAAGACGCTATGTAAAACAAGCTCTTTCCACAGTCTCTTTCCATGAAATAACCTTGAATGTGCTCTTTAGATATAATTTAATGAAAGCATTAAAATCAAGAAAGATAAAAGTTACTGTTTGTTCATCTTGAATTATATACCACATGCAATCAAACGAAAATATCCCATAATTAAAATCTGTAGCTTTTGTTTAGTTATATGACAATTACGGATCAGATCCACTATCAAATTCACCTGGTTATTCTTGACATTAAATTAGTGAATTACAAATTTTTTTAGAGAAAGCTGAAGAAAATCTGCAATTTTATTAACTAATAATCCATGTCTAGGGTTTTGAAATCAACTAATCAACAAAAGTTTACTCACATGTCTAAGATATTCAAAATCAAATTCATCAGAGAAAACTAGCAAAAGACAAAAGAAAGATCTCATTGATTGAAATATAGCTATGGCAGCTTGGTCTTCCCTAAACTGTCTCCTTCTCTTGTTGCTGCGTTCTCTTCTATTCTTGAATTAATTACTGGCTTTTTGTATGTTTCAGCCCTAATCCTTGTTGGACTTGGTAAAATCGTTCTAGTTCTCCTTTTCCTAATAAGAATAGGACTTTGAACCAAGGAAATAAGTCCATGAGGCGAAATAGCTCAAAAATCAGTTTTTCATGTGGGCCCAAATAGGAAATTGGGCCAACCCTTCAAGAATCAATCTTTCTGGATCAAATCTGACTCTCAACCTTAGTATAAGTCTATGTAGCCCAAGAATGTGAATGGCGCCTAGAAAATTCAGCCAAGAAGCAATCAGAATCCAGAAAATAAAATTGCACTTTTGAGTATTTTTAATACCAATTTATAGCTTTTCCGCTCCTCTTATTTCTTTGCCTCAAAAACTCCTATGAAGCACAAAAGATCAGTAAAGATTCAAGAAGTTCAAGAAAATATCAAACAAATGCTAGGAATTAAAAAAAAAGGGTAAGTACTTACGAAAAACTCGTCGCTAAGGCTGAATAACCTACTAAGAACTCAGTAACTCTTATGTTGCCTTAGCTCGTTGGTCCTTTTTTTTGTGTATTTGACATAGTATATGCTGTTATTATACTTTGAATAAAATGTTTTCCTTTCTAATCAACAATAATCATCTATTGTTTATTTTGTTTTTGCTATTACTTTGGTACACTTTGCTTAAATGGATAATTTTCTGTGTGTTACATTGCACTCTGCACTTTGAAGTATCTAGTTTTCTGTAAACAACTTGATGTTGATATATTTACCCTTAACTTCTTGACTCAAATGATGGGAATTTATTTTTACAGAAGGCAAAATCCTCACCTGGGGCTGGGGTGGTTCTCATGGAACATTCTCAGAAGATGGACATTCCTCAGGCGGACAATTGGTATGATTCCACTTTTCTTATATAATCTCTAGTTTCTGACAAATAATTATCATGTTATCATTACTATTTAGATGAAAGTATATTTGGTGAAGTTATTGAGCCTGAAGATATTTTTGAACTTTTTCAGTCCGAGTACTTGATTTTGGATATGCCAGTCATTGAAATCATGACCAAGCTTTAATTTGATTTGCCTTGCGGCATTTGAGTCTTATGATTACAAGGTTGTGTTATTGGTTTTAATTTTTTATTCAAAACTTTTTAATATAATTTGACCTGAAAGTTTAAGCTTATTTATAAAAGATCCCAACAATTGCATTTAGATTTTTACATTTTGTGTCATGTTTATATGTGTGTGCTGGTGTGTGTGTATTGAGTAATTTTCCAATAAGAGATCGCTTATTTTATTAAAGTAAATAAGCTAAAAGACAAGAAATGACACACTCTAATGCAGTTTATTTTAAACTTTTAATTTGTAGTGTATTGAAATTTATATTTTTTTGTCTTTTATCTTATCTTTTATTTTAATAAAGTATAGATATATATATGTGTGTGTGTGTGTGTGTATAAAACGATAAATGTTAATTAATCAATCACTCTTTAAAAATAAAAGAGTTGTTAAAAAATGGTGCAACTAGGTTTAGATCCTTGCCGGTGGAGATGATTTATAAAGGATCAGGTCAAACTTTTCTTCTCCCATAAATGAATGCTGCACTTTAGACCTCCAAAAATTTGGCATTGATTTTGTCTTAGTTGGCCTAAGGCCATTAATGCATCATTAAATTTTATTGGTCTGAGTTGGTTGAGGTTTGCTTGTATGATCTTAATCAAAATGACTAGTCCTTTTGTCTTGTTAGCCAACGGTACTTTGGAAGCTTCATTTTCAAGGTTGAATGAGGCAAGTTCTTGTTCTCCTATAAAACATGCACTATAAAAATATGATGAATTGTATTGGATTCTCCTCGACTAAAATTTTAATTAGGGTCATGTAGTGCTGTATAGACCATATTGTATATTCTAAAATTTTAAGTCAATTATTAAAATTAAAAAGCTCACTGTTGGAATAGATCAACTGCAATTGGCAATCATTTGCAATGACCATTCTCTTACTGACATCAACCACCGGTTATCGGTGTCTAATGAAGAAAAATTCAGTACCACTTGAATCCTTGTCATTGGATCTATGTAATCATAAAATTATGACCGACGTATGAGCCACCATCTGCTAGTGGCATGTTTGTCACGTTGCAAAAGATTGGCACAAGACAAAGGCATGTACAATGGTTAAAATTTTACTCGAATTTTCCAATGAAGATGGCTCAAGTGGGGGTCTCATTTGTATGATTGCGTAGATTTGGCATTTAGGATTCCAAAGTTAGTGAATTTGTTTTCAACCAATATTGCAAATCATCGGCTCACAATGGATGGCAGCAGTAAATGATTGCCAATCATAGCGTTTGTCAAAGATCGGTGCTGATTTAGCAGTGGCTGTTAATTATATTAAACTAATGTTATCAACATGGGGTTGGATCTATTTCATTTAGAGCCAAACAGTAGATTGTAAACCTCAATACAGTCTAGTGTAACATAGTGTGCCAAATGCATGAAATTGTTATATTTATCGAAACTCTAGCCTCTTTCACTGCGAAGTTTAAATTTTTCGTTTTGGTGGAACTCGTTGGTGCTATTCTTGCTGCTTAGGATAGAGGACAATTGACTCCTTCAAAGTAAATAAAATTTATAGCATGGCGGCAGAACTGGTATTTGAGGTCACAAGTTTGAATCACCATCAGCTCTCAAACATTGCTTCTCCCAAAAAAGTAAGAGTAGATATCTTCCAAATATCTTGTTGGACTTTTTAGGGACAATTTGGGATTACTGTTGGGATGACCAAAAGTAAGTGTTTAGATTCTAAGTAGACTTCATTTGTAAAATATGTAGATTGTGATAATTTTTTTAAAAAATGTCAATGTTTTGTTGTTTTAAAATGTAAATTGTATATGAATAATTAGGACAGACTGATTTTTAAAGGTGAGTTCGAAAGTAGAATGTGTATGAGGGAGTTGGAGATTGAATTGGAGTATCTAATGAGGATATGTTGTAGAATTTCTTAGTAAAGGGTTAATGTTAGGTTGCACCTAGTTGGGAATGATTAGTAATCATGGATGGCTTCTTTAAATTGTAGTGCCAACTAAATTACCCTTATATTCTTTTGTTAAAGGGAAATTATCATTCGTACATCTTAAATTTGCTCTATTATAAAAAATATTATAATACTTAAAAGGTGTATCAATCATCTACCTTAAATTGATAAAAACTATCTGTTAATTACTAATCCGTTAGTTGCCGTTTGTAAGTTAACAGAATTATAATAAAATGACGATTTTGCCCTTAAAACTCAAATTAAAGTAAACAGACATAATTAAATATTTAAATAAAATTTGATTAACATACAAAAACAATCCCTTTTTTAAATTAAATTTTAAATGATAAATGAGTAATAGGAATTTTTTAATTATGACTAGAGAAATCCCTCATTGTTTACATATGCGAACTACAACATCCTGAGGATACATTGAAAGGGAAAATTGGTAGAATCACATACAGATAATACTCATTATTTTTCTGTCACTCCCTTAAACAGTACTACACTAACTTAACAAGAATTTCAAGTGCAATAAAATATAACTCCAAATACTGTAAGACAAAGGAAAGAATTCTTATAAACTAAATTAATGTGGACACTCTCATGCAAGAAGTTTATATGTTTCAATTTGACCGTTTTTTAATTTTTTAAGTTCTAGACCTGCTGGTGAAATGACGTCGTTTCACATAAGTGAAATGACATAATCGTCTAGAAACAACATGTCGTTTTTGCCGTTCTTTATAGGATGACAAGTCGTTTTGTTTGGGAATGGTAGCTTCTTCTATCTTAAAAGACTAAATTACTCTTATGACGTTACCACTTACAAACAGCAGTTAACGGATTAGTAGTCGGTAGATAGTTTTTGTCAATTTAAGGTGGACGATTGATACATCCTTAAAATGTTGTAGTATTTTTGATAATAGAGTAAATTTAGGGTATATGAATGATAATTTTTTTTTGTCAAATTTATCATGTGTTTCTCATAACATAGGCTCTTTTTCTAAACAAAAAATATGATGCAAACAGCCTTTCTTTAGAGAGTTGTACAATTGTAACAAATGAAGTTGTAGACAACCGGCTTTATGTGTTAGTTTATTTCAGTTCATTATATTGCATAGACAGCTTGGGTAAGCAACTTTCGTGGGAGCTAAGACCCTACTTTTATAAGGATTTTGGAAAGCAGGATCTTACAATTTTAATTTTTTTCCTACAGTTGGTTTTCCTGTGATTTCTGTTTCAGTTTTATGAGGGGTGAGGAAAGATACCACCATTTACACATTTCCGTTTATTAGGACATGAAGTGATATGGCAAATGCTTTTATTCCATGGATTCGTGTGAAGTGAAACTGTAGAAATAATATTCTATATATCAAGTAGGTCAAAGTTCTTATTTTCAATGTAGTTATGCTGTGCAGTTAACGCGTACGTAGTTATGCCATTGATGTTTTGTATTTATTTTCAGGGGCATGGAAATGATGTTGACTACGTACAGCCAACAATTGTAAACTTTGGAGAGAATGTGAAAGCATTGAAAGTATCATGTGGATTCAATCACACGGGTGCATTACTTGAATATGTCTAATCTTGACCGTTGTTTCAGCTGCACTACAATTAGTTGGTTCTTTGGAGACAAAAATGTTCAAATTCCACCTGCCCTGCATATTGATTTCATTTTTATGTTGTAGCACTTGTTTTCACCGAATGTGCAGCAACACTTTTTGCTCTAGAACTCAACAGATCAGAATGTTATCTTGTATGAAGATAACATATTTTCTTATGATTTCTGTACAAAGATGAGAGATTTATACAGAATTTTTAGAAAACAAAATAAATAAATAATGGTGGGTTCAAAGAACCTATAAAAATACTCTTTATACCCACATTCTGATAAATTTTTATAATGCTAATAAGGCTAAAATATCCCTCTAGGCTCTAGTAATTTACCATCAAGTGCTGATTTACTAATTGTTAATTACACATCAGCACCCAACGAATAATCGGTGTAAAAATTAATACGAGATGAAAGAACAACCACGCACATTCTTTTAGGGGGGAAATTAAGATGGGATGAAAGTACAACCTCGCACATTCTTTTAGGAGGGGATAGCAGTAGATATCTTTCATTCAAGTTAACATACTACCAAATGTATTTTGAATTAATTGACTCTAAATTTATACAAATATACCTAAAAGAATTGTGAATTTACTAAAATTACATAAAATTATTTGACTTCATACGTGAAAAGTGACTTATTTGACTTTGTACTCAATTTTGCACGTGGACCTTCTCTAGTTAGTCCTTGACTTTCATACTTGGATTATTGTACCCACATTCAAATTTTTCGGCTTTATATTCGACTTGACATTATATTTACTTTGTACTCAACTTCGTATTTAACTTTCTTGACTTCGTACTTGACTTGACCTTATATTTGATTCTTGATTTCATAATTATATTAGACTTACTTGACTTTTTATTCAATTTTCTCGATTTTGTATTCGAATTGTTTTTGAATTTCTTTTAATCACTAAAATAAGAAGAAAAAAAGCAAAAAAAGAGTTTTAATCACTACATTTAATTAAGAAGAGTGTGTTTATGGGCTATGTTTATGATGATAAATTAGGATTTTGACACTATACTGAAGATACATGAGAAAGATTGCGATTGAGAAGTCAAGGATGAATGCCACAAGAAGTAATACTATTAAGTTATGAATAATTCTTTGAAGAACTGAAGAGAAGACACTCTCAATAATAATAAGAAAATCTATATTTGAATTTTCAATTAGGGTTATATTGACTTATATAGCTGAATTCACCATATAGTTTAAAAGGAAATTAAATCAAATTATACAAAAAGGGAAACAAATAACAAGCATAATCTCGTTACAAGGAAAACAGAGATTTTCTTCTTGTTAAATATAACAAGAAGTTAAAAAAAAAAAAACTAAAAACCCAACAGAACAGGAAACAAAAAATGTGTCTAATTTTCTTCCTAATTGATAAAGCCATGTTTGTTCTCCATGTTGTTAAAAGCTTAAATAGCATTGTCACTAATCCTTTCAATTACTTGAAAAGGACCATCGCCCCTTGAAAGTAGTTTACAACACCTTTGAATAGGAAATAGTTCCTTTCTCACATGTAATCACCTGGCTCAAATACAACTTTCTTTTGCCCTTTATTAGCTTGGTTAGGATAGTATTTAGTTATTTTCTCAATGTTTTTCCGTGCCTTTTCATGGATGTGCTTAACAAAGTTAGCTAAAATAACTAAATTTACACACTTATTCATAGATAAAGGAGTTAAATCCAAAGGAGGTAATGAATTAAAATCATATGTAATTTCAAAAGTTGAAAACGCAGTTGCTAAGTGCAATTCCCATTATGTGCAAACTTTACATATGGCAAACTCTATAGCATGCAACAAACTAGATAAAATACTATTAATTTCTTTAGTTTGACCATTAGTTTATGGATGACAACTACTGGAAAATAAAAGTTTAGTTCTTAACTTACCCACAAAGTCTTTCTAACAATGCTTAAGAACTTAGCATCCCTATATGAAATAATACTCTTAGACATGCTATGTAACCTTACAATCTCCTTGAAAGCATGTTAGCAATATGTGATGCATTATCAACCTCCACATATGTGGACTCTATATATTTTTTTTTAAAAAAATAGGTAAACCTAAAACAAAATACATAGATATGTCAATCCAAGGTTTACTGGGTAAAGGTAAAGGCAAAGGAGTATAAAAACCATGAGGCTTAACTTTAGACATGGCTTGTCTAAGAATAACATTCTCACAAATTCTTTCTACAACACATTTCATATGACTCCAAAAGAAAGGTTTCTGTAGACTATCTAAAGTCTTAGATGTATCCAAATACCCCATCAAAGCACCCTTACCTTCTCTAACAAAGCAAGTCAAGCAATGAAGATTCATAAGATTTGTTGAACATCCACAAAGGTCCATGATGTGGGCAACTAGGTAAGAACCAAGAAAATGGAGGAATCATTAAATAGAGAGCACATCTCGAATTTATACCTTGTTCAAGGCACTAATCTGCCCGAGTTGAGTATTCAAGATACTCAATGCTTTGTCAATCTTATTCAAGCTTCTAAATCTGATTTGAAGTGACTTGCATGAAGAATAAACAAGGACTTATCAAATGAGGATGAAAATCGGGCATAATCTTTGTTTCCTGATCTGTTTGATCTTTTATATTTTGGAAACAAGATCTTTGATTTCCTTTTTGGTTTAAGATCTTTTATTTCTTTTTACTTTATGATCAATAAGATCTTTTTTTTTCCTTTTTTTTTAATTTTAGGTTATATTTTAACAATAAGAAAAACCTTATTCCATTAGCAAAATTCAACTATATAAACCCAAGTAACTTTATTGGGAATTTTAGTTATGAGTTTATAATAATAATAAGAGCTTTTCTTTTTTGTTCATTAAAGAAATTTTCAGAACTTACCAAGATTTCAACTTATAGCATTCTTTATTGACATCACTCACAATCTTTCTCTTCTTTCTTGAGTGTGGTGTCAACCCTTTCTTCTTATACTACTAGTTCTTATCCTATAGATAAAGGGTCAAAAGTCTCCAGTTTATGGTTGTTTGAATCTGAAATTAGAATGATCTTTAGCAAACAAACCTCATTGAGTTCAAGGTCTCACTTATCTTTGTGAGGTTCACATCTAAACTCATTATGCCTAAAGAATTTGTCAAATTGTTCTTCTATGGTCCAACAGATAGAAGAACAATGGAGTACGTGGCGGTGTTAGAACTAAACAATGACGAATAAATCGTCCTTTGGACCAGTAGCTCGCATGTTTGGGTTTCCAGCCGATATACCCATTTACAACCCAAAATCAGATAAAAATCATCTAAAGTTGTCTAATGCACAGGATCCTTGTGAAAGGCAAGTGCAGAGCATACTTCCTTGTTTTCAAAATGAACAGATTTAAACCTTCCTTATTTTCCTTTTTTAAAAGCTTAGAACTTCATTGGCAAAGAGAAGGAAGAAAGTTTAGAAACTCATGTTTAGATAGAAATCACACGATTTTTATTTCTTAAAACTTCTCTCTGATTTACGATGGGGGAGAACATCGTTTATATAGGATGAAAGCAAGCAAACTTGATAAGACATGACCCTTATCAAGATTCTTTTTTAAAAGTAAAAGCAAACTATAATAATTAAAGCATGACTCAGCATACTTTAATCATGACAAACGACAAACTTCACTTTAGCAAAAGCAAATTAAAAAAAAAGTAAAGATAAAGCTAAAGTACTCAATTATTACAAAACAACAAATAGCTTAAAGTGAAATAGTTACATCTGAGGAGGACTGATACGAACCCCGTCAAAAACTGACGCGACCCTAACCAAATTAGTTCCCAAGATCGAATCTAAACCAGGAATGGAATGGAACCTCGACCCAATACTTATTGAAAGCAAGAACCTTGGTATGTGAAGACGCCTCAATTAGCTATGGATGGTCTGATTGATAAGTCAAGAGTTTGAGCGCCACGGAAATCCGATAAGTTCAAAGAGTTCGTAAAGAACCAAGGAGAATTAACTCTCTCACCAATTGCATCCAAAAAAGCTTCTCTCGTTTATTAGATACAAGTACATTATATAAGGTTGGTTACAAGAATTTTGGAAATAAATCCTAAACTAATAATCAAATCAGAATCTAAATTTTCCATAATAAGAAAGAATCTAAACCAAATCAGAATCCTAATTAGATTAAATAGGAAAGAATTTAAACTAAACCAGAATCCTAATTAGATTAAAATAGAACTAAATGATTTGTTTCCCTAATAGCCTCCTAAAGAAACAGGAAAGTATCTGAAAAAGGAAAATAATATATTTTCCCGCCATAATGTGCAAACCAACTCCCCATTTCATGCATTTATCATGTGCGATTCCTTCAAAGAGCCTCCACGAATTTGGTTGAGCCCAAGTTGCTTGAATCAATCTATTAAGTGCTTCTTTTAATTTCTTTGCTCGAGCTCTCATAACGGGTCCGACGGGAACTTGAATAGGATCTGAATATACCTCATCCCATGTGCTTGTGATAGTCTTATCCTTAATCTCATCATTCCCCTCCTCTTGAAGAGGATTTGTCCTCAAATCGTCACCTACATCAAAAGGACTTAAATCAGAAACATTAAAAGTAGCACTTATATTGTACTCACCAGGCAAATCCAGTTTGTATGCATTGTCATTGATCCGTTCCAAAACTTGGAATGGACCATCCCCTTGAGGTAATAGCTTAGATTTCCTTCGTTCTGGAAATCGTTCCTTGCGCATGTGTAACCACACCCAATCGCCATGTTCAAAGACTAGCTTATGTCGCCCTTTGTTGGCTTGTTTAGCATATTGTTCAGTTCTCCACTCAATGTTGAACTTCGCCCTCTCGTGTATCTGTTTAACAATTTCAGCCTTTTTCTTGTTATCTAAGTTAACACGCGCATAAACAAGTAATGGAGTTAAATCCAATGGGGTTAAAGGATTAAAACTATAAAAGTTTTGATGTTCTTTTTAATTATAGCTCGCAACAGAGTAGATAGAGTTCTATTCACAACTTCTGTTTGACCATCAGTTTGAGGGTGACAAGTAGTTGAAAACAACAACTTAGTTCCTAACTTAGCCTATAAGGTTTTCCAAAAGTAACTTAAAAACTTAGCATCCCTATCAGAAACAATTGTCTTAAGCATACCATGCAACCTTATAATCTCCCTAAAGAATAGGTTAGTAGCAACATTGGAAGCATCATCTGTTTTGTGGCATGGAATAAAATGTGCCATCTTTGAAAATGTATCTACAACCACAAAAATTGAGTCTTTCTCTTGTCTAGACCTAGGTAAACCTAGCACAAAATCCATCGAAACATCAGTCTAAGGTGCACTAGGTATTGGCAAAGGGGTGTATAAGCCATAAGGTTGCACTTTCGATTTGGCTTGTCTACAAGTAACGCATTCACCACAATATCTTTCAACATCTCGTTTCATATGTGGCTAATAAAAGTGTTCCTGTAAAACTGTTAGAGTCTTTGCAACTCCAAAATACCCCATTAACCCTCCTCCATAGGATTCTCTTATTAACAAATCTCTCAAAGAACAGTTAGGCACACATAGTTTATTCTCCCGAAATAAATAGCCATCATGCCTAAAATATTTACCAACTACGGTCTTTTCACAAGCTTGGTATTCAACACTAAAATCATGTTCATCAGCATAGAATTCCTTAATATGTTCAAACCCAAGTAATTTAGCATTAAGTGTTGAGATTAAGACATACCTGCAGGAAAGCGCATCTGCAACAATATTTTCCTTACCTTGCTTGTAACGAATGACATATGGAAAATTCTCAATGAATTCTACCCATCGAGCATGTCTCTTGTTCAGCTTGTGTTGGCCTTTAAGGTGTTTCAAAGACTCATTATCAGTGTGAATCATGAACTCCTTAGGCCACGTTTCTAATGCTCAAACCAATGCATACAACTCTTTATTGTAAGTAGGGTAGTTTAAGGCTGCCCCACTTAACTTGATACGAATCCCGTCAAGAACTGACGCGACCCTAACCAAATTAGTTCCCAAGATCGAATCTAAACCCAGGAATGGAATGGAACCTTGACCCAATGCTTATTGGAAGCACGAACCTTGGTATGTGAAGACGCCACAATCAGCTATGGAAGGTCTGATTGATAAGTCAAGATATTGAACGCCACAGAAATTCGATAAGTTCAAAGAGTTCGTAAAGAATCAAAGAGAATTACCTCTCACAATTTCAACAAAAAAAAGCTTCTTCTCGTTTAGTAGATACGAGTACATTATATAGGGTTGGTTACAAGAATTTAAACCAAATCAAAATCCTAATATAAGTAAATAGGAAAGAATTTAAACCAAATTAGAATCCTAATCTAACTAAATAGGAAATAATTTAAACCAAATCAGAATCTAATCTAAGTAAATAGGAAAGAATTTAAACCAAATCAGAATCCTATTTGGCTTTTAATGTCTTACATCAATTAAATGGAAACTAGGCAATTAAAATAGAACTAACTGATTTGTTTTCCTTATAACCTCCTTAAGAAATGGGAAAGTATCTGAAAAAGGAAAATAATATATTTTTCTGCCATAATGCGCAAACCAACTCCCTATTTCATGGAAGTGAATATTTGGAAACTTCAAAAGCCTGAATCATGCATTTATCATGAGCGATTCCTTCAAAGGGCCTCCATGAATTTGATTGAGCCCAAGTTGCTTGAATCAATCCATTAAGCGCTTCTTTGAATTTCTTTGCTCGAGCTCTCGTAACGGGTATGACGGGAACTTGAATAGGATCTGAATATACCTCATCCCATGTGCTTGTGATAGTCTTATCCTTAATCTCATCATAACTTTTCACTAAAGTAAGCAATTGGTCGTCCTTCCTGCATTAGGACTGCACCAATACCAATACCTGAAGCATCGCATTCAAATTCAAATGTTTTATTAAAATTAGGAAAAGACAATAAAGGAGCATTGGTCAGCTTTTGCTTGATTATTTGAAATGCCTTCTCTTGCGCTTCTCCCCACTTAAATCCAACATCTTTTTTTATTACTTCAGTAAGCGGTGTGGCTAATGTGCTAAAGTTTTTCACAAATCATCGATAGAAACTAACAAGCCCATGAAAGCTTTTCACATTACTTACACTTGTGGGACTCGGCCACTCTTGGATTGCACGTACCTTTTCCTCATCAACCTGTATACCCTGTGCACTCACAACAAATCCTAGAAACACAAGTTTGTCTGTGCAAAAAGTACACTTCTTCAGATTAGCAAACAACTTTTCTTTTCTAAGCACATCTAAAATAGATTTCAAATGTACTACATGATCATTTATGTTTTTGCTATAAATGAGGATATCATTAAAATAAACAACAACAAACTTGCCAATAAAAGCTCGTAAGACATGATTCATAAGTCTCATAAAAGTGTTCGGGGCATTAGTTAGACCAAAAGGCATGACTAACCATTCATACAAATCATATTTTGTTTTAAAGGCAGTTTTCCACTCATCACCTTCTTTCATTCTAATATGATGATATCCACTTTTCAAATCGATTTTGAAAAATATACTAGACCCATGTAATTTATCAAGCGTGTCATCTAGTCTAGGAATGGGATGTCGATACTTTACCGTTATGTCGTTGATGGCTCCACAGTCCCATCCTTCTTGGGAACTAATAAAACGGGAACTGCACATGGACTCATGCTTTCTCTCACGTACCCTTTTTCCGTCAATTCATTAACCTACCTTTGAAGTTCCTTAGTCTCCTCTGGCTTGCTCTTATAGGCTGGTCTATTTGGAATGGCTGAACCAGGTACAAAATCAATCTGATGCTCAATCCCTCGTATTAGAGGTAAACCATGTGGGCAAAGTAAGGTCAAATTCGTTAGTGTTTAAAAGCACAATCATCGGCTGATGTGAAAATAACATTTTTTTTATCTCACTCGCTCTCGCGTAGAAATTATTTTGTTTTCCATCTGATTTTCGCTCAATGGCCATATTTTTCTTTGTTTTTGTCTCTCATATTTTCCTAGGCCTCTTTTTGAATTTCACTCTCTTTTTCTCTCTTTTTCTTTTCCTCACTCTCTCTTTATAAGCTCACTTGGTCTCCGTAAACCTGCTTTGGTGTCAATGGAACAAGAGTGATGTTATGTTGATTAAGTACAAATGAATATTTGTTGGTGAAGCCATCATGCTTCACACGTCTACCGAATTGGCAAGGCCACCCAAGTAACAAGTGTGCAGCCTGCATTGGCACTACATCACAAAGCACCTTATCTTCATACTTGCCAATCCGAAAAGTCACTAGTACCTGCTTGTTCACTTTCACCACTGTCATTAAACCATTGTAGTTTGTATGGCCGTGGGTGCTTAAGTGTCAGAAGCCCTAACTTCTCTACCATGATAGTACTAGCAACATTAGTAGAACTTCCTCCATCAATAATAATATTACATACTTTGTCTTGAACATAGCACCTAGTATGAAAAATATTTTTCCGTTGCACTGCTTTGTCTTCCTTTACTTGAACACTCAAAGCTCTCCTCGCTACTAAAGTCAATTCCCCAAGGGCCACATACTCTTCATGTTCGACGTCCTCTAACAGCGGCATCTTATTTTCTTCCATTTCATCTTCAGTTACAATCTCACTATTGTCCCGCAACACCATAACACTTTTATTCACATATTCACTTGCGATATGCCCTGCCTTGACATTTAAAACACTTAATGTCATGATTCCTAATAGTAGGAGTCACGGTGTTACCTTGTGAATTGTGCTTGGAGTGCTCGGTTATTTGCTTAGGTGGAGTGGAACTCGAGCTTGGGGCTGCACGAGTGTTACCCCTCCTCTTGAGTTGCTGCTCAATCTCGATAGCTTTGTGGACCATCTCCTCAATCTCCATATAATGCTGCAACTCAACCTCATCTGCAATCTCTCGATTAAGACCACTTAAGAATCTTGCCATGGTAGCTTCACTATCGTCCTCCACATTTGCTCTAATCATGGCAATCTCCATTTCTTTATAATAATCCTCAACACTTTGGCTACCCTGTGTAAGACGTTGTAATTTTTGGTATGAGTCTCGATAATAGTGGTTAGGTACAAAACGCCTTCTCATCAATGATTTCATTTCATCTCATGTCTTAATTGGACGTTCTCTATTCCGTCTCCTGCTTATAACAAGTTGATCCCACCAAGTAATGGCATAGTCAGAAAACTCAATCACAGCTAATTTTACTTTTTTTGCCTCTGAATAATTGTGGCAGTCAAATATGAACTCCATTTTCTTCTCCCATTCAAGGTATGCTTATGGGTTGGATTTTCCTTGAAAAGATGGAATCTTCATCTTTATGCCACTTAATCCATCATCTCTATTCCTAGCTCTCCTGCCTTGTCCATCGCTCTTATAGCTACCCGCTGAGTCCTCACCCTCATCATACTCATCCCTATAATAATCATCGATCTCTCCTCTAATTAGAGCTCTTTTTCTTCTACGTGCTTGGGGAACGGGTTGTGGCTGCCCTACACGTGTGTTCTCCACTTAATCCAAACGCTCGTGTATAAGCTCTAATTCAGCCCTCATCATCCTTCTCATCTCTCCCATCAATGCTTGAATTTGTAAATTCTGAGTAGTTGCAGATTGATCCTCTTCATTTGTGTTTCGTTCTAGGTTGTGAGACATAGCTATTATCTGCAAAAGAAAGTTAAGAATAATGTGGAAGGACCTCACCTCACTCCCTTATGTGTTTCACTCAAGAAAAATGAATCACTCAATTCCACTTGTGTTTCACTCAAATTAATTGGCTTTTACCCTCTAATATGCTCACACTCTCTTGCCTTTTTCCACTCTTAGTAATCCTCACTCAGTTCTTATCAAACTAATCAAACGAATATCAGGATTTCAATAGCAATTCACAAAGATGACACTAAGGAAAATTTAATTTTAAGAGTAAGAAGGCAATGTGTACGAAATTCGAGTAATGATTTTAGGCAAAATTTTCACCTATGGGGTTTTAAAGTTTGCTTTAATAAATTAGACAAGGGTCCTGTCTTGTATAAAATGTGGTGTGCTTTTATTTTTGCTTTTACCTTTACTTTTGTTAAAAATAGGTATCCCACCTTATCTCTTTAGCTTTGTAAAAGATAAGGGTCCCACCTTATCAGTTTGTCTCGAGGGCCTCTATATAATGGCCTTCCCTCTTATGTAAAACTTAGAAGTTAATCAGAAGTTGGAATCGAATCAAGTTTTTCATCATGTCTCTCTAAATCTCTTCTCTCTTCTAGGAATCAAAGAAGTTGTTTGAATTAATAAGGATACGTTCACCTCTATTTTCTATACTGAGTATGTTCTGCACTTGCGTTAACCCTAAGGATCTTGTGCACTAGAAAAGTCCTGATTTTATCCTCCAAAACTGTTTTATAAAAAGAAATTGTTTTCTCACAACGTTCGCCCTCTTTGAAGGTCTTGTATGACCGTGTTTTCGGGTGGTATCATGAAAAACTGTTTTCAATTATGATTTTCGGATTTGGTATTTAATGGATAAGTGTATATTGGCTGGAAACCAAAACTTGTGGGCTACTGGCCCTAAGGACAGATTTTGTGCTGTTGTAGATCTGGTGTAACAACGTCACGTACAACTACCCAGAATGGTATCAGAGCCATACAAACATTCATAGAGGTGGTATCATTAGTAATTTCAGATAACACTATTTGATCTCCTAAAAGAAGATTTCAAAATATGGAAACAACAACTTCATCTTCAACTCCTTTTTCATCTTCTTCAACTCACATCTTTTTATCTTCTACTCTTTCTTTACCAAAAAACTGTCAAAAGCATGTTGCCTCAAAAATAAAAAATTTAGTTGAATATTCCTATATTCTAGAATCTACTCAAATCAATGAATCACAATTTGCTGTCATGAGTCCTTACAGTCTCTACAAAAAAAAAAACTTCTTTCACCAGAAGCATCCGAACCCTTATCAACACCAGAAGACCTCTCCCCAAAGAATACATCCAGTCATCACGACTAGATCAATGTGCCCTCCAAGCATCTCAGAGTGAACAATATGTCACATTAGAGATTTCTCCTGATTTTGTAACCTCTTAGAAATGAGAAGGGTATACACATCTTCATCTTGGTGATGTTAGACTAATTCTCACTCTCCATGGCAGAAAAGGCTTACTTGTCACAGCCAGAATTGTTCAAACAATACCAACATTCTGTTATTGGTACTATCTTGACAACACTCCATGCTGGTAGTGTTTTGTTGACTTTCTATCTAAATTTCAACATGTTCCTAGAAGATCCCAATCTGCCAACAACTTTGAAAGTTCGAGTTCAACTCCAAGGAGCAGAACAAACACCTACTTCCAAAATTGCAACCTATCTCCCATTAAACCACAAGATCCATCCAAACTCTTTGGCATGACACACACTTTATTCAGAAATAATCCATTGCCAAAACCATCTTGATCTAAACCTCAACCTCAACCTCGACCAGAAAAAATACCTCAACCATCTTTGACAATCCCAGAATACCAATCACTTCCTTATACATCTCTACCTATACAAGCACCACCAGTCCAAGCCAAAGATAAAGCACCCATGCAACAGTTCAGTGCCCAAATGGTCCCAGATCCATCTGATACAGATAATCCAATCTCTGATTCAAACCTAACTGTTTCAGAAAGCCCATCAGAATCTGAGACAGAATCTTCTCCTGAATCTTCAATATCAACTAGTGACTCTGAAAAGTCCTATGCTGATATCACCAAAATTCTCATGGCCCAATCAGAAGAACCTGAACCTGCCCAATCATCAAGAACAGATCCATTCTTTTAAATACCCTCAGATATTGAGGAAGATCCATCTGAAGGAACCACAGGCACAAATCGGCCTGCTCAGCCTCAAACTCAAAATGATCATAAATCATCAAATGGCCCATGGTTTACTTTTGATGATATATCTGCAACCAAATGGAGAGAACGCTATCAGAAATGGCCACCTGGACAGATCTCCAAATGTTAAGGGCAAATGCCACAACAGCCTCTGTTCTTAGAGAACTTGCTACCCGTTTTACGGGATCTATAAGAGATTGGTTTGATACTTTAAAAGAGTACAGACAACTATAGAGAGAGAGAATTTTAGAAAGTCATGGATAATGAGAATAGAAATTTTATTTTTCAAAAGCCGTTATCTTACAACTAGAGGAGATTTCCTCATATAAGGAAGAAACTTGACTAGTTCTTGATAAGACATGTCCTTATCAAGATGTCTTCTAAAGGTAAAACAAGCATTATTACAAGCGACAAAAGCTTTAATAACTAACATGACTTTTAACATGACTTTTGACAAGACTTAAGCTTTAAAGAAAACAACACGCTTAATAGTTATTCAAGGCAAAAGTAAAACATTTATTGCAACAAGACAAACTACTTTATGGAGAGTTGAGATTCATGTAGTCATCTTTGGATGAACTGTCTGTTTCATCTAGATCTCGATCGTTATCTTTTGGGAAAAATGTCTTGGAGAGCCTTGGATGCTTGCAACGGGGACCACGGCAAGGTGGATAAGGGCAATCCCTCCTGTAGCCTGGTGGTAATTGCTTTGGTGACGTCTGGGTTGCTTTGTTGACTAAGGAAAAGAAAAGAATAAAGTTTTTATCTGTTCATTTTGAAATCTCAAGGAAGTATGCTCTGCACTTGCCTTTCAGCAAGGATCCTGTGCTTCAGAAAACTTGATAAGTTTTATCTGGTTTGGTACCCTGTTTTAGACTAAAAGGAAAGTCTGTTTTGGGTTGTAAAACCTACAAAATTGTTTTAAGTATTTTGGTGCTCATACAAGTATATCGATGAAATCTGGTTTTTCTTCTTTGATTATGATGCCTGTGGATTTTGGTTTGGATATGGCAGATGGAGTTGGGATCATGATGAGGTCATGTTGTGGACCTAGAGAGGTGTGAGCAATGTCCTTGTGCAGAGCAGTTTGATGATTTAATTCGCAAAGATAATTGTAGAGATTTTTATGTATTCTGCTATCTTGTTCAAGGAGGGCTGGATGTGGTAAAGTCAACCAATCATATACTTGGTCTTGAGCCCAGAATGAGCTGGTGTCTGGATGTTGGAAGTATGGCCTATGAATAATGAACACGGATGTGAACATTTTTGCTTCGGGTTGTGGCATACGTTCCAAATTATAAATTTCTGACAACTGTTGGAGCTTTTTTCTCCACCAAGGGATTGGAGAAAACCATTCAAGGAGTGTCCAAGTTAATGAAGTGGATTTGTCTGGATTAAGCAGGTATTCCAAAGTGAGAGTGATAGGGACAATCAGTTTAGTAGCATAGAGGACAGTTAGGCACCAGATGAAATGTTGTTCTCTCAAACGAAATCATTTGGAGATGCATTACAAGCGAATGAGCATGTTATTTTACAAGCTAGATGGATTCAATGACCCATCTCTGAAGGATGTTTTCATAGCTTCTCTTCCCTCAGAGCTACAACTGAAGTTACAAAGACAACTCATAGCCTCCAATCTTGAAATAGCTAACATCTCTCTGGGAAAAATCTTCCAGATGACTATGTTATACTTAGACAAAATTTGTGAACAAAAAGAATTGTTCAAAGACCTCATTGAAAACAAACAACCGTTCTCCTCAGCCTGCAAAAAACCTTATCTCAAGATTGAATACAGAGATGAAAATAAATGTGTTTGCCCAACCAAGAAGAAAAAACATTTCCAAAAACATTTCCACAAATCCTCTTCCAGAAGATCTAAAAAACCCTTTCGGTACTTTAAAAAGAAAGATCTATCCCAGTACAGAAAAAAGAAATACAACCGTTGTTTCCTCTGCAAGAAACGAGGTCATTTTGCCAGAAATTGTCCACACATGTCTGCAAAAGCTGTTCTGCTCGTACAACATCTCCAGCATTCTTCAATACTTTCTGAAAATGAAGATGTTGAGTCTAATTTCTCAGAACAGTCAGAACATAATGAACAGTTTGCTTTCATCATTGTAGAATCCTCAGATTCCAATGATATCTCAGTCATTTCTACAGTCCAAAATATCAATCAAATTTCTAAACCTTTCACTCCTTCATTAAAACTTTCAATCCTTCTTTCCAAATTCCATAAACCCTTCCCAATCATTGGTTTTATTGATACTGGTGCAAAAATCAGTATGATTGATTCCTCTGTCATTCCTTCTAGTCATTGGGAAAAACATTCAAAGTTATTCAGAGCAGTCAACGGAGAAATCTTTGAAACCAAATTGATTACCAAAAAATCCATTGGTATTCAATTCTTTCCAAACTGCAACATTTGGAAAAAAAAACTCATTGCTTCTACTCTTCCAAGCAAAGATTTGCTCATAGGATTTGACATCTTTCGTTTGGTCAAAAACCTTTTCATCACCCATTCTGTCTGTTCTAGTCCCCATGGTTGACGCTGTTTCTTGAGCATGCGTGAAAGCTTACTGGTGTGGACCGCTACTTTTGGAATAAAGTCACAGACATAATTAACAATTCTAAGAAATTGTTGTATTTGTTTTTTGTTGAGATTTGTGTCAAGGAACTTTAATAATTCTGTTGCAAATGTGTGGTCTTGGATTGTAGTGGCCGTCTTTTATCACCATGCTAAGAAAGTCAATTGATTCCTTTCCTATACTGCTTTTCTTTTTAGAAAGTATGATTCCATATGTCTGAACGATGTGAAAGAAATCAGAAAGAAGTTGCTTGTGGCTTTCAATGCCCGGTGAAAACAATAGTACATCATCAATGTAGATTAAAGCATGATGGAAGATTAGAGAAAAGATCTTGGCTATTGCTTTTTGAAACAAGGATGGAGCTACTTTGAGACCGAATAGCATGACAGTCTACTGATAATGAAAATCAGGGATACAGAAGGCTGTTTTGGGATGGTCAACTGGTGAGATACCAAGTTGCCAAAAACCAGGCTTTAAATCAAATTTAGAGAAGATACGAGCCCTTTGAAGATGGACAAATAGTGACTGTATTTTTGGAAGGGGAAACTTATCATCTTTAAGAAATGAATTAAGTAGCTAATAATCAATGACTAACCTTTTCTTACCACGAACTAATTCAGACCTTTTTTCAACATAAAAGGCTTGACAAGCCCAATCTGAATTAGTGGGTTCAATGAGACCTTGCTGAAGCAATTGGGAACATTCTTGCTTAGCAAGTAAGAGGTCAGTTGGAGACATACCCGGATGAGATGCTTTTGTAGGATTTATGTCTTCGTTGAGTTTGAAAGGAAGGTGAATAAAGAACTGTTCATTTTTCCAGAGAGGTGAGGGATAATGGAATTGTGAATGATTGTCTGGACAGAGTTGCCTGAGTTTCTGGGAAATATTTGTGTATGGAGAAGGTGAATCAGATAATGTATACAGACGTGGAATATCTGTATAGGGCAAGAACATTTGCTTGAACCAAATTCCAGAGTTAGTGATGCAAAGATTTTTTACTAACTTTAGGATATCAAATCCTATGAGTAAGTCTTTATCTAGAAGATGAGAGGCTACAACTTTTTTCCAAATTATACAATTCAAAAAGAATTGAATAATCAATTTGGTTTCAAAAGTTTCTCCATTGACTGCTCTGAATAGTCTTGAATGATTTTCCCAACATTTTGAAGGAAGAGTAGAAGCATCAATTATACTGGTGTCTGAAAAAGAAGAATTGACATTTTGAGTGAGGGTCTGAGAATATTTTAGACTTGATTGACCTTTTGAATTGTAGAGATGACTGAAAGATCATCAGAGTCAGAAGACTTTGTGATAATGAATGCAGTCTGTTCATCTTGTTCTGATTGTTCTGAGAAATTGGATTCAACATCATCGTTTTCAAAAAGCATTGAGGAATGTTGGAGGTGTTGAATGAGTCGAACAGCTTTTGTAGACTTATGTGGACAATTTCGAGCAAAGTGACTACGTTTCTTGCAGAAGAAACAACGGTTGTGCTTCTTTTTTCTGTACTGGGAAGGTTATTTTTTCTTGAAGTAACGGAAAGGTTTTCTAGATTTTTTGTGGAAGTGTTTCTGGAAATGCTTTTTTTTTTTTTGTTGGGCAAACACACTTCTTATCATTTTTGCACTCAATTTTAAGGTAAGCTTTTTTCCAGGCTAAGAAGAAAGGTTGTTTGTTTTCCATGAGATCTTTGAAGAATTCTTTTTGTTCACAGATCTTGTCTAAACATAACATGGCCATTTGAAAAATCTTTCCAAAAAAGATGTTGGCTATGTCAAGATTAAATGCTGTAAGTTGTCTCTGAAGTTCAGGCTGTAATTCAGAGGGGAGAGAGGCTATGAAAACATGTTTAAAGGTTGGATCATTGAATCCGTCTAACTTGTAGAACATCATACTCATTCTTTTATAATGAGTTTCCAAACGATATCATTTGAGAGAACAACATTTCAGTTGGTGACATTCTTTTCTTGCTGCTTCATTGGTTGCAGCGAGGGCTGATCCAACTAAGGCTTGCATGAATTGGAGTTGTCTGTATTCTCCCAAGCTTTTCGTAAAGAACCCGTTGAACGGGCCGTAAATTCTTTGAGAACTGATTCTGACTGAGCATTTGGCTTTGTCATTTGGAGATCAATCCATGCAGCAAATTCTTGATATCTAGCAGGCCATTTATGACGAGGAATGTCATCAAACGTTAACTAGGAGGCTAATGATGGTTTTGTTGAACCATTAGAGGTTGGTAGAGGTATTAGTGGAACGGGCTCTGTTTTTTCAGTTTGGGCATTGTTTTCATCATCAGAACTCTCAACAATTAGTGTTAATGTTGAGGCAGTTGGTTCTTCCGTTTTGGTTGCCATGAGTATGCCAGAGATGTCAGTATATTTTGACTCTAAATCTGAGGATGTGGATGAGGAAGATAAGGATGGGTTTGACTCATGGTCTATTTCTAGTTCAAATTCGGAAGATGAGATTTGGGATGAAATACTATGGTTGTGGTATTGTTCAGCTGGCTGTTTGTCTTTTTTCGGAGGTTTAGGAGTTGCTGTTGGTGAGTCTCCTAAAGGAACAAAAGAGGAAGGAGTGGCCTCTGGATTTCGATTTCTTTGGTGAATAAGGTTTTTGTTGAGAAATTTGTTGAGGTTGAAGGTGGGAAAAACCAAAGAATTGGTTATAAACTGGCTGAGATCAGGATGGTGTGTAGAAAGGTTGGTACGTATCAAAAGAGTGATGGTCGAGCTTTTTCAGCATCAATTTTAGCTAACTTAATTTTGAGTTTTCTGATTTCTGCTTCTTTTCTGTTGAACTCTGGACCCTAGATGTGATTTTTAATCATTCTTCTGAGATCTGTATCTAGTTCAAAAATTCTGCCTTGAAGATTTATATAAATCTGATCAAGCCGATTGCTGATAGAATCAACTTTTGTTTCAGTCTGTGAGACCTGGTTGGCAACTCGATCAATCCTTTTCCCTAACTGGTAAAGTATTTGATTCTGGACACTGGCATTTTTTGTTTACCAGTTCAAAACAGCTTTATACTGTTTTGGTTCCTCAATTTATCCAGAGGATGTCACTGGGGATTGGATAAATAGTTTTGACACAACTTTAGTTTGTTGGTCAATTTATTTTTCAAGAGGAGGAATTCATCATAGGATTGGCCTAAAAACATTAGGCATTATCTTATTTTGGGTTGAGTAATCTGTGTAGAAGGCTTTGGGTCTTGTGGAGAGAATGTTTTGCAAGGAGACTTAGGATATGAAGACTTTTTCTTTATTTTCTTTCTCCTACGCATGATTTCAATCTCATCATCAATATCCGTATCATCTAAACAAGGACAATCTGGATTGCACATATGGGCTTCAGGAACATCCGATATGAAATGACTATTAAGTTTGTCAGGATATACTGGATACCCTTCTGAAGAAAAACCATGTATGGGAAGTTTCTTTTCTTGACCAGTTTGGACTGCAGTGATCATTGCAGTTTAAAAAAGCCTTGGATTTTCTGAAACTGGTTTAGTCTCAAGTTTTTGAAAAGACAGTTTTACCCTTTCCATCATTTCTTCTTTCAAAAGTGGCTTATGTGGTTTGAACTGGTTCAGAATTTTGGTCGAAGCGCTCATAATTTGTGAGCCATTCAAGAGGCATGAGTTTGAGCAAATCTTGTTTCTGGATCTGTTTGGGGATTTGGATTATGGTTGGGATGGTGTCTGTGTCAGTAAGGATCATCAAGGCATCTGATGTGGTTTGAGCTGTAGGAAGGACTAGTGCATGGCGTTGTTTACACCAGATCTACAACAGTTAAAACTGTACTTTGGGCCAGTAGCCCGCAAGTTCTGGTTTCCAGCCAATATACTTTTATGAGCATAAAAAACTTAAAACATTTTTCTAGGTTTTACAACCCAAAACAGACTTTCCTCTTAGTCTAAAACAGGGTACCAAACCAGTTAAAACTTATCAAGTTTTCTGATGCACAGGATCCTTGCATAAGGCAAGTGCAGAGCATACTTCCTTGAGATTTCAAAATGAACAGATTTAAGTTTTCTTAATTTTCTTGAAGCTTTAGAGCTTCATTGACAGAGAGAGAGAGAGAATTTTAGAAAGTCATGGATAATGAGAATAGAAATTTTATTTTTTAAAAGCCGCTATCTTACAACTGGAGGAGATTTTCTTATATAAGGAAGAAACTTGACATCTTGATAAGACATATCCTTATCAAGATGTCTTCTAAAGGTAAAACAAGCATTATTACAAGCGACAAAAGCTTTAATAGCTAACATGACTTTTAACATGACTTTTGACAAAACTTACATGACTTTTGACAAGACTTAAGCTTTAAAGAAAACAACACGCTTAATAGTTATTCAAGGCAAAAGTAAAACATTTATTGCAACAAGACAAACTACTTTATGGAGAGTTGAGATTCATGTAGTCGCTTCGGATGAACTGTCTGTTTCATCTGGATCTCGATCATTATCTTTTGGGAAAAATGTCTTGGAGAGCCTTGGACGCTTGCAACGGGGACCACGGAAAGGTGGATAAGGGTAATCCCTCCTGTAGCCTGGTGGTAATTGCTTTGGTGACGTCTGGGTTGCTTTGTCTTTTTTCTAAGGTTGAAGCTGAAATGATGATTCTGGTTCATGCATGGTTGGTTGTGGAAATTGTTGGAGATGTTGACTGAGTGGGAGAAATTCTTCCCATGGGTCATGTGAGTCTTGGTAGAGGAAATCGATGAAATTTGGTTTTTCTTCTTTGATTATGATGCTTGTGGATTTTGGTTTGGATATGGCAGATGGAGTTGGGATCATGATGAGGTCGTGTTGTGGACCTAGAGAGGTGTGAGCAATGTCCTTGTGCGGAGCAGTTTGATGATTTAATTCGCAAAGATTATTGTGGAGATTTTTCTGTATTCCGCTATCTTGTTCAAGGAGGGCTAGATGTGGTAAAGTCAACCAATCATATACTTGGTCTTGAATCTAGAATGAGCTGGTGTCTGGATGTTGGAAGTATGGCCTATGAATAATGAACACGGATTTGAACATTTTTGCTTCGGGTGGTGGCATACGTTTCAAATTATAAATTTCTGACAACTGTTGGAGCTTTTTTCTCCACCAAGGGATTGGAGAAAACCATTCAAGGAGTGTCCAAGTTAATGAAATGGATTTGTCTGGATTAAGCAGGTATTCCAAAGTGAGAGTGACAGGTACAATCAGTTTAGTGGCATAGAGGACAGTTAGGCACTAGATGTACCATAACTCATCTTCTGAGAGATTCCTGGAAGGGTCTAGGGTTAAGCCTGTAAGGAACAGATTTTCTTGATGGTAGGTTGAAAATGGAAATGAGTCTGATAAGAGATAAGCTTTCATGAAAAACCTAAAAACATCTTTCTTAGCAAACTCTTGTATAGCAAAGACGGTGGTGAAGGTTTTTCCAAGAGGAAAATATTTTTTGGTTATGGCTTGTGATGGGAGTGAAGTAGCCATAAAGATGATAGGAAAATGATTTTGAGAGGATATGAAAAACAAGGATTTTTCTGGTTTTGCAAGCCTTGAGAGCATATCAAGGATGAGGTTATGTTCTCCTTTTATATGCTTCACAGAGAAGTCATATTTCGAAAACCAGTCTTTTAACCTTAGCAACATCTTTTCAGGAATATTTTTACCTTTGAAATTCATGATGTTACGAAATGCTGAGTTGTCCATTCTAAGCTAACTGATTCGATAAGGAAGTGGTAGCCAATAAGATGATACTCAAATTTCTGTATACCATTCTTGACTGCCAAAATTTCTTTGAACACGTTGTGGTAATGGACTTGTGTGTCAGAGAAGTGTCCACTAGCATAGGCAATAAAGTGCTCTTTGCCTTCTGCTTCTTCAAGGAGGATGGCCCCCCAAGATTCGTAACTTGCATCAGTCTGCAGTATCCGTCTACCATTTGTAACAAGCTTTAATGGTGGCGGATTTTGAGCAATTTATTTTAAAGTTATGACAGCAATTGTGGTCGTTGTTCCATGGTGGTGGGTTCTTTTTCATCAAGGCTAATAGCTGGCGGGTGTGATTATCAACATGAGGAATAAAGTCTCTGATGTAGTTGATAATACCAAGAAATTGCTAAATTTGTCTTTTGGAAAGGTCTTGGTCTGGGAAGTGGATAAGTTCTTGGGCAATGTGCTTCCCTGGCTGGTAGTGGCCGTCTTTGATAGTCATTCTAAGGAATTCAATGTTATTGGTGGCAATTGTGCTCTTCTTGGCTGATAACATGATTCCATGAGTTTGGATTATATCAAAGAATTGATGTAGCAATTGGCGATGTTCATCACATGTTCCTGAAAATAAAAAAATATCGTCAATGTAAATCAATGTACTATGCAGGATAGGTTGGAAAATTTGGACCATGGATTTTTGGAAAATGGATGGTGCTGTTTTAAGACCAAAGGGTAAAACCGTCCATTGATAATGGGCTTTGTAATGCAAAAGGCGGTTTTGTATTTTTCTGAGGGTTTGATGCCAAGTTGCCAAAATCCAGATTTAAGATCAAACTTTGAAAAAATTTGGGCATTTTTTAGGAAAGTGAACATGCTCTGTCTTTTTAGCAAAGGGAATTTGTCATCTTGTAAAAACATGTTTAGAGGCTGATAGTCAATGACTAATCATTTTTTTCCTCTAACAATTTCAGAATGTTTTTCGACATAAAAGGCTTGGCAAGCCCATTGAGAATTGGTAGGTTCTATGAGACCTTGGGCTAGTAACTGAGAACATTCTGTTTTGGCTAGAACTAAGTCTGAGGGACTCATTCCTGGATGGGTGGCTTTAGTTGGGTTGACATCTTCATTCATTTTAAATGGTAACTGAACAAAAAAATACGGATTTTTCCACAGAGAATTTGGATGGTGGAAATCAGCATGAGACTTAGGACAATATTTCAAAAACTTTGTGGAAATGTCTTGGAAGGACTGAGGGGTTTCAGTTAGACCATAAAGTTTAAGAATATTGGTGAAAGGTTTGAACATGGACTTGACTCGAATTCCAGTAGGAATGATCTGGAGGTGTTTTATCTGGTGAATGATATCAAATCCTAACAATATATCCTTATTAGAAAGATAAGAACCGATGACTTTTATCCAGATAACACAGTTTGGAAAGATTTGAATGCCAATAGGTTTTTTGGTAATCAGTGTGGTGGTGAAGAATTTTCCATTGACTGCTTTGAAATTTTCTTCATAATGTTGCCAAAACTGGGGTGGAAGAATGTCTGGGTTTAACATACTTCTTTGGCACCTGCATCAAGAAGTCCAATTGCAGGAATTGGTCTTTGGAATTTTGAAGGTAAGATTTGGAGTTTTATGGATGGAATGGGAATAGTGGTGTCTAAGGACAGAAGTTGTTGGTGAAAAACAGTGTGAAACTCATCATTTTCAGATTCATCAGATGAGTTTTCCTGTGCGAACATTGTTTCATCAGTAGGTTCCTCTTGTTCTGAGAAGTAGAACTCAATTTCATCTTTGTGAGGAGAGTAATCAGTGGTGGCCTGTAGTTGTTCAAGTAAACGGATTGCCTGATCTTTTTTGTTGGGGCAATCTTTAGCATAATGGCCTTTCTTTTTGCAAATGAAACATCGGCTTGATTTTCTCCTTTGCTGTTCTCTGAAAGAACTGGATCTTTTTCTGAAGAATCTGTACAATTTTCTCTGGGACTTTGATCTAGGAAAAGAATCTGGATTTCTGAATTTTTTGAAATGCTTTTTCCTTTTGGTGATGCACTCATAATCTTTCTTTTTCTTGCATTTGATCTGCAAGTAAGGCTTTTTGCAAGCACTTCGGAAAGGCTCTTTGTCTTTCAACAGTTCTTTGAAAAACAATTTTTGTTCGCATAGTTTCTCCAAGCATCCTTTGGCGATTTGAAAGATTTTCCCCAAAGAAATATTATTAGTTTGGAGATTAAGAGATGTGAGCTGCCTTTGTATATCTGGCTGTAATTCTTCTGGTAATGACGCCAGAAAAACATGTTTAAGAGTAGGATCATTGAATCCATTAAGCTTGTAAAACAGAATTGACATCCGTTTGTAATGAAAATCAAGATCTTTAGCCTTGAGCGAACAACATTTCATGTTGAGATAGTCCTGTCTTGCAGCTTCAAATACTGCTGCAGATTCTCCGATGAATTATTCATAGATAATAGTAAGAGCACTTGAGACATTAGAAAGTTGCACAAACTGTAGTTGTCTGTACTCTCCTAAAGTATCAAACCAATCTCTTAGAGATCCCGTAAAACGGGTAGCAAGTTCTCTAAGAACAGAGGCTGTTGTGGCATTTGCCCTTAACATTTGGAGATCTGTCCAGGTAGCCATTTCTGATAGCCGTTCTCTCCATTTGGTTGCAGATATATCATCAAAAGTAAACCATGGGGCATTTGATGGTTTATGATCATTTTGAGTTTAAGACTGAGCAGGCTGATTTGTGGCTGAGGTTTCTTCAGGTGGATCTTCCTTAATATCTGAGGGTATTTCAAAGAATGGATCTGTTCTTGATGATTGGGCAGGTTCAGGTTCTTCTGATTGGGCCATGAGAATTTTGGTGATATCAGTATAGAACTTTTCAGAGTCACTAGTTGATATTGAAGATTCAGGGAAAGATTTTGTCTCAGATTCTGATGGGCTTTCTGAAACAGCTAGGTTTGAATCAGAGATTGGATTATCTGTATCAGATGGATCTGGGACCATTTGGGCACTGAACTGTTGCATGGGTGCTTTATCTTTGGCTTGAACTGGTGGTGCTTATATAGTTAGAGATGTATAAGGAAGTGATTGGTATTCTGGGATTGTCAAAGATGGTTGAGGTATTTTTTCTGGTCGAGGTCGAGGTTGAGGTTGAGGTTTAGATCTAGATGGTTTTGGCAATGGATTATTTCTGAATAAAGTGTGTGTCACGCCAAATAGTTTGGATGGATCTTGTGGTTTAATGGGAGATAACATTGGTGCAAAAGGATGGAAAGTTAGGCTCATCGTAGGTCACGGTGGTGATGTGGTGAATAATGTTGGCCTTTGCCTTTCTGACTCAATCTGTTCAAGTTCTGCTTTTAATTTCCTGATTTCCTTTTCTTTTTGGTCAAATTCTGGACCATAGTACCTTTGACTAAGCATGGCTCGTAACTCTGAATCTAGTTGAGAGATTCTAGATTGGAGATTCTGATAGATCTGCTGCATCTGTGAAGTAATTGAATCAACTTTAGACACAATATGATCAGTTCGTAAACTGATATGATTCACCTTTTTATGAATATCTACCAGGGTTTCATTTTGGGCTCTGGCTTTTTTTGTTTGCCAGTTGAGGACAGCTTCAAAAGGTTTGGAGTCTTCTAAGTGACCTGTAGGAGTGATGGCTGAAGGAATAAAGGGTTTGGTTACAACTTTTCTTTGTGGGTCTGCATGTGTTTCTAGAACAGGGAAATTGGAGGAATAATCTTGTGATGTTGATAAAAACATCATGTAAGTCATGGGTTGTGTGGTAGGTATGGTATTTTGAACTGGTGGAAGAACTTCAGTTTTGCAATCCATTTGAGTTCTTTTTTATAAATGGGTAAAGGAGCTGGTGGAGGTGGAGGTGGAGGATTATGTGGTGGTTTAGGTTAATTGTGTGAGCATAGAGATTTGGGTATTTTCTTTTTGGGCTTCCTTTTCCTTTTTGAATCATAATCGCCCTCTTCTTCCCAATCATCCCAACATGGACAATTTGGGTCACAGTTTCCTGATCCTGGTATATCCCAAAGAAAGTGGCCATTGAGTTTAGCTGGGTAGACAGGATATCGTTCTGAATTGAATCCTGTAATTAGCAGCTTTTCTTGTGCTGTCTGAACAGCTGTGATCATTGTTGAATAGGTGAATGAGAGCCGTGGAAGCTCTTCTGGTGTTGTTGGTGGAGGTCTGAAAGTCATTATGACCGTTCCATCCAGTCTCCTTTCGAACACACTTTCTGATGTCTGAACATGAGCAGTGTTGGTATGAAACTTTTCATAATTTGAAATCCATTCCAAGGGCATGAGTTTTATGAGTTCATGTCGAGGGATCTGTCTTGGAATTTGGATGATGGTGGGTATCTGATCTGATTCTGCTAACACCATAAGGGCGTCAGAGTGGTGCTCAGGTGTGGGTAAGTCTAAGGCGTGATTTTGAAGCCTATAGACAAGCTGATGGTGAAGGGTTGCAATCTTTGCAGAAGAGATTTGTTCTGCACCTTGAATTTGTACTTGGACTTTCAAGGCTGTGGAAAGATTGGTGTCTTGAAGAGAAAGGTTGAAATTTGGGTAGAAAGTGAGGAGAACACTTCCTGCATGAAGAGTGGTGAGAACAGTACCAATAACAGCATCTTGATACTGTTTAAACCTGGGGTCCAGCATAGCAATTATGGCGGTGACAGGTAATCCTTTCCTTTTATGTAAGGTCAGGATTAATCTTACTCCTCCGAGATGGAGATGAGTATAACCTTCTCTTTTCCAATTGGAGATTAACTCAGAAGGAATTTCCAGAGTAACATATTGTTCAGCTGTAGTAGCCTGAAGTGTGCACTGATCCAGTCTAGAAGACTGGATATTCTCTTTTGGTTATGGTCGTCTGGTAGTGATGAGGGTGCGAATACTGCGAGTAAGGGAGTGTAGGCATTTGTAAAGTTGGTAAGGACTAATGAGAGGGAAAGATGACTCATTGATTTGTGCGGATTCAGGGATGTAGGAATATTCAACAAGGTTTTCTATTTTGTTGGCTGTTTGTTTAGTGCATGATTTTAGGAGTGAGAGAGTAGAAGAAAGAGAGACTGAAGTGATTACAGAAGAAGTAGAGAATTCATTTGATGAAGATGATGCCATATTTGGAAATTTCTCTCTGTCTTTGAAGTCTTTAGGTTAAAAAATCATAAGAAAACTTTGATCATACCATTTTGTGATTTGAAGAACATAATTTTGAAAATAACCATATTTTCAAGGAAAGTAAAGAGGAACCTACTGATGAAACAGTGTTCGCACTAGAAAACTCATCTGATGAATCTGAAAACAATGAGTTTCAAACTGTTTTTCACCAACAACATATGTCCTTAGACACCAATATTCCCATTCCATCCATAAAACTCCAAAAATCCATGGTCCAAATTTTCCAACCTATCCTGTATAGTGCGTTTATTTACATTGACGATATTTTGTTATTTTCAGGAACATGTGATGAACATCGCCAATTGCTACATTAATTCTTTGATATAATCTAAACTCATGGAATCATGTTTTCAGCCAAGAAGAGCACAATTGCCACCAATAACATTGAATTCCTTGGAATGACTATTAAAGACGGCCACTACCAGCCAGGGAAGCACATTGCCCAAGAACTTATCCACTTTCCAAACCAAGACCTTTCCAAAAGACAAATTCAGCAATTTCTAGGTATTATCAACTACATCAGAGACTTTATCCCTCATGTTGATAATCACACCCGCCAGCTGTCAGCCCTATTGAAAAAGAACCCACCACCATGGAACAACGACCACACACTTGTTGTCACAACTTTAAAACAAATTGCTCAAAATCCGCCACCATTAATGCTTATCACAGATAGTAGACGGATACTGCAGACTGATGCAAGTGACGAATCTTAGGGGGCCATCCTCCTCAAGAAGCGAAAGGCAAAGAACACTTTATTGCCTATGCTAGTGGACACTTCTCTGACACACAAGTCCATTACCACAGCGTGTTCAAATAAATTTTGGCAGTCAAGAATGGTATTTAGAAATTTGAGTATCATCTTATTGGCTATCACTTTCTTATCAGAATTGACAACTCAGCCTTTCCTAACATCATGAATTTCAAAGGTAAAAATGTTCCTGAAAAGTGTTGCTAAGGTTAAAAGACTGGTTTTCGAAATATGACTTCTCTGTGAAGCATATAAAAGGAGAACATAACCTTATCCCTGATATGCTCTCAAGGCTTGCAAAACCAAAAAAATCCTTGTTTTTCATATCCTCTCAAAATCATTTTCCTATCATCATTATGGCTACTTCACTCCCATCACAAGCCATAACCAAAAAATATTTTGCTCTTGGAAAAACCTTCACCACCGTCTTTGCTATACAAGAGTTTGCTAAGAAAGTTGTTTTTAGGTTTTTCATGAAAGCCTATCTCTTATCAGACTCATTTCCATTTTCAACCTTCCATTCAGAAAACCTGTTCCTTACAGGCTTAACCCTAGACCCTTCTAGCGATCTCTCAGAAGATGAGTTATGGCAGTATTTTGTCCAATGAATTGTTCATAAATGACAGAGAGTGCAGTGGCTATTGTAGTTTGAATAAACTGAAGTTGTCTGTATTCTCACAAACTTTCAAGCCAATCCCGCAATGAACCTGTTGTACGGGATAAAAATTCTCGTAAAACCACGTCTGATTGAGCATTTGGTTTTGTCATTTGAAGATCAATCCATGCAGCAAATTCTCGATGCCTGGCTAGCCATTTGTGATGAAGAATGTCATCAAATGTGAACCAAGATGATGATGATGGTTTTGATGAATGATCAACAGTGAGTGGAGGCATTGATGGTACTGGTTCAGTGTGTGAAGCTTGAACAGATTGAGTCAGAAAGGCAAAGGCCAACATTATTCACCACATCACCACTCTTACCTACAATCAGCCCAACTTTCCATCCTTTTGCACCTATTCTATCCCCCATTAAACCACAAGATCCATCCAAACTATTTGGCATGACACATACTTTATTCAGAAATAATCCATTGCCAAAACCATCAAGATCTAAACCTCGACCTCGACCTCGACCAGAAAAAATACCTCAACCATCTTTGTCAATTCCGGAATACCAATCACTTCCTTACGTATCTCTACCTATACAAGCACCACCAGCTCAAGCCAAAGATAAAGCACCCATCCAACAGTTCAATGCCCAAATGGTCCCAGATCCATCTGAAACAGATAATCCAATTTCTGATTCAAACCTAGCTGTTTCAGAAAGCCCATCAGAATCTGAATCATCAATATCAACGATATCAACAAGTGACTCTGGAAAGTCCTATGCTGATATCACCAAAATTCTCATGGCCCAACCAGAATAACCTGAACCTGCCCAATCATCAAGAACAGAACCATTCTTTGAAATACCCTCAGATATTGAGCAAGATCCACCTGAAGAAACCTCAGCCACAAACCGGCCTGCTCAGTCTCAAAATGATCATAAACCATCGAATGGCCCATGGTTTACTTTTGATGATATACCTGCAACCAAATGGAGAGAACGGCTATCAGAAATGGCCGCCTGGACAGATCTCCAAATGTTAAGGGCAAATGCTACAACAGCCTCTGTTCTTAGAGAACTTGCTACCCGTTTTACTGGATCTCTAAGAGATTGGTTTGATACTTTAGGAGAGTACAGACAACTACAGTTTGTGCAACTTCCTAATGTCTCAAGTGCTCTTGCTGTTATCCATGAACAATTCATTGGAGAATCTGCAGCAGTATTTGAAGCTGCAAGACGTGACTATCTCAACATGAAATGCTGTTCACTCAAGGCTAAAGATCTTGATTTCCATTACAAACGGATGTCAATTCTGTTTTACAAGCTTAATGGATTCAATGATCCTACTCTTAAACATGTTTTTCTGGCGTCATTACCTGAGGAATTACAGCCAGATATACAAAGGCAGCTCACATCTCTTAATCTCCAAATTGACCATATTTCTTTGGGGAAAATCTTTCAAATCGCCAAAGGATGCTTGGAGAAACTATGTGAACAGAAATAGTTTTTCAAAGAACTACTGAAAGATAAAGAGCCTTTCCGAAGTGCTTGCAAAAAGCCTTACTTGCAAATCAAATGCAAGAAAAAGAAAGATTGTGAGTGCAGCACCAAAAAGAAAAAGCATTTCAAAAAATTCAGAAATCCAGATTCTTTTCCTAGATCAAAGTCCCGGAGAAAATCGTACAGGTTCTTCAAAAAACGATCTAGTTTTTTCAGAGAACAGCGAAGGAGAAAATCAAGCCGATGTTTCATCTGTAAAAAGAAAGGCCACTATGCTAAAGATTGCCCCAACAAAAAAGATAAGACAATCCGTTTACTTAAACATCTACAGGCCACCACTGATTACTCTCCTCACAAAGATGAAATTGAGTTCTACTTCTCAGAACAAGAGGAATCTACTGATGACAGTGTTCGCACTGGAAAACTCATCTGATGATTCTGAAAACGATGAGTTTCAAACTACTTTTCACCAACAACTTCTGTCCTTAGACACCATTGTTCCCATTCCATCCATAAAACTCCAAATCTTACCTTCAAAATTCCAAAGACCAATTCCTGCCATTGGACTTCTTGATACAGGTGCCCAAAGAAGTATGTTAAACCCAGACATTCTTCCACCCCAGTTTTGGCAACATTATGAAGAAAATTTCAAAGCAGTCAATGGAAAATTCTTCACCACCAAATTGATTACCAAAAAACTTATTGGTATTCAAATCTTTCCAAACTGTGCTATTTGGACAAAAATCATCGGTTCTCATCTTCCTAATAAGGATATCTTGTTAGGATTTGATATCATCCACCAGATCAAACACCTCCAAATCATTCCTACTGGAATTCGAGTCAAGTCCATGTTCAAACCTTTCACCAATATTCTTAAACTTTATGGTCCAACTGAAACTCCTCAGTCCTTCCAGTACATTTCCACAAAGTTTTTGAAATATTGTCCTGAGTCTCATGCTGATTTCCACCATCCAAATCCTCTGTGGAAAAATCTGCATTTCTTTGTTCAGTTACCATTTAAACTGAATTAAGATGTCAACCCAACCAAAGCCACCCATCCAGGAATGAGTCCCTCAGACTTAGTTTTAGCCCAAAAAGAATGTTCTCAGTTGCTAGCCCAAGGTCTCATAGAGCATACCAATTCTCAATGGGCTTGCCAAGCCTTTTATTTTGAAAAACACTCCGAAATTGTTAGAGGGAAAAAACGATTAGTCATTGACTATCATCCTCTAAACATATTTTTTCAAGATGACAAATTTTCTTTGCTAAAAAGACAGAGCAATCCGGATTTTGGCAACTTGACATCAAACCCTCAGAAAGACATAAAACCGCCTTTTGCATTTCAAATGCTCATTATCAATGGACGGTTTTACCCTTTGGTCTTAAAACAACACCATCCATTTTCCAAAAATCCATGGTCCAAATTTTCCAACCTATCCTGCATAGTGCATTGATTTACATTGACGATATTTTGTTGTTTTCAGGAGCATATGATGAACATCGCCAATTATTAGATCGATTCTTTGATATAATCCAAACTCATGGAATCATGTTATCAGCTAAGAAAAGCACAATTGCCACAATAACATTGAATTCCTTGGAATGACTATCAAAGACGGACACTACCAGCCAGGAAAGCACATTACCCAAGAACTTATCCACTTTCCAGATCAGGACCTTTCCAAAAGACAAATTCAGCAATTTCTAGGTATTATTAAGTACATCAGAGACTTTATTCCTCATGTTGATAATCACACCCGCCAGCTGTCAGCCCTATTGAAAAAGAACCCACCACCATGGAACAACGACCACACACTTGTTGTCACAACTTTAAAACAAATTGCTCAAAATCCGCCACCATTAATGCTTATCACAGATAGTAGACGGATACTGCAGACTGATGCAAGTGACGAATCTTAGGGGGCCATCCTCCTTGAAGAAGCAGAAGGCAAAGAACACTTTATTGCCTATGCTAGTGGACACTTCTCTGACACACAAGTCCATTACCACAGCGTGTTCAAATAAATTTTGGCAGTCAAGAATGGTATTTAGAAATTTGAGTATCATCTTATTGGCTATCACTTTCTTATCAGAATTGACAACTCAGCCTTTCCTAACATCATGAATTTCAAAGGTAAAAATGTTCCTGAAAAGTGTTGCTAAGGTTAAAAGACTGGTTTTCGAAATATGACTTCTCTGTGAAGCATATAAAAGGAGAACATAATCTCATCCCTGATATGCTTTCAAGACTTGCAAAACCAGAAAAATTCTTGTTTTTCATAACCTCTCAAAATCATTTTCCTATTATCTTCATGGCTACTTCACTCCCATCTCAAGCCATAACCAAAATATATTTTCCTCTTGGAAAAACCTTCACCACCGTCTTTGCTATACAAGAGTTTGCTAAGAAAACTGTTTTTAGGTTTTTCATGAGAGCCTATCTCTTATTAGACTCATTTCCATTTTCAACCTTCCATCTAGAAAACATGTTCCTTATAGGCACTTCCAGGGATATCTCAAAAGATGAGTTATGGTACATCTGGTGCCTAATTGTCGTTTATGCCACTAAACTGATTGTCCCTGTCACTCTCACTTTGGAATACTTGCTTAATCCAGACAAGTCCACTTCATTAACCTGTACACTCCTTGAATGGTTTTCTCCAATTCCTTGGTGGAGAAAAAAGCTCCAACAGTTGTCAGAAATTTATAATTTGGAACGTATGCCACCACCCGAAGCAAAAATGTTCACATCCGTGTTCATTATTCATAGGCCATACTTCCAACATCCAGACACCAGCTCATTCTGGACTCAAAACCAAGTATATGATTGGTTGACTTTACCACATCCAGCCCTCCTTGAACAAGATAGCGGAATACAGAAAAATCTCCACAATTATCTTTGTGAATTAAATCATCAAACTGCTACGGACAAGGACATTGCTCACACCTCTCTGGGTCCACAACACGACCTCATCATGATCCCAACTCCATCTGCCATATCCAAACCAAAATCCACAGGCATCATAATCAAAGAAGAAAAACCAGATTTCACCGATTTCCTCTACCAAGACTCACAAGATCCATGGGAATAATTTCTTCCACTCAGTCAACATCTCTAACAATTTCTACAACCAACCATGCATTTAACCAGGATCATCATCTCAACCTCAGAAAAAGGACAAAGCAACTCAGACGTCACCAAAGCAATTACCACCAGGCTACAGAAGAGATTGCCCTTATCCACCTTGCCGTGGTCCCCGTTGCAAGCATCCAAGGCTCTCCAAGACATTTTTCCCAAAAGATAATGATCGTGATCCAGATGAATCAGACAGCTCATCCGAAGACGCCTACATGAATATCAACTCCCCATAAAATAGTTTGTCTTGTTGTAATAAGTGTTTTACTTTTTTCTTGTATAATTATTAAGCGTATTATTTTTCTTTAAAAGCTTTAGCTTTTGTCAAAAGTCATGTTAGCTTTTGTCAAAAGTCATGTTAGCTATTAAAGCTTTTGTCGCTTGTAATAATGCTTGCTTTACTTTTAGATGACATCTTGATAAGGACATGTCTTATCAAGAACCAGTTAAGTTTCTTCCTTATATAAGGAAGTTTCCTCCAGTTGTAAGAGATGGGCTTTTGGAGAAATAAATTTCTATTTTCATTATCCATGGCTTTCTAAAATTCTCTCTCTCCCTATGTCAATGAATCTCTAAGGCTTCAAAGAAAATTAAGAAACTTAAATCTGTTCATTTTGAAATCTCAAGGAAGTATGCTCTGCACTTGCCTTATGCAAGGATCCTGTGCATCAGAAAACTTGATAAGTTTTATCTAGTTTGGTACCCTGTTTTAGACTAAAAGGAAAGTCTGTTTTGGGTTGTAAAACCTAGAAAAATGTTTTAAGTTTTTTATGCTCATAAAAGTATATCAGCTGGAAACCAGAACTTGATGGCTACTGGCCCAAAGTACAGTTTTAACTGTTGTAGATCTAGTGTAAACAACGCCACATACTAATATGGTATCAGAACCAAACTTAGTTCTTCTGCTTTTGTTGCCATTAACAGACCAGAAATATCAACATATTCTTATTCTAAGTCAGAAGAAGTATTGTTGAATTCTGTGGATGAGGATAAAGAGGAGGAGTGATCTGGTTCGTGATCAGATTTAGAGGATGAATCATGATTTTCAACACCATGGTAATGGTATTGATCAACAGGAGCTTTGTCTTTCTTGGGGGGTTCTGGAGTTGCAGTTGGGGAACCTTTTGGTGGTATGTTGGGAGAACTAAGATGAGAGAAACCAAAGAATTGGTTGTTATAAACAGATTAAGGTATGGATGGTGTATAGAATGGCTGATAAGTGTCAAAGCACTTAGATGGGTCCTTGCCAGTTTATAAGTGCTGGGCAATCCTCACCCTTTGATAGCTCTTTTGGGGCTGAGTTAGGCTTCGGCCCAAACTGGGCTCTGGGTAGTGTGAATGATGAGCACTTGTCCCACATCGCTTGTGGAGATGGGTCCTAGCCAGTTTATAAGTGCTAGGTAATCCTCACCCTTTGAGAGCTCTTTTGGGGCTGAGTCCTTGCGAAAGACAAATGCAAAGCATACTTTCTTGAGATTTCAAAATGAACAAATTTAAGTTTTCTTATTTTCTTCAAAGCATTAGAACTTCATTAACAGAGAGAAAGAAGAGAGTTTAGAAACTCATGATTATAGAAAATCACACAATTTTTATTTCTTTCTCAAACGAGTTCTATCTTACAATGGAGTAGAACATCCTTTATATAGGATGAAGCCAACGATCTTGATAAGACAGGACCCTTATCAAGATAATTAAAGCAAAAGCAATAAAGACAAACTTTAATAATTAATGCATGACTCATGCTTTAATCATTACAAACTTTAATAAAGCAAACTTTAGAAAAAGTAAAGCTAAAGCAATAATGACACGCTTTAATTATTACAAGCTGACAAGTTGTCTATAGTGAAATAGTTGCATCTGATGAGGACTCTGTTTCATCTGGATCACGATCTCGATGAGAACATCCTGGCTAAGGGTAGTTTTGACTTTTTGGTGATGGTGGAAGAGTTGGCTGTGGGAAATATTCGAGCTGTGATGAAAACGGTGGGTATTGAGATGAGGATGCTTCAGGGAAATCACGTGATGGTGATGGTATAGGAGTGAAATCGGCATAAGGATCTTGGGAATCCTAAAACAGAAAGTCAGCGTAATCTGGCTTTTCTTCCTTAATGATAATTTCACGATTGGGAGGTTGGGAATGCAGTGATGGTATAAAACCAACTCATCTTTCCTCCACAATGGATTAATGAGTATGAGAAAAACAACAGCCACCAAATTGCTCATAGAGAACATGTGGGTTTGGACTTTATAGGTCATGGAGTGGTGAATTGCTAAGGCGATTCATCGGGTTTCATCTGTAGGTTGAAGAATGGTAGGCGATTCAACCAAGGGATGTATGAAGAATGGTAGGTTCATCTGGTGGTATATGGTTAACTTCCATAAGGAAGTTCTTTAAAGAAGATTTTATCTGGAAGTCTTGTTTAAGGCATGCAATGTGTGGGACAGTCATCCATTCATATGTTTGTTCCTGCTTCCAAAAATCTATGGTGTGGGGGTGTTGGAAATAAGGACAATGGATGATGAAAACTAAAATGAACTGTTTTCCTTTTAGATCAGGGAGTTGTTTGAGCTGGTGTACCTCAGCAATCTGTTGTAATTTTCTACGCCACCAAGATAGCGCAGAAAACCATTCAAAGAGTGTCCATGTCAAGGAGGTTGACATCTCTGAATTGTTGAGTTTTTCGAGAATAGGCAAAACAGGGAAAACAATTTTGGTTGCGTATAGGACTGTGAGGCACTAGGTGTACCAAAGCTCATCTTCAGTAACATCTTTTGTGGTGTGAGTATTTATCCTGTGAGAAAGAGATGGTCAGGATGGAAAGATGGAAAGAACATCATATAAATATTCATGAAAAACCTGAAAAGAAACTTTCTAGCAAAATCCTGTGTTTGGTGTCGAGACTGGAAAGGTGTGTCAAAAGGAAAGGATTTTTTGGTGTTTGAGGGAGTGATGAGACCATGAAGATTATGGGAAAGTGGTATCTTGAAGAGATGAAATGCAGAGATGATTCTGGCTTTGCAAGTCTTGAGAGCATGTCTAGAATGAGGTTTTGTGCTCCGTTTATATGCTTTACAGAGAAGTCATATTTCGAGAACCAATCTTTGAGTCTGAGTAACATCTTTTCTGAAGCTGCTTTTCCTTTTAAATTCATGATATTTGGAAATGCTAAGTTGTCCATTCAGATAAGAAAATTATGACCGATCAGATGGTATTCTAACTTTTTGATACCATTCTTTACTGCTAAAATTTCTTTGTAGACACTAAGGTAATATTGTTACATGTCAGAGAAGCAGTCCACTAGCATAAGCGACAAAACTTTCTTTTCTGTTGCTTCTTTGAGGAGAATAACACCCCATGATTCATCACTTGTATCTGTCTGAAGAATCCTCTTGCCATCTGTAATCAACTTTAATGGCGGCGGGTTTTGGACGATCTTTTTTAAAGTAGCAACAACAAGTGTGTGGTCATTGTTCCATTCTGGTGGCTTCTTTTCAATAAAGCCGAAAGCTTACTAGTGTGCTGATCAACATGTGGGATAAAGTCTCTAATATAATTGATTATACCAAGAAACTGTTATATCTATCTCTTAGTGAGATGCTGATCCGAAAAGTGAATCAATTCTTGGCCTGTGGGTGTTACTGGAGACTGAACAAAAGGTCTAGTGAAAACCTTTGTTTGGGAATCTATCTGCTCTTAGAAACTATTCTTGATATGGGGTAAATGAAAACATCATGCAAGACTAAATAGGTGCCGCCTGCATACAAGGTTGATTAGCCTCTTGTCTGCATGTTTTTTACTGATACTCCTTTTGGATGAGTCTTAGATTTCTTTTATAAATGGGCAAAGGAGTTGTATCATCTGGATCATCTGGAGGTAATGAAGGCTTTTGCTGACATGGTTCCATTCTGTGTCCTTTCTTTTTTTGACGTCTGATTAAGTCATCATCATTATCATCTTCTTCTTCGAAGCATGGATAGCCTGGATCACACATATGGGACCCTAGAACGTCCCATAAAAAGTGACCATTAATCTTATCCGAATAAATCAAATAACCATTAGAAGGAAACCCATAAATGGGAATGTCTTCTTGTGCTGTTGGAACGACTGTGATCATGGAAGAATAAGAGAAAGAATTCCTGGATGGTGCTTGTTCAGTGGGTGGCTGAAAGTCATCCTGACCGTTCCATCTGCTCTTTTTTCAAATAGAGCATCAGAGGTCTGGACAGGTTGGGAATTTTGGTGAAATTTCTCATAATTGGATAGCCACTCAATAGCATGAGCTTAAGAAGCTTTTTCTTTTGAATTTGTCTTGGGATTTGGACTATAGAAGGGATAGTTTTAGAATTAGCAAGAATCATTAAGGCATCTGATAAGGTTTGTGGTGTACGGAGATCCACCAGCTGATGATGTAAGGTTGCCATCTTTGATGAAACTGTCTGTTCAGCTCCTTGAAGTTGGATATGAACTTTTAAGGTTGTGGGTAAGTTGGGATCATCTAGAGAGATGTTGAAATTTGGATAAAAAGTCAAAAGAACACTTTCTGCATGTAGAGTAGTCAGGACTGTGCTAATGACTGCATGTTAGCATTCTTTAAACCGAGTGTCTAGCAGTGCTAGTTGGGCGGTGACCAGTAAGCCTTTTCTGCCATGGAGTGTAAGAATCAAGCAAACTCCACCAAAATGGAGATGAGTATATCCTTCCCTTTTCCATTAAGAAACAAGATCCATTAGAATTTCCAGAGTAACATACTATTCTGATTGTGTTGCTTGAAGAGCACACTGATCCAATCAAGATGACTGGACATATTCTTTGGGAGCAAGTCTTTTGGTTGAGATTAATGTCCCTATACTTTGGGTAAAGGAATTTGGTCTCTAGTATAGTTTATATGGGCTTATAAGAGGCATGGAAGATTCACTGATTTGGGCTAAATCAAGAACATAAGAGTATTCTGGTATCAACTGAAAACTTAGTGTACTACTGCGCCTATCTTGGTATCAGAGCCATACAACTCCTTAAAAATTATATGTTTTCAAAAATCTATTTTCCATGAACAAAATGGTATGATTCAAGTCTTTATTCTATTTTGATCAATAGACTTCAGGAGCAGAGAGAACTTTCAAATTATGGCTTCAACTTCATCTTCAACTCCAACTACTTCAAATCCTGTTACTCTTTCTTCTATACTCTCTTTACCTAAATCTTGCACTTCTCACACCACAAATAAGATAGAAAATCTTGTAGAATATTCTTACATCCCTGAATCCGCCCAAATTAGTGAATCCTCTTATCCTCTTATAAGCCCTTATCAGTTGTATAAAAGACCTAGTTCTTTTACCCGAAGCATTAGAACCCTTATATCCACCAAACGGCCCCAACCAAAAGAATATATCCAGTCCTCTCGCCTAGATCAATGTTCTCTTCAAGCAACCTCTGCTGAGCAATATGTAACTCTGGAAATACCATCAGAGTTAATTTCAAACTGGAAAAGAGAAGGTTATACTCATCTCCATCTTGGAGGGGTAAGATTAATCCTTACGCTTCATGGAAGAAAAGGATTACCGGTCACAGCCCGAATTGCTATGCTTGATACTCGGTTAAAACAGTACCAAGATGTTGTTATGGGTACTGTTCTTACCACTCTCCATGCAAGTAGTGTCCTTCTTACCTTCTATCCAAATTTCAACCTTTCTCTTCAAGACACCAACTTGTCAACAGCCTTGAAAGTTCAAGTTCAAATTCAAGGTGCAGAGATCTGCTAAAATTGCCACCCTCTATAGGCTTCAAAATCATGCCTTAGATCTACCCACCCCTGAACATCACTCTGACACCCTTATGGTGTTAGCAGAATCAGATCAGATCTCTATCATTATCCAGATCCCAAGACAAATTCCCCGACATGAGCTCATAAAGCTTATGCCGCTTGAATGGATCTCAAACTATGAACAGTTCCACAACAATATAGCTCCAATTCAGACATCAGAAAGCATGTTTGAAAGACGACAAGACGGAACAGTTCGAATGACTTTCAAACCACCTTTTAGTGCTCCCCAAGAGCCTCCAAGGCTCTCCTTTACTTACTCTTCAATGATCACAGCTATTCAGACAGCTCAAGAAGATCTTCCAATCGTAGGGTTTAATCCTGAAGGTTACCTTGTTTATTCAGGCAAGCAGAATGGATATTTCTTATGGGATGTCCCTGGCTCAGGAATTGGCGACCCAAATTATCCTTGTTGGGATGATTGGGAAGAGGACGATGATTACGACACCAAGAAGAAAAAGAAACCCAAAAAGAAAAAACCTTATGTCCCATGTAAACACTGTGAACCTAAATCACCAAAAGATCCTCTACCTTCACCAACTTCATTACCCATATAAAAAAAAAAGAACTCAAATGGATTGCAAAGAATTGCAAATCTGAGATTCCATTATAAATCCAGAACCAAACACCTGTTGTACAGCCACTGGCTTGTATGATGTTTTCCTACACTTCTTCAGATTACTCTTCTTCCTTTCCTCCTTTGGAAACTCACACAGACCCATAAAGAAATGTGGTCACCTTGAACAACCCAAACCTTTTGAATCAGTCCTTAATCGGCAAACCCAAAATGCCAAAGCACAAAATGATACTTTGTTGTACATCAATTCGAAAGTTGAAAAAATCTGTTTACAAACTGAATAGATTGAGACAAAAGTTGACTCAATTACTGTGCAGATGCAGCAGATCCACCAAAATCTTCAATTCATAATTGTTCAACTGGATTCAGAATTACGAACCATGCTTGCTCAAAGGTATTATGGCTCAGAGTTTAACTAAAAGGAAAAGGAAATCAGATGCTTAAAAGCTGAGCTTAACCAGAACTCAGAAATAGAGACCTACCCTCTTCACTACATCTCCACCAATGCTTCTATTGCTCAACTTACCATCCATTTGCTTCTATGCTCTCACCAATCAGGCCTTATGATCCATCCAAATTATTTGGGATGACCCATACCCTTTTCAGAGAAAATCCAATACCACAAACACCCAAGCCAAAACTAAAACCTAAACCTCAACCACGACCAGTTAAGGTTCACCAACCACCACTGACCATTCCGGAACAACAGCCTCCAACCTCTCCACCCCCTCAACCTAACCCACAAATACAGTCCAAAGACAAAGAGCCCATGCACCAATATAGTGCTCAAACAGTCAATGAATTATCTGATACAGATGATCAAACTTCTGATTCAAACCTAGCCATTTCAGAAAGCAGTACTAACACAGAATTCTCAAATTCAACTACTGATTCTGAAAAATCCTATGCTGATATCACCAAAATCCTTATGGCCCAGCCAGATCAAACTAAACAAGGCCAACCTTCTCAAACAGATCCATATGTTGATATACCCTCAGATATTGAGGAAGAAGTACCTAAATCTTCAGCAACAAATCAACCTTTCCAACCTCAAACTCAACCCTATCAAAAACCATCAAATGGTCCATGGCGAGAAAGACTTATTGATGACATTCCATCTCACAAATGGCGAGAAAGACTTATTGAAATGTCTGCCTGGATTGACCTACAAATGTTGAGATCAGGAGCAACCACTCAATCAGTCCTTAAGGAATTCGTTACCCGTTTTACGGGTGCCCTGAGAGATTGGTTTGATTCTTTAGGCCAATACAGACAATTACAGTTTGTCTAAATCCCAGAAGTCTCAAGTGCCCTTGCTGTAATCCATGGTCAATTCCTTGGGGATCCATCCGCAGTCTTTGAAGCTGCAAGACGAGATTATCTCAACATGAAATGCTGCTCAATCAATGCTAAGGATCTTGAATTCCATTACAAACGGATGTCTTTATTGTTCTATAAGCTGAATGGATTCAATGAACCAACTTTAAAGCATGTCTTTCTGGCTTCACTTCCAGAAGAACTCTAACTAAACATTCAAAGACAGCTCACAGCTAGCAATCTCATCCTTGACAACACCTCTCTTGGCAAAATCTTCCAGATTGCCAAAGCAACTTTGTGAGCAAAAATAGTTTTTCAAAGAACTGTTAAAAGATAAAGAGCCATTCAGAAGTGCCTGTAAAAAGCCTTACTTGCTTGTGATTGCAGTTCTAAAAAGAAAAGGCATTTTCGAAAATTCAAAAATTCAGAATTTTCATCAAAGCCTAGAAGGTCCAGAAAGCCCTACAGGTTTTTCAGAAAGAAATCATCTTCTTCCAGAGAATTCAATCGGAGAAAATCAAGCAGATGTTTTATCTGCAAGAAAAAAGACCACTATGCTAAAGATTGTTCCAACAAAAGAGAAAAATCAATCAGGCTAGTTGAACACCTCCAAGCCACTACAGATTAATCTCCTGAAAAAGAAGAACTAGAATTTTATTTCTCTGAACAAGATGAACCAAATGATGAAACAGTGTTCGCACTGGAAGACTCGTCTGCTGAATCAAAAAGTGATGAGTCCTCATCCCAAGTCATTTTCCATCAATAGTTGCTGTCCCTTGACACTTTTGTTCCAATTCTCTCCATCAAACTTCAAATATTGCCTTCAAAATACCAAAGGCCCATTCCTACAATTGGACTCATAGACACTAGAGCCCAATGAAGCATGTTAAACCCAATCATCCTTCCTCCTTAATACTGGACAAAGTATGAAGAAAATTTCAGAGCAGTCAATGGGAAAATATTCTCTACCAATTTGATTACCAAAAAACCCATTGGTATTCAAATCTTTCCCAATTATATCATTTGGACCAAAATCATTGGTTCAACTCTTCCTAATAAGGATATCTTGTTAGGTTTTGACATAATTCACCAAATCAAACACCTCCAAATCATTCCCACTGGAATCCGAATCAAGTCTATGTTCAAACCATTCACAGACATCTTGAAACTTTACAACTTGTCTGAAACCCTCAATCCTATCAGGATGTTTCATCCAAACTTTTGAGTTACTATCCATAATCTCATTCTGAGTTTACCCATCCAAACCCTCTTTGGAAAAATAAGTCTTTCTTCATTAAGTTACCCTTCAAACTAAATGCAGACATTAACCCGACCAAAGCCACTGACCCAGGAATGAGTCCTTCTAACTTAATCCTAACCCAAAAACAATGTTCACAATTATTAGCCCAAGGTCTTATTGAGCCCACAAACTCTCAATGGGCTTGCCAAGCATTCTATGTTGAAAAGCATTCTGAAATTGTCAGAAGAAAGAAACGCCTGGTCATTGATTACCAGCCATTAAATATGTTTTTGCAAGACGACAAATTTCCTTTACCCAAGAAACAAAGCATGTTTACTTTTCTCAAAAATGCCTAGACTTTTTGAAAATTTGATTTTAAATCAGGTTTTTGGCAATTAGGCATTGAACCTTCTGAACATTACAAAACTGCCTTCTGAATCCCAAACGCTCATTTTCAATGGACAGTTTTACCCTTCGGTCTCAAAACTGCCCCTTCCATTTTCCAAAAATCTATGGTCAAAATTTTCCAACCCATCCTGCATCATGCATTGATTTATATTGACGATATTTTACTTTTTTAAGGATCACATGAAGAACATCGCCAGCTGTTAAATCAATTCTTTAATATTGTTCAAAGTCATGGAATCATGCTATCGGCCACGAAAAGCAAAATTGCCACAGATAACATTGAATTCCTTGGCATGGTCATAAAAGATGGCCACTAACAGCCAAGAAAGCACATTGCTCAAGAGTTACTCCACTTTCCAGATCAGCACCTTTCTAGAAAGCAAATCCAACAGTTTCTCGGCATTGTAGACTTTATCCCACATGTAGACCACCACACCCACCATCTTAAGCTTTATTAAAAAAGAAGCCACCACACAACTGCTGTCACCACATTAAAGCAGATTGCACAAAATCTACCACCACTCAAGTTGATTACAGATGGCAAGCGGATATTGCAAACTGATGCAAGTGACGAATCTTAGGGTGCCATCCTCCTTGAGGAAAATGATGGAAAAGAATACTTTATTGGCTACGCTAGTGCACAATTTTCTAACACACACAAGCACTACCATAGCGTATTCAAAAAAATCCTAGTGGTAAATAATGGCATCAAAAAACCATTTTCTTATCTGAATGGACATCTCAGCCTTTCCAAACATCATGAATTTCAAAGGCAAAACAGTACCGGAGAAAATGTTACTCAGGTTAAAGGATTGGTTTTCGAAATATGACTTCTCAGTCAAGCATGTAAAAGGAACTCAAAACCTCATCCCTGATATGCTATCCAGGCTCTCGAAGCCAGAAAAATCCTTATCTCTCATATCTTCAAGACACCAGTTTCCTATTATCTTCATGGCCACTTCTGTACCCACAACGGCCCTCACCAGAAAAACATTTCCTCTCAATATGAATTTTCAGTCTCCCCATCAGATCCAAGACTTTGCACGAAAATTCCTCTTTAGGTTTTTATAAACATCTATATGATGAATAAAGAGCCTATGTTCTTCCCCAGTTTTCATCATATAAACATCTATATGATGAATATAGGCCTAGTCATTACCCCTCATTGAGACATTACTGAAGATGAGCTTTGGTATACTTGGTGCCTTACAGTCCTGTATGCTACAAAAATGGTTTTCCCTGTTTTACCTCTTCTTGATAGGTTAAACATTCCAGAACAGGCGACCTCCCTCATTTGGACACTCTTTGAATGGTTCTCACCATTACCTTGGTGGCGTAAGAAACTCCAACAAATTTCTGACGTACACCAACTCAGACAACTCCCAGATCAGGAAGGAAATCAATTCACCTCTATTTTCATCATCCACCATCCATTTTTTCAACATCCTCACACCTAAGCTTTTTGGACACAAGACCAAACCTATGACTGGATCACTGTCCCGCATCTAGCATGTCTTGAACAAGATTTTGAAATCAAGACCTCCCTAAAAAACTTTCTCATGGAACTTAACCATATTAGGTCTAAAACATGATAGGATCATGGTCCCCACACCATCTTTACATTCTCAACCTGCCAACCGTGGAATCATCATCAAAGAAGAAAAGCCAGACTGCACTGACTTCTTATTCTAGGATTCTTAAGACCCATATGAAGGCTTTACTCCCATACCATCACCAACATCATATGAACTCAGATCATCATCATCCACTCCTTATCCAGCATTCTTATCTCAGACTCCACAAAAACATCCACGTGACACCACAAAGCTACTTGAAACCAGAGTACGATTCGAGAAAGAAAATCATTGCCCACATCCACCTTGTGGTCCCCATTATAAGCATTCAAGGCTCTCAAAGAAATATTTCCCAAAAGACAACCGTGACCCAAATGAAATAGACAGTTCATCCGACAACGACTACATGAATCTCTCATCTCCATAAAGTCGTTTGTCTTATTAAAGTTTGCTTTTGCTTACTTTTGCTTTAAGTCTTTGTTGTTTGTAATAAAGTTTAAAAAGGTGTATCTTTAGTCTAAAAAGGTGTGTGTTTACTATCTTGTCCGAGAATTCTCCCCCCACTTGTAAGATATAGAAGTTTGAAGAAATAAAATCGTGTATTCTCAATATCCATGGCCTTCTAACTCCCCTCTTTCTTTGCAAATGAAGATCTAAAGAAAGGAAAAGAAAAGGGATTTTGAATCGGTTCATTTTGAAAACTTAAGGAAGTATGTTATGCACTTGCCTTCCAGTAAGGATCCTGTGCATCAAAAAACTTATGATAATTTCTTAAACGGTTTGGTACCCTGTTTTATGACTAAAAGAAAAGTTTGTTTTAGGGTTATATAACCTATAAAGAAAAAGTTTTAAGTTTTGATACTATGTTTTTGAGTATATCGGCTGGAAACCAGAATTTGTGGGCTACTGGTCTAAAGGACAGCTCGATCTGTTGTAGTTCTGGTATAACAACGCCAGGTACTGAGTACTTAGTGTACTACTACGCCTATTTTGGTATCAACTGAGTACTTAGTGTACTACTGCTAGTGCAGGTTTTTGGAGGAGAAAGAGTTGAAGAAAGAGTGATATGAGAAAGATTTTTTGAGGTATTTGATGAAGAAGCCATTGGAAAGATTTCTCTTTTATTCACTAATTAAAACAGCAGATCTCATATTTACCACTTCTTTTCAGGGTAACCAAAATGCACAGAGTAGAAGAAAATTGTACGTGGCTTGTTATACTAGCAGTACAGATTGATCTAGTCCCCATTCGGGATGACCATCAGAATATATGTCGTTGGTTTACCGCCGATATACAATAATATTCTAGCCTCTTCGCAAAAGTCCTTTAGGCTTTGATACCACTCGGGACAACCACTACCACCCAAAGGTTAAGCCACTCCCTGGCTGCTGAATAGGGTGAGCTGTGGTTGGAACGCTGGAACTCATAGCCTAAAACTTTATGATGCACAAGATCCTCCAAAGTGGCGAGTGCAGAGCATGCTTGTTATAGGATCGAAATGAACTATTATAAGAATATGTTGTTTTGTCAAGGAGAATAAAGGAAAAGGAAGAAGCTTAGAATGTCATGTTATAAACACACGATTTTTATTTCTTAATTGAGTTCTGAATACAATCTGGGATAAGCTCTCCTTACTGAAGGAGGATAAGACATGACCCTTATCCTTTTTTCAAAAGTAAAGATATAATTATGAAAATGATAGGACAGGACCCCTATCTTTCTTTTCTTAAAGAAAAAGCAAACATTATTACAAACAAAGCAAAAAGCAAACTTTTTAGAAAAGTAGATGTTCCAGCGTGTATAACAAACTCTTTAGGTAGAAGATAATGTTGCCAAGTTTCCAATGCTCTCACTAACGCATACATCTCTTCATCATAGGTAGGATAATTTAGGGCTGCTCCACTCAATTTCTTACTAAAATAAGTAATTGGACGTCCTTCTTGCATCAAAACAGCTCCAATACCTATATCTGAAGCATCACACTCAATTTCAAAAGTTTTAGCAAAATTAAATAAAGCAAGTAATGATGCAGAATCCAATTTCTCCTTGATTAGATTCAATGCCCTTTCTTGTTCTCTACCCCACTTAAATCCCACACATTTCTTCACAATTTCAGTTAATGGTGCAACAAGAGTGCTAAAATCTTTCACAAATCTTTTATAAAAACTAGCCAAACCATGAAAACTTCTTACCTCACTTACACTTTTAGGTGTAGGCCACTCCTTAATAGCCGTTACCTTCTTTTCATCAACCTCAATTCCTTTAGCACTTACAACATAACCAAGAAAAACAATCTAATTTGTACAAAAAGAACACTTCTTCAAATTATCATACAACTTTTCCTTTCTTAAAACAGTCAGTACTGATGACATTAAGGATAAAACTATCACAACAACATGGGATGAGGTATATTCAGATCCTATTCAAGTTCCTGTTGGACCCACTACAAGAGTTTGAGCAAAGAAATTCAAAGAAGCGGTTAATGGATTGATTCAAGCAACTTGGACTCAATCAAATTTATGGAGGCTCGTTGAAGGAATCGCACATGATAAATGCATGATTCAAGCTCTTGAAGTTTTCTTTTTTCAGATATTTTAATTGCCTAGTTTCCATTTAATTGATGTAAGGCATTTAAAGCCAATTAGGATCCTAATTTGACTTAGATTCTTTTCTATTTACTTAAATTAGGATTCTGATTTAGTTTAAATTCTTTCCTATTTACTTAGATTAGGATTCTGATTTGATTTAGATTCTTTCGTATTAGGGAAGATTTAGATTTAGATGTTATTTTTGGTTTAGGATTTATTTCCAAATATTCTTGTAACCAATCCTATATAATGTACTCATGTCTAATAAATGAAGAGAAGGTTTTTTGATGCAATTGGTGAGAGAGTTAATTCTCTTTGGTTCTTTACAAACTCTTTGAACTTATCGGATTTCCGTGGCGTTCAAATTCTTGACTTATCAATTAGACCATCCATAGCTGATTGTGGCATCTTCACATACCAAGGTTCGTGCTTTCAATAAGCATTGGGTCGAGGTTTCATTCCATTTCTAATTCAGATTCTATCTTGGGAACTAAATTGATTAGGGTCGCGTCAGTTCTTGACAAGGTTCGTATCATTTGGTATCAGAGCCTAGGCTCCAAGATCAGATTATCTATCTTTATTGTTTTTCATTCTTAAATGAATTTTTCATCCTTGTTCTAGTATTTATATATAAAAAAAAAATTCATCCTTATTCTAGTACCTATAAATAAAAAAAAAAGTGTCATGAATAGTATTTTCGTCAGTGTTTTGTGTGAACAATATCGCATGAATAGTGTCGCACAGTGCTTAGTGAACAATATTTTTAGGGTTTTCTTTTTTAAATCAATTTTGCATCCTTATGGCTTAGTTCTTCTTAAATCCACAAGTTTTACCTATTACTTTTCATTTAAAAAAAAAATCTCCAACCTCCTCTTAAAATGTTTTTCCATTATTTGTGTCTTGAAAGTCTAAAACAAGTTTTTACCTAATAGGTGAAAATTTTGCCCAAAATCAAAACTCAACTTTCGTACACATTGCCTTCTTACTCTTAAAATTAAATTCTCCTTAGTGTCATCTTTGTGAATTGCTTCTGAAATCTTGATATTGGTTTGATTAGTTTGATAAGAACCGAGCAAGGATTACTAAGAGTGGAAAAAAGCAAAAGAGTGTGAGTGTATTAGAGGGTAAAAGCCAATTAATTTGAGTGAAACACGAGTAGAATCGAGTGAGTCATTCTCTTGAGTGAAACACATAAGGGAGTGATGTGAGATCCTTTCCACATTATTTCTAACTTTCTTTTACAGATAATAGCTATGTCTCACAACCTAGAATGAAACACAAATGAATTGGATCAATCTGCAACTACTTAGAATTTACAAGTTCAAGCATTGATGGGAGAGATGAGGAAGATGATGAGGGCTGAGTTAGAGCTCATACATGAGCATTTGGATCAGGTGGAGAACACATGTGCATGGCAACCACAACCCGTTCCCCAAGCACGTAAAAGAGAAAGAGCTCCAGTTAGAGGAGAGATTGATGACTATTATAGGGATGAGTATGATGAGGGTGAGGACTCAGTGGGTAGCTATATGAGAGATGGACGAGGCAGAAGAGGTAGGAATAGAGATGATGGGTTGAGTGGCATAAAGATGAAGGTTCCATCTTTTCAAGGAAAAACCGACCTAGAAGTATACCTTGAATGGGAGAAGAAAATGGAGTTCATATTTGACTGCCACAATTATTCAGAGGCAAAAAAGGTAAACTTGGCTATGATTGAGTTTTCAGACTGTGCTATTACTTGGTGGGATTAACTTGTTATAAGTAGGAGGAGAAATAGGGAACGTCCAATTGAGACATGGGATGAAATGAAATCATTGATGAGAATGCGTTTTGTACCTAACCATTATTGTCGAGACTTGTACTAAAAATTATAACATCTTACACAGGGTAGCCGAAGTGTTGAGGATTATTATAAAGAAATGGAGATTGCCATGATTAGAGCAAATGTGGAGGAGGATAGAGAAGCTACCACGGCACGATTCTTAAATGGTCTTAACAACTCAAGAGGAGGGGTAACACTTGTGTAGCTCCAAGCTCGAGTTCCACTCCTTGGAAGCCGAGCTATTTGAAACGAGACGAGAGGCCACAAATAACCGAGCACTCCAAGCACAATTCAGAAGATAACGCAGTGACTCCTACTAGTAGAAATCGTGACATTAAGTGCTTTAAATGTCCAGGCAGGGGGCATATCGCAAGTGAATATGTGAATAAAAGAGTTATGGTGTTGCGGGACAATGGTGAGATTGTAACTAAAGATGAAACGGAAGAAAACGAGATGCCGCCATTAAAGGACGTTGAAGATGAAGAGTATATAACCCCTGGGGAATTGACTTTAGTAGTAAGGAGAGCTTTGAGTATGCAAGTAAAGGAAGACGAAGCAGTGCAACGGGAAAACATTTTTTATATTAGGTGCTATGTTCAAGACAAAGTATGTAGTATAATTATTGATGGAGTAAGTTGTACTAATGTTGCTAGTACTATCATGGTAGAGAAGTTAGGGCTTCCAACACTTAAACAGCCATGACTATACAAACTACAATGGTGAGGTGAAAGTGAACAAGCAGGTACTAGTGACTTTTCGGATTGGCACGTATGAAGATAAGGTGCTTTGTGATGTAGTGCCAATGCAAGTTGGACTTTTGTTACTTGGGCGGCCTTGGCAATTCGACAAACGCATCACTCTTGTTCCATTGACACTAAAGCAAGTTTATGGAGGCCAAGTGAGCCTACAGGGAGAGAGTGAGGAAAAGGAAAAACGAGAAAAAGAGAGTGAAATTCAAAAAGAGGCCGAGGAAAATGTGAGAGAAAAACCAAAGAAAAATACGGCCATTGAGCGAAAATTAGATGGAACACAAAAGAATTTCTATGCGAGAGCGAGTGATCTAAAAAAAGGATTGTTTTCACATCAGCTGATGATTGTACTTTTGTACGAAGAGGCATTTTTGAACTCTAACGAATTTGACCCTACTTTGCCTACCTCTATTACTTTTCTTTTGCAGGAGTATGAGGATGTCTTCCCTGAGGAAACACCACATGGTTTACCTCTGATGAGATTAAGGATAAAACTATCACAAGCACATGGGATGAGGTATATTCAAGTTCCTGTCAGACTCGTTACAAGAGCTTGAGCAAAGAAATTCAAAGAAGCGCTTAATCAAAGAAACTTGGGCTCAATCAAATTCGTAGAGGCCCTTTAAAGGAATCGCACATGATAAATGCATGATTCAGGCTCTTGAAGTTTCCAAATATTCACTTCCATGAAATAGGGAGTTGGTTTGCACATTATAGTGGGAAAATATATTATTTTCCTTTTTCAGATACTTTCCCGTTTCTTAAGGAGGCTATTAGGGAAACTAATCATTTAGTTCTATTTTAAGCCAATTAGATTCTGATTTGGTTTAAATTCTTTCCTTTTTACTTAGATTAAGATTCTGATTTGATTTTTGGTTTAGGATTTATTTCAAAAAATTATTGCAACCAACCTTATATAATGTACTTGTATCTAATAAATGAGGGAAGCTTTTTTTTATGCGATTGGTGAGACAGTTAATCCTCTTTGGTTCTTTACGAACTCTTTGAACTTATCGGATTTCCGTGGCGTTCAATATCTTGACTTATCAATCAGACCATCCATAGCTGATTGTGTCGTCTTCACATACCAAGGTTCGTGATTTCAATAAGCCTTGGGTCAAGGTTCCATTTCATTCCTGGTTTAGATTCGATCTTGAGAATTAATTTGGTTAGGGTCGCGTCTGTTCTTGACAGGGTTCATATCAACCTCCAATCCGAGGGATTGAGCATCAGACGTTGGGCCTGGGCCTAACTCAGCCCCAAAAGAGCTCTCAAAGGGTGAGGGCTGCCCAGAGCTTATAAGCAATGCCAGGACCTCGCTTGCAGGCGATGTGGGATTGGCACCCATTACATGCACTTACGCTCCCTACACCATTGGGCTATTGTTGCCCCATCTCGGGCAAAGGCTCTGATACCACCTCTTTCATGTGTGTTTTGGCTATGATACCATTCTGGATAGTTGTACATGGCGTTGTTAAACCAGAGAGATCATGCTGCAAGAGCATGCTTTGGACCAGTAGTCCGCACTCTCAGGTATTCCAGCCGATATACACTTATCCAAAAATCATATTGAAAACAATTTTTCACGATACCACCCGAAAACACAGCACTCACAACCTTCAAAAGGGTGAACATTGTGAGAAAGCAATTTTGTTTTGCAAAAATCGGTTTGGAGGATAAAAACAGGACCTTTCTGATGCACAGGATCTTTAGGCTTAAGGCAAGTACAGAGCATACTCAGTATAGAAAATAGAGGTGAACGTATCCTTATTAATTCAAATAACTTCTTTGATTCCTAGAAGAAAGAAGAGATTTAGAGAGACATGATCGAAATAGAGAAAACTTAATTCGATTTAAGCTTCAATTCAAACATAGATTTTACAAGAGAGGAGAGGCCCTTATATAAAAGCCTAGAGACACACTGATAAGGTGGGACCCTTATCTTTAACGAAAGAAAGTGAAACATAATTATTAGAGCACATCACGCCAAACTTTAGAAAAGTAAAAGCACACTTTTCTAAAAGCAAAGCTAAAGCATAATTATTACAACATGACAAATATCTTAAGGTGAGATAGTGTCGGTATCAGATTCTGTGTTATCTTGATCACGATCTGGGTGAGAACATCCTGGAACACATGGCCAAGGACAGTTCTGACTTTTCGGTGATGGTGGAAGAACTGGCTGTGGGAAATCTTTAGGCTGTGTTGAGTATGGAGGATATTGTGAGGAAGATGCTTCTGGAAAATTACGTGATGGTGTTGCAGCTTTTCTTTTGTGTGGAGTTGGAGGTTCAGGCTCAGTGACAGCGTACTGAGATTCTGATGGGAGAAGTGACTAGAAATCTTCATACGGATCCTGGGAGTCTTGGAATAAGACATTGGTAAAATCAGGGCGGTGTTCTGTAACAAGGATTCCATGACGAGTGGAGATGGAACCTAGAGTACAGATTTGAGTTTTTGGAATTATTTCAAGGGTGTGGTGAATATTACTGATCGAAGGTTGAACATTGTTGAGTTCCATGAGATAGGCCTTTAGGGCTGAAGTGATGGTTGGGTTATGGTTAATTGGGAATAGATGTGGAAAAGTTCTCCATTCATAAGCCATATCCTGTGTCCAATAATCTTTCGTTTCTGGATGTTGAAAATAAGGCCTGTGAACGATGAAGACTGTGGTGAACATATTGGCTTCTTGTTCAGGAAATCTGTCTAATCCGTGAAAGGTACACAGATTCTTTAATTGTCTGCGACACTAGGGGATTGGCGAGAACCACTCTAAGAGAGTCCATAAAAGTTCTGGAGAGAACTCAGGGGTTGTGAGATGATTAAGAACAGGCTTAATAGGCACTATGAGCTTAGTGGCATAGAGTGCAGTGAGACACCACATATACCAAAGTTCATCTTCTGAGATGGTGAGGTTGGTGAGGGTAAGACCTGTAAGGAACAGGTGTTCCAAACAGAGGGATGGAAAACGATCAGGTTTTCTGCTTTGAACATTGAAGAAATACCTGTAGAGGAATTTCTTTGCAAAGTCTTGGATTTGGAAAGCTGATTGAAAAGGGATATTCATGGGAAAAGATCTCTGGTTAAGAGCTTTGAAGGGAAGTGATCGATTCATGGCTATAACTAAGATAGTTTGGATAGAGGAAATGAGTGAGGGTTTATTTATAGACGGTCGGGTGAGAAAATCAGGGATAAGGTTCTATTTACCTTTGATGTGCTGGACTGTGAAGTCATATTTGGCGAACCAGTTTTTGAGGTTGAGCAACTGCTTGCTAGGGAGCAATTTGTTCTTGAAGCCAAAGATTCTGGGAAAAGATGAGTTGTCCATGTTGATAATGAAGTGATGGCTAATGAGATGAAATTTAAATTTTTTAATTCCATATTTCACTGCCAAAAGAAAATGGTAGTTCTTTTCAGATTTTTTGAATTGCTCGCTTGTATGAGCACAATAATGGTATGATCCGTCAATTCTTTCAATAAGGATAACACTCCAATAATTGTCACTGGCATTAGTCTAGAGGATGTGCTGGCCATCAGTGGGAATTCTAAGAGGAGGAGGTGACTGAGCTATCACCTTTAGCTACTTGACAGCTTCCGTCTGATCTGGACCCCATGGTTGACACTGTTTCTTTAGCATGTGTGAAAGCACACATGTGTGGACCACTACTTTAGGAATAAAGTCACAGACATAATTAATAATGCCGAGAAACTGCTGAATTTGCTTTTAACTGAGATATGTGTCTGGGAACTTTAATAATTCAGCTGCAATGTGTGGACCAGGGTGATAATGGCTGTCTTTAATGATCATGCCAAGGAAGTCAATTGATTCCTTTGCGATGTTGCTTTTCTTTTCTGAAAGCATGATTCCATGTGCCTGGATAATATGATAGAAATCCAAAAGGAGTTTCAGGTGACTAGCATGATCAGATGAGAAAAGTAAAATATCATCGATGTAGATCAGGGCATAATGAAGGATGGGATTGAAGATTTTAGTCATGGGCTTTTGAAATAATGAAGGAGCAACTTTGACATCAAAAGGCATGACAGTCCACTGATAGTGGGCGTCTGGAATACAGAAAGCAATTTTATGACGGTCAACTAGTAAGATACCAAGTTGCCAGAAACTAGCTTTTAGATCAAACTTAGAGAAGATACGAGCCCTTTGGAGATGGACAAATAAAGATTCAATTTTTGGAAGGGGAAACTTGTCATCTTTAAGAAATGCATTTAATGGCTGGTAATCAATAACTAACCTTTTCTTACCACGAGCTAATTCAGATCTTTTTTCAACATAAAAGGCTTGACAAGCCCAATCTGAATCAGTAGGCTCAAGCAATTGGGAACATTCTTGCTTAGCAAGTGAGAGGTCAGTTGGAGACATACCCAGATGAGATGCTTTTGCAGGGTTTATGTCTTCATTGAGTTTAAAAGGAAGATGGATAAAGAACTATTCATTTTTCCAGAGAGGTGAGGAATGATGGAACTGTGAATGATTTTCTAGACAGAACTGTAAAAGTTTCTGAGAAATTTCTGTGTATGGAGAAGGTGTTTCAAACAATTTATATAAACGTCAAGTATCTGTATAAGTCAAGAACATCTGTTTGTAGCGGATTTCAGAACTGGTGATGAATATGTTTTTAACTAATTGAAGTATGTCAAAACCTATAAACAAATCTTTATCTGGAAGATGGAAGCTACAATCTTTTTCTAAATAATGTAATTTGGAAATAACTGAATACTAATGGGTTTTTTGGTAATCAGGGTGGTTTCAAAGATTTCACCATTGACTGCTCTAAATATTTTTGAATGAGGTTCCCAACATTCTGAGGGAAGAATAGAAGGATCAATCATACTGGTGTTTGATCCGGTATCAAGAAATCCTATGACAGGAATGGGTTTGTGAAACTTTGAAGGAAGGATTGATACTTTAAGGGAAGGTTTTCTTGTGATGGAGATTTGATTGATACTTTAAACTGCAGAGATGACAGAGATATCCTCAGAGTCAGAAGACTTTGTGATAATGAAAGAAGTTTGAATCAACATCTTCATTTTCCAAAAGCAAGGAGGAGTCCTGGAGATGTTGAACAAGTCTAACAGCTTTTGCAGACTTCTTAGGACAATTTCGGGCAGAATGACCGCGTTTCTTACAGATGAAACAATGGTTGGATTTTTTTTTCTGTACTGGGAAGGGTCTTTTTTTTTTAAGTAACAGAGAGGTTTTTTGGATTTTTTGTGGAAGTGTTTCTGGAAATGTTTTTTCTTTTTGGTTGGACAATCACACTTCTTTTCGTCTTTGCACTCAATCTTGAGATAGGCCTTTTTATAGGTTGAGGTAAATGGCTGTTTGTTTTTAATGAAGTCTTTGAAAAATTCTTTTTGTTCACAGAGTTTGTCTAAACCGGACATGGCCATTTGGAAAATCTTTCCAAGTGAAATGTTGGCAATGTCGAGGGTAGAGGTTGTGATCTGTCTCTAGAGTTCTGGTTGTAACTCAGAGGGAAGAGAGGCTATGAACACAAGTTTAAGGGATGGGGTTGTAACTCAGAGGGAAGAGAGGCTATGAACACAAGTTTAAGGGATGGATCATTGTATCCATTCAGCTTGTAGAACAGCAGACTCATTCTTTTATAATGAGTTTCCAACAAATGTCGTTTGAGAAAACAACATTTCATTTGGTGATACTCTTTTCTTGCTACTTCAATTGATGTAGTTTTATCACTAATAAATTGCTCATAGATAGTGGAGAGAGCTGATCCAGTTGTAGCTTGCATAAACTGGAATTGTCTATATTCTCCCAAGCTTTCTAACCAGTCTCGTAAGGATCCCATTGTACGGGTCATGAATTCTGTAAGGACTGCTTGTGATGTAGCATTTGGCCTTATTGATTGAATATCAACTCATGCATCAAATTCGTGGTATCTGGCAGGCCATTTGTGACGAGGAATGTCATCAAATGTAAACCAGGAAGCCGAAGATGGCTTTGTTGTACCATTAGAATTCTATGGAGGCACTGGTGGAACAGGCCTGTTTGTGGCTGAAGATTCAGGTGGATCTTCTTCAATATCAGAGGGTACTTCAAAGATTGGTTCTGTTTCTTCAGTTCTAGTTGCCACTAGTATGCCAGAGATGTCAGCATATGCTGATTCTGAATCTGTAGAGGTAACATCTAGGTCTGCGGAAGATGAGGAAGGTATGGCTAGGTTTGATCAGAAGTATTTGTTCCTGTTTCTGGTTCGGAGGGTGACTCAGATGAATTAGAACCACGATTTGTTTCAGGTTCAAATTCTGAGGATGAGGCTTGAACTTGGATTTGAAGATTATGGTAATGGTATTGTTCAGCTGGTTGTTTATCTTTTTTTGGAGGCTTAGGAGTTACTATTAGTGATTCTTCTGGAAGAACAGAAGAGGAGGCCTTTGGTTTAGGTTCTGAGATTTTTACTTTGGACTTTTGTTTCCTTGGTTAAATAGGTTTTTGTTGAGGAATAGGTTGAGGTTGAAGTTGAGAAAAACTAAAAAATAAACTGGTTGAGACCGCGATGGTGTGTAGAAAGGTTGGTAGGTATCAAACAGTGGAGAAGAAACAGGTATAGATTGTGTTTTGGTAAAGAGTGAAGGCCTGGCCTTATCAGCATCAATTCTGGCTAACTCAGTTTTGAGTTTTCTGATCTTTGCTTCTTTTCTGTTGAACTCTAGACCCCAGATATGATTGTTAATCATTCTTCTGAGATCTGTATCTAACTCAGAGATTCTGTCTTGTAGATTTATGTAAATCTGATCAAGACGGCTGCTGATAGAATCGACCTTTGTTTCAGTCTGTAAGACCTGATTGGCAACTCAATTAATCCTTTTTCCCAACTGGTGAAGTGTTTGGTTTTGGACATTGGCGTTTTTTATTTGCCAGTTAAGAACAGCTTCATACTGTTTTGGTTCTTCAATTTGTCTAGAGGGTGTGACAGGGGATTGAACAAATGGTTTTGACACAACTTTGGTTTGTGGGTCGGTCTGTTTTTCAAGAGGAGGATAGGATTCATCATAAGATTGGCTTGAAAACATTAAGAACGATCTTATTTTGGGAGGCTTTGGATCTGGTGGAGGTTGTGGTGGAAATTGTTTACAAGGAGTTTTAGGATGGGAAGGTTTTTTCTTTTTCTTTTTTTTATTGGTCTATTTAAACTCAGCAACCTTACTATGTAAGAGATTAGAGATTAATGTTATTTGAATTTGAAAGATTATTCTTTCTTGGGTTCTTTTGAGAACTAGTGAACTTATCAAGAATTAGCATTCTTGTGGTGTTCCAAATTTATACTTATCACTCACCTTCTCATCTATTTCTTGTGTGTGGCGTCAATATCATTCTCTATACCTTTGGTTCATGTTTTCTTAAGCATTGGGTCAAGGTTTTATTTCTTTTAAATCTGTTTAGAACTTTCTTGGAAAGTTGAAACTTCAATTTAAGTGTGGGTTTCAAAGTTTCATTGTGGGATTCGCATCACTTGTTTCCAAGAGGCGACGAGGTCTCGAGGTATTTCAAAAGTAATATACTATTCACTCTGAGAGGCTTGAAGAGCACACTGATCTAAACGGGATGACTGGATGTATTCTTTCGGTAAAGGCCTTTGGGATGAGATGAGGGTTCGAATGCTTCTAGTGATAGAAGTTTTTTGTTTGTAAAGCTGATGAGGGCTCATGACAGGAAATTGGGATTCATTAATTTGAGCTGATTCTGGAATATAGGAATATTCGACAAGATTTTCTATTTTAGAGGCTACATGTTTGTGGCAAGATTTTGGCAAAGACAAGGTGGAAGAAAGAGAGACATGTAGAGAGGTAGATAAGGATGGAGTTGAAGATGATGCAGAAGTTGTGCAATTTCTTGCAATCCATTTGAGTTGTTTTTTGTAAATGGGTAGTGGACTTGGTGGAGGTGGAGGGTCTTTTGGTGGTTTGGGTTCACAGTGTTTACATGGGACATGTGGTTTCTTCTTTCTTGGTTTTCTTTTCCTTTTGGTATCATAATCATCGTCCTCTTCCCAATCATCCCAACAAGGATAATTTGGGTCGCACTTGCCTGAGCCAGGGACATCCCATAAGAAATGGTGTGTCCCTATAAGAAATGGGATGGGTTATTGTGAATCAGACAACATGCGCCAATAACCCTGTTTATCCAGCCAAACAAAATGACCCAAATTGTTCCTGTTGGGATGATTGGGAAGAGGACGATGATTACAACACCAATAGAAACAATGTTCGCACTGGAAGACTCATCTAGTGACTCCGAAAATGATGAGCCTCAAAACATTTTCCATTAACAGTTGTTGTCTCTAGACACTTCTGTCCCCATTCCTTCCATTAAACTCCAAATTTTGCCTTCAAATTCCACAGGCCCATTCCAGCAATTGGTCTGTTAGATACTGGAGCCCAGAGAAGTATGTTAAATCCAGCCATTCTTCCTCCTGAGAGCTGGACCCATTAAATTCTTCACTACCAAATTGATTACCAAAAAACCCATTGGTATTCAAATTTTCCCAAATTGTGTCATTTGGACCAAAGTAATCGGATCCAATCTGCCTAATAAAGATATCTTGTTAGGTTTTGACATAATTCACCAGATCAAACACCTCCAGATCATTCCCAATGGCATCCGAGTCAAATCCATGTTCAAACCTTTCACAGACATCTTGAAACTTTACAATTTGTCTGAAACACCCCAATCTTATCATGACATTTCAACCAAGCTTTTACCATATTGTCCAGAATCCCATTCTGAGTTCACTCATCCAAACCCACTTTGGAAAAATCAGTCTTTCTTCATTAAGTTACCCTTCAAACTAAATGAAGATATCAACCCAACAAAAGCCACTCATCCAGGAATGAGTCCTTCTGACTTAATCCTAGCCCAAACAGAGTGTTCTCAATTGTTAGCCCAAGGTCTTATAGAACCTACCCATTCTCAATGGGCTTGCCAAGCCTTTTATGTTGAAAAGCATTCTGAGATTGTCCGAGGAAAGAAACGCTTAGTCATTGATTACCAGCCATTAAACATATTTTTACAAGACGATAAATTTCCATTACCCAAAAGACAAAGCATGTTTACTTTTCTCAAAAATGCCCAGATCTTTTCAAAATTTGATTTAAAATCAGGTTTTTGGCAATTAGGCATTGAACCTTCTTAACGGTACAAAACTGCTTTTTGTATCCCTAATGCTCATTTCCAATGGACAGTTTTACCCTTCGGTCTCAAAACAGCCACTTCCATTTTTCAAAAATCCATGGTCAAAATCTTTGAATCTATCTTGCATCATGCATTGATTTACATTGACGATATTTTACTATTTTTAGGAACACATGATGAACATCGCCAGTTGTTAAATCAGTTCTTTGATATTATCCAAACTCATGGCATCATGCTGTCAGCAAAGAAAAGCACCATTGCAACAGATAATATTGAATTCCTTGGTATGATCATTAAAGATGGACACTACCAACCAGAAAAAGCACATTGCCCAAGAATTGCTTCACTTTCCAGATCAGCAACTTTCCAAAAAGCAAGTCCAACAATTTCTTGGCATTATCAACTACATGAGAGATTTTATCCCACATGTCGACCATTACACTCATCACCTTTCGGCTTTATTGAAAAAGAAGCCTCCAGAGTGGAATTCTGACCACACAAGTGCTGTCACTACTCTAAAGCAACTTGCGCAAGATCTGCCACCACTAAAGTTGATCACAGATGGAAAACGCATATTGCAGACAGATGCTAGTGATGAATCATGGGGTGCCAGCCTTCTTGAAGAAATCAATGGAAAAGAACACTTTATCGCTCACGCTAGTGGACAATTTTCTGACACACAAAAGCACTACCATAGCGTCTTCAAAGAAATCTTAGCGGTAAAGAATGGCATCAAAAAATTTGAGTTTCATCTCATTGGACATCATTTTCTCATCCGAATGGATAGTTCAGCCTTTCCCAATATTTTCAATTTCAAAGGTAATACTGTTCCCGAAAAGATGTTACTCAGGTTAAAAGATTGGTTTTCCAAATATGATTTCTCTGTCAAGCATATAAAAGGATCCCAAAACCTCATCCCTGATATGCTATCCCGACTCTCAAAATCTGAACAACCTCTAGCCCTTGTTTCCACAAAATATCAATTCCCAATTATTCTCATGGCTACTTCCCTTCCTTCTGAAGCGATCATCAAAAAGACATTTCCCCTTGGCAAAACCTTTACCTCAGTCTTTGCCCTCCAAGAATTTGCAAAAAAGGCTATGTTTCGATTTTTCATGAAAGCTTACCTTTTAGCAGATTCATTTCCTTTCTCAACCTTCCATCCAGAAAATATGTTTCTTACTGGTTTAACAATTGATCCACCCAATGAAATTACCGAAGATGAGTTATGGTACATCTGGTGCCTAACTGTCTTATATGCTACTAAATTGGTTTTACCAGTTCATTCAACCTTGTCCCATCTCCTTAATCCAGAACAATCCACCTCTCTTATCTGGACCCTTCTCGAGTGGTTCTCACCAATTCCCTGGTGGAGAAAGAAATTACAACAATTAACAGAATTATACAATCTTGATCGCATGCCTGCATCAGAAGCTAAAATGTTCACATCTGTGTTCATTATTCATCGGCCATATTTCCAACATCCAGACACCAACCTTTTCTGGACTCAAGATCAGATATATGAATATTTCACTACTCCTCATCCTGCCCTCATTGAAAATGAACTTCAGCCCAACCTCAACAATTACCTTTCCCAACCAAATCACCAAACTCCACCGCATAAGGATATTTTCCATACATATCTTGGCCCTCAACATGACATGATTATGATTCCCACTCCATCAGCCATATCCAAACCAAAGTCTACCGGCATCATCATCAAGGAAGAAAAACCAGACTACACTGATTTCCTTTACCAAGACTCTCAAGACCCATGGGAAGACTTCCTTCCACTCAGCCAACACCTTCAACAGTTCCCACAACCATCCATGCATGAACCAGGATCATCATCCCAACCTTTAAAAACTGACAAAGCAACCCAAATACCAAGCCCTAGATCCAAGTCATCATCACCCAAGACCCTACCAACAGGCTACAGACCCCATCCACCTACTCCTGGTCCTCACAGAAAGTATCCCAGGCGCTCCAAGCCATTTCCCCCACCAAAAGGTGACCCAGACTGGTCAAATTGGTCATCTGAAGACGAATACATCAATCTCCGCTCTCCATAAAGTAGTTTGTCTTGACTTTGTCTTGTTGTAATCATTAAGGCTTGCTTTTACTTTAAACTTTACTTTTGTAAAAGTCATGTCCAAGTCATGCTTTAAGTCTTTGTCGCTTGTAATAATTAAAAGAGTGTAAGAATTATGTTTTTCCTTTTCCAAAAGAAAAAGATAGGGGTCCTGTCCTATCTTTACGCTTTAGAATCCTTATATAAAGGATTTCTCTCCTCATTGTAAGATATAGAAAATCATCAATAAAAACTCTCGTGTTTTCTAAGCTATGACTTTTTAAACTCTTCTCTCTCTCTGTAAATGAAGTTCTAAAGAAAAGAAAAGAATAAAGATTTTATCTGTTCATTTTGAAATCTTAAGGAAGTATGCTCTGCACTTGCCTTTCAGCAAGGATCCTGTGCATCAGAAAACTTGATAACTTTTATCTGGTTTGGTACCCTGTTTTAGACTAAAAGGAAAGTCTGTTTTAGGTTGTAAAACCTACAAAAATTTTTTAAGTATTTTGATGCTCATACAAGTATATCGGCTGGAAACCAGGACTTGCGGGCTACTGGCCCAAAGTACAGTTCTAACTGTTGTAGACCTGGTGTAAACAACGCCACGTACTATTATGGTATCAGAGCCAGGTTTCGATCCTGGGACCTGTGGGTTATGGGACCTGTGGCTGGGTTATTGGCTTGTATGATGTTCTCTTCTACCTCCTCTGACTATTCTTCATCATTTCCTCCTCTTGACACTCATACTGATTCACAACGCAATGTTGTGTCTAAACCTTTTATTTCTTCAGCTATTACCTCAACCGGTCATCTTGAATCTTCTAAACCTTTTGAATCAGTCCTCAACTGGCAAACCCAAAATGCCAGAGCACAAAATGATACCTTGTTGAATATCCATTCCAAGGTAGAAAAAATCAGTTTACGAACTGAACAGATTGAGACGAAAGTTGACTCAATTACCGCCCAAATGGAGCAGATTTACAAAAATCTTCAATCCAGAATTGTTCAGTTAGATTCAGAACTCCGAACTAGGACTTGCGACTCTTGGCCCAAAGTACGATTCTAATCATTTGAGACTGGTGTAAACAACGCCAAAATTGCTACTCTCCATCATCAATTGGTCTATAGGCTTCAAAACCATGCCGTAGATCTACCCAAGCTGGATAAACAGGATAACCATCAGAATTGAATCCTGTGATTGGTAGATCTTCTTGAGCTGTTTGAACAGCTGTGATCATTCAGGAATAAGTGAAAGAGAGCCGAGGAGGCTCTTGTGGAGCACTTGGAGGTGGTTTGAAAGTCATACGAACTGTTCCATCTTGTCGTCTTTCAAACATGCTTTCGGATGTCTGAATAGGAGCTGTATTATTATGGAACTGCTCATAGTTTGAGATCCATTGAACAGGCATAAGCTTTATGAGCTCATGTCGAGGAATTTGTCTTGGGATCTAGATGATGGTTCGGATCTGATCTGATTTTGCTAACACCATGAGGGTGTCAGAGTGATGTTCAGGTGTGGGAAGATCTAAGGCATGGTTTTGAAGCCTATAGACCAATTGATGATGGAGAGTAGCAATTTTGGCTGAAGAAATTTGTTCTGCACCTTGAATTTGGACTTGGACTTTCAAGGCTGTTGGAAGGTTGGTATCTTGAAGAGAAAGGTTAAAATTTGGGTAGAAAGTGAGTAGAACACTTCCTGCATGAAGGGTTGTGAGGACAGTACCTATAACAGCTTCTTCGTACTGTTTGAACCGGGTATCAAGCATAGCAATCCTGGCTGTGACTGGTAATCCTTTTCTCCTATGAAGGGTGAGAATTAATCTTACTCCTCCCAGATGGAGATGAGTATAACCTTCTCTTTTCCAATTTGAAACTAACTCTAAAGGAATTTCAAGAGTTACATATTGTTCAGCATTAGTTGCTTGGAGTGAACACTGATCAAGTCTAGAAGACTGGATATACTCTTTTGGTTGAGGCCTTCTAGTGGAGATAAGAGTTCTGATGCTTCGGGTAAAAGAACTGGGACGTTTGTACAACTGGTAAGGACTGACAAGAGGGTAGGAGGATTCACTGATTTGAGCAGATTCTGGAATATAGGAGTATTCTACAAGATTTTCGATTTTATTGGTAGTGTGAGAAGTGCAAGATTTGGGTAAAGATAGTGTAGAAGAAAGAGTAATAGGGTTCGAAGGAGTTGAAGTTGAAGATGAAGATGATGCCATGATTTAAAAATTCTCTCTGCTCCTGAAGTCTATTGATCAAAATTGAATAAAAGATTTTAATCATACCATTTTGGTGAAATGAAGAACAAGGTTTTGAAAATAAAGGTATTTTCAAGGTAAGTAAAACTCTGATATGGCTCTGATACCATATTAGTACGTGGTGTTGTTTACACTAGGTCTACAACAGTTAGAACTGTACTTTGGGCCAGTAGCCCGCAAGTCTTGGTTTCCAGCCGATATACTTGTATGAGCATCAAAACTTAAAACAATTTTGTAGGTTTTACAACCCAAACAGACTTTTCCTTTTAGTCTAAAACAGGGTACCAAACCAGATAAAACTGATCAAGTTTTCTGATGCACAGGATCCTTGCATAAGGCAAGTGCAGAGCATACTTCCTTGAGATTTCAAAATGAACAGATAAAATCTTTTTTCTTTTCTTTTCTTTAGAGCTTCATTTGCAGAGAGAGAGAAAAGAGTTTAGAAAGTCATAGCTTATATAAAACACGAGATATCTTACAATGAAGAGAGAAATCCTTTATATAAGGATTTTAAAGCGTAAAGATAGGACAAGACCCCTATCTTTTGCTTTTTAAAAAGTAAAAGACATACTTATTACACTCCTTTAATTATTACTAACGACAAAGACTTAAAGCATGACTTGGACATGACTCTTACAAAAGTAAAAGCTTAAAGTAAAAGCAAGCTTTAATGATAACAACAAGACAAAACCATAAAGCAAAAGCAAAACATAATTATTACAACAAGACAAACTACTTTATGGAGAGCGGATATTCATGTAGTCGTCTTCAGATGAGCTGTCTGTTTCATCTAGATCACGATCATTATCTTTTGGGAAAAATGTCTTGGAGAGCTTTGGATGCTTGCAACGGGGACCGCGGCAAGGTGGATAAGGACAATCTCTCCTGTAGCCTGGTGGTAATTGTTGTGGTGATGTCGAGTTGCTTTGTCTTTTTTCTGAGGCTGAGGTTAAGATGATGCTCCTGGTTCATACATGGTTGGTTGTGGAAATTGCTGAAGGTGCTGGCTGAGTGGAAGGAATTCTTCCCATGGGTCTTAAGAGTCTTGGTAAAGGAAATCAGTGTAGTCTGGTTTTTCTTCTTTGATGATGATACCAGTGGACTTTGGTTTGGATATGGGTGATGGAGTGGGAATCATAATCATGTCATGTTGAGGGCCAAGAGATGTATGGAAAATATCCTTATGCGGTGAAGTTTGGTGATTGAGTTGGGAAAGGTAATTGTTGAGGTTGGGCTGGAGTTCATTTTCAATGAGGGCGGGATGAGGAGTGGTGAAATATTCATATACCTGATCTTGGGTCCAGAAAAGGTTGGTGTCTGGATGTTGGAAATATGGCCGATGAATAATGAACACAGATGTGAACATTTTAGCTTCGGATGCAGGCATGCGATCAAGATTGTATAATTCTGTCAATTGCTGTAATTTCTTTCTCCACCAGGGAATGGGGGAGAACCACTCGAGAAGAGTCCAGATAAGAGAAGTGGATTTTTCTGGATTAAGGAGATGGAACAAGGTGGAATGAACTGGTAAAACCAATTTAGTAGCATATAAGACAGTTAGGCACCAGATGTACCATAACTCATCTTTGGTAATATCATTGTCTGGATCGAGGGTTAAACCGATAAGGAACATGTTTTCTGGGTGGAAGGTTGAGAAAGGGAAGGAATCTGCTAAAAGGTAAGCTTTCATGAAGAATCGAAACATAGCCTTTTTTGCAAATTCTTGGAGTGCAAAGACAGTGGTGAAAGTCTTGCCAAGGGGAAATGTCTTTTTGGTGATAGCTTCAGAAAGAAGGGAAGTAGCCATGAGAATAAGTGGAAATTGATATTTGGTGGAAACAAGGGCTAGAGGTTGTTCAGATTTTGAGAGTCGAGATAGCATATCAAGGATGAGGTTTTGGGATCCTTTTATATGTTTGACAGTGAAGTCATATTTGGAAAACCAATCTTTTAACCTGAGTAACATCTTTTCGGGAACAGTATTACCTTTGAAATTGAAGATATTAGGAAAGGCTGAACTATCCATTCGGATGAGAAAATGGTGTCCAATGAGATGAAACTCAAATTTTTTGATGCCATTCTTTACCGCTAAGATTTCTTTGAAGACGCTATGGTAGTGCTTCTGTGTGTCAGAAAATTGTCCACTAGCGTGAGCGATAAAGTGTTCTTTTCCATTGATTTCTTCAAGAAGGATGGCACCCCATGATTCATTACTAGCATCTGTTTGCAATATGCGTTTGCCATCTGTGATCAACTTTAGTGGTGGCAGATCTTGCGCAAGTTGCTTTAGATTAGTGACAGCACTTGTGTGGTCTGAATTCCACTCGGGTGGCTTCTTTTTCAATAAAGCCGACAGGTGATGAGTGTAATGATCGACATGTGGGATAAAATCTCTGATGTAGTTGACAATGCCAAGAAATTGTTGGACTTGCTTTTTGGAAAGTTGCTGATCTGGAAAGTAAAGCAATTCCTGGGTAATGTGCTTTCCTGGTTGGTAGTGTCCATCTTTAATGGTCATACCAAGGAATTCAATATTATCCGTTGCAATGGTGCTTTTCTTTGCTGACAGCATGATGCCATGAGTTTGGATAATATCAAAGAATTGATTTAACAACTGGCGATGTTCATCATGTGTTCCTGAAAACAATAAAATATCGTCAATGTAAATCAATGCATGATGCAAGATAGGTTCAAAGATTTTGACCATGGACTTCTGGAAAATAGAAGGGGCTATTTTGAGACCGAAGGGTAAAACTGTCCATTGGAAATGAGCATTGGGAATGCAAAAGGCAGTTTTGTAACGTTCAGAAGGTTCAATGCCTAGTTGCCAAAATCCTGATTTTAAATCAAATTTGGAAAAAATCTGGGCATTTTTGAGAAAAGTAAACATGCTTTGTCTTTTGGGCAATGGGAATTTATCATCTTGTAAAAACATGCGTTTCTTTCCTCGGACAATCTAAGAATGTTTTTCAACATAAAAGGCTTGGCAAGCCCATTGAGAATGGGTAGGCTCTATAAGACCTTGGGCTAACAATTGAGAACACTCTGTTTGGGCTAGGACTAAGTCAGAAGGACTCATTCCTGGATGAGTGGCTTTTATTGGATTGATATCTTCATTTAGTTTGAAGGGCAACTTAATGAAGAAAGACTGATTTTTCCAAAGTGGGTTTGGATGGGTGAACTCAGAATGGGATTCTGGACAATATTGTAAAAGCTTGATTGAAATGTCATGGTAAGTCTGGGGTGTTTTAGACAAATTGTAAAGCTTCAAAATGTCTGTGAAAGGTTTGAACATGGATTTGACTCGGATGCCATTGGGAATGATCTGAAGGTGTTTGATCTGGTGAATTATGTCAAAACCTAACAAAATTTCTTTATTAGGCAGATTTGAACTGATGACTTTGGTCCAAATGGCACAATTAGAGAAAAGTTGAATACCAATGGGTTTTTTGGTAATCAATTTGGTAGTGAAGAATTTTCCACTAGCAACCCTGAAATGTTCTTCATAATAGGTCCAGGTGTCAGGGGGAAGAATGGCTGGATTTAACATATTTCTCTGGGCTTCAGTATCTAAAAGACCAATTGCTGTAATGGGCCTGTGGAATTTTGAAGGCAAAATTTGGAGTTTGATGAAAGGGATGGGAACAAAAGTGTCTAGAGACAACAACTGTTGATGGAAAATATTTTGAGGCTCATCATTTTAAATCACTAGATGAGTCTTCCAGTGCGAACACTGTTTCATCAGTGGGTTCTTTTTGTTCAGAGAAATAGAATTCAAGCTCTTCCTTTTCAGGAGAATAATCAGTGGTGGCCTGAAGATGTTCAACTAGCCGAATAGATTTTTCTCGTTTGTTGGGACAAATCTTTGGCATAGTGACCTTTTTTCTTGCAAATAAAACATCTGCTTGATTTTCTCCGTTTCTGATCTCTAGATGAACTTGATTTTTTTCTGAAGAATTTGTAAGGCTTTCTGGATTTGCGAGGCTTTGAAGAATATTCTGAATTGTTGAATTTCCAGAAATGCCTTTTCTTTTTGGAACTGCAATCACAATCCTTTTTCTTTTTGCACTTGATCTGGAGAAAAGGCTTTTTGCAAGTACTGCGGAATGGCTCTTTGTCTTTTAACAGTTCTTTGAAAAACTGTTTTTGTTCACAAAGTTTATCAAGGCATGTCTTAGCAAGCTGAAAGATTTTGCCAAGAGATATAACGTCAAGACTAAGATTATGAGTTTTGAGCTGCCGTTGGATGTCTGGTTATAGTTCATCTGGTAGGGAAGCCAGAAAGACATGCTTCAATGTAGGTTCATTGAATCCATTAAGCTTGTAAAACAAGAGAGACATTCGTTTGTAATGGAATTCAAGATCTTTAGCATTGAGAGAGCAGCATTTCATATTAAGATAGTCTCTGCGTGCAGCTTCAAAAACTGCAGCTGGATCGCCTAGAAACTGATCATGAATAACTGCAAGAGCGCTTGAGACCTCTGGTAATTGAACAAATTGCAGTTGTCTGTACTGGCCTAATGAATCAAACCAATCTCCTAGAGCACCTGTAAAACGAGTAGCAAATTCTCTAAGGACAGAATGAGTAGTTGCTCCTGGGCGTAACATTTGGAGATCAATCCAGGCAGACATTTCAGTAAGTCTGTCTCGCCACTTATGAGATGGAATATCATCAAATGTAAACCATGGGCCATTGGATGGTTTTTCTTTGGATTGACTTTGATGGGGTTGGTTTGTGGCAGAAGATTCAGCTGGATATTCTTCCTCAATATCTGAGGGAATATCAAAATATGACTCAGGTGGTCGAGATGGTTGGCCTTGCTCTGGTTAATTGTCAGCCATGAAGATTCTGGTAATATCAGCATAAGACTTTTCAGAATCACTGGTTGTGGATGGTGAAGAGGATCTTTGTGCCGATGAGGGTTTCAAAATAGCTAGGTTTGAATCAGAAGTGGATTCATCAATTTCTGGAGATGGGTTGGCTATTTGAGCACTGTATTGATGCATAGGTGTTTTATCTTTGGACTGTGTTGGTTGTGGAGGCTGTGGTGATGTTGGTGAATAGGTTGGGGAGTGGTGCTCTGGAATAGTTAATGATGATTTGTAGGTTCTGATGGAATAGGATTGTCTCTGAATAGAGTATGGGTCATGCCAAATAGTTTGGATGGATCATAAGATCTAATTGGAGAAAGCATAGAGGCAAATGGATGATAGGTTGGACTTATAGTGGGTATGGGGGTGATGTGGTAAACAAGGTAGGTCTTTGCTTTTCTGATTCAATCTGGGCAAGCTCAGTTTGTAAACGTCTGATCTCTCTTTCTTTTGGTCAAACTCTGGGCTATAGTATCTTTGAGCAAGCATGGTTCGAAGTTCTGAATCTAACTGAACAATTCTGGATTGGAGATTTTGGTGGATCTGCTCCATTTGGGCTGTAATTGAGTCAACTTTTGTCTCAATTTGTTCAGTTCGTAAACTGATCTTGCCAACCTTGGAATGAATATGCAACAAGGTATCATTTTGTGCTCTGGCATTTTGGGTTTGCCAGTTGAGGACTGATTCAAAGGGTTTAGGAGGTTCAAGATGACCGGTTGAGATAATAGCTGAAGGAATGAAGGGTTTAGACACAACATTGCGTTGTGAATCATGAGGAAAAGATGATGAATAGTTGGATGAGGTAGAGGAGAACATCATACAAGCTAATGGTTGTACGATAGGCGTGGAGTTGTGAGAAGTTGAAGAGACTTCAGTTGTGCAATTTCTTGCAATCCATTTGAGTTGTTTTTTGTAAATGGGTAGTGAACTTGGTGGAGGTGGAGGGTCTTTTGGTGGTTTGGGTTCACAGTGTTTACATGGGACATGTGGTTTCTTCTTTCTTGGTTTTCTTTTCCTTTTGGTGTCATAATCATCGTCATCTTCCCAATCATCCCAACAAGGACAATTTGGGTCGCACATGCCTGAGCCAGGGACATCCCATAAGAAATGGCCTTGTTGTTTAGTTTGGATAAACAGGATAACCATCGAATTGAACCCGTGATTGGCGGATCTTCTTGAGTTTGTTTGAGCAGTTTGTGATCATTGAGCAATAAGTGAAAGAGAGCCGATGAGGCTCTTGTGGAGTACTTGGAGGTGGTTTGAAAGTCATATGAACTGTTCCATCTTGTCATCTTTCAAACATGCTTTGGATGTCCGAATAGGAGTCAGATTATTATGGAACTCCATAGTTTGAGATCCATTGAACAGGCATAAGCTTTATGAGCTCATGTCGAGGAATTTGTCTTGGGATCTGGATGATGGTTCGAATCTGATCTGATTCTTCTAACACCATGAGGGTGTCAGAGTGATGTTCAGGTGTGGGTAGATCTAAGGCATGGTTTTGAAGCCTATAGACCAATTGATGATGGAGAGTAGCAATTTTGGCTGAAGAAATTTGTTCTGCACCTTGAATTTGGACTTGGACTTTCAAGGCTGTTGGAAGGTTGGTATCTTGAAGAGAAAGGTTAAAATTTGGGTAGAAAGTGAGTAGAACACTTCCTGCATGAAGGGTTGTGAGGACAGTACCTATAACAGCATCTTCATACTGTTTGAACCAGGTATCAAGCATAGCAATCCTGGCTGTGACTGGTAATCCTTTTCTCCTATGAAGGGTGAGAATTAATCTTACTCCTCCCAGATGGAGATGAGTATAACCTTCTCTTTTCCAATTTGAAACTAACTCAAGGAATTTCAAGAGTTACATATTGTTCAAAGATTAGTTGCTTGGAGTGAACACTGATCAAGTCTAGAAGACTAGATATACTCTTTTGGTTGAGGCCTTCTAGTGGAGATAAGAGTTCTGATGCTTCGGGTAAAAGAACTGGGACGTTTGTACAACTGGTAAGGACTGATAAGAGGGTAGGAGGATTCACTGATTTGAGCAGATTCTGGAATATAGGAGTACTCTACAAGATTTTCGATTTTATTGGTAGTGTGAGAAGTGCAAGATTTGGGTAAAAAAAGTGTAGAAGAAAAAGTAATAGGGTTCGAAGGAGTTGAAGTTGAAGATGAAGATGATGCCATGATTTAAAAATTCTCTCTGCTCCTGAAGTCTATTGATCAAAATTGAATAAAAGATTTTAATCATACCTTTTTGTTGAAATGAAGAACAAGGTTTTGAAAATAAAGGTATTTTCAAGGTAAGTAAAACTCTGATATGGCTCTGATACCATATTAGTACGTGGTGTTGTTTACACTAGGTCTACAACAGTTAGAACTGTACTTTGGGCGATGCCGCAAGTCCCAGTTTCCAAATTTATATACTTGTATGAGCATCAAAACTTAAAACAATTTTGTAGGTTTTACAACCCAAACAGACTTTTCCTTTTAGTCTAAAACAGGGTACCAAACCAGATAAAACTGATCAAGTTTTCTGATGCACAGGATCCTTGCATAAGGCAAGTGCAGAGCATACTTCCTTGAGATTTCAAAATGAACAGATAAAATCTTTTTTCTTTTCTTTTCTTTAGAGCTTCATTTGCAGAGAGAGAGAAAAGAGTTTAGAAAGTCATAGCTTATATAAAACACGAGATATCTTACAATGAAGAGAGAAATCCTTTATATAAGGATTTTAAAGCGTAAAGATAGGACAAGACCCCTATCTTTTGCTTTTTAAAAAGTAAAAGACATACTTATTACACTCCTTTAATTATTACTAACGACAAAGACTTAAAGCATGACTTGGACATGACTCTTACAAAAGTAAAAGCTTAAAGTAAAAGCAAGCTTTAATGATAACAACAAGACAAAACCATAAAGCAAAAGCAAAACATAATTATTACAACAAGACAAACTACTTTATGGAGAGCGGATATTCATGTAGTCGTCTTGGATGAGTATGTCTGTTTCATCTAGATCACGATCATTATCTTTTGGGAAAAATGTCTTGGAGAGCTTTGGATGCTTGCAACGGGGACCGCGGCAAGGTGGATAAGGACAATCTCTCCTGTAGCCTGGTGGTAATTGTTGTGGTGATGTGGTGAGGTTAAGATGATGCTCTGGTTCATACATGGTTGGTTGTGGAAATTCTTTGAAGGTCTTTGGTGAGTGGAAGGAATTCTTCCCATGGGTCTTAAGTCTTGGTAAAGGAAATCGGTGTAGCCTGGTTTTTCTTCTTTGATGATGATACCAGTGGACTTTGGTTTGGATATGGGTGATGGAGTGGGAATCATAATCATGTCATGTTGAGGGCCAAGAGATGTATGGAAAATATCCTTATGCGGTGAAGTTTGGTGATTGAGTTGGGAAAGGTAATTGTTGAGGTTGGGCTGGAGTTCATTTTCAATGAGGGCGGGATGAGGAGTGGTGAAATATTCATATACCTGATCTTGAGTCCAGAAAAGATTGGTGTCTGGATGTTGGAAATATGGCCGATGAATAATGAATACAGATGTGAACATTTTAGCTTCAGATGCAGGCATGCGATCAAGATTGTATAATTCGGTTAATTGCTGTAATTTCTTTCTCCACCAGGGAAATGGGGAGAACCACTCGAGAAGAGTTCAGATAAGAGAGGTAGGTTTTTCTGGATTAAGGAGATGGGACAAGGTTGAATGAACTGGTAAAACCAATTTAGTAGCATATAAGACAGTTAGGCACCAGATGTACCATAACTCATCTTTGGTAATATCATTGTCTGGATCGAGGGTTAAACCGATAAGGAACATGTTTTCTGGGTGGAAGGTTGAGAAAGGGAAGGAATCTGCTAAAAGGTAAGCTTTCATGAAGAATCGAAACATAGCCTTTTTTGCAAATTCTTGGAGTGCAAAGACAGTGGTGAAAGTCTTGCCAAGGGGAAATGTCTTTTTGGTGATAGCTTCGGAAGGGAGGGGAGTAGCCATGAGAATAATTGGGAATTGATATTTTGTGGAAACAAGGGCTAGAGGTTGGTCAGATTTTAAGAGTCGAGATAACATATTAGGGATGAGGTTTTGGGGTCCTTTTATATGTTTGACAGTGAAGTCATATTTGGAAAACCAATCTTTTAACCTGAGTAACATCTTTTCGGGAACAGTATTACCTTTGAAATTGAAGATATTGGGAAAGGCTGAACTATTCATTCGGATGAGAAAATGGTGTCCAATGAGATGAAACTCAAATTTTTTGATGCCATTCTTTACCGCTAAGATTTCTTTGAAGACGCTATGGTAGTGCTTCTGTGTGTCAGAAAATTGTCCACTAGCGGGAGCGATAAAGTGTTCTTGTCCATTGATTTCTTCAAGAAGGATGGCACCCCATGATTCATTACTAGCATCTGTTTGCAATATGTGTTTGCCATCTGTGATCAACTTTAGTGGTGGCAGATCTTGCGCAAGTTGCTTTAGATTAGTGACAGCACTTGTGTGGTCTGAATTCCACTCGGGTGGCTTCTTTTTCAATAAAGCCGACAGGTGATGAGTGTAATGATCGACATGTGGGATAAAATCTCTGATGTAGTTGACAATGCCAAGAAATTGTTGGACTTGCTTTTTGGAAAGTTGCTGATCTGGAAAGTAAAGCAATTCCTGGGTAATGTGCTTTCCTGGTTGGTAGTGTCCATCTTTAATGGTCATACCAAGGAATTCAATATTATCCGTTGCAATGGTGCTTTTCTTTGCTGACAGCATGATGCCATGAGTTTGGATAATATCAAAGAATTGATTTAACAACTGGCGATGTTCATCATGTGTTCCTGAAAACAATAAAATATCGTCAATGTAAATCAATGCATGATGCAAGATAGGTTCAAAGATTTTGACCATGGACTTCTGGAAAATAGAAGGGGCTATTTTGAGACCGAAGGGTAAAACTGTCCATTGGAAATGAGCATTGGGAATGCAAAAGGCAGTTTTGTAACGTTCAGAAGGTTCAATGCCTAGTTGCCAAAATCCTGATTTTAAATCAAATTTGGAAAAAATCTGGGCATTTTTGAGAAAAGTAAACATGCTTTGTCTTTTGGGCAATGGGAATTTATCATCTTGTAAAAACATGCGTTTTTTCCTGGACAATCTAAGAATGTTTTTCAACATAAAAGGCTTGGCAAGCCCATTGAGAATGGGTAGGCTCTATAAGACCTTGGGCTAACAATTGAGAACACTCTGTTTGGGCTAGGACTAAGTCAGAAGGACTCATTCCTGGATGAGTGGCTTTTATTGGATTGATATCTTCATTTAGTTTGAAGGGCAACTTAATGAAGAAAGACTGATTTTTCCAAAGTGGGTTTGGATGGGTGAACTCAGAATGGGATTCTGGACAATATTGTAAAAGCTTGATTGAAATGTCATGGTAAGTCTGGGGTGTTTTAGACAAATTGTAAAGCTTCAAAATGTCTGTGAAAGGTTTGAACATGGATTTGACTCGGATGCCATTGGGAATGATCTGAAGGTGTTTGATCCGTGAATTATGTCAAAACCTAACAAAATTTCTTTATTAGGCAGATTTGAACTGATGACTTTGGTCCAAATGGCACAATTAGAGAAAAGTTGAATACCAATGGGTTTTTTGGTAATCAATTTGGTAGTGAAGAATTTTCCACTAGCAACCCTGAAATGTTCTTCATAATAGGTCCAGGTGTCAGGGGGAAGAATGGCTGGATTTAACATATTTCTCTGGGCTTCAGTATCTAAAAGACCAATTGCTGTAATGGGCCTGTGGAATTTTGAAGGCAAAATTTGGAGTTTGATGAAAGGGATGGGAACAAAAGTGTCTAGAGACAACAACTGTTGATGGAAAATATTTTGAGGCTCATCATTTTCTGAATCACTAGATGAGTCTTCCAGTGCGAACACTGTTTCATCAGTGGGTTCTTTTTGTTCAGAGAAATAGAATTCAAGCTCTTCCTTTTCAGGAGAATAATCAGTGGTGGCCTGAAGATGTTCAACTAGCCGAATAGATTTTTCTCGTTTGTTGGGACAAATCTTTGGCATAGTGACCTTTTTTCTTGCAAATAAAACATCTGCTTGATTTTCTCCGTTTCTGATCTCTAGATGAACTTGATTTTTTTCTGAAGAATTTGTAAGGCTTTCTGGATTTGCGAGGCTTTGAAGAATATTCTGAATTGTTGAATTTCCGGAAATGCCTTCTCTTTTTGGAACTGCAATCACAATCCTTTTTCTTTTTGCACTTGATCTGGAGAAAAGGCTTTTTGCAAGTACTGCGGAATGGCTCTTTGTCTTTTAACAGTTCTTTGAAAAACTGTTTTTGTTCACAAAGTTTATCAAGGCATGTCTTAGCAAGCTGAAAGATTTTGCCAAGAGATATAACGTCAAGACTAAGATTATGAGTTTTGAGCTGCCGTTGGATGTCTGGTTATAGTTCATCTGGTAGGGAAGCCAGAAAGACATGCTTCAATGTAGGTTCATTGAATCCATTAAGCTTGTAAAACAAGAGAGACATTCGTTTGTAATGGAATTCAAGATCTTTAGCATTGAGAGAGCAGCATTTCATATTAAGATAGTCTCTGCGTGCAGCTTCAAAAACTGCAGCTGGATCGCCTAGAAACTGATCATGAATAACTGCAAGAGCGCTTGAGACCTCTGGTAATTGAACAAATTGCAGTTATGTCATCTTGATCGCCTAATGAATCAAACCAATCTCCTAGAGCACCTGTAAAACGAGTAGCAAATTCTCTAAGGACAGAATGAGTAGTTGCTCCTGGGCGTAACATTTGGAGATCAATCCAGGCAGACATTTGATGAAGTCCTGTCTCGCCACTTATGAGATGGAATATCATCAAATGTAAACCATGGGCCATTGGATGGTTTTTCTTTGGATTGACTTTGATGGGGTTGGTTTGTGGCAGAAGATTCAGCTGGATATTCTTCCTCAATATCTGAGGGAATATCAAAATATGACTTCGTGGTCGAGATGGTTGGCCTTGCTCTGGTTAATTGTCAGCCATGAAGATTCTGGTAATATCAGCATAAGACTTTTCAGAATCACTGGTTGTGGATGGTGAAGAGGATGCTGTGCCAGTAGAGGTTTCTGAAATAGCTAGGTTTGAATCAGAAGTGGATTCATCAATTTCTGGAGATGGGTTGGCTATTTGAGCACTGTATTGATGCATAGGTGTTTTATCTTTGGACTGTGTTGGTTGTGGAGGCTGTGGTGATGTTGGTGAATAGGTTGGGGAGTGGTGCTCTGGAATAGTTAATGATGATTTGTAGGTTCTGATGGAATAGGATTGTCTCTGAATAGAGTATGGGTCATGCCAAATAGTTTGGATGGATCATAAGATCTAATTGGAGAAAGCATAGAGGCAAATGGATGATAGGTTGGACTTATAGTGGGTATGGGGGTGATGTGGTAAACAAGGTAGGTCTTTGCTTTTCTGATTCAATCTGGGCAAGCTCAGTTTGTAAACGTCGATCTCTTTCTTTTGGTCAAACTCTGGGCTATAGTATCTTTGAGCAAGCATGGTTCGAAGTTCTGAATCTAACTGAACAATTCTGGATTGGAGATTTTGGTGGATCTGCTCCATTTGGGCTGTAATTGAGTCAACTTTTGTCTCAATTTGTTCAGTTCGTAAACTGATCTTGCCAACCTTGGAATGAATATGCAACAAGGTATCATTTTGTGCTCTGGCATTTTGGGTTTGCCAGTTGAGGACTGATTCAAAGGGTTTAGGAGGTTCAAGATGACCGGTTGAGATAATAGCTGAAGGAATGAAGGGTTTAGACACAACATTGCGTTGTGAATCATGAGGAAAAGATGATGAATAGTTGGATGAGGTAGAGGAGAACATCATACAAGCTAATGGTTGTACGATAGGCGTGGAGTTGTGAGAAGTTGAAGAGACTTCAGTTGTGCAATTTCTTGCAATCCATTTGAGTTGTTTTTTGTAAATGGGTAGTGAACTTGGTGGAGGTGGAGGGTCTTTTGGTGGTTTGGGTTCACAGTGTTTACATGGGACATGTGGTTTCTTCTTTCTTGGTTTTCTTTTCCTTTTGGTGTCATAATCATCGTCATCTTCCCAATCATCCCAACAAGGACAATTTGGGTCGCACATGCCTGAGCCAGGGACATCCCATAAGAAATGGCCATGTTGTTTAGCTGGATAAACAGGATAACCATCAGAATTGAACCTGTGATTGGCAGATCTTCTTGAGCTATTTGAACAGCTGTGATCATTGAGCAATAAGTGAAAGAGAGCCGATGAGGCTCTTGTGGAGTACTTGGAGGTGGTTTGAAAGTCATATGAACTGTTCCATCTTGTCATCTTTCAAACATGCTTTCGGATGTCTGAATAGGAGCTGTATTATTATGGAACTGCTCATAGTTTGAGATCTATTGAAGAGGCATAAGCTTTATGAGCTCATGTCGAGGAATTTGTCTTGGGATCTGGATGATGGTTCGAATCTGATCTGATTCTTCTAACACCATGAGGGTGTCAGAGTGATGTTCAGGTGTGGGTAGATCTAAGGCATGGTTTTGAAGCCTATAGACCAATTGATGATGGAGAGTAGCAATTTTGGCTGAAGAAATTTGTTCTGCACCTTGAATTTGGACTTGGACTTTCAAGGCTGTTGGAAGGTTGGTATCTTGAAGAGAAAGGTTAAAATTTGGGTAGAAAGTGAGTAGAACACTTCCTGCATGAAGGGTTGTGAGGACAGTACCTATAACAGCATCTTCATACTGTTTGAACCAGGTATCAAGCATAGCAATCCTGGGCCGTGGTCGGTAATCCTTTTCTCCTATGAAGGGTGAGAATTAATCTTACTCCTCCCAGATGGAGATGAGTATAACCTTCTCTTTTCCAATTTGAAACTAACTCTGAAGGAATTTCAAGAGTTACATATTGTTCAGCATTAGTTGCTTGGAGTGAACACTGATCAAGTCTAGAAGACTAGATATACTCTTTTGGTTGAGGCCTTCTAGTGGAGATAAGAGTTCTGATGCTTCGGGTAAAAGAACTGGGACGTTTGTACAACTGGTAAGGACTGATAAGAGGGTAGGAGGATTCACTGATTTGAGCAGATTCTGGAATATAGGAGTACTCTACAAGATTTTCGATTTTATTGGTAGTGTGAGAAGTGCAAGATTTGGGTAAAAAAAGTGTAGAAGAAAAAGTAATAGGGTTCGAAGGAGTTGAAGTTGAAGATGAAGATGATGCCATGATTTAAAAATTCTCTCTGCTCCTGAAGTCTATTGATCAAAATTGAATAAAAGATTTTAATCATACCATTTTGGTGAAATGAAGAACAAGGTTTTGAAAATAAAGGTATTTTCAAGGTAAGTAAAACTCCGATATGGCTCTGATATCATATTAGTACGTGGCGTTGTTTACACCAGGTCTACAACAGTTAGAATTGTACTTTGGGCCAGTAGCTCGCAAGTCCTGGTTTCCAGCCGATATACTTGTATGAGCATCAAAACTTAAAACAATTTTGTAGGTTTTACAACCCAAACAGACTTTTCCTTTTAGTCTAAAATGATGGTGGGCTAATAATAAGTTTGTCAATGATAGCATTAATTATGGTAGGCTAGCATTAAGTTTGTCAATGATAGCATTAATTTTGGTTGGTTGGTGAAGACTTTTTGAAGCATCCTTTGACAAACCTATACTTGGAGGGTTGTTCCAATTTTTTCATTTGTATTTTTAGGATCTTGCGTTTCTATTGGTCTATTTAAACTCATCAACCTTACTATGTAAGACAATTAGAGATTAATGTTATTTGAATTTGAAAGATTATTCTTTCTTTGGTTCTTTTGAGAACTAGTGAACTTATGTAAGATAATTAAAGACTTAGGATTTTCAACGACTCCTTTGTTTTCAACTTCATTTGTTTGTTTTGTTTCAAGTTTGTCAATGTGTAAGGCAAGTCTACCATCAATGATAGTGGGCTAACAATAAGTTTGTCAATGATAGCATTAATTATGGTAGGCTAGTATTAAGTTTGTCAATGATAGCATTACTTTTGGTAGGCTAGTATTAAGTTTGTCAATGATAGCATTAATTATGGTTGGTTGGTGAAGACTTTTTGAAGCATCCTTTGACAAACCTATACTTGGAGGGTTTTTCCAATGTTTTTATTTGTATTTTTAGGATCTTGGGTTTCTATTGGTGTATTTAAACTCAGCAACCTTGCTATGTAAGACAATTAGAGACTAGTGAACTTATCAAGAATTAGCATTCTTGTGGTGTTCCAAATTTAGACTTATCACTCACCTTCTCATCTATTTCTTGAGTATGGCGTCAATATCATTCTCTATACCTTTGGTTCATGTTTTTTTAAGCATTGGGTCAAGGTTTTGTTTGTTTTAAATCTGTTTAGAACTTTCTTGGGATGTTGAAACTTCAATTTAAGTGTGGGTTTCAAAGTTTCATTGTAGGATTCGCATCACCAAGGAACTTCAAAGGCTGGTAATGAGTTAATGGAAAAAGAGTACGCGAGAGAAAGCATGAGTCCATGTGCAATTCCCGTTTTATTAGTTCCTAAGAAGGATGGTACATGGAGGATGTGTGTTGACTGTCGAGCCATCAACAACATAATGGTAAAGTATCGACATCCTATTCCTAGGCTAGATGACATGCTTGATAAATTACATGGGTCTTGTGTATTTTCCAAAATTGATTTGAAAAGTGGATATCATTAAATTAGAATGAAAGAAGGAGATGAATGGAAAACTGCTTTTAAAATAAAATATGGTTTGTATGAATGGTTAGTCATGCCTTTTGGTCTAAATAATGCCCCGAGCACTTGTATGAGACTTATGAATCATGTCTTGCGAGCTTTTATTGGCAAGTTTGCTGTTATTTATTTTTATGATATCAAACATAAATGATCATATAGTATATTTGAAATCTGTTGTTTTCTAATTTGAAGAAGTGTACTTTTTGCACCAAAAAACTTATGTTTCTAGGATTTGTTGTAAGTGCACAGGGTATACAGGTTAATGAGGAAAAGGTACGTGCAATCCACGAGTGGCCGAGTCCTAGAAGTGTAAGTAATGTGAAAAGCTTTCACAGGCTTGCTAGTTTCTATCGATGATTTGTGAAAGACTTTAGCACATTAGCCGCATCGTTTAAAATTATTTATGGTTTTAATCCTTTAACTCGATTACATGTTTTTGAGTGTGTTAACTTAGATGCCAAGAAAAAGGCTGAAATTATTAAACAGATACACGAGAAGGCGAAGTTCAACATTGAGTGGAGAACTGAGCAATATGCTAAACAAGCCAACAAAGGGTGACATAAGCTAGTCTTTGAACTTGCGATTGGGTGTGGTCACATATGCACAAGGAATGGTTTTCTGAATGATGGAAATCTAAGTTATTACCTCGAGGGGATGGCTCATTCCAAGTTTTGAAATGGATCAATGACAATGCATACAAACTGGACTTGCGCTACATTTAATGTTTCTAATTTGAGTTCTTTTGATGTAGGTGATGATTTGAGGACAAATCCTCTTCAAGAGGAGGGGAATGATGAGATTAAGGATAAAACTATCACAAGAACATGGGATGAGGCATATTCAGATCCTATTCAAGTTCCCGTCGGACCCGTTACAAGAGTTCGAGTGCTAGCTACATTAGCACAACTTCCACCATCAATTATCATAGTATATACCTTATCTTTGATGTGGCATCTAGTATGAAAGATGTTATCACGTTGTACCTCCGCATCCTCTTTCAATTGCATGTTGAGAGCACACCTAACAACCATCAATTTACCATCAACAGGATACTCTACACCATCATCAGCATCCTTCAAAGGTGGCATAGGATCATCATCCGATTCACTCTCGGTTTCCACATCATTATCATCCCTCAAGATCATTGCTCTCTTATTTGGGCGTTGAGATGCAATATGACCTGTCCCCAAACATTTAAAACACTTAATATCTCTATTTCTAAAGTGTTGGGAAGCATATTTACCTTTGCTTTGATTGCCTCCCTCTTTATGATCCTTGAATGGCTCAATCTTAGGCTTTGAAACAACCTTTTCATCTTTGCTCTATTTTGACTTTCGTGAGGAAGATGAACCCAAATTGGTTGTAGTGGTTTTCAGTTGTCGTTCCACTTTCATGGCCATGTGAACCATGTCTTCCAACTCAACATAGTGCTGCAAGTCAACCACATTAGCAATATCTTGATTTAAACCATGTAAAAATCTAGCAATAGTGGCCTTTCGTTCTTCTTCAATGTTGGCTCGAATCATGACTATTTCCATCTCCTTGTGGTAATCTTTCACACTTCTAGAACCTTGTGTAAGACTTTGAAGCCTTTGGTGCAGCACCCTATAATAATGACTAGGAAAAAATCTCCTCCTCATGATGGCCTTCATCTCCTCCCAAGTGTTTATAGGTCTTTCACGATTTTGTCTCCTACTCAAAACAAGTTGATCCCACCAAATAATAGCATAATCAGCAAATTTAACAATAGCTAGTTTGACCTTTTTCTCCTCAGAGTAGTTGTGGCAATCAAATACTAGCTCCACCTTTTTTTCCCACTCCAAATAAGCTTTCGTATTGTTTTTTCCTGGATACTCCCCAAGTTTGATACTTCTCAAGTCACGATCTATACGTCTTGCCCTTCTACCATCTCTTCCACGCATGTCAATGGTGGCCTGGTCATCAAAATTATCTAGGTCTTTGCCATCTTCTTCTCCCATGGCAGCACGCCCTTGATCAACTCTTACATTAGGAGCTATTGGTTGTTGCCCCCTTTGTAGATTGGACATCATATTCATGCGCTCAAATTGTTGTTGCACGGCTTTGAGCATGATTGATTGGAAAGACCTCACAACACTTCCTCATGTGTTTCACTCAATTTGATGTCACTTAACTCTCGTGCTCACCACAAAAATTGGCTTTTTACCCTCACCTCTCTGGAAAAATGAACAGTTCTTCATTCATCTTCCTTTCGAACTCAATGAAGACATAAACCCTATAAAAGCATCTCATCCGGGTATGTCTCCAACTGACCTCTCACTTGCTAAGTAAGAATGTTCCCAATTACTTGAACAAGGTCTCATTGAACCCACTGATTCATATTGGGCTTGTCAAGCCTTCTATGTTGAAAAAACTTAATTCTCTCTTTCAGTTCTTTATTGAACTAAATAAACAAAATTAAGAAAAACCCAGGTGGCACACCAAATATGACAAACCAACACACTAAACAAAGAAAAGGAATTAAGAGGACACAAAGAATGACGAGGAAATTGACGAAAAGAAAGCTATCATAATTATCTTTCCAACGGTATATAGCTTGCATATTACTTATACCAGTTTTATTCCGAAGTTGCCTTTGCTGTATTTGATCCAAGTTGTGTATTTGGCTACCCAATAGTTTGAATAATGGCCACAATGCCTTTTCTTCTCTCCAAGCCCAATTCATGATGTCTTGCATCTTGAATTGTATTTTCAATCCATATTTTCTCAATTAATCCATTTAAAAAAGCTTGCATCTTTTTGGCTCTAGCTCTTGTAATTGGGTCTCCATGAATGTGCAAAGGATCACTTGCATCTTTAATGGTATTTTCTTGATGGTTCTCATCAATAATCATGATTTAAGTCTAGAAGTGCCATGATAACTCTCCTTTTATAGAGTTATCAATAGTCAAAATTGAGTTTCTCTAATCCTATTAGGATTAGGACGACAACTGTATATAGAGGCAGTAAGTTAGATGCCCAAAAGAGAAAAAAAAAGTGAAGAATCAATTCTAAAGGAGAGAAGATTGCACTTCAAGTTTTTCAATTTTTAACTATTGAATTAAACATTTTTCTCTGATTAAAAGTCTTAATAGATTATTAGTATTAGAAAAAAGAATTACCAATAGCAATGGATGCATTTTTTGAAATAAAAGAATGTCTAAAGCACAATCGTCACTAGAAAGCATAGGCATAACAAAAAGCAGATTCAACATTATCAGTATCATTATGACTTCAAACACTAGTTAATGAGGTGAAATTAGCCTTGATATTAATGTTTGAGTCATCTCTAAAATCAATCTCTGAATCGTCCAAAGTAACACTAAGATTATTGTTTTGCCAATTCTTCCCCTAGGGCAACCATGGGCAAAATGATTGTATCCCTTGCATTTGTAACACCGAATAGCAAAAGAGTCTATGTTATGATTTTTGGTATAATTCCATCAGCAAACCTATGGATGTGATACTAAGGTTTTGCTTATTTGGATGCGCTGTTATACCAAAGCAATGATGATTATAATCGTCCTTTGGACCAGTAGGAGGCGAAATAGGGAATGCCCAGTTGAGATATGGGATGAAATGAAATCATTGATGAGAAGGTGCTTTGTACCTAACCACTATTATTAAGACTTGTACTAAAAATTACAAAGCCTTACATAGGGTAGCCGAAGCATGGAGGATTATTATAAAGAAATGGAGATTGTCATAGCCAATTCCAAAACTCCAAGACTTTCATATACTGCTATAGTCACCGTAGTATCTACAGGTCAAGAAAAAGGCCTCCCTATTCATGGTTTTACTTCTGACGGGTATCCAGTTTACCCTGATAAACTCAATGGTCATTTTAGGAAGATAGAGAAGCTACCATGGCAAATAAGGTTGGGTTGCAACATTATGTGGAGATTGAGGAGATGGTCCACAAAGCTATGAAGATTGAGCAGCAACTCAAGAGGAGAGGTAACACCCGTACAACCCCAAGCTTGAATTCCACTCCTTGGAAGCCAAGCTATGTGAAATGAGATGAGAGCCCACAAGCATCTACTGCACCCAAGCTAAGATCTGAGCCCTCCAAGCACAATTCACAAGGTAAAACTGTGACCCCTACTATTAGGAATCATGAAGATGAATCTGTGAATAAAAGAGTTATGGTATTACGGGACAATGGTGACCCCTACTATTAGGAATCATGAAGATGAAATGAAAGAAAATGAGATGAGGACATTGAAGACGAAGAGTATATAGCTACTGGAGAATGGACTTTAGTAGCTAGGAGAGCTTTGTGTGTTCAAGTAAAGGAAGACGAAGCAGTGCAATAGGAAAACATTTTCCATTCTAGGTGCTATGTTCAAGACAAATTATATAGTATATTGATTGATGGAGGAAATTGTACTAATGTTACTAGTACTATCATGGTAGAGAAGTTAGGACTTCCGACACTTAAGCACCCACGGCCACCTAAACTACAATAGTTAAATGACAGTGGTGAGGTAAAAGTGAACAAGCAAGTACTAGTAGCTTTTCGGATTAGCAAGTATGAAGACAAAGTGCTATATGATGTAGTATTAATGCAGGCTGGACACTTGTTACTTGGATGGCCTTGGCAATTCAATAGATGTGTGAAGCATGATGGCTTCACCAATAAATGTTCATTTGTATTTAATCAACACAACATCACACTTGTTCCATTGACACCAAAGAAGGTTTATGGAGACCAAGTGAGCCTACAGAAAGAGAGTAAGCAAAAGAAAAAGAGAGTGAAATTCAAGAAAAGGCTGAAGAAAATGTGAAAGAAAATCATAACGAAAATAAAAGAATTTCTATGCGAGAGCGAGTGAGATAAAAAAAAAAAGCGTTGTCTTCGCATCAACCGATGATTGTACTTTTGTATAAAGAGGCATTTTTAAACACTAAAAAATTTGACCCTACTTTGCCTAGTTCTATTACCTCTTTTTTGTAGGAATATGAGGATGTCTTTCCTGAGGAAGCAGCACATGGTTTACCTCTAATTCGAGGGATTGAGCATCAGATTGATTTTGAAGACCAAGGAACTTCAAAGCCAAGTTAATGAATTGATGAAAAAATGTATGTGAGAGAAAGCATGAGTCCATGTGCAAGTCTGTTTTTATTAGTTCCTAAGAAGGATGGGACGTGGAGGATGTGTGTTGACTGTCGAGACATCAACAACGTAACATGTAAAATATCGACACCCCATTCCTAGGCTAGATGATATGCTTGATGAATTACATAGGTATTGTGTATTTTCTGAAATTGATTTGAAAAGTGGATATCATCATATTAGAATGAAAGAAGGAGGTGAATGGAAAATCGCCTTTAAAACAAAATATGGTTTGTATGAAAGGTTAGTCATGCCTTTTGGTCTAACTAATGCCCCGAGTACTTTTGTTTAGCAAGTTATGAATCATGTTTTGCAACTTTTATTAGCAAGTTTGTTGTTGTTTATTTTGATGATATCCTTATTTATAACAAAAGCATAGACAATCATGTAGTACATTTGTAATCTGTTTTAGATGTGCTTAGAAAAGAAAAGTTGCTTGCTAATCTGAAGAAGTGCACCTTTTGCATCGATACACTTGTGTTTCTAGGATTTTTTGTGAGTGCACAGAACATACAGGTTGATGAGGAAAAGGTACGTGAATTCCAAGAGTGGCCGAGTCCCACAAGTGTAAGTAATGTGAGAAGCTTTCATGGGCTTGCTAGTTTTTACCAACAATTTGTGAAACACTTTAGCACATTAGCCGCACCGCTTACTGAAGTAATAAAACAAGATGTTGGATAATGGTTTTCATGATACCACCCGAAAACACGATTACTCTGAACCTTCAAAGAGGGCAAACGTTGTGATAAAAAAATTTTAATTTTTTTGAAAATCGGTATTGGAGGATAAATCAGGACCTTTCTGATGCATAGGATCCTTGTTCAAGGCAATTGCAGAGCATACTCAGTATAAAATATTAAAGGTGAGCATATCATTATTAACTCTAATAACTTCTTCGATTCCTAGAAGAGAGAGAGAGTTTAGAGAGACATGATGTAGAGAAAACTTGATTTCATTTAAGCTTGAATTGTACAATAGAGAGAGGCCCTTTATATAGAGGCCTTAAGGTGGTGAGATAAGACATGCCCCTTATCTCTTATCCAAAGTCAAATAAAACACATAATAATTTAAAGCACACCTTACACTTTGTCAACATAAGACCACACTAAAGACAACTTTAACAAAGCACACCTTACAAGAGTAAACTTATTTGGACACCTTATAAAAGTAAATATTCTAAAGCACACTTATTTGGACAACTTTAGTAAAACTTCACGTGAGATGCTTCATGGAGTGGATGGGAATCTTCTTGGAGACACGTCACCTGTGTCTCTTTCATAACTCTTTTTTGCACGCTTATCAAGAACTAGTCAAGTTTCTTCCTTATATAAGGAAGTTTCCTCCAGTTGTAAGATATCGATTTTTGAAAAATAAAATTGCTATTCTCATTATCCATGGCTTTCTAAAATTCTCTCTCTCTGTCAATGAAGCTCTAAGGCTTCAAAGAAAATTAAGAAAGCTTAAATCTATTCATTTTGAAATCTCAAGGAAGTATGCTCTGCACTTGCCTTATGCAAGGATCCTGTGCATCAGAAAACTTGATAAGTTTTATCTAGTTTGGTACACTGTTTTAGACCAAGAGGAAAGTCTGTTTTGGGTTGTAAAACCTAGAAAAATGTTTTAAGTTTTTTATGCTGATAGAGGTATATCGGCTGGAAACCAGAACTTGCGGGCTACTAGCCCAAAGTACAGTTTTAACTGTTGTAGATCTGGTGTAAACAACGCCACGTACTATTATGGTACTGTGAGAAACAGGTGTTCTAAACAAAGGGAAGGAAAACGATCAGGTTTTTTGCTTTGAACATTGAAGAAATGCCGATAAAGGAATTTCTTTGCAAAGTCTTGGATTTGGAAAGCTGATTGGAAAGGGATATTCATGGGAAAGGATCTCTGGTTAAGAGTTTTGAAAGGCAGTGAGCGATACATGGCTATTACTGGGATAGTCTGTATAGAGGAGATTAGTGAGGCTTTATTTATAGACGGACGAGTGAGGAAATCAGGGATAAGATTCTGTTTACCTTTGATGTGTTGAACAGTGAAATCATACTTAGCGAACCAGTTTTTGAGGCTGAGCAATTGCTTGTCACGAAGCAATTTGTTCTTGAAGTCAAAGATCTTCGGAAAAGATGAGTTGTCCATGTTGATAAGGAAGTGATGGCTGATGAGATGACATTCGAATTTTTTAATTCCATATTTTACCGCCAAGATCTCTTTGTAGATCACATGGTAATTCTTTTCAGAGTCTTTAAATTGTCCACTTGCATGAGCACAGTAATGGTCTTTCAATGAGTACATCACTCCAATAATCATCGCTGGCATCAGTTTGGAGAATGCACTGGCCATCAATGGGAATTTTGAGTGGAGGAGGTGACTGGGCTATCACCTTTAGCTGCTTGACAGCTTCTGTCTATTATGGTCCTTATGGTTGACACTGTTTCTTGAGCATGTGTGAAAGCTTGCTGGTGTGGACCACTACTTTAGGAATAAAGTCACGAATATAATTAATGATACCGAGAAACTCCTGTATTTGCTTTTTACTGAGATCTGTGTCTGGGAACTTTAATAATTCTGCTGCAATATGTGGACCTAGATGGTAGTGGCTGTCTTTAATTACCATACCAAGAAAGTCAATTGATTCTTTTGCGATGTTGCTTTTCTTTTCTGAAAGCATGATTCCATGCGCCTGGATAATGTGATAGAAATATAAAAAAGAGTGTCTGGAAGCCCATATGTGTAATCTAGATTGTCCTTGCTAGGATGATATAGATGTTGATGATGAAATTGAAATTATGAGGAGAAGAAAAAAGAAAAAGAAAAAACCCTCTCATCCTAAAACTCCTTGTAAACAGTTTCCTCCACAACCTCCACCAGATGCAAAACCTCCCAAAATAAGATCGTGCTTAATGTTCTCAAGCCAATCTTATGATGAGTCATTTCTTCCTCTTGAAAAGCAAGTTGACCCGCAAACCAAAGTTGTGTCCAAACCATTTGTCCAATCTCTTGTCACATCTTCTGGATAAATCGAAGAACCAAAATAGTATGAAGTTGTTTTGAACTGGCAAACAAAAAACACTAGTAGCTAAAATCAAACACTTCACCAGTTGCGAAAAGGATTGATCGTGTTGCCAATCAAGTCAGAAGAATGATTAACAATCATATCTGGGGTCCAGAATTCAACAGAAAAGAAGTAGAGATCAGAAAACTCAAAACTGAGTTAGCCAGAATTAATGCTGAAAAAGCTTGACCTTCACTCTTTACTAAGACACAGTCTATCCCTGTTCCTCCTCCATTGTTTGACACCTACCAACCTTTCTAGACAACATCCCGATCTCAGCTGGTTTATAACCAGTTCTTTGGTTTTTCTCACCTTCAACCTCACCCAACTCCTCAACAAAAACCTACTTCACTCCAAAAATCAAAATCCAAAGTCAAAATCTCAGAACCAAAACCAAAGGCCACTCCTTCCTCTTCTGTCCCTCTAGAAGACTCACCAATAGCAATTCTTGAGCCTCTAAAAAAGACAAACAACCAGCTAAACAATACCATTACCATAATCGTCAAACCCAAGTCTCATCCTCAGAATCCGAACCAGAAACTAATCCTAAGTCCAATACATCTGAGTCAAACCCATCGTTATCCTCCTCAGACTTCAATCATACTTCTTTAGATTCAGAATCAGAATATGCTGATATCTCTGGCATACTCATGGTAATCTTTTAGGAGAGGTCTTCTAGTGTTGATTAGGGTTCGGATACTTCTGGTGAAGGAAGTACTTTGTTTGTAGAGACTGTAGGGACTCATGACTGAGAATTTTGACTCACTGATTTGAGCTGACTCAGGGATACAGGAATATTCAATGAGGTTTACGATTTTCAAGGCAACATGCTTTTGACAGTTTTTTGGTAAAGAAAGAGTAGAAGACAGAGAGATATGAGAGGAAGAAGGAGCTGAAGTCGAAGGAGTTGTTTCCATATTTTTGAAGTTTTCTTATAGGAAAAGAGAAGGTTATACTCATCTCCATCTCGGAGGAGTAAGATTAATCCTCACCCTTCATGGGAGAAAAGGATTACCGGTCACTGCCCGAATTGCTATGTTAGATACCTTGGTTCAAACAAAGCATTTTCAAGATGTCATTATAGGTACTGTCCTCACAACTCTCCATGCAGGAAGTGTTCTACTCACTTTCTATCCAAATTTCAACCTTTCTCTTCAAGATACCAACCTTCCAACAGCCTTGAAGGTTCAAGTCCAAATTCAAGGTGCAGACCAAATTTCTTCAGCCAAAATTGCTACTCTCCATCATCAATTGGTCTATAGGCTTCAAAACCATGCCTTAGATCTACCCACACCTAAACATCACTCTGACACCCTCATGGTGTTAGCAGAATCAGATCAGATCCCAACCATTATCCAGATCCCAAGACAAATTCCTCGACATGAGCTCATACAGCTTATGCCTCTTGAGTGGATCTCCAACTATGAGCAGTTCCATAATAATACAGCTCCTATTCAGACATCAGAAAGCATGTTTGAAAGACGACATGATGGAACAGTTCGTATGACTTTCAAACCACCTCCAAGTGCTCCACAAGAGCCTCCTCGGCTCTCTTTCACTTATTCCTCAATGATCACAGCTGTTCAGACAGCTCAAGAAGATCTGCCAATCACAGGTTTCAATTCTGATGGCTACCCTATTTATCAAGCCAAACAAAATGGACATTTCTTATGGGATGTTCCTGGCTCAGGCATGTGCGACCCAAATTGTCCCTGTTGGGATGATTGGGAAGAGGACGATGATTATAACACAAAAAGAAAAAGAAAACCAAAAAAGAAAACTTTACCTGTCCCATGTAAACACTGTGAACCCAAATCACCAAAAGATCCTCCACCTCCACCAAGTCCACTACCCATTTATAAAAAAGAACTCAAATGGATTGCAAGAAATTGCAAATCTGAAGTTCCCTCATTTTCTCCAAACTCTACACCAATCGTACAACCATTGGCTTGTATGATGTTTTCCTCCACCTCTTCAGATTATTCTTCATCTTTTCCTCCTCTTGACACCCATACTGATTCACAACGCAATGTTGTGTCTAAACCTTTCATTCCTTCAGCTATTACCTCAATTGGTCATCTTGAACCTCCTAAACCTTTTGAATCCGTTCTCAACTGGCAAACCCAAAATGCCAGAGCACAAAATGATACCTTGTTGAATATCCATTCCAAGGTCGAAAAAATCAGTTTACGAACTGAACAGATTGAGACGAAAGTTGACTCAATTACAGCTCAAATGGAGCAGATCCACCAGAATCTTAAATCCAGAATTGTTCAATTGGATTCAGAACTCAGAACCATGCTTGCTCAAAGATACAATGGCCCAGAGTTTGACCAAAAAGAAAGAGAGATCAGACGCTTGCAAACTGAGCTTGCACAGATTGAATCTGAAAAACAAAGACCTACCTTGTTTACTACATCACCACCCATACCCACCATAAGTCCACCTTACCACCCATTTGCTTCTATGCTTTCTCCAATCAGATCTTATGATCCATCCAAATTATTTGGCATGACCCATACTCTTTTCAGAGACCACCCTATTCCACCAGCACCTAAACCCAAATCAAAACCAAAACCCAAACCTCAGCCTCCTCCTCCGGTCAGAACCTACAAATCCTCATTAACTATTCCAGAGCACCACTCTCCAACTCACAGCCCAACATCACCACAGCCTCCACCACCAACACAGTCTAAAGATAAAACCCCTATGCATCAATAGAGTGCTCAGATAGCCAATCCATCTCCAGAAATTGATGAATCCACTTCTGATTCAAACCTAGCTGTTTCAGAAACCTCTACTGATACAGCATCCACTTCACTATCCACAACCAGTGATTCTGAAAAATCTTATGCTGATATTACCAGAATCCTCATGGCTGACAATCCACCTGACCAAGGTCAACCCTCCCGACCACCTAAACCATATTTTGACATTCCCTCAGATATTGAAGATGAACCTCCAGCTGAATCTTCTGCCACACCTCAACCCCCTCGCGGTCAAACCAGTGAAAAACCATCCAATGGTCCATGGTTTACATTTGATGATATTCCATCTCATAAATGGCGAGACAGACTTACTGAAATGTCTGCCTGGATTGATCTCCAAATGTTACGGTCAGGAGCAACTACTCATTCTGTCCTTAGGGAATTTGCTACTCGTTTTACGGGTGCCCTAAGAGATTGGTTTGATTCATTAGGCCAGTACAGGCAACTGCAATTTGTTCAATTACTGTAAGTCTCAATCGCTCTTGCGCTTATTCATGATCGATTTCTAGGCGATCTAGTCAGCTATTTTTGAGTCGCACGCAGAGACTATCTCAATATGAAATGCTGCTCTCTCAATGCTAATTCCATTACAAAAGAATGTCTCTCTTGTTCTACAAGCTTATGGATTCAATGAACCTACATTGAAGCATGTCTTTCTAGCCTCTCTACCAGATGAACTACAACTAGACATCCAAAGGCAGCTCAAAACTCACAATCTTAGTCTTGACACTATATCTCTTGGCAAAATCTTTCAGATTGCTAAGACATGCCTTGATAAACTTTGGAGCAAAAACAGTTTTCAAAGAATCACACAAGACAAAGAGCCATTCCATGATGCTTGCAAAAAGCCTTATCTCCAGTTAAGTGCAAAAAGAAAAAGGATTGTGATTGCGGTTCCAAAAAGAAAAGGCATTTCCTAAATTCAAGACTTCAGAATATTCTTCAAAGCCTCGCAAATCCAGAAAGCCTTACAGATTCTTCAAGAAAAAATCCAGTTCATTCAGAGATCAGAAACGGAGAAAATCAAGCAAATGTTTTATCTGCAAGAAAAAAGGTCACTATGCCAAAGATTGTCCCAACAAACGAGAAAAATCTATTCGGCTAGTTGAACACCTTCAGGCTACCACTGATTATTCTCCTGAAAAGAAAGAGCTTGAATTCTATTTCTCTGAACAAGAAGAACCCACTGGTGAAACAGTGTTCGCACTGGAAGACTCATCTAGTGATACAGAAAATGATGAGCCTCAAAACATTTTCCATCAACAGTTGTTGTCTCTAGACACCTCTATTCCCATTCCCTCCATCAAAATACACATTTTGCCTTCAAAATTCCACAGGCCCATTCCAGCAATTGGTCTTTTAGATACTGGAGCCCAGAGAAGTATGTTAAATCCAGCCATTCTTCCTCCTGAAAGCTGGACCCATTATAAAGAACATTTCCGGGTTGCAAGTGGAAAATTCTTCACTACCAAATTGATTACCAAAAAACCCATTGGTATTCAACTTTTTCCTAATTGTGTTATTTGGACCAAAGTTATCGGATCCAATCTGCCTAATAAGGATATCTTGTTAGGTTTTAACATAATTCACTAGATCAAACACCTCCAGATCATTCCCAATGGCATCCGAGTCAAATACATGTTCAAACCTTTCACAGACATCTTGAAACTTTACAATTTGTCTGAAACACCCCCATCTTACCACGACATTTCAACCAAGCTTTTACCATATTGTCCAGAATCCCATTCTGAGTTCACCCATCCAAACCCACTTTGGAAAAATCAGTCTTTCATCATTAAGTTACCCTTCAAACTAAATGAAGATATTAATCCCACAAAAGCCACTCATCCAGGAATGAGTCCTTCTGACTTAGTCCTAGCCCAAACAGAGTGTTCTCAATTGTTAGCCCAAGGTCTTATTGAACCTACCCATTCTCAATGGGCTTGCCAAGCCTTTTATGTTGAGAAACATTCTGAGATTGTCCGAGGAAAGAAACGCTTAGTCATTGACTACCAACAATTAAACATGTTTTTACAAGATGATAAATTCCCATTGCCCAAAAGACAAAGCATGTTTACCTTTCTCAAAAATGCCCAGATCTTTTCAAAATTTGATTTAAAATCAGGTTTTTGGCAATTAGGCATTGAACCTTCTGAACGGTACAAAACTGCTTTTTGTATTCCCAATGCTCATTTCCAATGGACAGTTTTACCCTTCGGTCTCAAAACAGCCCCTTCCATTTTCCAAAAATCCATGGTCAAAATCTTTGAACCTATTTTGCATCATGCATTGATTTACATTGACGATAATTTACTGTTTTCAGGAACACATAATGAACATCGCCAATTGTTAAATCAGTTCTTTGATATTATCCAAACCCATGGTCTCATGTTATCAGCAAAGAAAAGCACCATTGCAACGGATAATATTGAATTTCTTGGTATGATCATTAAAGACTTTACACTACCAAATTTTCCGAGAAAGCACATTGCCCAAGAATTGCTTCACTTTCCAGATCAGCAGCTTTCCAAAAAGCAAGTCCAACAATTTCTTGGCATTGTCAACTACATCAGAGACTTTATCCCACATGTCGACCATTACACTCATCACCTTTCGGCTTTATTGAAAAAGAAGCCTCCAGAGTGGAATTCAGACCACACAAGTGCTGTCACTACTCTAAAGCAACTTGCGCAAGATCTGCCACCACTAAAGTTGATCACAGATGGCAAACGCATATTGCAGACAGATGCTAGTGATGAATCATGGGGTGCCATCCTTCTTGAAGAAATCAATGGAAAAGAACACTTTATCGCTCATGCTAGTGGACACTTTTCTGACACACAGAAGCACTACCATAGCGTTTTCAAAGAGATCTTAGCGGTAAAGAATGGCATCAAAAAATTTGAGTTTCATCTCATTGGACATCATTTTCTCATCCGAATGGACAGTTCAGCCTTTCCCAATATCTTCAATTTCAAAGGTAATACTGTTCCCGAAAAGATGTTACTCAGGTTAAAAGATTGGTTTTCCAAATATGAATTCACTGTCAAGCATATAAAAGGATCCCAAAACCTCATCCCTGATATGCTATCCCGACTCTCAAAACCAGAACAGCCTCTAGCTCTTGTTTCTACCAAATATCACTTCTCTCTTGGCAAAACCTTCACCTCAGTCTTTGCCCTCCAAGAATTTGCAAAAAAGGCTATGTTTCGATTCTTCATGAAAGCTTACCTTTTAGCAGATTCATTTCCTTTCTCAACCTTCCATCCAGAAAACATGTTTCTTACTGGTTTAACACTTGATCCACCCAATGAAATTACCGAAGATGAGTTATGGTACATCTGGTGCCTAACTGTCTTATATGCTACTAAGTTGGTTTTACCAGTTCATTCAACCTTGTCCCATCTCCTTAATCCAGAAAAATCCACCTCTCTTATCTGGACCCTTCTCGAGTGGTTCTCCCCCATTCCCTGGTGGAGAAAGAAATTACAGCAATTAACTGAATTATACAATCTTGATCGTATGCCTGCATCTGAAGTTAAAATGTTCACATCTGTGTTCATTATTCATCGGCCATATTTCCAACATCCAGACACCAACCTTTTCTGGACTCAAGATCAGGTATATGAATATCTCACCACTCCTCATCCTGCCCTCATTGAAAATGAATTCCAGCTCAACCTCAACAATTACCTTTCCCAACTCAATCACCAGACTCCACCTCATAAGGATATCTTCCACACATCCCTTGGCCCTCAACATGACATGATTATGATTCCCACTCCATCAGCCATATCCAAACCAAAGTCCACCGGTATCATCATCAAGGAAGAAAAACCAGACTACACTGATTTCCTTTACCAAGACTCTCAAGACCCATGGGAAGACTTCCTTCCACTCAGCCAACACCTTCAACAGTTCCCACAACCAACCATGTATGAACCAGGATCATCATCTCAACCTCCGCCTCAGAAAAAAGACAAAGCAACTCAGACATCACCTCAACAATTACCACCAGGCTACAGGAGAGATTGTCCTTATCCACCTTGCCATGGTCCCCGTTGCAAGCATCCGAAGCTCTCCAAGACATTTTTCCCAAAAGATAATGATCGTGATCCAGATGAAACAGATTGGTCATCCGAAGACGACTACATGAATCTCCGCTCTCCATAAAGTTGTTTGTCTTGTTGTAATAATTATGTTTGCTTTTGCTTTATGATTTTGTCCTCTTGTAATCATTAAAGCTTGCTTTTACTTTAAGCTTTTACTTTTGTAAAAGTTATGTCCAAGTCATGCTTTAAGTCTTTGTCGCTTGTAATAATTAAAGGCGTGTAATCAATATGTGTAATAAGTATGTCTTTTACTTTTCAAAAAGATAGGGGTCCTGTCCTATCTTTATGTTTTGGAATCCTTATATAAAGGATTTCTCGCTTCATTGTAAGAGCATAAGCTATCAAGCATTATCTATAAAACTCTTGTGTTTTCTAAGCTATGACTTTCTAAACTCTTCTCTCTCTCTGCAAATGAAGTTCTAAAGAAAAGAAAAGAATAAAGATTTTATCTGTTCATTTTGAAATCTCAAGGAAGTATGCTCTGCACTTGCCTTTCAGCAAGGATCTTGTGCATCAGAAAACTTGATAAATTTTATCTGGTTTGGTACCCTGTTTTAGACTAAAAGGAAAGTCTGTTTTGGGTTGTAAAACCTACAAAATTATTTTAAGAATTTTGATGCTCATACAAGTATATCGGCTGGAAACCAGGACTTGCGGGCTACTGGCCCAAAGTACAGTTCTAACTGTTGTAGACTTGGTGTAAACAATGCTTTATCAGATGGAGGATAGGATTGAAGATTTTGGTCATGGCTTTTTGAAATAATGAAGGTGCAGCATTAAGACCAAAAGGTATGACAGTCCACTGATAATGAGCATCAGGGATACAGAAGGTTGTTTTGGGACGGTCAACTGGTGAGATATCAAGTTGCCAGAAACTAGTTTTTAAATCGAACTTAGAGAAGATACGAGCCCCTTGAAGATGGACAAATAGGGATTGAATTTTTGGAAGGGAAAACTTATCATTTTTAAGAAATGAATTAAGTGACTAGTAATCAATAACTAACCTTTTCTTACCACGAACTAATTCAGACCTTTTTTCAACATAAAAGGCTTGATAAGCCCAATCAGAATCAGTGGGTTCGATGAGACCTTGCTGAAGCAACTGGGAACATTCTTGCTTAGCAAGTGAGAGGTCAGTCGGAGACATACCCGGATGAGATGCTTTTGTGGGGTTTATGTCTTCGTTGAGTTTGAAAGGAAGGCGAATGAAGAACTACTCATTTTTCCAAAGAGGTGAGGGAACTGTAGGAGTTTTTGGGAAATTTCTGTGCATGGAGAAGGTGTTTCAGACAATGTATACAGACGTAAAGTATCTGTATAGGGCAAAAACATTTGTTTAGGGCAAATTCAAGAGTGGGTAATGAATAGGTTTTTAACTAATTGGAGGATGTCAAAACCTATAAGCAAATCTTTATCTGGAAGATGAGAAGCTACAATCTTTTTCCAAATTATGCAATTCAGAAAGAACTGAATACCAATGGGTTTTTTGGTAATCAGAGTGGTTTAAAAAATTTCACCATTAATTGGTCTGAATATCTTTGAATGATTTTCCTAACATTCTGAAGGAAGAATTGAAGGGTCAATCATACTAGTGTCTGATCCAGTATCAACAAATCCGATAACATGAATAGGTTTGTGGAACTTTGAGGGAAGGATGGACACTTTAAGTGAAGGTTTACGTGTGGTGGAAACCTGGTTAACACTTTGAACTGCTGAAATAACAGAAATATCATCAGAGTCAGATGAATCTACGATAATGAAAGTAGTCTGTTCATCTTGTTCTGACTATTCTGAGAAATTGGCCTCAACATCTTCATTTTCAAAAAGCATTGAGGAATGCTGGGGATGTTGGATAAGCCGAACAGCTTTTGCAGATTTTTTAGGACAGTTTCGAGCAAAGTGACCACATTTCTTACAAATGAAACAACGGTTGGATTTCTTTTTTCGGTATTGGGAAGGATTTTTCTTTCTGAAGTAACGGAAAGGTTTTATGGATTTTTTGTGGAAGTGTTTTTGGGAATGTTTTTTCTTTTTAGTTGTGTTCTTGTCATCTTTGCACTCAATCTTAAGATAAGGTTTTTTACAAGCTGAGGCAAATGACTGTTTATTCTCAATGAGGTCTTTGAAAAATTCTTTCTGTTCACAGAGTTTATCTAAACTAGACATGGCCATTTGGAAAATCTTTCCAAGATAGATATTGGTTATGTCAAGAGTAGTGGCTATGATTTGTCTCTGGAGTTCAGGTTGTAACTCAGAGGGAAGAGAAGCTATGAACACATGTTTGAGGGATGGATCATTGAATGCATTTAGCTTGTAATGTCGTTTGAGAGAACAACATTTCATCTGGTGATATTTCTTTCTTGCTGCTTCAATGGATGTAGTTTTGTCACCAATAAACTGCCCATAAATGACAGAGAGTTGTAGTTTACATAAACTGGAGCTGTCTGTATTCCCCTAAACTTTTTAACCAGTCTCGTAAAGAACCCGTTATAGCCAACAATAAGATAAGTAGCCAAACAGAAATTTGGTGGACTATATCAGAGATTCAAAGTAGCAAAAAAGACTTCCAATCACTGTTAGTTTAGCATGTGTGAAGACATTGTAATGTTCTTGCTCATTCTCTAGTTAGAAGAGCTTTGAAAAGCTCAGAATCTGTTATGTGGCTGGATGAATTCCCAGCTAACTCAAGTTGAATGAAAGGATTACTTTCTTCTCCAAAAAAGAAAAAGTTACGGCAATCTAGTAATTCTATACGTTTTAAAATAATTGTTGTTAATTATTCTTTAGAAATAATCAGTTGTGAAGTGAATCAATTAAATATTTGGTAAATTTTGTTTTTAAAAGTGTTGTAGGTTTTAAAAACATTCGTATGTCTTTAGTAAATTTTATTGTTAAACTACTGTAATACATTCATAAACACTTATATAAAATATTTTTGTTGTGTGTGTGCATATATATGCATGGAATATTTAATTTATTTTTTATTTTTTGGTTATCTCAATTTCCAATAATAACCTCTTTGAATTTAAAGATTTTATTTCCTAATTAATAAGAATAACTTTGGATTTTTGTAGTATATGTAAGGGTATATATAAAATTATATTAAGTATAAAACTGATTCCTTTACTGCTTTTGAAAATCTATTCTAAAATATGGTGATTTTACCAAAATGATAAAAGTAGCTTTTAGTTTTTCAAAATCACTTTTGAGCGTTCCAAAAGTAATCCCAAATAGGCCCTTAGTTGGCAGCTATATTCATAGGTTTATTTCTTTTAATAGTTTTTGTTACTAATTTTACCTTATTTTATTTTATTTCCAAAAAATAAAATGAAAATAAGATAAAAAATTTTAGCTATAAGAATATAAATTCTTATTATTATAAGATTTGGATTCAATGTTGATTTGATAGAATATTTATATTAATTATTGAAAAAAAATATAGGTGTAATAAAGTTTAAGTTAAACAACATCCAACCTCCTCCCAGCAACATTCACCGCACCTCAGTTGGTCCACAACACACCCTTGAATTTGTTCCAAATTGACCTGAATTTTTTTTTCCTTCAAGAGACATTCCCAATTCCAATTGAATGAAACTTTTACATAGCATAAGAATAACTACGTAATATATCAAATAACCAAAGCTTAATTTACTCTCATGTTAAAAGTATCTCTTACACATTATTTATACAATCAATAATTTATGGTTGAATTCATTATCAATAATTTCCTACTATCAAATATCTTACAATAATTTACTGAAATAACTACAAACATGATGAGTAATTTTTTTTAAAGAAATGAAATTATATATTTTTATGTCATTCAATAAAGTATTTATTTATATGTTGGTTAGAGAGTTGTCTATATGTATCACGATGTAAATTTGTACAAGAATTTGTGACAATATAACAACCCTTTAACTTATTAGCTTATGTCGGATGCATGTGTTGTCGCTAACTCAATTTATTTGTGCTAACCACGATCTTATTTCTTAATAACTCTAATTGAAGTAAGTCATATTTATCGATCAAATTGATCATGCCTTTTCAGCTTTATTAGCATACAGTTAATGTAACGTAGCCAAATCCCTTGTTCGATTGGCAATTTCTAACTATCAGAAACTATTAATATTGACGCGTACCAAATCATTATTGCTTGTAATCATTAGTAAGATAATAAATGAATGGCTAAGTCACGGCCATAAATTTTAAAAGTCATGACAAAAAAAGTTCATTTTCCTTATTTTTGTATTTTGTTAATTAATTTTTTAATTTTATCTAGGTTTCCCTCATTTTCTTTTTCAAAAGGTTCATGGTCAACAATAAAGAAGGAGTTCTACCCTAGTGGGAGCTAACCTCATTTATTTTTTATTTTTAATTAGCTAAAGATCTTCTAGCTAAAAAAATAAGTGAACTAATTACATATAATTGGAGAAATTGTTCAATTAATTGCTATAAAAGATTAATCATCAGTAGGTAGTGACATATTGAGAATCGTTGTTACTTGTAATAATTAGGAATTATTGAATTCATAAAAATCATGCCACACTAGCAACTCAATTGCAAGAGTGCTTTATATACTTATTATTAATATTGAGATTGTATGATTTTCTGGACAAAAGGGGAGAAGTGAATGATAGCTAGACACAGCTAGATTACTAATTTAAAAGATAGAGAATAGAATAACAAATATATAAGATGAAATTGAATATTTCTACTACATGAATTATTGATCCCTGCGTTCATACTTTCGAGCCCAAATGTGTTTGCCATTGATCCGAAACTTTGCAATACGTCTCCCACTCAGAATTTGATCAACATTTGCCACAGATTGTAACACCAATCGAGCAAATAAAGGTTGTTCATTAGAAGGAACATTCTCTTGCATATGAATATTTTCAACACAGTCACCATACATCCTTGTAAAAAGCTCCTTCACCTCATCTCTAGTTACAGGAAACCCTCGAGAAAACGTCAGAAACATTGTTCTATCGTCTTCCAATGCATTATTTGTAGGGTTCCAGCCCCATAATCCACCAGAAGGAAAATCATAGTCCATTGCTCTAGGCACAATTGTTAGGGTACCAAAGATTGGGTGAGGAAATCCTGGAATAATAAGAGAGTGATTATTCAAAATTACCTGAGATGATGTTCCCAACATACATTGCAAAATATCTGTAAAAATACGAGCACAAACTGTGTTCAGAAAATTCTTGATCCCACTAATGGCTTGGAATCTATTTTGGAGAAAAATTTGCTGTGAAATTTCTCTCTCCATTATTCTTGATGTGAAGGGAAGGGCAACATTAGCTACAATTTGAGTGTTGTTTGTTTGAAAACTATTCAAACAAGAGGCAACTTCATCTGCCAGTATATTGACCATAGGGTCAGTTAGGTTCATTAGCTTGGTAATGATATTAGGGAAACCCATCTCTTCAAGCCATAGCCAAGTGGCCATAACTAGTAGAGAATCACCTGGATCTCTCCTAAGTGTTATTACCAACCGAGAAAAAGCATCTCGATCAATGGTGTGATAAGCGTGGAGCTCCTCAAGAGAAATTGAGGTCATTTTTGTACTGTAATTATGTGTTTGAGTAGAGAGAAAAAAAAAATAACAGTAGCCAAAGGAAAGTGCTTTAGAGTTGCAGAAAAGAAAGCCCTTATTATACAGAAGAAATGTCATTATTTGCATGACATTATCCAAGTGTATGTTGGAAGATTGTTTTAGTGGGACCATCTAATAGAATAACACAAAAAATATTTCATTGAATAGTCATACTAAGCACTCTAGAAACAAAGAATTCTTTAAGTTTTAGGGTTTATATGTTAGAAGAAACTCAAAAAGTACTTTTTAATAATTTTGTTTCTTCAAAATTTCAAATTTGCTCCTATGCTTATGTGGCACTATGATGGCTTCAATAGTAAAAGTTTGGAAGTACTTGAAAAGGACAACTTTTGTTTAGCTGTTTTTATGAACTTCCCTTGTATGCTTGTTTCTACATAATGCTTATCTTTAATGTCATAATTACTGAAGCTAAACATTGATTCGCAATTTTATGATAAGTTTAAATTACTTAAAAAGTTCCTTTAATTGCCCTTCCTGACATGGCCTTTTCTACCATATTAGGAGTTGATTGTCATATTTACACTTATTTGTGTAGCATTTCTTTTTTTGTCCAAAATCTACATAGTTTTAAATTTAGCTAAAGTTTGAACGAATCTAAATATAAATACTTGAATGACATATATATATTTTTAATATTTGAGTATAAGTAGCATTTCATTTGTTGTACAAGTAAAAAAACTTAGACATGATTATTTCACATTTATGTCCTTGGAAATCAAAACTGATAAAAGGGTTAGGTTTTATAGTTAGGAAATAAGTATAATTAATATAAATATTTTCATAATATAGAATTTACTTACCATTTATACCTTCTCTCATTCAGATAAAAGTTATGAAAGTTTACTTTTTACTATTTAAATATAAAAGTTAGACATAAGTTATAAAATACTTAAACATTTACCATACAAGTGCTTAGGCATTTTTTTTTTATTGGGATATGGATAAATTGTGTGGGATCGGATTAGATTTTGTGATTAAAAAACTAATCCTATCGAGTTTCATGTTTGGCTGTCTCGAGTACTTATTAAATTAGCCCAAAATTTTCAGAATTATTAGTCCTTATTTTCTTATGGGGTTAACTAGTATAAGATTGATAAGATTAAATGAAATACTTAGCTAAATTAAATATAGGATTTAATTTTGTAATTTTTTAACCTAGAATTTCATATCATATTAAATAATAAAAATTTATTTAATAATTTCTTTAAATTATATTAATTTAAGATTAAGTATCTAAAATTAGTTTAATAATTTTTTAAACTAGTATTTCAATAAAATTGAGTATTAAATGTTAAAATATCATTTATTATTTGATTATTATACAAAATATCAAATTAAATATCAAATCCAACGTTGTATCAAACATGGACAAGATTATATATAATCTAGTCTGATACAATTCAATACATAATCCAATGCAGACCTAATAATTTGTCGAATCTAATCCTTTGTGCCAAAGATAACCTTATTGTCTAGTAGTTGTGGTTTTAAATAGTGGCAAACCTCAGCCGAGATCTCTAGGCTATAGCCCGGTCTGATCCAAACAAAAACCATATATACTGTAACACTCCACTTAAACGTTCACTTTAAAGGTATTTAAAAACAATGTGCTTTTATAAATACGGACTAAAAATTTCAAACGTCAAACAAAAACTTTCTTACAAAAAGTAAAGAGTCATACAGAAACTTCTTAGTAGAAAACTTTGTTATTACATAAAACTAAGACCTTTATTTTATTGAAACAAAGCTGAGCCCATCATAAAAATCCCAAGGTCTATTATGCCCATATGCACTTCGTCTTAGTTAGGACTTGGCGCCATCTTGCTCTACTCATCGTTGCCTGCAATGTAAGGACTTTATGAGCTAACGCCCAGTAAGATAACACTTTGATGCATGTATGAATTATGATGCATATGGATGACCATATTAAGCTTTCAAAAGAAACTTAAAAAATAAAAAACAACTTTATTAGGGCCTTAGGTATGTTGCACTATAAGGCTGGCACTTTTACTCTTTAAACAATATGCCCTTGGGCTTTATTAGTTTATCTTTTGGGCGTTATGTATCGCCGTCCTAAAAAGATTTCTTTTTACTTACCTTTGTGCTTTACGTATTGCCATCCCCAAAGGATTTCTTTTTACTTAACTTTGGGCCCCAAAGAATTTCTTTTTACTTAGCTTTGAGGGCTTGCCCTCCTTAGAAACTTTGCCACCTGGTAGTACAATCACACCTATTTTCATAAATTCATTTTCTGAAACATCTTCTTTATAATATAATCCATGATATGCATGCATCCAATATAGCTTATGTCATAACATTTGAAACTCCTAGATGCATAATAGAATCAACACGCAACATTATTTAAAGGCGGCATAGCCGACCATAGTATAATTGAGTATAAGAATCATAGATTAAGCGGCAAAGTCGACCATAACATAACTAAACATCATAGATCAGGCGGCAGAGCCGACCATAACGTAATTAAACATCATAGATTAGATGGCAGAGCCGACCATAACGTAACTAAGCATCATAGATTAGATGACAGAGCCGACCATAACATAATTAAGCATCATAGATTAGGCGGCAGGGCTGACCATAACATAACTAAACATCATAGATCAGGTGGCAGGGCTGACCATAACATAACTAAACATCATAGATCAGGCGGCAGAGCCGACCATAACGTAATTAAGCATCATAGATTAGGCGGCAGAGCCGACAATAACATAATTAAGCATCATAGATTAGGTAGCAGAGCCGACTATAACATAACTAAACATCATAGATCAGGTGGCAGAGCCGACCATAACGTAATTAAGCATCATAGATTAGGCGGCAAAGCCGACCATGACGTAACTAAGCATGAAACAAAACAAACAAATGAAGTTGAAAACAAAGGAGTCGTTGAAAATCTCAAGTCTGAACAAGCTGTAATGAATTGGTCATAACTCCTTCTAGAGAACTCCAAATCCAACTCTGTAAATGCATTGGAAAGCTAACTCAATTATCTTTCCAACGGTGGGCATTTGATCCAAGTTGTGTATTTGGCTGCCCAATAGCTTGAATAATGGCCACAATGCCTTGTCTTCTCTCCAAGCCCAATTCATGATGTCTTGCATTTTGAATTGTATTTTCAATCCATATTTTCTCAATTAATCCATTTAAAGCAACTTGCATCTTTTTGGCTCTAACTCTTGTAATTGGGCCTGCATGAATGTGCAAAGGATCACTTGAATCTTTAATGGTATTTTCTTGATGGTTCTCATCATAGGGTTATATAACCTATGCTAAGCTTCTGAGTATATCGGCTGGAAACCAGAATTTGCGGGCTACTGGTCCAAAGGACAACTTGATCTGTTGTAGCTCTGGTATAACAACGCCACGTACTGAGTACTTAGTGTACTACTGTGCCTATTTTGGTATCAGAGCTTAAACATGTTCTTACAAGATGATGAGTTTCCTTTACCAAAAAGACAAAGCATTTTCAACTATCTCAAAAATGCCCAAATCTTTTCAAAATTTGACCTCAAGTCAAGTTTTTGGCAACTTGGTATTGAACCCTCAGAAAGATACAAAACCGCTTTTTGCATACCAAAAGTGGACAGTTTTACCCTTCGGTTTGGAAACTGTCCCTTCGATTTTCCAAAAGGCCATGGTCAAAATCTTTCAACCCATCCTGCATCATGCATTGAATTATATTGACGATATTTTGTTGTTTTCAGGAACACATGAAGAACATTGCCAATTATTAAATCAATTCTTTGATATTATCCAGTTTCATGGAATTATGTTGTCAACAAAGAAAAGCACCATTCCAACAGACAACATTGAATTCGTTATTATGATTATCAAAGACGGACACTACCAGCTAGAAAAGCACATTGCATAGGAATTGATGCACTTTCCAGATCAGTATCTCACTAAAAGGCAAATACAACAATTCCTTGGTATTATCAATTATATCAGAGACTTTATTCCTCATGTTGATTAACACATTAGTCAACTTTCGGCTTTATTAAAAAAGAAGCCACCAGAATGGAATGATAACCACACATTTGCTGTCTTTACTTTAAAAAATATTGCACAAAATCCGCCGCCATTAAAGCTTATCATAGATGGCAAACGGATACTCCAGACAGATGCAAGTGATGAATCATGGGGTGCTATTCTACTTGAAGAAATCAACGGAAAAGAAAGCTTTATTGCTTATGCTAGCGACATTTCTCTGACACACAACAACACTACCATAGTGTGTACAAAGAAATCTTAGCTCTAAAGAACGGGATCAAGAAATTTGAATACCATCTTATCAACTATCACTTTCCCCAAATCATGAATTTCAAAGGAAAAACAGTTCTGGAAAAGATGTTGCTCAGACTCGAGAATTGGTTTTCAAAATATGACTTCTCTATGAAGCATATAAAAGAAGACCAAAATCTCATTCCAGATTTACTCTCAAGACTGGCAAAACCAAATTCATATCCTCATACTATTCTTTCCCCATCATTTTTATGGCTAGCTCATTACCCAAAACAGCCCTTACCAAAAAATCCTTCCCCCTTAACATGACTTTTCAATCTCCTCTTCAAGTGGTTGCACGGATCATTGACAACGCCTAAAAATCGAATCTTCTTGGTGAGTATAATATGAGTGCTACTTTCAATGTTTTTGACCTTTCTCCTTTGATGTAGGAGGGGGAATGATGAGAACCATCAAGAGAATACCATTAAAGATTCAAGTGATCTTTTGCACATTCATGGAGGCCCAATTACAAGAGCTAGAGTCAAAAAGATGCAAGCTACTTTAAATGGATTAATTGAGAAAATATGGATTGAAAATACAATTCAAGATGGAAGACATCATAAATTGGGCTTGGAGGCAAGACAAGTGGGCAGCCAAATACACAACTTGGATCAAATGCCCACCGTTGGAAAGATAATTGAGTTAGCTTTCCAATGCATTTTATAGAGTTGGATTTGGAGTTCTCTAGAAGGAGTATGACCAATTCATTACAGCTTGTTCAGACTTGAGATTTTCAACGACTCCTTTGTTTTCAACTTCATTTGTTTGTTTTGTTTCATGTTTGTCAATGTGTGTAACGTAAGTCTACCATCAATGATGGTGGGCTAACAATAAGTTTGTCAATGATAGAATTAATTATGGTAGGCTAGCATTAAGTTTGTCAATGGTAGCATTAATTATGGTTGGTTGGTGAAGACTTTTGAAGCATCCTTTGACAAACCTATACTTGGAGGATTGTTCCAATGTTTTCATTTGTATTTTTAGGATCTTGGGTTTCTATTGGTCTATTTAAACTTAGCAACCTTACTATGTAAGGAATTAGAGATTAATGTTATTAAAATTTTGAAAGATTATTCTTTCTTTGGTTCTTTTGAGAACTAGTGAACTTATCAAGAATTTGCAATTCTTGTAGTGTTCCAAATTTAGGCTTATCACTGACCTTCTCATCTATTTCTTGAGCGTGGCATCAATATCATTCTCTATATCTTTGGTTCATGTTTTCTTAAGCATTGTATCAAGGTTGTTTCATTAAAGTTAGGCAAAGACAATAAAGGAGCATTGGTCAGCTTTTGCTTCATTATTTGAAATGCCTTCTCTTGCATTTCTCCCCACTTGAATGCTTATTACCTCATACTTCACACAACTCATAGGTTGTCTTTCTTATTTTCCTATAGGATAATCTATTCTGAACGTGGCAAGCTTATATCATAGCTTCCGCCCCACAAATTCAGCAGTGCTCCAGATCTTATTGCCATGGTATTTTCCCTATTCTTTAATTGATTTATGTGAAGAAGAAGGTGTTACTTCATGGATGATACCATGATTCTTACAATAAGTGATACGAACCCCGTCAAGAACCGACGCGACCCTAACCAAATTAGTTCCCAAGATCGAATCTAAACCCAAGAATGAAAAGGAATCTTGACCCACTGCTTATTGGAATCACGAACCTTGGTATGTGAAGATGCCACAATTAGCTATGGAAGGTCTGATTGATAAGTTAAGACATTGAACGCCACGGAAATCCGATAAGTTCAAAGAGTTCGTAAAGAACCAAAGAGAATTAACTCTCACAATTGCATCAAAAAAGCTTCTTTGAATTTCTTTGCTCGAGTTCTTGTAACGGGTCCGACGGGAACTTTAATAGGATCTAAATATACCTCATCCCATGTGCTTGTGATAGTCTTATCCTTAATCTCATCATTCCCCTCCTCTTGAAGAGGATTTGTCCTCAAATCGTCACCTACATCAAAAGGACTTAAATTAGAAACATTAAAAGTAGGACTTACATTGTACTCACCAAGCAAATCCAGTTTGTATGCATTGTCATTGATCCGTTCCAAAACTTGGAATGGACCATCCCCTCGAGGTAATAGCTTAGATTTCTTTCGTTCCGGAATTCGCTCCTCGCACATGTGTAACCACACCCAATCGCCAGGTTCAAAGACTAGCTTATGTCGCCCTTTGTTGGCTTGTTTAGCATATTGCTCAGTTCTCTGCTCAATGTTGAACTTCGCCCTCTCGTGTATCTGTTTAATAATTTCAGCCTTTTTCTTGCCATCTAAGTTAACACGCTCAGAAACAGGTAATGGAGTTAAATCTAATGGGGTTAAAGGATTAAAACCATAAACAATTTCAAACGGTGAATACTTAGTAGCAGAATGAACGGAACGATTATAAGTAAACTCAACTTGAGGTAAACAATCTTCCCAAGTTTTAATGTTCTTTTTAATGATAGCTCGCAACAGAGTAGATAAAGTTCTATTCACAACTTCTGTTTGACCATCAGTTTGAGGGTGACAAGTAGTTGAAAACAACAACTTAGTTACTAACTTAGCCCATAAGGTTTTCCAAAAGTAACTTAAAAACTTAGCATCCCTATCAGAAACAATTGTCCTGGGCATACCATGCAACCTTATAATCTCCCTAAACAATAGGTTAGCAACATTAGAAGCATCATCTGTTTTGTGGTATGGAATAAAATGTGTTTGAAAATCTATCCACAACCACAAAAATTGAGTCTTTCCCTTGTCTAGACCTAGGTAAACCTAGCACAAAATCCATCGAAACATCAGTCCAAGGTATACAAGGTATTGGCAAAGGGGTGTATAAGCCATAAGGTTGCACTTTTGATTTGGCTTGCCTACAATTAACGTATTTACCATAAAGTCTTTCAACATCTCGCTTCATATGTGGCCAATAAAAGTGTTCCTGTAATACTGCTAGAGTCTTTACAACTCCAAAATGCCCCATTAACCCTCCTCCATGGGATTCTCTCACTAGCAAATCTCTCAAAAAACAGTTAGGCACACATAGTTTATTCTCCCGAAATAAATAGCCATCATGCATATAATATTTACCGATTGTGATCTTTTCACAAGCTTGATATTCAACACTAAAATCATGGTCATCAGCATACAATTCCTTAATATGTTCAAACCCAAGTAATTTAGCATTAAGTGTTGAGATTAAGACATACCTGCGGGGAAGCGCATCTGCAACAATGTTTTCCTTACCTTGCTTGTAACGAATGACATATGGAAATGTCTCAATGAATTCTACCTATCGAGCATGTCTCTTATTCAGCTTGTGTTGGCCTTTAAGGTGTTTCAAAGACTCATGATCGGTGTGAATCACGAACTCCTTAGGCCATAGGTAGTGCTGCCACGTTTCTAGTGCTCGAACCAGTGCATACAACTCCTTATCGTAAGTAGGGTAGTTTAAGGCTGCCCTACTCAACTTTTCACTAAAGTAAGCAATTGGTCGTCCTTCCTGCATTAGGACTGCACCAATACCAATACCTAAAGCATCGCATTCAATTTCAAATGTTTTATTAAAGTTAGGCAAAGACAATAAATGAGCATTGGTCAGCTTTTGCTTGATTATTTGAAATGCCTTCTCTTGCGCTTCTCCCCATTTGAATCCAACATCTTTTTTTATTACTTCAGTAAGCGGTGCGGCTAATGTGCTAAAGTCTTTCACAAATCGTCGATAGAAACTAGCAAGCCCATGAAAGCTTCTCACATTACTTACACTTGTGGGACTCAGCCACTCTTGGATTGCACGTACCTTTTCCTCATCTACCTGTATACCTTGTGCACTCACAAAAAATCCTAGAAACACAAGTTTGTCTGTGCAAAAAGTACACTTCTTTAAATTAGCAAACAACTTTTCTTTTCTAAGCACATCTAAAACAGATTTCAAATGTACTACATGATCATTTATGTTTTTGCTATAAATGAGGATATCATCAAAATAAACAACAACAAACTTGCCAATAAAAGTTCACAAGACATGATTCATAAGTCTCATAAAAGTGCTCGAGGCATTAGTTAGACCAAAAGGCATGACTAGCCATTCATACAAACCATATTTTGTTTTAAAGGCAGTTTTCCATTCATCTCCTTCTTTCATTCTAATCTGATGATATGCACTTTTCAAATTGATTCTGGAAAATACACTAGACCCATGAATTCATCAAGCATGTCATCTAGTCTAGGAATGGGATGTCGATACTTTACCGTTATGTTGTTGATGGCTCGACAGTCAACACACATCCTCCACGTCCCATCCTTCTTAGGAACTAATAAAACGGGAACTGCACATGGACTCATGCTTTCTCTCACGTACCCTTTTTCCATCAATTCATTAACTTGCCTTTGAAGTTCCTTGGTCTCCTCTGGATTGCTCCTATAGGCTGGTCTATTTGGAATGGTTGAACTGGGTACAAAATCAATCTGATGCTCAATCCCTCGGATTGGAGGTAAACCATGTGGTGTTTCCTCAGGAAAAATATCCTCATACTCCTGCAAAAGAAAAGTAATAGAACTAGGCAAAGTAAGGTCAAATTCGTTAGTGTTCAAAAATGCCTTTTTGTACAAAAGTACAATCATCGGCTGATGAGAAAACAATACTTTTTTTTATCTCACTTGCTCTCACATAGAAATTATTTTGTTTTCCATCTGACTTTCGCTCAATGGTCGTATTTTTCTTTGGTTTTTCTCTCATATTTTCCTCGGTCTCTTTTTGAATTTCACTCTCTTTTTCTGTTCCTCACTCTCTCTCTGTAGGCTCACTTGGTCTATGTAAACCTACTTTGGTGTCAATGGAACAAGAGTGATGTTGCGTTGATTAAATACTTAATGTCTGTCGAATTGCCATCATGCTTCACATGTCTGTCGAATTGCCAAGGCCGCCCAAGTAACAAGTGTCCAGCCTGCATTGACACTACATCACAAAGCACCTTATTATCATACTTGCCAATCCGAAAAATCACTAGTACCTGCTTGTTCACTTTCACCTTACCACTATCATTTAACCATTGTAGTTTGTATGGCCGAGGGTGTTTAAGTATCGAAAGCCCTAACTTCTCTACCATTATAGTACTAGCAACATTAGTACAACTTTCTCCATTAATAATCACACTACATACTTTGTCTTGAATATAGCACCTAGTATGGAAAATGTTTTCCCGTTGCACTGCTTCGTCTTCCTTTACTTGAACACTCAAAGCTCTCCTCGCTACTAAAGTCAATTCCCCAGGGGCTACATACTCTTCATCTTCAACTTCCTCTAATGGTGGCATCTCATTCTCTTCCTTCTCATCTTCAGTTACAACCTCACCATTGTCCCGCAACACCATAACTCTTTTATTCACACATTCACTTGCAATATGCCCCCTGCCTTGACATTTAAAACACTTAATGTCACGATTCCTACTAGTAGGAGTCACTGTGTTACCTTGTGAATTGTGCTTGGAGTGCTCAGTTACTTGCTTAGGTGCAGTAGATGCTTGTGGCCTCTCATCTCGTTTCGCATAGCTTGGCTTCTAAGGAGTGGAACTCGAGCTTGGGGCTGCATGAGTGTTACCCCTCCTCTTGAGTTGCTGCTCAATCTTGATAGCCTTGTGGACCATCTCCTCAATCTCCACGTAATGCTGCAACTCAACCTTATCTGCAATCTCCCGATTAAGACCACTTAAGAATCTTGCCATGGTTGCTTCTCTATTCTCCTCCATATTTGCTCTAATCATGGCAATCTCCATTTCTTTATAATAATCCTCAACACTTCGGCTACCTTGTTGAAGACGTTGTAATTTTTGGTACAAATCTCGATAATAGTGGTTAGGTACAAAACGCCTTCTCATCAATGATTTCATTTCATCCCATGTCTCAATTGGACGTTCTCTATTTCGCCTTCTGCTTATAACAAGTTGATCCCACCAAGTAATGGCATAGTTAGAAAACTCAATCACAGCCAATTTAACCTTTTTTGCCTCTGAATAATTGTGACAGTCAATTATGAACTCCATTTTCATCTTTATGCCACTCAATCCATCATCTCTATTCCTAGCTCTCCTGCCTTGTCCGTCTCTCCTATAGCTACCTGCTGAGTCCTCACTCTCATCATACTCATCCCTTTAATAATCATCAAAATCTCTTCTAACTGGAGCTCTTTCTCTTCTACGTGCTTGGGGAACGGGTTGTTGCTACCCTGCACGTGTGTTCTCCGCTTGATCCAAACGCTCGTGTATAAGCTCTAATTCAGCCCTCATCATCCTTCTCATCTCTCCCATCAATGCTTGAATTTGTAAATTCTGAGTAGTTGCAGATTGATCCTCTTCATTTGTGTTTCGTTCTAGGTTGTCAGACATAGCTATTATCTGCAAAAGAAAGTTAAAAATAATGTGGAAGGACCTCACCTCACTCCCATACGTGTTTCACTCAAGAAAAATAAATCACTCAAATTAATTGGCTTTTACCCTCTAATATGCCCACACTCTCTTGCTTTTTTCCACTCTTAGTAATCCTCAAACTAATATCATGATTTCAGTAGTAATTCACAAAGATGACATTAAAGAGAATTTAATTTCAAGAATAAGAAGGCAATGTATACGAAAGTTGAGTTTTGATTTTGGACAAAAATTTCACCTATTAGGTAAAACTTATTTTTTGACTTTCAAGACACAAATAATGGAGAGAAAAAAAATAAAACATTTTAAGAAAGGTTTTTTTTTTAGGAATAAGTAAAACTTGTGGATTTAAGGAGAATTAACCACAAGGATACAAAATTGATTTAAAAAGGAAACCTTAAAAATATACTGTTCACGCGGCACTGTTCACGGTTTTTTTTTTTTTATACAAGAACAAGGATGAAAAAATCAAATAGATGGATCTAACCTTGGAGCCTAAGCTCTGATACCAAATGATACGAACCTCGTCAAGAACCGACGCGACCTTAATTAAATTAGTTCCCAAGATCGAATCTAAACCCGGGAATGGAATGGAACCTTGACCCAATGCGTATTGGAAGCACGAATCTTGGTATGTGAGGACGCCACAATCAGCTATGGAATGTCTGATTGATAAGTCAAGATATTGAACGCCATGGAAATCCGATAAGTTCAAAGAGTTCGTAAAGAACCAAAGAGAATTAACTCTCACAATTGCATTAAAAAAGTTTCTTTGAATTTCTTTGCTCGAGCTCTCGTAACGGGTCCGACGGGAACTTGAATAGGATCTGAATATACCTCATCCCATGTGCTTGTGATAGTCTTATCCTTAATCTCATCAATAAGTATCGAACTTGCATGAATCATACTGGGAGTTGCTACTTTGATTGAGCCTGAGTTGCTTGAATCAATCCATTAAGCGCTTCTTTGATGTTTTTTGCTTGACCTCATGTAATGGGGCTAACGTAAACTTGAATAAGAATTGAATAATGTCTCATCCCACGTGCTTGTGATAGTTTTATCCTCAATCACATTATTCCCCTCCCCTTGAAGAGGATTTTTCCTCAAATCATCACCTGCATCAAAAGGACTCAAATAAGAAACATTAAAAGTAGAACTTACATTGTACTCACCAGGCAAATCTAGCTTATATGCATTGAGGTAATAACTTAGATTTCCTTCGTTCCGGAAATCATTCCTTGCGCATGTGTAACAACACCCAATCATCGGGATCAAAGACTGGCTTATGTCGCCCTTTGTTGGCTTGTAGCATATTGCTCAGTTCTCCGCTCAATGTTGACCTTCGCCATCTCATGTATTTGCTTAACAATTTCAGCTTTTTTCTTACCATCTAAGTTAACACGATCAGAAATAGGTAATGGCGTTAAATCCAATGTGGTTAAAGGATTAAAACCATAAACAATTTCAAATAGTTGAGTAATTCGTTTGTTAAATCCAGTTACTACAGAATCCTCATACATGCTCAGCTATTGCATGTTGGACATCTCATACCATTATGGAACCTAATAGTGACTAATTGTTAAATCCACATAAGATATGGCATTTTATGCTTTTGTAAGTCTTAAATCGAGCACGACCCTTTTTGGACTCAAGTTAAACTCAATCTAGGCAATGTAATTTTAGACCAAGTATTGCTCTAACATGTTCCACTAAGATAAACCCTTGTATGGCTCTCTCCTAGCTTGTATCAACTAAAATAATGAATGTTGATACTACAGCAAAATACTACAGCAAATGTGCAACAACTCACATGTTCAGTCAAGAACCTATCTAGATGATTTGTCACTCAACTACAATTTAATTCAGTTCATAACTTGTAAAAGAAAAACAAGCAACGAAATTTCAGCCATCAAGTACATCTTTTTAGCCAAAGAATAAACAAGAAACGAATTAGTAGAGTTGAATCCCAAGTATTCTGCTGATTTGATATTGGTGCAGACTTGTGTCCTTCTTCTCAATTCTTTTTTTTCTTTGTTTCATTCTTTGTTTCTTTTTAATCTTGATTGACGGCCCTTTTAATGCCTGTGCCTCTTCTTTTTATAGTTGCAAACTAAGGTAAACAAAAGCTTAGGGCGCGGATCTGTCATATTTGGAAACTTCAAATTGTGATTCTGCTATTGTTCCAAGATTGCTACAGTATTGGTTGTTACAACAACAGCTACAGCAACAATACTGTTCCAGACTTGATTCCATTTTTCTGTTATCTTGTTTTTTCCTTGTCTTTCCCAAGCCTATTATAACATTTTACCTCCCTTAAAATTTGAGCTTCTGATAACCTACAATTATTCACACCATTTAAGCACACAATTATTCTAAAACAACATAAATTATGAAGAATAAACTAAAATGGTTATTCATGCAAAATAAAAACTAAAATGTAATAAAAACATGTCATTTACTCTCAACGTAATTAATGCGAATCCCACAATGGAACTTTGAAACCCACACTTAAATTGAAGTTTCAACTTCCCAAGAAAGTTCTAAACAGATTTAAAACAAACAAAACCTTGACCCAATGCTTAAGAAAACATGAACCAAAGGTATAGAGAATGATATTGATGCCACACTAAAGAAATAGATGAGAAGGTGAGTGATAAGTCTAAATTTGGAACACCACAAGAATGCTAATTCTTGATAAGTTCACTAGTTCTCAAAAGAACAAAAGAAAGAATAATTTTTCAAATTCAAATAACATTAATCTCCAATTGTCTTACATAGTAAGGTTGCTGAGTTTAAATAGACCAATAGAAACCCAAGATCCTAAAAGTACAAATGAAAACATTGGAACAACCCTCCAAGTATAGGTTTGTCAAAGGATGCTTCAAAAAGTCTTCACCAACCAACCATAATTAATGCTAGCCTACCATAATTAATACTATCATTGACAAACTTAATGCTAGCCTACCATAATTAATACTATCATTGACAAACTTATTGTTAGCCCACCATCATTGATGGTAGACTTACCTTACACATTGACAAACTTGAAACAAAACAAACAAATGAAGTTGAAAAAAAAGGAGTTGTTGAAAATCCTAAGTCTGAACAAGCTGTAATGAATTGGTCATAACTCCTTCTAGAGAACTCCAAATCCAGCTTTGAAAAGGAATAACTAAAGTTCAATTTGATGAAAGTATGAATACTTGATTCCTTTTGCATCTTTTTTTTTTTTTGCATCTTTTTATAATCAAAATATATATATGACATTCAAACCTAATTAGAAACTAGCTCTGATACCAAATGATGCAAATCCCACAATGAAACTTTGAAACCCACACTTAAATTGAAGTTTCAACTTCCCAAGAAAGTTTTAAACAGATTTAAAACAAATAAAACCTTGACCCAATACTTAAGAAAACATGAACCAAAGGTATAGAGAATGATATTGACGCCACACTCAAGAAATAGATGAGAAGGTGAGTGATAAGTTTAAACTTGGAACACCACAAGAATGCAAATTCTTGATAAGTTCACTAGTTCTCAAAAGAACCAAAGAAAGAATAATCTTTCAAAATTCAAATAACATTAATCTCTAATTCCTTACATAGCAAGGTTGCTGAGTTTAAATAGACCAATACAAATGAAAACATTGGAACAACCCTCCAAGTATAGGTTTGTCACCATAATTAATGCTATCATTGACAAACTTAATGCTAGCCTACCATAATTAATGCTATCATTGACAAACTTAATGTTAGCCTACATCATTGATGGTAGACTTACCTTACACATTGATAAACTTAAAGCAAAACAAACAAATGAAGTTGAAAAACAAAGGAGTCGTTGAAAATCTTCTAGAGAATTCCAAATCTCGCTTTGTAAAATGCATTGAAAAGCTAACTTAATTATCATTCCAAAGGTATGTAGCTTTCCTTCGGGCTCAATCAATACCAGTTTTATTCCGAAGTTGCCCTTGCTGCATTTGATCTAAGTTGTGTATTTGGCTACCCAATGGCTTGAATAATGGCCACAATGCCTTCTCTTCTCTCCAAGCCCAATTCATGATGTCTTGCATCTTGAATTGTATTTTCAATCCATATTTTCTCAATTAATCCATTTAAAGCAGCTTGCATCCTTTTGGCTCTAGCTTTTGTAATTGGGCCTCCATGAATGTGCAAAGGATCACTTTCATCTTTAATGGTATTCTCTTGATGGTTCTCATCACAATGCTTATTGAAAGCATGAACCTTGGTATGTGAAAACGCCACAATTAGCTATGGATGGTCTGATTGATAATCAAGAGTTTGAACGCCATGGAAATCCGATAAGTTCAAAGAGTTTGTAAAGAACCAAAGAGAATTAACCCACTTACCAATTGCATCAAAAAAACCTTCTTTTTGTTTATTGGATACGAGTACATTATATAGGGTTACAAGAATTTTTGGAAATAATTCCTAAACCAAAAATTAAATCAGGATCTGAATCTTCCCTAATAGGAAAGAATCTAAACTAAATTAGAATCCTAATCTAAGTAAATAGGAAAGAATCTAAATCAAATCAGGATTCTGATTGGCTTTAAATGCCTTACATCAATTAAATGAAAACTAGGCGATTAGGATAAAAATAACTGGTTTGTTTCTATAGTAGCCTCCTCAAGAAACGGAAAAGCATCTGAAAAAGAAAAATAATATATTTTCCCGCCAAAATGTGCAAACCAAATCCCTATTTCATGGAAGTGATTATTTATCATGTGTGATTCCTTCAACGGGCCTCCACGAATTTGATTGAGCGCAAGTTGCTTGAATCAATCCATTAAGTGCTTCTTTGAATTTTTTTGACGAGCTCTTGTAACGGGTTCGACGGGAATTTGAATAGGATCTGAATATGCCTCATCCCATGTGCTTGTGATAGTTTTATCCTTAATCTCATCTTAAGGCATTTAAGCAAATTAGGATCCTGATTTGATTTAAATTCTTTCCTATTTACTTAGATTAGGATTCTGATTTGGTTTAAATTCTTTCTTATTTACTTAGATTAGTATTTTGATTTGATTTAGATTCTTTCTTATTAGGGAAGATTCATGCTCTAATTTGATTTTTGGTTTAGGATTTATTTCTAAAAAATTCTTGTAATGAAGTTTTTTTTATGCAATTAGTGAGAGAGTTAATTCTCTATGGTTCTTTACGAACTCTTTGAACTTATCGGATTTCCATGGCATTCAAACTCTTGACTTATCAATCTGACCATCCATACCTAATTGTGGCGTCTTCACATACCAAGGTTCGTGCTTTCAATAAGCATTGGATTGAGGTTTAGATTCAATCTTGGGAACTAAATTGATTAGGTTGCGTCGGTTATTGACGGGGTTCGTATCATTTTTCTTACACACACGCCTTTTGGTATTTCAAGGACTCATGATCAGTGCAAATCACAAACTTCTTACTCTAAAGATAGTGCTACCATGTTTTTAACACCCAAACTAATGCATACAACTCCTTATCATAAGTAGGGTAGTTTAAAGCTACCGCACTTACTTTCTCCTTGAAGTAAGCAATTGTTCATCTCTCCTGCATTAGAACCATGCCTATGCCAATGCCTGAAGCATCACATTCAATTTCAAACATGTTATTAAAGTTAGGAAAGGACAATTATAGGGCATTGGTCAGCTTTTGCTTGATCAATTAAATTGCATTCTCTTGTTCTTCTCCCCACTTGAATCCAATGTTTTACTTGATTACTTAGGTAAAGAGTGCTTCCAATGTGGTCAATTCTTTCACAAACGACCGATAAAACTAGCAAGTCTGTGAAAACTTCTAACATTACCTAACCTCATCAACCTGTAAGCCTTGTCCACTCACAACTAATCCTATAAACATAAGTTTATCAATGCAAAAGGTACACTTGTTTAGATTAGCAAATAACTTTTTTCTTAGCACATATAAAATATATTTCAAATGTTCTACATGATCGTCCAAGTTTTCACTATATATGAGGATATTGTCAACAAACATGCCAATAAAGCTCACAAAACATGATCATAAGTCTCATAAAAGTGCTCGGAGCACTAGTCAAACCAAAAGGCATGACTAACCATTCATACAAAACATGTTTTTTTTAAATGAAGTCTCTTTCTTTTATACTAATCTGATGATATCCATTTTTTAGATCAATTTTAGAAAATACGTAAGAACCATGGAATTTATCAAGCATATCATCCAGCATAAGAATAGGATGCCGATACTTTACTGTTATGTTATTGATGGCTCGGCGATCAACACACATTCTCTATGTCCCATCCTTCTTAGGAACTAGTAAAGCCACTAACCTTAAAGTTCCTTTGTCTCCTTTGGGTTCATAATCCTACAAAAGAGAAGCAATACAACAAGGCAAAGTAGGATCAAGTTCCTTAGTGTTTAACATTATTGGCTAATTTGAAAACAACGCTCCTTTTATCTTACTCACTCTTGAATAGAAATTTTTTTCCCTCTGATTTTCTCTCAATGGCCGCATTTTACTTTTCAGAGAACTTTCTCTCTTTTTCTCTTTTGTTCACTTTTTCTGTGTAAGCTCACTTGGTCTTTATAAATCTACTTTGGTATCAATGGAACAAGAGTGATGTTACAGTGAATAAACATAAATGAATACTTGTTAGAAAAGCCATCATGCTTCACAAGTTTGTCGAATTGCCAAGGCCACCCAAGTAATAAGTGTATGCCTGCATTAGTACTACATTACATAGCACTTCATCCTCATACTCATGGTTGCCTATCTGAAAAGACACTAGTACCTACTTCTCCCACCATGGTAATAACTTCCCCCATCGATAATCAGACCATATACTTTGTCTTGAGCTGAGCACATAGTATGAAAAATGTTTTCTCGTCCCACTACTTTGTCTTCTTTCACTTGCACACTCAAAGCTCTCCTAGCTACTAAAGTCAATTCTCCATGGGTTGCATACTCTTCATTTTCAACATCCTCTAAAGGTGGCATCTCATTATCTTCTTTTTAATCTCACCATTGTAACACTCTTATTCATACATTCACTTGCTAAGTATCCCCTACTTGACATTTAAAATACTTAATGTCATGATTCTTAATAATGAGAGTCGTGATGTTACCTTGTGAATTGTGCTTGGAGGACTTAGATCTTGGCTTAGGTGCAGTAAACGTTTGTGGCCTCTCGTCTTGCTTCACATAGCTCCAATTCCAAGAAGTGGAACTCGAGCTTGGGGCTGGATGGGTGTTACCCCTCCTCTTGAGTTGCTGCAACTCAACCATATTTGTAATCTGCCGATTAAGGCCATTTAAGAATCATGCCATGGTAGCATCTTTATCCTCTTCCACATTTGCTCTAATCATGGCAATCTCCATTTATTTGTAATAATCTTCCACGCTTCAGTTACCCTGTGTAAGACTTTACAATTTTTGGTATTAGTCTCGATAATAGTGGCTAGGTTCAAAATGTTTTCATTTCATCTTATTGTCTAACAGGACATTTCCTATTCTATCTCCTATTTATAATAAGTTGATACCACCAAGTAATAGCATAGTTAGAAAACTATATCATAACCAATTTTACTTTTTTTGCGTCACAATAGTTGTGGCAATCAAACATGAACTCCATCTTCTTTTCCTATTCAAGGTATGCTTCCAAATTGGTTTTACCTTGAAAAATGGAATTTTATCTTTATACCACTCAACCCATCATCATACTTCTAGCTCTCTTGTCCCGTCCATCTCTCTTATATACCCAAGAAATCCTCCCTTTCATCCAACTCTTTGCCTCTTGTGCGTTCTCTACTTAATCTAAATGTTCATGTATGTGCTCTAATTTAGCCCTCCATTTCATCTCTTCCAGCAATGACGAAAAAATCGTCCTTAGGACCAGTAGCCCGCATGCTTGGGTTTCCAGCTAATATATTCAGAAAATGCATCCAGACAACTTAAAAATTTTCTTTGAAGGTTATATAACCCTAAAACAGACTTTTCTTTGTCTTTAAAATAGGGTACCAAACCAGATAAGAAATCATCGAAAGTTTTCTGATGCACAGGATCCTTGCAAGAAGGCAAGTGCAAAGCATACTTCCTTAATTTTTCAAAACGAACAAATTAAAAGTCTTTCCACTTTCCTTTTCTTTAGAACTTCATTCACAGAGAGAGAGGAGAGTTTAGAGAGTCATGGATATTAGGAAATAAGCTTTTTATTTTCTTGAACAAATTAAGGAATCAAAACAATATGAATCTGTTTTGAACTGGCAAACAAAAAATGCCAATGTCCAAAATCAAAACACTTCACCAGTTGCGGAAAAAGATTGATTGAGTCGCCAATCAGGCCTCACATACTTAAACAAAAGTTGATTTTATCAGCAATCGTCTTGATCAAATTTACATAAATCTGCAGGACAGAATCTCTGAATTAGACACAGATCTCAGAAGAATGATTAATAATCATATCTAGGGTCCAGAGTTCAACAAAAAGGAAGTAGAGATCAAAATTGAGTTAGCCAAAATTGATGCTGAAAAGGCTCAACCATCACACAGTCTATACCTGTTCCCCCTCTAGTGTTTGACACCTACCAACCTTTCTATACACCATCCCAATCTTAGCCGGTTTATAACCAATTCTTTGGTTTTTCTCACCTTCAACCTCAACCAATTCCTCAACAAAAACCCACTTCACCAAGGAAATCAAAATCCAAAGTGAAAATCTCAGACCCAAAACCAAAGGCCACTCTTTCCTCTTCCATCTTTCCGTAAGACTCACCAACTACAACCCTTGAACCTCCGAAAAAAGACAAACAGCCAGCTGAACAATACTATTATCGTGGTATTCAAACCCAAGTCTCATCTTTAGAATCTAAACCAGAAACTAATCCTGAGTCCAATCCATCTAAGTCAAACCCATCTTTATCCTCCTCTTCATCCTCCACAGACTTCAATGATACCTCTTCAGATTCAGAATCAGAATATGCTGACATCTTTGGCATACTCATGGCATCCAAAACTAAAGAAACAAAACCTGCTAAATCATCAAGAACAGAACCAATCTTTGAAGTACCCTCTGATATTAAAGAAGATCTAGATGAATCTTCAACCACACACAGGCTTGTTTCGCCTGTTCCACCTATACCTCCACCAGCCTCAAATGGTTCAACAAAACCATCATTAGCCTCCTGGTTTACATTTGATGACATCTCTCATCACAAATGGCCTGCCAGATATCAAGAGTTTGATGCATGGATTGATCTCCAAATGACAAAACTAAATGCTACAATAGAATCAGTTCTCAGGGAATTCATGACCCATACAACGGGTTCCTTACGAGACTGGTTAGAAAGCTTGGAAGAATACAGACAACTCCAGTTCATGCAAACCACAACCAGACTGGCCCTCCTTGTCATCTACGAACAATTTATTGGTGACAAAACTGCAACTATTAAAGCAGCAAGAAAGGAATATCACCAAATGAAATGTTATTATCTCAAACGACATCTTTTGGAAACCCATTACAAACGAATGAGACTATTGTTTTATCCTCTCTTCCCGCTGAGTTACAGCCTGAACTACAGAGACAGACCACAACCTCTACTCTTGATATAGCCAAATATCTCTTGGAAAGATTTTCTAGATGGCCATGTCATGTTTCGACAAAATATGTGAACAGAAAGAATTCTTTCAAGATCTCATGCAGAACAAACAGCCATTTACCTCAGCTTGTAAAAAACCCTACCTCAAGATTGAGTGCAAAGATGACAAGAAGTGTGTTTGTCCAACCAAAAAGAAAAAGCATTTTCAGAAACACTTCCACAAAAAATCCAAAAAACCTTTCAGATACTTCCGAAAGAAAGACCCTTCCCAGTACTAGAAAAAGAAATCCAACCTTTGTTTCAATTGCAAGAAACGCGGTCACTTTGCTCGAAACTGTCCACAAAAGTCTGCAAAAGCTGTTCGGCTTATTCAACATCTCCAGCATTCCTCAATGCTTTCTAAGAATGAAGATGTTGAGTTAAATTCTTCAGAACAATCAGAATAAGATAAACAGACTACTTTCATTATTGCAGAGTCTTTTAACTCTGATGATACTTCAATTATCTCTACAATCCAAAAGGTCAATTAAGTCAACCAAGTCTCCCTCAAACCTAAACCTTCACTCAAAATGTCAATCCTTACCTCCAAATTTCATAAGCCCATTCTTGTTATTGGGTTTGTTGACACTGGTTTAGACACCAGTATGATTGATCTTGCGGTTATTCCCTAAGAATCCTGGGAAAACCATTCCAAATTTTTCAAAGCAGTCAATGGAGAAACTTTTGAAACTAAGTTCATTACCAAAAAACCCACTGGTATTCAATTCTTTCTGAATTGCATAATTTGGAAAAAGATTGTAGTTTCTCATCTTCCAGATAAAGACTTACTGATAGGATTTGATATCCTGCAGTTAGTCAAAAAATCTCTTCATTACCCATTCTAGAATCCGTTATAAACAGATGTTCATGCCATATACAGATGCTTTGCGCCTGTATACTTTGTCTGAAACACCTTCTCCATACTCAGATATTTCCCAAAAACTCCTACAATTTTGTCCAGAAAATCATTCACAATTCTATCATCGCTCACCTCTCTGGAAAAATGAACAGTTCTTCATCCACCTTTCTTTCAAACTCAATGAAAACATAAATCTCACAAAAGCCTCTCATCCGGGTATGTCTCCAACTGACCTTATACTTGCTAAGCAAGAATGTTTCCAGCTACTTTAGCAAGGTCTCATTGAACCCACTGATTCAGATTAGGCTTGTCAAGCCTTCTATATTGAAAAAAGGTCTGAATTAGTTCGTGATAAGAAAATGTTAGTTATTAATTACCAGCCACTAAATTCATTTCTTAAAGATGATAAGTTTCCCCTTCCAAAAATACAGTCACTATTTGTACATCTTCAAGGGGCTCGTATCTTCTCTAAGTTCGATTTAAAAGCTGGTTTCTGGCAACTTGGTATTTCACCAGTTGACCGTCTCAAAACAGCCTTCTGTATCCCTGATGCTCATTATCAGTGGACTATCATGCCTTTTGGTCTTAAAGTTGCTCCTTCATTATTTCAAAAAACCATGACCAAAATCTTCAATCCTATCCTCCATCGTGCGTTGGTCTACATAGATGATATTTTACTTTTCTCATCTGATCATGATAGCCACCAAACACTCCTTTTTGATTTCTATCATATTATCCAGACACATGGAATCATGCTTTCGGAAAAGAAAAGCAACTTCGCAAAAGAATCAATTGACTTTCTTGGCATGGTTATTAAAGATGGCCACTATCAACCTGGTCCACACATTGCAATGGAATTATTAAAGTTTTCTGATGCCCATTTCAACAAAAAGCAGATACAACAATTCCTCGGGATTGTTAATTATGTTCGAGATTTCATTCTTAAAGTTGCAATCCACACAAGCATGGGGTCCAGATCAGACAGAAGTTGTCAAACAACTAAAGGTGATAGCCCAGTCACCTCCTCCACTCAGAATTCCCACAACTGGATAACGTATTCTACAGACTAATGCCAGTGATGATTACTGGAGTGCCATTCTCCTTGAAAGAATAGACGGCTCAGATCACTTTTGTGCACATGCAAGCGACAATTCAAAGATTCAGAAAAGAACTACCATGTGATCCACAAAGAGATTTTGGCAGTAAAGTATGGATTTAAAATATTTGAATTTCATCTCATCAGCCATCACTTCCTTATCAACATGGACAACTCATCTTTCCCAAGAATCTCTGACTTCAAGAACAAGTTACTTCCTGACAAGCAATTGCTCAGCCTTAAAAACTGGTTCGCTAAGGATGATTTCATTGTTCAACACATCAAAGGTGATGCGAATCCCACAATAAAACTTTGAAACCCACACTTAAATTGAGGTTTCAACTTCCTAAGAAAGTTCTAAACAGATTTAAAACAAACAAAACCTTGACCCCATGCTTAAGAAAATATGAACCAAAGGTATAGAGAATGATATTGACGCCACACTAAAGAAATAGATGAGAAGGTGATAAGTCTAAATTTGGAACATCACAAAGATGCTAAATTCTTGATAAGTTCACTAGTTCTCAAAAGAACCAAAGAAAGAATAATCTTTCAAATTCAAATAACATTAATCTCTCATTGTCTTACATAGCAAGGTTGCTGAGTTTAAATACACCAATAGAAACCCAAGATCCTAAAAATACAAATAAAAATATTGGAACAACCCTCCAAGTATAAGTTTGTCAAAGGATGCTTCAAAAAGTCTTCACCAACCAACCACAATTAATGGTATCATTGACAAACTTAATGCTAGCCTACCATAATTAATGCTATCATTGACAAAATTATTGTTAGCCCACCATCATTGATGGTAGACTTACCTTACACATTGACAAACTTGAAACAAAACAAACAAATGAAGTTGAAAACAAAGGAGTCGTTGAAAATCTCAAGTCTGAACAAGCTATAATAAATTGGTCATAACTCCTTCTAGAGAACTCCAAATCCAGCTCTGTAAAATGCATTGGAAAACTAACTTAATTACCTTTCTAATAGTATATAGCTTCCATATTACTTCGGGCTCAATCAATACCAGTTTTATTCCGAAGTTGCCCTTGCTGCATTTGATCCAAGTTGTGTATTTGGCTGCCCAACAATGTCTTCTCTTCTCTCCAAGCCCAATTCATGATGTCTTGCATCTTGAATTGTATTTTCAATCCATATTTTCTCAATTAATCCATTTAAAGCAGCTTGCATCTTTTTGGCTCTAGCTCTTGTAATTGGGCCTCCATGAATGTGCAAAGGATCACTTGAATTTCTAATGGTATTCTCTTGATGGTTCTCATCAAAAGGTAAACAGAACCTAATCCCTGATTTTCTCACCCGTCCGTCTATAAATAAACCTTCTCTCATCTCCTCAATACAAACCATACCAGTCATAGCCATGTATCATTCACTTCCCTTCAAAGCTTTTAACCAGAGATCCTTTCCCATGAATATCCCTTTCCCGTCAGCTTATAAAATCCAGGATTTTGCAAAGAAATTCCTCTATAGGTATTTCTTCAATGTCCAAAGTACTAAACCTGACCGTTTTCCTTCCTTCTGTTTGGAACACCAGCTTGACCATCTCAGAAGACGAACTATGTTATATGTGGTGTCTTACCACTCTCTGTGCCATAAAGTTGGTCATCCCTATCAAACTAGTCTCAACCATATCACAACCCTTGAGTTTGCATCAGACCTTCCATGGACAGTCCTAGAATGGTTCTCTCCACTCATCTGGTGGCACAAACAATTGAAAAATCTGTGTACTTTTCACGGATTAGACTGAATTCCTGAACAAGAAGCCAACATGTTCACTACAGTCTTCATCATTAACAGGCCTTACTTCCAACATCCAGAAACAAAGGATTACTGAACACAGGATATGGCTTACGAATCGGGAACTTACCCTCATTCATTCCCACTCATACATGATACATCTGTTACATCCATTCTCAAAGCCTACCTTATGGAAATCAACAAATGTTCAACCTCCTACAACTAACATTCACCACACATTCGTTGGACCAGCTCACACCCTTGAAATAATTCCCAAAGCTCAAACCTGTATTCCAGGTTCAAGTTCTAGCCCTCAAGGAATCTTAGTTATAGACCATACCAATGTCTTATTCCAAGACGCCCAGGATCCATATGAAGATTTCCAGTCACTTCTCCCATCACAATCTCAGTACACTGTCACTGAGCCTGATCCTCCAAGTCAACATAAGAGAAAAGCTGTTCCACCATCACGTAATTTTCCTGAAGCATCCTCCTCACAATACCCATCGTTCTCAACACAACCTGAAAATTTCCCACATCCAATTCTTCCACCATCACCAAAAAGTCAGAACTACCCTTGGCTATGTGTTCCAAGATGTTCTCATCCAGATCGTGATCCAGATGACACAGAGTCCTCTGATGACACTATTTCGCTTTAAACTATTTGTTGTGTTGTAATAATTAAGTTGCTTTACTTTTCCTAAAGTGAAAAGTATGTTTTATGCTTTTGCTTTTACTTTTTTAAAGTTTGGCTTGGTGTGCCTTAATAATTATGTTTTACTTTCCTTTGTTAAAGATAAGGGTCTCACATTATCTCTTTATCCCACCTTATCAGTTTGTCCCCAGGCCTCTCTATATAAGAGCCTTCTCTCATTTGTAAAAAAAGGGAAAAAGCTAATTGAAGTTGAAATAAGTTTTTCCTATCTCTATGATGTCTCTCTAAATCTTCTCTTTCTTCTAGGAATCAAAGAAGTTATTTGAATTAATAAAGATACGTTCACCTCTAATTTCTATACTGAGTATGCTCTGCACTTGCCTTGGTTCCAAGGATCCTGTGCACCAGAAAAGTCCTGATTTTATCCTCCAAAACCGATTTTATAAAAAGAATTTGTTTTCTCCCAACGTTTACCCTCTTTGAAGGTCGAGTGTGCCGTGTTTTCGGATGAGATCATGAAAAACTGTTTTGATTATGATTTTCGGATTTGGTATTTAATGGATAAGTGTATATCGACTGGAATACCTGAGAGTGCGGACTACTGGTCCAAAGCATGCTCTTGCAGCATGATCTCTCTAGTTTAACAACGCCACGTACAACTACCTAAAATGGTGTTTGCAGTGATTTAATTTCTTCATAATTTGAAACATCTTAACTTACATCATTTCTATCATGGTAATTCAATAAGTAATTAAGAATATTAGTACAATGTATTTATTGTTTTGGTTTATTTAATGTATATTTAGTGAATTAACTAATATACTCATGAAATTTTAATGTTGATGAATTAATCTATGAATTAATGTTGATGAATTAATACCTCTTTTATTTATGGTCCCAACATTATACTGCTGTAATTTCATCCAATTAATTAGTTCTCTTCAATCACCTCCCTTCAATCTTGAATCAATGTTTGCTCCGTGTTAAATTGGCCCACTTCGTGGAACATAAGTTGAAAAAAATTCATAAATATCAAAATCAACTCACGGAACTGATGTAGGATATCGTGATACGATCAAAGACATTGATTTGGACGTAAATTAAATCGTTTCAAAATTCTCGTCAAGAGGAACAAATTGCATAACTTGCGAGGGCAGGCTTTAAGGATTTGAGGCACTAGGCGAATTTCTTTTTAAAGTTTTTGTACATTAAAGAACATCAACTCTCAAAAGAATATAAAATAAAAATATATTAGATTATATCAGTCGTATGTCATTTTAAAAAATAAAAATAAAATAAATTTGTAAAAAATAAGAACAATAATAATTTAAAATAAATAATGGAATAATAGTACCTAAAAAGTCAACTAGTTGAAATGAATATGATGATTAGATGATGGCAATAGATTTCTCGGAGAATGATTTTCTTCGTAGCAAAGAGAGCAAGAAATTTTTTAGTTGAGATTATTATTGATTCAATGTCTATAGTTTTGAGGTTATTAATAGGGTTTAAAGGAATATTAAAAGTCTCTGCTAGTTAATAATTTCAATAGAGTATTCTTTTTTGGAAAGTGAAAGCATTTAATTTATTTTAGAAGGATTAGAAAAATAAAGAATTAATTGGTGAAACCATTAATTCTACTGTATGTGAAGATTATCAAATATGGAATTTTTATCCAAAAAAATAAATGTTTTTTTAAGGTGAAAATTATCTATTTTAGAATTTTTATTCAGAAAGAAAATCTTAATTTTTTTTATAATTATGAATGGGAGTAATAATAAAGAGAATTAGTAATTTCTAATAAAAAATAAATGCTATTTTTAAGATGAAGATTATCAAATTTAAAATTTTTATTAAGAACAAAAATTTTAACTTTTGAATAATTATGAATAGGAGAAATAATAGGGAGAATTAGGCTTTCATTACCTGACTTAAATAAAATTTTTGAAATCCTAAAAGATTATTCATTGTTATATTAATTAAATAAATGTTCCGTGCTAAAGCAGCCCGCTTCTTTACTTTCGTTTCTTGTAAGTAAACTTTTACCCACGTATGAATATTCAACAGGCAGAAATATCTGAATTCAGCCTTGAATTTCCAGCAGCCTTTTGCGTGGGGGGCCAAAATTGTCGATGGAGCCCACCTCATTTTTGTATTCTATATAAAGGCCACAGAACCGGATCAGCACGCAATGCATAACCATAATTAAAATGGCTGCTCAATTTCGAAAGGTGCCATTAACAGTGTGTCTTGCAACAGTGCTGTTATTATTGTTGGCTGCCTCTACGGCTCCCCTGCATGCAGCAACAACAATAACATGTGAACAAGTGACAATCTGGCTGACACCATGCATCAGCTATGGCGTATTAGGTGGGGCTGTTCAGCCAGCTTGTTGTGATGGCATTAGAGCTTTGAATGCTGCTTCAAAAACCACAGAAGATAGAAGGACCCAATGTAATTGTGTGAAGGAAGGCGCTGCTAGGATCCCTGGTCTCGACTATGATCGTGTTAATACGCTTCCTGACATCTGTGGGAGTAAATGTCCTTATAAACTTACACATGATCTTGATTGCTCTAAGTACGCCCTTAATTCTAATCCTAGCTAGACTGTTATTGCTTGTTTTCTTATTCATTGTTTTGAATTTTAGTCCCTTTCCGAGCCAATCATTTACCCTGAAATTATCTTTCGTCCATCCGTTTTTTCTAATTTTTTTAAAAATATACAATTCTTTTTTTTTTTAGCTGAAATCCACCGAAATTACATTTTTTTTTTATTTTTTCACTTCTGTTTGGATACCGTTAAAAAAATTAACGGAATATTCTTTAAATGACTTTTTTACCCTCAAATGTAAAAGATAATTTATCCACGGACCACCTGTTTTTTCATATTTTTTCAGAAATACACAATTTTTTTTGTTTTGCTGAACTCCACTTGAAATTATATTGGCGATTTTACTCTTATGATATTAGCAAAGTTATAATGGTCTCCAAACAGAAATGGAAAAATATAAAGAAATGTAATTTCAGGTGGATTCTAGTAAAAAAAAAAAATTATGTATTTTTAAAAAAATAATAAAAAAATAAGTGGACGGTGGATAATTTTTCATCTTTTTATAATCTTCACTGGCATATGTGCATATGTATGTTAAGATTAAATTATTAATATTTTTATTCAATCTGGAACAATTAATTTTTACCTTTTGGGTTTGATTTTATTGCAGGGTGAACTAAATCTCTGCACGGGCATCTGGTTTATTGATAAGTCACAAATGAAGTCTAGAAAGAGAATAAGGCTGCTACTTTTGGCTTGTTGTCCTAAAAATATCTTCTATTACTCTAAAATAAAGCCTGAGATATTGTATTGGCATTTTGCATTTTACATTATTACACATGTCATTGTAATAAAATGAACTTTTGTTATGTCTTGCAATGTAAACATATATGATATTTAGTGTGCAAAGTGAATGTCCTTTCTTTATTCTGATGTACGTACAATATAATCTGGATAAATTAAAATCTAGATTGAATAATTTGTTTTCTAACTCTTGATTTAGGTCAACATATAAAATTATAAACATAAAAATTATGAGTCAATTACTTAACATTACTTAATTAATAAATTTTTCTTGGTTCTAATAATATTATTTTATTAGTGTTTAAGATTTGAATTAATAACGGAAAAATGAATAAAATAATTCCAATTAATAATATCATGATTTTTAAAAAGAATAATGTTAGGGATCCCAACAATTGAGTTGATATATTATTCATCTAGTGAGTGGTAGAATATTATTTTTATCAAAATTCACTATGTAATGGATGAATGTCACATAACAATTTAGACAATAAATTCATATGTATAAATTATTCATATGAAATTATATTTAACAATATGAATGAGTATATATGATCTGAGAATAAAATTTAAATAGAATAAAATTGTTAGAGTGAAAATAAATGAGTATATATGATGTGAGAAATGGGAGAATGATATTAAATTCACATTCATCTCTATTAAAATAGGAAGAAAAAAATGAAGCTCTTTGTCTTTAATTTCTCTCATCGCTTATGAGTGGCTAGGATTGAATTGTGTATTTTGGTGTCAACAATTAAGTCAGCCAATTTTCACTACATTATAAAGATAATGAGAGAAAAGGAACCAAAAAAAACAAAGAGAGGACCGTAATTCTTAATTAAAACCCGACGAGGATAAGAGAAAGATTATTCCTATTTAGAGAAAGACATGTACAATGGTGAATACTCTCCAAATTAGACAACCACAAAGAAGAAGTTCTCAGAAGGGCAAGTTGAATTCATTGCCTACTTTGCTATTGAATTGAAAAGTTCTCCCAGGCATGGCTCCTTTGTTAGCCTAAGGGGTTCACATAATGTAATTTTGATGATAACAAACTTGTGTCTTAAGTGATTTAATAAATATTGTCTTTCACAAGTTCACTAGTTCTTGAGATATGTTTATCAAGTGAAATTAAATTCAAGACACTCAACGGACAACGGCAAAATCAAGAATAAATTTTAGAGCTCAACGGACTAATTATTGCGACAAATTCTTGTAAAGCCGGTATGATTTAATTGATGCACGGTTTAACGTCTAATTGATGTATTATGTTCCATGTAAGATTAGATTAGGATTTGAATTAATAACGGAAAAATGAATAAAATAATCCTAATTAATAATATCATGATTTTTAAAAGGAATAATGTTAGGGATCCCAACAATTGAGTTGATATATTATTCATCTAATGAGTGGTAGAATATTATTTTTATCAAAATTCACTATCTAATGTATGAATGTCACATAACAATTTAGACTTAAATGAAGGAATTTCAATCATTATTGTTTTAACAATAATTTCATATGTATAAATTATTCATATCAAATTATATTTAACAATATGAATAGACTTGCATAAGTTTAAATTGAATAAAATTGTTAGAGTGAAAATAAACGAGTATATATGATGTGAGAAATGGCAGAATGATATTAAATTCACATTCATCTCCATTAAAATAGGAAAAAAATAAAATAAAGCTCTTTGTCTTTAATTTCTCTCATCGCTTAATGAGTGGCTAGGATTGAATTGTGTATTGTGGTGTCAATAATTAAGTCAGCCATTTTTACTACATTATAAAGATTATGAGAGGAAAGGAAAGAAACAAACAAAGAGAGGACTATAGTTCTTAATTAAAACCCGACAAGGATAAGAGAAAGATTATTCTCATTTAGAGAAAGACATGTACTATGGTGAATAGTATCCAAATTAGACAACTACAAAGGAGAAGTTTTCAGGATAAAGTTTAGCATGGCTCCTTTGTTAGCCTAAAAGGCTACACATAATGTAATTTTGATGATAACAAACTTGTGTCTTAAGTGATTTAATAAATATTGTATTTCACAAGTTCACTAATTTTTGAAGGATAATGTTTATACAAGTGAATCAAGTGAAATTAAGTTCAAGAAACTCAACGGACAATGGCGCAGCCAAAAATAAATTTTAGAGCTCAACAGACTAATTATTGCGACAAATTCTTGTAAAATCGGTATGATTTAATTGATGCAAGGTTTAACATTTAATTGATGTATTGTGTTCCATGTAAGATTAGGTTAGGATTTGAATTAATAACGGAAAAATGAATAAAATAATCCTAATTAATAATATCACGATTTTAAAAAAGAATAATGTTAGGGATCCCAACAATTGAGTTGATATATTATTCACCTAGTAAGTGGTAGAATATTATATTTATCAAAATTCACTATCTAATGGATGAATGTCACAAAACAATTTAGACTTAAATGTAGGAATTTCAATCATTATTGTTTTAACAATAATTTCATATGTATAAATTATTCATATGAAATTATATTTAACAATATGAATAGACTTGTATAAATTTAAATTGAATAAAATTGTTGGAGTGAAAATAAATGAGTATATATGATGCGAGAAATGGGAGAATGATATTAAATTCACATTCATCTCCATTAAAATAGGAAAAAAAAATTGAAGCTCTTTGTCTTTAATTTCTCTCATCGCTTAATGAGTGGCTAGGATTGAATTGTGTATTTTGGTGTCAATAATTAAGTCAGCCATTTTTCACTACGTTATAAAGACATATACTATGGAAAGAAAAAAACAAAGAGAGGACCATAATTCTGAATTAAAACCCGAAAAGGATAAGAGAAAGATTATTCTCATTTAGAGAAAGACATATACTATGGTGAATAGTCTCCAAATTAGACAACCACAAAGGAGAAGTTGTCAGGATAAGGTTTATAAAAGGACTACACATAATGTTAGCATGGCTCCTTTGTTAGCCTAAAGGGCTACAAATAATCTAATTTTGATGATAACAAACTTGTGTCTTAAGTGATTTAATAAATATTGTGTTTCACAGGTTCACTAATTCTTGAAGGATAATGTTTATAGAAGTGAATCAAGTGAAATTAAATTCAAGACACTCAACGAACAATGGCCCAATCAAAAATAAATTTTAAAGCTCAACAGACTAATTATTGCGACAAATTCTTGTAAATCCGGTATGATTTAATTGATGCAAGGTTTAACATTTAATTGATGTATTGTGTTCCATGTAAGATTAGGTTAGGATTTGAATTAATAACGGAAAAATGAATAAAATAATCCTAATTAATAATATCACGATTTTAAAAAAGAATAATGTTAGGGATCCCAACAATTGAGTTGATATATTATTCATCTAGTGAGTGGTAGAATATTATATTTATCAAAATTTACTATCTAATGGATGAATGTCAATCATTATTGTTTTAACAATAATTTCATATATATAAATTATTCATATGAAATTATATTAAACAATATGAATAGACTTGCATAAATTTAAATTGAATAAAATTGTTGGAGTGAAAATAAATGAGTATATATGATGTGAGAAATGGGAGAATGATATTAAATTCACATTCATCTCCATTAAAATAGGGGAAAAAATGGAAGCTCTTTGTCTTTAATTTCTCTCATCGCTTAATGAGTGGCTAGGATTGAATTGTGTATTTTGGTGTCAATAATTAAGTCAGCCATTTTTCAATACATTATAAACATAATGAGTGGAAAGGAAAGAAAAAAACAAAGAGAGGACCATAATTCTTAATTAAAACCCAAAAAGGATAAGAGAAAGATTATTCTCATTTAGAGAAAGACATGTACTATGGTGAATAGTCTCCAAATTAGACAACCACAAAGGAGAAGTTGTCAGGATAAAGTTTATAAAAGGACTACACATAATGTTAGCATGCCTCCTTTGTTAGCCGAAAGGGCTACACATAATGTAATTTTGATGATAACAAACTTGTGTCTTAAGTGATTTAATAAATATTGTATTTCACAGGTTCACTAATTCTTGAAGGATAATGTTTATACAAGTGAAATTAAGTTCAAGACACTCAACAGACAATAGCGCAATCAAAAATAAATTTTAGAGTTCAACAGACTAATTATTGCAACAAATTCTTGTAAAGCCAGTATGATTTAATTGATGCAAGGTTTAACATTTAATTGATGTATTGTGTTCCATGTAAGATTAGATTAGGATTTGAATTAATAACGGAAAAATGAATAAAATAATCCTAATTAATAATATCACGATTTTAAAAAATAATAATGTTAGGGATCCCAACAATTGAGTTGATATATTATTCATCTAGTGAGTGGTAGAATATTATATTTATCAAAATTCACTATCTAATGGATGAATGTCACAAAACAATTTAGACTTAAATGTAGGAATTTCAATCATTATTGTTTTAACAATAATTTCATATGTATAAATTATTCATATGAAATTATATTAAACAATATGAATAGACTTGCATAAATTTAAATTGAATAAAATTGTTGGAGTGAAAATAAATGAGTATATATGATGCGAGAAATGGGAGAATGATATTAAATTCACATTCATCTCCACTAAAATCGGAAAAAAAAATTGAAGCTCTTTGTCTTTAATTTCTCTCATCGCTTAATGAGTGGCTAGGATTGAATTGTGTATTTTGGTGTCAATAATTAAGGCAGCCATTTTTCACTACGTTATAAAGATAATGAGAGGAAAGGAAAGAAAAAAACAAAGAGAGGACCATAATTCTGAATTAAAACCCGAAAAGGATAAGAGAAAGATTATTCTCATTTATAGAAAGACATATACTATGGTGAATAGTCTCCAAATTAGACAACCACAAAGGAGAAGTTGTCAGGATAAGGTTTATAAAAGGACTACACATAATGTTAGCATGGCTCCTTTGGTAGCCTAAAGGGCTACACATAATCTAATTTTGATGATAACAAACTTGTGTCTTAAGTGATTTAATAAATATTGTGTTTCACAGGTTCACTAATTCTTGAAGGATAATGTTTATACAAGTGAATCAAGTGAAATTAAGTTCAAGACACTTAACGAACAATGGCCCAATCAAAAATAAATTTTAAAGTTCAACGGACTAATTATTGCGACAAATTCTTGTAAATCCGGTATGATTTAATTGATGCAAGGTTTAACATTTAATTGATGTATTGTGTTCCATGTAAGATTAGGTTAGGATTTGAATTAATAACGGAAAAATGAATAAAATAATCCTAATTAATAATATCACGATTTTAAAAAAGAATAATGTTAGGGATCCCAACAATTGAGTTGATATATTATTCATCTAGTGAGTGGTAGAATATTATATTTATCAAAATTCACTATCTAATGGATGAATGTCACATAACAATTTAGACTTAAATGTAGGAATTTCAATCATTATTGTTTTAACAATAATTTCATATGTATAAATTATTCATATGAAATTATATTTAACAATATGAATAGACTTGTATAAATTTAAATTGAATAAAATTGTTGGAGTGAAAATAAATGAGTATATATGATGCGAGAAATGGGAGAATGATATTAAATTCACATTCATCTCCACTAAAATCGGAAAAAAAAATTGAAGCTCTTTGTCTTTAATTTCTCTCATCGCTTAATGAGTGGCTAGGATTGAATTGTGTATTTTGGTGTCAATAATTAAGGCAGCCATTTTTCACTACGTTATAAAGATAATGAGAGGAAAGGAAAGAAAAAAACAAAGAGAGGACCATAATTCTGAATTAAAACCCGAAAAGGATAAGAGAAAGATTATTCTCATTTAGAGAAAGACATGTACTATGGTGAATAGTCTCCAAATTAGACAACCACAAAGGAGAAGTTGTCAGGATAAAGTTTATAAAAGGACTACACATAATGTTAGCATGCCTCCTTTGTTAGCCGAAAGGGCTACACATAATGTAATTTTGATGATAACAAACTTGTGTCTTAAGTGATTCAATAAATATTGTATTTCACAGGTTCACTAATTCTTGAAGGATAATGTTCATACAAGTGAAATTAAGTTCAAGACACTCGACGGACAATGGCGCAATCAAAAATAAATTTTAGGGCTCAACGGACTAATTATTGCGATAAATTCTTGTAAAGCCGGTTTGATTTAATTGATGCAAGGTTTAACATTTAATTGATGTATTGTGTTCCATGTAAGCTTAGGTTAGGATTTGAATTAATAACGGAAAAATGAATAAAATAATCCTAATTAATAATATCACGATTTTAAAAAACAATAATGTTAGGGATCCCAACAATTGAGTTGATATATTATTCATCTAGTGAGTGGTAGAATATTATATTTATCAAAATTCACTATCTAATGGATGAATGCCACAACAATTTAGACTTAAATGTTGGAATTTCAATCATTATTGTTTTAACAATAATTTCATATGTACAAATTATTCATATGAAATTATATTTAACAATATAAATAGACTTGTATAAATTTAAATTGAATAAAATTGTTAGAGTGAAAATAAATGAGTATATATGATGTGAGAAATGGGAGAATGATATTAAACTAAAATAGGAAAAAAAATTGAAGCTCTTTGTTGTTAATTTCTCTCATCGCTTAATGAGTGGCTAGGATTGAATTGTGTATTTTGGTGTCAATAATTAGTCACCCATTTTTCACTACATTATAAAGATAATGAGAGGAAAGGAAAGAAAAAAACAAAGAGAGGACCATAATTATGAATTAAAACCCGACAAGGATAAGAGAAAGATTATTCTCATTTACAGAAAGGCATGTCCTATGGTGAATAGTCTCCAAATTAGACAACCACAAAGAAGTTGTCAGGATAAGGTTTTCTACTGAATTGGAAAGTTCTCCCAGGCATGGCTCCTTTGTTAGCCTAAAGGGCTACAAATAATGTAATTTTAATAATAACAAACATGTGTTTTAAGTGATTTAATAAATATTGTATTTCATCAGTTCACTAGTTCTTGAAGGGTATAAACAACTTGTACATGACCCATCTGTTACATCCATCCTCAAGTGAAATTAAGTTCTAGACACTCAACGGACACCAGCGCAATCAAGACTAATTTTTAGAGCTCAACGGACCAATTATTGCAACAAATTCTTGTAAAGCCGGTATGATTTAATTGATGCAAGGTTTAACGTTTAATTGATGTATTGTGTTCCATGTAAGATTAGATTAGGATTTGAATTAATAACGGAAAAATGAATAAAATAATCCTAATTAATAATATCACGATTTTAAAAAAGAATAATGTTAGGGATTCCAACAATTGAGTTTATATATTATTCATCTAGCGAGTGGTAGAATATTATATTTATCAAAATTCACTATCTAATGGATGAATGTCACATAACAATTAAGACTTAAATGTTGGAATTTCAATCATTATTGTTTTAACAATAATTTCATATGTATAAATTATTCATATGAAATTATATTTAACAATATGAATAGACTTGTACAAATTTAAATTGAATAAAATTATTAGAGTGAAAATAAACGAGTATATATGATGTGAGAAATGAGAGAATGATATTAAATTCACATTCATCTCCATTAAAATAGGAAAAAAGATTGAAGCTCTTTGTCTTTAATTTCCCTCATCACTTAATGAGTGGCTAGGATTGAATTGTGTATTTTGGTGTCAATAATTAAGTCAATATTATAAAGATAATGAGAGGAAATGAAAGAAAAAAACAAAGAGAGGACCATAATTCTTAATTAAAACCCGACAAGGATAAGAGAAAGATTATTCTCATTTAGAGAAAGGCATGTCCTATGGTGAATAGTCTCCAAATTAGACAACCACAAAGAAGAAGTTGTTAGGATAAGGTTTGCTACTGAATTGGAAAGTTCTCCTAGGCATGGCTCCTTTGTTAGCCTAAAGGGCTACACGTAATGTAATTTTAATGATAACAAACATGTGTTTTAAGTGATTTAATAAATATTATATTTCATCAGTTCACTAGTTCTTGAAGGGTATAAACAACTCGTACATGACCTATCTGTTGCAACCATCCTCAAGTGAAATTAAGTTCAAGACACTTAACGGACACCAGTGCAATCAAGAATAATTTTTAGAGCTCAACGGACTAATTATTGCAACAAATTCTTGTAAAGTCGGTATGATTTAATTGATGCATGGTTTAACGTTTAATTGATGTATTTTGTTCCATGTAAGATTAGGTTAGGATTTGAATTAATAACGGAAAAATGAATAAAATAATCCTAATTAATAATATCATGATTTTAAAAAGAATAATGTTAGGGATCCCAACAAAGTAGTTGATATATTATTCATCTAGTGAGTGGTAGAATATTATTTTTGTCAAATATCACTATCTAATAATTGAATGTCACATAACAATTTAGACTTAAATGTAGGAATTTCATATGTATAAATTATTCATATGAAATTATATTTAACAATATGAATAGACTTGTACAAATTTAAATTGAATAAAATTGTTAGAGTGAAAATAAACGAGTATACATGATGTGAGAAATGGGAGAATGATATTACATTCACATTTATCTCCATTAAAATAGGGGAAAAAATTGAAGCTCTTTGTCTTTAATTTCTCTCATCACTTAATGAGTGGCTAGGATTGAATTGTGTATTTTGGTGTCAATAATGAAGTCAGCCATTTTTCACTAAATTATAAAGAAAAAAACAAAGAGAGGACCATAATTCTGAATTAAAACCCGACAAGGATAAGAGAAAGATTATTTTCATTTAGAGAAAGACATGTACGATGGTGACTAGTCTCCAAATTAGACAACCACAAAGAAGAAGTTGTCAAGATAAGGTTTGCTGCTGAACTGGAAAGTTTTCCCAGGCATGGCTCCTTTGTTAGCCTAAAGGGCTGCACATAATGTAATTTTAAGGATAACAAACATGTGTTTTAAGTGATTTAATAAATATTGTATGTCATCGGTTCACTAGTTCTTGAAGGTTATAAACAACTCAACGGACACCGGCGCAATCAAGAATAATTTTTAGAGCTCAACGGACTAATTATTGCAACAAATTCTTATAAAGCCGGTATGATTTAATTGATGCACGGTTTAATGTTTAATTGATGTATTGTGTTCCATGTAAGATTAGGTTAGGATTTGAATTAATAACGGAAAAATGAATAAAATAATCCTAATTAATAATATCATGATTTTAAAAAGAATAATGTTAGGGATTCCAACAATTGAGTTGATATATTATTCATCTAGTGAGTGGTAGAATATTATTTTTATCAAAATTCACTATCTAATGTATGAATGTCACATAACAATTTAGACTTAAATGTTGGAATTTCAATCATTATTGTTTTAACAATAATTTCATATGTATAAATTATTCATATGAAATTATATTTAACAATATGAATAGATATGTATAAATTTAAATTGAATAAAATTGTTAGAGTGAAAATAAACGAGTATATATGATGTGAGAAATGGGAGAATGATATTAAATTCACATTCATCTCTATTAAAATAGGAAAAAAAAATTGAAGCTCTTTGTCTTTAATTTCTCTCATCGCTTAATGAGTGGCTAGGATTGAATTGTGTATTTTGGTGTCAATAATTAGTCAGCCATTTTTCACTACATTATAAAGATAATGAGAGGAAAGGAAAGAAAAAAACAAAGAGAGGACCATAATTCTTAATTAAAACCCGACAAGGATAAGTGAAAGATTATTCTCATTTAGAGAAAGGCATGTACTATGGTGAATAGTCTCCAAATTAGACAACCACAAAAGAGAAGTTGTCAGGATAAGGTTTATAAAAGGACAAGTTGAATTCATTGCCTACTTTGCTACTGAATTGGAAAGTTCTCCCACGTATGGCTCGTTTGTTAGCCTAAAGGGTCTACACATAATGTAATTTTGATGATTTCACAGGTTCACTAGTTCTTGAAGGATAATGTTCATACAAGTGAAATTAAGTTCAAGACACTCAACGGACAATGGCGCAATCAAGAATAAAGTTTAGAGCTCAATGGACTAATTATTACGACAAATTCTTGTAAAGCCGATATGATTTAATTGATGCATAATGTAACATTTGAGAAGCTAAAGATTTTATATTTATAAGATAAAGTATTTTGTGGAATTGAGTAATTTGGACTAAAATGAAAAGTTTTGCCATCTTTAATTTTAATAAATATTGTTTTGAATACTAGATTTGGACGTATTTGCAAACATTTGAAACAATTTGGGCCATACTATATTTTATGAAAATTTGAGAACCCAAGTAAAAATATCCAAAGATTGGATAGAGAGTTAGCGACTAACCGCTTGAGGGCTAGCAGCCAGCAGCCTGAGGAAAATGTCATATTTTCAAATTTTAGACTAAATTGAAAGATTTTGAGAACTTTGAAATTTATAAGTATTATGTTAAATTTTGAAAATGACCTCTTTAAGGAATATTATTATATTTTGGCCATAGCATAATTTTGAAAAGTTTTGGGAATAATAAGTATTACTTTGAAATTCTAAAATTGAATTTTTTTATAAAGTTTTGTAACGTTTTGGGTCATAGTATAATTACAGAACGTTTTGGGCACAAATGTAATTTTGTGAATAATATTACTGTAGCAAAATTCAAATTTAACGGTAACTTACTGTTTTGAAGCGGTGAGCTAAATAAATTAAGCGGCTAGCCGCTTGCTCACTGGAATTTGTCTTTAAAGGGTAGTTTTTGGGCTTTAACTATAAAAACTCATCTCTTACTTCAATCTTGAGACTCTTGCAAGCACAAACAAGTTTAAAACAACATATTTTGAGCTTCCAATTTGTAAATCATCATATATTAAATCTTCATTGAGCTATTGTTTGTATACCACATCAAATTTGTGAGTGTATAAGTGTGAGAAACACTTGAGTGAAGAGAGTGGGATATATATCTCTTAGTTGTAAAGGTTTATTGATACCTTGGAAGTCAATTGTAAAGAACTTGAAGCTTTGGAAGGCTTAGATAGTGAAATCCTTGAGCTTGGTTGGCTTGGAGGCGTGGACATATGGGGGGATTGCCAAACCACGTAAAAGTTATTGTGTTTACTCTCTCTTATCTTACTCTTTTATTATTGTGCTTTATTGAATTTATTATTTTTTATTTGATTAAGGCAATAGATTAAATTGTTGTGCGAATTGTTTTGCATAAGTTTTAAAATCCCAATTCACCCCCCTCTTGGGTTGCATGACTAACCGTTTAGAGTAAACGATCCATGGCAACTCAAAATGATTCAACCTTTAGGGAAGGACAGTCCACTGCTTGACCACTGTTCTTTGATGGAAATGACTACCTATACTGGAAAACTAGGATGAGAATTTATTTGCAAGCTTTAGATTATGAAATTTGGGAAGTTTTTTGTGATTGTCCATTCGTGTCTATGACTAAAAATGAAGTAGGAGATGATATTCATAAACCGTCAAGTCAATGGAGTGAGTTAGAAAAGAAAAAAATGTCTTTAAACTCTAAGGCAATGAATGCTTTGTTTTCTCCTCTAGATAAGAAAGAGTATCATAGAGTGTCGAATTGTGAGAGTGCTCAAGAAATATGGAACAAACTTGAAGTTGTCTATGAAGAGACAAATCAAGTTAAAGAGTCTAAAATTAGTAGATACACTCGACAATATGAATTGTTCCAAATGAAACAAAATGAAAGTGTGTAACTTTTTCGAATAGCGAAAAAGTCAAGAAAATTATTAGGTCACTTCCAAAAGAATGGAGACCTAAGAGGACTGCCATTGAGGAAGCCAAAGATTTAAATACATTACCTATTGATGATTTAATTGGCTCTCTTATTTCTCATGAGGAAGACTTGGCAGTAGAAAAAGGCAATGAGGAGAAGAAGAAAAGCATTGCACTCAAAGCCTCAAAATATGAGAGTGATGGGGGAAAGTGAGCCAGATGATGAGGAGTTGGCTATGCTAGCGAGGAGGTTCAGAAAATTTTTCAAGAAAACCGGTGAGCAAAGAAATTTTAAAAACCTCAAGAACCAAAAGGAGAAGAAAGAAGTAATTGTATGTTATGAATGCAAGAAGCCTGGCCATACAAGATCGGAATGCCCACTTTTCAACAAACTCAAGAAGAAAGCCATGGTTGCAACCTGGGTTGATAGCGATAAAGAATCAAGTGATGAAGAAGACTCGCAAGAAGTGTCAAACCTAGCACTTATGGCTATAGGAGATGATGATGATCTTGACGAGGTAAGTGATCCTACTTATGATTAATTATATGATGCTTTTAAAGAATTGCATGATAAGTGGATGAAAATTGGCAAAAAGAATGTAAGTCTTAAAAAGAAAATGGTAGAGCTCAAAAATGAAAATGAATCTCTAAGTGCAAAGATTACATGCCTAGAATTAGAGAATAAAACATTGCATGATAGAGTTGCATTATCAAATGAGAAGCCTAGCACTTCACACAAGCATCTAGAATCACACATAGACGACTTGAAAAATGAAAATGAAATGCTTAAAAAGAAGAGTAATGACTTAAATGAGATTGTGTTAAAACTTACAAATGGGCAAAAGATGATGCATAACATGCTTAACTCTAAAAAATGTGTATTTGATAAAGGAGGATTTGGGTATAAGCCTAACTTGAAGCAAAAGTATTATAAGAATTACTTTGTTAAAGCTACCTCTACTAGTGATCATAAGATTGTTTGTCATTATTGTAATCAAGATGGTCACATGAAATATAGATATCCAGTGCAAAGAAATGCATATTATGGTGTCAAATGTATTTGGGTTCCAAAAGGAACCATTGCTAACACTCAAGGACCCAAAAAGGTTTGGGTACCTAAGACTTAAGATTTTCTTTGTAGGGCTTGAAGAAGAAAAATAAATGGTGTTTGGATAGCGGGTGTTCTATACATATGACCGGAAACTATGCATGGTTCTCAAGTTTCACCAAAATTGAAAATGGTGTAAATGTATGCTTTGGAGACAACTCAAAAGGAAAATTTCTCAAAATTAGTCATGTCAATAAAGTTTCATCAACTCTAATTGAAAATGTATGTTCGGTTGAAATTTTGAAACACAACTTGATTAATATTAGGTTATAAAGTTGTTTTTGATAAATCTAGATGTGTTATTAAGAATGCATGTGATGGCAAGATTTTGTTTGTTGGAAATAGGTGTGGTAATGTTTATACCATTGACATAGAATGTGCATCTACTCATGATAAATGTTTGTCCGCATTACATGATAATGGTTAGCTATGGCATAGAAGACTAGGACATGCAAGCATGGATTTGATTTCAAAAATTTCGAAAAATGATTTGGTTAAAGGTCTTCCAAAAATCGGTTTTCAAAAGGATAGAATTTGTGAAGCTTGCCAATTTGGAAAACAAATCAAAACTTCTTTCAAAAACAAGAACCATGTCTCCACTTCAAAACCACTTCAATTACTTCACATAGATTTGTTTGGACCTTCTAGATATGTAGATGATTATTCTAGATTACACATGGGTATTGTTCTTAGCTAATAAGGATGATGCCTTTGATGCATTTAAAGTTTTCTATAGAAAGGTTCAAAATGAAAAGGGATATCTATTTCTTGTATTAAAAGTGATCATGGTGGAGAATTTGAAAATCATGCATTTGAGAATTTTTGTAATAATTTTGTCATTGAGCATCAATTTTCATCACCTAGGACTCCACAACAAAATGGAGTTGTAGAGAGAAAGAATAAGTTTATTCAAGAAATGGGTAGTACCATGTTGAATTGAAAATGCATTACCAAAATATTTTTGGGCCGAAGCTGCTAACACCGCTTGTTATGTTTGATCCAAAGTTTTTGGATGTTTGATCCAAAGCTGATGTTGGCATCTTTCTCGGGTATTCAAACTCAAGCAAAGCTTATAGAGTTTATAACAAAAGAACTTTAGTTGTGGAAGAGTCCATGCCTGTTACATTTGACGAACCTAACCCCTCCTCTACGGAGATAGTTGTTGTTGATGATAATGCAGATGAAAAGCCAAAAGTGATGAGATTAAGGATAAAACTGTCACAAGCACATGGGATGAGGCATATTCAGGTTCTATTCAAGTTATTGTCGGACCCGTTACAAGATCTCGAGCAAAGAAATTCAAAGAAGCGCTTAATGGATTGATTCAAGCAAATTTGTGGAGGCTCGTTGAAGGAATCACACATGATAAATGCATGATTTAGGCTCTTGAAGTTTCTAAATAATCACATCCATGAAATAGAGATTGTTCCAACGGAGTACATGGCGTTATTAGACCTAAGCAATGACGAATAAACCGCCCTTTAGACCAGTAGTCCGCATGCTTAGGTTTCGAGCCGATATACCCTGATGAACATGAAAAACTAGAAACATTTTCTTTCTAGGTTTTACAACCCAAAATAGACTTTCTCTCATCTGAAACAGGGTACCAAACCAGATAAAAACTATCAAGTTTTATGATGCACAGGATCCTTGCGAAAGGCAAGTGTGGAGCGTACTTACTTGAGATTTCAAAATGAACAGATTTAAGTTTTCTTATTTTCCTTTAAAGCTTTAGAGCTTCATTGACAGAGAGAAGGAAGAGAGTTTATAGACTCATGTTTAAGAAATCACATGAAATTTTATTTCTTAAAACTTCCTATCTTACATGAAAAGCAAGTGAACTTGATAAGATAGGACCCTTATCAAGATTCTTTTACAAAAGTAAAAGCAAACTATAATAATTAAAGCAATAGCAATAAAGACAAACTTCAATAATTAAAGCATGACTCAGCATACTTTAATCATTACAACAAACTTTACTTTATCAAAAGTAAACTTTAGAAAAAGTAAAGATAAAGCTAAAGTAACTTAATTATTTCAAAACGACAAATAGCATAAAGTGAAATGGTTGCATCAAAGGAGGACTCTGTTTCATCTGCATCATGATCTGGATGAGAACATCCTGGAACACATGGCCAAGGGCAGTTTTGACTTCTTGGTGATTGGCTGTGGGAAATCTTCAGGTTGTGTTGAAAACGATGGGTATTGAGATGAAGATGCTTCAGGAAAATCACGTGATGGTGATGGTATAGGAGTGAAATTTGCATAGGGATCTTGGGAATCCTGAAACAGAAAGTCAGTATAATCTGGCTTTTCTTCCTTAATGATGATTCCACGATTGGGAGGTTGGGAATTCAGTGATGGTGTAGGGACCATAAACATGTCGTGTTTAGGACCAAGGGACGTGTGAAGGATGGCAGGTTCGTCTGGTGGTATATAGTTAAGTTCCATGAGGAAGTTCTTTGGAGAAGAATTTATCCAGAAGTCTTGTTCAAGGCATGCAATGTGTGGGACAATCATCCATTCATATGCTTGTTCCTGCGTCCAAAAATCTCTGGTGTGACAATGGATGATGAAAACAAAAATGAATTGTTTTCCTTCTAGATCAGGGAGTTGTCTGAGCTGGTGTGTCTCAGCAATCTGTTGTAATTTTCTATGTCACCAAGGTAGCGAAGAGAACCATTCAAAAAGTGTCCATGTTAAGGAGGTTGACATCTTTGGATTGTTGAGTTTGTTGAGAGTAGGCAAAACAGGTAAAACAATTTCAGTTACGTACAGGACTGTGAGGCACCATGTTTACTAAAGCTCATCTTCGGTAATGTCTCTGTGTGGAGTGACTATTAATCCTGTGAGAAAAAGATGGTTAGGATGAAAGGATGGAAAGAACATAGGTTCTTTTCTTGACATATAAATGTTCATAAAAAACCTAAAAAGAAATTTTCTAGCAAAATCCTGTATTTGGTGTGGAGACTGGAAAGGTGTGTCAAAAGGAAAGGATTTTCTGGTAAGGGCTATTTTAGGGAGTGAGGAAGCCATAAAGATTATGGGAAAGTGGTATTTTGAAGAGATGTAATGTAGAGATGATTCTGGCTTTGCCAATCTTGAGAGCATGTTTGGATGAGGTTTTGTGCTCCTTTTATATGCTTCACAGAGAAGTCATATTTCGAGAACCAATCTTTAAGTCTGAGTAACATCTTTTCTGGAACTACTTTTCCTTTGAAATTCATGATATTTGGAAATGCTGAGTTGTCCATTCGGATAAGAAAATGATGGGCGATCAGATGGTATTCGAACTTTTTGATACCATCCTTTACGGCTAAAATTTCTTTGTAGATACTGTGGTAATGTTGTTGCATGTCAGAGAAATGTCCACTAGCATAAGCGATAAAACTTTCTTTTCGGTTGGTTTCCTCGAGGAGAATAACACCCCATGATTCATCACTTGCATCTATCTGGTCAACTTTAATGGCAGTAGATTTTGCGCAATCATTTTTAAAGTAGCGACAGCAATTGTGTGGTCATTGTTCCATTTTGGTGGCTTCTTTTTCAATAATAAAGCCAAAAGCTGACTGGGGTGTTGATCAACATGTAGGATAAAGTCTCTGATATAATTGATAATACCAAGGAACTGTTGTATTTGTCTCTTAGTGAGATGCTGATATGGAAAGTGAACCAATTCTTGGGCAATGTGCTTTCCTGGTTGGTAATGTCCGTCTTTGATGACCATACTGAGGAATTCAATATTGCTGACAACATGATTCCATAGGATTGGATGATGTCAAAGAATTGATTTAACAACTAGCGATGTTCCTCGTGTGTTCCTGAAAACAACAAAATATCGTCAATGTAAATCAATCCATGATGCATAAAAGGGGTGGTTTTTAAACCAAAGGATAAAACTTTCCACTAGTAATGAGCATTGGAATACAAAATGTGATTTTGTATCTCTCTGATGGTTTAATGCCTATTTGCCAAAAACCTGACTTAAGGTCAAATTTCGAAAAAATCTGGGCATTTTTTAGATAGATGAAAATGCTCTGTCTTTTTGGTAACGGGAACTTATCATCTTGTAGAAGCATGTTTAAGGGTTGATAGTGATGACTAATCTCTTTTTACCCCTAACAAGTTCAAAACGTTTTTCAACATAAAACGCCTGACAAGCCCATTGAGAGTTTGTGGGCTCGATAAGTCCTTGGGCTAATAATTGTGAGCATTCTTGTTGGGCTAAGGCTAAGGCTAAGGCTAAGTCAGATGGACTCATTCCTGAATGGGTAGCCTTTGTTGGGTTGATGTCTTCGTTCAGTTTGAAGGGTAACTAAATAAAGAAAGACTTGTTTTTGCAGAGTGGGTTTGGATGGGTAAACTCAGAATGAGACTCTGGGCAGTATTTCAAAAGCTTGGTTGAAATTTCACGGTAGGATTGAGAAGACTCAGACAGGTTGTAAAGTTTGAGGACTTCAGTGAAAGATTTGAACATAGATTTGACTCTAATTCCTTCGCAAAGAATTTAAAGGTGTTTTATCTGGTGGATGATATCAAATCCTAACAAGATATCCTTATTAGGAAGATTTGAGCAGAAAACTTTTGTCCAGATAACACAATTTGGGAAAATTTAAATACCAATAGGATTTTTGGTAACCAAATCAGTTGTGAACATTTTCCCATCTGCTGCTCTGAAATGTTCTTTGTGAGGTTTCCAGTACTGAGCTGGAAGGATGTCTGGGTTTATCATACTTTGTTCAGCTCCTGTGTCTAGGAGTCCAATTCCTGGAATGGGTCTTTGGAATTTTGTTGAGGGATAATGATTGTTGATGGAAGATTGTTTGAAACTCATCCTTTTTTGAATCATCAGATGAGTTTTCCAGTGCGAACATTGTTTAATCAGTAGGTTCTTCTTACTCAGAAAAATAGAACTCTACTTCTTCCTTTTCAGGAGAGTAATTGGTAAAAGTCTATAGATGCTTGATCGATCTGATTGCCTTGTCCTTTTTGTTCAGACAATCCTTTACAAAGTGGCCTTTTCTTTTGCAAATAAAGCATCTACTGGATTTTGCCCTTCTTTGATCTTTTGAAGAAGATGATCTTTTTTAAAAAAATCCGTATGGTTTTTTCCATCTGCGAGACTTTGACTTTGAAGAAGACTCTGGATGCCTGCCTTTTTTGAAACGCTTCTTCTTTTTTGAATTATAGTCGTAATCTTTTTTATTTTTGTACTTAATCTGCAAATATGGTTTCTTACAAGCGCTTCTGAAAGGCTCTTTGTCTTTCATCAGATCTCTGAAAGGCTATTTCTGTTCACAGAGCTTTTCTAAACATCCTTTGGCTATCTGGAAGATTTTGCCTAAGGAAATGTTGTCAATGTTGAGGTTGTACGTTGTAAGCTGCCTTTGAATTTCTGGCTAGAGTTCATCAGGCAGAGAAGCAAGGAATACATGCATCAGAGTGGAATCATTGAATCCATAAAGCTTGTAGAGCAAGATGGACATTCTTTTGTAATAGAAATACAGGTCCTTTGAATTTAGGGAACAACATTTCATGTTGAGGTAGTCCTTTTGTAGAGCTTCAAAAACTGCAACTAGCTCTCCAATGAACTGTTCATGTAGGACTGCAAGAGCACTGGAGATGTTTGGTAATTGCACAAATTGCAATTGTCTATAAGTGCCAAGACAGTCAAACCAATCTCTTAGAGATCCCGTAAAACGAGTAATGAATTCCCTAAGAACTGATTCTGTGGTTGCTCCTGATCTTAGCATCTGGAGGTCTATCCAGGCTGACATTTCTAATAATCTGTCTCTCCACTTGACTGGAGGAATTTCATCAAATGTAAACCATAGACCATTTGATGGTTTGTGGTCATTTCATGGCTGTGGTGGAGGAGGTGGTTGGTTTGAAGATTCAGCAAGCTCATCAATATTTAAGGGTATCTCAAAATACGATTCTGGTTGTGATGTTTGAGCTTGTTCTATTTCTTTAGGTTGTGCCATCAAAAGTTTGGTAATGTCTGCATAAGATTTTTCTGAATCACTAGTGGAAAGTGAAGGATTAATTTCTGAAACTGATTCAGTGTCTGATTGAGTTGCAGATGTATCAAAATTGGTTTTGGAATCTGTAGAATCTGAGCGGGAATCTATAGAGACATCAATTTTTTGGGAAGTGTATTGATGCATAGGTTACTTGTCTTTTTTAGGCTTGGATGGCTGTGTTTGGGTAAAGACTGGAGTATATCCTGGGGATTATTGGTCTTGTGTTTTAGTGAATGTAGCTACTGGTGGATGGATTTTAACTGGCCTATGTTGAGTTTTAGGTTTTGGTTTTGGCTGTGATGGTAAAGGTGCATTTTTAAAAAGAGTATGTGTCATCCTAAATAATTTGGAAGGATCGTACGGTTTCATGGGTGCAAGCATGGAAGAAAACGGGTGGTATGTTGGACTAATGGTAGGTATGGGAGGTGATTTGGTGAAGAGTGTAGGTCTTTGTCTCTCTGACTCAATTTTATCAAGCTTTACTTTTAACCGTCTGATTTCTCTTTCTTTTTGGTCAAACTCAGGATCGTAATATCTTTGACTAAGCATGGCACATAATTCTGAATCCAGTTGAGCAATTCTGCATTGAAGATTTTGGTAAATCTGCTGCATCTGTATAGATATCGAATCAACTTTGGACTTGATATGATCAATTCGTAAACTAAATTTATCAACTTTTTTGTGGATATCTACCAGCGTTTCATTTTGAGCTTTGGCATTCTATGTTTGCTAGTTGAGGACAAATTCAAAAGGTCTGGGTTCTTCTAGATTGCCTATAGCTGAAGGAATAAAAGGTTTTGTGACAATGTTTCTTTGTGGGTTAGATTGGGTTTCTAGGACTGGGAAATTTGTAGAGTAGTCTTGTGAGGTGGATGAAAACATCATACAAGCAGTAGGTTGTACGATGGAGGTTGGAACTTTTTGGACTAGTGAAAGAACTTCAATCTTGTATTGTTGGTGTTGTTATACCAAAGCAATGACCAATAAATCGCCCTTTGGACCAGTAGCCCGCATACTTGGGTTTCCAGCCGATATACCCTAATGATCATCAAAAACTTAAAACATTTTCTTTCTACATTTTACAACCCAAAATAGACTTTTTTTTACCAGATAAAAACTTATCAAGTTTTCTGATGCACAGGATCCTTGCGTAAGGCAAGTGCAGAGCATACTTCCTTGAGATTTCAAAATGAACAGATTTAAGGCAAGCTTTATTGACACAGAGAGAGAGAAGAGGGTTTAGAAACTCATGATTTTAGAAAACATAAGATTTTATTTCTTCAAACGAGTTCCCCCTTGAACTAAGACAAGCTTAGCTTATATAGGAGTGGGGAAAAGGATAGGACAAGTCCCTATCTCTTTGGAAACATAATAATGAAAAGGATAGGACAGGACCCCCATCACTTTTCTAAAAGCAAGCTTTTATTACAAACGATAAGGTTTTCTAAAAGGAAAAGCAATAAAGTCAAATTAAGGCAATAAAGTCATGCCTTAATTATTACAAGCTTTTAAAAAGTAAACACTCATAACTATATGTAGACAAATTACTTTTGAACAAGCAAGCCAAGACAAACTACTTTAATTGATTATGGAGATGATAAATTCATATAGTCTTCGTCGGATGAGCTATCAGTGTCGTCTTTATCTTTTGAAAAGAGGATTTTGAGTGATGGTCGTGGAGTATCTGGTGGGTGTTGGTGATCTGGGCGACAGGGAGGATAAGGGAAAAATATTTTACGCCATGTGGAAGAAAGATATTGTTGACTGGAGCTAGCTGTCCGTTTGCTAGAGCTGGCTTTCATTGCTGGTTCGTCTGGTGCATGTGTTGGTTGGATTTGTTGGAGTTGTTGGAGATGTTGACGTAATGGTAAAAAATCTTCCCATCTTGAGTGAGCAGCATTTCATGTTGAGATAGTCACGTCTTGCAGCTTCAAACACTGCTGCAGATTCTCCAATGAATTGTTCATGGATGACAGAAAGAGCACTTGAGACATTAGGAAGTTGCACAAACTGTAGTTGTTTGTACTCTCCTAAAGTATCGAACCAATCTCTTAGAGATCCCGTAAAACGGGTAGCAAGTTCTCTAAGGACGGAGGCTGTCGTTGCATTTGCTTTTAACATTTGGAGATTTGTCCAAGCAGCCATTTCTGATAATCTTTCTCTCCATTTTGCTGCAGGTATATCATCAAAAGTTTGAGGTTGGGTAGTAGGTTTGTGGCTGAGGTTTCTCCCGTGGTTTATGATCATTTTGAGTTTGAGGTTGGGCAGGCCGGTTTGTGGCTGAGGTTTCTCCTGTGGATCTTCCTCGATATCTGAGGGTATATCAAAGAATGGGTATGTTCTTGATGATTGAGCAGGTTCAGTTTCTTGTGGTTGGGCCATGAAGATTTTAGTGATATCAGCATAGGACTTTTCAGAGTCACTAGTTGATATTGAAGATTCAGGGGAAGATTCTGTCTCAGATTCTGATGGGCTTTCTGAAGCAGCTAGGTTTGAATCAGAAGTTGGATTATCTGTGTTAGATGGATCTGGGACCATTTAGGCACTGAATTGTTACATGGGTGCTTTATCTTTAGTTTGAGCTGGCGGTGCTTGAGTAGGAAGTGAAGTATAAGAAGATGATTGGTATTCTAGGATTAACAAAGATGGTTGGGAAGGTTGTTTTTCTATTCGAGGTCGAGGATGAGGTTTAGATCTGGTTGGTTTTGGTAATGGATTATTTCTGAATAAAGTTTGTGTCATTCCAAATAGTTTAGATGGATCTTGTGACCTAGTAGAAGATAGAATTGGTGCAAAAGGATGGAAAGTTGGGCTAATGGTAGGTAAAGGTGGTGATGTGGTGAATAATGTTGGCCTTTGCCTTTCTGACTCAATCTGTTCAAGTTCTGCTCTTAATTTCCTCATTTCTGTTTCCTTTTGATCAAATTCTGGACCATAGTATCTTTGACTAAGCATGGCTCGTAACTCTGAGTCCAGTTGAGAGATTCTGGACTGAAGATTCTGCATCTGCGAAGTGATTGAATCGACTTTGGATTCAATATGATCAGTTCGTAAACTGATATGATTCACCTTTTTACGAATGTCTGCCAGGGCTTCATTTTAAGCTTTGGCATTTTGTGTTTGCCAGTTGAGGACAACTTCAAAAGGTTTGGGATCTTCTAAATGGCCAGTAGGAGTGATGGGTGAAGTAATAAAAGGTTTGGTTATAACTTTTCTTTGTGGGTCGGCATGTGTTTCTAGAACAGGGAAATTGGAGGAATAGTCCTGTGATGTTGATGAAAACATCATGCAGGCCATGGGTTGTATGGTAGGTATAGTATTTTGAACTGGTAGAAGAACTTCAGTTTTGCAATTCTTTGCAATCCATTTAAGTTCCTTTTTGTAAATGGGTAAAGGAGCTGGTGGAGGTGGAGGATTATCTAGTGGTTTAGGTTGATTGTGTGAACATAGAGATTTGGGTATTTTCCTTTTGAGCTTCCTTCTCCGTTTTGAATCATAATCATCTTCCTCTTCCCGATCATCCCAACAGGGACAATCTGGATCACAATTTCCTGATCTTGGTATATCCCAAAGAAAGTGAACATTGAGATTAACTGGGTAGACAAGATATCCTTCTGAATTGAATCCTGTAATTGGCAGCTTTTCCTGTGCAGTTTGAACAACTGTGATCATTGAATAAGTGAATGAGAGCCTTGGAGGCTCTTCTAGGGCAGTTGGTGGAGGCCGAAAAGTCATTCTGACAGTTCCATCAGGTCACCTTTCAATCATGCTTTCTGATGTCTGGATGGGAGCAGTATTGGTGTGGAACTTCTCATAATTGGAAATCCATTCCAAGGGCATGAGTTTTATGAGCTCATGTCGTGAGATCTGTTTTGGAATTTGGATGATAGTGGGAATTTGATCATATTTTGCTAACACCATGAGGGCGTCAGAGTGGTTTTCAGGTGTGGGAAGGTCTAACGCATGATTTTGAAGCCTATAGATAATTTGATGATGAAGGGTTGTAATTTTTGTAGAAGAGATTTGTTCTACACCTTGAATTTGTACTTGGACTTTCAAGGCTGCTGACAAGTTTGTATCTTGAAGAGAAAGGTTGAAATGTGGATAGAAAGTAAGGAGAACACTTCTTGCATGAAGAGTTGTCAGAACAGTCCATCTTTTTAAGGAATAGAGATGATGGATTGAGTGACATAAAGATGAAGATTCCATCTTTTCAAGGTAAATCCGACCCAGAAAAATAAGAGAAGAAAATAGAGTTTATATTTGACTGCCACAATTATTCAGAGACAAAAAAGGTTAAATTGGCTGTGATTGAGTTTTCTGACTATGCCATTACTTGGTGAGATCAACTTGTTATAAGCAGAAGGCGAAATAGAGAACGTCCAATTGAGACATGGGATGAAATGAAATCATTGATGAAAAGGCATTTTGTACCTAACCATTATTATCGAGATTTGTACTAAAAATTACAACGTCTTCAAGAAGGTAGCCGAAGTGTTGAGGATTATTATAAAGAATTAGAGATTGCCATGATTAGAGCAAAAGTGGAGGAGAATGGAGAAGCAACCATGGCAAGATTCTTAAGTGGTCTTAATCGGGAGATTGTAGATAAGGTTGAGTTGCAGCATTACGTGGAGATTGAGGAGATGGTCCACAAGGCTATCAAGATTGAGCAGCAACTCATGAGGAGGGGTAACACTCGTGCAACCCCAAGCTCGAGTTCCACTCTTTGGAAGCCGAGCTATGCGAAACAAGATGAGAGGCCACAAGCATCTACTGCACCTATGTAAGTAACCGAGGACTCCAAGCACAATTCACAAGGTAATGTCAAGGCAGGGGGCATATTAGAAGTGAATGTGTGAATAAAAAAGTTATGGTGTTGCGGGACAATGGTGAGGTTGTAACTGAAGATGAGACGGAAGAGAATGAGATGCCACCATTAGAGGAAATCGAAGATGAAGAGTATGTAGCCCCTGGGGAATTGACTTTCGTAGCGAGGAGAGCTTTGAGTGTTCAAGTAAAGGAAGACGAAGCAGTGCAACAGGAAAACATTTTCCATACTAGGTGCTATGTTCAAGACAAAGTATGTAGTATGATTATTGGTGGAGGAAGTTGTACTAATGTTGCTAGTACTATAATGGTAGAGAAGTTAGGGCTTTCGACACTTAAACACCCACGGCCATACAAACTTCAATGGTTAAATGACAGTGGTGAGGTGAAAGTGAACAAGCAGGTACTAGTGATTTTTTGGATAAGGTGCTTTGTGATGTAAACTCAACTTTCGTACACATTGCCTTCTTACTCTTGAAATTAAATTCTCCTTAGTGTCATCTTTGTGAATTGCTGCTGAAATCCTGATATTGGTTTGATTAGTTTGATAAGAACTGAGTGAGGATTACTCAGAGTGGAAAAAGGCAAGAGAGTGTGAGCGTATTAGAGGGTAAAAGCCAATTAATTTGAGTAAACCACGAGTGGAATTGAGTGATTTATTTTTCTTGAGTGAAACACGTAAAGGAGTGAGGTGAGGTCCTTCCACATTATTTCTAATTTTATTTTGCAGATAATAGCTATGTCTCACAACCTAGAATGAAACACAAATGAAGAGAATCAATCCGCAACTACTCAGAATTTACAAATTCAAGCATTAATGGGAGAGATGAGAGTAGAGAACACACGTGCAGGGCAGCCACAACCCGTTCCTCAAGCACGTAGAAGAGAAAGATCTCAAACTCAAGGAGAGGATTGATGACTATTATAAGGATGAGTATGATGAAGGGATATAGGAGAGACGGACAAGGTAGGAGAGCTACGAATAGAGATGATGGATTAAGTGGCATAAAGATGAAGATTCCATCTTTTTAAGGAAAATAGAGTTCATATTTGACTGCCACAATTATTCAAAGGTAAAAAAGGAAAAATTGGTTGTGATTGAGTTTTCAGACTATGCTGTTACTTGGTGGGATCAGCTTGTTATAAGTAGGAGGCGAAATAGGGAACGTCCAATGGAGACATGGGATGAAATGAAATCATTGATGAGAAATTTTGCACCTAACCACTATTATCGAGACTTGTACAAAAAATTACGGTAGCCGAAGTGTTGAGGATTATTATAAAGAAATGGAGATTGCCATGATTAGAGCAAATGTGGAGGGGGATAGAGAAGTTACCATGGCACGATTCTTAAATGGTCTTAATCATTATAAGGTTGAGTTGCAACATTATGTGGAGATTGAGGAGATGGTCCATAAAGCCATCAAGATTGAGTAGCAACTTAAAAGAACGGGTAACACTCATGCAACCCCAAGCTCGAGTTCCACTCCTTGGACCTAAGCTAAATTCTGAGCCTTCTAAGCACAATACACAAGGTAACACCGTGACTCTTACTATTAGGAATCGTGACATTAAGTGTTTTAAATGTCAAGGCAAGGGGCGTATCGCAAGTGAATGTGTGAATAAAAGAGTTGTTGTGTGGCGGGACAATGGTGAGATTGTAACTGAAGATGAAACAGAAGAGAATGAGATGCCATGATTAGAGGATGTCGAAGATGAAGAGTATATAGCTCTTGGGGAATTGACTTTAGTAGCAAGGAGAGCTTTGAGTGTGCAAGTAAAGGAAGACGAAGTAGTGAGGTGAAAGTGAACGAGCAGGTACTAGTAACTTTTCGGATTGACAAGTAGAAGATAAGGTGCTTTGTGATGTAGTGCCAATGCAGGCTGGACACTTGTTACTTAGGCGGCCTTGGCAATTCGACAGACGTGTGAAACATGATGGCTTCACCAACAAATATTCATTTGTATTTAATCAACGCAACATCACTAAAGCAAGTTTATGAGAGACCAAGGGAGCCTATAGAGAGAGAGTGAGGAAAAGAAAAAGAGAGAAAAAGAGAAAAACCAAAGAAAAATATGACCATTGAGCGAAAATCAGATGAAAAATAAAAGAATTTCTATGCGAGAGCGAGTGATGTGAATCCCACAATGAAACAAACAAAACCTTAACCCAATGCTTAAGAAAACATGAACCAAAGGTATAGAGAATGATATTGACGCCACACTCAAGAAATAGATGAGAAGGTAAGTGATAAGTCTAAATTTGGAACACCACAAGAATGCTAAATCCTTAATAAGTTCACTAGTTCTCAAAAGAACCAAAGAAAGAATAATCTTTCAAATTCAAATAACATTAATCTCTAATTTTCTTACATAGAAACCCAAGATCCTAAAAATACAAATGAAAACATTGGAACAACTCTCCAGGTATAGGTTTGTCAAAGGATTTTTCAAAAAGTCTTCACCAACCAACCATAATTAATGCTATCATTGACAAACTTAATGCTAGCCTAACATAATTAATGCTATCATTGACAAACTTATTGTTATCCCACCATCATTGATGGTAGACTTACCTTACACATTGACAAACTTGAAACAGAACAAACAAATGAAGTTGAAAACAAAGGAGTCATTGAAAATCCTAAGTCTAAACAAGCTGTAATGAATTAGTCATGACTCTTTCTAGAGAACTCCAAATCCAGCTCTGTAAAATGTATTGAAAAGCTAACTTAATTATCTTTTCAATGGTATATAGCTTGCATATTACTTCAAGCTCAATCAATACCAGTTGTATTCCGAAGTTGCCCTTGCTGCATTTGATCCAAGTTGTGTATTTGGCTGCCCAATAGCTTGAATAATGGCCACAATTCCTTCTCTTCTCTCCAAGCCCAATTCATGATGTCTTGCATCTTGAATTGTATTTTCAATCCATATTTTCTCAATTAATTCATTTAAAGCAGCTTGCATCTTTTTGGTTCTAGTTCTTGTAATTAGGCCTCCATGAATGTGCTAAGGATCACTTGAATCTTTAATGGTATTCTCTTGATGGTTCTCATCATTTCCCCTCTCCTCAAAAGGATTCATCCTCGAATCTTCACCTACATAGAAAGGAGATAGGTTAGAAACATTGAAAGTAGCACTCACATTATACTCACCAGGAAGATCCAATTTGTAGGCATTGTCATTGATCCATGCAACCTCCCCTTGGAAGCAACTTGGAATGCCTTTGTGCTGGAAACCTCCCCTTTCTCATATACTTTTTAGGACAATTTCGGGCAAAATGACCAGGCTGAAAAACCACCTGCTTATGTCCTTTGTTGGCTTGAGTAGCATATTGTTCAGTTTTCTTTTCTATGTGTTGTCGCGTTCTCTCATGCAATTGCTTGACAAATTCAGATTTCTTTTTACCATCCATACTAGCACATTCATCAATAGGTAAAGGCAATAAATCTAAAGGAGTTAATGGATTAAAACCATATACAATTGCAAATGGTGAAAATTTAGTAGCTGGATGGACAGTTCTATTGTAAACAAATTCAACATGTGGCAAACATTCTTCCCACATTTTCAAGTTCTTTTGAATAATGGCACGCAATAAAGTAGACAAAGTTCTATTTACAACCTCAGTTTGTCCATCAATTTGTGGATGACAAGAAGTAGAAAACAAAAGTTTAGTACCCAACTTATCCCACAAAGTTTTCCAAAAGTGGCTCAAGAACTTAACATCTCGATCTGAAACTATGCTCCTTGGCACTCCATGCAATCTGACTATTTCCTTGAAAAACAAATTAGCTATGTTTGTTGCATCACCCGTTTTGTGACATGGAATGAAATGTGCCATCTTTGAAAACCTATCAACAACAACAAACACAAAATCCTTTCCCCCTTTTGACCTAGGTAAACCCAAAACAAAGTCCATAGAAATATCAACCCAAGGTTTGCTAGGTATGGGCAGAGGGTTATACAATCCATGGGGTAAAACTTTAGACTTAGCATGTTTGCAAGTGATACACTTCTCACATATTCTTTCAACATCACGTTTCATATGTGGCCAAAAAAAGTGTTCTTTTAAAACATCTAAAGTCAAGACGTGGCGTTGTTTACACCAGTCTACAATGATTAGAATCGTACTTTGGGCCAAGAGTCTGCAAGTCCCGGTTTCCAGTAGATATACTTGTATGAGCATCAAAATCCTTAAAACAATTTTGTAGGTTTTACAACCCAAAAACAGACTTTCCTTTTAGTCTAAAACAGGGTACCAAACCAGATAAAATTTATCAAGTTTTCTGATGCACAGGATCCTTGCTGAAAGGCAAGTGCAGAGCATACTTCCTTGAGATTTCAAAATGAACAGATAAAATCTTTATTCTTTTCTTTTCTTTAACTTCATTTGCAGAGAGAGAGAGTTTAGAAAGTCATAGCTTAGAAAACACGAGAGGTTTTATTGATTGATAGCTGATGATCTTACAATGAAGCGAGAAATCCTTTATATAAGGATTCCAAGCGTAAAGATAAGACAGGACCCTTATCTTTTGCTTTTTGAAAAGTAAAAGACACACTTATTACACTCCTTTAATTATTACAAGCGACAAAGACTTAAAGCATGACGTGGACATGACTTTTACAAAAGTAAAAGCTTAAAGTAAAAGCAAGCTTTAATGATTACAACAAGACAAAATCATAAAGCAAACATAATTATTACAACAAGACAAACTACTTTAATTATTGCAACAAGACAAACTACTTTATGGAGAGCGGAGATTCATGTAGTCGTCTTCAGATGACCAATCTGTTTCATCTGGATCACGATCATTATCTTTTGGGAAAAATGTCTTGGAGAGCTTTGGATGCTTGCAACGGGGACCACGGCAAGGTGGATAAGGACAATCTCTCCTGTAGCCTGGTGGTAATTGTTGAGGTGATGTCTGAGTTGCTTTGTCTTTTTTCTGAGGCGGAGGTTGAGATGATGATCCTGGTTCATGCATGGATGGTTGTGGGAACTGTTGAAAGGTGTTGGCCGAGTGGAAGGAAGTCTTCCCATGGGTCTTGAGAGTCTTGTAAAGGAAGTCAGGTGTAGTCTGGTTTTTCTTCCTTGATGATGATACCGGTGGACTTTGGTTTGGATATGGCTGATGGAGTGGGAATCATAATCATGTCATGTTGAGGGCCAAGGGATGTGTGAAAAATATCCTTATGCGGTGGAGTTTGGTGGTTGAGTTGGGAAAGGTAATTATTGAGGTTGGGCAATGAATTCATTTTCAATGAGGGCAGGATGAGGAGTGGTGAGATATTCATATACCTGATCTTGAGTCCAGAAAAGGTTGGTGTCTGGATGTTGGAAATATGGGCGATGGATAATGAACACGATGTGAACATTTTGGCTTCGATGCGAGGCATTCGATCAAGATTGTATAATTCATTAATTGTCTTGTAATTTCTTTCTCCACCAGGGAATGGGGAGAACCACTCGAGAAGGGTTCGAGATAAGAGAGGTGGATTTTTCCGGATTAAGGAGATGGGACAAGGTTGAATGGACTTGTAAAACCAACTTAGTAGCATATAAGACAGTTAGGCACCAGATGTACCATAACTCATCTTCGGTAATTTCATTGGGTGGATCAAGTGTTAAACCAGTAAGAAACATGTTTTCTGGATGGAAGGTTGAGAAAGGAAATGAATCTGCTAAAAGGTAAGCTTTCATGAAGAAGCGAAACATAGCCTTTTTTGCAAATTCTTGGAGGGCAAAGACTGAGGTGAAGGTTTTGCCAAGGGGAAATGCCTTTTTGGTGATAGCTTCAGAAGGGAGTGAAGTAGCCATGAGAATAATTGGAAAGTGATATTTGGTGGAAACAAGGGCTAGAGGTCATTGGGTTTTGAGAGTCGGATAGCATATCAGGGATGAGGTTTTGAGATCCTTTTATATGTTTGACAGAAAAGTCATATTTGGAAAACCAATCTTTTAACCTGAGTAACATCTTTTCGGGAACAGTATTACCTTTGAAATTGAGGATATTGGGAAAGGCTGAACTGTCCATTCGGATGAGAAAATGATGTCCAATGAGATGAAACTCAAATTTTTTGATACCATTCTTTACCGCTAAGATTTCTTTGAAAACACTATGGTAGTGCTTCTGTGTCAAAAAATTGTCCACTAGCGTGAGCGATAAAGTGTTCTTTTCCATTGATTTCTTCAAGAAGGATGGCACCCCATGATTCATCACTAGCATCTGTTTGCAATATGCGTTTGCCATCTGTGATCAACTTTAATGGTGGCAGATCTTGCGCAAGTTGCTTTAGAGTAGTGACAAGCACTTGTGTGGTCTGAATTCCACTCCGGAGGCTTCTTTTTCAATAAAGCCGAAAGGTGATGAGTGTAATGGTCGACATGTGGGATAAAGTCTCTGATGTAGTTGACAATGCCAAGAAATTGTTGGACTTGCTTTTTGGAAAGTTGCTGATCTGGAAAGTGAAGCAATTCTTGGGCAATGTGCTTTCCTGGCTGGTAGTGTCCGTCTTTAATGATCATACCAAGGAATTCAATATTATCCGTTGCAATGGTGCTTTTCTTTGCTGATAACATGATACCATGGGTTTGGATAATGTCAAAGAAGTGATTTAACAACTGGCGATGTTCATCATGTGTTCCTGAAAACAGTAAAATATCGTCAATGTAAATCAATGCATGATGCAAGATAGGTTCAAAGATTTTGACCATGGATTTTTGGAAAATGGAAGGGGCTGTTTTGAGACCGAAGGGTAAAACTGTCCATTGGAAATGAGCATTGGGAATGCAAAAAGCAGTTTTGTACCGTTCAGAAGGTTCAATGCCTAATTGCCAAAAACCTGATTTTAAATCAAATTTGGAAAAGATCTGGGCATTTTTGAGAAAAGTAAACATGCTTTGTCTTTTGGGCAATGGGAATTTATCATCTTGTAAAAACATGTTTAATGGTTGGTAGTCAATGACTAAGCGTTTCTTTCCTCGGACAATCTCAGAATGCTTTTCAACATAAAAGGCTTGGCAAGCCCATTGAGAATGGGTAGGTTCGATAAGACCTTGGGCTAACAATTGGGAACACTCTGTTTGGGCTAGGACTAAGTCAGAAGGACTCATTCCTGGATGAGTGGCTTTTGTGGGATTAATATCTTCATTTAGTTTAAAGGGTAACTTAATGAAGAAAGACTGATTTTTCCAAAGTGGGTTTGGATGGGTGAACTCAGAATGGGATTCGACAATATTGTAAAAGCTTGGTTGAAATGTCGTGGTAAGATGGGGGTGTTTCAGACAAATTGTAAAGTTTCAAGATGTCTGTGAAAGGTTTGAACATGGACTTGACTCGGATGCCATTGGGAATGATCTGGAGGTGTTTGATCTGGTGAATTATGTCAAAACCTAACAAGATATCCTTATTAGGCAAATTGGATCCGATAACTTTGGTCCAAATGACACAATTAGGAAAAAGTTGAATACCAATGGGTTTTTTGGTAATCAATTTGGTAGTGAAGAATTTTCCACTTGCAACCCGGAAATGTTCTTCGTAGTGGGTCCAGCTTTCAGGGGGAAGAATGGCTGGATTTAACATACTTCTCTGGCTCCAGATTCTAAAAGACCAATTCTTGGAATGGGCCTGGGAATTTTGAAGGTAAGATTTGGAGTTTAATGGAAGGAATGGGAAATGTGTCGAGAGACAACAACAAGTGATGGAAAATGTTTTGAGGCTCATCATTTTCTCAATCACTAGATGAGTCTTCCAAAGGCGCGAACACGGTTTCATCAAATGGGTTCTTCTTGTTCGAGAAAATAGAATTCAAGCTCTTCTTTTTCGGAGAATAATCGGTGGTGGCTCAAGGTGTTCAACTAGCCGAATAGATTTTTCTCGTTTGTTGGGACAATCTTTGGCATAGTGACCTTTTTTCTTGCGTATAAAACATCTCGCTGATTTTCTCCGTTCGATCTCTCGAATGAACTTGATTTTTTCCCAAGAATCAGAAGGCTTTCTCGGATTTGCGAGGCTTTGAAGAATATTCTGATTACTTGAATTTCCTAAATGCCTTTTCTTTTTGGAACCGCAATCACAATCCTTTTTCTTTTTGCACTTGATCCGAGATAATGTTTTTGTAAGCACTGAATGGCTCTTTGTCTTTTAACAGTTCTTTGAAAAACTGTTTTTGCTCACAAAGTTTATCAAGGCATGTCTTAGCAATCTGAAAGATTTTGCCAAGAGATATAGTGTCAAGACTAAGATTGTGAGTTTTGAGCTGCCTTTGGATGTCTGGTTGTAGTTCATCTGGTAGGGAAGCCAGAAAGACATGCTTCAATGTAGGTTCATTGAATCCATTAAGCTTGTAGTACAAGAGAGACATTCTTTTGTAATGGAATTCAAGATCTTTAGCATTGAGAGAGCAGCATTTCATATTGAGATAGTCTCTGCGTGCAGCTTCAAAAACTGCAGCTGGATCGCCTAGAAACTGATCATGAATGACTGCAAGAGCAGTTGAGACTTCTGGTAATTGAACAAATTGCAGTTGCCTGTATTGGCCTAATGAATCAAACCAATCTCTTAGGGCACCCGTAAAACGAGTAGCAAATTCTGAAAGAATCGAATGAGTAGTTGCTCCCGACCTAGCATTTGGAGATCAATCCAGGCAGACATTTCAGTAAGTCTGTCTCGCCACTTATTAGATGGAATATCATCAAATGTAAACCATGGACCATTGGATGGTTTTTCACTGGTTTGACCGCGAGGGGGTTGAGTTGTGGCAGAAGATTCAGCTGGAGGTTCATCCTCAATATCTGAGGGAATGTCAAAATATGGTTCGGGTGGTCTAGAGGTTTGGCCTTGTTCAGGTGGATTGTCAGCCATGAGGATTCGGGTAATATCAGCATAAGACTTTTCAGAATCACTGGATGTAAATGATGAAGAAGAGGCTGTGTCAGTAGAGGGTTCTGAAACAGCTAGGTTTGAATCAGAAGTAGATTCATCAGGTTCGGAAGATGGATCGGCTACTTGAGCACTGTATTGATGCATAGGGGTTTTATCTTTAGACTGTGTTGGTGGTGGAGGCTGTGGTGATGTTGGGGTGTGAGTTGGAGAGTGGTGCTCTGGAATAGTTAATGAGGATTTGTAGGTTCGGACTGGAGGAGGAGGCTGAGGTTTGGGTTTTGGTGCTGGTGGAATAGGGTGGTCTCTGAATAGAGTATGGGTCATTCCAAATAATTTGGATGGATCATAAGATCTGATTGGAGAAAGCATAGAAGCAAATGGGTGGTAAGGTGGACTTATGGTGGGTATAGGTGGTGATGTGGTAAACAAGGTAGGTCTTTGTTTTTCAGATTCAATCTGGGCAAGCTCAGTTTGTAAGCGTCTGATCTCTCTTTCTTTTTGGTCAAACTCTGGGCCATTGTATCGTTGAGCAAGCATGGTTCGAGCTCAATCCAATTGAACAATTCTGATCTAAGATTCTCGTGGATCTGCTCCATTTGAGTCAGTAATTGAGTCAACTTTCGTCTCAATCTGTTCAGTTCGTAAACTGATTTTTTCAACCTTGGAATGGATATTCAACAAGGTATCATTTTGTGCTCTGGCATTTTGAGTTTGCCAGTTGAGAACGGATTCAAAAGGTTTAGGAGGTTCAAGATGACCGGTTGAGGTAATAGCTGAAGGAATGAAAGGTTTAGACACAACATTACGTTGCGAATCAGTATGGGTGTCAAGAGGAGGAAAAGATGAAGAATAGTCTGAAGAGGTGGAGGAAAACATCATACAAGCCAATGGTTGTACGATTGGTGTGGAGTTGTGAGAAACTGAGGGAACTTCAGATTTGCAATTTCTTGCAATCCATTTGAGTTCTTTTTTGTAAATGGGTAGTGGACTTGGTGGAGGTGGAGGGTCTTTTGGTGGTCCGGATTCACAGTGTTTACATGGGACAGGTAAGGTTTTCTTTTTGGGTTTTCTTTTCCTTTTGGTGTCATAATCATCGTCCTCTTCCCAATCATCCCAACAGGGACAATTTGGGTCGCACATTCCTGATCCAGGGACATCCCATAAGAAATGTCCGTTGTGTTTGGCTGGATATACAGGGTAACCATCAGAATTGAACCCTGTGATTGGCAGATCTTCTTGAGCTGTCTGAACAGCTGTGATCATGGAGGAATAAGTGAAAGAGAGCCGAGGAGGCTCTTGTGGAGCACTTGGAGGTGGTTTGAAAGTCATACGAACTGTTCCATCATGTCGTCTTTCAAACATGCTTTCTGATGTCTGAATAGGAGTTGTATTATTATGGAACTGCTCATAGTTGGAGATCCATTCAAGAGGCATAAGCTGTATGAGCTCATGTCGAGGAATTTGTCTTGGGATCTGGATAATGGTTGGGATCTGATCTGATTCTGCTAACACCATGAGGGTGTCAGAGTGATGTTCAGGTGTGGGTAGATCTAAGGCATGGTTTTGAAGCCTATAGACCAATTGATGATGGAGAGTAGCAATTTTGGCTGAAGAAATTTGTTCTGCACCTTGAATTTGGACTTGGACTTTCAAGGCTGTTGAAAGGTTGGTATCTTGAAGAGAAAGGTTGAAATTTGGATAGAAAGTGAGTAGAACACTTCCTGCATGGAGGGTTGTGAGGACAGTACCTATAACAGCATCTTGGTACTGCTTGAACCGGGTATCCAACATAGCAATCCGGGCTGTGACCGGTAATCCTTTTCTCCCATGAAGGGTAAGGATTAATCTGACTCCTCCCAGATGGAGATGAGTATAGCCTTCTCGTTTCCAGTTTGAGATTAACTCTGAAGGGATTTCCAGAGTTACATATTGCCAAAATGTCCCATTAAACCTCCCCCATGGGCTTCACACACAAGCAATTCATGCAAAGAACTATGAGGCACGCACAATTTATTCTCTCTAAATAAGAACCCATCATGCCTATAGAACTTTCGAAATGCAACTTTCTCACAAGCATTAAACACATTAGTAAAATCAAGATCATTAACATATAATTCTTTAATATGCTCAAATCGAAACAACTTTGCATTTAATGTAGAGATAAGCGCATACCTTCTAGATAATGTATTTGATCACATAAGGAAATGGCTCAATAAATTCATGTCTCTTATGCAACTTACCTTGCCCTTTCAAATGCTTCAAGGACTCATGATCAGTGTGTATAACAAACTCTTTAGGTAGAGGATAATGTTGCCAAGTTTCCAATGCTCTCACCAATGCATACATCTCCTTGTCATAGGTAGGACAGTTTAGGGCTGCTCCACTACATTTCTTACTAAAATAGGCAATTGGACTCCCTTCGTGCATACAAAAGAGCTACAATACCTATACCTGAAGCATCACACTCAAATTCAAAAGTTTTAGCAAAATCAGGTCAAGCACGAATGGTGCAGAAACTAATTTCTCCTTGATTAGATTAAATGCCCTTTCTTGTTCACTACCCTACTTAAATCCCACATGTTTCTTCACAATTTCAGTTAACGGTGCAGCAAGGGTGCCAAAATCTTTCATAAATCTTCTACAAAAACTAGCCAAACCATGAAAACTTCTTACCTCACTTACACTTTTAGGTGTAGGCCACTCCTTGATAGCCTTTACCTTCTTTTCATCAACCTCAATTCCTTTAGCACTCACAACATAACCAAGAAAAACAATCTGATTTGTACAAAAGGAACACTTTTTCAAATTAGCATACAACTTTTCCATCCTTAAAACAGTCAATACACTTTGCAAATGTTCAATGTGTTCTTCTATGCTTTTACTATAGATCAAAATATCATCAAAATAGACAACTACAAACTTACCAATAAAAGCACGCAAAACATGGTTCATTAACCTCATAAAAGTGCTAGGTGCATTAGATAACCCAAATGGCATTACTAACCACTCATATAAACCATATTTTGTTTTAAAGGCAGTTTTCCATTCATCTCCCTCTCTAATCCTAATTTGATGATATCCACTTTTAAGATCAATTTTACTAAACACACAAGAACCATGCAATTCATCAAGCATGTCATCAAGTCTAGGAATAGGATGTCGATACTTTACAGTGATTTTATTAATTGCACGACAGTCAACGCACATCCTCCATATTCCATCCTTTTTAGGCACCGGTATCGCACAAGGACTCATGCTCTCCCTCACATATCCCTTTGCCAAGAGTTCTTTAACCGGCCTTTAAAGCTCCTTTGTTTGCTTCTATATGCGGGTCTATTAGGAATAGTAGCTCCAGGAACGAAGTCTATTTGATGCTCAATTCCCCTAGTAAGTGGCAAACCATTAGGGATCTCATTTGGAAACACATCATCAAAGTCCTGCAAAAGAGTCACAATAGCACTAGTAGGCAAAGAAACGTTAAGCTCATTAGTATGTAAACAACCCTCTTTGCACAAAAGTACAATGATAGGCTGTTTTGAAAAGAAAGCCCTCTTAACCTCGCTCTCTTTTGCAAACAAGTTCACTTGTTGCCTATATTTTCTCTCGACAATATTTTTTTCTATCATTCCACTTGCTTTTCTCTCAATCTCTCTTTCTTTTGTACTCTCCTTTTCTTTTTTTGCGTCACTCTCTTTTTGTATTGACATTTGATCCTCATACACTTATCTTGGTGTTAAAGGTACAAGAATGATTTGCTTTTTATTCATTACAAAAGAGTATCTATTTAAGTAACCATCATGTGTCACACGCCTATCATATTGCCAAGGTTGCCCCAAAAGAATGTGCCCAGCATGCAGGGGTACTACATCACATACAACCTCATCCTTGTATCTCCCAATAGAAAATGAAACCATCACTTGTTTATTTACTTTAACTTCTCCACAATCATTCAGCCATTGTAGCTTATATGGCCTAGGATGTTTCAAAGTTTTCAAATTCAGTTTTTCCACTAAACTAGTGGCATCTAGTATGAAAAATGTTATCACGTTGTACCTCTGTATCCTCTTTTACTTGCATGTTGAGAGCACGCCTAACAACCATTAATTGACCATCAACAGGATACTCTACACCATCGTTAGCATCTTCCAAAGGTAGCATAGGATCATCATCCGATTCACTCTCGGTTTCCACATCACCATCATCCCTCAAGATCATTGCTCTCTTATTTGAGGCATTGAGATGCAATATGACCTGTCCTCAAACATTTAAAACACTTAATATCTATATTTCTATAGTGTTGGGAATCAGATTTACCTTTGCTTTGGTTGCCTCCCGCTTTATGATCCTTGAATGCCCTTGATTACCTCTTACATTAGGAGCTATTGGTTGCTGCCCCCTTGCCTCTCTAATTTGTCGCGGATCTCTCCAAACATCATGATTGATTGGTCTATAGCTTCTTGATCTTTTGACATATTTGTGATCTAAACCTCACAACACTCCCCTCATGTGTTTCACTCAACTTGATGTCACTTAACTCTCGTGTTCAACACACAAATTGGCTCTCTGATACCATATTAGTACGTGGCGTTGTTTACACCAGGTTTCCAGCCGATATACTTGTATGAGTATCAAAATACTTAAAACAATTTTGTAGGTTTTACAACCCAAAACAGACTTTCCTTTTAGTCTAAAACAGGGTACCAAACCAGATAAAATTTATCAAGTTTTCTGATGCACAGGATCCTTGCTGAAAGGCAAGTACAGAGCATACTTCCTTGAGATTTCAAAATGAACAGATAAAACCTTTATTCTTTTCTTTTCTTTAGAACTTCATTTGCAGAGAGAGAGAAGAGTTTAGAAAGTCATAGTTTAGAAAACACGAGATTTCTTAATTGATGATTCTTTTTTCCCGATATCTTACAATGAGGAGAGAAATCCTTTATATAAGGATTCCAAAGCGTAAAGATAGGACAGGACCCCTATCTTTTGCTTTTTGAAAAGTAAAAAACATACTTATTACACTCCTTTAATTATTACAAACGACAAAGACTTAAAGCATGACTTAGATATGACTTTTACAAAAGTAAAAGCTTAAAGTAAAAGCAAGCGTTAATGATTACAACAAGACAAACCATAAAGCAAAAGCAAAACATAATTATTATATCAAGACAAACTACTTTATGGAAAGCGGATATTCATGTAGTCGTCTTCAGATGAGCTATCCGTTTCACTGGATCACGATCATTATCTTTTGGGAAAAATGTCTTGGAGAGCTTTGGATGCTTGCAACGGGGACCACGGCAAGGTGGATAAGGACAATCCCTCCTGTAGCCTGGTGGTAATTGTTGTGGTGATGTCTGAGTTGCTTTGTCTTTTTTCTGAGGCGGAGGTTGAGATGATGATCCTGGTTCATACATGGTTGGTTGTGGGAACTGTTGAAGGTGTTGGCTGAGTGGAAGGAATTCTTCCCATGGGTCTTGAGAGTCTTTGTAAAGGAAATCAGTGTAGTCTGGTTTTTCTTCCTTGATGATGATACCAGTGGATTTTGGTTTGGATATGGCTGATGGAGTGGGAATCATAATCATGTCATGCTGAGGGCCAAGAGATGTATGGGAAATATCCTTATGCAGTGGAGTTTGGTGATTGAGTTTGGAAAGGTAATTGTTGAGGTTGGAGTTCATTTTCAATGAGGGCGGGATGAGGAGTGGTGAAATATTCATATACCTGATCTTGGGTCCAGAAAAGGTTGGTGTCTGGATGTTGGAAATATGGCCAATGAATAATGAACACGGATGTGAACATTTTAGCTTCAAATGCAGGCATGCGATCAAGATTGTATAATTCAGTTAATTGCTGTAATTTCTTTCTCCACCAGGGAATTGGGGAGAACCACTCGAGAAGAGTCCAGATAAGAGAGGTAGATTTTTCTAGATTAAGGAGATAGGACAAGGTTGAATGAACTGGTAAAACCAATTTAGTAGCATATAAGACAGTTAGGCATCGATGTACCATAACTCATCTTCGGTAATTTCATTGGTTGGATCAAGTGTTAAACCAGTAAGAAACATGTTTTCTGGATGGAAGGTTGAGAAAAGGAAGGAATCTGCTAAAAGGTAAGCTTTCATGAAGAATCGAAACATAGCCTTTTTTGCAAATTCTTGGAGTGCAAAGACTGAGGTGAAGGTTTTGGCTTCGGTAATTTCATTGGTTGGATCAAGTGTTAAACCAGTAAGAAACATGTTTTCTGGAAGGTTGAGAAAAGGAAGGAATCTGCTAAAAGGTAAGCTTTCGTGAAGAATCGAAACATAGCCTTTTTTGCAAATTCTTGGAGTGCAAAGACTTAGGTGAAGGTTTTGGCAAGTGGGAATGTCTTTTTGGTGATAGCCTCAGAAGGAAGGGAAGTAGCCATGAGAATAAATGGGAATTGATATTTTGTGGAAACAAAGGCTAGAGGTTGTTCAGATTTTGAGAGTCGGGATAGCATATCAGGGATGAGGTTTTGGAATCCTTTTATATGTTTGACAGAGAAATCATATTTGGAAAACCAATCTTTTAACCTGAGTAACATCTTTTCGGGAACAGTATTACCTTTGAAATTGAGGATATTGGGAAAGGCTGAACTGTCCATTCGGATAAGAAAATGATGTCCAATGAGATGAAACTCAAATTTTTTGATGCCATTCTTTACCGCTAAGATTTCTTTGAAGACGCTATGGTAGTGCTTGATGAGAACCATCAAGAGAATACCATTAAAGCTTCAAGTGATCATTTGCACATTCATGGAGGCCCAATTACAAGAGCTAGAGCCAAAAAGATGCAAGCTGCTTTAAATGGATTAATTGAGAAAATATGGAGTGAAAATACAATTCAAGATGCAAGACATCATGAATTGGGCTTGGAGAGAAGACAAGACATTGTGGCCTTTATTCAAGCTATTGGGCCAAATATGCAACTCGAATCAAATGCAGGAAGGGCAACTTCGGAATAAAACTGGTATTGATTGAGCCAGAAGTAATATGCAAGCTATATACCGTTGGAAAGATAATTAAGTTAGCTTTCCAATGAATTTTACAGAGCTAGATTTGGAGTTCTCTAGAAGGAGTTATGATCAATTCATTACAGATTGTTCAGACTTGGGATTTTCAACGACTCCTTTGTTTTTCAACTTCATTTATTTGTTTTGTTTCAAGTTTGTCAATGTGTTAGGTAAGTCTACCATCAATAATGGTGGGCTAACATTAAGTTTGTCAATGATAACATTAAATAAGGTAAGTATTAAGTTTGTCAATGCTAGCATTAATTATGGTGGGTTGGTGAAGACTTTTGAAGCATCCTTTGACAAACCTATACTTGGAGGGTTGTTCCAATGTTTCCATTTTTATTTTTAGAATCTTGGGTTTTTTTATTAGCCTATTTAAACTCAGCAACCTTGCTATGTAAGAAAATTAGAAATTAATGTTATTTTGAATTTGAAAGATTATTCTTTCTTTGGTTCTTTTGAGAACTAGTGAACTTATCAAGAATTAGCATTCTTGTGGTGTTCCAAATTTAGACTTATCACTCACCTTCTCATCTATTTCTTGAGTGTGGCGTCAATATCATTCTCTATACCTTTGGTTCATGTTTTCCTAAGCATTGGGTCAAGGTTTTGTTTGTTTTAAATCTGTTTAAAACTTTCTTGGGAAGTTGAAACTTCAATTTAAGTGTGGGTTTCAAAATTCCATTGTGGGATTCGCATCATTTGGTATCAGAGCTAGTTTCTAATCAGGTTTGAATGTCTAATATATTTTGATTATCAAAAAAAAAAAGAGAGAAAAAAAACGTACCAAAAAAAAAAAAAGCTTGCAAAAGGAATCAAGTATTCCTACTTTCATCAAATTGAATTTTAGTTATTCCTTTTCCTTGACATTGTTTGCACACAATATCAATTGTGTTCCTTTGCTTTCTTGCTTTCTTTTCATCAAATTCCTTGTTGTTCTTTGTGTCTTCTTAATTCCTTTTCTTTGTTTAGTGTGTTGATTCGTCATATTTGGTGTGCCACCTGGGTTTTTCTTGATTTTGTTTATTTAGTTCAATAAAGAACTGACAGAGAGAATTAAGTGTGGTTAAAAAAAAAAAAGTTTGTGAGATCATTAGAGGGTAAAAGCCAATTTGTGTTAAACACGAGAGTTAAGTGACATCAAATTGAGTGAAACACGTGAGGGAGTGTTGTGAGGTCTTTTTGTTAACATTTTTTTTTCAGATCACAAATATGTCAAAAGATCAAGAAGCTGTAGACCAATCATTCATGCTCAAAGCCATGCAACAACAATTTGAGCACATGAATATGATGTTTGGAGAGATCCGTGACAAATTGGAGAGGCAAGACACTGCCATAGCCAATCTACAAAGGGGGCAACAACCAATAGCTCCTAATGTAAGAGGTAATCAAGGGCGTGCTGCCATGGGAGAAGAAGATGGTGATGACCTAGATAATTTTGATGACCAAGCCACTGTTGACATGCGTGGAAGAGATGATAGAAGGGCAAGACGTATAGATCGTGATTTGGGGAGTATCAAACTGAAAATTCCTTCTTTTCAAGGTAAAAATGATCCGGAAGCTTATTTGGAGTGGAAAAAAAGTGGAGCTAGTATTTGATTGCCACAACTACTCTGAGGAGAAAAAGGTAAAACTAGTTGCCGTTGAATTTACTGATTATGCTATAATTTGGTGGGATCAACTTGTTTTGAGTAGGAGACGAAATCGTGAAAAGCCTATAAACACTTGGGAGGAGATGAAGGCCATCATGAGGAGGAGATTTGTTCCTAGTCATTATTATAGGGAGCTGCACCAAAGGCTTCAAAGTCTTACACAAGGTTCTAGAAGTGTGGAAGATTACCACAAGGAGATGGAAGTAATCATGATTCGAGCCAACATTGAAGAAGAACGAGAGGCCACTATGGCAAGATTTTTACATGGTTTAAATCAAGATATTGCTAATGTGGTTGACTTGCAGCACTATGTTGAGTTGGAAGACGTGGTTCACATGGCCATGAAAGTGGAACGACAATTGAAAAAGAAAGGTTCCACTAGAACTAATTTGGGTTCTTCTTCCTCATGGAAGTCAAAATGGAGCAAAGATGAAAAGGTTGTTTCAAAGCCTAAGATTGAGCCATTCAAAGATCATAAAGAGGGAGGCAATCAAAGCAAAGGTAAATCTGATTCCCAACACTCTAGAAATAGAGATATTAAGTGTTTTAAATGTTTGGGGACAGGTCATATTGCATCTCAATGCCCAAACAAGAGAGCAATGATCTTGAGGGATAATGGTGATGTGGAAACCGAGAGTGAATCGGATGATGATCCTATGCCACCTTTGGAGGATGCTAATGATGGTGTAGAGTATCCTGTTGATGGTAAATTGATGGTTGCTAGGCGTGCTCTCAACATGCAAGTAAAAGAGGATGCGGAGGTACAACGTGATAACATCTTTCATACTAGATGCCACATCAAAGATAAGGTATGTAGTATGATAATTGATGGTGGAAGTTGTACTAATGTAGCTAGCACTAGTTTAGTTGAAAAACTGAATTTGAAAACTTTGAAACATCCTAGGCCATATAAGCTACAATGGCTGAATGATTGTGGGGAAGTTAAGGTAAATAAACAAGTGCTGGTTTCATTTTCTATTGGGAGATACAAGGATGAGGTTGTATGTGATGTAGTACCCATGCATGCTGGACACATTCTTTTGGGGCGACCTTGGCAATATGATAGGCATGTGACACATGATGGTTATTTAAATAGATATTCTTTTGTAATGAATGAAAAGCAAATCACTCTTGTACCTTTAACACCTAGACAAGTGTATGAGGATCAAATGTCAATACAAAAAGAGAGTGATGCAAAAAAAGAAAAGGAGAGTACAAAAGAAAGAGAGATTGAGAGAAAAGCAAGTGCAAAGATAGAAAAAAATATTGTTGAGAGAAAAGAGAGGCAACAAGTGAACTTGTTTGCAAAAGAGAGTGAGGTTAAGAGGGCTTTCTTTTCAAAACAGCCTATCATTGTACTTTTGTGCAAAGAGGCTTGTTTACATACTAATGAGCTTAACGTTTCTTTGCCTAGTGCTATTGTGACTCTTTTGCAGGACTTTGATGATGTGTTTCCAAATGAGGTCCCATCAAATAGACTTCGTTCCTGGAGCTACCATTCCTAATAGACCCGCATATAGAAGCAACCCCGAGGAGACAAAGGAGCTTCAAAGGCAAGTTGAAGAACTTTTGGCAAAGGGATATGTGAGGGAGAGCATGAGTCCTTGTGCGGTACCAGTTCTACTAGTGCCCAAAAAGGATGGAACGTGGAGAATGTGCGTTGATTGTCGTGCAATCAATAAAATCACTGTAAAGTATCGACATCCTATTCCTAGACTTGATGACATGCTTGATGAATTGCATGGTTCTTGTGTGTTTAGTAAAATTGATCTTAAAAGTGGATATCATCAAATTAGGATTAGAGAGGGAGATGAATGGAAAATTGCCTTTAAAAAACAAAATATGGTTTATATGAGTGGTTAGTGATGCCATTTGGGTTATCTAATGCACCTAGCACTTTTATGAGGTTAATGAACCATGTTTTGCGTGCTTTTATTGGTAAGTTTGTAGTTGTCTATTTTGATGATATTTTGATCTATAGTAAAAGCATAGAAGAACACATTGAACATTTGCAAAGTGTATTGACTGTTTTAAGGAAGGAAAAATTGTATGCTAATTTGAAGAAGTGTTCCTTTTGTACAAATCAGATTGTTTTTCTTGGTTATGTTGTGAGTGCTAAAGGAATTAAGGTTGATGAAGAGAAGGTAAAGGCTATCAAGGAGTGGCCTACACCTAAAAGTGTAAGTGAGGTAAGAAGTTTTCATGGTTTGGCTAGTTTTTATAGAAGATTTGTGAAAGATTTTAGCCACCTTGCTGCACCATTAACTGAAATTGTGAAGAAACATGTGGGATTTAAGTGGGGTAGTGAACAAGAAAGGGCATTTAATCTAATTAAGGAGAAATTAGTTTCTGCACCATTACATGCTTTACCCGATTTTGCTAAAACTTTTGAAATTGAGTGTGATGCTTCGGTATAGGTATTGGAGCTGTTTTGGTGCAAGAAGGGCGTCCAATTGCTTATTTTAGTGAGAAATTGAGTGGAGCAGCCCTAAATTATCCTACCTATGACAAAGAGATGTATGCATTGGTGAGAGCATTGGAATCTTGGCAACATTATCTTCTACCTAAAGAGTTTGTTATACACACTGATCATGAGTCCTTGAAGCATTTGAAAGGGCAAGGTAAGTTGCATAAGAGACATGCCAAATGGGTTGAATTTATTGAGCCATTTCCTTATGTGATCAAATACAAACAAGGTAAGGAGAATGTTGTGGCTGATGCATTATCTAGAAGGTATGCACTTATCTCTACCTTAAATGCAAAGTTGTTAGGATTTGAGCATATCAAAGAATTATATGTTAATGATCCTGATTTTGCTAATGTGTTTAATGCTTGTGAGAAAGTTGCATTTGGAAAGTTCTATAGGCATGATGGGTTCTTATTTAGAGAGAATAAATTGTGTGTGCCTCATAGTTCTTTGCGTGAATTGCTTGTGCGTGAAGCCCATGGGGGAGGTTTAATGGGACATTTTGGCATTGCAAAGACTTTAGATGTTTTAAAAGAACACTTTTTTTTGGCCACATATGAAACGTGATGTTGAAAGAATATGTGAGAAGTGTATCACTTGTAAACATGCTAAGTCTAAAGTTTTACCCCATGGATCAGTATACCCTTTACCCATACCTAGCGAACCTTGGGTTGATATTTCTATGGACTTTGTTTTGGGTCTACCTAGGTCAAAAAGGGGAAAGGATTCTGTTTTTGTTGTTGTTGATAGGTTTTCAAAGATGGCACATTTCATTCCATGTCACAAAACGGATGATGCAACAAACATAGCTAATTTGTTTTTCAAGGAAATAGTCAGATTGCATGGAGTACCAAGGAGCATAGTTTCAGATCGAGATGCTAAGTTCTTGAGCCACTTTTGGAAAACTTTGTGGGGTAAGTTGGGTACTAAACTTTTGTTTTCTACTACTTGTCATCCACAAACTGATGGACAAACTGAGGTTGTAAATAGAACTTTGTCTACTTTGTTGCGTGCCATTATTCAAAAGAACTTGAAAACTTGGGAAGAATGTTTGCCACATGTTGAATTTGCTTACAATAGAACTGTCCATTCAGCTACTAAATTTTCACCATTTGAGATTGTATATGGTTTTAATCCATTAACTCCTTTGGATGAGCGTGCTAGTATGGATGGTAAAAAAAAAGCTGAATTTTTCAAGCAATTGCATGAGAGAACGGGACAACACATAGAAAAGAGAACTGATCAATATGCTACTCAAGCCAACAAAGGACGTAAGCAAGTGGTTTTTCAGCCTGGAGATTGGGTTTGGGTGCATATGAGAAAGGAGAGGTTTCCAGCACAAAGGCGTTCCAAGTTGCTTCCAAGGGGAGATGGTCCATTTCAAGTGGTTGCACGAATCAACGACAATCCCTACAAATTGGATCTTCCTGGTGAGTATAATATGAGTGCTACTTTCAATGTTTCTGATCTTTCTCTTTTTGATGTAGGTGAAGATTCGAGGACGAATCCTTTTGAGGAGAGGGGGAATGATGAGAACCATCAAGAGAATACCATTAAAGCTTCAAGTGATCCTTTGCACATTCATGGAGGCCCAATTACAAGAGCTAGAGCCAAAAAGATGCAAGCTGCTTTAAATGAATTAATTGAGAAAATATGGATTGAAAATACAATTCAAGATGCAAGACATCATGAATTGGGCTTGGAGAGAAGACAAGACATTGTGGCCTTTATTCAAGCTATTGGGCAGCCAAATATGCAACTTGAATCAAATGCAGGAAGGGCAACTTCGGAATAAAACTGGTATTGATTGAGCCAGAAGTAATATGCAAGCTATATACCGTTGGAAAGATAATTAAGTTAGCTTTCCAATGAATTTTACAGAGCTAGATTTGGAGTTCTCTAGAAGGAGTTATGATCAATTCATTACAGATTGTTCAGACTTGGGATTTTCAACGACTCCTTTGTTTTTCAACTTCATTTATTTGTTTTGTTTCAAGTTTGTCAATGTGTTAGGTAAGTCTACCATCAATAATGGTGGGCTAACATTAAGTTTGTCAATGATAACATTAAATAAGGTAAGTATTAAGTTTGTCAATGCTAGCATTAATTATGGTGGGTTGGTGAAGACTTTTGAAGCATCCTTTGACAAACCTATACTTGGAGGGTTGTTCCAATGTTTCCATTTTTATTTTTAGAATCTTGGGTTTTTTTATTAGCCTATTTAAACTCAGCAACCTTGCTATGTAAGAAAATTAGAAATTAATGTTATTTTGAATTTGAAAGATTATTCTTTCTTTGGTTCTTTTCAGAACTAGTGAACTTATCAAGAATTAGCATTCTTGTGGTGTTCCAAATTTAGACTTATCACTCACCTTCTCATCTATTTCTTGAGTGTGGCGTCAATATCATTCTCTATACCTTTGGTTCATGTTTTCCTAAGCATTGGGTCAAGGTTTTGTTTGTTTTAAATCTGTTTAAAACTTTCTTGGGAAGTTGAAACTTCAATTTAAGTGTGGGTTTCAAAATTCCATTGTGGGATTCGCATCAGTGCTTTTGTGTGTCAGAAAATTATCCACTAGCGTGAGCGATAAAGTGTTCTTTTCCATTGATTTCTTCAAGAAGGATGGCACCCCATGATTTATCACTAGCATCTTTTTGCAATATGCGTTTGCCATCTATGATCAACTTTAGTGGTGGAAGATCTTGCGCAAGTTGCTTTAGAGTAGTGACAGCACTTGTGTGGTCTGAATTCTACTCGGGTGGCTTCTTTTTCAATAAAACCGAAAGGCGGTGAGTGTAATGATCGACGTGTGGGATAAAATCTCTGATGTAGTTGAAAGTTGCTGATCTGGAAAGTGAAGCAATTCTTGGGCAATGTGCTTTCCTGGTTGGTAGTGTCCGTCTTTAATGATCATACCAAGGAATTCAATATTATCCGTTGCAATGGTGATTTTCTTTGCTGACAACATGATGCCATGAGTTTGGATAATTTCAAAGAATTGATTTAACAACTGGCGATGTTCATCATGTGTTCCTGAAAATAATAAAATATCGTCAATGTAAATCAATGCATGATGCAAGATAGGTTCAAAGATTTTGACCATGGACTTCTGAAAAATAGAAGGGGCTGTTTTGAGACCGAAGGGTAAAACTGTCCATTCGAAATGAGCATTGGGAATGCAAAAAGCAGTTTTATAATGTTCAGAAGGTTCAATGCCTAATTGCCAAAATCCTGATTTTAAATCAAATTTTGAAAAGATCTGGGCATTTTTGAGAAAAGTAAACATGCTTTGTCTTTTGGGCAATGGGAATTTATCATCTTGTAAAAACATGTTTAATGACTGGTAATCAATGACTAAGCGTTTCTTTCCTCTGACAATCTCAGAATGCTTTTCAACATAAAAAGTTTGGCAAGCCCATTGAGAATGGGTAGGTTAAATAAGTCCTTGGGCTAACAATTGAGAACACTCCTTTTGGGTTAGGAGTAAGTCAGAAGGACTCATTCCTGGATGAGTGGCTTTAGTTGGGTTAATATCTTCATTTAGTTTGAAGGGCAACTTAATGAAGAAAGAATTATTTTTCCAAAGGGGATTTGGATGGGTGAACTCAGAATGAGATTCTGGACAATATTGTAAAAGCTTGGTTGAAATGTCATGGTAAGATGGGGGTGTTTCAGACAAATTGTAAAGTTTCAAGATGTTGGTGAAAGGTTTGAACATGGATTTGACTCGAATGCCATTGGGAATGATCTGGAGGTGTTTGATCTGGTGAATTATGTCAAAACCTAACAAAATATCTTTATTAGGCAGATTTGAACCGATGACTTTGGTCCAAATGACACAATTTGGGAAATTTTGAATACCAATGGGTTTTTTGGTAATCAATTTGGTAGTGAAGAATTTTCCACTTGCAACCCTGAAATGTTCTTCATAATGGGTCCAACTTTCAGGGGGAAGAATGTCTGGGTTTAACATACTTCTCTGGGCTCCAGTATCTAAAAGACCAATTGCTAGAATGGGCCTGTGGAATTTTGAAGGCAAAATTTGGAGTTTGATGGAAGGAATGGGGACAGAAGTGTCTAGAGACAACAACTGTTGATGGAAAATGTTTTGAGGCTCATCATTTTCTGAGTCACTAGATGAGTCTTCCAATGTGAACACTGTTTCATCAGTGGGTTCTTCTTGTTCAGAGAAATAGAATTCAAGCTCTTCTTTTTCAGGAGAATAATCAGTGGTGGCCTTGAGGTGTTCAACCAGCCGAATAGATTTTTCTCGTTTGTTGGGACAATCTTTGCCATAGTGACCTTTTTCTTGCAGATAAAACATCTGCTTGATTTTCTTCGTTTCTGATCTCTGGATGAACTTGATTTTTTCCTGAAGAATTTGTAAGGCTTTCTGGATTTGCGAGGTTTTGAAGAATATTCTGAATTGTTGAATTTCCAAAAATACCTTTTCTTTTTGAAACTGCAATCACAATCCTTTTTCTTTTTGCACTTGATCTGGAGATAAGGCTTTTTGCAAGCACTTCGGAATGGCTCTTTGTCTTGTAATAGTTCTTTGAAAAACTGTTTTAGTTCACAAAGTTTATCAAGGCATGTCTTAGCAATCTGAAAGATTTTGCCAAGAGATATGACATCAAGACTGAGATTGTTAGTTTTGAGCTGTCGTTGGATGTCTGGTTGTAGTTCATTTGGTAGGGAAGCCAAAAAGACATGCTTCAATGTAGGTTCATTGAATCCATTAAGCTTGTAGAACAAGAGAGACATTCGTTTGTAATGGAATTCAAGATCTTTAGCATTGAGAGAGCAGCATTTCATATTAAGATAGTCTCTGCGTGCGACTTAAAACTGCACTGGATCGCCTAGAAATCGATCATGAATAAGCTGCAGAGCACTTGAGACTTCTGTAATTGAACAAATTGCGGTTATGCTTGTCTCATGACGCCTAATAAATCAAACCAATCTCTTAGGGCACCCGTAAAACGAGTAGCAAATTCCCCGGAATCGAATGAGTAGTTGCTCCTGACCGTAACATTTGGAGATCAATCCAGGCAGACATTTCAGTAAGTCTGTCTCGCCACTTATGAGATGGAATATCATCAAATGTAAAGCATGGGCCATTGGATGGTTTTTCTTTGGGCTGACTTGGATGGGGCTGGTTTGTGGCTGAAGATTCAGCTGGATATTCTTCCTCAATATCTGAGGGAATATCAAAATATGACTCAGGTGGTCGAGATGGTTGGCCTTGATCTGGTTGATTGTCAGCCATGAGGATTCTTGTAATATCAGCATATGATTTTTCAGAATCACTGGTTATGGATGGTGAAGAGGATACTGTGTCAGTAGAGGTTTCTGAAACAGCTAGGTTTGAATCAGAAGTGGATTCATCAATGTCTAGAGATGAATTGGCTATCTGAGCACTGTATTGATGCATAGGTGTTTTATCTTTGGACTGTGTAGATGGTAGAGGCTGTGGTGATGTGGGAGTGGTGCTCTGGAATAGTTAATGATGATTTGTAGGTTCTGACTAGAGGAGGAGGCTGAGGTTTAGATTTTGGTTTGGATTTTGGCTTGGGGGCTGATGGAATAGGATGGCCTCGGAATAGAGTATGGGTCATGCCAAATAATTTGGATGGATCATAAGATCGAATTGGAGAAAGCATAGAAGCAAATGGGTGATAGGTTGGACTTATGGTGGGTATGGGTGGTGATGTGGTAAACAAGGTAGGTATTTGTTTTTCAAATTCAATCTAGGCAAGCTCAGCTTGTAAGCGTCTGATCTCTCTTTCTTTTTGGTCAAACTCTGGGCCATAGTATCTTTGAGCAAGCATGGTTCGGAGTTCTGAATCCAACTGAACAATTCTGGATTGGAGGTTTTGGTGGATCTGCTCCATTTGGGCTGTAATTGAGTCAACTTTCGTCTCAATCTGTTCAGTTCGTAAACTGATCTTGTCTACCTTGGATTTTATGCTCTGGCATTTTGGGTTTGCCAGTTGAGGACCGATTCAAAAGGTTTAGGAGGTTCAACATGACCGGTTAAGGTAATAGCTGAAGGAATGAAGGGTTTTGACACAACATTGTGTTGTGAATCAGTAGGGGTGTCAAGAGGAGGAAAAGATGAAGAATAGTCAGATGAGGTAGAGGAGAACATCATACAAGTTAATGGTTGTACGATGGATGTCGGGTTGTGAGGATTCGTAGGAATATCAGTTTTGCAATTTCTTGCAATCCATTTAAGTTCTTTTTTGTAAATGGGTAATGGACTTGGTGGGGGTGGAGGGTCTTTTGGTGGTTTGGGTTCACAGTGTTTACATGGGACAGGTAGTTTCTAACTGTCTTATATGCTACTAAATTGGTTTTACCAGTTCATTCAACCTTGTCCGTGGCATTTACCATGTTTACTTTTCTCAATTGATATGGTACCTGTCCCATGCAAACACTGTGAACCCAAACCACCAAAAGACCCTCCACCCCCACCAAGTCCATTACCCATTTACAAAAAAGAACTCAAATGGATTGCAAGAAATTGCAAAACTGATATTCCTACGAATCCTCACAACCCAACAACCATCGTACAACCATTAGCTTGTATGATGTTCTCCTCTACCTCATCTGACTATTCTTCATCTTTTCCCCCTCTTGACACCCATACTGATTCACAACGTAATGTTGTATCAAAACCCTTCATTCCTTCAGCTATTACCTCAACCGGTCATCTTGAACCTCCTAAACCTTTTGAATCGGTCCTCAACTGGCAAACCCAAAATGCCAGAGCACAAAATGATACCTTGTTGCATATCCATTCCAAGGTAGACAAGATCAGTTTACGAACTGAACAGATTGAGACGAAAGTTGACTCAATTACAGCCTAAATGGAGCAGATCCACCAAAATCTCCAATCCAGAATTGTTCAGTTGGATTCAGAACTCCGAACCATGCTTGCTCAAAGACATTATGGCCCAGAGTTTGACCAAAAAGAAAGAGAGATCAGACGCTTACAAGCTAAGCTTGCCCAGATTTAATCTGAAAAACAATGACCTACCTTGTTTACCACATCACCACCCATACCCACCATAAGTACAACCTATCACCCATTTGCTTCTATGCTTTCTCCAATTCGATCTTATGATCCATCCAAATTATTTGGCATGACCCATACTCTATTCCGAGACCATCCTATTCCATCAGCCCCCAAGCCAAAATCAAAACCAAAATCTAAACCTCAACCTCCTCCTCCAGTCAGAACCTACAAATCATCATTAACTATTCCAGAGCACCACTCCCCAACTTACACACCAACATCACCACAGCCTCCACCATCTACACAGTCCAAAGATAAAACACCTATGCATCAATACAGTGCTCAGATAGCCAATCCATCTCCAGAAATTGATGAATTCACTTCTGATTCAAACCTAGTTGTTTCAGAAACCTCTACTGACACAGTATCCTCTTCACCATCCATAACCAGTGATTCTGAAAAATCTTATGCTGATATTACCAGAATCCTCATGGCTGACAATCAACCAGATCAAGGCCAACCATCTCGACCACCTGAGTCATATTTTGATATTCCCTCATATATTGAGGAAGAATATCCAGCTGAATCTTCTGTCACAAACCAGCCCCATCCAAGTCAACCCAAAGAAAAACCATCCAATGACCCATGGCTTACATTTGATGATATTCCATCTCATAAGTGGCGAGACAGACTTACTGAAATGTCTGCCTGGATTGATCTCCAAATGCTACGGTCAGGAGCAACTACTCATTCAGTTCTTCAGGAATTTGCCACTCGTTTTACGGGTGCCCTAAGAGATTTGTTTGATTCATTAGGCCAGTACAGACAACTGCAATTTGTTCAATTACCAGAAGTCTCAAGTGCTCTTGCAGTTATTCATGATCAGTTTCTAGGCGATCCAGCTGCAGTTTTTGAAGCTGCACGCAGAGACTATCTTAATATGAAATGCTGCTCTCTCAATGCTAAAGATCTTGAATTCCATTACAAACGAATGTCTCTCTTGTTCTACAAGCTTAATGGATTCAATGAACCTACATTGAAGCATGTCTTTCTGGCTTCCCTACCAGATGAACTACAACCAGACATCCAACGGCAGCTCAAAACTCACAATCTCAGTCTTGATGTCATATCTCTTGGCAAAATCTTTTAGATTGCTAAGACATGCCTTGATGTTGCTCTCTCAATGCTAAAGATCTTGAATTCCATTACAAACGAATGTCTCTCTTGTTCTACAAGCTTAATGGATTCAATGAACCTACATTGAAGCATGTCTTTCTGGCTTTCCTACTAGATGAACTACAACCAGACATCCAACGGCAGCTCAAAACTCACAATCTTAGTCTTGATGTCATATCTCTTGGCAAAATCTTAGATTGCTAAGACATGCCTTGATAAACTTTGTGAACAAAAACAGTTTTTCAAAGAACTGTTAAAAGACAAAGAGCCATTCCGAAGTGCTTGCAAAAAGCCTTATCTCCAGATCAAGTGCAAAAAGAAAAAGGATTGTGATTGCAGTTCCAAAAAGAAAAGGCATTTCCAGAAATTCAACAATTCAGAATATTCTTCAAAGCCTCACAAATCTAGAAAGCCTTACAGATTCTTCAGGAAAAAATCAAGTTCATCCAGAGATCAGAAACGAAGAAAATCAAGCAGATGTTTTATCTGCAAGAAAAAAGGTCACTATGGCAAAGATTGTCCCAAAAAACGAGAAAAATCTATTCGGCTAGTTGAACACCTTCAGGCCACCACTGATTATTCTCCTGAAAAAGAAGAGCTTGAATTCTATTTCTCTGAACAAGAAGAACCCACTGATGAAACAGTGTTCACACTGGAAGACTCATCTAGTGACTCAGAAAATGATGAGCCTCAAAACATTTTCCATCAACGGTTGTTGTCTCTAGACACTTTTGTCCGCATTCCTTCCATCAAACTCCAAATTTTGCCTTCAAAATTCCACAGGCCCATTCAAGCAATTGGTCTTTTAGATACTGGAGCCCAGAGAAGTATGTTAAACCCAGACATTCTTCCCCCTGAAAGTTGGACCCATTATGAAGAACATTTCAGGGTTGCAAGTGGAAAATTCTTCACTACCAAATTGATTACCAAAAAACCCATTGATATTCAAATTTTTCCAAATTGTGTCATTTGGACCAAAGTCATCGGTTCAAATCTACCTAATAAAGATATTTTGTTAGGTTTTGACATAATTCACCAGATCAAACACCTCCAGATCATTCCCAATGGCATTCGAGTCAAATCCATGTTCAAACCTTTCACCAACATCTTGAAACTTTACAATTTGTCTGAAACACCCCCATCTTACCACAACATTTCAACCAAGCTTTTACAGCATTGTCCAAAATCTCATTCTGAGTTCACCCATCCAAATCCCCTTTGGAAAAATAATTCTTCCTTCATTAAGTTGCCCTTCAAACTAAATAAAGATATTAACCCAACTAAAGCCACTCATCTAGGAATGAGTCCTTCTGACTTACTCCTATCCCAAAAGGAGTGTTCTCAATTGTTAGCCCAAGGACTTATTGAACCTACCCATTCTCAATGGGCATGCCAAGCTTTTTATGTTGAAAAGCAGCTATTAAAGTTTTATAATATGGTTTCTATTAGCCAACTATATTTCGAGATGCTTATGCTTTTTGCTCTTCATGTGATAGGTGTCAATGAATGGTGAGCATTACACGAAGGAATATCATGCCACAAAACCCAATTTTAGCGGTTGAGATTTTTTATGTATGGGGTATCGACTTCATGGGACCCTTTTCCCCTTCTTTTGGCCATCAATACATATTAGTTGCTGTTGACTACATATCGAAATGGGTAGAGACAATTTCATGCAGAACCAATGATCACAAAGTGGTGATAGGATTTTTAAAAAGCAACATTGTTTCACACTTCGAATTCCCTCGAGCAATAATCAGTTTAGTTTGGACCCCAAGGGGTGGCTGTTTTTTGAGCATGCGCGACAACTGGCTTGTATGGACCGTGACTTTTGGTATAAAGCTTCTGACATAATTAATGATTCCAAGAAACTGTTGGATTTGCCTTTTGGATAAGCTTGTGTTAGGAAACTTCAATAATTCACTTGTAATGTGTGGTCATGGATGGTAGGTACCATCTTTGAGGACCATGCCAAGGAACTCAATGGAGTTTTTTCCAATGCTACTTTTCTTTTTGGAAAGCATGATTCTATGTGTCTGGATAATGTTGAAAAATTCTGACATGAGTTGGTGATGGCTGTCATGGTCTTGGGAAAACAACAGGATGTCGTCAATGTAGACGAGGGCATGATGGAGAATGAGTGAAAAGATTTTTACCATAGCTTTTTGGAATAAGGACGGAGCGACTTTGAGACTAAAAGGCATGACTGTCCAATGGTAATGTGCATCAGGAAATCAAAATGTAGTTTTAGGATGATCAGAGGGTGTAATACCTAATTGCCAAAAACCGGCTTTGAGATCAAACTTTAAAAATATTCGAGCACCTTGGAGATGAATGAATAAGGATTGGATCTTTGGTAACGGGAATTTATCATATTTTAGAAAAGAATTGAGAGGTTGATAATCAATGACTAATCTCTTTTTACCTCAAACTAACTCAGACCTTTTTTCCACATAAAAGGCTTGGCAAGCCCATTCAGAGTTGGTTGGTTCAATAAGGCCTTGTTTCAGCAACTGAGAACATTCTTGTTTTGCTAGCAAGAGATTAGTGGGATTCATACCCGGATGAGTGGCTTTGGTAGGGTTGATATCTTCATTGAGTTTGAAAGGGAGATGGATGAAGAATTGAGAGTTTTTCCAGAGAGGTAAAGGATGTTTGAACTGGGAATGGCTTTCTGGACAATATTCAAGGAATTTTTGAGAAATAGAGGTATAAGGAGAAGGGGTTTCAGACAATGTATACAGACATAGAGTATCTGTATAAGAAAGATACATTTGTTTATACCTGATGCTTGAATGGGTGATGAAGAGATTTTTGATCAAGTGAAGAACATCAAAACCGATGAGTAAATCTTTGTTGGGAAGATGAGAAACAATCAATTTTTTCCAAATAACACAATTAGGAAAGAATCGAATACCAATGGGTTTTTTGGTTAACAATTTTGTCTAAAAGATTTCTCCATTTACGGTTCTGAAAACCTTGAATGGTTTTCTAAGTAAGTAGAAGGAAGGATAGAAGGATCAACCATACTGGTTTCTACACCAGTACCTAAAAAACCTATGACTGGGATGGGCTTGTGAAATTTTGAGGGAAGAATAGAAATTTTGACAGAGGGAATGTGATGAGAACCATCAAGAAAAATGCCATTAAAGATTCAAGTGATCCTTTGCACATTCATGGAGGCCCAATTACAAGAGCTAGAGCCAAAAAGATGCAAGCTGCTTTAAATGGATTAATTGAGAAAATATGGATTGAAAATACAATTCAAGATGCAAGACATCACGAATTGGGCTTGGAGAAAAGACATGGCATTGTGGCCATTATTCAAGCTATTGGGCAGCCAAATACACAACTTGGATCAAATGCGCAAGGGCATCTTCGAATAAAACTGGTATTGATTGAGCCCGAAGTAATATGCAAGCTATATACCGTTGGAAAGATAATTAAGGTAGCGTTTGTTTTTTTGTCTGAAATCTAAATGGGTCTGAATTTTTCTAAAGTCTGAATGGGTCTGAATACGAAAATCTGAATGACATGTTTGTTTTTCCTTTTTAAATATCTGAATTTAAGTGGCATCTTGTTTGTTTTTACAATAAAAAACATCTTAAATTTGGTTATTTGACATTTATGTCCTTATAAATTAAAACAAAAAAGGAGGATTAGATTTTATAGTTTAGGAAATAAATTATTTTACAGAGATATTTTTGGAATATAATATTTAGTTGTCATTCAGACCTTTTTTCATTCAGATAAAAGTCACAAAAGTTTACTTTTTCTATTCAGACGTAAATGTCTGAAAATCAGACATAAGTTCCAAAAAACAAACAAACATATTTTAGAAAATGACTGAAATTAACAAAATTTCAGACTTCAGACATTTAACAAACAACCTCTAAGTTAGCTTTCCAATGCATTTTACAGAGCTGGATTTGGAGTTCTCTAGAAGGAGTTATGACCAATTCATAACAAAATTGTTCGGACTTGGGATTTTCAACGACTCCTTTGTTTTTCAACTTCATTGTTTGTTTTGTTTCAAGTTTGTCAATGTGTAAGGTAAGTCTACCATCAATAATGGTGGGCTAACATTAAGTTTGTCAATGATAACATTAAATAAGGTAAGTATTAAGTTTGTCAATGCTAGCATTAATTATGGTGGGTTGGTGAAGACTTTTGAAGCATCCTTTGACAAACCTATACTTGGAGGGTTGTTCCAATGTTTCCATTTGTATTTTTAGGATCTTGGGTTTTTATTAGCCTATTTAAACCCAAAGAGCCTTGCTATGTAAGAGAATTAGAGATTAATGTTATTTGAATTTGAAAGATTATTCTTTCTTTGGTTCTTTTGAGAACTAGTGAACTTATCAAGAATTAGCATTCTTGTGGCATTCCAAATTTAGACTTATCACTCACTTTCTCATCTACTTCTTGAGTGTGGCGTCAATATCATTCTCTATACCTTTGGTTCATGTTTTCTTAAGCATTTGGGTCAAGGTTTTGTTTGTCTTAAATCTATTTAGAACTTTCTTGGGGTTGAAACTTCAAATTAAGAATATGTTTCAAAGTTTCATTGTGGGATTCGCATCGAAATGGAAGGTTTAGATGGTTTAGATACTTGGTTGATTTCTTAGACTGTGGAAATAACGAAACTTCATCGAGAATAAGATGATTCTGCAAGGATGAAGACTGTTTGTTCATCTCGTTCTCGTTTGTTCGAGAAAAGTTAAACTCAACATCTTCATTTTCAGAGAGCAAAGAAGATTCTTTGGAGGTGTTGTACGAGTCTGACAGCTTTGGCAGATTTGTGAGGACAATCTCTGGCAAAATAACCCCGTTTTTTACAGAAGAAACACTTGTTGTTTTTCTTTTTCTTGTATTGAGAGGGATTTTTTTTTTCTGAAATATCGGAAAGACTTTCTAGATCTGGATGAGGATTTATGGAAGTGTTTTTTCTTTTTGGAAGAACAGTCACACTTCTTGTTGTCTTTGCACTCAATTTTGAGGTAAGGCTTTTTGCAGGCTGAGGCAAAAGGTTGTTTGTTCTCCATAAAATCTTTGAAGAACTCTTTTTGCTCACAAATTTTGTCAAGACATGCAAGAGCCATTTGGAAGATTTTCCCCATGGATATGTTATCTACAACAAGGTTGGAAGCAGTGAATTGTCTTTGCAGTTCATGCTGTAACTCTTGAAGAAGAGAGGCTATGAAGACAAGCTTCAATGTTGGATCATTAAATCCATTTAGCTTGTAGAATAACATGTTCATTCTTCCGTAATGCATTTTCAAATGACATCTTTTAAGAGAGCAACATTTCATTTGATGGAATTCTTTTCTGGCTGCTTCATTTGATGCAATTAGCTCACCAATCCATTGTTCATAGATATATCCGAGAGCTAGCACTGTTGTAGTTTGGACAAATTGCAATTGCCTATATTCTTTTAGACTTTCAAACCAATCACGACGAGATCCAATGAACCTGGAACAAAATTCACGAAGCACTGCTTGTGAATTGGCTTTAGGTCTTATCATTTGCAAGTCTATCCATACAGCAAATTCTTAATGTTTGGGACTGGGATGGACCGTGGTCGGGAAGGCGTGTTGAAAGGTTGATAGGTTTTAAAAATTGACGGTGGGACTGGGATGGACTGTGTTTGGGTAAAAAGTGAAGGCCTAGCTTTGTCAGCATCAATTCTTGCTAACTCAGCCTTGAGCTTTCTGATTTCAGCTTCTTTTCTGTTAAACTCTGGACCTCATACTTGATTGTTGATCACCATTCTAAGATCTTTGTCAAGCTCTGTAATTCTGTCTTAGAGATTGTGGTAATTTGTTCAAGACAAGCATTGATGGAGTCGACCTTGGATTCATTCTGTGAAATGAGAGTGGCAACTCGGTTAATTTTCTTACCAAGTTGTTGTAAGGTTTGGTTCTGAACACTGGCGTTCTTTGTTTGCCAATTGAGAACAGCTTCATACTGTTTCAGGGGTTCTGGTTGGCCTGTGGAGGTGATTGGAGATTGAATGAAAGGCTGGGAGACAATTTTGAGAACATCATACAAGATCTTATTTTTGGTTGGACAGTTTGAGTGGGAGGCTTTGGGTCTGAAGAAGGTTGGTAAGTGTAGATGTTGCAAGGAGTTTTTGCAAAAGAAGGCTTTTTCTTTTTCCTTCTTCTTCTCCTCATGGTTTCTAACTCATAATCAATATCCGTGTCTGAATCTTCAAGACAAGGACAATCAGGATTGCACATATGGGCTTTAGGAACATTCCATAGAAAATGACCATTGAGTTTATTAGGGTAAACTGGATACCCATCAGAGGTAAAACCATGAATAGAAAGGCCTTTTTCTTGACCTGTAGATACTGCGGTGACCATAGCAGTATATGAAAGTCTTGGAGTCTCAGAATTGGCTATGGGCTTAGGTGTTTGAAGATTCAGACACGGATCTAGTGTATGATTTTGTAATCGATACATTATTTGGTGATAGAGTGTGGCAATTTTTGAAGTGGGTGTTTATTCTACTCCTTGGAGCTAGATCTAGACTTTCAAAGTCTCTGGTAGGTTGGGATCTTCAAGGGACATATTGAAGTTTGGGTACAAGGTGAGTAAGACACTGCCAGCATGGAGAGTGGTTAAGATGGTTCCTATAATAGCATGTTGGTACTGTTTGAACCGTGTGTCAAGAAAAGCAATTCTGGCTGTGACTGGTAAGCCATTTCGGATATGGAGGGTAAGAATAAGGCGTACACCACCTAGATGTAGGTGAGTATATCCTTCTCGTTTTACTTGATGTTTTTCTTTTTCTTGTATTGAGAGGGATCCAGTTGTGGTTTGCATGAACTGGAGTTGCCTAATGTTTGTGCTGTAATCTTCCAAGCATTGGTGTCTAATGTTTGCAAAACAAAGGTTGAGGGTAGCATACCTTAAGCCATTAGTATGCCTAATGTTTGCAACTACCCAGAACTTCCAAATTAGCTTCCTAATTAGTGGGTAAGGAAATCGCAGAGGTGGTATCCTTAGTAACTTTAGATAATATTATTTGAACTCCTAGAAGAAGATTTCAAAATATGGAAACAACTCTTTCGACTTCAGCTCCTTCTTCCTCTCATATCTCTCTGTCTTCTACTCTTTCTTTACCAAAAAACTGTCAGGAATATGTTGCCTCAAAAATCGAAAATCTAGTTGAATATTCCTATATCCCTGAGTCTGCTCAGATCAATGAGTCCAGATTCCCTGTTATGAGTCCCTACAATCTCTTCAAACAAAAAAGTTCCTTCACCAGAAGTATCCGTACCCTGATTTCCACCAGTAGACCACTCCCTAAAGAATATATCCAGTCATCATGATTGGATCAGTGTGCCCTCCAAGCATCTCAAAGTGAACAATATGTCACTTTAGAGATTCTTTCTGATCTCGTAACCTCTCCGAAACGAGAAGGGTATACACATCTTCATCTTGGTGGTGTTAGACTAATCCTCACTCTACATGGCAAAAAAGGCTTACCTATTACAGCCAGAATAGCTCTTCTAGACACACTATTCAAACAGTACCAATATGCTGTTATTGGAACCATCCTGACAACTCTCCAAGTTGGTACTGTTTTGTTGACTTTCTATCTGAATTTCAACATGTCCCTAGAAGATCCCAACCTACCAACAACCTTGAAAGTTCAAGTTCAGCTCCAAGGAGCACAACAAACTCCAACTTAAAAAATTGCAACCCTCCACCATCAAATAGTGTATTGATTACAAAATCATGCACTAGATCTTCCTACAGCCCAAACGACATCAGATGCCCTAATGATCCTTGCTTATACAGACACCATTCCAACCATAATCCAAATTTCCAAACAAATCCAGAAACAAGATTTGCTCAAACTCATGCCTCTTGAATGGTTGACCAATTATGAGCACTTCCACCAAAATTCTGAACCAGTTCAAACGGCACAAGCCACTTTTGAAAGAAGAAATGATGGACAAGTCAAACTATCTTTTCAAAAACCTGATACTAAACTAGTCTCAGAATCTCCAAGGCTTTCTTATACTGCAATGATCACTGCAGTCTAAACTGGTCAGGAAAATAAACTTCCCATCTATAGTTTTTCGTCAGATGGATATCCTGTCTATCCTGACAAACTCAATGGTCATTTCCTATGGGATGTTCCTGAAGCCCATATGTGCAATCCAGATTGTTCTTGTTTGGATAGTACAGATGTTGATGATGAAATTGAAATTATGAGGAGAAGAAAAAAGAAAAAGAAAAAACCATCTCATCCTAAAACACCTTGGAAACAATTTCCTCCACAACCTTCACAAGACCCAAAACCTCCCACACAAGTTGTTCAACCCAAAATAAGATCATGCGTAATGTTTTGGAGCCAATCTTATGATGAATCCTTTCCTCCTCTTGAAAAACAAACCGACCCACAAACCAAAGTTGTGTCCAAACCATTTGTCCAATCACCTATCACGTCCTCTGGACAAATTGAGAACCAAATAATATGAAGCTGTTTTGAACTAGAAAACAAAAAATGCCAGTGTCCAAAATCAAACACTTCACTAGTTGGGGAAAATGATTGATCGAGTTGCCAATCAGGTCTCACAGACTGAAACAAAGGTTGATTCTATTAGCAATCTTCTTGATCAGATTTACATAAATCTGCATGACAGAATCTCTGAACTAGACACAGATCTCAGAAGAATGATTAATAATCACATCTGGGGTCTAGAGTTCAACAGAGAAGAAGTAGAGATCCGAAAACCATCTATACCAGTTCCTCCTCCTGTGTTTGACACCTAAAAACCTTTTTACACTCCATCCCGATCTCAACCAGTTTATAATCAGTTCTTTGGTTTTTCTCATCTTCAACCTCAATATGTTCCTCAACCAAAACCTTCTTTACCAAAGAAATCAAATTCCAAAGTGAAAATCTCAGATCCAAAACCAAAGGCTAGTCCTTCCTCTTCTATTCCTCCCGAGGAATCACCAACAGCAACCGCTAAACCTTCGATAAAAGACAAACAGCCAGCTGAACAATACCATTATCGTGGTATTCAAACCCAAGTCTCATCTTCAGAATATGAACCACAAACTGATTATGAGTCAAACCCATCTTTATCCTCCTCGTCATCCTCCACAGACTTAAATGTTACTTCTAAGATTCAGAATCAGAGTATGCTGACATCTTTGGCATACTAATGGCAACCAAAACTAAAGAACCCACATCAACACCAATTGTTGAAAGTTCTGATGATGAAAATAATACTCAAACTGAACATATAGAACCTATTCCACTTATGCCTCCACCAAACTCAAATGGTTTAAAGCCATCTTCAGCTTCCTGGTTTACATTTGATGACATTCCTCGTGATGAGAACCATCAAAAAAATACCATTAAAGATTCAAGTGATCCTTTGCACATTCTGGAGGCCCAATTACAAGAGCTAGAGCCAAAAAAATGCAAGCTGCTTTAAATGGATTAATTGAGAAAATATGGATTGAAAATACAATTCAAGATTCAAGACATCATGAATTGGGCTTGGAGAGAAGACAAGGCATTGTGGCCATTATTCAAGCTATTGGGCAGCCAAATACATAACTTAGATCAAATGCAGCAAGGGCAACTTCGGAATAAAATCGGTATTGATTGAGTCTGAATTAATATGCAACCTATATACCGTTGGAAAGATAATTAAGTTAGCTTTCCAATGCATTTTACAGAGCTGGATTTGGAGTTCTCTAGAAGGAGTTATGACCAATTCATTACAGCTTGTTCAGACTTGGGATTTTCAACGACTCCTTTGTTTTCAACTTCATTTGTTTGTTTTGTTTCAAGTTTGTCAATGTGTAAGGTAAGTCTATCATCAATGATGGTGGGCTAACAATAAGTTTTTCAATGATAGCATTAATTATGGTAGGCTAGTATTAAGTTTGTCAATGATAGCATTAATTATGGTTGGTTGGTCAAGACTTTCTAAAGCATCCTTTGACAAACCTATACTTGGAGGGTTGTTCCAATGTTTTCATTTGTATTTTTAGGATCTTGGGTTTCTATTGGTGTATTTAAACTCAGCAACCTTGCTATGTAAGGGAGGAGAAATGAATGTTATTTGAATTTGAAAGATTATTCTTTCTTTGGTTATTTTGAGAACTAGTGAACTTATCAAGAATTAGCATTCTTATGGTGTTCCAAATTTAGACTTATCACTCACCTTCTCATCTATTTCTTGAGTGTGGCGTCAATTTCTCTATACCTTTGGTTCATGTTTTCTTAAGCATTGGGTCAAGGTTTTGTTAGTTTTAAATTTGTTTAGAACTTTCTTGGGAAGTTGAAACTTCAATTTAAGTGTGGGTTTCAAAATTTCATTGTGGGATTTGCATCATTTGGTATCAAAGCTAGTTTCTAATCAGGTTTGAATGTCTTATATATTTTGATTATTAAAAAAAAAGAGAGAGAAAAAAAAGAAAAAAACGTACTCAAAAAAAAAACTTGGGAAAGGAATCAAGTATTCCTACTTTCATCAAATTGAATTTTAGTTATTCATTTTCCTTGACATTGTTTACACACAATATCAATTGTGTTCCTTTGCTTTCTTGCTTTCTTCTCATCAAATTCCTTGTTGTTCTTTGTGTCCTCTTAATTCCTTTTCTTTGTTTAGTGTGTTGATTCGTCATATTTGGTGTGCCACCTGGGTTTTTCTTGATTTTGTTTATTTAGTTCAATAAAGAACTGAAAGAGAGAATTAAGTGTGGTTAATAAAAAAAAAAGTTTGTGAGATCATTAGAGGGTAAAAGCCAATTTGTGTGTTAAACACGAGAGTTAAGTGACATCAAATTGAGTGAAACACGTGAGGGAGTGTTGCGAGGTTTTTTTTTTTTTTTTGCTAACATTTTTTTTCATATCACAAATATGTCAAAAGATCAAGAAGTTGTAGACCAATCATTCATGCTCAAAGCCATGCAACAACAATTTGAGCACACGAATATGATGTTTGGAGAGATCCGTGACAAATTGGAGAGGCAAGACACTGCCATAGCCAATCTACAAAGGGGGCAACAACCAATAGCTCTTAATGTAAGAGGTCTCAAGGGCGTGCTGCCATGGGAGAAGAAGATGGTGAGCCACTGTGGACATGCGTGGAAGAGATGATAGAAGGGCAAGACGTATAGATAGTGATTTGGGGAGTATCAAACTGAAAATTCCTTCTTTTCAAGGTAAAAATGATCCGGAAGCTTATTTGGAGTGGGAAAAAAAGGTGGAGCTAGTATTTGATTACCACAACTACTCTGAGGAGAAAAATGTAAAACTAGCTGCCGTTGAATTTACTGATTATGCTATAATTTGGTGGGATCAACTTGTTTTGAGTAGGAGACGAAATCGTGAAAGGCCTATAAACACCTGGCAGGAGATGAAGGCCATCATGAGGAGGAGATTTGTTCTTAATCATTATTATAGGGAGCTGCACCAAAGGCCTTAAAGTCTTATACAAGGTTCTAGAAGTATGGAAGATTACCACAAGGAGATGGAAATAATCATGATTTGAGCCAACATTGAAGAAGAACGAGAGGCCACTATGGCAAGATTTTTACATGGTTTAAATCAAGATATTGCTAATGTAGTTGACTTGCAGCACTATGTTGAGTTGGAAGACATGGTTCACATGGCCATGAAAGTGGAACGACAATTGAAAAAGAAAGGTTCCACTAGAACTAATTTGGGTTCATCTTCCTCATGGAAGTCAAAATGGAGCAAAGATGAAAAGGCTGTTTCAAAGCCTAAGATTGAGCCATTCAAGGATTATAAAGAGGGAGGCAACCAAATCAAAGGTAAATTTGATTCCCAACACTCTAGAAATAGAGATATTAAGTGTTTTAAATGTTTGGGGACAGGTCATATTGCATCTCAATGCCCAAATAAGAGAGAAATGATCTTGAGGGATGATGGTGATGTGGAAACTGAGAGTGAATCGGATGATGATCCTATGCCACCTTTGGAAGATGCTAATGATGGTGTAGAATATCCTGTTGATGGTAAATTGATGGTTGCTAGGCGTGCTCTCAACATGCAAGTAAAAGAGAATGCGGAGGTACAATGTGATAACATTTTTCATACTAGATGCCACATCAAAGATAAGGTATGTAGTATGATAATTGATGGTGGAAGTTGTACTAATGTAGCTAGCACTAATTTAGTTGAAAAACTGAATTTGAAAACTTTGAAACATCCTAGGCCATATAAGCTACAATGGCTGAATGATTGTGGAGAAGTTAAAGTAAATAAACAAGTGCTGGTCTCATTTTCTATTGGGAGATACAAGGATGAGGTTGTATGTGATGTAGTACCCATGCATGCTGGACACATTCTTTTGAGGCGACCTTGGCAATATGATAGGCATGTGACATATGATGGTTACTTAAATAGATATTCTTTTGTAATGAATAAAAAACAAATCACTCTAGTACCTTTAACACCTAAACAAGTATATGAGGATCAAATGTCAATACAAAAAGAGAGTGATGCAAAATAAGAAAAGGAGAGTACAAAAGAAAGAGAGATTGAGAGAAAAGCAAGTGGAAAGATAGAAAAAAATATTGTCGAGAGAAAAGAGAGGCAACAAGTGAACTTGTTTGCAAAAGAGAGCGAGGTTAAGAGGGCTTTCTTTTCAAAACAGCCTATCATTGTACTTTTGTGCAAAGAGGGTTGTTTACATACTAATGAGCTTAATGTTTCTTTGCCTAGTGCTATTGTGACTCTTTTGCAGGACTTTGACGATGTGTTTCTAAATGAGGTCCCTAATGGTTTGCCACCTATTAGAGGAATTGAGCATCAAATAGACTTCGTTCCTAGAGCTACCATTCCTAATAGACCCGCATATAGAAGTAACCCCGAGGAGACAAAGGAGCTTCAAAGGCAGGTTAAAGAACTCTTGGCAAAGGGATATGTGAGGGAAAGCATGAGTCCTTGTGCGGTACCGGTTCTACTAGTGCCCAAAAAGGATGGAACATGGAGGATGTGCATTGACTGTCGTGAAATTAATAAAATCACTGTAAAGTATCGACATCCTATTCCTAGACTAGATGACATGCTTGATGAATTGCATGGTTCTTGTGTGTTTAGTAAAATTGATCTTAAAAGTGGATATCTTCAAATTAGGATTAGAGAGGGAGATGATTGGAAAACTGCCTTTAAAACAAAATATGGTTTATATGAGTGGTTAGTGATGCCATTTGGGTTATCTAATGCACCTAGCACTTTTATGAGGTTAATGAACCATGTTTTGCGTGCTTTTATTGGTAAGTTTGTAGTTGTCTATTTTGATGATATTTTGATCTATAGTGAAGCATAGAAGAACACATTAAACATTTGCAAAGTGTATTGATACTTACTTTACCTGATTTTGCGAAAACTTTTGAAATTGAGTGGAGCAGCCCTAAACTATCATACCTATGAGAAGGAGGTGTATGCATTGGTGAGAGCATTGGAAACTTGGCAACATTATCTTCTACCTAAAGAGTTTGTTATACACACTGATCATGAGTCCTTGAAACATTTGAAAGGGCAAGGTAAGTTGCATAGGAGACATGCCAAATGGGTTGAATTTATTGAGCCATTTCCTTATGTGATCAAATACAAACAAGGGAAGGAGAATGTGGTGGCTGATGCATTATCTAGAAGGTATGCACTTATCTCTATATTAAATGCAAAGTTGTTAGGATTTGAGCATATTAAAGAATTATATGTTAATGATCTTGATTTTACTAATGTGTTTAATGCTTGTGAGAAAGTGGCATTTGGAAAGTTCTATAGGCATGATGGGTTCCTATTAAGAGAGAATAAATTGTGTGCCTCATAGTTCTTTGCGTAAATTGCTTGTGCGTGAAGCCCATGGGGGAGGTTTAATGGGACATTTTGGCATTGCAAACACTTAGATGTTTTAAAAGAACACTTTTTTTGGCCACATATGAAACATGATGTTGAAAGAATATGTGAGAAGTGTATCACTTGTAAACATGCTAAGTCTAAAGTTTTACCCCATGGATTGTATAACCCTCTGCCCATACCTAGTGAACCTTGGGTTGATATTTCTATGGACTTTGTTTTGGGTTTACCTGGGTCAAAAAGGGGAAAGGATTCTGTGTTTGTTGTTGTTGATAGGTTTTCAAAGATGGCACATTTCATTCCATGTCACAAAATGGATGATGCAATAAACATAGCTAATTTGTTTTTCAAAGAAATAGTCAGATTGCATGGAATGCCAAGGAGCATAGTTTCAAATCGAGATGCTAAGTTCTTGAGCCACTTTTGGAAAACATTGTGGGGTAAGTTGGGGTCATCCACAAACTGATGGACAAACTAAGGTTGTAAATAGAACTTTGTCTACTTTGTTGCATGCCATTATTCAAAAGAACTTGAAAATGTGGGAAGAATGTTTGCCACATGTTGAATTTGCTTACAATAGAACTGTCCATTCAGCTACTAAATTTTCACCATTTGAGGTTGTATATGGTTTTAATCCATTAACTCCTTTGGATTTATTGCCCTTACCTATTGATGAACGTGCTAGTATGGATGGTAAAAAGAAAGCCGAATTTGTCAAGCAATTGCACGAGAGAAAGCGACAACACATAGAAAAAAGAACTAAACAATATGCTACTCAAGCCAACAAAGGACGTGAGCAAGTTGTTTTTCAGCCTGGAGATTGGGTTTGGGTGCATATGAGAAAGGAGAGGTTTCCAGCACAAAGGCGTTCTAAGTTGCTTCCAAGGGGAGATGGCCCATTTCAAGTGGTTGCACGGATCAATGACAATGCCTACAAATTGGATCTTCCTGGTGAGTATCATGTGAGTGCTACTTTCAATGTTTCTGACCTATCTCCTTTCGATGTAGGTGAAGATTCGAGGACGAATCCTTTTGAGGAGAGGGGGAATGATGAGAACCATCAAGAAAATACCATTAAAGATTCAAGTGATCTTTTGCACATTCATGGAGGCCCAATTACAAGAGCTAGAGCCAAAAAGATGCAAGCTGCTTTAAATGGATTAATTGAGAAAATATGGATTGAAAATACAATTCAAGATGCAAGACATCATGAATTGGGCTTGGAGAGAAGACAAGGCATTGTGGCCATTATTCAAGCTATTGGGCAGCCAAATACACAACTTGGATCAAATGCAGCGAGGGCAACTTCGGAATAAAACTGGTATTGATTGAGCCCGAAGTAATATACAAGCTATATACCGTTGGAAAGATAATTAAGTTATCTTTCCAATACATTTTACAGAGCTGGATTTGGAGTTCTCTAGAAGGAGTTATGACCAATTCATTACAGCTTGTTCAGACTTGGGATTTTCAACGATTCCTTTGTTTTCAACTTCATTTGTTTGTTTTGTTTCAAGTTTTTCAATGTGTAAGGTAAATATACCATCAATGATGGTGGGCTAACAATAAGTTTTTCAATGATAGCATTAATTATGTTAGGTTAGCATTAAGTTTGTCAATGATAACATTAATTAACGTTGGTTTGTGAAGACTTTTTGAAGCATCCTTTGACAAACCTATACTTGGAGGGTTGTTCCAAGGTTTTCATTTGTATTTTTAGGATCTTGGGTTTCTATTGGTCTATTTAAACTCAGCAACCTTGCTATGTAAGAGATTAGAGATTAATGTTATTTGAATTTGAAAGATTATTCTTTCTTTGGTTCTTTTGAGAACTAGTGAACTTATCAAGAATTAGCATTCTTGTGGTGTTCCAAATTTAGACTTATCACTCACCTTCTCATCTATTTCTTGAGTATGGCGTCAATATCATTCTCTATACCTTTGGTTCACGTTTTCTTAAGCATTGGGTCAAGATTTTGTTTGTTTTAAATCTGTTTAGAACTTTCTTGGGATGTTGAAACTTCAATTTAAGTGTGGGTTTCAAAGTTTCATTGTAGGATTCGCATTAGTAAGCGATAAAGTGTTCTTTTCTTTAAATTTCTTCAAGGAGGATCGCACCCTATGATTCATCACTAGCGTCTGTCTACAATATGCGCTTGCCATCTGTGATCAACTTTAATGGAGGCAGATTTTGCTCGGTGGCTTTTTTTTCAATAAAGTTGAAAGTTGGTGAGTGTAGTGATTGACATGTGGGATAAAGTCTCTAATGTAGTTGACAATGCTAAGAAACTGTTGAACTTGCTTTTTGGAAAGTTGCTGATCTGGAAAGTGAAGCAACTCTTGGGCAATGTGCTTTTCTAGCTGGTAGTGTCCGTCTTTGATAGTCATTCCAAGGAATTCAATGTTATTGGTGGCAATCGTGCTTTTCTTAGCTGACAACATTATATCAAAAAATTGATGTAACAATTGGCGATGTTCATCTTGTGTACCTGAAAATAACAAAATATCATCAATGTAAATCAATGCACTATGCAGGATAGGTTGGAAAATTTGGACCATGGATTTTTGGAAAGTGGATGGTGCTATTTTAAGACCAAAGGGTAAAACCGTCCATTGATAGTGGGCATTTGGAATGCAAAAGGCGGTTTTGTATCTTTCTGAGGGTTTGATGCTAAGTTGCCAAAATCCAGATCTAAGATCAAATTTTGAAAAGATTTGAGCATTTTTTATGTAAGTGAACATACTCTGTCTTTTTGGCAAAGGGAATTTGTCATCTTATAAAAACATGTTTAGAGGCTGATAGTTAATGACTAATCATTTTTTTCCTCTGACAATTTCGGAATGTTTTTCAACATAAAAGGCTTGGCAAGCCCATTGAGAACTGGTAGGTTCTATGAGACCTTGGGCTAGCAACTGAGAACATTCTTTTTGGGCTAGGACTAGGTCTGAGGGACTAATTCCTGGATGGGTGGCTTTGGTTGGGTTGACATCTTCATTCAGCTAAAATGGTAACTGAACAAAGAAATGCGGATTTTTCCACAGAGGATTTGGATGGTAGAAATCAGCATGAGACTCAGGACAATATTTCAAAAACTTTGTTGAAATGTCTTGGAAAGACTGAAGGGTTTCAGTTAGACCATAAAGTTTAAGAATATTGGTGAAAGGTTTGAACATGAAAGATTTTTCCCAAAGAAATGTTGTCAATTTGGAGATTAAGAGATGTGAGCTGCCTTTAAATATCTGGCTGTAATTCTTCATATAATGACGACAGAAAAACATGTTTAAGAGTAGGATCATCATCCATTGAGCTTGTAAAACATAAAGCAGCTAGGTTTGAATCAGAAGTTGGATTTTCTATATCAGATGGATCTGGGATGATTTAGGCACTGAACTGTTGCATGGGTGCTTTATCTTTGGCTTGGGCTGGCGGTGCTTGTATAGGTAGAGATGTATAAGGAAGTGATTGGTATTCTGGGATTGACAAAGATGGTTGAGGTATTTTTTCTGGTCGAGGTCGAGGTTGGGGTTTACTCATCGGCTGGAAACCAGAACTTGCGGGCTACTGGCCCAAAGTACAATTTTAACTATTGTAGATCTGGTGTAAACAACGCCATGTACTACTCTTATGGTATCAAAGCCATCCCAGAGTTTTACTGTCCTTAAAAATAAAATTATTTTCAAAATTATGTTCTTCAAATCACAAAATGGTATGATAAAAGTTTTCTTATGATTTTTTAAGCTAAAGACTTCAAAGACAGAGAGAAATTTCCAAATATGGCATCAACTTCATCAAACGAATCTTCTACTTCTTCTGTAATCACTCCAGTTTCTCTTTCTTCTACTCTCTCACTCCCAAAAACCTGCACTAAACAAACAGCCAACAAAATAGAAAACCTTGTTGAATAGCCATAATAAGTACATGGCGTTGTTTACACCAGATCTACAATAGGGTTTCCTTTTAGTCTAAAATAGGGTACCAAACCAGATAAAACTTATCAAGTTTTCTGATGCACATGATCCTTGCATAAGGCAAATGCAGAGCATACTTTCTTGAGATTTCGAAATGAACAGATTTAAGCTTTCTTAATTTTCATTGAAGCCTTAGAGCTTCATTAACAGAGAGAGAGAGAGTTTTAGAAAGCCATGGATGATGAGAATAGGAATTTTTATTTTATCTTACAACTGGTGGAAACTTCATTATATAAGGAAGAGACTTGACTAGGTTCTAATAAGACATGTCCTTATCAAGATGTCCTAACCAAGCCCTTTATTCCTTCAGCCATCACTCCTACAAGTCACTTGGAAGACCCCAAACCTTTTGAAGCTGTCCTCAACTGGCAAACACAAAATGAGAGAGCCTAAAATGATACCCTGGTCGATATTCATAAAAAGGTGAATCATATCAGTTTACGAACTGATCATATTGAATCCAAAGTTGATTCAATTACTTCACAGATGCAGCAGATCTATCAGAATCTCCAATCCAGAATCTCTCAACTGGATTCAGAGTTACGAGCCATGCTTAAGCAAAGGTACTATGGGCCAAAATTTGATCAAAAGGAAAGAGAAATCAGGAAATTAAAAGCAGAGCTTGAACAGATTGAGTTAGAAAGGCAAAGGCTAACATTATTCACCACATCACCACCCTTACCTACCATCAGCCCAACTTTCCATCCTTTTGCACCTATGCTATCCCCCATTAAACCACAAGATCCATCCAAATTATTTGGCATGACACATACTTTATTCAGAAATAATCCATTGCCAAAACCATCTCGATCTAAACCTCAACCTCGACCTCGACTAGAAAAAATACCTCAACCATCTTTGTCAATACCAGAATACCAATCACTTCCTTATACATCTCTACCTATACAAGCATCACCAGTCCAAGCCAAAGATAAAACACCCATGCAACAGTTCAGTGCACAAATGGTTCTAGATCCATCTGATATAGATAATCCAATTTCTGATTCAAACCTAGCTGTTTCAGAAAACCCATCAGAATCTGAGACAGAATCTTCCCCTGAATCTTCAATATCAACTAGTGACTCTGACAAGTCCTATGCTGATATCACCAAAATTCTCATGGCCCAATCCTCAAGAACAAATCCACTCTTTGAAATACCCTCAGATATTGAGGAAGATGCACCTGAAGGAAACTCAGCCACAAATCGGCCTGCTCAGCCTCAAACTCAAAATGATCATAAACCATCAAATGGCCCATGGTTTACTTTTGATGATATACCTCCAACCAAATGGAGAGAACGGCTATCAGAAATGGCCGCCTGGACAGATCTCCAAATGTTAAGAGCAAATGCAACGACTGCCTCCATCGTTAGAGAACTTGCTACCCGTTTTACAGGGTCTCTAAGAGATTGGTTTGATACTTTAGGAGAGTACAGACAACTGCAATTTGCGCAACTTCCTAATGTCTCAAGTGCTCTTACCGTTATCCATGAACAATTCATTGGAGAATCTGTAGCAGTGTTTAAAGCTGCAAGACCTGACTATCTCAACATGAAATGCTGCGCACTCAAGGCTAAAGATCTTGATTTCCATTACAAATGGATGTCAATTTTGTTTTACAAGCTTAATGGATTCAATGATCCTACTCTTAAACATGTTTTTCTGGCGTCATTACCTAAAGAATTACAGCCATATATACAAACGCAGCTCACATCTCTTAATCTCCAAATTGACAATATTTCTTTGGGGAAAATCTTTCAAATCGCCAAAGGATGTTTGGAGAAACTATGTGAACAGAAACAATTTTTCAAAGAATTACTGAAAGATAAAGAGCCTTTCCGAAGTGCTTGCAAAAAGCCTTATTTGCAGATCAAATGCAAGAAAAAGAAAGATTGTGAGTGCAGCAACAAAAAGAAAAAGCATTTCAAAAATTCAGAAATCTAGATTCTTTTCCTAGATCAAAGTCTCGAAGAAAATCATACAGGTTCTTCAGAAAAAGATCTAGTTCTTTCAGAGAACAGCAAAGGAGAAAATCAAGCCGATGTTTCATCTGCAAAAAGAAAGGCCATTATGCCAAAGATTGCCCCAACAAAAAAGATAAGGCAATCCGTTTACTTGAACATCTATAAGCCACCACTGATTACTCTCCTCATAAAGATAAAATTGAGTTCTACTTCTCAGAACAAGAGGAACCTCATCATGAAACAAGTGTTCGCAGACTGGAAAACTCATCTGATGATTCTGAAAACGATGAGTTTCAAACTGTTTTCACCAACAACTTCTGTCCTTAGACACCATTATTCCCATTCCATCCATAAAACTCCAAATCTTACCTTCAAAATTCTAAAGACCAATTCCTGCCATTGGACTTCTTGATACAGGTGCCCAAAGAAGTATGTTAAACCCAGACATTCTTCTACCCCAGCTTTAGTAACATTATGAAGAAAATTTCAAAGTAGTCAATGGAAAATTGTTCACCACCAAATTGATTACTAAAAAACCTATTGGTATTCAAATCTTTCCAAACTGTGTTATCTAGACAAAAGTCATCGGTTCTCATCTTCCTAATAAGGATATATTGTTAGGATTTGATATCATTCACCAGATACAACACCTCCAAATCATTCCTACTAGAATTCGAGTCAAGTCCATGTTCAAACCTTTCACCAATATTCTTAAACTTTATGGTATAACTGAAACCCCTCAGTCCTTCTAAGACATTTCCATAAAGTTTTTGAAATATTGTCCTGAGTCTCATGCTGATTTCTACCATCCAAATCCTCTGTGGAAAAATCCACATTTCTTTGTTCAGTTACCATTTAAACTGAATGAAGATGTCAACCCAACTAAAGCCACCCATCCAGGAATGATTCCCTCAAACTTAGTTCTAGCCCAAAAGGAATGTTGTCAGTTGCTAGCCCAAGGTCTCATAGAACCTACCAATTCTCAATGGGCTTGCCAAGCCTTTTATGTTGAAAAACATTCTGAAATTGTTAGAGGAAAAAAAGATTAGTCATTGACTATCAGCCTCTAAACATGTTTTTACAAGATGACAAATTCCCTTTGCCAAAAAGACAGAGCATGTTCACTTTCCTCAAAAATGCCCAAATCTTTTCAAAATTTGATCTTAAATCCGGATTTTGGCAACTTGGCATCAAACCCTCAGAAAGATACAAAACCGCCTTTTGCATTCTAAATGCCCATTATCAATGGACGGTTTTACCCTTTGGTCTTAAAACACCACCATCCATTTTCCAAAAATCCATGGTCCAAATTTTCCAACCTATCCTGCATAGTGCGTTGATTTACATTGACGATATTCTGTTATTTTCAGGTACACATGATGAACATCGCTAATTATTAGATCGATTCTTTGATATAATCCAAACTCATGGAATCATGTTATTAGCTAAGAAAAGCACAATTGCCATCAATAACATTGAATTCTTTGGAATGACTATCAAAGACGGACACTACCAGCCAGGAAAGCACATTGCCTAAGAACTTATCCATTTTCCAGATCAGGACTTTTCCAAAAGATAAATTCAGCAATTTCTTGGTATTATCAACTACATCAGAGACTTTATTCCTCATGTTCATAATCACACCCGCCAGCTGTCAGCCTTGTTGAAAAAGAATCCACAACCACACACTTGCAGTCACAATTTTAAAGCAAATTGCGCAATATCCGCCACCATTAAAGCTTATCATAGATGGCAGATGGATACTGCAGACTGATGCAAGTGACGAATCTTGGGGGGCCATCCTCCTTGAAGAAGCACAAGGCAAAGAGCACTTTATTGCCTATGCTAGTGGACACTTCTCTGACACACAAATCCATTACCACAGTGTGTCAAAGAAATTTTAGCAGTTAAGAATGGTATTCAGAAATTTGAGTATCATCTTATCGGCTACCACTTTCTTGGTAGAATGGATAACTCAACCTTTCCTAACATCATGAATTTTAAGGGTAAAAATGTTCCTGAAAAGATGTTACTCAGGTTAAAAGACTGGTTTTCGAAATATGACTTCTCTGTGAAGCATATAAAAGGAGAACATAACCTCATCCCTGATATGCTCTCAAAATCATTTTCCTATCATCTTCATGGCTACTTCACTCTCATCACAAGCCATAACCAAAAAATATTTTCCTCTTGGGAAAACCTTCACCACCGTCTTTACTGTACAAGAGTTTGCTAAGAAAGCTGTTTTTAGGTTTTTCATGAAAGCCTATCTCTTATCAGACTCATTTCCATTTTCAACTTTCCATCCAGAAAACTTGTTCCTTATAGGCTTGACTTTAGACTCTTCCAGGAATATCTCAGAAGATGAGTTATGGTACATCTGGTGCCTAACTGTCCTCTATGCCACTAAATTGATTGTCCCTCTCATTCTCACTTTAGAATACTTGCTTAATCCAGACAAATCCACTTCATTAACCTGGACACTCCTTGAATGGTTTTCTCCAATTCCTTAGTGGAGAAAAAAGCTCCAACAGCTTGTCGAAATTTATAATTTGGAACGTATGCCACCACTGAAGCAAAAATGTTCACATCCGTGTTCATTATTCATAGGCCATACTTCCAACATCCGACACCCCTCATTCTGACTCAAAACCAAGTATAGTGGAATGCGTAAAAATCTCCACAATTATCTTTGTGAATTAAATCATTAAACTGCTCCGCACAAGGACATTGCTCACACCTCTCTGGGTCCAAAACATGATTCCAACTCCATCTGCCATATCCAAACCAAAATCCACAGGCATCATAATCAAAGAAGAAAAACCAGATTTCACCGATTTCCTCTACCAAGACTCACAAGACCCATGGGAAGAATTTCTCCCACTCAGTCAACATCTTCAGCAATTTCCACAACCAACCATGCATGAACCAAGATCATCATCTCAGCCTCAGCCTCAGAAAAAAAACAAAACAACTTAGATGTACCAAAGCAATTACCACCAGGCTATAGAAGGGATTGCCCTTATCCACCTTGCCGTGGTCCCCATTGCAAGCATCCAAGGCTGTCCAAGACATTTTTCCAAAAAAATAACGATCGTGATCCAGATGAAACAGACAGCTCATCCGAAGACGACTACATGAATCTCAACTCCCCATAAAGTAGTTTGTCTTGTTGTAATAAATGTTTTACTTTTTCTTTGTATAATTATTAAGCGTATTGTTTTTCTTTAAAGCTTTAGCTTTTGTCAAAAGTCATGTTAGCTATTAAAGCTTTTGTCGCTTGTAATAATGCTTGCCTTACTTTTGGATAACATCTTGATAAGGACATGTCTTATCAAGAACTAGTTAAGTTTCTTCCTTATATAAGGAAGTTTCTGCCAGTTGTAAGATATCGGGTTTTGGAAAAATAAAATTCCTGTTCTCATTACCCATGGCTTTCTAAAATTCTCTCTCTCTCTGTCAATGAAACTCTAAGGCTTTAAAGAAAATTAAGAAAGCTTAAATATGTTCATTTTGAAATCTCAAGAAAGTATGCTCTGCACTTGCCTTATGCAAGGATCCTGTACATCAGAAAACTTGATAAGTTTTTATCTGGTTTGGTACCCTATTTTAGACTAAGAGGAAAGTCTGTTTTGGGTTGTAAAACCTGAAAAAATGTTTTAAGTTTTTGATGCTCGTAGAAGTATATCGGCTGGAAACCAGAACTTGCGGGCTACTGGCCCAAAGTACAGTTTTAACTGTTGTAGATCTGGTGTAAACAACGCCACGTACTAATATGGTATCAGAGCAAAAGCTTTAATAGCTATGATGACTTTTATCATGACTTTTGACAAAAGTTAAAGCTTAAAGAAAAACAATATGCTTAATAATCATACAAGGTAAAAGTAGAACATTTATTACAACAAGACAAACTTCTTTATGGAGAGTAGAGATTTATGTAGTCGTCTTCGGATGAGCTGTCTGTTTCATCTGGATCATGGTCATTGTCTTTTTGGTGATAGCTTCAGATGGAAGTGAAGTGGCCATGGAGATAGTTGGAAATTGGTGTTTTGAGGATATGAGGGAAACTGATTTTGCTGGTTTTGAGAGTCTGGATAACAAATCAGGGATAAGGTTCTGGGACCCTTTTATATGCTTCACTGAGAAGTCATATTTCGAAAACCAATCTTTCAATCTAAGTAACATCTTTTCCACCAGTTCAAAATACCATACCTACCATACAACCCATGGCTTGCATGATGTTTTCATCAACATCACAAGATTATTCCTCCAACTTCCCTGTTCTAGAAACACATATCGACTCACAAAGAAAAGTTGTAACCAAACCCTTTATTCCTTCAGCCATCACTCCTACAGGTCTCTTAGAAGACCCCAAACCTTTTGAAGCCGTCCTCAACTGGCAAACACAAAATGCCAGAGCTCAAAATGAAACCCTGGTCGATATTCATAAAAATACTCATCTCTATCTCAGAGGAGTAAGATTAATCCTGACCTTACATGGAAGGAGAATTACCTATCACAACCATAATTGATATGCTGAACACCAGGTTCAAACAGTATCAAGATGTTGTTATTGGTATTGTTCTCACCACTCTTCATGCTGGAAGTGTTCTCCTCACTTTCTACCCAAATTTCAACCTTTCTCTTCAAGATACCAATCTTTCCATAGCCTTGAAAGTCCAAGTACAAATTCAAGGTGCAGAACAAATCTCTTCTGCAAAGATTGCAACCCTTCACCATCAGCTTGTCTATAAACTTCAAAATCACGCCTTAGACTTACCCACACTTGAGCACCACTCTGACGCCCTTATGGTGTTAGTAGAATCAGATCAGATACCCACCATCATCCAAATTCCAAGACAGATCCCTCGACATGAACTCATAAAACTCATATCTTTGGAATAAATTTCAAATTATGAAAAGTTTCATACCAACACTGTTCCTATTTAGACATCAGATCAAATGCAAGAAAAAGAAAGATTGTGAGTGTAGCACCAAAAAGAAAAAGCATTTCAAAAAATTCAGAAATCCAGATTCTTTTCCTAGATCAAAGTCCTGGAGAAAATCGTACAGGTTCTTCAGAAAAAGATCCAGTTCTTTCCGAGAACAGTAAAGGAGAAAATCAAGCCGATGTTTCATCTGCAAAAAGAAAGGTCATTATGCCAAAGATTGCCCCAATAAAAAAGATAAGGCAATCCGTTTACTTGAATATCTACAGGCCACCACTGATTTCTCTCCTCACCAAGATGAGATTGAGTTTTACTTCTCAGAACAAGAGGAACCTACTGATGAAACAGTGTTCGCACTGGAAAATTCATCTGATGATTCTGAAAATGATGAGTTTCAAACTGTTTTTCACCAACAACTTCTGTCTTTAGACACCACCATCCCCATTACATCCATAAAACTCCAAATATTACCTTTAAAATTCCAGAGACCAATTCCTGCCATTGGACTTCTTGATACAGGTGCCCAAAGAAGTATGTTAAACCCAAACATTCTTCCACCTCAGTCTTGGCAACATCATGAAAAAAAAGCAATCAATGGAAAATTCCTCACCACCAAATTGATTACCAAAAACCCATTGGTATTCAAATCTTTCGAAATTGTGTTATCTGGACGAAAGTCATCGGTTCTCATCTTCCTAATAAGGATATCTTGTTAGGATTTGATATCATTCACCAGATAAAACATCTCCGAATCATTCCACCAAATGAAATGTTGTTCTCTCAAATGACATTTTTTAGAAGTTCATTACAAAAGAATGAGTCTGTTATTCTACAAGTTAGATGGATTCAATGATCCAACCCTCAAGCATGTTTTCATATCCTCTCTTCCCTCAGAATTACAGCCTGAACTTCATAGCTAGATCACAGCCTCTACACTTGATACAGACAACATCTCTCTTGGACAAAATCTGTGAACAGAAAAAATTCTTTAAAGACTCATAGAAAAAAACAGCCATTTGCTTAGCCTGTAAAAAAACCCTAAATCAGTGGGTTCAATGAGACCTTGCTCAAGCAATTGGGAACATTCTTGCTTAGCAAGTGAGAGGTCAGTTGGAGACATACCCGGATGAGATGCTTTTGTGGGGTTTATGTCTTCATTGAGTTTGGTATCAGATTCTGTGTTATCTTACATAATTTGGAAAAAAGTGGTAGCCTCTCATCTTCCAGAAAAAGGACTTACTCATAGGATTTGATATCCTCAAGTCAGTCAAAAATTTTTGCATTACCAACTCCAGAATTCGGTTAAAGAAATGTTCTTGCCATATACAGATATTCCACGTCTGTATGCATTATCTGACACAGCTTCTCCATACACCGAAATTTCCCAAAAGCTCATACAGTTCTGTCTAGAAAGTCATTTCCAATTCCATCTTCCCTTACATGTCTGGAAGAATGAACAATTCTTCATCCATCTTCCTTTCAAACTCAATGAAGACATAAACCCTACAAAAGCAACTCATCCGATTATGTCTCCAGCTGACCTCTCACTTGCTAAGCAAGAATGTTCCCAATTGCTTGAGCAAGGTCTCATTGAACCCGCTAATTTAGATTGGGCTTGTCAAGCCTTCTATGTTGAAAAAAGGTCTGAATTAGTTCGTGGTAAGAAAAGGTTAGTTATTGATTACCAGCCACTTAACTCATTTCTTACAAATGATAAGTTTCCCCTTCCAAAAATACAGTCACTATTTTCCATCTTCAAGGGGCTCGTATCTTCTCTAAATTTGATTTAAAAGCTAGTTTTTGGCAACTTGGTATCTCACTAGTTGACCATCCGAAAACAGCCTTCTGTATCCCTGACGCTCATTATCAGTGGACTGTCATGCCATTCGACCTCAAAGTAGCTCTATCTTTGTTTCAAAAAACAATTTACATCGATGATGTACTATTGTTTTCACCAGACATTGAAAGCCACAAGCAATTACTTTCTGATTTCTTTCACATCATTCAGACATGTGGAATCATGCTTTCTGAAAAGAAAAGCAGCATAGGAAAGGAATCAATTGACTTCCTTGGCATGGTGATTAAAGACGGCCATTACCATCCAGGTCCACACATTGCGGTAGAATTATTAAAGTTCCCAGACACACATCTCAGTAAAAAGCAAATACAACAATTTCTCAGAATTGTTAATTATGTCCGTGACTTTATTCCAAAGGTAGCGATCCACACCAGCAAACTTTCATGCATGCTCAAGAATCAGTGTCAACCATGGGGACCAAAACAGATAGAAGCTGTCAAACAACTAAAGGTGATAGCCCAATCACCTTCTCCTCTCAGAATTCCCACCAATGAACAATGCATCCTAAAGACTGATGCCAGTGATAATTACTAGAGTGCCATTCTCCTTGAACGAGTTGACGGGTCAAATTACTTTTGTGCCCATCCAAGTGGCCAGTTCAAAGATTCAGAAAAGAACTACCATGTGATCTACAAAGAAATCTTGGCAGTGAAATATGGAATTAAAATATTTGAGATCTATTTGATCAGCCACAAGTTCCTTATCAACATAGCAACTCCTCTTTTCCTAAAATCTTTGACTTCAAGAACAAATTGCTTCCTGACAAGCAATTACTCAGCCTAAAAAATTGGTTCGCCAAATCAACAACTTGAACAAACGCCTTAAAAGTTTTAATAATAGTAAATTTTGTTAACAATAAATAAATTTAAAGAGATAAGGGAAAAGAGAGCAAACATGATATTCTTATATGGTTTGGCAAACTCCGCCTACATTGACATTCCAAGCTAATCGAGCTTGAGGATTCTGTTAACTTATAGGTTTAATGATTTTGATGATAACAAACCAGTTTTAAATTGATAAGTCTGGAAATTTTGTTAATCGGTTCAGAATCATTAAGCCATATAATATTCGAAGCATAGAATAATCTTCTGGAAAAAAAGGAATAATCGTCAATACTAAGCATATTATTAAGGTTAAATAATATCTAAGAAAACGGTGAATCATTTATTAGAAAACAGCAAACTGATAGCATTCCAGAATGTAAAAATTCGATAACGGTGAACCGTTTATAGATAATGGTAATCCGATTGCATTCTAGAGAGTAAATTTCAAAATAACGACAAACTGTTTAGGGATGACAGTGAACTGATTGCATTCCAGAGAACAACTTTCAGATAACAAAAAACTGTTTATGGATAACAGTTGATGAGAACCATCAAGAGAATACCATTAAAGATTCCAGTGATCATTCAATGACAAGAGCTAGAGCCAAAAAGATGCAAGCTACTTTAAATGGATTAATTGAGAAAATATGGATTGAAAATGCAATTCAAGATGCAAGACATCATGAATTGGCCTTGAAGAGAAGACAAGGCATTGTGGGCATTATTCAAGCTATTGGGCAGCCAAATACATAATTTGGATCAAATGCAGAAAGGTCAAATTAGTAATAAAACTGGTATTGATTGAGCCATAAGTAATATGAAAATTGGAAAGATAATTAAGTTAGCTTTCCAATGCATTTTACAGAGCTAGATTTGGAGTTCTCTAGAAGGAGTTATGACCAATTCATCATAGCTTGTTCAGACTTGGGATTTTCAACGACTCCTTTGTTTTTCAATTTCATTTGTTTGTTTTGTTTCAAGTTTGTCAATGTGTAAGTTAAGTCTACCATCAATGATGGTGGGTTGATATTAAGTTTGTCAATGATAGCATTAATTATGGTGGGTTGATGAAGACTTTTGAAGCATTCTTTGACAAACTTATGCTTGGAGGGTTGTTCCAATGTTTCCATTTGTATTTTTAGGATGTTGGGTATTTTATTAGCCTATTTAAACTCAGCAACTTTGCTATGTAAGAATTAGAGATTAATGTTATTTGAATTTGAAAGATTATTCTTTCTTTGGTTCTTTTGAGAACTAGTGAATTTATCAAGAATTTGCATTCTTGTGGTGTTCCAAATTTAGACTCCAGTCTGTGACCAAGTACGTGGCGGATAACATAGTTATCCTTTGGACCAATAGTCTGCATGCTCGGGTTTCTAGCCAGAGCCCAAATCTCATCGACAGTGGTATCTAAGTAAGAATATAATGATCTAGAAATCTTAGAAAAATTAAAGGATAGAGACTTTTCAAATGGCTTCATCTTCAAGTTTAACTGTTGCTGCTTCCTCATCCTCCTCAGTTACTCTTTCCTCTACTCTTTCCTTACTAAAGTCTTGTACTAAGCAAACAGCTCATAAAATAGAAAATCTAGTTGAATATTCCTATGTTCCTGAGTCTGTTCAAATTAATGAGTCTTCCCTACCTCTCATTAGTCCATGTCACCTGTACAAAAAACCTTCTTCTTTTACTAGAAGTATCAAAACCTTGATCAATACCAAACAACCATACCCCAAAGAATACATACAGTCATCCCAGCTATACCAGTGTGCTTTACAAGCCACCACAACTGAGCAATATGTGACACTAGAAATACCGCTAGAATTAATCTCCACATGGAAACATGAAGGCTATACACATCTTCATCTTGGAGGTGTTCACCTTATTCTCACTCTCCATGGGTGAAAAGAATTGCCTGTCACAGCCAGAATTACTTTACTTGATACAAGGTTTAAGCAATATCAACATGCCATCATTGGCACAGTTCTCACTACTCTTCATGCCAGAAGTGCTTTACTTACCTTCTATCCAAATTTCAACCTTTCTCTTCTTCCAGATTCAGCTTGCTTATAGACTGCAAAATCATGCTTTGGATTTGCCAACTCCACAAACTGCAAAATCAAAAGCTGGTGAGAACCATCAAAAAAATACCATTAAAGATTCAAGTGATCCTTTGCACATTCATGGAGGCCCAATTACAAGAGCTAGAGCCAAAAAGATGCAAGATGCTTTAAATGGATTAATTGAGAAAATATGGATTGAAAATACAATTCAAGATGCAAGACATCATGAATTGGGCTTGGAGAGAAGACAAGGCATTGTTGGCCATTATTCAAGCTATTGGGCAGCCAAATACATAACTTGGATCAAATGCAGCAAGGGCAACTTCGGAATAAAACTGGTATTGATTGAGTTAGCTTTCCAATGCATTTTACAGGGCTGGATTTGGAGTTCTCTAGAAGGAGTTATGACCAATTCATTATAGCTTGTTCAGACTTGGGATTTTCAACGACTCCTTTGTTTGTTTTGTTTCAAGTTTGTCAATGTGTAAGGTAAGTCTATCATCAATGATGGCGGGCTAACAATAAATTTTTCAATGATAGCATTAATTATGGTAGGCTAGTATTAAGTTTGTCACTGATAGCATTAATTGTGGTTGGTTGGTGAAGACTTTCTGAAGCATCCTTTGACAAACCTATACTTGGAGGGTTGTTCCAATGTTTTCATTTGTATTTTTAGGATCTTGGGTTTCTATTGGTGTATTTAAACTCAGCAACCTTGCTATGTAAGGGATGAGAGATTAATGTTATTTGAATTTGAAAGATTATTCTTTCTTTGGTTCTTTTGAGAACTAGTGAACTTATCAAGAATTAGCATTCTTGTTGTGTTCCAAATTTAGACTTATCACTTACCTTCTCATCTATTTTTTGAGTGTGACATCAATATCATTCTCTATACCTTTGGTTCATGTTTTCTGAAGCATTGGGTCAAGGTTTTGTTTGTGTTAAATCTGTTTAAAACTTTCTTGGGAAGTTAAAACTTTAATTTAAGTGTGGGTTTCAAAGTTTCAGAGCTAGTTTCTAATCAGGTTTAAATGTTTTATATATTTTGATTATCAAAAAAAAAAAGAGAAAAAAAAGTACCAAAAAAAAAAACTTGCAAAAGGAATCAAGTATTCCTACTTTCATCAAATTGAATTTTAGTTATTCCTTTTCCTTGACATTGTTTGCACACAATATCAATTGTGTTCCTTTGATTTCTTGCTTTCTTCTCATCAAATTCCTTGTTGTTCTTTGTGTCCTCTTAATTCCTTTTCTTTGTTTAGTGTGTTGATTTGTCATATTTGGTGTGCCACCTGGGTTTTTCTTGATTTTGTTTATTTAGTTCAATAAAGAATTGAAAGAGAGAATTAAGTGTGATTAATAAAAAAAAAAGTTTGTGAGATCATTAGAGGGTAAAAGCCAATTTGTGTGTTAAACACGAGAGTCAAGTGACATCAAATTGAGTGAAACACGTGAGGAACTGTTGCGAGGTTTTTTTTTTTCTAACATTTTTTTTCATACCACAAATATGTCAAAAGATCAAGAAGCTGTAGACCAATCATTCATGCTCAAAGCCATGCAACAACAATTTGAGCACATGAATATGATGTTTGGAGAGATCTGTGACAAATTGGAGAGGCAAGACACTGCCATAGCCAATCTACAAAGGGGGCAACAACCAGTAGCTCCTAATGTAAGAGGTAATCAAGGGCGTGCTGCCATGGGAGAAGAAGATGGTGATGACCTCGATAATTTTGATGACCAAACCACTGTTGACATGCGTGGAAGAGATGATAGAAGGGCAAGACGTATAGATCGTGATTTGGGGAGTATCAAACTGAAAATTCCTTCTTTTGAAGGTAAAAATGATCCGAAAGCTTATTTGGAGTGGGAAAAAAAAGTGGAACTAGTATTTGATTGCCACAACTACTCTAAGGAGAAAAAGGTAAAACTAGCTGCCGTTGAATTTACTGATTATGCTATAATTTGGTAGGATCAACTTGTTTTGAGTAGGAGACGAAATCGTGAAAGGCCCATAAACACTTGGGAGGAGATGAAGGTCATCATGAGGAGGAGATTTGTTCCTAGTCATTATTATAGGGAGCTGCACCAAAGGCTTCAAAGTCTTACACAAGGTTCTAGAAGTGTGGAAGATTACCACAAGGAGATGGAAGTAATCATGATTCGAGCCAACATTGAAGAAGAACGAGAGGCCACTATGGCAAGATTTTTACATGGTTTAAATCAAGATATTGCTAATGTGGTTGACTTGCATCACTATGCTGAGTTGGAAAACGTGGTTCACATGGCCATGAAAGTGGAACGACAATTGAAAAAGAAGGGTTCTACTAGAACTAATTTGGGTTCATCTTCCTCATGGAAGTCAAAATGGAGCAAAGATGAAAAGGCTGTTTCAAAGCCTAAGATTAAGCCATTCAAGGATTATAAAGAGGGAGGCAACCAAAGCAAAGGTAAATATGATTCTCAACACTCTAGAAATAGAGATATTAAGTGTTTTAAATGTTTGGGGACAGGTCATATTGCATCTCAATTCCCAAATAAGAGAGCAATGATCTTGAGGGATGATGGTGATGTGGAAACCGAGAGTGAATCGGATGATGATCCTATGCCACCTTTGGAAGATGCTAATGATGGTGTAGAATATCTTGTTGATGGTAAATTGATGGTTGCTAGGCATGCTCTCAACATGCTAGTAAAAGAGGATGCAGAGGTACAAAGTGATAACATTTTTCATACTAGATGCCACATCAAAGATAAGGTATGTAGTATGATAATTGATGGTTGAAGTGGTACTAATGTAGCTAGCACTAGTTTAGTTGAAAAACTGAATTTGAAAACTTTGAAACATCCTAGGCCATATAAGCTATAATGGTTGAATGATTGTGGAGAAGTTAAAGTAAATAAACAAGTGCTGGTTTCATTTTCTATTGAAAGATACAAGGATGAGGTTGTATGTGATGTAGTACCCATGCAATATGAGGATGAGGATGTATGACACATTCTGTTGGGGCGACCTTGGCAATATGATAGGCGTGTGACACATGATGGTTACTTAAATAGATATTCTTTTGTAATGAATAAAAAGCAAATCACTCTTGTACCTTTAACACCTAAACAAGTGTATGAGGATCAAATGTCAATACAAAAAGAGAGTGATGCAAAAAAAGAAAAGGAGAGTACAAAAGAAAGAGAGATTGAGAGAAAAGCAAGTGGAAAGATAGAAAAAAATATTGTCGAGAGAAAAGAGAGGCAACAAGTGAGCTTGTTTGCAAAAGAGAGCGAGGTTAAGAGGCCTTTCTTTTAAAACAGCCTATCATTGTACTTTTGTGCAAAGAGGGTTGTTTACATACTAATGAGCTTAACGTTTCTTTGCCTAGTGCTATTGTGACTCTTTTGCAGGACTTTGATGATCTGTTTCCAAATGAGGTCCCTAATGGTTTGCCACCTATTAGGGGAATTGAGCTGCAAATAGACTTTGTTCCTGGAGCTACCATTCCTAATAGACCCGCATATAGAAGCAACCCCGAGGAGACAAAGGAGCTTCAAAGGCAAGTTAAAGAACTCTTGGCAAAGGGATATGTGAGGGAAAGCATGAGTCCTTGTGCGGTACCAGTTTTACCAGTGCCCAAAAAGGATGGAACGTGGAGGATGTGCGTTGACTGTCGTGCAATTAATAAAATCACTGTAAAGTATCGACATCCTATTCCTAGACTTGATGACATGCTTGATGAATTGCATGGTTCTTGTGTGTTTAGTAAAATTGATCTTAAAAGTGGATATCATCAAATTAGGATTAGAGATGGAGATGAATAGAAAACTGACTTTAAAACAAAATATGGTTTATATGAGTGGTTAGTGATGCCATTTGGGTTATCAAAATATGGTTTATATGAGTGCCTAGCACTTTCATGAGGTTAATGAGCCATGTTTTGCGTGCTTTTATTAGTAAGTTTGTAGTTGTCTATTTTGATGATATTTGATCTATAGTAAAAGCGTAGAAGAACACATTGAACATTTGCAAAGTGTATTGATTGTTTTAAGGAAGGACAAATTGTATGCTAATTTGAAGAAGTGTTCCTTTTTTACAAATCAGATTGTTTTTCTTGGTTATGTTGTGAGTGCTAAAGGAATTGAGGTTGATGAAGAGAAGGTAAAGGCTATCAAGGAGTGGCCTACATTTAAAAGTGTAAGTGAGGTAAGAAGTTTTCATGGTTTCGCTAGTTTTTATAGAAGATTTGTGAAGGATTTTAGCACCCTTGCTGCAAAATGGGGTAGTGAATAAGAAAGAGCATTTACTCTAATCAAGGAGAAATTAGTTTCTGCACCATTACTTACTTTACCTGATTTTGCTACAACTTTTGAAATTGAGTGTGATGCTTCAGGTATAGGTATTGGAGCTGTTTTGATGCAAGAAGGGCATCCAATTGCCTATTTTAGTGAGAAATTGAGTGGAGCAGCCCTAAACTATCATACCTATGACAAGGAGATGTATGCATTGGTGAGAGCATTGGAAACTTGGCAATATTATCTTCTACCTAAAGAGTTTGTTATACACACTGATCATGAGTCCTTGAAGCATTTGAAAGGGCAAGGTAAGTTGCATAGGAGACATGCCAAATGGGTTGAATTTATTGAGCCATTTCCTTATGTGATCAAATACAAAACAAGGGAAGGAGAATGTGGTGGCTGATGCATTATCTAGAATGTATGCACTTATCTCTACATTAAATGCAAAGTTGTTAGGATTTGAGCATATTAAAGAATTATATGTTAATGATCTTGATTTTACTAATGTGTTTAATGCTTGTGAGAAAGTGGCATTTGGAAAGTTTTATAGGCATGATGGGTTCTTATTAAGAGAGAATAAATTGTGTGTGCCTCATAGTTCTTTGCGTAAATTGCTTGTGCGTGAAGCCCATGGGGGAGGTTTAATGGGACATTTTGGCATTGCAAAGACTTTAGATGTTTTAAAAGAACACTTTTTTTACCCCATGGATTGCATAACCCTCTGCCCATACCTAGCGAACCTTGGGTTGATATTTCTATGGACTTTGTTTTGGGTTTATCTAGATCAAAAAAGGGAAAAGATTCTGTGTTTGTTGTTGTTGATAGGTTTTCAAAGATGGCACATTTCATTCCATATCACAAAACAGATGATGCAACAAACATAGCTAATTTATTTTTCAAAGAAATAGTCAGATTGCATGGAGTGCCAAGGAGCATAGTTTCAGATCGAGATGCTAAGTTCTTGAGCCACTTTTGGAAAACTTTGTGAGGTAAGTTGGGTACTAAACTTTTGTTTTCTACAGCTTGTCATCCACAAACTGATGGACAAACTGAGGTTGTAAATAGAATTTTGTCTACTTTATTGCGTTCCATTATTCAAAAGAACTTGAAATGTGGGAAGAATGTTTGCCACATGTTGAATTTGCTTACAATAGAACTGTCCATTCAACTATGGAATGTCTGATTGATAAGTCAAGATATTGAACGCCACGGAAATTCGATAAGTTCAAAGAGTTCGTAAAGAACCAAAGAGAATTAACTCTCACAATTGCATAAAAAAAAAAGCTTCTTCTCGTTTATTAGATACGAGTACATAATATAGGGCCAGTTACAAGAATTTAAACCAAATCAAAATCCTAATCTAAGTAAATAGGATGAATTTAAACCAAATTAGAATCCTAATCTAACTAAATAGGAAAGAATTTAAACCAAATCAGAATCCTATTTGGCTTTAAATGCCTTACATCAATTAAATGGAAACTAGGCAATTAAAATAGAACTAACTGATTTGTTTTTCTAATAGCCTCCTTAAGAAATGGGAAAGTATCTAAAAAAGGAAAATAATATATTTTTCCACCATAATGTGCAAACCAACTCCCTATTTCATGGAAGTGAATATTTGGAAACTTCAAAAGCCTGAATCATGCATTTATCATGAGCAATTCCTTCAAAGGGCCTCCATGAATTTGATTGAACCCAAGTTGCTTGAATCAATCCATTAAGTACTTCTTTGAATTTCTTTGCTCTAGCTCTCGTAGCAGGTCCGACGGGAACTTGAATAGGATCTGAATATACCTCATCCCATGTGCTTGTGATAGTCTTATCCTTAATCTCATCACAGAGGATCCCCTAGAACCTGATTCCCAAACACCTTTGCCCATTTATAACAAAGGTCTTGCTTGGATCCAAAAACATGAGCCTACTTTGCTAAACTATAGAACTCAATCATCTTGTAAAACCCAGGTTGAAACTATCCCTCTCATACAATCCTGTATGATGTTTTCTCCATCAACATCTATAGACTAATCAGTTTCCACCTTTAGAAAAACAAACTAATCAGCAAAACAATTTCATTTCTAAGCCTTTTATCTCATCTGCAATTACTCCCACTGGCCATTTAAAGAGCCTCGTTCTTTTGAGGCAGTATTAAATTGGCAAACCCAGAATGCTGTAGCATAAAATCAAGCCATAACTACCTTACATCATAAAGTGGATCATATCACACACAAAACCAACCAAGTTGAAAAAAAGGTTGACAAAATCTAAGAAAGATTAAACCAGATCTATCAAAATCTTCACAACATCGTTAATCAACTTGACTCTAAACTTCGAGCAATGCTTGCCCAACGGGTCTATGGCCCTAATTTTGATAAAAATAAAAAAGAAGAAGCTGAGATAAGAGTCTTGAAAGCTGAAATTCCCAGGATTGATTCAGAAAAAGTCCAGCCTACCCTCTTTACCAGTTCTCCTCCATTACCAGTGATTAACCCTACTTATCACCCTTTTGTTCCACTGATTTCTTCTAGAACATATGATCCTTCCAAACTTTTTGGAATGACCCATACTTATAGAACATATGATCCACAACCTAAACCAAAGAAAACACCGAAACCAGTTCTAAGAACTATTCCTCAGCAAAAACCTCAAACATCCAGATTTGAACCATCACCCTCTCCATCACCAACATCTTTACCAAAATCTACTCAACCACCAATCCAAACTTCTGTTTCTTTAGAAAAACAGCCCATGCACCAATATTCTGCTCACCAAATTTCTCACCCATCCCTGGATTCCACTACTAAGAATCCTCTTCAGAATCAAATTCATCAACCATTGAGTCATCTGACTTATCAGAATCAGACACTTCTGATTCAAACCTAGCTGATATTTCCAAACTCCTCATGGTAGAACCTACTAAACAATCTGGTACCGCCGAAACCAGCCCAAGAACTGAAACTGTTGATACTGATGATGAACAAGAGAATCAAGAAACTGGAGAATCCTTTTAGTCAGTACCACCTCAGCCAAAAGCATCCAGACCTTCAAATGGTCCATGGTTTACTTTTGATGATATCCCTACAACAAAATGGAGAGAAAGACTACAAAAGTTGTCTGCTTGGATTGATGTCCAGATGTTAGTCCCTGATGCAACAACCCAAACTGTTCTACGAGAATTTAGTACACGGTTTACGGATTCTCTTCGAGATTGGTTTGACAGTTTAGGACAATATAGACAGCTCCAATTCATCCAGATTCCAGATGTCTCTCAAGCTTTGGCCGTTCTTCATGATCAATTTATTGGAGCAGCAAGACGAGATTATCTCAACATAAAGTGTTGCTCTCTCAACACAAAAGATCTCCATTATCACTACAAGAGAATTTCTTTGCTTTACTATAAGTTGAACGAATTCAATAATGCTACACTTAGACATATTATCATTGGAAAAATTATTCCAGATTGCTATGGGGTGTCTTGATAAATTATGTGAGCAAAAGAAGTTTTTCCAAGAACTCATCAAGGATAAAAAGCCTTTCCGATCTGCTGCAAAAAACATTACTTGGCAATCAAATGCAAAGATCCAAAGAAATGTTGACTGCTCAGTAAAAAAGAAATCACATGTCACGAAATCCAAGTTCCCATTCTCTTAAAAAAAAGTGGCGTTCTAGACAATTCTGATTTTTCAGAAAGAAACTGTCCCACTCCAGACATTTTCCTGATCGAAAGAAAAGTAGATGCTTTATTTGCAAAAAGAAGGGCCACTTTGCAAAAGATTGCCCTGTGAAACCTCAAAAGGCCACTAAAGATTTCTCCTCAACCAAAGACCAGCTTGAACACTTATTTTTTGAACAAGAAGAACCAGTTTTTGCCTTGCTATTAAATTCCAGTGACTCCGAAAACTCTGATTTTGAGCCTATCTACATAGTCCAACCTTCATCCATTTTCATCCATGACCTTACCATACCTGTTCCCTCTATCAAAGTCCAAATTATTCCTTCAAGATATCATAAACCCATCACAGCCATTCGTTTCCTTGACACTGGTGCACAATGAAGTATGCTTAATCTTGCTATTCTTCCTTCTGCGTATTGAAAAACTCAGGAAGAATACTTTAAAGTAGTTGATGGAAAGATCTTTACAATTAAATTAGTCACTAAACATCCAATCGGGATTCAACTAATTCCCAATTGTGTTGTTTGGACAAAACTAATTGGAAAATCCTTGCCAAACAAAGATCTTCTTATAGGTTTTGACATCCTACATCAGGCAAAAAATGTCTAGATCACATCTTCTGGTCTCTGTTACAAGTCCATGGTTAAACCCTTCACCAGCATTCTGAAAATCTATTCCTTATCCAATCCACCACCCTCATACTAAGCCATTACGAACCAAATCCTCAAATATTGTCCTGAAAATCATAGCCTTTTCTCCCATCCAAACCCATTATGGAAAAACCCAAAATTCTTCATAAACCTACCCTTCAAACTAAATGAAGACACCAACCCAACCAAGGCTACCCACACAGGAATGACTCCACAAGACCTTATCTTGGCCCAACAAGAATGTGCCCAATTGTTAAAACAAGGCCTTATTGAACCCACAAATTCTCAATGGGCTTGTCAAGCCTTTTATGTTGAAAAAAGGTCTGAAATCCTTTGTGGCCAAAAACGATTAGTCATTACTATCAACCACTTAACAATTTTCTCCAAGACCACAAATTTCTATTACCCAACAGACACACCCTTTTTATTCACCTTAAAAATACCCGAATCTTTTCAAAATTCGATTTGAAGTTCGGATTTTGGCAACTTAGCATTCATCCCTCAGAACGATACAAAACTGCTTTTTGTATCCTAAATGCCCATTACTAATGGATTGCCCTTCCTTTTAGCCTCAAAACTGCCCCTTTCATTTTTCAAAAGGCTATGACCACCATCTTCTAACCAAATCTCCATCACACCCTTGTTTACATTGACGATTTGCTGCTTTTTTCAGGTACTCATGATGAACACCGCAAGTTACTCCAACAGTTTTTCCAGATAATTTAAGAGGATGGAATCATGATCTCCGATAAGAAAAGCACAATTGCAACAACTTCCATTGACTTTCTTGGCATGAAAATACAAGATGGACATTATCAGCCTGGACCTCACATTGCACAAGAGTTACTACACTTTCCAGAAAGCAACTTTACCAAAAAGCAAGTCCAACAGTTCCTTGGAATTATTAATTACATCCGTGATTTCCTTCCACATGTCAATCATCATACAAGCAAGTTGTCCGCACTCCTCAAAAGGAATCCACCATCCTAGTCAGAAATCCACACAGATGCTATTAAGCTCTAAAGCTTACACAAATGGCAAAAGAAGCATGCAAACAGACGCTAGTGATGAGTCATGGGGGGCCATCCTCCTTGAAGAAAAGAACACTTTATTGCTTATACAAGTGGACAATTCCCTAATGCACAAAAGCACTATCACACATACTACAAAGAAATCTTAGTCGTAAAAAATGGCACCAAGAAATTTGAATTCCATTTGATTGGCCACAAAATCTTGGTTTGACTGGATCTTGAACTTTAAGCAAAAAGCGGTTCTAGAAAAAACCTTACTTCAACTTAAAGATTGGTTTCAAGATATGATTTCCATGTCCAACATATAAAAAGAGAGCATAACCTCATCCTAGACTTACTATCCAGACCCTCTCAGATAGTTTACATTACCTCCAAGTTTTCCTTCCCAATCATATCCATGGCAAGTTTATTGCCTAAAACAGCTCTCACAAAGAAATCCTTTCCACTTAACATGACCTTCCAGTCCCCTCATCAAATCCAAGACTTTGCTCGAAAATTCCTTTTTAGGTTTTTTATGAACATCTATACCATGAGTAAAGAACCTATGTTTTTCCCAAGTTTTCATCCTGATCATCTTTTTCTTACAGGATTATTAATTACACCTCACAGAGACATTATCGAAGATGAACTTTGGTATACCTAGTGTCTTACAGTTCTGTATGCCATTAAAATGGTTTTTCCCATCTTACCTCTTCTTGACAGACTAAACAATCCAAGACTTTAAACCTCTCTTACCTGGACTCTCTTTGAATGGTTTTCGCCATTACCCTTGTGGCGTAAAAAACCACAACAGATTACTGATACACATCAACTCAGAGAACTTCCAAACCAAGAAGATAAACAATTTACCTCTATTTTTATCATCCATCGTCCATATTTCCACGGATTTTTGGACACAAGATCAGTCTTATGAATGGATCACATTTCCCCACATCGTATGTCTTGAACAAGATTTCCAGGTTAAGACTTCTTTGAAGAATTTCCTCATGGAACTGAACCATATTCCTCCAGACCAACCCAGTATTCTCCATACATCTCTTGGACCAAAACATGATATGTTTATGGTTCCTACACCATCCCTACACTATCAACCTCCCAACCGAGGAATCATCATAAAAGAAGAAAAGCCAGATTACACTGACTTTTTATTCCAAGATTTTCAAGACCCTTATGCAGACTTCTCCCCGATACCTTCACCATCACCATATGAACTTGGATCATCCTCTTCTCTATATCCACCATTCTCATCTCAACCTGAACACTTTCCCCAACCGGCTCCTCTATCACCAAAAGGTCGATATTGCCCTTGGCCTTATGTTCCAGGATGTTCTCATCCAAAAAAAATCTTCAAAAAAGACAAGCACCCTAATCAAGATCCTGATGAGATAGAATCTTCATCCGAAGAAGGGTCCATTTCTCTTTAAAGTTGTTTGTCCCGCTGTAATAAGTGTGTGCTTTAACTTTCTGAAAGTTGTTTGTCCTGTTGTAATAAGTGTGTGCTTTATGCTTAGAAACAAATCTGCCTAGGTGACCAGTAGGGACGACTGTCGCACACTTACCACTCGAGTGAACTGTGTTAAACTGCCTGGGACTGGGCTTAAAGAGAATTTTCTGATGCACAAGATCCTACAGAGAGGCGAGTGCAGAGCATACTCGTTATAGATAGAGATGAACGTTATGGAAGTCTATAGTTCCTCTAACTTAACGGAGAAAACTTGGAAGAAACTTAGAAGGTCGTGATAGAATATCTTATAGGGTATGCTTTCATAGTCAATGTCAGTTTTGGAGGGTGCTAAAGAAGACGGTGCCATCTGAGAAGGACTTGATTGTGACGACTCACCAAATGCCTGGAGGAGAGAAGTAAAATCTTCCCAAGGGTCTTCGGAATCTTGAAACAGAACATCAGTGTAGTTAGGCTTTTCTTCTTTGATGAGAATACCTGTTGCTGGAGGAGTGTTGGTTGTGGTATGAGTTGGTATGTGGAGAATCTCGTGTTTTGGTCCAAGAGAGGTATCTTGAACATGGTTAAGCTCAAGAAGAAAATATCTTAGATTGTTAACCAATTGTGGATCATGAGAAAGGGGAAATGGAAATGGGGTAGTTTGATCCTGAGTCCAAAATAATTTTGTCACAAGATGTTGGAAATAAAGTTGATGGACTATAAAAACTATGGTGTTACTAGGAGAATGTTACTATGATTTTTATCACAGATTGACTAAAGTTGTTGATACGAATCCCGTCAAGAACCGACGCGGCCCTAACCAAATTAGTTCCCAAGATCGAATCTAAACCCAGGAATGGAATGGAACCTTGACCCAATGCTTATTGGAAGCACGAATCTTGGTATGTGAAGACGCCACAATCAGCTATGGAAGGTCTGATTGATAAGTCAAGATATTTAACGCCATGGAAATCCGATAAGTTCAAAGAGTTCGTAAAGAACCAAAGAGAATTAACTCTCACAATTGCATCAAAAAAGCTTCTTCTCGTTTATTAGATACGAGTATATTATATAGGGTTGGTTACAAGAATTTAAACCAAATAAGAATCCTAATCTAAGTAAATAGGAAAGAATTTAAACCAAATTAGAATCCTAATCTAACTAAATAGGAAAGAATTCAAACCAAATCAGAATCTAATCTAAGTAAATAGGAAAGAATTTAAACCAAATCAGAATCCTATTTGGCTTTTAATGCCTTACATCAAATAAATGGAAACTAGGCAATTAAAATAGAACTAACTGATTTGTTTTCCTTATAACCTCCTTAAGAAATGGGAAAGTATCTGAAAAAGGAAAATAATATATTTTTCTGCCATAATGCGCAAACCAACTCCCTATTTCATGGAAGTGAATATTTGGAAACTTCAAAAGCCTGAATCATTCATTTATCATGAGCGATTCCTTCAAAGGGCCTCCATGAATTTGATTGAGCCCAAGTTGCTTGAATCAATCCATTAAGCGCTTCTTTGAATTTCTTTGCTCGAGCTCTCGTAACGGGTATGACGGGAACTTGAATAGGATCTGAATATACCTACATCAAAAGGACTTAAATCAGAAACATTAAAAGTAGCACTTACATTGTACTCACCAGGCAAATCCAGTTTGTATGCATTGTCATTGATCCATTCTAAAACTTGGAATGGACCATCCCCTCGAGGTAATAGCTTAGATTTCCTTCATTCCGGAAATCATTCCTTGCGCATGTGTAACCACACCCAATCGCCAGATTCAAAGACTAGCTTATGTCGCCCTTTGTTGGCTTGTTTAGCATATTGCTTAGTTCTCCGCTCAATGTTGAACTTCGCCCTCTCGTGTATCTGTTTAACAATTTCAGCCTTTTTCTTGCCATCTAAGTTAACACGCTCAGAAACAGGTAATGGAGTTAAATCTAATGGGGTTAAAGGATTAAAACCATAAACAATTTTAAACGGTGAATACTTAGTAGCAGAATGAACGGAACGATAAGGTAAACAATCTTCTCAAGTTTTAATGTTCTTTTTAATGATAGCTCGCAACAGAGTAGATAAAGTTCTATTCACAACTTCTGTTTGACCATCAGTTTGAGGATGCCAAGTAGTTGAAAACAACAACTTAGTTCCTAACTTAGCTCATAAGGTTTTCCAAAAGTAACTTAAAAACTTAGCATCCCTATCAGAAACAATTGTCTTGGGCATACCATGCAACCATATAATCTCCCTAAAGAATAGGTTAGCAACATTAGAAGCATCATCTGTTTTGTGGCATGGAATAAAAATGTGCCATCTTTGAAAATCTATCCACAACCACAAAAATTGAGTCTTTCTCTTGTCTAGACCTAGGTAAACCTAACACAAAATCCATCGAAACAATAGTCCAAGGTACACTAGGTAAATGCAAAGGGGTGTATAAGCCATAAGGTTGCACTTTCGATTTGGCTTGCCTACAATTAACACATTTACCACAAAGTCTTTCAACATCTCGCTTCATATGTGGCCAATAAAAGGGTTCTTGTAATACTGCTAGAGTCTTTACAACTCCAAAATGCCCCATTAACCCTCCTCCATGGGATTCTCTCACTAGCAAATCTTTCAAAGAACAGTTAGGCACACATAGTTTATTCTCCCGAAATAAACAGCCATCATGCCTATAATATTTACCGACTGCGATCTTTTCACAAGCTTGATATTCAACACTAAAATCATGGTTATCAGCATACAATTCCTTAATATGTTCAAACCCAAGTAATTTAGCATTAAGTGTTGAGATTAAGACATACCTGTGGGAAAGCGCATCTACAACAATGTTTTCCTTACCTTGCTTGTAACGAATGAAATATAGAAATGTCTCAATGAATTCTACCCATTGAGCATGTCTCTTATTCAGCTTGTGTTGGCCTTTAAGGTGTTTCAAAGACTCATGATCGGTGTAAATCACGAACTCCTTAGGCCATAGGTAGTGCTAGCACGTTTCTAATGCTCGAACTAATGCATACAACTCCTTATCGTAAGTAGGATAGTTTAAGGCTGCCCTACTCAACTTTTCACTAAAGTAAGCAATTGGTCATCCTTCCTGCATTAGGACTACACCAATACCAATACCTAAAGCATCGCATTCAATTTCAAATGTTTTATTAAAGTTAGGCAAAGACAATAAAGGAGCATTGGTCAGCTTTTGCTTGATTATTAGAAATGCTTTCTCTTGTGCTTCTCCCCATTTGAATCCAATATCTTTTTTTATTACTTAGTAAGCGATGCAGCTAATGTGCTAAAATCTTTCACAAATCATCGATAGAAACTAGCAAGCCCATGAAAGCTTCTCACATTACTTACACTTGTGGGACTCGGCCACTCTTGGATTGCACGTACCTTTTCCTCATCTACCTATATACCCTGTGCACTCACAACAAATCCTAGAAACAAAAGTTTGTCTATGCAAAAAGTACACTTCTTCAGATTAGCAAACAACTTTTCTTTTCTAAGCACATCTAAAACAGATTTCAAATGTACTACATGATCATTTATGTTTTTGCTACATGATCATTTACCGTTATGTTGTTGATGGCTCAACAGTCAACACACATCCTCCACGTCCCATCCTTCTTAGGAACTAATAAAACGGGAATTGCACATGGACTAATGCTTTCTCTCACGTACCATTTTCCATCAATTCATTAACTTGCCTTTGAAGTTCCTTGGTCTCCTCTGGATTGCTCCTATAGGCTGGTCTATTTGGAATGGTTGAACCGGGTACAAATCCAATATGATGCTCAATCCCTCGGATTGGAGGTAAACCATGTGGTGTTCCCTTAGGAAAAACATCCTCATACTCCTGCAAAAGAAAAGTAATAGAAGTAGGCAAAGTAAGGTCAAATTCGTTAGTGTTCAAAAATGCCTCTTTGTACAAAAGCACAATCATCGGCTGATGTGAAAACAATGCTTTTTTTATCTCACTTGTTCTCGCATAGAAATTATTTTGTTTTCCATCTAATTTTCGCTCAATGGCCGTATTTTTCTTTGGTTTTTCTCTCATATTTTCCTCGGCCTCTTTTTGAATTTCACTCTCTCTCTGTAGGCCACTTGGTCTCCGTAAACCTGCTTTGGTGTCAATGGAACAAGAGTGATGTTGCGTTGATTAAATACAAATGAATATTTGTTGGTGAAGCCATCATGCTTCACACGTTTGTCGAATTGCCAAGGCCGCCCAAGTAACAAGTGTCCAGCTTGCATTGGCACTACATCACAAAGCACCTTATCTTCATACTTGCCAATCCGAAAAATCACTAGTACCTGTTTGTTCACTTTCACCTCACTACTGTCATTCAACCATTGTAGTTTGTATGGTCGTGGGTGTTTAAGTGTTGAAAGCCCTAACTTTTCTACCATTATAGTACTAGCAACATTAGTACAACTTTCTCCGTCTTGAACATAACACCTAGTATGGAAAATGTTTTCCCGTTGCACTGCTTCTTCTTCCTTTACTTGAACACTCAAAGCTCTCCTCACTACTAAAGTCAATTCCCCAGGGGCTACATACTCTTCATCTTCGACTTCCTCTAATGGTGGCATCTCATTCTCTTCCGTCTCATCTTCAGTTACAACCTCACCATTTTCCCACAACACTATAACTCTTTTATTCACACATTCACTTGCAATATGCCCCCTGCCTTGACATTTAAAACACTTAATGTCATGATTCCTACTAGTAGGAGTCACGGTGTTACCTTGTGAATTGTGCTTGGAGTGCTTGGTTACTTGCTTAGGTGCAGTAGATGCTTGTGGCCTCTCATCTCGTTTCGCATAGCTCGGCTTCCAAGGAGTGGAACTCGAGCTTGGGGTTGCACGAGTGTTACCCCTCCTCTTGAGTTGCTGCTCAATCTTGATAGCCTTGTGGACCATCTCCTTAATCTCACTCAAATTAATTGGCTTTTACCCTCTAATATACTCACACTCTCTTGCCTTTTTTCACTCTTAGTAATCCTCACTCGGTTCTTATCAAACTAATCAAACTAATATCAGGATTTCAGCAGTAATTCACAAAGATGACATTAAAGAGAATTTAATTTCAAGAATAAAAAGGCAATGTGTACAAAAGTTGAGTTTTGATTTTGGACAAAAATTTCACCTATTAGGTAAAACTTATTTTTTGACTTTCAAGACACAAATAATGGAGAGAAAAAAAAATGAAAGATTTTAAGAAAGGGTTTTTTTTTTTTTTTAGGAATAAGTAAAACTTGTGGATATAAGGAGAATTAACCACAAGGAAACCCTAAAAAATACTGTGCACGCAGCACTGTTCACGGGTTTTTTTTTTAATACTAGAACAAGGATGAAAAATTCAAACAAGAATGAAAAGCAACAAAGATATATGGATATGACCTTGGAGCTTCAGCTCTAATACCAAATGATACGAACCCCGTCAAGAACTGACGTGTCCCTAACCAAATTAGTTCCCAAGATCGAATCTAAACCTAGAAATGGAATGGATCCTTGACCCAATGCTTATTGGAAGCACGAACCTTGGTATGTGAAGATGCTATAATCAGCTATGGAAGGTCTGATTGATAAGTTAAGATATTGAACACCATGGAAATCCGATAAGTTTAAAGAGTTCGTAAAGAACCAAAGAGAATTAACTCTCACAATTACATAAAAAAAAAAAAAAGCTTCTTCTCATTTATTAGATACGAGTACATTATATAGGGTTGGTTACAAGAATTTAAACCAAATCAGAATCCTATTTGGCTTTAAATGCCTTACATCAATTAAATGAAAACTAGGCAATTAAAATAGAACTAACTTATTTGTTTTCCTAATAGCCTCCTTAAGAAATGGGAAAGTATCTGAAAAAGGAAAATAATATATTTTTTCGCCATAATGTGCAAACCAACTCCCTATTTCATGGAACTAAATATTTGGAAACTTCAAAAGCCTGAATCATGCATTTATCATGAGCGATTCCTTCAAAGGGCCTCCATGAATTTGATTGATCCCAAGTTGCTTGGATCAATCCATTAAGTGTTTATTTGAATTTCTTTGCTCGAGCTCTCGTAACGGGTTCGACGGGAACTTGAATAGGATCTTAATATACCTCATCCCATGTGCTTGTGATAGTCTTATCCTTAATCTCATCAGTTGTTTACACCACCAAGAAAGTGGTGAAAACCATTCAAAAAGCGTCCAAACGAGGGAAGAGGCTTGGGAAGGATTGAGGAGATTGGACTAGGAAAACAATTTTTGTGGCATAAAAGACAGTGAGACACCAAAAAATTCCAAAGCTCGTCTTCTGTGATAGGAACAAATGGATCAATAGTAAGGCCTGTGAGGAAGAGTTTGTCTGGGTTGAAACTTAGGAAATTGTTGGTCTTCTGCTGATGGATTTGTTCATGAAATGTCAAAAAAGAAATTTGGTTGCGAAGTCTTGAATTTGGTGTGGTGAGGAAAAGGTTATATTAAATGGAAAGGATTTTTTGGTAAGGGCTATGAAAGGTAAGGATGGTGCCATTGCTATGACAGGAATGGTGAGGAACTAGAAGTTGATTTAGGAGAAGGTCTGGATAGAAGGTCAGGGATTAGGTTCTTGTCTCCTTTTATATGCTGGACTGTGAAGTCATACCTGGTAAACCAATTTTTTAGATGGAGCAACTGTTTTGTTTGGTAGTGTTTTGTTCATGTAGTCTAGAAATTTGGGAAAAGATGAGTTATCTAATTTGACCAAAAAGTTATGGCCAACTAGATGAAACTCGAACTTTTTGAATTTCATATTTCACATCTAAGGCTTCTTTGTAGATGACGTGGTAGTGTTTTTCCGTTTCTTTGAATTGACCACTAGCGTGGGCACAGTAGTATTCTTTGTCATCTAATCTTTCCAAAAGGATTGCTCCCCAGTAATTATCACTTGCATCTGTCTGGAGAATTCTTTGGCCATTCGTGGGTATTTATAATGGAACTGGTTGTTGGCAGAGTTGTTTGAGTTCTTGGATTGCTTTAGTCTAGATGGGACCCCAAGGGGGGCTGAATTTTTAAGCATTATTGACAAATGGATTATGTGAATAGCAATGTGTGGAATGAAGCCAATTTGTGTGTTAAACACGAGAGTTAAGTGACATCAAATTGAGTGAAACACGTGAGGGAGTGTTGCAAGGTTTTTTTTTTGCTAACATTTTTTTTTCATATCACAAATATGTCAAAAGATCAAGAAGCTGTAGACCAATCATTCATGCTCAAAGCCATGCAACAACAATTTGAGCACATGAATATGATGTTTGGAGAGATCCGTGACAAATTGGAGAGGTAAGACACTGCCATAGCCAATCTACAAAGGGGGCAACAACCAATAGCTTATAATGTAAGAGGTAATCAAGGGTGTGCTGCCATGGGAGAAGAAGATGGTGATGACCTGGATAATTTTGATGACATGGGAGAAGAGATGATAGAAGGGCAAGACGTATAGCTCGTGATTTGGGGAGTATCAAACTGAAAATTCCTTCTTTTCAAGGTAAAAATGATCCGGAAGCTTATTTGGAGTGGGAAAAAAAGTGGAGCTAGTATTTGATTGCCACAACTACTTTGAAGAGAAAAAGGTAAAACTAGTTGCCGTTGAATTTACTGATTATGCTATAATTTAGTGGGATCAACTTGTTTTGAGTAAGAGACGAAATCGTGAAAGGCCTATAAACACTTGGGAGGAGATGAAGGCCATCATGAGGAGGAGATTTGTTCCTAGTCATTATTATAAGGAGCTGCACCAAAGGCTTCAAAGTCTTACACAAGGTTCTAGAAGTGTGGAAGATTACCACAAGTAGATGGAAGTAATCATGATTCGAGCCAACATTGAAGAAGAACGAGAGGCCACTATGGCAAGATTTTTACATGGTTTAAATCAAGATATTGCTAATGTGGTTGACTTGCAGCACTATGTTGAGTTGGAAGACGTGGTTCACATGGCCATGAAAGTGAAACGACAATTGAAAAAGAAAGGTTCTACTAGAACTAATTTGGGTTCATCTTCCTCATGGAAGTCAAAATGGAGCAAAGATGAAAAGGCTGTTTCAAAGCCTAAGATTAAGCCATTCAAGGATTATAAAGAGGGAGGCAACCAAAGCAAAGGTAAATATGATTCTCAACACTCTAGAAATAGAGATATTAAGTGTTTTAAATGTTTGGGGACAGGTCATATTGCATCTCAATTCCCAAATAAGAGAGCAATGATCTTGAGGGATGATGGTGATGTGGAAACCCAGAGTGAATCGGATGATGATCCTATGCCACCTTTGGAAGATGCTAATGATGGTGTAGAATATCTTGTTGATGGTAAATTGATGGTTGCTAGGCATGCTCTCAACATGCAAGTAAAAGAGGATGTGGAGGTACAACGTGATAACATTTTTCATACTAGATGCCACATCAAAGATAAGGTATGTAGTATGATAATTGATGGTGGAAGTTGTACTAATGTAGCTAGCACTAGTCTAGTTGAAAAACTGAATTTGAAAACTTTGAAACATCCTAGGCCATATAAACTACAATGGTTGAATGATTGTGGAGAAGTTAAAGTAAATAAACAAGTACTGGTTTCATTTTCTATTGGGAGATACAAGGATGAGGTTGTATGTGATGTAGTACCCATGCATGCTGGACACATTCTTTTGGGGCGACCTTGGCAATATGATAGGCGTGTAACACATGATGGTTACTTAAATAGATATTCTTTTGTAATGAATAAAAAGCAAATCACTCTTGTACCTTTAACACCTAAACAAGTGTATGAGGATCAAATGTCAATACGAAAAGAGAGTGATGCAAAAAAAGAAAAGGAGAGTACAAAAGAAAGAGAGATTGAGAGAAAACCAAGTGGAAAGATAGAAAAAAAAATTGTCGAGAGAAAAGAGAGGCAACAAGTAAAACAGCCTATCATTGTACTTTTGTGCAAAGAGGGTTGTTTACATACTAATGAGCTTAACATTTGTTTGCCTAGTGCTATTGTGACTCTTTTACAGGACTTTGATGATGTGTTTCCAAATGAGGTCCCTAATGGTTTGCCACCTATTAGGGGAATTGAGCATCAAATAGACTTCGTTCCTAGAGCTACCATTCCTAATAGACCCGCATATAGAAACAACCCCGAGGAGACAAAGGAGCTTCAAAGGCAGGTTAAAGAACTCTCGGCAAAGGGATATGTGAGGGAGAGCATGAGTCCTTGTGCGGTACCGATTCTACTAGTGCCCAAAAAGGATGGAACGTGGAGGATGTGTGTTGACTGTCGTGCAATTAATAAAATCACTGTAAAGTATCGACATCCTATTCCTAGACTTGATGACATGCTTGATGAATTGCATGGTTCTTGTGTGTTTAGTAAAATTGATCTTAAAAGTTGATATCATCAAATTAGGATTAGAGAGGGAGATGAATGGAAAACTGCCTTTCAAACAAAATATGGTTTATATGAGTGGTTAGTGATGCCATTTGGGTTATCTAATGCACCTAGCACTTTTATGAGGCTAATGAACCATGTGTTTGTAGTTGTCTATTTTGATGATATTTTGATAGTAAAAGCGTAGAAGAACACATTGAACATTTGCAAAGTATATTAACTGTTTTAAGGAAGGAAAAATTATATGCTAATTTGAAAAAGTGTTCCTTTTGTACAAATCAGATTGTTTTCTTGGTTATGTTGTGAGTGCTAAAGGAATTAAGGTTGATGAAGAGAAGGTAAAGGCTATCAAGGAGTGGCCTACACCTAAAAGTGTAAGTGAGGTAAGAAGTTTTCATGGTTTGGCTAGTTTTTATAGAAGATTTGTGAAAGATGCACCATTAACTGAAATTGTGAAGAAACATGTGGGATTTAAGTGGGGTAGTGAACAAGAAAGGGCATTTAATCTAATCAAGGAGAAATTAGTTTCTGCACCATTACTTACTTTACCTGATTTTGCTAAAACTTTTGAAATTGAGTGTGATGCTTCAGGTATAGGTATTGGAGCTGTTTTGATGCAAGAAGGGCATCCAATTGCCTATTTTAATGAGAAATTAAGTGTGGCAGCCCTAAACTATCCTACCTATGACAAGGAGATGTATGCATTGGTGAGAGCATTGGAAACTTGGCAACATTATCTTCTACCTAAAGAGTTTGTTATACACACTGATCATGAGTCCTTGAAGCATTTGAAAGGGCAAGGTAAGTTGCATAGGAGACATGCCAAATGGGTTGAATTTATTGAGCCATTTCCTTATGTGATCAAATACAAACAAGGTAAGGAGAATGTGGTGGCTGATGCATTATCTAGAAGGTATGCACTTATCTCTACATTAAATGCAAAGTTGTTTGGATTTGAGCATATTAAAGAATTATATGTTAATGATCCTGATTTTACGAATGTGTTTAATGCTTGTGAGAAAGTTGCATTCGGAAAGTTCTATAGGCATGATGGGTTTTTATTTAGAGAGAATAAATTGTGTGTGCCTCATAGTTCTTTGCGTGAATTGCTTGTGCGTGAAGCCCATGGGGGAGGTTTAATGGGACATTTTGGCATTGCAAAGACTTTAGATGTTTTAAAAGAACACTTTTTTTGGCCACATGTGAAACGTGATGTTGAAAGGATATGTGAGAAGTGTATCCCTTGTACAACCCTCTGCCCATACCTAGCGGAAAACTTTTGGAAAACTTTGTTGGGTAAGTTGGGTACTAAACTTTTGTTTTCTACTGCTTGTCATGGATGGATCCCTAGTTGCCATAATCCGACTTTGCCAAAAAGACAGAGCATGTTCACTTTTTCAAAAATGCCCAAATCTTTCAAAATTTGATCTTAAATCCAAATTTTGGAAACTAGAACTTGCGGGTTACTGGCCCAAAGTACAGTTTTAACTATTGTAGACCTGGTACACCACGTACTAGATTGGATCAGTGCACACTTCAGGCTACTACAGCTGAACAATATGCTAAAAGAGGGTTCTGATCTTGGGTAATGGGAATTTGTTATCTTTGAGGAAACAGTTCAAAGGTTGATAATCAATGACTAACCTTTTTTTTCCTTTAAGAAGTTCTGATCTTTTCTCAACATTAAAGGCTTGACAGGCCCAATCAGAATGGGTTGGTTCAATGAGACTTTAGGCTATGAGTTGAGAACATTCTGTCTATGCTAATTTGAGATCAGAGGGTGTCATTCTGGATGAATTGCTTTTGTTGGGTTGATATCTTCGTTAAGCTTAAATGGAAGCTTAATGAAAAAGCCTTGATTTTTCCATAACGAACTAGAATGGGAGAATAGATTGTGACTTTCTGGACAAAAGGGGAGAAGTTGGTTTTTAATGGAAGTGTAGGAAAGAGGTGTATCAAACAAAGCAAACAGACGTAAAACATCCATATATGGTTGGAACATTTGCTTAAATCGGATTCCAGATGTAGTGATTTGTAGTTTTTTGATGAGATGAAGAATATCAAATCCTATGAGAAGATCTTTGTCAGGTTAATCCGAACCGACAATGTTTACCCAAAGGACACAGTTGGGAAAGAACTGAATTCCAACTGGCTTTCTGGTAATGAGATTAGTTTGGAACAACTGACCACTTGTAGCTCTGAAATATTCAGTATGGGAAGGAACTATGGAAGGATTTAACATGCTTTTCTGACCACCTGTATCAATGAAACCAATAAGAGAAATTGGTTTATCAAATTTAGAGGGCAGCAGATGAAGCTTGACTGAAGGTATTGGTGCCTATTGGGAAGTAGAGAGTTGTTGGGCTATGTGTATGATGGTCTTATTATTAGAGTCTGAAGACAACAGTGAAATCATCATAGTCATTCTGCTCAGTAAAAAGAGACTCAATATCCTCATTATCAAAAATCATAGAGGATTGTTGGAGGTGACTAATAAGGCGCACAACTTTGGTTGGTTGGTTAAGACAATTTTTTGCAAAGTGGCCTTTTTTCTTGCAAATGAATCATCGACTGCCTTTGGTTCTGTGGGTTCGAGCTGGGTCTTTTCTTTTGAAAAACCTATAAGGTTTTTTTGTGTTTGGAAGACTTGGAAGCTAACAATGGGCATCATAAGCTAGTCTTTGAACCCAGTGATACACATGCGCAAGGAACGATTTCTAGAACGAAGGAAATGTAAGTTATTACCTCGAGGGGATGGTCCTTTTCAAGTCTTGGAATGGATCAATGACAATGCATAAGTTCTACTTTTAATGTTTCTGATTTAAGTCCTTTTGATTCAGGAGGGGAATGATGAGATTAAGGCAAAACAATCACAAGCACGTGGGATGAGGCATATTCAGATCCTATTCAAGCTCCTGTCAGACCCGTCACAAGAGCTCGGGCAAAGAAATTAGGTTGATTCAAGCAACTTGGGCTCAGTCAAATTCGTTGAGGTTCGTTGAAGGAATCACACCTGACAAATGCATGACTTAGGCTCTTGAAGTTTCCAAATAATCACTTCTATGAAACAAAAATTTGGCTTGCACATTATGGCGGGAAAATATATTATTTTTCATTTTTGGATAGTTTCCCATTTCTTGAGGAGGCTATTAGAGAAACAAATCAGCTATTTCTATTTGTTTAGATTTAGATTCCAATTTGATTTTAGTTTAGAGGCATATCAATTTTGATGCAAATGGTGAGAGAGTTAATTCTCTTTGGTTCTTATACAAACTCTTTGAACTTATTGGATTTCCGTGGCATTCTAACTCTTGACTTATCAATTAGATCATCCATAGCTGATTGTGGTGTTTTTATATACCAAGGTTCGTGCTTTCAATAAGCATTGGATTGCGGTTCTATTCAATTCCAGGTTTAGATTTGATCTTGGGGACTAAATTGATTAGGTTCGTATCAAGGGTTACCTAGGTCTAAACGAGGGAAATACTCAATTTTTGTGGTTGCGGATAGATTTTCTAAGCTAGCACATTTTATTCCATGCCACAAGACAGATGATGCTCCCAATGTTGCTAACCTATTCTCTAAGAAGATTGTGAGGTTACATGGACAATTTTTCTAATAAGGACGCTATATTTTTAAGTTACTTATGGAAAATATTATGGGCTAAGTTAGGAACTAAGTTGTTTTCAACTACTTGTCACCCTCAAACTAATGGTCAAACAGAAGTTGTGAATAGAACTTTATACTCTATTGCGGCTATCAGTAGAAAGACATTACTAGAAAAATGAGAAACACTAATACTAAGTTTCTGATGCTAAATAAAAGAGTATCAGCATTTGATGACCTAACAAGAAGTTATTAAAGTTGATAATGGTATGCTCACCTTTAATATTTTATACTGAGCATGCTCTGCACTTGCCTTAAACAAGGATCCTGTGCATTAGAAAGGTCCTGATTTATCCTCCAAAACCGATTTTCAAAAAATTAAAATTGTTTTATCACAACATTCACCCTCTTTGAAGGTTCAGAGTAATCGTGTTTTCGGGTGATATCGTGAAAACCATTTTCTTTGATGATTTTCGGATTTGGTATTTGATGGATAAGTGTATATCGGCTGGAAACCAGAACTTGCGGGCTACTGGCCCTAAGGACAGCCTTGTGCTGTTGTAGATCTGGTGTAACAACGCCACGTACAACTACCCAGACATATAAGTGTCAGTGATCATTGATGCTATAGTAACATAACCAAGTACTGATGCGAACCGGAGAAGTAATTTTTTTTTTCCAATTTTCCTAAATCTAAATGGCATCGTTCTTATTGCTAAAAGGTTATCGATATAAATTAAACAGTTGGAAATTGTTTGGCTCCTCATTTCCCCCACCCTCCAAAATTGATTCCCTCCTCACTTTCTACAGGAGCCCTAAAACAAAATCGATGATACTTTTAACCCTAAAATCTTTATTATTCTAACTCAAATTTCAGACCCCTTGTTTCTTCCACTCAAATCGAAATCGCTTTCAATTTCCCTAAACCCCTCTTGCTAACTTTTTCACTTCAATCACTCTTCGCGCCCAAATATATACTTATTAACAAGCACGCCATTTTTTGAACATGCAAGTGGAAGTTGTTGAGCAACAACACCTAGCTATTATTCTGAAGAAGAAGATTTAGAAGAGGATTTAAGCAACAAGCTCGTTGAACCTATAAAAGAAGTAAGTCATTAGAGTTTTTTCAATTTTGACTACAATAAGAGCAATAGTAGAAATCGCCATTTTCATATTATCTGCTACTTAATTCTCCAATCCCTTGTCAATATAATAATGCCCAATAATGGAAAACACCAATTTGAAACACTTAGAGCGAGTCCTGTTTTTTATTTTATCCAATTTGGGCTGGGTTATGTATTTTTACATTTGCATGTTTTTTTGTTGTTGGGTTGAGTATTTTATTCTTCAATCCCTCATCAATATAATAATGCCCAATAACAGAAAACACCAATTTGAAACACTTGGAGCTAGTTCTATTTTTTATTTTATCCAATTTGGGCTGGGTTATGTATTTTTACATTTTCATGTTTTTTTGTTGTTGGGTCGAGTATTTGTGTAGGTAGAATCTTGTTTTAAGAAGACCATACAAAATTGTGCCTATAAGGTATTTGACAAAATATATGAGTGATTGATAATTGTTTTAAGGATAAGCTATTTGCTTATTTTTATTTCAAATTATACATTAGTTAAGCTTTTTTTTGTGATTGGTATCATATGTACAGCATTTTGAATTTGTAATGATTTTCTAAAATTAGTTGTTAGAGGTAAAAATTTAATTCACCTTTCTCACCATGCTGTATTTTTTCATGCTTTCTTTCCAACTCACATTATATACTTATCAATCTTTCATTTGCAATTGGAATCATATGAATAGCCTTGGTCAATTTTTAAAGATTTTGTGAATTTGACTGTATGCAGAAATTTAGTTCATCTTCCCAGTCATCTTGGATATACTATTAAAATTGTATCTATTAGTTGAGGTTTTTTCATTGTTTCTTTCCAATTTATGTTATATAGTTATCAACCTTTTATTTGCAATTGGTATTTTATTAATATAATCTACAATGACTTTTTAAAGATTTTTTTAATATTGGTTGTAAGATGCAGACGTGACCATGCTTGATATATTTATTGATAACATTATAATTTGCATGTGTGTGGCAGATTGTTTATTTGCATGCTTGATATACAAATTGTTGTTTTGTTGCTATGCTAAAATCTTCTACAAAATTACGAGAAGGTGTTTGATTGCTAAAGGCGTGAACACATTGATGAGAACCATCAAGAAAATACCATTAAAGATTCAAGTGATCCTTTGCACATTCATGGAGGCCCAATTACAAGAGCTAGAGCCAAAAAGATGCAAGCTGCTTTAAATGGATTAATTGAGAAAATATGGATTGAAAATACAATTCAAGATGCAAGACATCATGAATTGGGCTTGGAGAGAAGACAAGGCATTGTGGCCATTATTCAAGCTATTGGGCAGCCAAATACACAACTTGGATCAAATGCAGCAAGGGCAACTTCGGAATAAAACTGGTATTGATTGAGTCCAAAGTAATATGTAAGCTATATACCGTTGGAAAGATAATTAAGTTAGCTTTCCAATACATTTTACAGAGCTGGATTTGGAGTTCTCTAGAAGGAGTTATGACCAATTCATTACAGCTTGTTCAGACTTAAGATTTTCAACGACCCCTTTGTTTTCAACTTCATTTGTTTGTTTTGTTTCAAGTTTTTCAATGTGTAAGGTAAGTCTACCATCAATGATGGTGGGCTAACAATAATTTTTTCAATGATAGCATTAATTATGGTAGGTTAGCATTAAGTTTGTCAATAATAGCATTAATTATGGTTGGTTGGTGAAGACTTTTTGAAGCATCCTTTGACAAACCTATACTTGGAGGGTTGTTCCAATATTTTCATTTGTATTTTTAGGATCTTGGGTTTCTATTGGTGTATTTAAACTCAGCAACCTTGCTATGTAAGGGATTAGAGATTAATGTTATTTGAATTTGAAAGATTATTCTTTCTTTGGTTCTTTTGAGAACTAGTGAACTTACCAAGAATTAGCATTCTTGTGGTGTTCCAAATTTAGACTTATCACTCACCTTCTCATCTATTTCTTGAGTGTGGCGTCAATATCATTCTCTATACATTTGGTTCATGTTTTCTTAAGCATTGGGTCAAGGTTTTGTTTGTTTTAAATCTGTTTAGAACTTTCTTGGGAAGTTGAAACTTCAAATTAAGTGTGGATTTCAAAATTTCATTGTGGGATTCACATCACACATGTTTAACATAAATACATTTTCACTTTAGCTATACATTGGTGACTCGTGATAATGGGTTCCTTGACATCAAATGTCTAGTTTTGTCCTCTGTTGCTTTGCTTGTGGGAAATTCATGCATGGCTACTTTATTTAATAATTTGGTGTATGTTGGGAATGATGCATGGCTACTTAATTTTGCATTAACAGGCATTGTTGTTCAAATGGATTTATAAGAGTGTCCAAAGATTATGAGGATGGAGTGGAGGAGTTTGTGAATTTTACTACGCTTAATTCTGAAAATCATAGATCAATTAGATGTCCTTGTACTGAGTGTTACAACCTAGAGTTCCATACTCCTGAATGAATAAACGGTCATTTATTTCAAAATGGTTTTCTACCAACATACATAGTTTGGGATAAATATAGAGAGGTTGATTCAAATGCAGCCTTCACAAGTTGCCCAAAGTATTCTGAAAATCATGAATTTAGGTTCCAAGATCACTATAATGTTGAGTACATAATCCACGACGCATATGAACAATGTGATCAAAATCATAAGTGTTTTATGGATATACTTGAGGATGCTGAGAAACCTTAGTATTTGAGTTGTATAATGTCAAAGGGAAGTATGGGTGGTCTGACCAAGGGTTTAGTGCTTGGCTGGAAGTTCTTTCAAACATATTTCTAGAAAATAATAATGTTCTGAAGTCGATGTATGAGGCCCAAAAAACAATGAGAGTGTTTGGATTAGATTATGAGAGAATACATGCATGTAAGAATGATTGCATTTTCTTCTGAAAAAAGTATGCTAATCTGAATAAATGTCCTACTTGTGGAGAGTCTAGTGATGAGATTAAGGATAAGACTATCACAAGTACATGGGAAGAGGTATATTCAGATCCTATTCAAGTTCCCGTCGGACCCGTTATGAGACCTCGAACAAAGAAATTCAAAGAAGTGCTTAATGGATTGATTCAAGCAACTTGGGCTCAATCAAATTCATGGAGGCCCTTTGAAGGAATCGCTCATGATAAATGCATGATTCAGGCTTTTGAAGTTTCCAAATATTCACTTCCATGAAATAAGGAGTTGGTTTGCACATTACGACGGAAAAATATATTATTTTCCTTTTTCAGATACTTTCCCATTTCTTAAGGAGGCTATTTGGAAAACAAATCAGTTAGTTCAATTTTAATTGCCTAGTTTCCATTTAATTGATGTAAGGCATTTAAAGCCAAATAGGATTCTGATTTGGTTTAATTCTTTCCTACTTTGTTAGATTAGGATTCTAATTTGGTTTAAATTCTTTCCTATTTACTTAGATTAGGATTCTGATTTGGTTTAAATTCTTCTAACCAACTCTATATAATGTACTCGTATCTAATAAACGAGAAGAAGCTTTTTTTTTTTTATGCAATTGTGAGAGTTAATTCTCTTTGGTTCTTTACGAACTCTTTGAACTTATCGGATTTCCGTGGCGTTCAATATCTTGACTTATCAATCAGACCTTCCATAGCTGATTGTGGCGTCTTCACATACTAAGGTTCCATTCCATTTCTAGGTTTAGATTCGATCTTGGGAACTAATTTGGTTAGGGTCGCGTCAGTTCTTGACGGGGTTCGTATCATTTGGTATCAGAGCTTAGGCTCCAAGGTCAGATCCATTTATCATTATTGCTTTTCATTCTTGTTTGAATTTTTCATCCTTGTTCTAGTATTAAAAAAAAAAAATCATGAACAGTGCCGCGTCAGTTTTTTAGGGTTTTCTTTTTAAATCAATTTTGTATCCTTTGTGGTTAACCAAGTTTTACTTATTCATAAAAAAAAAAAAACCCTTTCTTAAAATCTTTCATTTTTTCTCTCTCCATTATTTGTGTCTTGAAAGTAAAAAAATAAGTCCTGATATTAGTTTGATAAGAACCGAGTGAGGATTACTAAGAGTGGAAAAATGCAAGAGAGTGTGAGCATATTAGAGGGTAAAAGCCAATTAATTTGAGTGAAACACGAGTGGAATTGAGTGATTCAGTTTTCTTGAGTGAAACATGTAAGGGAGTGAGGTGAGATCCTTCCACATTATTTTTAACTTTCTTTTGCAGATAATAGCTATGTCTCACAACCTAGAATGAAACACAAATGAAGAGGATCAATCTACAACTACTCAGAATTTACAAATTCAAGCATTGATGGGAGAGATGAAAAGGATGATGAGGGCTGAATTAGAGCTTATACACGAGCGCTTGGATCAAGTGGAGAACACACGTGTAGGGCAGCCACAACCCGTTCCCCAAGCACGTAGAAGAGAAAGAGCTCCAGTTAGAGGAGAGATTGATGATTATTATAGGGATGAGTATGATGAGGGTGAGGACTCAGCGGGTAGCTATAGGAGAGACGGACAAGGAGAGCTAGGAATAGAGATGATGGATTGAGTGGCATAAAGATGAAGATTCCATCTTTTCAAGGTAAATCCGACCCAGAAGCATACCTTGAATGGGAGAAGAAAACGGAGTTCATATTTGACTGCCACAATTATTCAGAGGCAAAAAAGGTTAAATTGGTTGTGATTGAGTTTTCTGACTATGCCATTACTTGGTGAGATCAACTTGTTATAAGCAGAAGGCGAAATAGAGAACGTCCACAAGGCTATCATGGCAAGATTCTTAAGTGGTCGTAATAGGGAGATTGCAGATCAGGTTGAGTTGCAGCATTACGTGGAGTTGAGGAGATGGTCCACAAGGCTATCAAGATTGAGCAGCAACTCAAGAGGAGGGGTAACACTCGTGCAACCCCAAGCTCGAGTTCCACTCCTTGGAAGCTGAGCCATGCGAAACGAGATGAGAGGCCACAAGCATCTACTGCACCTAAGCAAGTAACCGAGCACTCCAAGCACAATTCACAAGATAACACCATGACTCCTACTAGTAGGAATCGTGACATTAAGTGTTTTAAATGTCAAGGCAGGGGGCATATTGCAAGTGAATGTGTGAATAAAAGAGTTATGGTGTTGCAGGACAATGGTGAGGTTGTAACTGAAGATGAGACGGAAGAGAATGAGATGCCACCATAAGAGGAAGTCGAAGATGAAGAGTACGTAGCCCCTGGGGAATTGACTTTAGTAGCGAGGAGAGCTTTGAGTGTTCAAGTAAAGGAAGACGAAGTGGTGCAACGGGAAAACATTTTCCATACTAGGTGCTATGTTCAAGACAAAGTATGTAGTATGATTATTGATGGAGGAAGTTGTACTAATGTTGCTAGTACTATAATGGTAGAGAAGTTAGGGCTTTCGACACTTAAACACCCACGGCCATAGAAACTACAATGGTTAAATGACAGTGGTGCAAGCAGGTACTAGTGATTTTTCGGATTGGCAAGTATGAAGATAAGGTGCTTTGTGATGTAGTACCAATGCAAGCTGGACACTTGTTACTTGGGCGACCTTGGCAATTCGACAGACGTGTGAAGCATGATGGCTTCACCAACAAATATTCATTTGTATTTAATCAACGCAACATCACTCTTGTTCCATTGACACCAAAGTAGGTTTACGGAGACCAAGTGAGCCTACAGAGAGAGAGTGAGAAAAAGAGAGTGAAATTCAAAAAGAGGCCGAGGAAAATATGAGAGAAAAACCAAAGAAAAATATGGCCATTGAGCGAAAATCAGATGGAAAACAAAATAATTTCTGTGCGAGAGCAAGTGAGATAAAAAAAGCATTATTTTCACATCAGCCGATGATTGTACTTTTGTACAAAGAGGGATTTTGAACACTAACGAATTTGACCTTACTTGTCTAGTTCTATTACTTTTCTTTGTAGAAGTATGAGGATGTTTTTCCTGAGGAAACACCACATGGTATACCTCCAATCCGAGGGATTGAGCATCAGATTGATTTTGTACCCGGTTCAACCATTCCAAATAGACTAGCCTATAGGAGCAGTCCAGAGGAGACCAAGGAACTTCAAAGGCAAGTTAATGAATTGATGGAAAAAGGGTACGTGAGAGAAAGCATGAGTCCATGTGAAATTCCCGTTTTATTAGTTCCTAAAAAGGATGGGACGTGGAAGATGTGTGTTGACTGTCGAGCCATCAATAACATAACGGTAAAGTATCGACATCCCATTCCTAGACTAGATGACATGCTTGATGAAAAGTGGATATCATCAGATTAGAATGAAAGAAGGAGATGAACGGTAAAGTATCGTATCATCTAGGTGGAAAAACATAAAAAGAGTTAAAACCAGTAGTAACCAAGTGCCTGCAAAGGTATTGTTGTATTTGTATTTTCCTCCTATTCCTACTGAGAACTTGACTTGGCATGCTAATCAACGAACTAAAGATGGCAAACTTCGTTGTCCAACAGATTCACCGGCATGACATTTAGTTGACACCTAAGTGGCTTGACTTTGGCCAAGAACCTAGAAATCTTCGTTTAGCTCTCTCAACTAATGGGCTTAATCAACATAGCACTTTTATTTCTACCTACAGGTGATATTTGGGCCTAAACAAACTAGGAATGAATTAGATGTCTACCTAGCACCCTTAGTTGATGATTTGAAAACCCTTTGGAATGTCAGTGTAGGAACTTATGATGCTTTTAAAAAGCAAACCTTCAATTTGCAAGCTATTTTAATGTGGACTATTAGTGACTTTCCCTGGTTACTATGCTTGTCCAGTCTGTTGCCTAGACAAAAAGTCACAGAGGCTTACACATAGTAAAAAGTATTTATTTTTAGGGCACCGTCGATTTTTTCCACACGACCACTCATTTAGATCACTAAAGAAGGTTTTCAATAATAAGGTAGAATGGGATGAGCCTCCAAAAACTTTGTTTAGTCAAGATATTTTGAAACTGGTAGATGGTATTAACTATAAAAGTGGTAAGCATAGAGGCAGTAAACAAAAGCGTGATGATTGTGATGATGATATTGACAAATTTAGAGCATTGGCAACATTTGTTGGTTTGCTATGTGTTAGATGTGATGCACATTGAGAAAAATGTCTGTGAGAGTATCTATGGCATATTACTTCATCAACCTGGAAAGACGAAAGATAGGGTTAAGGCTAGAAAAGATCTCATACATGCAACACCTTACAAAACCAAAGTTCTGGAAGGTTATTCTTCCAACTTCAGGAGTTGTACACTTGGATTATTGTTGGATCCAAGGTCTTAAGTCTCATGCTGCCACACTTTAATGCAACAATTGTTGCCTTTAGCAATCTGTGGTTGTTTGCTAGAAAATGTTAGAAAAGCTTTCATTAGAATGTGCTTTTACTTCAATGCAATGTGTAGTAAGGTGCTAGAAACAAATTCTCTTGATAAATTGGAAAAACAACATTACATCACTTGTTTGAGCAATTTTTCAAACCTTCATTTTTTTTTGACATAATGGTCCACTTGACGGTGCATTTGGTTGACCAAGTCCGATTATGTGGACCTGTTCACCTTTACTGAATGTATCCATTCAAGAGAAACATGAAATTGCTAAAGGGTTATGTTCGTAACTATTGTCACCCTGAGGATTGCCAAATATTATATGGCAGAGGAAGCACTTGAATTTTGTGCTGAACATCTGATTATACAAATGAAAAGCCCTTAGGAGGCGGAGAGGCTATAGTGGTTGATGCTTCATTGTTGCAGCAAGCACATCTGTATGTTTTTTAGAAAACACCATTGAGTGTGAAACTTATATCAAGTATGTTTATTGTTGAAAGTAAACTATTATTGTAGGGAGCATAAATTGTTCTTGTAAAAAAATTACCCAAAGCAACTTAAAATGAGGTCATTGATTAGAAACTAAGCACGCTCATACCTTTACTGATTGGTTACAAAATAAGGTTTGATTATATAACTAGTTTGAACTAACACTGTTTCATTTATCTTTAAAATTTATAAGTGTTTACCAGAAACAGTAAAGTGGTTGGCCAACAAACCTAGCTCTACTGCCATAGTATTTCAGGGTATTTTACCGATGGTTTCAAATTTGCAACTAGGATTGCAATAATAACCGTGTTACACAAAATGCTAGAGTCAACATTTCAGCAACAACATTACAAGTTTCACGTTCGAAGGATAAAAATCCACACACTGGTGTGGAGTATTATGAGGTCCTTGTTGAGATTTGGGAGCTTTAATATCTCAGATAGTAGGTGGGTTAAGATTGATGATTTAGGGTTCACTATAGTTGAGTCTGATTGTTTCATGTTAGCGTCACATGCAAAGCAAGTATTTTATATGAAAGATCAAGTAGATCTAAAAAAATAGTTGTTTGTTCAGTGGGTCAAAGAGTCAATAAATCAGTAGGTTATGAGGGACTATTGACATGGTGATACATGAATGTTTTTCTAAAGAACGTTCAGCTCCAAACATGGATATGGATAAAGATGATGTTGGAATTTATGATAGAGATGATTGTGATGATGTCCCTATAGATAACGACTAACAGAGGAATGAAATGTAGTTTATTTTGCAAGTTTCTTAGCTTTGTTTTGCTTTTTACATATATGTTTACTTCGACTTGTGTTTTCTAAAATCTGTTTTAATTAATAATTTGTGCATTGGTTTTAAATTTCAATGACTATGGAGGAGAAAAAAACAAAGAAGAAGCATATGATGAAATTAACACCTAACAACAAAATTGTAGGCGAGTATAATGACAGTTGAATTACTATTGGAGAAGAAGCAAATGAATTGAGATCTTATATTGGTGTTGTGGTTAAAGATAATGTTTCAATCTTGTACGATGATTGGTAACATGTTCCCTTAGAGATTAAAGAAAAACTTTGCAACCATATACTGGTAATATATGATTTCTTATTTATTTCAGTAATTCGATAATTAGGTTTATGGAAATAAATTTATTTTGTTTCTTACTCATATGGTGGAACAAAGAGTTTGTATTGGACATGAGGAGTAAAAAGTATGTGTTGTGGGCAATGGGAACTTCTTTAAGGAACTTCATATTAGTCTTGAACATTGAATTTATCCAACCAAACAAGGATCACCATAACAAGTTAAAGTAGCCAGCTAGAGAGTATTTAGAATTACAAAGTCATAGTTGAAAGAGTTTGTTGATAGGATGCTTGAGATTGAATTTCAAGTAAGTTATATTACAATAGTGATTAATTATTTTGCTACACTTATTGATGCAAATCCCACAATGAAACTTTGAAACCTACTCTTAATTTGAAGTTTCAACTTTCCAAGAAAGTTCTAAAATAGATTTCAAACAAACAAAACCTTGACCCAATGCTTAAGAAAACACGAACCAAAGGTATAGAGAAGGTGAGTGATAAGTCTAAATTTGAAACACCACAAGAATGCTAATTCTTGGTAAGTTCACTAGTTCTCAAAAGAACCAAAGAAAGAATAATCTTTCAAATTCAAATAACATTAATCTCTAATTCTTACATAGCATGGTTGCTGAGTTTAAATAGGCTAATAAAAAAACCCAACATCCTAAAAATACAAATGGAAACATTGGAACAACCCTCCAAGTATAGGCAAAGGATGCTTCAAAAGTCTTCACCAAACCACCATTATTAATGCTATCATTGACAAACTTAATGTTAGTCCACCATCATTGATGGTAGACTTGGAACAAAAGAGTCGTTGGAATTCCCAAGTCTAAATAAGTTGTAATGAATTGGTCATAACTCCTTCTAGAGAACTCCAAATCTAGCTCTGTAAAATGCATTGGAAAGCTAACTTAATTATCTTTCCAATGGTATATAGCTTGCATATTAATTCTAGTTCAATCTTGTAATTGGTCCTCCATGAATGTGCAAAGGATCACTTGAATCTTTAATGGTATTCTCTTGATGGTTCTCATCATCCCCCCTCTCCTCAAAAGGATTCGTCCTAGAATCTTCACCTACATTGAAAGGAGAAAGATAAAAAAACATTGAAAGCAGCACTCACATTATACTCACCAGGAAGATCCAATTTGTAGGCATTGTCATTGATCCGTGCAACCACTTGAAATGGAACCATCTCCCCTTGGGAGCAACGAACCTTTCCTTTCTCATATGCACCCAAACCCAATCTCCAGGCTGAAAAACCATTCGCTTACGTCCTTTGTTGGCTTGAGTAGCGTATTGTTCAGTCCTCCTTTCAATGTGTTGCCACACTTTCTCATGCAATTGCTTAACAAATTTAGATTTCTTTTTACCATCCAAACTAGCACGCTCATCAATAAGTAACAGTAATAAATCCAAAGGATTTAATGGATTAAAACCATGAGATAGTGAAAATTTAGTAGACGAATGGACAGTTCTATTGCAAGCAAATTCAACAGGTGGCAAACATTCTTCCCAAGTTTTCAAGATCTTTCGAATAATGGCATGCAACAAAATAGATAAAGTTCTATTTACAACCTTAGTTTGTCCATCAGTTTGTGAATGACAAGTAGTAGAAAACAAAAGTTTAGTACCCAACTCACCCCCAAAAAGTTTTCCAAAAGTAGCTCAAGAACTTAGCATCTCGATTTGGAACTATGCTCCTTGGTACTCCATGCAATCTAACTATTTTCTTAAAAAATAAATTAGCTATGTTTGTTGCATCATCAATTTTGACACATGGAATGAAAAGTGCCATTTTTGAAAACCCATCAACAGCAACAAAAACAGAATCCTTTCCCCTTTTTGACCTAGGTAAACCCAAAACAAAGTCCATAGAAATATCAACCCAAGGTTCGCTAGGTATGGGTAAAGGGTATACAATCCATGGGGTAATACTCTAGACTTAGCATGTTTACAAGTAATACACTTCTCACATATTCTTTCAACATCATGTTTTGTATATGGCCAAAAGAAGTGTTCTTTTAAAACATCTAAAGTCATTGCAACACCAAAATGTCCCATTAAACCTCCCCCATGGGTTTCACGCACAAGCAATTACATTCTGGGTAGTTGTACGTGGCATTATTACACCAAATCTACAACAGTACAAGACTGTCCTTAGGGTCAGTAGCCCGCAAGTTCTGGTTCCCAGCCGATATATACTTATCCATCAAATACCAAATCCGAAAATTATATTGAAAATAGTTTTTCAAGATACCACCCGAAAACACGGCACACACGGCCTTCAAAGAGGGTGAACGTTGTGAGAAAACAATTTTGTTTTACAAAAATTGGTTTTGGAGGATAAAATTAGGACCTTTCTGGTGCATAAGATCCTTGGAACCAAGGCAAGTGCAGAGCATACTCAGTATAGAAATAGAGGTGAACGTATCTTTAGAGAGACATCATAGAGATAGGAAAAACTTATTTCAACTTCTGATTCACTTCTCTTTTCTTTTTTTTACAAAGGAGAGAAGGCCTTTATAGTGAGGCCGGAAGACACGCTGATAAGGTGGGACCCTTTTCTTTTACAAAGCTAATTATTACAAAGCTAAAGAGATAAGGTGGGACCCTTATCTTTAACAAAAGCGAAAGTAATAAAACAAACTTTAATAATTAAAGCATGACTATGCATACTTTAATTATGACGACAAACTTTACTTTATCAAAAGCACACTTTAAGAAAAGTAAAGATAAAGCTAAAGCAACCTTAATTATTACAACATGACAAATAATGGTATTGTTCAGCTGGCTATTTGTCTTTTTTGGGAGGTTCAGGAGTTGTTGTTGGTGAAACTTCTGGAGGAACAGAAGAGGAAGAAGTGGCCTTTGGCTTTGGATCTGAGAGTTTTACTTTGGATTTTGATTACTTAGGTGAAGAAGGTTTTGGTTGAGGAACATATTAAGGTTGAAGGTGAGAAAAACCAAAGAGTTGGTTATAAACTGGTTGAGATCTGGATGGTGTATAGAAAGGTTGGTAAGTGTCAAATACTGGAGGGGGAACTGGTTTTAGTAAAGAGTGATGGTCGAGCATTTTCAGCATCAATTTTGGCTAACTCAATTTTGAGTTTTCTAATCTCTGCTTCTTTTCTGTTGAACTTTGGACCCCAGATGTGATTATTTATCATTCTTCTAAGATCTGTGTCTAATTCAGAGATTCTGTCTTATAGATTTATGTAAATCTGATCAAGACGATTGTTGATAGAATCAACTTTTGTTAAGTCTGTGAGACCTGATTGGCAACTCGATCAATCTTTTTCCCTAACTGGTGAAGTGTTTGATTTTGAACATTAGCATTTTTGGTTTGCCAGTTCAAAACAGCTTCATACTGTTTTAGTTCTTCAATTTGTCCTGAGGATGTGACTGGAGATTGGACAAACGGTTTCGACACAACTTTGGTTTGTGGGTCAGTCTGCTTTTCAAGAGGAGGAAAAGATTCATCATAAGATTGGCTCGAAACACATGAGACATGATCTGATTTTGGGTTTAACACTTTGTGTTGGAGGTTTTGGATCTAGAGGTGGTTGTGGAGGAAATTGTTTACAGGGTGTTTTGGGATGAGAAGGTTTTTTCTTTTTCTTTTTCTTCTCCTCATAGTTTCAATTTCATCATCAACATCCGTATTATCCAAACAAGGTCAGGATAGACAGGATATCCATCTGACGAAAAACCATGGATGGGAATTTTTTTTCTTGACCAGTTTGGACTGCAGTGATCATTGCAGTATAAGAAAGCCTTAGAGATTCTGACACTGGTGTAGTCTCAGGTTTTTGAAAAGACAGTTTGACCTGTCCATCATTTCTTTTTTCAAAAGTGGCTTGTGTGGTTTAAACTAGCTCAGAATTTTGGTGAAAGTGCTCATAATTGGTCAGCCATTTAAGAGGCATGAGCTTAAGCAAATCTTACTTTTGAATTTGTTTGGGAATTTGGATTATGGTTGGGATGGTGTTTGTATCAGCAAGGATCATCAGGGCATCGATGTATTTTGGGCTGTAGGAAGATCTAGTACATGATTCTTTAATCGATACACTATTTGATGGTGAAGGGTTGCAATTTTTGAAGTTGGAGTTTGTTCTACTCCTTGGAGCTGAACTTGAACTTTCAAGGTTGTTGGCAGGTTGGGATCTTCTAGGGACATGTTGAAATACGGATAGAAAGTCAACAAAACACTACCAGCATGGAGAGTTGTTAGGATGGTTCCAATAACAGCATGTTGATACTGTTTGAACCGTGTGTCTAGAAGAGCAATTTTAGCTGTGACAGGCAAGCCTTTTCTGCCATGAAGAGTGAGGATTAATCTAACACCACCAAGGTGAAGATGTGTATACCCTTCTCGTTTCCAAGAGGCTACGAGATTATAAAGAATTTCTAAAGTAACATATTGTTCACTTTGAGATGCTTGGAGGGCACACTGATTCAATCGTGATGATTGGATATATTCTTTAGGGAGTGGTCTTCTGGTATTGATAAGGGTTCGGATACTTCTGGTGAAGGAAGTTTTCGGTTTGTAGAGATTGTAGGGACTCATAACAGGGAATTTGGACTCATTGATCTGAGCAGACTCAGGGATATGGGAATATTCAACTAGATTTTTTATTTTTGAGGCAACGTGTTTTTGACAGTTTTTTGGTAAAGAAAGAGTAGAAGACAGAGAGATATGAGAGGAAGAAGAGGAAGAAGGAGCTGAAGTCGAAGGAGTTGTTTCCATATTTCGAAATATTCTTCTAGGAGTTCAAATAATGTTATCTGAAATTACTAATGATACCACCTTTGTGAGTGTTTCTTCTCTCTAAATAAGAACCCATCATTTCTATAGAACTTTCCAAATGCAACTTTCTCATAAGTATTAAACACATTATAATTCTTTAATATGCTCAAATCCTAACAACTTTGCATTTAATGTAGAGATAAGTGCAAACCTTTTAGATAATGCATCAGCCACCACATCCTCTTTACCTTGCTTGTATTTGATCACATAAGGAAATGGCTCAATAAATTCAACCCATTTGGCATGTCTCTCATGCAACTTACCTTGCCCTTTCAAATGCTTTAAGAAGGGCGTTCAATTGCTTATTTTAGTGAGAAATTGAGTAGAGCAGCCCTAAATTATCCTACATATGACAAAGAGATGTATGCATCACACTCAATTTCAAAAGTTTTAGCAAAATCAGGTAAAGCAAGTAATGGTGCAAAAACCAATTTCTCCTCCCACATGTTTCTTCACAATTTCAGTTAATGGTGCAGCAAAGGTAGGCCACTCCTTAATACTAGCCAAACCATGAAAACTTCTTACCTCACCTACACATTTAAGTGTAGGCCACTCCTTAATAGCCTTTACCTTTTCTTTACCAACCTCAATTCCTTTAGCACTTACAACATAACCAAGAAAAATAATCTGATTTGTACAAAAGAAACACTTCTTCAAATATAGAATACAACTTTTCCTTCCTTAAAACAGTCAATACACTTTGAAATGTTCAATGTGTTCTTCAAAATAGACAACTACAAACTTACCAATAAAAGCATGCAAAACATGGTTCATTAACCTCATAAAAGTGTTAGGTGTATTGCATCACTAACCACTCATATAAACCATATTTTGTTTTAAAGGTAGTTTTCCACTCATCTCCCTCTCTAATCCTAATATGATTATATTCACTTTTAAGATCAAATTTACTAAACAAACGAGAACCATGCAATTCATCAAGCATATCATCAAGTCTAGGAATAGGATGTCTATACTTTACAGTGATTTTATTGATTGCACAACAGTCAACACACATTCTCCATGTTCCATCCTTTTTGGGCACTAGTAGAACTTGTACCACACATGGACTCATGCTCTCCCTCACATATCCCTTTGCCAAGAGTTCTTTGATGAGGATACTATTAAAGCTTCAAGTGATCCTTTGCACATTCATGGAGGCCCAATTACAAGAGCTAGAGCCAAAAAGAAGCAGCTATGGATTAATTGAGAAAATATGGATTGAAAATGCAATTCAAGATGCAAGACATCATGAATTGGGCTTGAAGAGAAGACAAGGCATTGTGGGCATTATTCAAGTTATTGGGCAGCCAAATACACAATTTGGATCAAATGCAGAATGGCCAAATTTGGAATAAAACTGGTATTGATTGAGCTAGAAGTAATATGCAAGCTATATACCATTGGAAAGATAATTAAGTTATCTTTCCAATGAATTTTACAGAGTTAGATTTGGAGTTCAGTAGAAGGAGTTATGACCAATTCATTACAGCCTGTTTAGACTTGGGATTTTCAACGACTACTTTGTTTTTCAACTTCAAGTTTGTCAATGATAGCATCCTTTGACAAACCTATACTTGGGGGGTTGTTCCAATGTTTCCTTTTGTATTTTTATTAGCCTATCTAAACACAGCAACCTTGCTATGTAAGACAATTGGATATTAATATTATTTGATTTGAAAGATTATTCTTGCTTTGGTTCTTTTGAGAACTAGTGAACTTATCAAGAATTTGCATTCTTGTGGAGTTCTAAATTTAGACTTATCACTTACCTTCTCTTCGACATCTTGAGTGTGACCTCAATATCATTCTCTATACCTTTGGTTCATGTTTTCTTAAGCATTGGGTCAAGGTTTTGTTTGTCTTAAATCTGTTTAAAACTTTCTTGGGAAGTTGAAACTACAAATTACGTGTGGGTTTCAAAGTTTCATTGTGGGATTCGCATCATTTGGTATCAGAGCTAGTTTTTAATTAGGTTTGAATGTCTTATATATTTTGATTATCAAAAAAGAAAAAGAGGAAAAAAAGAAAAAAACGTACAAAAAAAAACATATTGCAAAAGGAATCAAGTATTCCTACTTTCATCAAATTGAATTTTAGTTATTCTTTTTCCTTGACATTGTTTACACACAATATCAATCGTGTTCCTTTGCTTTCTTGCTTTCTTTTCATCAATTTCCTTGTCGTTCTTTGTGTCCTCTTAATTCCTTTTCTTTGTTTAGTGTGTTGGTTTGCCATATTTGGTGTGCCACCTTGGTTTTTCTTGATATGTTTTTTTTTGTTTGGACAGACTATACATCTTGCCCTTCTATCATCTCTTGATCACTCTTTCTTTGTTTGGACAGACTCAGGAATATAAGAATATTCAACTAAGTTTTCGATTTTCGAGGTAACATGTTTTTGGTAGGTCTTTGGTAAAGAAAGAGTAGAAGACAAAGAAATATGAGGTGACAAAGAGGAAGAAGGAGATGAGAATGAAGTATTTGTTCCCATATTTCTTAAATCTTCTTTAGCAGATCAAATAATGTTATCTGAGATTACTAATGATACCACCTCTTTCTGGATGTTTCAAGGTTTTCAAATTCAATTTTTCAACTAAACTAGTGCTAGCTACATTAATACAACTTCCACCATCAATTATCATATTACATCCTCTTTTACTTGCATGTTGAGAGCACACCTAGCAACCATCAATTTACCATCACAGGATCATCATTCAATTCACTCTCGGTTTCCACATCACCATCATCCCTCAAGATCATTGCTCTCTTATTTGGGCATTAAGATGCAATATGACCTGTCCCCAAACATTTAAAACACTTAATATCTCTATTTCTAGAGTGTTGGGAATCATATTTACCTTTGCTTTGGTTGCCGCCCTCTTTATGATCCTTGAATGGCTCAATCTTTGGCTTTGAAACAACCTTTTCATCTTTGCTCCATTTTGAATTCCATGAGGAAGATGAACCCAAATTGGTTCTAGTGGAACATTTCTTTTTCAGTTGCCGTTCCACTTTTATAGCCATGTGAACCATGTCTTCTAACTCAACATAGTGCTGCAAGTCAACCACATTAGCAATATCTTGATTTAAACCATGTAAAAATCTAGCCATAGTGGCCTCTCGTTCTATACATCTTGTGGTAATCTTCCATACTTCTAGAACCTTGTATAAGACTTTAAGGCCTTTGGTGTAGCTCCCTATAATAATGACTAGGAACAAATCTCCTCCTCATGAAGGCCTTCATCTCCTCCCAAGTGTTTATAGGCCTTTCATGATTTTGTCTCCTACTCAAAACAAGTTGCTCCCACCAAATAATAGCATAATCAGTAAATTCAACAGTAGCTAGTTGGTTCCTCTACAAACAAAAAACTTCCTTCACTAGAATCATCCGAACCCTAATCTCTACCAAAAGACCTCTCCCAAAAGAATACATCCAGTCATCCCGACTAGATCAGTGTGCTCTTCAAGCTTCTCAAAGTGAACAATATATCACTTTGGAAATACCTCCAAATCTCGTAGCCACTTGGAAACGAGAAGGGTATACACATCTTCACCTTGGTGGTGTTAAATTGATTCTTACACTCCATGGAAGAAAAGGCTTACCTGTTACAGCCAGAATTACTCTTCTAGACACGAGGTTTAAATAGTATCAATATGTTGTTATTGGAACTATCCTAACAACACTTCATGCTGGTAGTGTTTTGTTGACCTTTTATCCAAATTTCAATATGTCTCTAGAAGACCCCAACATGCCAACAACTTTGAAAGTTCAGATCCAACTCTAAGGAGTAGAACAAACACCCAATTCAAAAATTGCAACCCTCCATCACCAAATAGTGTATCGATTACAAAATCATATACTAGATCTTCCTACAGCCCACACCACATCAGAGGCCCTGATGATCCTTGTTAATACAGACCATAATCCAAAAGCAGGAATTGCTCAAACTCATGCCACTATAATGGCTCACCAACTATGAGCATTTTCACTAAAACTCTGAACCAGTTCAAACTACAGAAGCCACTTTTGAAAGAAAAAATGATGGATAGGTCAAACTGTCTTTTCAAACACCTGAAACTAAGCCCGTCTCAGAAACTCTAAGGCTTTCTTATACTACTATGGTCTTATCTACAAGTCAAGAAAAAGATCTCCCAATCCATGGATTTTCGTTAGATGGATACCCAGTATATCCTGACAAAATCAATGGATATTTCATATGGGATGTTCCTGAAGCTCATATGTGCAATCCAAATTGTCCTTGTTTGGATGATACGGATATTGATTATGATCTAGAGATCATGAAAAAAAGAAAAAAAATAAAAAGATAAAGCCTTCTCATCCTAAGACTCCTTGCAAATCATTCTCTTTGCGTCCTACATAAAGTGTTCAACCCAAAATAAGATCATGCCTAATGTTTTCAGGCCAATCATAACCTTTCCTCCCCTTGAAAAATAAATTGATTCTCAAACCAAAGTTGTCTCACAACCTTTTGTTCAGTCTCCAATTACATCTTCTGGACAACCTGAAGCACCAAAGAAGTATGAAGCTATTTTAAATTAGCAAACGAAAAATGCCAATATCCAAAATCAAACACTGCATCAACTTGGAAAAAAGATTGATCGAGTTGCCAATCAAGTCTCACAAACTGAAACAAAAGTTGATTCTATTAGCAATCATCTTGAACAAATTTACATAAATCTACAAGACAGAATCTCTGAATTAGATAGAGATCTCATAATGATGATCAATAATCAAGTCTGGGGCCCAGAGTTCAACAAGAAAGAAGCAGAGATTAGAAAGCTCAAAGCAGAATTAGCCAAAATTGATGCTGATACCAATTCCAGTTCCAATATTTGATACCTATCAACCCTTCTATACACCATCCAGACCCCAACATGTTTATAACAACCAATTCTTTGGTTTTTTCCATCTTCACTCTCCAAGTCAAAACATTCCTCAGACAAAACCTTCTTCGCCGAAAAAGCCAAAACATAAAGTAAAGATTTCATAACCAAAACCAAAATCAAAAGCTTCATCTTCCTCTGTTCCACCGGAGGATTCCCCACCCAAGAAAGATAAAGATCCAATTGGTCAATACCATTACCAGGGTGTTAAAAGTCAGTACTCATCCTCTGAATCTGACCCAAATTAGTCCTCATTCTCTTCATCCTCATCCTCATCCACAGATTTAAACAACACTTCTTCTGATTCAGAATCAGAATATGCTAATATATCTGGTTTGCTAATGGCAACCAAAGCAGAAGAACCAAGCACCTCAACCCCCTATTGTTGAAAGTTCTGATGATGAAAACGATGCTCAAACCTCTCACACTAAACCAGTACCACCAATTCCTCTATCCACTTCTGATCACTCATTAAAACCATCTTCTACATCTTGGTTCACATTTGATGACATTCCTCGTCACAAATGGCCAGCTAGGCATCAAGAATTTGCAGCATGATTAATCTTTAGATGAAAAAACCAAATGCTCAGTCAGAATCAGTCCTACGATAATTGTTGTCCCAATCAATAAGTTCCATGTGGGATTGGCTTGAAAGTCTAGGAGAATACAAACAACTTCGGTTTATTCAAACCACAATTGCTACTGCTCTCGCTATCATCTATGAACAATTCATTAGAGAAAAATTAGCCTATAATGAAGTAGCAAGAAAATATTATCACCAGATGAAATGTTGCTCTCTCAAACAACACCATTTGAAGATGCATTACAAGCGAATGAGCATGTTATTCTATAAGCTGAATGGATTCAATAATCCAACATTAAAGCATGTCTTCATAGCTTCTCTTCCCCCAAAGCTACAACCAAAACTACAAAGACAACTCACAGCTTCTAATGTTGACATAGCCAACATCTCTCTTGGAAAGATTTTACACATGACTATGTTATGTCTAGATAAAATCTGTGAACAAAAAGAATTCTTTAAGGATCTCATAGAAAACAAGCAACCTTTCTCCTCAGCCTGTAAAAAGCCTTACCTCAAGATTGAATGCAGAGATGAAAAGAAATGTGCTTACCCAACCAAGAAGAAGAAACACTTCCAAAAACATTTTCACAGATCCTCTCACAAAAATACCAAAATACCCTTCCAGTACTTCAAAAAGAAAGATCCATCTCAGTATAGAAAAAAGAAACACAACTGTTGTTTCATTTGCAAGAAACGCGGTCATTTTGCCAGAAACTGTCCACACAAATCTACAAAAGCTGTTCGGCTCATACAACATCTCCAGCATTCATTAATGCTATCTGAAAATGAAGATGTTGAATCCAATTTCCCTGAACAGTCAGAACAGAATGAACAATCTGCTTTCATCATTGCAGAATCATCTGACTCCGATGATATCTCAGTCATTTCCACAGTCCAAATTGTCAACCAAATTTCTAAACCTTTCAGTCCTTCAATCAAACTTTCAATTCTTCCTTCTAAGTTCCATAAACCCCTTTCTATTATTGGTTTTGTTGATACTGGTGCAGAAACTAGCATGATTGATCCCTCTGTTCTTTCCTCAAGTTATTAGGAAAATCATTCAAAGTTTTTTAGAGCCGTAAACGGAGAAATCTTTGAAACCAAATTGATTACCGAAAACCCTATTGGTATTCAATTCTTTCCGAATTGCATCATTTGGAAAAAAACTCATTGCTTCTAATACTTGCTTATAGGTTTTGACATCCTTCAATTGGTAAAAAACCTTTTCATCACCCATTAAGGAATCAGATTCAAACAGATGTTTCTACCATACACAGATACTCTATGTCTGTAGACATTATCAGATATACCCTCTCCTTAGCACCATATTTCTCAAAAGCTTCTTCAATTCTGTCCAGAGAATCATTCACATTTTAAACATTCCTCACCACTCTAGAAAAATGAACAGTTTTTCATTCAATGAAGATATAAATCCCACAAAAGTCTTATCTGGGTATGACTCCTAGAGATCACTTGCAAAGCAAGAATGTTCTCAATTGCTTCAACAAGGTCTTATTGAACCAACTGATTCAGATTGGGCTTGCCAAGTCTTCTATGTTTAGAAAAGGTCTGAGTTAGTTCATGGAAAAAAGCGATTAGTCATTGATTACCAGCCACTTAATTCATTTCTTAAAGATGATAAATTCCCCCTTCCAAAGACTCAATCATTGTTTCTTCATCTTCAAGGGGCTCAAATTTTCTCTAAGTTCGATCTTAAACTAGTTTTTGGCAACTTGGCATCTCAACAAATGATCGGCCTAAGACAGCCTTCTGCATCCCTGATGCTCATTACCAATGGACTGTCATGTCTTTTGGCCTCAAAGTTGCTCCATCCTTGTTTCAAAAATCAATGGTCAAAATTTTCTCTCATATCCTCCATCATGCTTTGATCTACATCGATAATGTGCTGTTATTCTCACAAAACCACGAGGATCACGAACAACTCCTATCAGACTTCTTTCACATCGTAGAAACATATGGCATCATGCTTTCTGAAAAGAAAAGCAGTATAGAGAAGGAATCTATTGACTTTCTTGGCATGATATTAAAAGATGATCATTACCATCTTCAACCACACATTGCAGAAGAGTTATTAAAGTTTCCAGACGCAAATCTCAACAAAAAGTAGATACAACAGTTCCTTGGAATTGTTAATTATATTCGAGACTTTATCCCAAAAGTTGTTGTACAGACCAACAAGCTTTCACGCATGCTTAAAAAGCAGTCCCAAACATAGGGTCCAGAACAGACAGCAGCTGTAAAGCAGTTAAAAAAGATAGCTCAGAATTCCCACAAATGGCCAGTGCATCCTTCAAACAGATGCTAGTGATGAATATTGGAGTGCTATCTTCTTAGAAAGAACTGCTGACTTAGACCATTTTTGTGCTCATGCAAGTGGACAATTCAAAGACTCAGAAAAGAATTAGCACGTGATCTACAAAGAAATTTTATGGAATTAAAAAGTTTAAATTTCATCTAATTAGCCACAAATTTCTTATCAAGATGGATAAGTTGCTCCTTGATAAGCAACTTCTCAACCTCAAAAATTGGTTTGCAAAATATGACTTCACAGTCCAGCACATTAAAGGTAAACAGAGCCTCATTCCTAACTTTCTCACACGACTTCTTATAAATACACCCTCTCTCATCTCTTCCATTCAGTTTATTCCAATAATAGCCATGAATCGCCAACTTCCATTCAAAGCTCTCACCCAAAAATCATTTCCCCTAAATATCCCTTTTAGCCTGGCCTATCAAATTCAAGACTTTGCTAAGAAATTCCTTTATAGGTTTTTCTTCACCACAAAACCAAAACGGTTCCCCTCTCTCTGTTTAGAAAATCTATTTCTCACAGGTCTCACTCTCACCAACCTAACTATTTCTGAAGATGAGTTATGGTACATGTGGTGCCTCACCACTTTGCATGCCACAAAACTTGTTGTTCCTCTCAGGCCAGTCCTTCGACATATTTCAACTCCAGAATTTGCTTCCATTCTGTTATGGACACTTCTTGGGTGGTTCTCACCACTTACATGGTGGCGCAAACAGTTGCAAAACATCTCCAGCTTTTACCAGTTAGACAGAATTCCTGATCAAGAAGCAGATCTTTTCACTTCGGTGTCTATCATCCACAGGCCTTACTTCCAGCAGCCAGAGACAAAAGACTACTGGACACAGGACATGGCATACAAATAATGGAAAACATATCCTCACCCTTTTCCTCTCATACATGACCCATCAGTAACATCAATCCTCAAAGCCTATCTCATGGAACTCAATAATATCCAACCATCTGTCACAAATATTCATCACACGTCCATTGGACCATCTCACACTCTTGAGATTGTACCTAAAATTCAAGCCTGTACTCCAAGATCAAGTTCTAGTCCTCAAGAAATTTTTGTCACAGAACAACATCCTGACTACACCAACGTTCTATTCCAAGATTCTCAAGACCCATGGGAACATTTCCAATCCCATTTTCCCACTGAAAATACTCAATACACAGTCACAGAACCTAAACAAAAATCTCCAGCTCCCAAAGAAATCAATGATGAAGACGAAGAATATCGGACAGTCTCAACAGATATTACGTGCAAGAAAACAATATGAAAAAGAGACTGGTGACGTGTCTCCATCAAGGTTCCCATCCACTCCATGATGACAGCAAGCATGTGAAGCTTTATTAAAGTTTGCTTTAATAATTAAACAAGGGTTATGTCTTGTCTAAAGTGTGTTTTTCTTCGCCGTGATTTGTGTGTATGCTTTTGCTTTAATTATTGTAAGCTTTAGAAAAAGATAAGGGTCCTACCTTATCTCTTTGCCTCTAGGCCTCTATATAAGAGGTCTCCCACTTATGTAAAATTCAAGATATAATGAAATTAAGCTTTCCACTATCTTTTATCATGTCTCTCTAAATCTCTTCTCTCTTCTAGGAATCAAAGAAGTTATTTGAGTTAATAAGGATATGTTTACCTCTAATTTTCAACATTGAGTATGCTCTGCACTTGCCTTAAAGCTTAAGGATCCTGTGCATCAGAAAGGTCCTGATTTTATTGTCCAAAACCTATTTTGTAAAAAACAAAATTGTTTTCTCACAACGTTCACCCTCTTTGAAGGTCTAAGGTGACCGTGTTTTGGGTGGTATCGTGAAAAACTGTTTTCTATTATGATTTTTGGATTTGGTATTTGATGGGTAAGTGTATATCGGCTGGAAACCAGAACTTGCGGGGGACAGTCTCAGTACTGTTGTAGTTCCGGTGTGACAACGTCACGTACAACTACCCAAAACATGTCTTCATAGCTTCACTTCCTCCAGAGTTGCAACAAGAACTCAAAGACAACTCACAGGTTCTAATCTTGACATAGCTAACATCTCTCTTAGAAAAATTTTCCAAATGACAATGTTATGTCTAGACAAAATCTATGAACAAAAAGAATTCTTCAAGGATCTCATAGAAAAATATCCTGACTTCAAGGAGAAGCAACCTTTCTTCTCAGCCTGTAAAAAGCCTTACCTTAAGATTGAATGCAAATATGAAAAGAAACGTGCTTGCCCAACCAAGAAGAAGAAACACTTCCAAAAACATTTTCACAGATCCTCTTACGAAAAATCCAAAAAACCTTTTCGGTACTTCAAAAATAAAGATCCATCCCAATACAAAAAAAAGAAACACAACCGTTGTTTCATTTGCAAGAAACACGGTCATTTTGCCAGAAACTATCCATACAAATCTGCAAAAGCTGTTCGTCTCATACAACATCTCCATCATTCTTCAATGTTATCTGAAAATAAAGATGTTAAATCCAATTTCTCAGAACAGTCAGAACAGAATGAACAATCTGTTTTCATCATTGCATAATCATCTGACTCCGATGATATCTCAGTCATTTCCATAGTTCAAAATGTCAACCAAATTTCTAAACCTTTCAGTCCTTCAATCAAACTTTCAATTCTTCCTTATAAGTTCAACTAGCATGATTGATCCCTATGTTCTTCCTTCAAATTATGGGGAAAATTATTCAAAGTTTTTTGGAGCAGTAAACGGAGAAATCCTTGAATCCAAATTAATTACCAAAAAACCTATTGGTATTAAATTGGTAAAAAACCAATTTGGAAAAAAACTCATTGCCTCCCATCTCCCAAATGAAGACTTGCTTATAGTTTTTGACATCCTTCAATTGGTAAAAAACCATTGACTTGCTTATAGGTTTTGACATCCTTCAATTGGTAAAAAACCATTGACTTGCTTATAGGTTTTGACATCCTTCAATTGGTAAAAAACCTTTTCATTACCCATTCGGGAATCAGATTCAAACAGATGTTTCTACCATACACAGATACTCTACATCTATATACATTATCAAACACAATCTCTCCATACCACCACATTTCTCAAAAGCTTCTTCAATTCTGTCCACAGAATCATTTATAGTTTAAGCATCCCTCACCACTCTAGAAAAATGAATAGTTTTTCATTCACCTTCCCTTCAAACTCAATGAAGATATAAATCCCATAAAATCTTCTCATCCGGGTATGACTCCTACTGATCTCTCACTTGCAAAGCGAGAATGTTCTCAATTGCTTCAACAAGGTCTTATTGAACCAACTGATTCAGATTGGGCTTGCCAAGCCTTCTATGTTGAGAAAAGACTTGAGTTAGTTCGTGGGAAAAAGCGATTAGTCATTGATTACCAGCAAAGATTCAATCATTGTTTCTTCATCTTCAAGGGGCTCAAATTTTCTCTAAGTTCGATCTTAAAGCTGGTTTTTGGCAACTTGGCATCTCACCAAATGATCGGCCTAAGACAGCCTTCTGCATCCATGATGCTCATTACCAATGGACTGCATGTCTTTCGGCCTCAAAGTTGCTCCATCCTAGTTTCAAAAATCAATGGTCAAGATTTTCTCTCATATCTTCCATCATGCTTTGATCTACATCGATGATGTGATATTATTCTCATAAAACCACGAGAATCACGAAAAACTCCTGTCGGACTTCTTTCACATAATAGAAATATATGGCATCATGCTTTTTGAAAAGAAAAGCAGAAATATATGGCTATTGACTTTCTTGGCATGATATTAAAAGATGATCATTACCATTCTGGACCACACATTGTAGAAGAATTATTAAAGTTCCCAGACACAAATCTTAACAAAAAAACAAATACAACAGTTCCTTGGAATTGTTAATTATGTTCGAGACTTTATCTCAAAAGTTGCGGTCCACACCAGCAAGCTTTCATGCATGCTTAAAAAGCAATCCCAAACATGGGGTCCAGAACAGACAAAAGCTATGAAGTAGTTAAAAGTGATAGCTCAGTAGCCTCCTCCACTCAGAATTCCCATAGATGGCCAGTGCATCCTTCAAACAGATGCCAGTGATGAATATTAGAGTGCTATCCTCTTAGAAAGAATTGCTGACTCAGACCATTTTTGTGCTCATGCAAGTGGACAATTCAAAGACTTGGAAAAGAATTATCACGTGATCAACAAAGAAATTTTGGCGGTAAAGTATGGAATTAAAAAGTTTGAATTTCATCTAATCAGCCACAAATTCCTTATCAAGATGGATAACTCTTCTTTTCCAAAGTTCTTTAATTTAAAAAATAAGTTGCTCCCTAATAAGCAACTTCTCACCCTCAAAAATTGGTTTGCAAAATATGACTTCACAGTCCAACACATTAAAGGTGAACAGAACATCATTCCTGATTTTCTCACACGAACTCCTATAAATACACCCTTTCTCATCTCTTCCATTCAGACCATTCCAATAATAGCCATGAACCGCCAACTTCCTTTCAAAGCTCTTACCCAAAAATTATTCCCTCTGAATATCCCTTTTAGCTCGATATATCAGATTCAAGACTTTGCTAAGAAATTCCCAATATTTTTTCAATGTCCACAGCACAAGACTTGAACGGATCCCCTCTCCTCGCTTAGAAAATCTGTTTCTCACTAGACATTGGGTGCTTCACCACTCTGTATGCCACAAAACTTTTTATTCCTCTCAGGCCAGTCCTTCGACATATTTCAACTTCAGAATTTGCATCCACTATGTTATGGACACTTCTTGAGTGGTTCTCACCACTTACATGGTGGCGCAAACAGTTGCAAAACATCTCTAATTTCTACCAGCTAGACAGACTCCCTAATCAAGAAGCAGATCTTTTCACCTCAGTGGTCATTGTCCACAGACCTTATTTCTAGCATCAAGAGACAAAAGACTATTGGACACAGGATATGGCATATAAATGGAAAACCTACCCTCACCCTTTTCCTCTCATATATGATCCATCAGTAACATCAATCCTCAAAGCATATCTCATGGAACTCAATAATATCCAACCACCTGTCACAAATATTCACCACACATCTATTGGACCATCTCACACTCTTGAGATTGTACCAAAGTTCAAGCTTGTACTCCAGGATCATGTTCTAGTCCTCAAGGAATTCTTGTCACAGAACAACGTCCTAACTACACCAACGTTCTATTCCAAGATTCTTAAGACCCATGGGAAGATTTCCAATCCCTTCTTCCCATTGAAAATATACAATACACAGTCACAGAACCTGAACAAAAATCTCCAGCTCCCAAAGAAATCAATGATGAAGACGAAGAAAATCTTAGCCATCAACAGATATTACGTGCAAGAAAGCAATATGAAAAAGAGACTGGTGACGTGTCTCCATCAAGATTCTCATCCACTCCATGATGACACGTGAAGTTTTATTAAGTTTTATTTTCTTTAATAATTAGACAAGGGTCATGTCTTGTCTAAAGTGTGTTTTTCTTTGGCGTGATTTATGTATGCTTTTGGTTTAATCATTGTAAGCTTTAAAAAAAAAAGACAAGGGTCCTACCTTATCTCTTTACCTCCAGGCCTCTATATAAGAGGTCGCTCTCTTATGTAAAATTCAAGCAAGAAAGAAAGAATGAAATTAAGTTTTGCTCTATCTCTTATCATGTCTCCTTAAATCTCTTCTCTCTTCTAGGAATCAAAGAAGTTATTTGAGTTAATAAAGATATGTTCACCTCTAATTTTTCTACACTGAGTATGCTCTTCCAAAATCGATTTTGTAGAAACAAAATTGTTTTCTCACAACGTTCACCCTCTTTGAAGGTCTAAGATGACCGTATTTTCAGGTGGCATCGTGAAAAACTGTTTTCTATTATGATTTTTGGATTTGGTATTTAATGGATAAGTGTATATCGGCTGGAAACCAGAACTTATGGGCTACTAGCCCTAAGGACATTCTTAGCACTGTTGTAGTTCTGGTGTAACAACGCCACATAGAACTACCCAGATGAGGAAGTTAAAGTAAATAAACACGGGCTGGTTTCATTTTCTATTGGGAATGGCTGATGCTCAATCCCTCGGATTGGAGGTAAACCATGTGGTGTTTCCTCAGGAAAGAAATCCCCATACTCCTGCAAAAGAAAAGTAATAGAGCTAGGCAAAGTAGGGTTAAATTCATTAGTGTTCAAAAATGCTTCTTTGTACAAAAGTACAATTATGGGCTGATGTGAAAACAATTCTTTTTTTTTTATCTCTCTTTCTTTCGCTCAATTGCCATATTTTTCTTTGGTTTTTCTCTCACATTTTCCTCGGTCTCTTTTTAAATTTCACTCTCTTTTTCTCTCTTTTTCTTTTCCTCACTCTCTCTCTGTAGGCTCACTTAGTCTCCATAAACTTGCTTTGGTGTCAATGGAACAAGAGTGATGTTGCGTTGATTAAATACAAATGAATATTTGTTGGTGAAGCCATCATGTTTCACACGTCTGTCGAATTGCCAAGGCCGCCCAAGTAACAAGTGTCCAGCCTGCGTTGGTACTTTAAGCTTTTACTTTTGCAAAAGTCATGTCCACGTCATGCTTTAAGTGTCCACCGATATCATCATCAAGGAAGAAAAACCAGACTACACTGAGGACATTATGTTATCTGTGACATAACCCCACAAGCCTACCTTATTAGGCAAATTGGATCCGATAACTTTGGTCCAAATGACACAATTAGGAAAAAGTTGAATACCAATGGGTTTTTTGGTAATCAATTTGGTAGTGAAGAATTTTCCACTTGCAACCCGGAAATGTTCTTCGTAGTGGGTCCAGCTTTCAGGGGGAAGAATGGCTGGATTTAACATACTTCTCTGGGCTCCAGTATCTAAAAGACCAATTGCTGGAATGGGCCTGTGGAATTTTGAAGGTAAGATTTGGAGTTTAATGGAAGGAATGGGAACAGAAGTGTCGAGAGACAACAACTGTTGATGGAAAATGTTTTGAGGCTCATCATTTTCTGAATCACTAGATGAGTCTTCCAGTGCGAACACGGTTTCATCAGTGGGTTCTTCTTGTTCAGAGAAATAGAATTCAAGTTCTTCCTTTTCAGGAGAATAATCAGTGGTGGCCTGAAGGTGTTCAACTAGCCGAATAGATTTTTCTCGTTTGTTGGGACAATCTTTGGCATAGTGACCTTTTTTCTTGCAGATAAAACATCTGCTTGATTTTCTCCGTTTCTGATCTCTGAATGAACTTGATTTTTCTCCTCAAGAATCTGTAAGGCTTTCTGGATTTGCGAGGCTTTGAAGAATATTCTGGATTGCTGAATTTCCGGAAATGCCTTTTCTTTTTGGAACTGCAATCACAATCCTTTTTCTTTTTGCACTTGATCTGGAGATAAGGTTTTTTGCAAGCACTGCGGAATGGCTCTTTGTCTTTTAACAGTTCTTTGAAAAACTGTTTTTGCTCACAAAGTTTATCAAGGCATGTCTTAGCAATCTGAAAGATTTTGCCAAGAGATATAGTGTCAAGACTGAGATTGTGAGTTTTGAGCTGCCTTTGGATGTCTGGTTGTAGTTCATCTGGTAGGGAAGCCAGAAAGACATGCTTCAATGTAGGTTCATTGAATCCATTAAGCTTGTAGTACAAGAGAGACATTCTTTTGTAATGGAATTCAAGATCTTTAGCATTGAGAGAGCAGCATTTCATATTGAGATAGTCTCTGCGTGCAGCTTCAAAAACTGCAGCTGGATCGCCTAGAAACTGATCATGAATGACTGCAAGAGCAGTTGAGACTTCTGGTAATTGAACAAATTGCAATTGTCTGTACTGGCCTAATGAATCAAACCAATCTCTTAGGGCACCCGTGAAACGAGTAGCAAATTCCCTAAGGACGGAATGAGTAGTTGCTCCTGACCGTAACATTTGGAGATCAATCCAGGCAGACATTTCAGTAAGTCTGTCTCGCCATTTATGAGATGGAATATCATCAAATGTAAACCATGGACCATTGGATGGTTTTTCACTGGTTTGACCGCGAGGGGGTTGAGTTGTGGCAGAAGATTCAGCTGGAGGTTCATCCTCAATATCTGAGGGAATGTCAAAATATGGTTCGGGTGGTCTAGAGGTTTGGCCTTGTTCGGGTGGATTGTCAGCCATGAGGATTCGGGTAATATCAGCATAAGACTTTTCAGAATCACTGGATGTAAATGGTGAAGAAGAGGCTGTGTCAGTAGAAGGTTCTGAAACAGCTAGGTTTGAATCAGAAGTGGATTCATCAGGTTCGGAAGATGGATCGGCTACTTGAGCACTGTATTGATGCATAGGGGTTTTATCTTTAGACTGTGTTGGTGGTGGAGGCTGTGGTGATGTTGGGGTGTGAGTTGGAGAGTGGTGCTCTGGAATAGTTAAGGAGGATTTGTAGGTTCTGACTGGAGGAGGAGGCTGAGGTTTGGGTTTTGGTTTTGATTTAGGTTTTGGTGCTGGTGGAATAGGGTGGTCTCTGAATAGAGTATGGGTCATGCCAAATAATTTGGATGGATCATAAGATCTGATTGGAGAAAGCATAGAAGCAAATGGGTGGTAAGGTGGACTTATGGTGGGTATAGGTGGTGATGTGGTAAACAAGGTAGGTCTTTGTTTTTCAGATTCAATCTGGGCAAGCTCAGTTTGTAAGCGTCTGATCTCTCTTTCTTTTTGGTCAAACTCTGGGCCATTGTATCGTTGAGCAAGCATGGTTCGGAGCTCTGAATCCAATTGAACAATTCTGGATCTAAGATTCTGGTGGATCTGCTCCATTTGAGCTGTAATTGAATCAACTTTCGTCTCGATCATTCGGTTAAATGATTTTTTCAACCTTGGAATGGATATTCAACAAGGTATCGTTTTGTGCTCGGCATTTTGGGTTTGCCGATTGAGAACGGATTCAAAAGGTTTAGGAGGTTCAAGATGACCGGTTGAGGTAATAGGCAAGGAATGAAAGGTTTAGACACAACATTGCGTTGTGAATCAGTATGGGTGTCAAGAGGAGGAAAAGATGAAGAATAGTCTGAAGAGGTGGAGGAAAACATCATACAAGCCAATGGTTGTACGATTGGTGTGGAGTTGTGAGAAACTGAGGGAACTTCAGATTTGCAATTTCTTGCAATCCATTTGAGTTCTTTTTTGTAAATGGGTAGTGGACTTGGTGGAGGTGGAGGGTCTTTTGGTGGTTTGGGTTCACAGTGTTTACATGGGACAGGTAAGGTTTTCTTTTTGGGTTTTCTTTTCCTTTTGGTGTCGTAATCATCGTCCTCTTCCCAATCATCCCAACAGGGACAATTTGGGTCGCACATTCCTGATCCAGGGACATCCCATAAGAAATGTCCGTTGTGTTTGGCTGGATATACAGGATAACCATCAGAATTGAACCCTGTGATTGGCGAGATCTTCTTGAGTGTCGAGCAGTTTGTGATCATGGAGGAATAAGTGAAAGAGAGCGAGGAGGCTCTTGTGGAGCACATGGAGGTGGTTTGAAAGTCATACGAACGGTTCCATCGTGTCGTCTTTCAAACATGCTTTCTGATGTCTGAATAGGAGCTGTATTATTATGGAACTGCTCATAGTTTGAGATCCATTCAATAGGCATAAGTTTGGATGAGCTCATGTCGAGGTATTTGTCTTGGGATCTGGATAATGGTTGGGATCGATCGATTCTAACACCATGAGGGTGTCAGAGTGATGTTCAGGTGTGGGTAGATCTAAGGCATGATTTTGAAGCCTATAGACCAATTGATGATGGAGAGTAGCAATTTTGGCTGAAGAAATTTGTTCTGCACCTTGAATTTGGACTTGGACTTTCAAGGTCATGTTGGAAGGTTGGTATCTTGAAGAGAAATGTTGAAATTTGGATAGAAAGTGAGTAGAACACTTCCTGCATGGAGGGTTGTGAGGACAGTACCTATAACAGCATCTTGGTACTGCTTGAACCGGGTATCCAACATAGCAATTCGGGCAGTGACCGGTAATCCTTTTCTCCCATGAAGGGTGAGGATTAATCGTACTCCATATTAGTACGTGGCGTTGTTTACACCAGTCTACAACAGCTTGAATCTGTACTTTGGGCGAGTCTGCAAGTCCTCGGTTTCCGGCCGATATACTTGTATGAGCATCAAAATCCTCAAAACAATTTTGTAGGTTCTACAACCCAAAATAGACTTTCCTTTTAGTCTAAAACAGGTACCAAACCGGATAAAATTTATCAAGTTTTCTCGATGCATGGATCTCTTGTGAAAGGCAAGTGCAGAGCATACTTCCTTGAGATTTCAAAATGAACAGATAAAATCTTTATTCTTTTCTTTTCTTTAGAACTTCATTTGCAGAGAGAGAGAGAAGAGTTTAGAAAGTCATAGCTTACTAAAACACGAGAGTTTTTATTGATAATGCTTGATAGTTGATGATTCGATATGGTATCGAGCCATATCGGAGTTTTACTTACCTTGAAAACCCTTTTGTTTTCAAAACCTTGTTCTTCATTTCCCCAAAATGGTATGATTAAAATCTTTATTCAATTTTGATCAATAGACTTCAGGAGCAGAGAGAATTTCTAAATCATGGCATCATCTTCATCTTCAACTTCAACTCCTTCGAACCCTATTACTCTTTCTTCTACACTTTCTTTACCCAAATCTTGCACTTCTCACACTACCAATAAAATCGAAAATCTTGTAGAATACTCCTATATTCCTGAATCGCCCAAATCAAATAATCCTCCTACCCTCTTATCAGTCCTTACCAGTTGTACAAACGACCCAGTTCTTTTACCCGAAGCATCAGAACTCTCATATCCACTAAAAGGCCTCACCCAAAAGAATACATCCAGTCTTCTAGACTTGATCAGTGTTCCCTCCAAGCAACCACTGCTGAGCAATATGTAACTCTGGAAATCCCTTCAGAGTTAATCTCAAACTGGAAACGAGAAGGCTATACTCATCTCCATCTGGGAGGAGTCAGATTAATCCTTACCCTTCATGGGAGAAAAGGATTACCGGTCACAGCCCGGATTGCTATGTTGGATACCCGGTTCAAGCAGTACCAAGATGCTGTTATAGGTACTGTCCTCACAACCCTCCATGCAGGAAGTGTTCTACTCACTTTCTATCCAAATTTCAACCTTTCTCTTCAAGATACCAACCTTCCAACAGCCTTGAAAGTTCAAGTCCAAATTCAAGGTGCAGAACAAATTTCTTCAGCCAAAATTGCTACTCTCCATCATCAATTGGTCTATAGGCTCCAAAATCATGCCTTAGATCTACCCACACCTGAACATCACTCTGACACCCTCATGGTGTTAGCAGAATCAGATCAGATCCCAACCATTATCCAGATCCCAAGACAAATACCTCGACATGAGCTCATCCAGCTTATGCCTCTTGAATGGATCTCAAACTATGAGCAGTTCCATAATAATACAGCTCCTATTCAGACATCAGAAAGCATGTTTGAAAGACGACACGATGGAACCGTTCGTATGACTTTCAAACCACCTCCAAGTGCTCCACAAGAGCCTCCTCGGCTCTCTTTCACTTATTCCTCAATGATCACAGCTGTTCAGACAGCTCAAGAAGATCTGCCAATCACAGGGTTCAATTCTGATGGTTATCCTGTATATCCAGCCAAACACAACGGACATTTCTTATGGGATGTCCCTGGCTCAGGAATGTGCGACCCAAATTGTCCCTGTTGGGATGATTGGGAAGAGGACGATGATTATGACACCAAAAGGAAAAGAAAACCTTCCCTGTCCCATGTAAACACTGTGAACCCAAACCACCAAAAGACCCTCCACCTCCACCAAGTCCACTACCCATTTACAAAAAAGAACTCAAATGGATTGCAAGAAATTGCAAATCTGAAGTTCCCTCATTTTCTCACAACTCCACACCAATCGTACAACCATTGGCTTGTATGATGTTTTCCTCCACCTCTTCAGACTATTCTTCATCTTTTCCTCCTATTGACACCCATACTGATTCACAACGTAATGTTGTGTCTAAACCTTTCATTCCTTCAGCTATTACCTCAACCGGTCATCTTGAACCTCCTAAACCTTTTGAATCAGTCCTCAACTGGCAAACCCAAAATGCCAGAGCACAAAACGATACCTTGTTGAATATCCATTCCAAGGTTGAAAAAATCAGTTTACGAACTGAACAGATTGAGACGAAAGTTGATTCAATTACAGCTCAAATGGAGCAGATCCACCAGAATCTTAGATCCAGAATTGTTCAATTGGATTCAGAGCTCCGAACCATGCTTGCTCAACGATACAATGGCCCAGAGTTTGACCAAAAAGAAAGAGAGATCAGACGCTTACAAACTGAGCTTGCCCAGATTGAATCTGAAAAACAAAGACCTACCTTGTTTACCACATCACCACCTATACCCACCATAAGTCCACCTTACCACCCATTTGCTTCTATGCTTTCTCCAATCAGATCTTATGATCCATCCAAATTATTTGGCATGACCCATACTCTATTCGAGACCACCCTATTCCACCAAAGACCAAAACCTAAATCAAAACCAAAACCCAAACCTCACCTCCTCCTCCAGTCAGAACCTACAAATCCTCCTTAACTATTCCAGAGCACCACTCTCCAACTCACACCCCAACATCACCACAGCCTCCACCACCAACACAGTCTAAAGATAAAACCCCTATGCATCAATACAGTGCTCAAGTAGCCGATCCATCTTCCGAACCTGATGAATCCACTTCGATTCAAACCTAGTCAAGCTTTCTGTAACCTTCTACTGACACAGCCTCTTCTTCACCATTTACATCCAGTGATTCTGAAAAGTCTTATGCTGATATTACCCGAATCCTCATGGCTGACAATCCACCCGAACAAGGCCAAACCTCTAGACCACCCGAACCATATTTTGATATTCCTCGTATATTGAGGATGAACCTCCACCAATCTTCACACAACTCAACCCTCGCGGTCAAACCAAAGGAAAAACCATCCAATGGTCCATGGTTTACATTTGATGATATTCCATCTCATAAATGGCGAGACAGACTTATCAAATGTCTCACTGGATTGATCTTCAAATGTTACGGTCGAGCAACTACTCATTCCGTCCCTTGGAATTTGCTACTGTTTTACGGGTGCCCTAAGAGATTGGTTTGATTCATTAGGCCATCTCGCAACTCGCAATTTGTTCAATTACCGAAGTCTCAATCGCTCTTGCAGTCATTCATGATCGGTTTAGGCGATCCACCATGCAGTTTTTGCTAAGTTCACGCAGAGACTATCTCAATATGAAATGCTTGCTCTCTCAATGCTAAAGATCTTGAATTCCATTACAAAAGAATGTCTCTCTTGTTCTACAAGCTTAATGGATTCAATGAACCTACATTGAAGCATGTCTTTCTGGCTTCCCTACCAGATGAACTACAACCCCGGACATCCAAAGGCAAATTTCAAAACTCACAATCTCGGTCTTGACACTATATCTTTTGGCAAAATCTTTCAGATTGCTAAGACATGCCTTGATAAACTTTGTGAGCAAAAACAGTTTTTCAAAGAATCATAATGAGACAAAAGAGCCATTCCGTAGTGCTTGCAAAAAGCCTTATCTCCAGATCAAGTGCAAAAAGAAAAAGGATTGTGATTGCAGCCCAAAAAGAAAAGGCATTTCCTAAATTCAAAGAATCCGAATATTCTTCAAAGGCTCGCAAATCCGAAAAGCCTTACAGATTCTTCAGAAAAAATCAAGTTCATTCGAGAGATCGAAACGGAGAAAATCAAGCGGATGTTTTATCTCGCAAGAAAAAAGGTCACTATGCCAAAGATTGTCCCAACAAACGAGAAAAATCTATTCGGCTAGTTGAACACCTTCAGGCTACCACTGATTATTCTCCTGAAAAGGAAGAGCTTGAATCCTATTTCTCTGAACAAGAAGAACCCATGATGAAACAAGTGTTCGACCGAAGACTCATCTAGTGATTCAGAAAATGATGAGCCTCAAAACATTTTCCATCAGCAGTTGTTGTCTCTCGACACTTCTGTTCCCATTCCTTCCATTAAACTCCAAATCTTACCTTCAAAATTCCACAGGCCCATTCCAGCAATTGGTCTTTTAGATACTGGAGCCCAGAGAAGTATGTTAAATCCAGCCATTCTTCCCCCTGAAAGCTGGACCCACTACGAAGAACATTTCCGGGTTGCAAGTGGAAAATTCTTCACTACCAAATTGATTACCAAAAAACCCATTGGTATTCAACTTTTTCCTAATTGTGTCATTTGGACCAAAGTTATCGGATCCAATCTGCCTAATAAGGATATCTTGTTAGGTTTTGACATAATTCACCAGATCAAACACCTCCAGATCATTCCTACTGGAATCCGAGTCAAGTCCATGTTCAAACCTTTCACAGACATCTTGAAACTTTACAATTTGTCTGAAACACCCCCATCTTACCACGACATTTCAACCAAGCTTTTACAATATTGTCCGAATCCCATTCTGAGTTCACCCATCCAAACCCACTTTGGAAAAATCAGTCTTTCTTCATTAAGTTGCCCTTTAAACTAAATGAAGATATTAATCCCACAAAAGCCACTCATCCAGGAATGAGTCCTTCTGACTTAGTCCTAGCCCAAACAGAGTGTTCCCGATTGTTAGCCCAAGGTCTTATAGAACCTACCCATTCTCAATGGGCTTGCCAAGCCTTTTATGTTGAAAAACATTCGAGATTGTCCGAGGAAGAAACGCTTAGTCATTGACTACCACCATTAAACATGTTTTTACAAGATGATAAATTCCCATTGCCCAAAAGACAAAGCATGTTTACTTTTCTCAAAAATGCCCAGATCTTTTCAAAATTTGATTTAAAATCAGGTTTTTGGCAATTAGGCATTGAACCTTCTGAACGGTACAAAACTGCTTTTTGCATTCCCAATGCTCATTTCCAATGGACAGTTTTACCCTTCGGTCTCAAAACCGCCCCTTCCATTTTCCAAAAATCCATGGTCAAAATCTTTGAACCCATCCTGCATCATGCATTGATTTACATTGACGATATTTTACTGTTTTCAGGAACACATGATGAACATCGCCAGTTGTTAAATCAGTTCTTTGATATTATCCAAACTCATGGCATCATGCTGTCAGCAAAGAAAAGCACCATTGCAACGGATAATATTGAATTCCTTGGTATGATCATTAAAGACGGACACTACCAACCAGGAAAGCACATTGCCCAAGAATTGCTTCACTTTCCAGATCAGCAACTTTCCAAAAAGCAAGTCCAACAATTTCTTGGCATTATCAACTACATCAGAGACTTTATCCCACATGTCGACCGTTACACTCATCACCTTTCGGCTTTATTGAAAAAGAAGCCTCCGGAGTGGAATTCAGACCACACAAGTGCTGTCACTACTCTAAAGCAACTTGCGCAAGATCTGCCACCATTAAAGTTGATCACAGATGGCAAACGCATATTGCAAACAAACAGATGCTAGTGATGAATCATGGGAGCCATCCTTCTTGAAGAAATCAATGGAAAAGAACACTTTATCGCTCACGCTAGTGGACAATTTTCTGACACACAGAAGCACTACCATAGCGTTTTCAAAGAAATCTTAGCGGTAAAGAATGGTATCAAAAAATTTGAGTTTCATCTCATTGGACATCATTTTCTCATCCGAATGGACAGTTCAGCCTTTCCCAATATCCTCAATTTCAAAGGTAATACTGTTCCCGAAAAGATGTTACTCAGGTTAAAAGATTGGTTTTCTAAATATGATTTCTCTGTCAAGCATATAAAAGGATCTCAAAACCTCATCCCTGATATGCTATCCCGACTCTCAAAACCAGAACAGCCTCTAGCCCTTGTTTCCACCAAATATCACTTCCCAATTATTCTCATGGCTACTTCACTCCCTTCTGAAGCTATCACCAAAAAGACATTTCCTCGTGGCAAAACCTTCACCTCAGTCTTTGCCCTCCAAGAATTTGCAAAAAGGTTATGTTTCGATTCTTCATGAAAGCTTACCTTTTAGCAGATTCATTTCCTTTCTCAACCTTCCATCCAGAAAACATGTTTCTTACTGGTTTAACACTTGATCCACCCAATGAAATTACCGAAGATGAGTTATGGTACATCTGGTGCCTAATCATGTTTATATGCTACTAAATTGGTTTTACCAGTTCATTCAACCTTATCCCATCTCCTTAATCCAGAAAAATCCACCTCTCTTATCTGGACCCTTCTCGAGTGGTTCTCCCCCATTCCCTGGTGGAGAAAGAAATTCCAAAGAATTAATCAATTATACAATCTTGATCGAATGCCTGCATCTGAAGCCAAAATGTTCACATCTGTGTTCATTATCCATCGCCCATATTTCCAACATCCAGACACCAACCTTTTCTGGACTCAAGATCAGGTATATGAATATCTCACCACTCCTCATCCTGCCCTCATTGAAAATGAATTCCAGCCCAACCTCAACAATTACCTTTCCCAACTCAACCACCAAACTCCACCGCATAAGGATATTTTTCACACATCCCTTGGCCCTCAACATGACATGATTATGATTCCCACTCCATCAGCCATATCTAAACCAAAGTCCACCGGTATCATCATCAAGGAAGAAAAACCAGACTACACTGACTTCCTTTACCAAGACTCTCAAGACCCATGGGAAGAATTCCTTCCACTCAGCCAACACCTTCAACAATTTCCACAACCGTCCATGTATGAACCAGGAACATCATCTCAACCTCAGCCTCGAAAAACAAAGACAACCCCAAATACCAAGCCCCAGATCCAAGTCATCATCACCCAAGACTGTACCAACAGGCTACAGGCCCCATCCACCTACTCATGGTCCCCACAGGAAGTTTCCTAGGCGCTCCAAGCCATTTCCCCCACCAGAAGGTGACCCAGATCGTCGATTGGTCATCTGAAGACGACTACATGAATCTCCGCTCTCCATAAAGTAGTTTGTCTTGTTGCAATAATTAAAGTAGTTTGTCTTGTTGTAATAATTATGTTTGCTTTATGATTTTGTCTTGTTGTAATCATTAAAGCTTGCTTTTACTTTAAGCTTTTACTTTTGTAAAAGTCATGTCCACGTCATGCTTTAAGTCTTTGTCGCTTGTAATAATTAAAGGAGTGTAATAAGTGTGTCTTTTACTTTTCAAAAAGCAAAAGATAAGGGTCCTGTCTTATCTTTACGCTTTTAATCCTTATATAAAGGATTTCTCGCTTCATTGTAAAATCATCATCAGCTATCAAGCATTATCAATAAAAACTCTCGTGTTTTCTAAGCTATGACTTTCTAAACTCTTCTCTCTCTCTGCAAATGAAGTTCTAAAGAAAAGAAAAGAATAAAGATTTTATCTGTTCATTTTGAAATCTCAAGGAAGTATGCTCTGCACTTGCCTTTCAGCAAGGATCCTGTGCATCAGAAAACTTGATAAATTTTATCTGGTTTGGTACCTGTTTTAGACTAAAAGGAAAGTCTGTTTTGGGTTGTAAAACCTACAAAATTGGTTTAAGTATTTTGATGCTCATAAAAGTATATCGGCTGGAAACCAGGACTTGCGGACTCACGCCCAAAGTACGCTTTAATCATTATAGACCTGTGTAAACAACGCCACGTTATCTTCATACTTGCCAATTCGAAAAGTCACTAGTACCAGCTTGTTCACTTTCACCTCTCAACTGTCATTTAACTACTGTAGTTTGTATGGTGTGTCAGAAGCCCTAACTTCTCTACAATGATAGCACTAGCAACATTAGTACAACTTCCTCCATCAATAATCATACTACATATTTTGTCTTGAACATAGCACCTAGTATGGAAAATGGCACACTCAAAGCTCTCTTCACTACTAAAGTCAGTTCCTCAGGGGATATACTCTTCATCTTCGACGTCCTCTAATGGCAGCATCTCATTTTCTTCCATTTCATCTTCAGTTACAATCTCACCATCGTCCTGCAACACCATAGCTCTTTTATTCACACATTCACTTGTGATATACCCCCTACCTTGACATTTAAAACACTTTATATCACAATTCCTACTAGTAGGAGTCATGGTGTTACCTTGTGAATTGTGCTTGGAGTGCTCGGTTATTTGCTTTGGTGCAGTAGATGCTTTTGGCCTCTCGTCTCGTTTCACGCTCAGCTTCCAAAGAGTGGAACTCAAGCTTGGGGCTGCATGAGTGTTACCCCTCCTTTTGAGTTGCTACTCAATCTTGATGGTTTTCTGGACCATCTCCTCAATCTCCATATAATGTTGCAACTCAACCTTATCTGCAATCTCTCGATTAAGACCATTTAAGAATCGAGCCATGGTAGCTTCTCTATCCTCCTCCACATTTGCTCTAATCATGGAAATCTCCATTTCTTTATAATAATCCTCAACACTTCGGCTACCCTGTGTAAGACGTTGTAATTTTTGGTAAAAGTCTCGATAATAATGGTTAGGTACAAAATGCCTTCTCATCAATGATTTCATTTCATCCCATGTCTCAATGTGACGTTCCCTATTTCGCCTACTACTTATAATATGTTGATCTCACCAAGTAACAGCATAGTTAGAAAACTCAATCACAGCCAATTTTACTTTTTTTGCCTCTGAATAATTGTGACACCCAATCACAGCCAATTTTACTCTTCATTAGAGGCTGTTTGTTCTCCAATGAATTGTTCATAGATAAACTGAAGTTGTCTATATTTTCCTAAACTTTTAAGCCAATCCCTAAGGGAACTTGTTGATCGGGATAAGAATTCTCAGAGAACTGTGTCTGACTGAGCATTTGGCTTTGTCATCTAAAGATCAATCCATGTAGCAAATTCTTGGATGGCCATTTGTGACGAGGAATGTCATCAAATGTGAACCATGATGATGAAGATGGCTGCTTTGAAGAATTATCAGTAGTAGGTGGAGGAGGTATTGCTGGTACTAGTTCAGTATGTGAGGTTTGATCATTGTTTTCATCATCAGAACTTTCAACAATAGGAGTTGAGGCACTTGGTTCTTCTGCTTTTGTTGCCATTAACAGACTAGAAATATCAGCATATTCTGATTCTGAGTCAGAAGAAGTATTGTTGAATTCTGTGGATGCGGATGAAGAGAATGAGGAATGATCCGATTGATGATTAGATTCAGAGGATGATGAACTCTAATTTCCAACACCATAGTAATGGTATTGATCAACTCGAGCTTTGTCCTTTTTTGGAGGTTCAGGAGTTGCTGTTAGAGAATCTTTTGGTGGGATAGAAGAAGATAAAGCTTTTGTTTTGGGTTTTGGTTCTGAAATTTTTACCTTTGATCTAGATTTTTTCAGTGAAGAGGGTTTTGAGGGACTATTTAGACTTGGAGTGTGAAGATGGGAAAAACCAAAAAATTGGTTGTTATACACTGGTTGTGGTCTGGATGGTGTATAGAAAAGTTGATAACTGTCAAACATTGGTATAGGAATTGGTATGATTGTGTTTTGCTAAACAATAATGGTCGAACTTTATCAGCATCAATTCTGGCCAACTCAGCTTTGAGTTTTCTAATCTCTGCTTTCTTCTTGTTGAATTTTGGACAGCAGACTTAATTATTGATCATCATTCTAAGATTTCTATCCAATTCAGAGATTCTATCTTGTAGATTTATGTAAATATGTTCAAGACGATTGCTGATAGAATCAACTTTTGTTTCCGTTTGTGAGACTTGATTGGCAACTCGATCAATCTTTTTCCCAAGTTGATGTAGTGTTTGATTCTAAATATTGGCATTTTTAGTTTGCCAATTCAAAACAGCTTCATATTGTTTTGGTGCTTCAGGTTGTCCAGAGGATGTGATTGGAGACTAGACAAAAGGTTGTGAGACAACTTTAGTTTGAGGATTAATTTGTTTTTCAAGTGGAGGAAAGGTTTCATCATAAGATTGACCTGAGAACATTAGGCACGATCTTATCTTGGGTTGAATGGATTGTGTGGGAGGCTTTGGGTCTTATGGAGGTTGTGGAGAGAATGATTTGCAAGGGGATTTAGGATGGGAAGGTTTTTTCTTTTTCTTTTTTCTTCTTCGCATGATTTCCAGTTCATCATCAATATCCGTATCATCCAAGCAAGGACAATCTGGATTGCACATGTGTGCTTTAGGAACATTCCATAAGAAATGTCCATTGATTTTGTCAAGATAGACAGGATATCCATCTGACGAGTAGATGGATTGGGAGATTTTTCTCTTGACTAGTAGATACTGCTGTGATCATTGCAGTATAAGAAAGCCTTAGGGTTTCTAAGATGGCTTTGGTTCAGGTGTTTGGAAAGACATATTGACCTGTCCATCATTTCTTCTTTCAAAAGTGGCTTTTGTAGTTTGAACTGGTTCAGAGTTTTGATGAAAATGCTCATAATTGGTTAGACATTCAAGAGGCATTAGTTTGAGCAATTCTTGCTTTCGAATCTGTTTGGGAATTTGGATTATGGTTGGCAACAATCATCAAGGCATCTGATGTTGTGTGGGCTATAAGAAGATCTAGTGCATGATTCTATAATTGATACACTATTTGGTGATGGAGGGTTGCAATTTTAGAAGTGGGTGTCTGTTCTACTCCTTGGAGCTGGAACTGAACTTTCAGGGTTGTTGGCAGGTTGGGATCTTCTAGAGACATGTTGAAATTTGGGTAAAAAGTCAACAAAACACTATCGGCATTAAGTGTTGTTAGGATGGTTCCAATAACAGCATGTTGATACTGTTTGAACCTTGTGTCTAAACACCACCAAGATGAAGATGTGTATACCCTTCTTGTTTCAAAAGTGGCTGCGAGGTCTGGAGGAATCTCTAAAGTGACATATTGTTCACTTTAAGACGCTTGGAGGGCACACTAATCTAGTTTGGATGACTGGATGTATTTTTTGGGAGAGGTCTTTTAGTATTGATAAGGATTCGGCTGCTTCTGGTGAAAGAAGTTTTTTGTTTGTAAAGGCTGTAAGGACTCATGATGGTGAACTGTGATTCGTTAATTTTGGCAGACTCAAGAATGTAAGAGTATTCAACTAAGTTTTCGATTTTTGAGGCAACATGTTTTTGGCAGTTTTTCGGTAAGGAAAGAGTAGAAGACAGAGAGATATGAGATAAGGAAGAGGAAGAAGGAGCTGAAGATGAAGTTGTTGTTTCCATGTTTCTGAGATCTTCTTCTAGGAGTACAAGTAATGTTATTTGAAATTACTAATGATACCATCACTCAAACTCTCAATTCTTCCTTCTAAGTTCCATAAACCCATCCTTGTCATTGGTTTTATTGATAGGGTCCTTCCTTTAGAGTATTGGGAAAAACATTCAAAGTTCTTCAGAGCAGTCAATAGAGAAATTTTTGAAACCAAATTAATTACCAAAAAACCCATTGGTATTCAATCTTTTCCGAATTGCATTAGTTGGCAAAAAACTCATATCCTCTCATCTTCCAAACAAAGATTTGCTCATAGGTTTTGACATCCTTCAACTAGTCAAAAACCTTTTCATCACTCATTCAGGAATCAGATACAAACATATGTTTTAACCTTATATAGATACTTTACGTCAGTATACGTTATCTGATACACTTTCTCCATACCACTATATTTCTCAAAAAAAACCATTCACAATTCAAACACCCCTCACCTCTCTAGAAAAATGAAAAGTTCTTTATTCATCGTCCCTTCAAACTTAATGAAGATATTAATCCCACAAAAGCTTCTCATCCGGGAATACCTCCCACTGATCTCTCACTTGCTAAGCAAGAATGTTCTCAACTGCTTTAGCAAGGTCTCATTGAACCAACTGATTTAGATTGGGCTTGCCAAGCCTTCTATGTTGAAAAAAGATCTGAGTTAGTTCGTGGAAAAAAGAGATTAGTCATTGATTACCAGCCACTTTTTTTTTCCTTGAAGATGATAAATTTCCTCTTCCTAAGATCCAGTCATTATTTGTTCATCTTTAAGGAGCTCGGATTTTCTCTAAGTTCAATCTTAAAGCTGGTTTTCGGCAACACCAAAGGATCGCCCTAAGATAGCCTTCTGCATCCCTGATACTCATTACCAATGGACTATCATGCCTTTTGGTCTCAAAGTTGCTCCATCTTTATTTCAAAAAGCAATGGTCAAGATCTTCTCTCCTATCCTCCATCATGCTTTGATTTACATTGATGATGTGCTGTTATTCTCACAAGATCACGAAAGTCATCAACAACTCTTGTCAGATTTCTTTCACATTGTAGAAACACACGGCATCATGCTTTCTGAAAAGAAAAGCAGCATAGGAAAGGAATCTATTGACTTTCTTGGCATGGTGTTAAAAGATGGTCAGTACCATCCTGAACCACACATCGCATAAGACTTATTAAAATTTCCTGATACAAATCTCAACAAAAAGTAGATACAACAATTTGTTGGAATTATTAATTATGTTCGAGACTTTATCCTAAAAGTTACGGTCCACACAAGCAAGCTCTCACCCATGCTGAAGAAACAATTCCAATCATGGGGACCAGAACAGACAGAAGTTGTAAAACAGCTAAAAAAGATAGATCAGTCTCCTTCTCCACTCAAAATTTCGACAAATGGCTAGCGCATCCTTCAAACATATGCCAGCGATGAATGCTGGAGTGCTATCCTCTTGGAAAGAGATGCTAACTCAGACCATTTTCGTGCTCATGCAAGTGGTCATTCAAAGATTCAGAAAAAAACTACCATGTGATCTACAAAGAGATCTTAGCGGTAAAGTATGGGATTAAAAAGTTTGAATTCTATTTAATCAGCCACAAATTCCTTGTCAAAATGGATAACGCTTCTTTTCCAAAAATCTTTGATTTAAAAAACAAGTTGCTTCTAGATAAGCAGCTGCTCACCCTAAAACATTGGTTCGCCAAGTATGAATTCACGGTCCAGCACGTTAAAGATGAACAGAACCTTATCCCTGATTTTCTCACCCGACCTCCTATAAATAAACCTGCTCATATCTCTTCCATTCAAATCATCCCAGTAATAGCCATGAATCGACAACTCCCTTTCAAAGCTCTCACCCAAAAATCTTTCCCACTGAACATTCCTTTCAGTTCAGCATACCAGATCCAAGACTTTACTAAGAAATTCCTCTACCGGTATTTCTTCAATGTCCACACCAAAAATCCTGAACGTTTTCTGTCTCTCAACTTGGAAAACTTGTTCCTCACAGGTCTCACTCTCACCAACCTCACCATCTCTGAAGATGAGTTATGGTACATGTGGTGTCTCACCACCCTGTATGCCACGAAACTTGTCATTCCTCTCAGGCCAGTCCTGCAACATATCACAACCCCAGAATTCACACCCTCTCTGTTATGGACACTCCTTGAGTGGTTTTTGCCACTTACACCTCTCTATTTTTCACCAACTAGATAGAATCCCTGACTAGGAAGCAGAAATGTTTACCTCGGTATTCATTGTTCATAGGCCTTATTTCCAACATCCAGAAACAAAAGACAACTGGACACAGGACATGGCATATGAATAAAGAACATATCCTCACCCTTTTTCTCTCATCTATAACCCGTCAGTGACATCCATCTTCAAAGCCTTTCTAATAGAACTCAATAATATCTAACCACCAACCACAAACATCCACCACACATCTATCGAACCATCTCACACACTTAAGATTGTACCCAAACTCCAAGCCTGTACTCCAGGTACAAGTTCCAGTCCTCAAGGAATCCTTGTTACAGAACAACGTCTTGATCACACCAACGTCCTATTACAGGATGCTCAGGACCTATGGGAAGATTTCCAATCTCTTCTCCTTACTGAAAATTCAGTTCCACCAAAAGAAATTACTGCTGAAGACGAAGAATATCTGATCCTCCAACAGATACCTCATGCAAAAAGACAATATGAAAAAGAGACTGGTGACGTGTCTCCATCGAGGTTCCCATCCACTCCATAATGGCACCCAAGCACGTGAAGCTTTAATTAAAGTTTGCTTTAATAATTAGACAAGGGTCTTATCTTGTCTAAAGTGTGTTTTCTTTGGCGTGTTTTACTTTAACTTTTGCTTTGGCTTTTACTTTAATCATTGTAAACTTTTGCAAAAGATAAGGGTCCTACCTTATCTATTTGCCTCTAAGACTCTATATAAGAGTCTCTCTCTGTAAAATATTTTCAAGGCATAATCGAATTAAGATTTCCTCTATCTCTGATCATGTCTCTCTAAACTTCTTCTCTCTTCTAGGAGTTAAAGAAGTTATTTGAGTTAGTAAAGATACGTTCACCTCTATTTTTCTACAGTGAGTATCCTTTGCACTTGCCTTAAGCCTAAGCATCCTGTGCATCAGAAAGGTCCTGATTTTATCCTCCAAAACCAATTTTATAAAAAAGAAATTGTTTTCTCACAATGTTCACCCTCTTTGAAGGTCTAGCGTGACCATGTTTTCAGGTGGTATCGTGAAAAACTGTTTTCTATTAAGTATATATCGGATGGAAACTAGAACTTACAGGCTACTGGCTCTGATACTAATAATGTAACAACGCCAAGTACAACTACCCAGATGGTTCAGTGTACTATTGTAGTTCTGGTGTAACAACACCACGTACAACTACCCAGATGGTCAAATCCAATTTCTTAGAACAGTCAGAACAAAATGAACAAACTGCCTTCATCATTGCAGAGTCATCAAACTCTGATGATATTTCAGTCATTTCCGCAGTCCAAGGTATCAATCAAATTTCTAAACCGTTGACTCCATCACTCAAACTCTCAATTCTTCCTTCTAAGTTCCATAAACCCATCCCTGTCATTGGTTTTATTGATACTGGTGCAGAAACCAGTATGATTGATCCCACACTCCTTCCTTCAGAGTATTGGGAAAAACATTCAAAGTTCTTTAGAGCAGTCAATGGAGAAATTTTTGAAACCAAATTGATTACCAAAAAACCCATTGGTATTCAATCTTTTTTGAATTGCATTAGTTGGCAAAAAAACTCATATCCTCTCATCTTCCGAAATATTTGCTCATAGGCTTTGACATCCTTCAACTAGTCAAAAACCTTTTCATCACTCATTCAGGAATCAGATACAAACATATGTTTTAACCTTATATAGATACTTTACGTCTGTATACGTTATCTAATACACTTTCTCCATACCACTATAGTTCTCAAAAACTCCTTCAATTCAAACACCCCTCACCTCTTTAGAAAAATGAAAAGTTCTTCATTCATCTTCCCTTCAAACTTAATGAAGATATTAATCCCACAAAAGCTTCTCATCCGGGAATGCCTCCCACTGATCTCTCACTTGCTAAGCAAGAATGTTCTCAACTGCTTCAGCAAGGTCTCATTGAACCAACTGATTTAGATTGGGCTTGCCAAGCCTTTTATGTTGAAAAAAGATCTGAGTTAGTTCGTGGAAAAAAGAGATTAGTCATTGATTACCAGCCACTTTATTCATTCCTTAAAGATGATAAATTTCCTCTTCCTAAGATCCAGTCATTATTTGTTCATCTTCAAGGAGCTCAGATTTTCTCTAAGTTCAATCTTAAAGCTGGTTTTTGGCAACACTAAAGGATCGGCTTAAGACAGCCTTCTACATCCCTGATGCTCATTACCAATGGATTGTCATGCCTTTCGGTCTCAAAGTTGCTCCATCTTTGTTTCAAAAAGCAATGGTCAAGATCTTCTCTCCTATCTTCCATCATGCTTTGATTTACATAGATGATGTGCTGTTATTCTCACAAGATCACGAAAGCATCAACAACTCTTGTCAGATTTCTTTCACATCGGCATCATGCTTTCTGAAAAGAAATGCAGTATAGGAAATGAATCTATTGACTTTCTTGGCATGGTGTTAAAAGATGGTTACTACCATCCTGGACCACACATTGCAGAAGAATTATTAAAGTTTCCGGACACAAATCTCAACAAAAAGCAGATACAACAATTTCTTGGAATTGTTAATTATGTTCGAGACTTTATCCCAAAAGTTGCAGTCCACACAAGCAGGCTCGCTCTCGCGCATGCTGAAGATATAGTCCCAACCATAGGGACCAAATTTCCTCTATCTCTGATCATGTCTAAAACCAGTACCACCAACACCTCCTCTACCTACTACTGATCATTCTTCAAAGCCATCTTCCTCATCATGGTTCACATTTGATGACATTCCTCGTCACAAATAGCCAACCAGACACCAAGAATTGCTGCATGGATTGATCTTCAGATGACAAAGCCGAATGCTTAGTCAGACACAGTTCTCCCAAGTTTAAGCTGAAGCCTAACTCAGCCCCAAAAGAGCTCTCGAAGGGTGAGGACTGCCCAGCACTTATAAACTGGCCAGGTCCTATCTCCACAAGCAATGTGGGATAAGTGCTTATCATTCACACTACCCACTCTCGCCAGCATTTTGCAATGCTTCTGTTATGCTTTTGGGTCGGATTTTCCTTGAAAAGATGGAATCTTCATCTTTATGCCACTCAACCCATCATCTCTATTCCTAACTCTCCTATAGCTACCCACTGAGTCCTCACCCTCATCATACTCATCCTTATAATAATCATCAATTTCTTCTCTAGATGGAGTTCTTCTTCTACGTGCTTGTGGAATGGGTTGTGGCTGCCCTGCGCGTGTGTTCTCTACTTGATCCAAAGCTCGTGTATGAGCTCTAATTCAGCCCTCATCATCCATCTCATCTCTCCAATCAATGCTTGAATTTGTAAATTTTGAGTAGTTGTGGATTGATCCTCTTGATTCGTGTTTCATTCTAGGTTGTGAGACATAGCTATTATCTGCAAAAGAAAGTTAGAAATAATGTGGAAAGACCTCACCTCATTCCCTTACGTGTTTCACTCAAGAAAAAAAAATGAATCACTCAATTCCACTCGTGTTTCACTCAAATTAATTGGCTTTTACCCTCTAATACGCTCACACTCTCTTGCCTTTTTCCACTCTTAGTAATCCTCACTCAGTTCTTATCAAACTAATCAAACCAATATCAGGATTTCAGTAGCAATTCACAAAGAGTAAGAAGGCAATGTATACGAAAGTCGAGTTTTGATTTTGGCAAAATTTTCACCTATGGGGTAAACTTGTTTTAGACTTCAAAGACACAAATAATGGAAAAAAAAATGAGATGCACAATTGATTTAAAAAAGGAAACCCTAAAAATACTGTTCATGAAAACACTGTTCACGACATTTTTTTTTTTATAGGTACTAGAACAAGGATGAAAAAAATTCAAACAAGAATGAAAAACAACAAAGATAGATGGATTCAACCTTGGAGCCAAGGCTCTGATACCAAATGATATGAACCCCGTCAAGAACTGACGCAACCCTAATCAATTTAGTTCCCAAGATCGAATCTAAACCAGGAATAGAATGGAACCTCAACCCAATGCTTATTAAAAGCACGAACCTTAGTATGTGAAGGCGCCACAATCAGCTATGGATGGTCTGATTGATAAGTCAAGAGTTTGAACGCCACAGAAATCTGATAAGTTCAAAGAGTTCGTAAAGAACCAAAGAGAATTAACTCTCTCACCAATTGCATCAAAAAACTTCTTTTTTTTATTATTGGATACGAGTACATTATATAGGGTTGGTTACAATAATTTTTGGAAATAAATCCTAAACCAAAAATTAAATCAGAATCTAAATCTTCCCTAATTGGAAAGAATCTAAACCAAATCAAAATCCTAATCTAAGTAAATAGGAAAGAAATTAAACCAAATCAGGATCTTAATTGGCTTTAAATGGAAACTAGGCGATTAAAATAGAACTAACTGATTTGTTTCCCTAATAGCCTCCTCTAGAAACGTGAAAGTATCTGAAAAGGGAAAATAACATATTTTCTCACCACAATGGGCAAACCAACTCCCTATTTCATAGAAGTGATTATTTGGAAACTTCAAGAGCCTGAATCATGCATTTATCATGTGCGATTCTTTCAACGGGCCTCCATGAATTTGATTGAGCCCAAGTTGCTTGAATCAATCCATTAAGCGCTTCTTTGAATTTCTTTGCTCGAGCTCTCGTAACGGGTCTGACGGGAACTTGAATAGGATCTGAATATGCCTCATCCCATGAGCTTGTGATAGTTTTATCCTTAATCTCAACAAGTTGTTTGTATAGGCTGAGAGTTCTGGTGAAACTTTTCATAATTGGAGAGCCATTCTAAAGGCATGAGTTATAAAACCTCAGCCTCTTGGATCTATCTTGGGATCTGGACTATAGTTGGAACATAATCATTGTCTGTTAAAATCATGAGAGCTTCAGTAGAGGTTTGGGGAGTAGGCAGATCGAGGGCATGATTTTGTAAGCGATACACCAGTTGATGGTGTAAAGTTACGATTTTAGAAGTGACTGTTTGCTCAGCACCTTGAAAGTGGTAGGCAAGTTAGGGTCTTGAAGAGAAAAGTTGAAGTTTGGGTAAAAGGTAAGTAGAGAACTACCAACATGTAAGGTAGTGAGAACTGTGCCTATGACGGCATGTTGGTATTCTTTAAATCTTGAGTCAAGAAGAGCAAGCCTGGCCACAATAGGAAGACCTTTTCTGCCAAGAGAAGATGAATTCAGGAGGGATTACAAGCGTAACATACTGTTCTGCTGGAGTTGCTTGTAAAGAACACAGATCCAGTCTGGATGACTGAACATATTCTTTTGGAGTTGGACGCTTAGTAAAGACAAGGGTTTTTATACTACGAGGAAGAGAGTTTCCTCTCTTATACAACTTATAAGTGCTGATTAAAGGCATAGAAGACTCATTAATCTGGGCTGACTCGGGAACATAGAAATATTCTACAAGATTTTCTATTTTAGAAGTTATGTGCTTAGAATATGATTTAGGAAGAGGCAAAGTGGATGAAAGTGAAACAGGATTGGGATTAGTAGTCGCAGAAGAAGAAGCCATAGAGAAGAGTAGCACCTCTAACTTCAAGAAATCCTAAAAACATTACTTCTATACCACCTCTGGAATTGATCAGGCTCTAATACCACTTTGGGTACTGAGTACGTGACTTATTAGACCCACAGTCCAAATTGATCTAGCCCCCATATGGGATGGCCATCAGAATTTATGTTGTGGGTTTCCCGTCGATATATACAGTAATCAAGTGAATATACCACTCAGGGTATTGAGTACGTGACTTGTTAGACCCATAGTGCAGACTAATCTAGCCCCCATACGGGATGGCCATCAGAATTTATGTCGTGGGTTTCCCGTCGATATACACAGTAATCAAGTGAATATTCAAGCCAAGAGTAAAGATCACACGCCACCTATATTTAGACACTCCTTTGTCTATTCAGGTGAACCATGATCTATGAAAACGTGGACTCAGCTTTCTGTTACACAGGATCTTTAGAGAGGCAAGTGCAGAGTATACTCACTTTAAAAGAAGATGAACAGAGAAGCAGGATTTTTATTTTTTTCAGAAAGATAGAGGAGCTTAAAGAGAACTTAGAAATTCATGGAGAAAAATGAAGGTTTTTCTTTCTAAGGGAATTCAATTCTTCCTTCTCATTTATTTTCACACATATTTATATAAGAGCCTTATCTTTTAGAGATACAAGGGTCCCGCAGGACTACTTTTTTAAAAAATAAAGACAAAGCACATTGATTAGGGAAATAGAGACAAAGCACACTGATTAGAACTTTTACATAATAAAGATAAAGCAGGGCATCCAAAGCTTGAATTTTTTACAAGATAAGGGACACGTGGAAACACATGGGCTACTGCATCAAAACACATGGGCTGCTGCATCAAAAGTTGTGTGAGGTAGACAGGTTATCTACGTCACTGTCTATTTTACCAAAGGGTTGATATCCGAGATTCTTGGCATAAAATGTGTCAACGTGGTCCCTATGGGTGGAAGCTGATGTTGATGGTTCATCTATCTGCATGGTGACATGATTGTATGACTGCGTAAAGGGTGAAATTAGTGAAGTGAAATCATCCAATGAGTCCTGAGAATTTTTGAATAGTACATCTATGTAATCAGGACGTTCTTCTTTGAGAAGAAGACCACTGGTATGGCTTGGTGAGGAAGAACTTGGAGTTGGTATGGAGAAGATCTCATGATGAGGTCCTAAGGAGGCATGGTGGAGTGGTCCTGTTGATGATTGAAAATGATTAAGCTCAAAAAGAAAGTTTTTGAACTCGGTTAGGGGTATTCATTACTTCTACTAGTCTGTTTTGGCTGGGAATGGTTTTCCATTCATAAGCTTGGTCTTGATTCCAAAATAGTTTGGTGACTGGGTGTTGGAAATAAGGACGATGGACAATGAAGATGGAGGTTAACTTGGATCTCTAGTTTTCTGGGAAGTAGTGAAGGTTATTTCTTTGAGTGATAAGGGTGAATTATCATCGCCACCAGGGGATGGGTGAGAACCATTCTAGAAGAGTCCAAAGAAGGGAAGCTGCAGGTGTTGGTGAAGAGCTTGAATAGGAGCTATCAAAGGTGTGGCATATAAGGTGGTTAAACACCAGATATACCAAAGCTCATCATCTGTGATATCTTGTGGAGGATGCGATGTGAGACCTTTAAGAAAAGGGCATTTTGATAGAAACTTAGAAAACTGGAAGGAGTTTTTTGTTGAATTCGAATGAGGTATCTGATAACAAATTTTTGTGCAAAATCTTGGATTTGCTGAAGAGAGGTAAAGGGGAGGTTACAAGGGAAGGTCTTCTTGGTTTAGTGCTGAGGTTGGAAGAGAAGAGGCCATGCAAATTACTGGGACAGTTTGGATAGAGGTTATGATGGTGGTTGAGTTGGGTCTGGATAGCATATCAGGGATCAAGTTCTTGTCTCCTTTTATATGCTGGACTGAAAATTCATAACGAGTAAACCAATTTTTGAGACGAAACAACTGTTTATCAGGAAGAGTCTTATTCTTGAAATCAAGAATCTTTGGGAAAGATGAGTTTTCAATTCTAATAAGAAAGTGATGGACAAGATGGAACTTAAATTTCTTGATGCCATATTTCACTGCCATGATTTCCTTGAAGATCACATGGTAATGTTTTTCAAATTCTTTGAATTGACCACTAGCATGGGCACAATAAGATTCTTTTCCATCGATAGACTCAAGGAAAACAGTCCCCAGTACTCATCACTAGCATCTGTTTGCAAAATTCTTTGACCTATAGTGGGGATTTTTAAAGGTAAAGGCTTTTGGGTTATTTTTTTCAAGGTTTTGACAGCTTATGTATGAGTAAGGTTCCACAGTGGAGCATTCTTTCTCAAAAGGCGAGATAAAGGAGTGGTGCAAATAGCAACATGTGGAAGGAAATCTTGAAGATAGTTGACAATCCCGAGAAATTACTAGATTTATTTGTAGTTAAGATCTTGGTCAAGAAAATGGAGTAATTCTTGGGCTATATGAGGTCCTGGATGAAAATATCTGTTTTCAAGAATCATTCCAAGAAATTAGATAGAAGATTGACCAATATGGTAAAAGAAATAAAATCTTATGTTTTCTAAAATCATAGTTTCTAAACCCTCTTCTCTCTCTCTGTCAATAAAGCTCTAAGGTTTTAAAAGAAAATAAAAAAACTGAAATCTATTCATTTTGAAATCTCAAGGAAGTATGCTCTGCACTTGCCTTACGCAAGGGCATCAGAAAACTTAATAAGTTTTTATCTAGTTTGGTACCTTTTTTTAGACTAAAGAAAAATCTGTTTTGGGTTGTAAAACCTAGAAAGAAAATGTTTTAAATTTTTTATGATCATCAGGGTATATCGGCTGGAAACCCAAGCATGCGGGCTACTGGTCCAAATGCTACGATAGCCTCCGTCCTTAGAGAACTTGCTACCCGTTTTATGGGATCTCTAAGAGATTGGTTTGATACTTTAGGAGAGTACAGACAACTACAGTTTGTGCAACTTCCTAATGTCTCAAGTGCTCTTTCTGTCATCCATGAACAATTTATTGGAGAATCTGTGGCAGTATTTGAAGCTGCAAGACGTGAATATCTCAACATGAAATGTTGCTCACTCAAGGCTAAAGATCTTGATACGGATGTCAATTCTGTTCTACAAGCTCAATGGATTCAATGATCCTACTCTCAAACATGTATTTCTGGCATCATTACCTGAAGAATTACAGCCAGATATACATAGGCAGCTCACATCTCTTAATCATAACATTGACAACATTTCTTTGGGAAAAATCTTTCAAATTGCCAAAGGATGTTTGGAGAAACTATGTGAACAGAAATAGTTTTTCAAAGAACTATTGAAAGGTAAAGAGCCTTTCCGAAGTGCTTACAAGCATTTAAAAAAATTCAAAAATCCAAATTATTTTCCTAGATCAAAGTCCCGGAGAAAATCATACAGGTTCTTCAGAAAAAGATCCAGTTCCTTCAGAGAACAGCAAAAGAGAAAATCAAGCAGATGTTTCATCTGCAAAAAGAAAGGCCACTATGCCAAAGATTGCCCAACAAAAAAGATAAAGCAGTTCGTTTACTTGAACATTTACAGGCCACCACTGATTACTTAGTGTTCACACTGGAAAACTCATCTGATGATTCTGAAAACGATGATTTTTAAATTGTTTTTCACCAACAACTACTTTTGTCCCAAAACACCACCATTCCCATTTCGTCCATAAAACTCCAAATCTTACCTTCAAAATTCCAAAGACCAATTCCTACCAATGAACTTCTTGATATAGGTGCCCAAAGAAGCATGTTAAACCCAGACATTCTTCCACCTCAGTTTTGGAAACATTATGAAGAAAATTTCAAAGCAGTCAATGGAAAATTCTTCACCACCAAATTAATTACCAAAAAACCCATTGGTATTAAAATATTTCCAAACTGTGTTATCTGGACAAAAGTCATAGGTTCTCGAAAGTGGATGACTTCGTGGGCAATGTGCTTTCCTGGTTGGAAGTGTCCGTCTTTGATAGTCATTAGAAAGTGAGATTGGAGTGCTAACAGAAGAAGTAGAAGCGTCATTTGATGAAGTCATGCCACTGTTTTGAGCTTCTCTCTGTCTTTAAAGTCTTTAGCATAAAAAATCATAAGAAAACTTATATCATACCATTTTGTATATGAAGAACACAATTTAGACCGCTAAAATTTTTTTGAACACACTGTGGTAATGGACTTATGTGTTAGAGAAATGTCCACTTGCATATGCAATAATAAAGTGCTCTTTTCCGTTTGTCTCTTCAAGGAGGATGGCCCCCCAAGATTCATCACTTGCATCGGTCTGCAATATCCGTCTGCCATTTGTGATAAGCCACAGGCCATACTTCCAACACCCAAACACCAACTTGTTTTGGATTCAAGATCAGGTATATGATTGGTTAACTATTCCACACCCGGCTCTTCTTGACCAAGACAAAGAAATCCAAACCAGCCTCCAAAATTATCTTTGTGAGTTAAACAATCAACCTGCTCCACACAAAAATATTCCCATACCTCTCTCGGTCCACAACATGAAATCATTATGATCCTCACTCCTTTAACAATCTCAAAGCTCAAATCGACTAGAATCATCATCAAAGAGCAGAAACCAATTTTACAGATTTCTTGTATCAAGATGCACAAGACCCATGGGAATATTTTTTACCATTAAGTCAACATCTCCAACAAATCCAACCAACACTCGCCCCAGACAAACCAGCAATGAAAAGCCAGCTCCAGCAAACGGACAGCTAGCTCCAGTCAACAACATCCTTCTTCCACATGGCGTAAAATATTCTGCCCTTATCCTCCTTGTCGCCCAAATCACCAACACCCACCAGATACTTCACGACCATCACATAAAATCCTCTTTTCAAAAGATAAAGACGACACTAACAGCTCATCTGATGAAGACTATATGAATTTATCATCTCCATAATCTACGTATAGTTATGAATGTTTACTTTTTAAAAGTTTGTAATAATTAAGGCATGACTTTATTGCTTTTCCTTTTAGAAAACCTTATCGTTTGTAATAAAAGCTTGCTTTTAGAAAAGTGATGGGGGTCCTATCTTATCCTTTTCATTATTATGTTTCCAAAGAGATAGGGACTTGTTCTAATCCTTTTCCCCGCTCCTATATAAGCTAAGCTTGTCTTAGTTCAAAGGGAAACTCGTTTGAAGAAATAAAATCTTATGTTTTCTAAAATCATGAGTTTCTAAACCCTCTTCTCTCTCTCTGTCAATAAAGTTCAAGCAAGCTAAGACAAACTACTTTAATAACTTATAAATTCATATAGTCTTCATCAGATGAGCTATCAGTGTCGTCTTTATCTTTTGAAAAGAGGATTTTGAGTGATGGTCATGGAGTATCTGGTGAGTGTTGGTGATTTGGGCAATAAGGAGGATAAGGGCAGAATATTTTACGCCATGTGGAAGAAGGATGCTGTTGACTGGAGCTAGCTGTCCGTTTGCTAGAGCTGGCTTTCATTGCTGGTTTGTCTGGTGCGAGTGTTGGTTGGATTTGTTGGAGTTGTTGGAGATGTTGACTTAATGGTAAAAAATCTTCCCATGGGTCTTGTGCATCTTGATACAGGAAATCTGTAAAATTGGTTTCTGCTCTTTGATGATGATTCCAGTCGATTTGGGCTTTGAGATTGTTGAAAGAGTGGGGATCATAATGATTTCATGTTGTGGACCGAGAGAGGTATGGGAAATATTTTTGTGTGGAGCAGGTTGATTGTTTAACTCACAAAGATAATTTTGGAGGCTGGTTATTTGTTTAACTCACAAAGATTATTGCTTTTCCTTGTAGAAAACCTTATTGTTTGTAATAAAAGCTTGCTATCCTTTTCATTATTATGTTTCCAAAGAGATAGGGACTTGTCTTATCCTTTTCCCTGCTCCTATATAAGCTAAGCTTGTCTTAGTTCAAGGGGGAACTCGTTTGAAGAAATAAAATCTTATGTTTTCTAAAATCATGAGTTTCTAAACTCTCTTCTCTCTTTCTGTCAATAAAGCTCTAAAATCTAGTTGAATATTCCTATATTCCTGAATCTACCCAGATCAATGATTCATCTTTCCCTCTTATTAGTCCTTACTCTCTCACCCGAAGTATCCGAACCCTCATAACCATCAAAAGGCCTCATCCAAAATTGTTTTCTAAATTGTGTTCTGATACGAACCCCGTCAAGAACTGACGCGACCCTAACCAAATTAGTTCCCAATATCGAATCTAAACCCAGGAATGGCATGGAACCTTGACCCAATGCTTATTGGAAGCACAAACCTTGGTATGTGAAGACGCCACAATCAGTTATAGAAGGTCTGATTGATAAGTCAAGATATTGAACACTACGGAAATCTGATAAGTTCAAAGAGTTCGTAAAGAACCAAAGAGAATTAACTTTCACAATTGCATCAAAAAAACTTCTTCTCATTTAGTAGATACGAGTACATTATATAGGGTTAGTTACAAGAATTTAAGCCAAATCATAATCCTAATCTAAGTAAATAGGAAAGAATTTAAACCAAATCAGAATCCTAATCTAAGTAAATAGGAAAGAATTTAAACCAAATCAGAATCATAATCTAAGTAAATAGAAAAGAATTTAAACCAAATTAGAATCCTAATCTAACTAAATAGGAAAGAATTTAAATCAAATCAGAATCCTATTTGGCTTTAAATGCCTTACATTAATTAAATGGAAACTAGGCAATTAAAATAGAACTAACTAATTTGTTTTCCTAATAGCCTTCTTAAGAAATGGGAAAGTATCTGAAAAAGGAAAATAATATATTTTTCTGCCATAATGTGCAAACCAACTCCCTATTTCATGGAAGTGAATATTTGGAAACTTCAAAAGCCTGAATCATGCATTTATCATGAGCGATTCCTTCAAAGGGCCTCCATGAATTTGATTGAGCCCAAGTTGCTTGAATCAATCCATTAAGCGCTTCTTTGAATTTCTTTGTTTGAGCTCTCGTAACGGGTCCGATGGGAACTTGAATAGGATCTGAATATACCCCATCCCATGTGCTTGTGATAGTCTTATCCTTAATCTTATCATTCCCCTCCTCTTGAAGAGGACTTGTCCTCAAATCATCACCTACGTCAAAAGGACTTAAATCAAAAACATTAAAAGTAGCACTTACATTGTACTCACCAGGCAAATCCAGTTTGTATGCATTGTCATTGATCCTTCCAAAACTTGGAATGGACCATCCCCTCGAGGTAATAGCTTAGATTTCCTTCGTTCCAGATATCATTTCTTGCGCATGTGTAACCACATCCAATCGCCAGGTTCAAAGACTAGCTTATGTCACCCTTTGTTGACTTGTTTAGCATATTGCTCAGTTCTCCGCTCAATGTTGAACTTCGCCCTCTCGTGTATCAGTTTAACAATTTCAGCCTTTTTCTTGCCATCTAAGTTAACACGCTCAGAAACATGTAATGGAGTTAAATCTAATGGGGTTAAAGGATTAAAACCAGAAACAATTTCAAACGATGAATACTTAGTAGCAGAATGAACGGAACGATTATAAGCAAACTCAACATGAGGTAAACAATCTTCCCAAGTTTTAATGTTCTTTTTAATGATAGCTCGCAACAGAGTAGATAAAGTTCTATTCACAACTTCTGTTTGACCATCAGTTTGAGGGTCACAAGTAGTTGAAAACAACAACTTAGTTCCTAACTTAGCCCATAAGGTTTTCCAAAAGTAACTTAAAAACTTAGCATCCCTATCAGAATCAATTGTCCTGGCATACCATGCAACCTTATAATCTCCCTAAAAAATAGGTTAGCAACATTAGAAGCATCATCTGTTTTGTGGCATGGAATAAAATGTGCCATCTTTGAAAATCTATCCACAACTACAAAAATTGAGTCTTTTCCTTGTCTAGACCTAGGTAAACCTAGCACAAAATCCATCGAAACATCAGTCCAAGGTACACTAGGTATTGGCAAAGGGGTGTATAAGCCATAAGGTTGCACTTTTGATTTGGCTTGCCTATAATTAACGCATTTACCACAAAGTCTTTCAACATCTCGCTTCATATGTGGCCAATAAAAGTGTTCCTGTAATACTGCTAGAGTCCTTACAACTCCAAAATGCGCCATTAACCCTCTTCCATGGGATTCTCTAACTAGCAAATCTCTCAAAAAATAGTTAGGCACACATAGTTTATTCTCCTGAAATAAATAGCCATCATGCCTGTAATATTTACTAACTGCGATCTTTTCAAAAGCTTGATATTCAACACTAAAATCATGGTCATCAGCATACAAATCCTTAATATGTTCAAACCCAAGTAATTTAGCATTAAGTGTTGAGATTAAGACATACCTGCGGGAAAGCGCATTTGCAACAATGGTTTCCTTACCTTGCTTGTAACGAATGACATATGGAACTGTCTCAATGAATTCTACCCATCGAGCATGTCTCTTATTCAGCTTGTGTTGGCCTTTAAGGTGTTTCAAATACTCATGATCGGCGTGAATCACGAACTCCTTAGGCCATAGGTAGTGCTGCCACGTTTCTAATGCTCGAACCAATGCATACAACTCCTTGTCATAAGTAGGGTATGATGAGAACCATCAAGAAAATACCATTAAAGATTCAAGTGATCATTTTATTCATGGAGGGCCAATACAAGAGCTAGCGCCAAAAAGATGCAAGCTGCTTTAAATGGATTAATTGAGAAAACATGGATTGAAAATACAATTCAAGATGTAAGACATCATGAATTGAGCTTGGAGAGAAGACAAGGCATTGTGGCCATTATTCAAGCTATTGGGCAGCCAAATACATAACTTGGATCAAATGCAGCAAGGGCAACTTCGGAATAAAACTGGTATTGATTGAGCCGGATTTGGAGTTCTCTAGAAGGAGTTATGACCAATTCATTACAGTTTGTTCAAACTTGGGATTTTCAACGATTCCTTTGTTTTCAGCTTCATTTGTTTGTTTTGTTTCAAGTTTGTCAATGTGTAAGGTAGGTAAGTCTATCGTCAATGATGGTGGGCTAACAATAAGTTTTTCAATGATAGCATTAATTATGGTTGGTTGGTGAAGACTTTCTGAAGCATCATTTGACAAACCTATAATTGGAGGGTTGTTCCAATGCTTTCATTTGTATTTTTAGGATATTGGGTTTCTATTGGTGTATTTAAACTCAGCAACCTTGCTATGTAAGGATTAGAAATTAATGTTATTTGAATTTGAAAGATTATTCTTTCTTTGGTTCTTTTGAGAACTAGTGAACTTATCAAGAATTAGCATTCTTGTGGTGCTTCAAATTTAGACTTATCACTCACCTTCTCATCTATTTCTTGAGTGTGGTGTCAATATCATTCTCTATACCTTTGGTTCATGTTTTCTTAAGCATTGGGTCAAGGTTTTGTTTGTTTTAAATCTGTTTAGAACTTTCTTTGGAAGTTGAAACTTCAATTTAAGTGTGGGTTTCAAAATTTCATTGTGGGATTCACATCAGGGTAGTTTAAGGCTGCCCTACTCAACTTTTCACTAAAGTAAGCAATTGGTCGTCCTTCCTGCATTAGGACTGCACCAATACCAATACTGAAGCATCGCATTCAATTTCAAATGTTTTATTAAAGTTAGGCAAAGACAATAAAGGAGCATTGGTAAGCTTTTGCTTGATTATTTGAAATGCCTTCTCTTGCGCTTCTCCCTATTTGAATCCAACATCTTTTTTTATTACTTAAGTAAGCGGTGTGGCTAATGCGCTAAAGTCTTTCACAAATCGTTGATAGAAACTAGCAAGCCCATGAAAGCTTCTCACATTACTTACACTTGTGGGACTCGGCCAGTTTTGGATTGCACGTACCTTTTCCTCATCTACTTGTATACCCTGTGCACTCACAACAAATCCTAGAAACACAAGTTTGTCTGTGCAAAAAGTACACTTTTTCAGATTAGCAAACAACTTTTCTTTTCTAAGCACATCTAAAACAGATTTCAAGTGTACTACATGATAATTTATGTTTTTGCTATAAATGAGGATATCATCAAAATAAACAACAACAAACTTGCCAATAAAAGCTCACAAGACATGATTCATAAGTCTCATAAAAGTGCTCGGGGCATTAGTTAGACCAAAATGCATGACTAACCATTCATACAAACCATATTTTGTTTTAAAAGCAGTTTTCCATTCATCTCCTTCTTTCATTCTAATCTGATGATATCCACTTTTCAAATCGATTTGGGAAAATACACTAGACCCATGTAATTCATCAGGCATGTCATCTAGTCTAGGAATGGGATGTCAACACACATCCTCCACATCCCATCCTTCTTAGAAACTAATAAAACGGGAACTGCACATGGACTCATGCTTTCTCTCACGTACCCTTTTTCCATCAATTCATTAACTTGCCTTTGAAGTTCCTTGGTCTCCTCTGGATTGCTCCTATAGGCTGGTCTATTTGGAATGGTTGAACCGGGTAAAAAATCAATCTGATGCTCAATCCCTCAGATTGAAGGTAAACCATGTGGTGTTTCCTCAGGAAAAACATCCTCATACTCCTGCAAAAGAAAAGTAATAGAACTAGGCAAAGTAAGGTTAAATTTGTTAGTGTTCAAAAATGCCTCTTTGTACAAAAGTACAATCATCGGTTGATGTGAAAACAATCTTTTTTTATCTCACTTGCTCTCGCATAGAAATTATTTTGTTTTCCATCAGATTTTCGCTCAATGGCTGTATTTTTCTTTGGTTTTCTCTCATATTTTCCTCGGCCTCTTTTTGAATTTCACTCTCTTTTTCTCTCTTTTTCTTTTCCTCACTCTCTCTCTTTCTCTCTGTAGGCTCACTTGGTCTCCATAGGCTCACTTGGTCTCCGTAAACCTGCTTTGGTGTCAATGGAACAAGAGTGATGTTGCGTTGATTAAATACAAATGAATATTTGTTGGTGAAGCCATCATGCTTCACACGTCTGTCGAATTGCCAAGGTCGCCTAAGTAACAAGTGTCCAGCCTGCATTGGCACTACATCACAAAGCACCTTATCTTCATACCTCACCACTGTCATTTAACCATTGTAGTTTGTATGGCCGTGGGTGTTTAAGTGCGAAAGCCCTAAATTCTCTACCATTATAGTACTAGCAACATTAGTACAACTTCCTCCATCAATAATCATACTACATACTTTGTCTTGAACATAGCACCTAGTATGGAAAATGTTTTCCCATTGCACTGCTTTGTCTTCTTTTACTTGAACACTCAAAACTCTCATCGCTACTAAAGTCAATTCCCCAAGGGCTACATACTCTTCATCTTCGACTTCCTCTAATGGTGGCATCTCATTCTCTTCCATCTCATCTTCAGTTACAACCTCACCATTGTCCCGCAACACCATAACTCTTTTATTCACACATTCACTTGCAATATGCCCCCTGCCTTGACATTTAAAACACTTAATGTCACGATTCCTACTAGTAGGAGTCACGGTGTTACCTTGTGAATTGTGCTTAGAGTGCTCGGTTACTTGCTTAGGAGTCACGATGTTTGTGGCCTCTCATCTCATTTCGCATAGCTCGGCTTCCAAGGAGTGGAACTCGAGCTTGGGGCTGCACGAGTGTTACCCCTCCTCTTGAGTTGCTGCCCAATCTTGATAGCCTTGTGGACCATCTCCTCAATCTCCACGTAATGCTACAACTCAACCTTATCTGCAATCTCCCGATGAAGACCACTTAAGAATCTTGCCATGGTTGCTTCTCTATTCTCCTCCACATTTGCTCTAATCATGGCAATCTCCATTTCTTATAATAATCCTCAACACTTTGGCTACCTTATTGAAGACGTTGTAATTTTTGGTACAAATCTCGATAATAGTGGTTAGGTACAAAACGCCTTCTCATCAATGATTTCATTTCATCCCATGTCTCAATTGGACGTTCTCTATTTCGCCTTCTGCTTATAACAAGTTGATCCCACCAAATAATGGCATAGTCAGAAAACTCAATCACAGCCAATTTAACCTTTTTTGCCTCTAAATAATTGTGGCAGTCAAATATGAACTCCATTTTCTTCTCCCATTCAAGGTATGCTTCTGGGTCGGATTTACCTTGAAAAGATGGAATCTTCATCTTTATGCCACTCAATCCATCATTTCTATTCCTAGCTCTCCTGCCTTGTCCGTCTCTCCTATAGCTACCCACTGAGTCCTCACCCTCATCCCGATAATAATCATTGATCTCTCCTCTAACTAAAGCTCTTTCTCTTCTACGTGCTTGGGGAACGGGTTGTGGCTGCCCTGCACGTGTGTTCTCCACTTGATCCAAACACTCGTTTATAAGCTCTATTTCAGCCCTCATCATCCTTCTCATCTCTCCCATCAATGCTTGAATTTGTAAATTCTGAGTAGTTGCAGATTGATCCTCTTCATTTGTGTTTCGTTCTAGGTTGTGAGACATAGCTATTATCTGCAAAAGAAAGTTAAAAATAATGTAGAAGGACCTCACCTAGTGTACCTTGGACTGATGTTTCGATGGATTTTGTGCTAGGTTTACCTAGGTCTAGACAAGGGAAAGACTCAATTTTTGTTGTTGTGGATAGATTTTCAAAGATGGCACATTTTATTCCATGCCACAAAACAGATGATGCTTTTAATGTTGCTAACCTATTCTTTAGGGAGATTATAAGGTTGCATGGTATGCCTAGGACAATTGTTTCTGATAGGGATGCTAAGTTTTTAAGTTACTTTTGGAAAACCTTATGGGCTAAGTTAGGAACTAAGTTGTTGTTTTCAACTACTTGTCACCCTCAAACTGATGGTCAAACAGAAGTTGTGAATAGAACTTTATCTACTCTGTTGCGAGCTATCATTAAAAAAAATATTAAAACTTGGGAAGATTGTTTACCTCATGTTGAGTTTGCTTAGAATCGTTCCGTTCATTCTGCTACTAGGTATTCACCATTCGAAATTGTTTATGATTTTAATCCTTTAACCCCATTGATTTAACTCTATTACTTGTTTCTGAACGTGTTAACTTAGATGGCAAGAAAAAGGCTGAAATTGTTAAACAGATACACAAGAGGGCGAAGTTCAACATTGAGCGGAGAACTGAGCAATATGCTAAACAAGCCAACAAAGGGCGACATAAGCTAGTCTTTGAACCTGGCGATTGGGTTACACATGCACAAGGAAATCTAAGCTATTACCTCGAAGGGATGGTCCATTCCTAGTTTTGGAATGGATCAATGACAATGCATACAAATTGGATTTGCCTAGTGAGTACAATGTAAGTGCTACTTTTAATATTTCTGATTTAAGTCCTTTTGATGTAGGTGACGATTTAAGGACAAATCCTCTTCAAGAGGAGGGGAATGATGAGACTAAGGATAAGACTATCACAAGCACATGTGATGAGGTATATTCAGATCCTATTCAAGTTCCCGTCGAAGCGCTTAATGGATTGATTCAAGCAACTTGGGCTCAATCAAATTCATGGAGGTCCTTTGAAGGAATCGCTCATGATAAATGCATGATTCAGGCTTTTGAAGTTTCCAAATATTCACTTCCATGAAATAGGGAAAATAAATCAGTTAGTTCTATTTTAATTGCCTAGTTTCCATTTAATTGATGTAAGGCATTTAAAGCCAAATAGGATTCTAATTTGGTTTAAATTCTTTCCTATTTACTTAGATTAGGATTCTGATTGGGTTTAAATTCTTGTAACCAACCCTATATAATGTACTCGTATCTAATAAATGAGAAGAAGTTTTTTTTGATGCAATTGTGAGAGTTAATTCTCTTTGGTTTTTTACGAACTCTTTGAACTTATCGGATTTCCGTGGCGTTCAATATCTTGACTTATCAATTAGACCTTCCATAGCTGATTGTTGCGTCTTCACATACCAAGGTTCGTGCTTCCAATAAGCATTGGGTCAAGGTTCCATTCCATTCCTGGGTTTAGATTCGATCTTGGGAACTAATTTGGTTAGGGTCGCGTCGGTTCTTGACGGGGTTCGTATCACAGACAACCAATAAAATCAAAAATCTAGTTGAATATTCCTATATTCCAGAATCTGCCTAGATCAATGAGTCATTTTTCCCTCTTATTAGTCCTTATCAACTCTATAAGCAACCACACTCTCTCACCCGAAGCATCCGAACCCTCATAACCACCAAAAGGCTACCATAGCTGAACAATATGTCACTTTGGAAATTCCCCTAGAGTTGATTTCCAACTGGAAAAGAGAAGCTTATACTCATCTCCATCTCGGAGGAGTAAGACTAATCCTAACCTTACATGGAAAGAAGGGATTACCAGTTACAGGTAGAATTGCCATGCTAAACACCTGATTTAAACAGTACCAAGATGCTGTTATCGGTACTATTCTGACAACTCTTCATGCAGGAAGTGTTCTCCTTACTTTCTGTCCAAATTTCAACATTTCTCTTCAAGATACAAACTTTTCAACAGCCTTGAAAGTCCTAGTACAAATTCAAGGTGCAGAACAAATCTCTTCTGCAAAAATTGCAGCCCTTCACCATCAACTATAGGTGTTGTGCAAATTTTGTTGAACTCACAAGCGTACGAATCTATTGTAGAATAGATCAATGGTGTCGAGTGTCGATCCCACTAGGAGGTGGATTTTAATTAGGTGCAGAATTAATTTTGTAAGTGGGTGATTGGATTAGTGAGAAAATTGATTTAAACTATGCTATAATTTAAATTGGAATAGTAAGAAAAAATTAAACTGGGAACTATGGGCTAAATATTCCTTATTAATGCCAATTAAATCATAGGGGGGAATCCACACCTCATGAACCACACTCTAATCAATATGGTGTAAGGGTTTATCGTGCCAAATAGTAACAACCTTTTACCAGGGAGCTGGTTAAACCAGAGCGGTATCTAGACAAGAATATTATTATTTATCGACAAAAAGTCAAAACCTCCACAGAAATTAGAGGGGAAGGGAAAATAAATTTACCAAATAAAGCCCATGACACTTCCCCTTCAACCCAAGCTTGAAAGAAAATTACCTACTCATAATTGAACTAATGGTAAAATGAGAATTTATTAAAATACATAGAAAATACAAGATGGAGAAAGAATTACAGAAAATGAAGCCTAAAAATAGATTCAGGGGTGTCGAAATAGGGGGGAGAGCCCCCTTTTTATTGATACACTGAATAAATCATGGTCATCGGATTAAAAACAATTCGGACGCTCAGGATTGCACCACGTCATCAGTCAACAGTACACGGTTTGAACAGTAACACGGTTTGCACACGGTTTGAACAGTGACGCGGTATGAACAGTGTCGTGAACAGTACCGTACATGTGAACAGTGCCGTATGTGTGAACAGTGTCATTTTTTCTTTTATGCTCCTCCTAAGGTTTTCGACTGTCCTGAGTTTAAAAGTGATGTCCGTTTTGTTGTCTGATCTCTCGTTCATTGTGAAATAACCCAGATGTCCCTAAAATACATAAAATACTTAATTAGAATAAAACACACATAATTAAATTACAAAAAGTTTAAATACATAAAAGTAGGAATGTTAGTAAAACTTGAAGTACAAAATGACGATTTTCTCCTTTATAAATATACATTTTCTAGCACTCAACACACCCCCCAACCAGCTTATTGCTAGTCCCTAGCAAATAAAGTGAAAACAAAATTCAAATTCGAAATGATTTTTTTTAAAAAAATAATCGTGTTCATTCAATCAGACTAATGATAGTAATCAAATAAAAGTATAAGCATTATCTGCAGTCTAAAGAAACATCACACCCACATCAACCATCCACACGCATCAGTCCAGCAGACTTTGTCACAGCTATAGTAATCAAGCCACTTTCAAGAATGACATGTCAAATCCCAAAATCTCACCGGTAATAGTGACACTCACAAGGAAATTAAACCCAATAAAAATTGTCGCTTCAATGAAATATCACACACTCTCACCAAGATGAAAGGAATATGCCCACAGCTTAGAAATAATGGGATCTCAAACAAAATACTAGTCAACCCAATATATTTATTTATTTATGTATATTTTTTTATGCATCACTACATCCTTTTAGCCCATATAACTAGCTTCTACTTCAGACTATAGTTCCTTAAAATCAAGAAGGACTTTTATTAGGACATAACGTAGGCTAGGGACATGGCTAACAAAGGAGGGGAAATAAGGAAAATAAAGTGTATGTTTGAGAAAAATATAGAGAGATTTTTTTTTTTTGGAAGTTGTAAGATGGATTTCACCTATTATTTATTTATTTTTCCTTTTTTTTTAAACAACAATTTTTTTAGTTTTTATTTTATTTTTTTGCACAACTTCACTGAACAAAATAATTATTTACATTTTTCTCAAACATAAATAGTTGATGGAACTTATAAGATATCGAGTAGTACTCCAAATCGGAGTGGGTCAAGATGATAAGTTTGACAAAGAAAAATTTTTTTGTTTAAAGGCTCAAAAGGGTTAACTATGGATATTTCATAAAAGGGATAGCTAGAAAGGCTCAAACGGGTCAAATATGGCCTTTCCATCGTCTTTTAGGGCTCCAAATAATCTTTTATATCTACTAGTTAGATGGACCTCCAGATGTAGCAACACATATTTTTCTCTTTTTTTTTATTTAACTCTTGTTTTTTTAGAGGATTGACTCAAAAGAAATCTAAAGATCATGTATAAAATAATAAATTGCTAAGTTGTATGAAGAATGGGCAAAAAGGATTACTTTCCAAGAAAAATGATAGGCTCAAAAACTCACTTGGTATTCATTATGACATGTCATATTTGTCTTCGACATCAAAATGTAGAGTAGCAAACACGGCATAACATTTCTTAAGACCAAAGATAATACAAATACTAAAATTTGAAATTCATCATGTCATCCACTTTTAAAATAAATTATACAATTTTTTTTTATAAACAACATTCTACCCCCAACCTATTCTAAACACGAAAAGAAAATGTACATGGAGACATGTGAAAATGATGCAGAAAGACTGAGTAGAAAGGTTACAATTAAAATGATGGAAAAAGAAAATGTCTGGAAATTTTTTTTTTTACTAAGAAGATGCGTTTCTAGAGGCATTACACTCCATATTCTGCCATCTTCGACTCAAAAATTTTAAAATGTATATTTATAAAGGAGAAATTAAAAAGAAGAAAAAAAATGAATATCAAAACTTAATAAAGAAAAAGAAAATGCCTGGAATTTTTTTTCTTTTGTTTTTTTTAAGCAAAGAAGATTTGTTTCTAGAGTAACTACACTCCATATTCAGCCATCTTTAACACAAAAAGTTAACAAAAGTTAGTTTCTACAACAAAAAATTAGTAAAAACTTAACCAAGATTCCACAATTGTCAACTATCCCCTCTCCCAACCAGAACGAAACATTGTCCTCAATGTTTTAAAGGAAAGAAGTAGAGCTTATAAAACATCACCTGGGTGGTGCAACATAGAAGAAAATATTTACAGGCGGAAAGTTAAATCTAATTTGTACTTCTTACTGCGGCTACTGTTACCATCATTGTTTGGATACTTCAATACCAAGGTCTTGGGATCTGGCTCTGGTTTATAAGCTTGTAACATATCAAGTAGCTCATGAAAAGTTTTTTCGCTGTGGAAGGAATGAAATAGTTTTTTATTGCATGGTTAAGAAATGCGATAAAGCCATCAGAAAAGTTATTGACATTTAACAAACCGATGGGTTTATGATGAATGTACAAATAGGCCCAAGATGCTAATGTGATAAATGCCTCTAGAGTTGCAAGATCTCCTAGTAAGAAAATAAAAGCATCAGCATGATTAAGCATTTCAGTTATTCTTTCTTGCATACTTGAGACAACTAACTCTTCTCTAGTCGGTGAGTCAGACAAACAGCCCAAAGGTTTTAGGGTTGTTGGGATGATGCCTAACACTTGGCTCCCTCTAACATAAGCTGCTTCTGAGACCAGTTTTAATAACCCTCGGTCACCTCCACCATTTACCAAGTGTAATTTCCTTGCTGCTATGCTCGACCAAGATCAATGGCTGCCTCAACGAGCTCTTTATATTTGCCATAGTTAAATCCAGAAAGCACACAAATGTTCTTGAATTGTTTATTGGGAGTAGCTACCATTGGGATACTTCTCAAAAACAATTTGTGAGTGCAAACAAAAAGAATCATATTTAAGGATCTTAGCGGCAGTGGGTCACAGCTGTGAATGAGGTATCATGTCTATGTCAATTAACATGTAAAGCACATGGCTCGAGAGTAGAAAAGAAAACAGTAAAAAGAAAAAACAAACAATGATAAAATAAAATTATTAAAGACAATAATGCAAATGATAAAACAATAGTGAAATAAAATAGCAGTCAAGTAAAAGGATATTTACAGGTAGTTGCGACTGTGGCTCACATCTTCCTCTGGTTTTACGTCCAGAAACGGCTTCAATGCCCTTTATGGGTTGAGGATAGGCTTCCCATCTAGTGTTCAACAAGGTCGTTTATAGTCAGATTCCCGAGACTGTATCGTGCATGCTCTTTCTGGAATGATGGCCATAATTGGAGAATCGCTCCTTGCACATATCCACTGGGATGCGTTTCAAGAGACAAAAGGATATCATCCAATGACTCCTTACTCAAGCCATCCCTAATGAATTGAATCTTATCTTCTCAGTTATCAAACACTATTCCTAAAGAACATGGTTTTTTTATCGCATCTCATTCTGGCACACTTATGACAAGCAACCGAAATTCTTCGAGCTCTTCGCTTTCTTGCATAATTTCCTTTACCACAACCTGGCATGTATGCAATAAATTTAGGAGGTAACACACCTGCCAAGCGTACTTTGGCCTCGATTAACTAGCGGATATCAGCAGGTATATTATTCCTCATGAGCAATCGCATGCGTTCGGACCGAGTTTTATAGATTGTAAAGAGGGCATTCTGAGGAAGTGAAGGGAATCGATTGTGAAGCTTTGCTAAAATCTCGTTGTTGTCCATTCCTTCGTCTCAAAATATCAGTTATTATGGGAAATTGAAGTAACTGACTTGATTGTCACGGAGTACCGCTATCCGCCACTTGACTGGGGTGACAAACTAAAAACCACAAACTAAAAACACACAAACGGAGTAACAAACAAAAACACATAAAAAAATTACAATCGTCCTCTTATGGAATTTACCTCTAACTCCAACTGGATATTGTAGACACCTCTCTCAATGTCTCTGAGTTGGCTTTCTAAATCCTCAATATGAGATATTAACTCTGGTGACTGTAGCTTCCAAATACGATGTATTTTACAAAATCGTATCTGGCCTCTGAGATGAGATTGGACACGTTGAAATTGTCTAAGAATGTTCAAGAGGACCTGTCTCATGATTAAAAGTGATAAAAAAAACTTAATGGTTAAACAAACACACTTATGAACAATTAATTTCAATTAGCAGAAGAATAGTAAAAAGAAAAAAATAAATAAATCAAATCACCGAAAAGAAAAATCTCAATTCAAATATGGTGGGTGATGAGAACCATCAAGAAAATACCATTAAAGATTCAAGTGATCCTTTGCACATTTACGGAGGCCCAATTACAAGAGCTAGAGCTAAAAAGATGCAAGCTACTTTAAATGGATTAATTGAGAAAATATGGATTGAAAATACAATTCAAGATGCAAGACATCATGAATTGGGCTTGGAGAGAAGACAAGGCATTGTGGCCATTATTTCAAGCTATTGGGCAGCCAAATACACAACTTGGATCAAATGCAGTAAGGGAAACTTTGGAATAAAACTGGTATTGATTGAGCCCGAAGTAATATGCAAGCTATATACCGTTGGAAAGATAATTAAGTTAGCTTTCCAATGCATTTTACAGAGCTAGATTTAGAGTTCTCTAGAAGGAGTTATGACCAATTCATTACAGCTTGTTCAGACTTGGGATTTTCAACGACTCCTTTGTTTTCAACTTCATTTGTTTGTTTTGTTTCAAGTTTGTCAATGTGTAAGGTAAGTCTACCATCAATGATGGTGGGCTAACAACAAATTTTTCAATGATAGCATTAATTATGGTAGGCTAGCATTAATTTAGAGTTCTCTAGAATGAGTTATGACCAATTCATTACAGCTTGTTCAGACTTGGGATTTTCAACGACTCCTTTATTTTCAACTTCATTTGTTTGTTTTATTTCAAGTTTGTCAATGTATAAAGTCTACCATCAATGATGGTGGGCTAACAATAAGTTTTTCAATGATAGCAGTAATTATGGTTGGTTGGTGAAGACTTTTTGAAGCATCCTTTGACAAACGTATACTTGGAGGGTTGTTCCAATGTTTTCATTTGTATTTTTAGGATCTTGAGTTTGTATTGGTGTATTTAAACTCAGCAACCTTGCTATGTAAAGATTAGAAATTAATGTTATTTGAATTTGAAAGATTATTCTTTCTTTGGTTCTTTTGAGAACTAGTGAACATATCAAGAATTAGCATTCTTGTGGTGTTCCAAATTTAGACTTATCACTCACCTTCTCATCTATTTCTTGAGTGTGGCGTCAATATCATTCTCTATACATTTGGTTCATGTTTTCTTAAGCATTGGGTCAAGGTTTTGTTTGTTTTAAATCTGTTTAGAACTTTCTTGCGAAGTTAAAACTTCAATTTAAGTGTGGGTTTCAAAATTTCATTGTGGGATTCGTATCATTTGATATCAGAGCTAGTTTCTAATCATGTTTGCATATCTTATATATTTTAATTATAAAAAAAACAGAGAAAAAAAAGTACCCAAAAAAAAACCTTGCAAAAAGAATCAAGTATTCCTACTTTCATCAAATTGAATTTTAGTTATTCCTTTTCCTTGACATTGTTTGCACACAATATCAATTGTGTTCCTTTGCTTTCTTGCTTTCTTTTCATCAAATTCATTGTTGTTCTTTGTGTCCTCTTAATTCCTTTTCTTTGTTTAGTGTGTTGATTTGTCATATTTGGTGTGCCACCTGGGTTTTTTCTTGATTTTGTTTATTTAGTTCAATAAAGAACTGAAAGAGAGAATTAAGTATGGTTAATAAAAAAAAAAGTTCTTGAGATCATTAGAGGGTAAAAGCCAATTTATGTGTTAAACACAAGAGTTAAGTGACATCAAATTAAGTGAAGCACGTGAGGGAGTGTTGTGAGGTTTTTTTTTTTTTTTTGCTAACATTTTTTTTTCATATCACAAATATGTCAAAAGATCAAGAAGCTGTAGACCAATCATTCATGCTCAAAGCCATGCAACAACAATTTGAGCACATGAATATGATGTTTGGAGAGATCCGTGACAAATTGGAGAGGCAAGACACTGCCATAGCCAACTACAAAGGGGGCAACAACCAATAGCTCCTAATGTAAGAGGTAATCAAGGGCATGCTGCCATGGGAGAAGAAGATGGTGATGACCTAGATAATTTTGATGACAACAAGCCACTGTTGACATGCGTGGAAGAGATGATAGAAGGGCAAGACGTATAGATCGTGATTTAAGGAGTATCAAACTGAAAATTCCTTTTTTTCAAGGTAAAAATGATCCGGAAGCTTATTTGGAGTGGGAAAAAAAGGTGGAGCTAGTATTTGATTGCCACAATTACTCTGAGGAGAAAAAGGTAAAACTAGCTGCCGTTGAATTTACTGATTATGCTATAATTTGGTGGGATCAACTTGTTTTGAGTAGGAGACGAAATCGTGAAAGGCATATAAACACTTGGGAGGAGATGAAGGCCATCATGAGGAGGAGATTTGTTCCTAGTCATTATTATAGGGAGCTGCACCAAAAGCTTCAAAGTCTTACACAAGGTTCTAGAAGTGTAGAAGATTACCACAAGGAGATGGAAATAATCATGATTCGAGCCAACATTGAAGAAGAACGAGAGGCCACTATGGCAAGATTTTTACATGGTTTAAATCAAGATATTGCTAATGTGGTTGACTGGCATCACTATGTTGAGTTAGAAGACATGGTTCACATGGCCATGAAAGTGGAACGACAATTGAAAAAGAAAGGTTCCACTAGAACTAATTTGGGTTCATCTTCCTCATGGAAGTCAAAATGGAGCAAAGATGAAAAGGCTATTTCAAAGCCTAAGATTGAGCCATTCAAGGATCATAAAGAGGGAGGCAAGCAAAGCAAAGGTAAATATGATTCCCAACACTCTAGATATAGAGATATTAAGTGTTTTAAATGTTTGGGGACAGGTCATATTGCATCTCAATGCCCAAATAAGAGAGCAATGATCTTGAGGGATGATGGTGATGTGGAAACCGAGAGTGAATCGGATGATGATCCTATGCCACCTTTGGAAGATGCTAATGATGGTGTAGAATATCCTGTTGATGGAAAATTGATGGTTGCTAGGCGTGCTCTCAACACGCAAGTAAAAGAGGATGCGGAAGTACAACGTGATAACATTTTTCATACTAGATGCCACATCAAAGATAAGGTATGTAGTATGATAATTGATGGTGGAAGTTGTACTAATGTAGCTAGCACTAGTTTAGTTGAAAAACTGAATTTGAAAACTTTGAAACATCCTAGGCTATCAAGCTACAATGGCTGAATGATTGTGGAGAAGTTAAAGTAAATAAACAAGTGCTGGTTTCATTTTCTATTGGGAGATACAAGGATGAGGTTGTATGTGATGTAGTACCCATGCATGCTGGACACATTCTTTTGGGGCGACCTTGGCAATATGATAGGCGTGTGATACATGATGGTTACTTAAATAGATATTCTTTTGTAATGAATAAAAAGCAAATCACTCTTGTACCTTTAACACCTAAACAAGTGTGTGAGGATCAAATGTCAATACAAAAAGAGTGATGCAAAAAAAGAAAAGGAGAGTACAAAAGAAAGAGAGATTGAGAGAAAAGCAAATGGAAAGATAGAAAAAAATATTGTCGAGAGAAAAGAGAGGTAACAAGTGAACATGTTTGCAAAAGAGAGCGAGGTTAAGAGGGCTTTCTTTTCAAAACAGTCTATCATTGTACTTTTGTGCAAAGAGGGTTGTTTACATACTAATGAGCTTAACATTTCTTTGTCTAGTACTATTGTGACTCTTTTGCAGGACTTTGATGATGTGTTTCCAAATGAGGTCCCTAATGGTTTGCCACCTATTAGGGGAATTGAGCATCAAATAGACTTTGTTTCTGGAGCTACCATTCTTAATAGACAAAGGAGCTTCAAAGGCAGGTTAAAGAACTCTTGGCAAAGGGATATGTGAGGGAAAGCATGAGTCCTTGTGCGGTACCGGTTCTACTAGTGCCCAAAAAGGATGGAACGTGAAGGATGTGCGTTGACTGTCGTGCAATTAATAAAATCACTGTAAAGTATCGACATCCTATTCCTAGACTTGATGACATGCTTGATGAATCGCATGGTTCTTGTGTGTTTAGTAAAATTGATCTTAAAAGTGGATATCATCAAAATTAGGATTAGAGAGGGAGATGAATGGAACACTGCCTTTAAAACAAAATATGATTTATATGAGTGGTTAGTGATGTCATTTGGGTTATCTAATGCACCTAGCACTTTTATGACGTTAATGAACCATGTTTTGCATGCTTTTATTGGTAAGTTTGTAGTTTTCTATTTTGATGATATTTTGATCTATAGTAAAAGCGTAGAAGAACACATTGAACATTTGCAAAGTGCATTGACTGTTTTAAGGAAGGAAAAATTGTATGCTAATTTGAAGAAGTGTTCCTTTTGTACAAATCAGATTGTTTTTCTTGGTTATGTTGTGAGTGCTAAAGGAATTGAGGTTGATGAAGAGAAGGTAAAGACTATCAAGGAGTGGCCTACACCTAAAAGTGTAAGTGAGGTAATAAGTTTTCATGGTTTGGCTAGTTTTTATAGAAGATTTGTGAAAGATTTTAGCACCCTTGCTGCACCATTAACTGAAATTGTGAAGAAACATGTGGGATTTAAGTGGGGTAGTGAACAAGAAAGGGCATTTAATCTAATCAAGGAGAAATTAGTTTCTGCACCATTACTTACTTTACCTGATTTTGCTAAAACTTTTGAAATTGAGCGTGATGCTTCAGGTATAGGTATTGGAGCTGTTTTGATGCAAGAAGGGCATCCAATTGCCTATTTTAGTGAGAAATTGAGTGGAGCAGCCCTAAAATATCATACCTATGACAAGGAGATGTATGCATTGGTGAGAGCATTGGAAACTTGGCAACATTATCTTCTACCTAAAGAGTTTGTTATACACACTGATCATGAGTCCTTGAAGCATTTGAAAGGGCAAGGTAAGTTGCATAGGAGACATGCCAAATGGGTTGAATTTATTGAGCCATTTCCTTCTGTGAGCAAATACAAACAAGGTAAGGAGAATGTGGCGGCTGATGCATTATCTAGAAGGTATGCACTTATCTCTACATTAAATGCAAAGTTGTTTAGATTTGAGCATATTAAAGAATTATATGTTAATGATCCTGATTTTACTAATGTGTTTAATGCTTGTGAGAAAGTTGCATTTGGAAAGTTCTATAGGCATGATGGGTTCTTATTTAGAGAGAATAATTTGTGTGTGCCTCATAGTTCTTTGTGTAAATTGCTTGTGCGTGAAGCTCATTAGACTTTAGATGTTTTAAAAGAACACTTTTTTTGGCCACATATGAAACGTGATGTTGAAAGAATATGTGAGAAGTGTATCACTTGTAAACATGCTAAGTCTAAAGTTTTACCCCATGGATTGTACAACCCTCTGCCTATACCTAGCGAACCTTGGGTTGATATTTCTATGGACTTTGTTTTGGGTTTACCTAGATCAAAAAGGGGAAAGGATTCTGTGTTTGTTGTTGTTGATAGGTTTTCAAAGATGGCACATTTCATTCCAGTCACAAAACTGATGATGCAACAAACATAGCTAATTTGTTTTTCAAGGAAATAGTCAGATTGCATGGAGTGCCAAGAAGCATAGTTTCAGATCGAGATGCTAAGTTCTTGAGCCACTTTTGGAAAACTTTGTGGGGTAAGTTGGGTACTAAACTTTTGTTTTCTACTGCTTGTCGTCCACAAACTGATGAACAAACTGAGGTTGTAAATAGAACTTTATCTACTTTGTTGCGTGCCATTATTCAAAAGAACTTGAAAATGTGGGAAGAATGTTTGCCACATGTTGAATTTGCTTATAATAGAACTGTCCATTCAGCTACTAAATTTTCACCATTTGAGATTGTATATGGTTTTAATCCATTAACTCCTTTGGATTTATTGCCTTTACCTATTGACGAATGTGCTAGTATGGATGGTAAAAAGAAAGCTGAATTTGTCAAGCAATTGCATGAGAGAACGCGACAACACATAGAAAAGAGAACTGAACAATATGCTACTCAAGCCAACAAAGGACGTAAGCAAGTGGTTTTTCAGGCTGGAGATTGGGTTTGGGTGCACATGAGAAAGGAGAGGTTTCCAGCACAAAGGCGTTCCAAGTTGCTTCCAAGGAGAGATGGTCCATTTCAAGTAGTTGCACGGATCAATGACAATGCCTACAAATTGGATCTTCCTGGTGAGTATAATGTGAATGCTACTTTCAATGTTTCTGACCTATCTCCTTTCGATGTAGGTGAAGATTCGAGGACGAATCCTTTTGAGGAGAGGGGGAATGATGAGAACCATCAAGAAAATACCATTAAAGATTCAAGTGATCCTTTGCACATTTATGGAGGCCTAATTACAAGAGCTAGAGCTAAAAAGATGCAAGCTGCTTTAAATGGATTAATTGAGAAAATATGGATTGAAAATACAATTCAAGATGCAAGACATCATGAATTGGGCTTGGAGAGAAGACAAGGCATTGTGGCCATTATTCAAGCTATTAGGCAGCCAAATACACAACTTGGATCAAATGCAGCAAGGGCAACTTTGGAATAAAACTGGTATTGATTGAGCCCGAAGTAATATGCAAGCTATATACCATCGGAAAGATAATTAAGTTAGCTTTCCAAAGCATTTTATAGAGCTAGATTTAGAGTTCTCTAGAAGGAGTTATGATCAATTCATTACAGCTTGTTCAGACTTGGGATTTTCAACGACTCCTTTGTTTTCAACTTCATTTGTTTGTTTTGTTTCAAATTTGTCAATGTGTAAGGTAAGTCTATCATCAATGATGGTGGGCTAACAATAAGTTTTTCAATGATAGCATTAATTATGGTAGGCTAGCATTAAGTTTGTCAATGATAGCATTAATCATGGTTGGTTGGTGAAGACTTTTTAAAGCATCCTTTGACAAACCTATACTTGGAGGATTGTTCCAATGTTTTCATTTGTATTTTTAGGATCTTGGGTTTCTATTGGTGTATTTAAAATCAGCAACCTTGCTATGTAAAGATTAGAAATTAATGTTATTTGAATTTGAAAGATTATTCTTTCTTTGAGAACTAGTGAACTTATCAAGAATTAGCATTCTTGTGGTGTTCCAAATTTAGACTTATGACTCACCTTCTCATCTATTTCTTGAGTGTGGCGTCAATATCATTCTCTATACCTTTGGTTCATGTTTTCTTAAGCATTAGGTCAAGGTTTTGTTTGTTTTAAATCTGATTAGAACTTTCTTGGGAAGTTGAAACTTCAATTTAAGTGTGGGTTTCAAAAATTCATTGTGGGATTCGTATCAGTGGGTCACTCAAATTTATTTCGGTGTCCTCTCCCTGTGGTCGGTACTCTAAATATGGCTTTAATCTTTGACCATTAACTTTAAATGTGACACTGTTCTTTGGGTCCTTAATTTCAATTGCCCCATGTAGAAAAACAATATGAACAATAAAGGGGCCAGACCATCGAGAGCGTAGCTTACCTGGGAATAAGTGCAAGTGAGAATGGAATAAAAGCACTTTTTGACCTGGAGTGAAAGATTTTCTCATAATCTGCTTGTCATAAAAGACTTTCATTCGCTGCTTGTAAACTTTGGCATTTGTGTATGCATCGTTACGAATTTCTTCAAGTTCTCACCACAAATTGTGTCGTCTTTCTGAGCCAGCTTGGTGCATGTCAAAATTGAATTTCTTGATGGCCCAGTACGCACGATGCTCGAGTTCCACAGGTAGACGACAAGCTTTTCCATACACTAGCCTGTAAGGTGACATCCCAATCAGGGTCTTGAAAGCCGTTCTATATGCCCATAATGCATCATTGAGTCTTAATGACCAATCTTTTCTGTCTGGCCTCACCGTTTTTTTCTAATATGTGCTTTATTTCTCAATTGGAGATCTCAACTTGGCCACTAGTTTGAGGATGATACGGGGTTGCCACTTTATGAGTGATAGAGTACTTTATCAAAAGTGCTTTGAATGATTTATTGCAAAAGTGGGTACCACCATCACTAATTATTGCTCAAGGGAATCCAAATCGTGAAACAATGTTGCTTTTCAGAAACTCTATCACCACTTTGTGATCATTGGTTCTACATGGAATTGCTTCTACCCATTTCGATACATAGTCAACAGCAACCAATATGTATTGATAGCCAAAAGAAGCGGGAAAGGGTCCCATAAAGTCGATACCCCACAAGTCAAAAATCTCAACTACTAAAATTGGATTTAGTGGCATCATGTTCCTTCGTGTCCCCCATTCGTTGACACCTATCACATAAGAGAAAAAAGTGTAAGCATCTCGAAATATAGTTGGCCAATAGAAACCATATTGTAATACTTTAGTCGATGTTTTCTTAGCACTAAAATGGCCTCCACAAGGTTGTTCATGGCAAAAAGAAAAGATGTTCTAAATTTCATTCTCTAGGACATATTGTCTAATAATTTGATCTGCACAATACTTGAACAGATAGGGGTCATCCCAGAATAATTTCTTTATTTCTGCAAAAAATTTAGCCTTATCCTGTTTGGCCCAATGCTCTGGAAGTTTACCTGTAACAAGATAATTAACAATATCAGCATACCAAGGTAATACTTCCATACTCATTAATTGTTCATTTGGAAATGACTCATTCAATGGTAATGGTTCCATTATTGTGTCAAAATGGAAACAAGAGAGATGGTCAGCTACAACATTTTCTGTTCATTTCTTATCTTTGAATTCCAAGTCAAACTCCTGCAAAACCAACACCCAACAAATTAATCTAGCTTTTGCATCTTTCTTTGTGAGAAGATCTTTCATAGTAGCATGATCTGTGAACGCAATAATTTTACAACCAATGAGATAAGATCGAAATTTCTCTAATGCAAACACTACTGCCAGCATTTCTTTTTTAGTAGTTGAATAGTTCAACTATGCATCATTTAATTTCATACTAGCATAGTGAATAACATGGGGAGTTCGATCAACTCTTTGTCCTAATACTACTCCTACTGCATAATCAGATGTATCATACATGAGCTCGAATGGTAAGCTCCAGTTTGGTGGCTAAATGATGGGTAATGACGTCAACAATTGCTTTAGCTTTTCAAATGCTACAAGACACGAATCATTAAAGACAAAATATATATCCTTAGTAAGTAAATTGCATAAGGATCTAGAAACTTTGCTAAAATCCTTAATGAAACGTCTATAAAAACCATCATGCCCAAGGAAAGATCTTACTTCTCTGACTATTTTAGGTGGAGGAAGATTGGAAATGAGATCCACCTTGGCTTTGTCAACCTCAATACCTTTGCATGAAATGATGTGAAGGAGAACTATACATTATGTTTACCATAAAATGGCACTTCTCCTAATTTAAGACCAAATTTTTCTCGATACATCTCTGTAGAACTTTTGTCAAATGATGTAGACATTAATCAAATGAATCTCCAAAAATAGAAAAATCATCCATAAAGACCTCAAGAAATCGTTCAACCATATCAGAAAAAATGCTTAACATACAACGTTGAAATGTAGCAGGTGCATTACATAATCCAAATGGCATCCTCCTATATGCAAAAGTGCCAAAAGGGCAAGTGAAATTTGTTTTCTCTTGATCTTTTGGTGCTATGGGAATTTGATTGTATCTTGAGTAGCCATCTAAAAAGCAATAAAATTCATGGCCTGCCAATCTATCAAGCATTTGATCAATAAATGGTAAAGGAAAATGGTCTTTACGTGTGATAGAATTTAACTTTCTATAATCAATGCATACACACCATCCTGTAGTCACTCTAGTGGGTATCAATTCATTATCAGCATTGGTAACTACTATGACTCCTGACTTTTTAGGGACAATTTGCACAGGACTGACCCATGAACTATCAGAAATAGGGTAAATGATACCTGCATCTAACAGTTTAAGGACTTCAGTTCTAACAACTTCTTTCATGTTAGGATTTAACCGACATTGCATTTCCTTAGTAGATTTAGCATTTTCATCAAGGTGAATGTAATGCATACAGTCTGCTGGGTTTATACCTTTTATGTTAGCTATGGTCCATCCTAATGCTCCTTTATGCTCTTTTAAAACATCCAACAACTGACCTTTTTGTTCGTCATTTAGGGATGATGAGATGATTACCGGTAGAGTGCTTTCTTCTCCCAAAAATGCATATTCCAAGGTGTTGGGTAATGGTTTGAGCTCAAGTTTCGATGGTGATTCTGATGATGGGCTGAATTTCTTCTCTGATGGTGCTAGTTGTTCAGCTCTTGACTTCCATTTATTAGTGTCCATGGGTGGTGCTGAGTCAAGAAGAGCGTTAAGCTCATAGACTGATCTGTCAATATCAAAATCCAAACCAAAGTGAGTTAAACATGTTTGTAAAGGGTCGTCACTAAGGTTTGAAAGAAAAGTATGATCAACTAATGCTTCAATTAAATCCACATCAACAATTTCATCATCTGTATTGTGAGGTTGTTTGGCAATGTTGAAGATGTTTAGCTCCATAGTCATGTTGCCTAGGATAATGGGGATATGCTGTATATTTCCAGTCCTGCATTGAATGTGAGCATCTGTAGTTGTCAAGAAAGGTTGGCCTAGGATAATGGGGATATGCTTCCTTGAATCCTAGATAGGTTGAGTGTCAATTACACAATTGAGAAAGACAGCTGCATATTTTCAGTCCTGCATTGAATGTGAGCATCCGCAGTTGCCAAGAAAGGTTGTCCTAGGATAATGGGGATATGCTTCCTTGAATCCTAGATAGGTTGAGTGTCAATTACAATGAAATCAATATGAAAATAAAACTTGTCTACCTGGATAAGCACGTCCTCCACAATACCACGAGGTATTTTTGTGGACCGATCTACAAGCTGTAACACCACTGGAGTTGGGTGTAATTCTCCCAGTCCAAGTTTCACGAATACAGAGTAAGACAATAAATTTACACTAGCTCCTAAATCCAACAAAGCATTCTCAATTGTGTGGTTCCCTATACTACATGAGATAGTGGGGGAGCCTGGGTCTTTACATTTTAGAAGAATTTTGTGTTGTAGTATAGAACTAACGTTTTCTATTAAAAATGTCTTCTTTTGAACATGAATGTTTCTCTTTTTAGTACAAAGGTCTTTAAAAAACTTGGCAAAGATGGAACTTGTTTTATATCATCAAGCAAAGGGATGTTAACACTTACCTGTTTAAAGATTTCAAGAATCTCACCTGTGGATTTTCCCTTCTTTCCTTTAGCTAACATCTGAGGAAATGGAGCTTAGGAACGTATTTTTATGGGTTGGTTTCTTCTTTCTCCTCCGATGGTGATGAGTCTTCAACATTCACAGGTATAATTTGATTTTCTTTTGTTGCCGACATCTCCACTTTGTTGTCGACTTCTTTTCCTTTTCGTAAGGTCATGACTGCTTTGACCTCTCCATGCTGCTGTGGTGAACTGGTACTTACTTCATGTACTCCTTTAAGATTAGGCACTAGTTGACTTGGAAACTTACCTTTCTCAACAGTCATTGCCAAGGTCTGAACTGAAGAAGCAAGTTGTCCCACCATCTCCTCAAGGCTTGAAACTGATTGGGCTTGTAAGTTGAAGCCTGCTCTCATCTCATTTCGTAGTCCATTAATGGTGCGGTTTTGTTGCTCAATCGTGGAGTGAGTAACATTCTTGAAATTCTGGAGTGCATCCTCCCATTGTCTGGGTTGAGAATAATCCTGGTTTTGATTGTATGGTTTAAATAGTGGTTGAGAGGCTTGGGGAATTTGAGGAATTGGTTGTATTGGTGGAGCTGGAGCTGCTGGTTTGTTCTGTTGGAATCCTTGAGACCATAAAAATTAGGGTGGTCTCTCCATCCAGGGTTATATGTGTTGGAGTATGGGTTGTAATTTGATGGCTTTCTCATGACACCGATGGCATTGGCTTGATCTGAGTATGAGTCATGGTCATGTGGTTCTGTTGAATTAGCAGTCGTCAACGATGTTATTTGTCGGGAAAGACCTTCAACCATCTCTTTGACTTCTTTGATTCTCGAATTTAACTCACCAATGTGAACCTCATTCACTCCCTTAATTCTTTTAGTATTCCTGAGCATCGACTCCGTTGTTGGGAATTATCTGCTTGTGGCTGGAAGAACTCCCAAATCTCTGATGCACTTTTTGACATTAGCTCTCCTCCACTTTTCGCCATCAGCCATTCTTGCACATTTGGCAATAATCCCTCCAAAAAGTATTGGCATTGGTGCCATTTCTCATACCCATGATGTGGACACTTAAAGAGTAGCCCATTGAATCGCTCCCATGCTTCGAAAAATTGCTCGTGTTCTCTCTAGGTAAACTTTGAGATTTCCCTGCGAATAGCATTGGTTTTATGCACTGGGAAATATTTATTCAAAAATTTTGTTACCATTTGTTCCCATGTTGTAATGCTATTAGCAGGCAATGTATTGAACCATGAACGAGCTTTATCCTTTAAAGAAATGGGAATAATAATGTTTAACATCATCTTCTGAAAAATTCTCGTATTTAAGAGTTTGACAAATAGTATGAAAATCATTCAGATGATTAAATGGGTCCTCATTTTCTAAGCCATAGAATGTTGGGAGACAATTTAGCACACTAAGTTTTAGTTCAAATCTCCTAGCAGCTACATTTGGGTATCTTATGCATGATGTGCTCAAATTAGTTAAGGGACTGAAGTAATCTTTAAATGACCTCTCTTGTGGTTCTGGTTGTTGGTGTTACAAATCCATTTCAATTTTATTTTTAGATGTAGAGTGTTTATGTGTGCGAAGTGTTTTTTCCAATTCAAGGTCTATAGGCTCAAGATTAGAAAATTGTGTCCTTCAACCATGCATACAAAGAACATAAAAATGAGAACAAAACAAATAAAAATAAAGAAGAAGAAGAAATTACGATACTAACCTTATTGCGTTGTTACAACCTTACTATGAAAATACATAAAAAAAAATAAATGTGAAATTAACTAAAATTAAAATAAATTAACAAGATAAATGAACTTATAAAGAAAAATAACTTAAAAATTAAATTGCAGAAATTTAAAGAAGAGAAAAAGAAATTCTTACCTAAAAATGTAAATTCACTTCTTCTTTTTTAATTAAAAAAAATTACAAGGAAACAACTAAAATAATAATAATAATAAATTATTTACAAAAAAAATTAATTCTACAAATTAAAATACTTACCTCCCCGGCAACGGCGCTAAAAACTTATTGTGCAAATTTTTTTGAACTCGCAAGCGCACGAATCTATTGTAGAATAGATCAATGGTGTCGAATGTCGATCCCACGAGGAGATGGATTTTAATTAGGTGTAGAATTAATTTTGTAAGTGGGTGATTGGATTAGTGAGGAAATTGATTTAGACTATGCTAGAATTTAAATTGGAATGGCAAGAATAAATTAAACTGGGAACTATTGAAATAAAGTGCTTGGGTATTTAGATCCGTATCAACATACACCATGGGCTAAATATTCCTTATTAATGCCAATTAAATCATGAGGGGGGAATCCACACCTCATGAACTACACTCTAATCAATATGGTGCTAAGGGCTTATCATGCCATAATAACCTTGTACTATGGAGCCGGTTAAAGTAGAGCGGTATCTAGACAAGAATATTACTATTTGTTGACGAAAAGTCAAAACCTCCACAGAAATTAGAGGGGAAGAGAAAATAAATTTACCAAATAAAGCCCATGACACATGTTGAGACTTTCTCTTTAACCCAAGCTTGAAAGAAAATTAGCTACTCATAATTGAACTAATGGTAAAATGGAAATTTATTAAAATACATAGAAAATACAAGATGGAGAAAGAATTACATAAAATAAAGCCTAAAAATAGATTCAGGGGTCAGGGGTGACGAAATAGGGGGGAGGACCCCCTTTTTATAGATACACTGAATAAATCATGGCCATCGGATTAAAAACAATTTGGACGCTCAGGATTGCGCCACGCCATCAGTCAATGGTATACGGTTTGACCACGCGATTTGAACAGTAACACGATTTGTACACGGTTTGAACAGTGACGCGGTATGAACAGTGTCGTGAATAGTACCATAAAAACAAGATCTTGTACATGTGAACAATCTTAGTATGTATGAACAGTGCCATTTTTTCTTTTATTCTCCTCCTAAGGTTTTCAACTGTCCTGAGTTCAAAAGTGATGTTCGTTTTGCCGTCTGATCTCTCGTTCATTGTGAAATGACCACGATGTCCCTAAATTATAAAAAGTTTAAATACATAAAAGTAGGATAATGATTTTCTCTTTTATAAATATACACTTTCTAACACTCAACAATAGGTTTCAAAATCATGCCTTAGACCTTCCCACACCTGAAAACCACTATGACGCCCTCATGGTGTTAGCAGAATCTGACCAAATTCCCACTATCATCTAAATTTCAAGACATATCCCACGAAATGAGCTCATAAAACTCATGCCCTTTGAATGGATTTCCAATTATGAGAAGTTCTACACCAATACTGTTCCCATCTAGAAATCAAAAAGCATGTTTGAAAGGCGACCTGATGGAACTGTTAGAATGACTTTCTGACCTCTACCAACGACCCTAGAAGAGCCTCCAAGGCTCTCATTCACTTATTCAGCAATGATCACAGCTGTTCAAACGACACAAGAAAAGCTGCCAATTACAAGATTCAATTCAGAAGGATATCCTGTCTATCCAGCTAAGCTCAATGGCCACATTCTTTAGGATGTACTAGGATCAGGAAATTGTGATCCAGATTGTCCCTATTGGCATGATTGGGAAGAGGAAGATGATTATGATTCAAACGGAGAAGGAAGCCAAAAAGAAAATACCCAAATTTCCGTGTTTACACAATCAACCCAAACCACTAGATAATCCTCCACCTCCACCAGCTCCTTTACCCATTTATAAAAAAGAACTTAAATGGATTGCAAAGAATTGTGAAACTGAAGTTCTTCCACCAGTTCAAAATACCATATCTACCATACAACCCATGACCTGCATGATGTTTTCATCAACATCACAGGATTATTCCTCCACTTTCCCTATTCTAGAAACACGTGCAGACCCACAAAGAAAAGTTATAACCAAACTTTTTATTCCTTCACCCATCACTCCTACTGGCCATTTAGAAGATCCTAAACCTTTTAAAGCTATCCTCAACTGGCAAACACAAAATGAAACCCTGGTAGACATTCATAAAAAGGTGAATCATATCAGTTTATGAATTGATCATATTGAATTCAAAGTCGATTCAATCACTTCACAGATGCAGCAAATCTATCAGAATCTCTCAACTAAACTCAGAGCTACGAGCCATGCTTAGTCAAAGATACTATGGCCCAAAATTTGATCAAAAAGAAACAGAAATCAGGAAATTAAGAGCAGAACTTGAACAAGTTGAGTCAGAAATCAGCCAACATTATTCACCATATTACCACCTTTACCCACCATCAGCCCAACTTCCCATCCTCTTGCACCAATGTTATCTCCTATTAGGTCTCAAGATCCATCTAAACTATTTGGAATGACACACACTTTATTCAGAAATAATCCATTACCAAAACCAACCAGATCTAAACCTTATCCTCGACCTCGACCAGAAAAACAACCTTCCCAACCATCTTTGTTAATCCTAGAATACCAATCATCTTCTTATACTTCACTTCCTACTCAAGCACCGCCAGCTCAAACTAAAGATAAAGCACCCATGCAACAGTTCAGTGCCCAAATGGTCCTAGATCCATCTGACACAGATAATCCAACTTCTGATTCAAACCTAGCTGCTTTAGAAAGCCTATCAAAATCTGAGACAGAATCTTCCCCTGAATCTTTAATATCAACTACTGACTCTGAAAAGTCCTATGCTGATATCACTAAAATCCTCATGGCCCAACCACAAGAAACTGAACCTGCTCAATCATCAAGAACAAACCCATTTTTTGATATACCCTCAGATATCGAGAAAGATCCACCAGGAGAAACCTCAACCACAAATCGGCCTGCCCAACCTCAAACTTAAATGATCATAAACCATCAAATGCCCCATGGTTTACTTTTGATGATATACCTACAGCAAAATGGAGATAAAGCAATTCGTTTACTTGAACAATTACAGGCCACCACTGATTACTCTTCTCATAAAAATGAAATTGAGTTTTACTTCTCAGAACAAGAGGAACCTACTAATGAAACAGTGTTCGTACTGGAAAACTCATCTGATGATTCTGAAAATGATGATTTTCAAACTGTTTTTCACTAACAACTTCTGTCCCTAAACACCACCATTCCCATTCCATCCATAAAACTCCAAATCTTACCTTCAAAATTCCAAAGACCAATTCCTACCATTAGACTTTTTGATGCAGGTGCCCAAAGAAGTATGTTAAACCCAGACATTCTTCCACCTCAATTTTGGAAACATTATGAAGAAAATTTCAAAGCAGTCAATGAAAAATTCTTCACCACCCATTGGTATTCAAATCTTTCCAAATTGTGTTATCTGGACAAAATCATGGGTTCTCATCTTCCTAATAAGGATATCTTGTTAGGATTTGATATCATTCACCAGATAAAACACCTCCAGATCATTCCTATTGGAATTCGGGTCAAATCCATGTTCAAACCCTTTACCAATATTCTTAAACTTTATGGTTTAACTGAAACCCCTCAGTCCCTCCAAGACATTTCCACAAAGTTTTTGAAATATTGTCCTGAGTCTCATGCTGATTTCCACCATCCAAGTCCTTTGTGGAAAAATCCGCATTTCTTTGTTCAATTACCCTTCAAGCTAAATGAAGATGTCAGCCCAACCAAAGCCACCCATCCAGGAATGAGTCCTTCAGACTTAGTCCTATGTTGAAAAACATTCTGAGATTGTTAGAGGAAAAAAAATGATTAGTCATTTACTATCAGCCTCTAAACATGTTTTTACAAGATGATAAAATTCCCTTTGCCAAAAAGACAAAGCATGTTCACTTATATCAAGAATGCTCAAATCTTTTCAAAATTTGACCTTAAATTCAAATTTTGGCAACTTGGAATTCAACCTATAGAAAGATATAAAAAAACCTTTTACATCCCAAATGCCCATTATCAATGGACGGTTTCACCCTTTGGTCTTAAAATAGCCTCATCCATTTTCCAAAAATCCATGGTCCAAATTTTCCAACCCATTCTGCATAGTGCATTGATTTACATTGACGATATTTTGTTATTTTCAGGTACACAAGATGAACATCGCTAACTGTTAAATCAATTCTTTGATATAATTCAAACTCATGGAATCATGTTGTCGGTTAAGAAAAGCACAATTGCCACCAATAACATTGAATTCCTTGGAATGACTATCAAAGACGGACACTACCAGCTAGGAAAGCACATTGCCCCAGAACTCATCCACTTTCCAGATCATGACCTTTCCAAAAGACAAATACAGCAATTTCTTGGTACTATCAACTACATCAGAGACTTTATTCCTCCTGTTGATAATCACACCCGCCAGCTGTCAGCCCTGTTGAAAAAAAATCCACCACTATGGAACAACAACCACACACTTGCTGTCACAACTTTAAAGTAAATTGCACGAAATTCGCCACCATTAAAGCTTATCACAGATGGCAGACGAATATTGCAGACCGATGCAAGTGATGAATCTTGAGGGGCCATCCTCCATGAATAGACAAACAGAAAAGAACACTTTATTGCATATGCAAGTGGACATTTCTCTGACACACAAGTCCATTACCATAGTGTGTTCAAAGAAATTTTAGCCGTCAAGAATAGTATTAAAAAATTTGAGTATCATCTTATCGGCTACCACTTTCTAATCTAAATGAACAACTCAGCCTTTCCGAACATCATGAATTTCAAAGGTAAAAATGTTCCTAAAAAGATGTTGCTAAGGTTAAAAGACTGGTTTTCAAAATATGACTTCTCTGTGAAGCATATAAAAGGCGCTCAAAACCTCATCCCTGACATGCTCTCACGACTTGCAAAACTAGGCAAATTTTTGTTCTTTGTATCCTCAAACTACCATTTTCCTATCATCTCCATGGCCACTTCACTTCCAACAGAAGCCATTACCAAAAGATCTTTCCCTCTCGAGAAAACATTCACCACAGTTTTTGCTATCAGACAAAAACAAAAAAAGCAGTCTTTAGGTTTTTCATGAAAGCCTACCTACTCTCAGACACATTTCCATTCTTAACTTTTCATCCATAAAACTTGTTCCTTTTAGGTTTAACCCTGGATCCCTCCAGAGATATCTCAGAAGACGAGTTATGGTACATTTGGTGCCTAACCGTTCTCTATGCCACCAAGTTGATTGTACCTGTTACACTTACTTTGGAACATCTCCTTAATCCAGAAAAATCAACCTCACTCACCTGGACCCTCTTTGAATGGTTTTCTCTATTACCATGGTGGAGAGGGAAATTACAACAACTGTCAGAAGTCTACAATTTGGAACGTATGCCAGTAACAGAAGCAAAAATGTTCACAACAGTATTCATTATTCACATGCCATACTTCCAACACACAGACACCAACTTGGTTTGGACTCAAGATTAGGTATATGATTGATTAACTATTCCACACCCGGCTCTCCTTGACCATGACAAAGAAATCCAAACCAGCCTCCAAAATTATCTTTGTGAGTTAAACAATTAACCTGCTTCACACAAAAATATTTCCCATACCTCTCTCAGTCCACAATATGAAATCATTATGATTCCCACTCCCTCAACAATCTCAAAGCCCAAATTGACTGGAATCATCATCAAAGAGCAAAAACTAGATTTTACAGATTTCCTGTATCAAGATGCACAAAACCCATGGGAAATTTTTTACCATTAAGTCAACATCTCCAACAAATCCAACCAACACCCGCACTAGACAAACCAGCAATGAAAGCCAGCTCTAGTAAACGGACAGCTAGCTCCAGTCAATAGCATCCTTTTTCCACATGGCGTAAAATATTCTGCCCTTATCCTCCCTGTCGCCCAGATCACCAACACCCACCAGGTACTCCACGACCATCACTCAAAATCCTCTTTAAAGACGACACTGACAGCTCATTCGACGAAGACTATATGAGTTTATCATCTCCATAATCAATTAAATTAGTTTGTCTTGGCTTGCTTGTTCAAAAGTAATTTGTCTACGTATATTTATGAGTGTTTACTTTTTAAAAGCTTGTAATAATTAAGACATGACTTTATTGCCTTAATTTGACTTTATTGCTTTTCTTTTTAGAAAACCTTATCGTTTGTAATAAAAGCTTGCTTTTAGAAAAGTGATTGGGGTTCTATCCTATCCTTTTCATTATTATGTTTCCAAAGCGATAGGGACTTGTCCTATCCTTTTCCCCGCTCCTATATAAGCTAAGCTTGTCTTAGTTCAAAGGGGAACTCGTTTGAAGAAATAAAATCTTATGTTTTCTAAAATCATGAATTTCTAAACCCTCTTCTCTCTCTCTGTCAATAAGAAAACTTAAATCTGTTCATTTTGAAATCTCAAGGAAGTATGCTCTGCAGTTAACTTACGCAAGGATCTTGTGCATCAGAAAACTTGATAAGTTTTTATCTGGTTTGGTACCTTGTTTTAGACTAAAGAAAAGTCTGTTTTGGGTTGTAAAACCTAGAAAGAAAATGTTTTAAGTTTTTGATGATCATCAGGGTATATCGGCTGGAAACCCAAGCATGCAGGCTACTGGTCCAAAGGGCGATTTATTCGTCATTGCTTTGGTATAACAACGCCACGTACTCCGTTGTTCTTCTCTGGTATCAAGCAGTTGTTGATGACTAAAATGATCTTTTGAGAATAGAAGAAGATCATCAATGTATAGGAGAGTCTGATGAAGTATGGGACCAAAGATTTTGATCATGGCTTTTTGAAACAAAAATTGAGCCACTTTTAGACCAAAGGGCATAACTATCCATTGATAGTGAGAATTTGGAATGCAAAAGGCAGTTTTGGGTCGGTCAATGGGAGCAATCCAGAGTTGCCAAAATTTTGATTTTAGATCAAATTTGGAAAAAATCATTGCATCTTTAAGATTAATGAACAAGGATTGAATTTTTGGCAAAGGGAATTTGTCATCTTTCAGAAAACAGTTCAAAGGTTGATAGTCAATGACTAATCGCTTTTTTCCTCGTAATTGTTCAGATCTTTTCTCAACATATAATGCTTGACAAGCCCATTTAGAACTTGTTGGTTCAATAAGACCTTAGGCCAATAACTGGGCACATTCTTGTTGGGCTAAAAGAAGATCCGAAGGAGTCATACCCAAATGGGTAGCTTTGGTGGGATTAATGTCTTCATTTAGCTTAAAGGGAAAAATTGAGGATTTTTCCATAAAGGGTTAGGACGGACAAATTGGCTATGAGACAAAGGACAGAATGGAAGAAGTTTATCAGTGATAGGTTGATAAAAAGAGGGAACATTTTGAAGAGAATACAGACGTAAGACATCTGTATAAGGCTTATACATCTTCTTATACCTAATTCCTGTGGTAGTAATCTGGAGGGAACTTGATGAAGTATATCAGGAAGATCATAACCTATTAATTTGATTGAAACAACACAAGTAGGAAAAAGTTGGATTCTAACTGGATGTTTGGAGATGAGAGTTGTATGGAAGAGTTTTCCATCAGCTACTTTAAAATATTCTTCATGATATGTCCAAAGATCAGCTGGGAGGATAGAGGGATTTAACATACTCTTTTGAGCACCAGTATCAATAAAACCCATGACAGGAAGAGGTTTATGATATTTAGAGGGGAAGATTTGGAGTTGAACAGAAGGGATAGAAATTGTGGGTTCAGGTTCAGGTGTCTGAATGGTGTGGATAGTATGAATATTGACTGACTTCTCATCTGTTTCTGCCAATGCAGATTGTTCTGAGAAGAGAGACTCAATTTCATCAGGTCTATTGGGACAATTTTTTGCAAAGTGGCCTTTTTTCTTACAAACGAAGCATCTACTATTCTTTTTTTTGGAGGAACGAGATGGATCATTCTGTCAAAAGAATCGAAAAGGCCTAGATTTGTGTCTGTGTCTATGCTTCTTGTGGATTTGGTAAGAAGGGATTTGAAATGATGTTTCTTTTTGGTCGTACAAAGCCAATATTTATCATCTTTGCATTTGATCTTAAGATGGGGTTTTTTGCAAGCTATTTTAAATGGTTGGCGGTTTTCAATGAGGTCTTTGAAAAATTCTCTTTGTTCACACAGACACTCAAGACTGCTAACAGCAAGTTGGTAAATCTTTCCAAGGGAAAGATTTGCAATATCAAGCTGATAAGTATGAACTTGTCTTTGGATTTCAGGTTGGAGTTCTTCAGGAAGAGAAGCAATGAATACATGCTTTAAGGTTGGATCGTTAAAGCCGTTGAGCTTGTAATACAACCTTGGCATGAGTTTGTAATGGAAATCAAGATCTCGTAATTCCAAAGAACAACATTTCATTTGAAAGAAGTCTTTTCTTGCAAGTTCATTGGCTGCAGTGGGTTCTCCAAGAAACTGCTCATAGATAATAGCAAGAGCAATTGAAACTTCAGCAAGTTGGATATACTGTAACTGTCTGTATTGTCTGAGACTTTCAAACCAACCTCGTAGAGAGCCAGTAAAACGAGAGCTAAATTCTCGTAGAACTCAATCCAGGTCGAATCATTTAGACATCAATCTAGGCTGTGAATTCTTGGACCAAGGACCATTGGAAGGTCTGGAGGCAGCTGTATCATGTGATGAGGCTGTGGATTCAGTTGGGTTTTCCTCTGCTTCTTCAACAACAAATGGCTGGCCATAGGCAATTTGGTTACATCAGCCTTTCTATACTCCGCCAAAGCCTGTAGACTATTCTCGACTTTTTGGCATGACTCATACCCTTTTTCAAAAAAAAACCTACTACCCAATCTGCTCCTCGACCTCCTCCTAAAACATCTATTTCTACACCGACTACTGATCCCTCTTCCTCACAATCTCCCCCTGAAACTAAGCCACACAAAGACAAGGAACCTATATAATCATCATGATCACGAATTTGATTGAGCCCAAGTTGCTTGAATCAGCCCATTAAGCGCTTCTTTGAATTTCTTTGCTCGAGCTCTTGTGATAGGTCCAACGGAAACTTGAATAGGATCTGAATATGTCTTATCCCACGTGCTTGTGATAGTTTTGTCCTTAATCTCATCGTAATTATAAACACTTAATCAAAGATTCAACTAAACCATATTGTGTATGAGTGTGTGCAACAAAATGCTCAACATCAATTCCAATAGATGTGCAATAATCATTAAAAGATTTGGATGTGAATTCACTAGTGTTATCAAGGCTAATTTTTTTAATAGGAAAATCAGGAAATTGTGATCTTAATCTAATGATTTGAGCCAGAAATCTAGCAAATGCAATATCATCACTTGAAAGTAAAGAGACATGTGACCACCTAGTTGATGCATCTGCTAAAACCAGGAAATAACGAAACGGTCCACAAGTTGGTTGTATAGGGCCACATATATCCCCTTGGATTCTTTCTAAAAATTTAGGAGATTCAAATCTTACTCTCATTAGAGATGGCCGAATTATTAATTTCCCTTGAGAACAAGCAACACATGGACTTTCAGTTGGCAAAAGAATCTTTTGGTTCTTTAATTAATGTCCATGTAAATTTTTTATGATACGAAACATCATGATTGATCCAGAATGCCTAAGTCGATCATGCCAAAGTTTAAAAATCTTTGGATAAGAGAACTTCTGGTTCATTGTTAAGTTTATTTCTATTGTTCTTATAATTGTATGATACAACCCAGAAGAAAGAGAAGGTAGTTTTTCCAGTACATACTTCTGGCATGAAATAGTTGAAGTAATGCAAAGAAATTCAAAATTACCTTCACTAGATGTTTCAATTTTGTATCCGTTTTGACGAATATCCTTGAAACTAAGTAGATTTTTGCTGGATCTGTTGGAGTATGAAGCATCATTTATACCATTTCAGAACGTAATATTAGCTCTCCCAAGTCCTTCAATTGGATTAGCAGAACCAAATATTGTATTAACATTAGCCTTAGCTAATATTATGGAAATATTTTTTATTTCATAGAATTGTGTGCGTTGTCGTACTATACACCAAACATCCATCTTCATTATTCACCAAGTGATTATTCAAATTTATTGTATATCTTCACACATGGATATAAAATCAGTCAATTGAATATGAAGTGTATTCAAGTAGTATAAAGAAAACATTACAGAAAATGTTTTATTAAAGAAATTAAAAAGTTACACACCAAATTTTCTTAAAACACTCAAAACAATAAACAGTCTTACAACATAAACTTAAACACATCAAACTTTAAAAATAACACACTTCAAAGTGTAGCACTTTTAATCGATCTTCACATGTCCATCACAAATTAAATGGTCAAATTTACCATGGATCTTCAAAAAAATCCAAAAAATCAAAATTAGCTACATTAATTGGATTTTCACGATCCATGAAATTTGTCTTAATTTCTTTTCCTTTTGCCTTTTTGGATAGTTAAAAAAGATCAACTAAATGTTTTGGTGTGTGACAAACACGAGGCCAATGTCCTTTCATATCGCATCTGAAGTAAACATTTTCATATCGCATCTGAAGTGAACATTCTCATTATTGTTACTTCACTTTGAGTAGTTTGATTGATAATTCTTGTTATAGCCACCACCACGACTTTGATTATTTTTGTAACCACGACCTCAATTAGCACTACGATTATTGGCTAAATCACCATTGCTTTAGGGATAGGTACAGATCTAGATGGATGAGATTGATCGTTTCTCAACAAAAGTTCATTATTTTTTTTTTCAGCTACTAAAAGACATGAGGTTAATTTAGAATACTTTTTAAATCTCCAATCTCAATATTGTTGCTGTAGGAGCAAATTCGAAGCATGAAAAGTAAAAAACTGTCTTTTCCAGCAAATTTGCATCAATAATCTCCACTCCACATAATTTTAATTAAGAAACAATTTTGAATAATACAGAATTGTATTAACTGATAGATCCAATCATAACGAGCTTTTGGAAGTATAATAGTTTTTTGGTGATTAAATCTTTCATTAAGATATTCCCAAAGGACATATGGTTCTTTGACCGTAAGAACTCACTTTTCAATTGTTCACGAAGATGGTGGCGAAGAAAAATCATCGCCTGGGCATGGTCTTGGGTTGATGCATCATTATTTTCTTTAATAGTATCTCCAAGATTCACTACATCACGATAGATTTCAACATCCAAGACCCATGATAGATAATTATTTTCAGAGATATCAAGTGCTACAAATTCAAGTTTTGCAAGATTCGACATTCTCAGATAGCCATAAAATAATATAAATAAAGATAAATAATTAATTCATTACTAACAAGTAAACTTTTAGATGTCTATAATCATCCCATATCATACTATTGTCATAGGATTCATTTCAAATCTTATGCCATCAGCTATGCATATTTCAAGAGACACAATGAAGACAAGCAATATACGTACATAATTGAGAAGTTAATCTTATTGCAAATACAGACATGATAATAATAGTTATTATGACATGTTATTAGTGACGAATGATTATAGTTATATAATAATTAAAATTGCAAAAGAATTAATACCTAATCAAAGTCTTATGTTGATAGCGTGTTAGAAAAGCTATTAGCCAGCAACACAAGATAAAGAATAAAATGAGAAAGCAATATATTATAGAGTGATTTTATTCATTACCATGAAATTAATGGAAACATTATGGATCATAATTCCTTGTGATATAATGGGAGTTATAAAGAACCCTATTTTCCATAAACAAAATGGTATGATTCAAGTCTTTATTCTATTTTGATCAATAGACTTCAGGAGCAGAGAGAACTTTCAAATCATGGCTTCAACTTTATCTTCAACTCCAACTACTTCAAATCCTGTTACTCTTTCTTCTATACTTTCTTTACCTAAATCTTGCACTTCACGGCTGAAAGGACTATGTCCAGGGACCGCCGCCCCACAAGGTACATCTTGCGCCTATGGGCCGCTATAACTATCCAAGAAGACCCTCGAAACTGGAAGGATAAACAAACCAAACCCACCCGGTGGACTTCCGAGCTACAAGTTCCACGACACGGAGCGGGATTCTCTAAAAAGCCAAGGTCGCGGGTGGCCAAGAGGGCCCACTTTGAGACTTGGGATCTCAAAGGCGGGAAATGCGAAGGTTGCTTAAAGCCGTGGCCGATAGGCGAAAGAGAATCAACTAGTTTAGTTCTGATTTGAGTAGGCTCATAATAGGAATACTCTAACCCGGGAACCGGGGCCTAGCCATCCTTCGTTTGCGGTCGACGTTTGGTGTCCGTCGACAATGAATGTTTCGATCTGGTTCGATTCATGGTCGCATCTGCAAACGAAATTCTTCAAATAGCGGAGAAAACCATTTCTCTAAAAAAAAGATTTCTCCATTTTAAGAACATACTACAAATAAGATAGAAAATCTTGTAGAATATTCCTACATCCCTGAATCCGCCCAAATTAGTGAATCCTCTTATCCTCTTATAAGCCCTTATCAGCTGTATAAAAGACCTAGTTCTTTTATGCTTCGACCCTTATATCCACCAAACGGCCCCAACCAAAAGAATATATCCAGTCCTCTCACTTAGATCAATGTTCTCTTCAAGCAACCTCTGCTGAGCACTGGAAATACCCTTAGAGTTAATTTCAAACTGAAAAAGAGAAGGTTATACTCATCTCCATCTCAGAGGAGTAAGATTAATCCTTACGCTTCATGGAAAAAAGGATTACCGGTCACAGCCCCAATTGCTATGCTTGATACCCGGTTCAAACAGTACCAAGATGCTGTTATAGATACGGTTCTTACCACTTTCCATGCAGGGAGTGTCCTTCTTACCTTCTATCTAAATTTCAACCTTTCTCTTCAAGACACCAACTTGTCAACAGCCTTGAAAGTTCAAGTTCAAATTCAAGGTGTCAAAATTGACACCCTCCATCACCAATTAGTCTATAGGCTTCAAAATAATGCCTTAGACCTAACCACACCTGAACATCACTCTGACACCCTCATGGTGCTAGCAGAATCAGATCAGATCCCTACCATCATCCAGATCCCAAGACAAATTCCCCGACATGAGCTCATAAAGCTTATACCGCTTGAATAGATCTCAAACTATGAACAGTTCCACAACAATACAGCTCAAACCACCTCCTAGTGCTCCCCAAGAGCCTTCAAGGCTCTCCTTTCCAATCGCAGGGTTTAATTCTGAAGGTTACCCTGTTTATCCAGCCAAGCAGAATGGACATTTCTTATTGGATGTTCCTGGCTCAGGAATGTGCGACCCAAATTGTCCCTGTTGGCATGATTGGGAAGAGGACGACGATTACGACACAAAGAAGAAAAAGAAACCCAAAAAGAAAAAACCTCTTGTCCCATGTAAACACTATGAACCTAAATCACCAAAAGATCCTCCACCTCCACTAAGTTCATTACACATATACAAAAAAGAACTCAAATGGATTGCAAGGAATTGTAAATATGAGATTCCATCACTAATCCAGAACCAAATACCTGTTGTACAGCCACCGGCTTGTATGATGTTTTCCTCCACTTCTTCAGATTACTCTTCTTCCTTTCCTCCTTTGGAAACTCACACAGACCCATAAAGAAATGTGGTCTCCAAACCTTCAACTAGCCACCTTGAACCACCCAAACCTTTTGAATCAGTTCTCAATTGGCAAACCCAAAATGCCAAAGCACAAAATGATACTTTGTTGCACATCAATTCAAAAGTTGAAAAAATCAGTTTACAAATTGAACAGATTGAGACGAAAGTTGACTCAATTACTGCACAGATGCAGCAGATCCACTAAGTCAATTGGATTCAGAATTACGAACCATGCTTGCTCAAAGGTATTATGGCTCAAAGTTTGACCAAAAGGAAAGGGAAATCAGATGCTTAAAAGCTGAGCTTAACCAGATTGAATCTGAGAAACAGAGACCTACCCTCTTCACTACATCTCCACCCATGCCTTCCATTGCTCCAACTTACCATCCATTTGCTTCTATGCTTTCAGTAATCAGGCCTTATGATCCATCCACATTATTTAGGATGACCCATAGCATTTTCAGATACAATCCAATACCACCAACACCCAAGCCAAAACTAAAACCTAAACCTCAACTACGATCAGTTAAGGTCCACCAACCACCACTGACCATTCCGGAACCATAGCCTGGACCTATACCCCGGCCTCTCCATCAGCACTTAGCCACAAACACAGTCCAAAGACAAAGAGCCCATGCACCAATACAGTGCTTAAACAGTCAATGAATTATCTGATACAGATGGTCAAACTTCTGATTCAAACCTAGCCATTTCAGAAAGCAGTACTAACACAAAATTCTCAAATTCAACTACTGATTCTGAAAAGTCCTATGCTGATATCACCAAAATCCTTATGGCCCAGCCATATCAAACTGAACAAAGCCAACCTTCTCAAACAGATCCATATGTTGATACACCTTCAGATATTGAGGAAGAAGTACCTGAATCTTCGGCAACAAATCAACCTTCCTAACCTCTAACTCAACCCAGTCAAAAACCACCAAATGGTCCATGGTTCACATTTGATGACATTCCATCTCACAAATGGCGAGAAAGACTTACTGAAATGTCTACCTAGATTAACCTTTAAATGCTGAGATCAGGAGCAACCACTCAATTAGTCCTTAGGGAATTCGCTACCCATTTTACGGGTGCCCTGAGAGATTGGTTTGATTCTTTAGGCCAATACAGAAAATTACAGTTTGTCCAAATCCCAGAAGTCTCAAGTGCCCTTACTGTAATCCATGATCAATTCCTTAGGGATCCATCCGCAGTCTTTGAAGCTGCAAGACGAGATTATCTCAACATGAAATGCTGCTCACTCAATGCTAAGGATCTTGAATTCTATTACAAACGAATGTCTTTATTGTTCTATAAGCTGAATAGATTCAATGAACCAACTTTAAAGCATGTCTTTCTGGCTTCACTTCTAGAAGAACTCCAACCAGACATTCAAAGACAGCTCACAGCCAACAATCTCATCCTTGACAACATCTCTCTTGCAAAATCTTCCAGATTGCCAAAGCATGCCTTGATAAACTTTGTGAGCAAAAACAGTTTTCAAAGAACTGTTAAAAGATAAAGAGCCATTCTGAAGTGCCTATAAAAAGCCTTACTTGCAGATCAAGTGCCAAAAGAAGAAAGATTGTGATTGCAGTTCTAAAAAGAAAAGGCATTTCCGAAAATTCAAAGATTCAAAATTTTCATCAAAGTCTAGAATGTCCAAAAAGCCCTCTAGGTTTTTCAGAAAGAAATCATCTTCTTCTAAAGAATTCAAATGGAGAAAATCAAGCAGATGTTTTATCTGCAAGAAAAAATGCCACTATGCCAAAGATTGTTCCAACAAAAGAGAAAAATCAATCAGGCTAGTTGAACACCTCTAAGCCACTACAGATTACTCTCCTAAAAAAGAATAACAAGAATTCTATTTCTCTTAACAAGATGAACCAAATGACGAATAGTGTTCGCACTGGAAGACTCGTCTGCTGAATCAAAAAGTGATGAGTCCCAAGTCATTTTCCATCAACAGTTGCTGTCCCTTGACACTTCTGTTCTAATTCCCTCCATCAAACTTCAAATATTGCCTTCAAAATACCAAAGGCCCATTCCTGCAATTGGAGTCATAGACACTGGAGTCCAACGAAGCATGTTTAACCCAAACATCCTTCCTCCTAAATACTGGACACAATATGAAGAAAATTTTAGAGCAGTCAATGGGAAAATATTCTCTAGCAATCTGATTACAAAAAAACCCATTTGTATTCAAATATTTCCCAATTATGTCATTTGGAACAAAATCACTGGTTCAACTCTCCCTAATAAGGATATCTTGTTAGGCTTTGACATAAGTCACCAAATCAAACACCTCCAAATCATTCCCACTGGAATCCGAGTCAAGTCTATGTTCAAACCATTCACCGACATCTTGAAACTTTTACAACTTGTCTGAAACTCCCCAATCCTATCAGGATATTTCATCCAAACTTTTGAGTTACTGTCCAGAATCTCATTCTGAGTTTACCCATCCAAACCCTCTTTGGAAAAATAAGTCTTTCTTCATGAAGTTGCCCTTCAAACTAAATGAAGACATTAACTCGACCAAAGCCACTCACCCAGGAATGAGTCCTTCTGACTTAATCCTAACCCAAAAGGAATGTTCGCAATTATTAGCCCAAGGTGTTATTGAGCCCACAAACTCTCAATGGGCTCGCCAAGTATTCAATGTTGAAAAGCATTATGAAATTGTCAGAGGAAAGAAACACCTAGTTATTGATTACCAGCCATTAAACATGTTTTTGTAAGACGACAAATTTTCTTTACCCAAAAAACAAAGCATGTTTACTTTTCTAAAAAATGCCCAGATTTTTTCAAAATTTGATTTAAAATCAGGTTTTCGGTAATTAGGCATTGAACCCTCTAAACGATACAAAACTGCCTTCTATATTCCAAACACTCATTTTCAATGGACAGTTTTACCCTTCGGTTTCAAAACTGGCCCTTCCATTTTCCAAAAATCCATGGTCAAAATTTTCCAACCCATCTTGTATCATGCATTGATTTACATTGATAATATTTTGCTTTTTTCAAGATCACGTGAAGAACATCGCTAATTGTTGAATCAATTCTTTGATATTCTCCAAAGTCATAAAATTATGTTGTCGGCCACGAAAAGTACAATTACCACGGATAACATTGAATTCCTTGGCATGGTCATAAAAGATGGCCACTACCAGCCAGGAAAGCACATTGCTCAAGAGTTACTCCACTTTCCATATCAGTACCTTTACAGAAAGCAAATCCAACAGTTTCTCAACATTGTCCATCAGAGACTTTATTCTACATGTAGACCACCACACCCACCATCTTTCGACTTTATTAAAAAAGAAGCCATCAGAGTGGAATCTTGACCACACAACTGCTGTCACCACATTAAAGTAGATTGCACAAAATCCACCACCACTCAAGCTGATTACAGTTGGCAAGCGGATATTGCAAACCGATGCAAGTGACGGATCTTGAGGTGCCTTCCTCTTTGAGGAAACCGATGGAAAAGAAAACTTTATTGCCTACACTAATGGACAATTTTCGAACACACACAAGCACTACCATAGCGTATTCAAAGAAATCCTAGCGGTAAAGAATGGCATAAAAAAGTTTAAGTATCATCTCATTGGACACCATTTTCTTATCCGAATGGACAGCTCAGCCTTTTCCAAACATCATGAATTTCAAAGGCAAAACAGTACCAGAGAAAATGTTACTCAGGTTAAAGGATTGGTTTTCGAAATATGACTTCTCAGTCAAGCATATAAAAGGAACTCAAAACCTCATCCCTGATATGCTATCCAGACTCTCAAAGCCAGAAAAAACCTTATCCTTTATATCTTCAAGACACCAGTTTTCTATTATCTTCATGGCCACTTCTCTACCCATAACGGCCCTCACCGGAAAAACATTTCCTCTCAATATGAATTTTCAGTCTCCCCATCAGATCCAAGACTTTGCACGAAAATTCCTCTTTAGGTTTTTTATAAACATTTATATGATGAATAAAGAACCTATGTTTTTCCTTAGTTTCCATCCTGACCATCTTTTTCTTACAGGCCTAGTCATTACCCCTCATCAAGACATTACCAAAGGCTTTGGTATACTTGGTGCCTTACAATCCTGTATGCTACAAAAATGGTTTTCCCTGTTTTACCTCTTCTTGACAGGTTAAACAATCTAGAACAGGTGACCTCCCTCATTTGGACACTCTTTGAATGGTTTTCACCATTACCTTGGTGGTGTAAGAAACTCCAACAAATTTCTGAGATACACCAACTCAGACAACTCCCAGATCAGGAAGGCAATCAATTCACCTTTGTTTTCATCATCCACCGTCCATATTTTCAACATCCTCACACCCAAGCTTTTTGGACACAAGACTAAACCTATGACTGGATCACTGTCCCGCATCCAGCATGTCTTGAACAAGATTTTGAAATCAAGGCCTCTCTGAAAAACTTTCTCATGGAGCTTAACCATATCGCTCCAGACCAACCAACCATCCTCCATAACTCTTTAGGTCCAAAAAATGATATGATCATGGTCCCCACACCATCTTTACATTCTCAACCTGCCAACCATAGAATTATAATCAAGGAAGAAAAGCCAGACTACACTTACTTCTTATTCCAGGATTCTCAAGGCCCATATGAAGACTTTACTCCCATACCATCACCAACATCGTAGAACTCGGATCATCATCATCCACTTCTTATCCAGCATTCGAGAAAGAAAATCATTGCCCACATCCACCTTGTGGTCCCTATTGTAAGCATCTAAGGCTCTCAAAGACATTTTTCCCAAAAGACAACCGTGACCCAGATGAAACAGACAGCTCATCTGACAACGACTACATGAATCTCTCATCTCCATAAAGTCATTTGTCTTATTATATAATTAAAGTTTGCTTTTGCTTACTTTTGCTTTAAGTCTTTGTCACTTGTAATAAAGTCTAAAAAGGTGCATCTTTAGTCTAAAAAGGTGTGTCTTTACTCTTGCTTTTAAAAAGATAAGATCTTGTCCTATCTTGTCCGAGAATTCTCCTATATAAAGAGTTCTCCCCCCACTTGTAAGATATAGAAGTTTGAAGAAATAAAATCATGTATTCTCAATATCCATGGCCTTCTAACTCCCCTCTCTCTCTCTGCAAATGAAGATCTAAAGAAAGAAAAAGAAATAGGATTTTGTTTTTGAAAAGCTAAGGAAGTATGCTCTGCACTTGCCTTCCAGTAAGGATCCTGTGCATCAGAAAACTTATAATGATTTCTTAAATGGTTTGGTACCCTGTTTTAAGAGTAAAAGGAAAGTCTGTTTTAGGGTTATATAATCTACAAAGAAAAAGTTTTAAGTTTTGATGCTAAGCTTCTGAGTATATCGGCTGGAAACCAGAATTTGCGGGCTACTGGTCCAAAGAACAGCTTGATTTGTTGTAGTTCTGGTATAACAATGCCACATACTGAGTACTTAGTGTACTACTGCGCCTATTTTGATCTGTTGTAGTACTTAGTGTACTACTGTGCCTATTTTGGTATCAAGTAAACGTTAAAAATGAAACTGAGATAAAAAGTAAATTTTTTGGTTACTTACCATATGAAACATAGAACTTCAAACATGCAACAATTAGCGCAAACGTGAAACATGATATTTATTTTGATGTAAGTGGTCTTATTCTGTTGATATTCCGTATGCAACAATAGACATACGGAAAAACGAAGATATGAATACTATATTTATCAATTATAAACCCCAAACTGTTATAATTGACACAAGCTGCCACCCAATTAAAGGTGGCAAGAAAATCCCCTTGGCTCATATCCGGACCGGACCTGGCCTATGCAGTCTAGGTAAAACATGTGATAAGTGTATATTTTTCATATATTTTGCAATTAATTTCTCCATCTTTTTCTTGTCTTGGATCTTAAATATTCTAGTTATCTTAGTTAATTTATAATTTAGTGAATTATATTTTATAGTGTTAGTTTTTATCTTAGTTTTTTTTATTTTGTTATTTTAGGTATATTCTAGGATTAAAGAGATATTAAATCAGAGCATTTAAGAAGAAATCTGCTTGAAGGAATTAGGAAAGAAAACTTCTTGGAAGCTAATTAATTAATGGATACACATTCGGAAGCATATGGGATTTCATGGAGATTAATAAAAACTTTGGGAACAAGCATGCATAAAATGGAAACTTGTTTAATGTGCATGGTTTTATAAGTGCATGCAAGATTCACTTGATCAATTTAAAAAGATTGCATGTATGTCTTGCCAAAGCTTAAGTTCACGTGCATGGGATTTAATTATGGAGAGCAAATTGAAGAAAAAGGAAAGTGTCAAAGTGGGCGGCATGTGCATGGCAAGGGAAGGAAATCAATTGCCTTTAAATTGGAAAGAAAAGCCAATAAAGATTCAGCCAATCTTGGGCATTATAAAAGCCCACTTTTGGCCTTTGATTAAGGGGATTTTTTGCAGCCAAGAGGATTTGAGGAACCAGCAGCCGCAAGAAGGAAAAAAACAAGGAAGAAACCAAAAGGAATTGAAGAAAAGGCAACCGCTTGAATTAATCTTCATGATTGGTTTTATCAATTCTCTTTTCTCAATTTAATTATGTTAGGCTAGATTTTCTATTTGATTGAGGGTGAATTCAAAACCCCAAACATTTCATATGATTAATGTTTAATTTCTATGATTCAATTTATTTAATTGAGATTGTTTATGTTCTTCTATAATTAATGTTTATGATTTTATTCTTGTTTTACTTAAGTGACCAATTAGATAGGACTTGAATAAATTCTATTACTAGATTAAAATTCTTGATCCGTAATTGTCATGATATTTTAATCATCAGTAGTAGGTTGGAATCAGTGATTTCAATTGGAGAACATAACCTAGGTTAAATAACCCGAGCTTGTGTGTTTATTGCCTAGATACACCTAATATTTTTCTCTACTTAATTCTTCTATTATCTTTAATTTAAAGAGCTTGTTTTAAATTATTTAATGGTTAGAGATTAGGTGAAGAGCTTGTTTTGCCTAGCAACACATTAAGAAAAGATTGAGACTAACAAAGCTTATTGTTGTCTATGGTTGATAGTTTCAATATAAATTGATGATATAATTGATATATTATGTCCATGTTTGGTGGTGGCGAATGATCCTTTAACTAAAGTTTTCATCATTGTTATTTCTTTCTCTTTTAATTAGAGATTTTATTAAATTCTTGTTAGTAGTTTTAATTTCTTTATTTCTTGCAAGTTAGTTAAAAATTCAAAAACCCCCATTTTTCTATTTTTAGTTGACATTTTCTTTAGTTAGATTAATTTATATTATTATTCCTATTATTATTTTATTTTACGTCCTGCTTTAGAGTTGATAATAAATACAACTAGCATAGTCTCTGTGGGATCGATTCTTACTCACTATGTACTAGATATTTATATTAATAGTAAGGTTTTAAATTTGATGCACCCTAACGACACTACCAACGCGGCTCCTATTAACAAATAAGGCAGCTTCGAGTATCGATTGTCAATACCCAGCTCTAACTGGGTACACGTATATGAGCAAGCTAAAAATTGAAACCTGGATTTATGCCCGGTTAGATTTTTAATTTTAATAAATAAATAAAAAAAATGAAGATACGAATACTATATTTATCAATTATAAACCCCAAACTCTTATAATTGACACAAGTCACCACCCACCTCTACCTATTCAAGCCAGTAGCTGCCACCCCCCATTGCATCGCACCTCCACTCGCAAGTCATAAAAACGACTGCCCCTCTGTTGTAAGCTGCACCATCTCTTCTTGAAACCCAGGTCTGTGGCCGGTTAGATTTTTAATTTTAATAAATAAATAAATAAATAAAATGATGATATAAAGACAATATTTATCAATTATAAACCCCAAACTCTTATAATTAACACAAGCTGCAACCCACCCGCCGATGCATTGCACCTCCACTCGTAAGTCGTAAAAACGACTGCCCCGATGTTGCAAGCTGCACCATCTCTTTATTATTATTACTATTGTTTTTTTATACAACTTGTTATCTCTTTGCTACCACCTGTATTTCACCAAGTATAGTCTGATTAAAATCTTGATGTGAAAGTCTTGAAAAATCTAGGGACTAATTTTTTTTTATTTTATTTGAGACTTGCATTCACTAAATTAAGACACATGAAGATGGGGTAAATTAATAGTGGATTTTAAAAAGGCAGAAAAAGTGGATAGTAGTTCCAAGATTTGGTCCCTTATTGAAGATGCTTCTGAACTAAAACTGGTAAGCTTAAAGTTATCAAGAGTGCGGGAGATTTCAAAGATGTAACATGTGATGTAAACATGAAACATTAAATTTACATGTGAAATAATAACATAAAATATGTAAAGAGAAGTTAAATATGCAATCTTACACATTAAATGAGTATAATTATGTAAACATGCAACTTGATATTTTATACATGTGACAAATGATGTTATATATGAAACATAAATGTCAAATATGAAACAAGCAGGATAATAATTTTTTTTTTATGCTATTTATGATATGAAACACTAAACTTTAAACATGAAACATGTGATTTAATTAAATGCAGCCACCGGTTAAACCAGTTAGTTGGCAGCCAAAGAATTTTGTTTTGAGAGCTCGGCATCATGCTGGGACATAACCTCCCGGCATTTTAGTCACACCCATCGCAGGGAAGCCAGGAACCAGAGAAAAAAATTGTCAAAAATCTTTACGGTCGAATACTCGTAGACGCTTGCGATTTTTGTTGTTCGATATTTGCAAAGCAATTTAGCCAAGCGGTTCTGTTATCCTAAATATCAAAATCGAAAGGTTTGTTTATAATCTTCACTTTTAATTTTTAGATTTTCTCTGTTGTTTTTGTTCAGCATTAGGTTTAAAATTTCGTTTAATTAAACAATTGGCGTAGGTAAAATGTTGCTGTGGATGGGAGGATCAAGGCGGAAAGTGACGACTGTAAGTTTGAATTTTGATATTTCTTCAATTTCATAACTTATATGTCAATTTGCTGTAATTTACTATTTATCATTTACAATTTGCTTTTATAAACTTTTACGCATGATATCTTTGGGGAAAAAAACTTTAGTCAAGCAAGTCTGCACAGAAGAGGTAAACGCATTATTTTAATTTCTTTATTTATGATTGATTAGGTGTTAAATGAATTTTATGTTCTTCAAATCCTGTTTTCCGGAAACAGTTCCGATCGAATTCTCGATCTTTTACTTTATTTATTTATTTTTTTGTTATTGATTTAGTGTTTATACATGCAAAAGATGCAATGTGTTTTGTTTTGTGAAAAAAACTCAAGGCAAAAGCAATACTTTGAACAAAGGAAACGACAGCAGCAGCAGACAGCCGTGTTAGACAGCCATGCTGATCCTAAAGAGCACAGATCACTGGATGTTCTCAGTTTGCTAAACCTGTCGACAACTGCTGAAGAACGCAAGTGTGCTTGTCTCAATGGTAAATCTTAAATTCTCACCTTGTGGAAGAATATGTGAACTATTTTCCCTTTTTTTTGAATGCTAGTGTTTAGGATTGCAATATATGTTTGACTCTTTTATTATCGAATAGACAATTTCAATATATTTGGCCTAATAATTACTCTATATAGGAAGCATTTTTGGATCTTAAATGATTAAAAACTCAATCACCTCTTTGTTTTGTTAAACTTTACGGTGGCAAACAGGCCCTCAAATTCTGTCTGTTTTAATATAGGTGGTTCATAAAATTGAGATTTGAGGTATAAAGCTTATTTATAACATTAGTCTATTAAAGTGATACAGTTTTGTATTCTCTTCATAAAGGGTTTCATAAAATGTTGAATCTGACGAGAGTTGAGCAATAGCATATAGCTGTTATTTGACTTCTCAAGTATTTCTGGTGTCATGAGGCATAATGCAAGTCTGTTTGTTTTTTTGCATGTTGTTCATATGCTTTGTAAAAACAAAATCATTAAGGAACAGAAGGTGCATCTACAGTAAAGTATCCCATCACAAAAGATCCTGCAAAAATTTTTACCAACACAGAAACTTTTGCAGATTCTGTTGATTGCAAGGAAGTAGGTAACATTCGGGTCCATGACGCAATTTTGAATTAACGCCTTAAATCAAAGATTAGATGTTTCTGACTATTTCATGCAGTAACTTCATCTAGCTACCAAGCAGAGACCATATCCCCAAAGAAGTGAGTCTTGGGTTTGTATTTTCTATATGCATGCTTTCTTATCCCTTTCGTATATGCTGATGTATTTGATTAATTTTTACAAGAGGACGTTTTAACCTCAGGAGCTGATGTTTCTATTGCCTCACAGTTTTAAATTTACTGCTTCTGATAGTCAGAACAATGCCTTCAATGAAAGCAGTTGTAATTCATATCTCAGGAAAACAGCCAATATCCAGCGTAAGTATCAAGTATTTACTATGTACAAATTCTCAACTCTCTTACTCTCTAGGCTTCTCCTGCCGGGCGTTGACTGGCCATGTTCCTTTCCAGAGCACTTTCATTAGTGGAGCTCCACTGGGTGGACTTCTACTATAATGCAGCTGTTCTTGTCATTGATGGTTATCATGAAAATGTGTCAATATTGTATTTTCTTCATTGTTACCTGGCAATCTTATTTCTCAGAGATATCTGTTTTTGATTTGCTTGCCGATGATGGACCAAGTGGCAATTTGGAGGCAAGTCCTGTCCATGAAGCTCATGTTGCATTTTCAGTAGAAGGTATTAAATTGCTTCATTAGAAGTTGAAAGAATATTTCATTCTTGAACCCAAAATAACATTTTTTTAGATGAAAAAAAAAAGAGTTTACCTTATTGTTCAACTCGGTCTACTGACCATTTTGCACCAGTACTAAGAAGGTCACTGTTCCTCTGAAATTGTCTTCATAAGTAGAAGGAACAATTGACAGAGAGAAAACTGGATAAACTTTTAAATGGTTGAGAAATTAGTGAAGAGCAATAGGAAATTAGCTATGAGACTGGCCAGTCATTAAAACAATAACGGATTTTGTAACTTCAACTGTCTCACAACCTCATGTCTTGCACTCCTCCCATTAAATCTGTTGGCTCTCATGCATCCTACCATTTCAATCTTACGTAGTTACAGTTATTCATGTAGAGATTCTTTTTACCGTGTGCTGAAAGAATTCAATGAAGTACTTTTTGGATGCCAATATGATTGGCTTTATTTTCTGTTAAATTGATATCTGCCACTTAGCGCACTTTTTGGCCCTTCAGGTTTGGGCAAGGTGGGGACACAAACACCAATCCTCTCACCAGAACAATGCGAAAGGTAATAAGACACATACATTTTTCTGTTAATTCTATCTATTTTTAAATTCATCTACTGAAAGTAGTTCTAACAATGTATTTTCCACAAATGAAAACCGACTTCAACACTTTCTTGATTTATGAAACCAAATTATGTTTGCAATCCTTTATTATATTCGGTTGCTTGTATTACACTCTATTAATCTCCTCTAAATCACATAAGCTAGTTGGATTTTTCTCCAAGAAAATTTAAGCACACGTTGAAAAGGAAAAATCCTATAAGAATTTTGAATTGCTTCAAAATTAAGAAATAATTACTTGTGTTGATAACAAAAAATAGCATATGAAATATGAAAAATTTTGATATTTCCTGGTGACATATTGTCATGGTGCTTAAAATATCTTTTCTGACAAATTTGGTTCATGAGTTATTTTAAGTTGTCCAAGGCAGATAGTTAGAGAATTATGTATTAGACTTTCAGTGGTTTATTTATTTATTTTAACTGTTAGTATGTAGTTCTGCTATCTTCTTAACTGAATGTCAATGGCACAAATATCCATTAGATCTGTATTAGCTGTCTCAGCTTTTGGTTTTTAATTTGAATTTTTCCTGAAATGCATCCTTTCTCAATGCTGCATATGTAACTTAAGCTTGATTTGAGTTTAATAGCTAAGTTGATGTTTTGTGATTAAACTAGAGACTTCAAATATAAAATGCATGGTTAAAGCACTATCTGAGCCAATGTCCTTGTACAAAAATAGGATGTTTCAGTATGCATGCTCTTCACCTCAAAAGGCTGCAAGGAGGCATAACTTGTTAAAGAACTTTGATTATGTGCTGGATGATCTTGAACTTGAAGTGGTGAGAAGCCCGTGCACACACTTCTCTTTTAAAGTTTATATAATACTTGATTGGTCTAATTTGAAGTATTTGATGTTTTTTGCCTATAATTTCCTTATTGACTGAGATCCATGCAAAATGATCACAACTTTCTATAGTATTTTGAGTAGTTTAAGCCTGATTTGAGTCCCTGAAATTGCACAAAGTCCTTTTTCGCTTATGTCATCAGTATGCAGAGGCATTGCAAAGCCTTTGGCTGTGGGTAAATGATAGGGTGGGTTTTTTGCATGACATTATAAGTTTAGCTGGGGAAAGTACAATGTAGTAGTTAGAAGAGACATGTAGACTATGGATTTATGCATCTTTCCCTGAACAAAGCTTACAGGATAAAAGGATGTATAGGAGAATATTCTTACCATTAAGTTAAGAGGGAAGTTCAAATAAGTGTACAAGACAAATGATGAATCCTCGCTTCTTATTTATTTATTAACGGTCTTTCAAAAATATTCTATTCTGTATATGCTTTCTGCAGCTTTCTATAGTACGATAGTATTCCTCTGTTGGATTATTGTCTGATTGTCATCAACTGAATTTATTGTGTTGGTGGGCTAAGTGAACTTTATACTTATGATCCTTAAGTTACTTTAAATGGAGACATGACACAATTGTTGTGATCCATTGAGTATAGGATGTCATGATGCAAGATACGAATAAGCCCATGAGTTGCGGCTATTTGGAGTTTTCATCTGGCACAATAAATTCCCGTAGTCACAGGAAACAGAAGTATTCTATAGTACATGACTGTGTACCATTTGATGGCTGTGGTAGTAAATTGCAGAACTCTTTTGGTGATTCTGAATTCTTCCATGGCGCTGGAAACAACAGTGAAGATCTATGGGACGGTATTTCAGTTTTTTCCCCATTCATATTATCACTTTTCCCTTCCTATCATGATTGTTATTGTTTCACTCTTGGAGAAACCTTTGGCATATTAAATTTTCATGTATCTTATGTGATATCATTGTGAGTCAAAATCATTTTTATTGTCTCATGCATATGCAAGGTGCTTTGCACCTGCTTTCCCGTATGTTAAACAGTTAAATCTGAGGGGATTTTCTAGTTGAAAGGATTTGGTGTGGTCCTATAGATTTTGCTTAACTTGATAAAAAGTTAAAGTTGGTGAATATTTTGCTTAACTTTGTTTGTTAACTACTTAACTTCATGTAACCATTTGTTGAAATGATATTAATCATATTTCTAATTTCGGCTTTTGAGTGTTCTTTTGTATTCCTGTATTAGATCATGGGTCCTGGGCATAAACTTGAGGTTCTGTAATTATTTTCTGTTACGTGATTTCCTTTTTAGGATCAGGAGTGTAATAATATAGTCTAATTATTTGTCCTTTTTTCTTTTTTTTTCCAGTACCAGCTAGGTCTAGCTTTGTAGATGACAATCTTCATAATGAGAATGGATTGAATGCGTCTGGGAGGAATTGGCAGAGTCAAATGGAAGCAATTGATTTTTCTTGTTATGGAAATAAGCTGTCAGATTCTGCTTTTGAATTCCCTCATCTACATAAGAATAGGTATTCCACCAATATCAATGTACTCTGCCATATTTTCTGTACTGTCATGTGTAGGTTCCTAAGAATGTTCTTATAACCATGCAGGGTATTGGTGAAAGCAGCAGACAGATACAATATCTTAGGTTCTGCTATCAACGTCACGTTTTTCTTATTATTCAAATATCAATGTAGTTCTTCTTTAATGCAGTTTTATTCTTTTAGGTTAATTTCCAAATACAATTAGTTTTCAGCTTTCTTATGTTAAATATAGAATACGTCTAGTAACGGTTCACTATGGATTAGGAGGTTGGCTTACCCTTTGTCTACTAGGATATCATTATCTAGCTACCAGTTTTACATTCTTTTTTTTTTTTTTTGGACAAAAGTTAAGTAGATTGGATTCATAAAAATTTACAAAAGGTGAACAAATTGTCCACTAGCCCCAAAAACAGCCTAAGAATTTACAAATAAGAGTATCTCCAAAACGTTAAGTAGTTTTATGTTCAATTACATCAAGAAAATTGCCATTACCTTCACCTTCCTGTTTGATGTAGAAAACTTTGGTTATAACAGATACTCTGGAAGTAATTGCTTTGATATATTGTTGATTCGTTCTGCTTACTTTATTAATCAGATTCATCATCTCCAAAGCGACAAATATCAGAAAATAATGGTGATTTCATAGCATCCAAGATGACAAGGTGTTGTGGATTCTATAACTTCGAGTGTGCCTAGGTACGGGCAACTTTAGTGTGTAATTAAGGAATATGTCTTGATATGTGGCAGGTATCCTTCAGCTGGAAGGAAATCTGATTTTAAAGAGCCAATAAGTCAATCAGATTGGTCTTATCATGAGTATCCTAGGGATAATTTGAGTTTGCTAAGGTAGTTGTTGGATCTATCTTTGTTTAGTGTTCATCTTGTTTCATTTTACCTTGACTTGTGTATTTCACTTCTATAATCTTGTTTCACTTTTATAATCTTGATGGCAGTGAAGAGTCCTGCTCATCCACTGCAGGTTTAGTATAGATTTCAGTTGCCAATTTGATGATTCAGGTTATATTACTTAAATCTTCATATGGAAAAAGCTTTTTGGTTAAGCAAGCCTTTTGCGCCATTGATGTCAGTAAGGGGTGAGGCAAAAAATATATCATCTTCAAACTCACTGGCAAAGCAAAGCAGAAGACCTAAGGATATTTCTGGAAGTGATGCAAATACCAATGGTTTGAAGAACATTTATGCCAAAGGAAAACAACACCAAAACAGGCTTGATTTTCACCTGGGAAGTTACACGTGTGGGTCAGGGAAATGCACAAAGATGCCTAATCCATCAAAGTCAAAGCAGTTTCATCAATTAAATTCTCCTTTCCAAGAGGTATTTGGGCCACGGGACAGTTTGTTTGTGGAAGGATCTAATTCAGCTGATGTGAATTCAGATTCGGGCTCTTTTTGTCAAACCTTGGAAATGAAAGTTCCATCCTTTGGATCTAAACCACAGATTGTAGATTCTTTTTGTGGATTTCCTATCCCTGAATCACAAATGTGTGCCAAGTCCTATTTTGATGGATGCAAATATTGTAATTCTGTCCAATATTCATCTTTGCGCGGCATTGATTTTGAAAAGTCTCCATTCTGTAAGTCATTATGTTGCATGAGCTGTCATGATCCCCCTATATGCCTAAATCTTGATTTTGTACCAATGAAGCCAAGTTTATCCTTAGATTCCGAACCAGGACATATGCCATCGGCTTCTTTTCATGTTCCTGGTTCTCATGGAGAGATGCTCTTTCCTGATTTATCAGCTCTGGAAAGTGTTGGCAAGGATGAGAGAAGTAAATCAAAAGCCCAATCAGCTGTAAATAAGAAGTTTGAGCCAGATAAAGGAAGTTGCAGTGGTAACCATTGCCTGCTCTCAGTGAACACGAAGACGATGAATTCTTCAACTTTCGAGTACAATGTTATAGAATGCAAGGAAGCCACGGGTGGACTATCGGAACAAAACGGCACAGAAGCAACACCCTCTCCAGAGCATGTAGAGGAGGCGTTGTTGTCATATGTAAGGAACCCCGACAGATTTGAGCATGTGGCTGATAAAGTGTATGTTAGATAAATCTGGAACTATCATTCCTCTCCTTTACCTCTTGGGTAACTTGAAATCCAATCTACATTGACACTAAGAAGTTTATATTATTGTTAGATACAGGCAATAAGTAGATATTCCTCCTTGTCAAAATGAGAGAGAAGGTATCTAACTGCTGTCTATCTGAGTTCATATTATCTCCATTGTCGTTCAATGCTTATTGCCTAATTTGTCATTGGATTAATTTGTTCTACACGGATCTCTATCCAGGAATTGATGATGTTGGGCCCAAAAGAAAGACATCAAGTAATTGTGTTGAGTCATCCAGTCCTGTGGTGATGCTTGAAAGCTATGTTCTCTAACTTCTTTGTGTGCAGAATGTACTGAAAGATGCAACTGAATCGGTCACCACAAAGAAGGTATAATACCATGTGCAATCGACAGCGCAAGTGTCATGATTCATGAATTTAAAACGACGCAATGCTTCATTTGTATACACATAATAGCATTTAGCACCTTGCAGTTCAGCAAATGAATCAGTAGATGCACGCTCACCAATGCATACTGTAAATCTCATTGCATTTGTAAATATAGAGATACATAATAAAGATATTTCATATATATTAATCAATCTCTTACTCGAGGCAAAATAATAAAATCGCTTGATAATTTTAAAAAAACTGACAACAAAAATCAGGAATTTGATACTAGCCATGCTTAGTCAGGCAGAATCTCTCAACTGGACTTAGAGTTACGAGCCATGCTTAGTCAAAGATACTATGGTCCAGAATTTGATCAAAAGGAAATAGAAATTAGGAAATTAAGAGCAGAACTTGAACAGATTGAGTCAGAAAGGCAAAGGTCAACATTATTCACCCATCACTACCTTTACCTACCATCAGCCCAACTTTTCATCCTTTTGTACCAATGCTATTTCCTATTAGGTCACAAGATTCATTTAAACAACCAAAACCAACCAGATCTAAACCTCATTCTCGATCTCGACTAGAAAGACAACCTTCTCAACCATCTTTGTTAATCCCAAAATACCAATCATCTTCTTATACTTTACTTCCTACTCAAGCACCGCCGGCTCAAACCAAAGATAAAGCGCCCATGCAACAGTTCAGTGCCCAAATGGTCCCAGATCCATCTGACACAGATAATCCAAATTCTGATTCAAACCTAGCTGTTTCAGAAAGCCCATCAGAATTTGAGACAGAATCCTCTGCTGAATTTTCAAAATCAACTAGTGATTCTGAAAAGTCTTATGCTGATATCACTAAAATTCTCATGGCCCAACCACAAGAAACTGAACATGTTCAATCATCAAGAACATACCCATTCTTTGATATACCCTCAGATATCGAGGAAGATCCACCAGGAGAAACCTCAACCACAAACCGGCCTGCCCAACCTCACTCAAAATGATCATAAACTATCAAATGGCCCATGGTTTACTTTTGATGATATACCTGCAGCAAAATGGAGAGAAAGATTATCAGAAATGGTTGCTTGGACAGATCTCCAAATGTTAAGAGCAAATGTAACGACAGCCTCTGTACTTACATAACTTGCTACCCGTTTTACAGGATCTCTAAGAGATTGGTTCGATACTTTAGAGGAGTACAAATAACTACAGTTTGTGCAACTTCTTAATGTCTCAAATGCTCTTTCTGTCATTCATGAACAATTCATTGGAGAATCTGCAGCAGTGTTTGAAGCTGCAAGACGTGACTACCTCAACATGAAATGCGGCTCATTCAAGGCTAAAGATCTTGATTTCCATTACAAACGGATGTCAATTCTGTTCTACAAGCTCAATGGATTCAATGATCCTACTCTTAAATATGTATTTCTGGCATCATTACTTGAAGAATTACAGCCAGATATACAAATGCAGCTCACATCTCTTAATCTCAACATTGACAACATTTCTTTGGGAAAAATCTTTCAAATTGCCAAAGGATGCTTGGAGAAATTATGTGAACAGAAACAATTTTTCAAAAAACTGTTGACAGATAAAGAGCCTTTCCGAAGTGCTTGCAAAAAGTCTTACTTGCAGATTAAATGCAACAAAAAAAAAAAGATTGTGAGTGCAGCACCAAAAAGAAGAAGCATTTCAAAAAATTCAAAAATCCAGATTCTTTCCTAAATCAAAGTCCCGGAGAAAATCATACAGATTCTTCAGAAAAAGATCCAGTTCCTTCTGAGAACAGCAAAAGAGAAAATCAAGCAAATGTTTCATCTGTAAAAATGAAAGGCCACTATGCCAAAGATTGCCCCAACAAAAAAGATAAAGCAATTCGTTTACTTGAACATTTACAGGCCACTACTGATTACTCTCATAAAGATGAAATTGAGTTCTACTTCTTAGAACAAGAGGAACTTACTGATGAAACAGTATTCGCACTGGAAAACTCATCTAATGATTCTGAAAACGATGATTTTCAAACTGTTTTTCACCAGCAACTTCTGTCCCTAAACACCACCATTCCCATTCCATCCATAAAACTTCAAATCTTACCTTCAAAATTCCAACGACCAATTCCTGCCATTGGACTTCTTGATACAGGTGCCCAAAGAAGTATGCTAAATCTAGACATTTTTCCACCCTAGTTTTGGCAACATTATGAAGAAAATTTCAAAGCAGTCAATGGAAAATTCTTCACCATCAAATTGATTACCAAAAAGCCCATTGGTATTCAAATCTTTCCGAATTGTGTTATCTGGACAAAAGTCATAGGTTCTCATCTTCCTAATAAGGATATCTTGTTAGGATTTGATATCATTCACTAGATAAAACACCTCCAGATCATTCCCATTGGAATTCGAGTCAAATCCATGTTCAAACCCTTAACCAATATTCTTAAACTCATGGTTTAACTGAAACCCCTCAATCTTTCCAAGACATTGCCACAAAGTTTTTGAAATATTGTCCTGAGTCTCATGCTGATTTCCACCATCCAAGTCCTCTGTGGAAAAATCTACATTTCTTTGTTCAATTACCTTTCAAGTTAAATGAAGATGTCAACCCAACCAAAGCCACCCATCCAGAAATGAGTCCTTCAGACTTAGTCCTAGCCCAAAAAGATTGTTCTTAGTTGCTAACCCAAGGTCTCATCGAACCCACCAGTTCTCAATAGGCTTGCCAAGCTTTTTATATTAAAAAACATTCTGAGATTGTTAGAGGAAAAAAACGATTAGTTATTAACTATCAACCTCTAAACATATTTTTACAAGATGATAAATTTCTTTTGCCAAAAAGACAAATCATGTTCACTTACATCAAGAATACTCAAATTTTTTTAAAATTTGATCTTAAATTTGGATTTTGGCAACTTGGAATTCAACCTATAGAAACATATAAAACCACCTTTTGCATTCTAAATGCCCATTGTCAATGGACGGTTTTATCCTTTGGTCTTAAAATAGTCCCATTCATTTTCTAAAAATCCATGGTCTAAATTTTCTAACCCATTCTGCATAGTGCATTAATTTACATTGACAATATTTTTTTATTTTCAGGTACACAAGATAAACATCGCCAACTATTAAATCAATTCTTTAATATAATTCAAACTCATGGAATCATGTTGTCAGCTAAGAAAAGTACAATTGCCACCAATAACATTGAATTCCTTGGAATGACTATCAGAGACGGACACTACCAGCCAAGAAAGCACATTGCCTAAGAATTCATCCATTTTCAAGATCAGGACCTTTCCAAAAGACAAATACAACAATTTCTTGGTATTATCAACCAATTGTCAGCCTTGTTGAAGAAAATCCATCACCATGGAACAACAACCACACACTTACTGTCATAACTTTAAAGCAAATTGCACAAAATCTGCCACTATTAAAGCTTATCACAGATAGCAGACGGATATTGCAAATCGATGCAAGTGATGAATCTTGGGGGGCTATCCTGCTTGAAGAGACAAACGAAAAAGAACACTTTATTGCATATGCAAGTGGACATTTCTCTAACACACAAGTCCATTGCCACAGTGTGTTCAAAGAAATTTTAGCGGTTAAGAATGGTATTAAAAAATTTGAGTATCATCTTATCGGCTACCACTTTCTTGTTAGAGTGGACAACTCAGCCTTTCCGAACATCATGAATTTCAAAGGTAAAAATGCTCCTGAAAAGATGTTGCTAAGGTTAAAAGACTAGTTTTCAAAATATGACTTCTCTGTGAAGCATATAAAAGACGCTCAAAACCTCTTTCCTAACATGCTCTCACGACTTGCAAAACCAGACAAATCCTTGTTCTTTGTATCCTCAAACTACCATTTTCCTATCATCTCCATGGCCACTTCACTTCCAACAGAAGCCATTACCAAAAGATCTTTCCCTCTCGGAAAAACATTCACCACAGTTTTTGCTATCCAAGAATTTGTAAAAAAAAAACAGTCTTTAGGTTTTTCATGAAAGCCTACCTACTCTCAGACTCATTTCCATTCTCAACTTTTCATCCAGAAAACTTGTTCCTTACAGGTTTAACCCTGAATCCCTCCAGAGATATCTCAGAAGACGAGTTATGGTACATTTGGTGCCTAACCGTTCTCTATGCCACCAAGCTGATTGTACCTGTTACACTTACTTTGGAACATCTCCTTAATCCAGAAAAATCAACTTCACTCACCTGGACCCTCCTTGAATGGTTTTCTCCATTATCATGGTGGAAAAGGAAATTACAACAACTGTCAGAAGTCTACAATTTGGAACGTATGCCAGTAACAGAAGCAAAAATGTTTATAACAGTATTCATTATTCACAGGCCATACTTCCAACACCCAGACACCAACCTGTTTTGGACTCAAGATCAGGTATATGATTTCTTAGCTGACAACATGATTCCATGAGTTTGAATTATATCAAAGAATTGATTTAACAGTTGGCGATGTCATGTGGTGTACCTGAAAATAATAAAATATCGTCAATGTAAATCAATGCACTATGCAGAATGGGTTGGAAAATTTGGACCATGGATTTTTGGAAAATGGATAGGATTGTTTTAAGACCAAAAGGTAAAACCATCCATTGATAATGGGCATTTGGGATGCAAAAGGCAGTTTTATATCTTTCATTAGGTTGAATTCCAAGTTGCCAAAATCCGGATTTAAGATCAAATTTTGAAAAGATTTGAGCATTCTTGATATAAATGAACATGCTCTGTCTTTTTGGCAAAGAGAATTTGTCATCTTCTAAAAACCTGTTTTGAGCTTGATAGTCAATGGCTAATCTTTTTTTCCTCTAACAATCTCGGAATGTTTTTCAATATAGAAAGCTTGGCAAGCCTATTGAGAACTGGTAGGTTCGATGAGACCTTAGGCTAGCAATTGAGAACATTCCTTTTGGGGTAGGACTAAGTCTGAAGGACTCATTCCTGGATGGGTGGCTTTGGTTGGGTTGACATACTCATTTAGCTTGAAGGGTAATTAAACAAAGAAATGCGGATTTTTCCACAAAGGACTTGGATGGTGGAAATCAGCATGAGACTCAGGACAATATTTCAAAAACTTTGTGGAAATATCTTGGAAGGACTGAGGGGTTTCAGTTAAACCATAAAGGTTAAGAATATTGGTAAAGGGTTTGAACATTGATTTGACCCGAATTCGAGTAGGAATGATTTGGAGGTGTTTTATCTGGTTGGGCAGTTTGAGGTTGGGCAGGCCAGTTTGTGGCTGAGGTTTCTCCTGGTGGATCTTCCTCGATATCTGAGGGTATATCAAAAAATGAGTCTGTTCTTGATGATTGAGCAGGTTCAGTTTCTTATGGTTGGGCCATGAGGATTTTAGTGATATCAGCATAGGACTTTTCAGAGTCACTAGTTGATATTGAAGATTCATGGGAAGATTCTGTCTCAGATTCTGATGGGCTTTCTGAAGCAGCTAGGTTTGAATCAGAAGTTGGATTATCTGTGTCTGGTAGTGTCGTTAAGGTGCACCAAATTTAAAACCTTACTACTAGCATAAATAATTAGTAAAGAGCGAGTAAGGATCGATCCTACTAAGACTATGCTAGCTGTATTTATTATCAACTCTAAAACAGGGCTTAAAATAAAATAATAATAGAAATAATTAATATAAATTAATCTAACTAAAGAAAATGCCAATTATAAATAAAAGGGGGGTTTTTGAATTTTTAATTAGATTGTAAGAAATAAAGAAATTAAAACTATGAAACAAAAATTTAATAAAAACTCTAATTAAAGGATAAAGAAATAACAATGAGAAAAACTTTTGTCAAAGGATCATTCGCCACCACCAAACATGCACATAATATATTAATTATATCATCAATTTATAACTATCAACCGTAGATAACAATAAGCTCTGTTATTCTCAATCTTTCCTTAGTGTGTCGTTAGGTAAAATAAGATCTTCACCTAATCTCTAACCATTAAATAATTTAAAACAAGTTCTTTAAATTTAAGATAATGGAAGCATTAAACAGAGAAAGATATTAGGTTGATCTAGGCAATAAACACACAAGCTCGGATTATTTAACCTAGGTTATGTTCTTCAATTGAAATCACTGATTCTAACATGCTACTAATAATTAAAATATCAAGACAATTACGGATCAAGAATTTTAATCTAGCAATCGAATTTATTTAAGTCCTATCTAATTGACCACTCAAACAAGACAAGAATAAAATCATAAACATTAATTATGGAAGAACATAAACAATCTCAATTAAATAAATTGAATGATAGAAATTAAAAATTAATCATATGACATGTTTGGGGTTTTGAATTCACCCTCAACCAAATAAAAAAATCTAGCCTAACATAATTAAATTGGGAATAAGAGAATTGATAAAACCAATCATGAAGATTAATTCAAACGGCTACAAATTTTCTCTTCAATTCCTCTTGGCTGTTGATTTTTTTTTTCAGTTTGCTTTGCTGCCGAAAACTCTCCTTCTTCATGATTGATAAAACCAATCATGATGATTAATGCAAACAGCTACAATTTTTCTCTTCAATTCCTCTTGGCTGCTGATTTTTTTTCAGTTTGCTTTGCTGCCAAAAACTCTCCTCTTCCGAAAATTTCTTCACCGAAAAACTCTCCTTCTGTTGCTTCCGCTTGGCTAGCTTTTATTGTGTCTTGAATACTCACATGGAAAGGAATAAATCCAAGCCAAAACCGCCACTTGTCTTTTGCAATTCACGTGCTGGCCACTTTTGGTTTGCAATCTTTATTTTCCAATTTTTCAATGCCACGCACGTGACTTGCCATTTAAATTAACATGCAAAATATTGTTTCCTTTTTTTTTTTTTGTCTTCATCCACAAACTCTTTTGATTGGCCATGCTTGAAGCCAAAAGTCTTTATTCTTTTCTTCCTCTAACGTGGATGGCAATCACCTTTTTCCAATTTTGCTTTCATGTGATGGCTTGGCTTCCTTTTTTAACTTTCATTTTCCAATTTTAGCTCCATGAAATCCCATATGCTTCCAAATATGTATCAATTAATTAATTGACTTCTAAAAATCTTCAGTTATTTCCTTTTCTAATCTCTTCAAGTAGATTTCTTCTTAAATGCTCCGATTTAATTTCTCTTTAATCCCGAAATATACCTAAAATAACAAAATAAAATGAAATAAAATTAACTAAGATAAAAATTAACACAATAAAAATATAATTTACTAAATTAAAAATTAACTAAAATAACTAGAATATTTAAGAACAAAAACAAGAAAAAGATGGAGAAATTAATATTAAAATGTATAGAAAATAGGGTCCTGCTACTATACAACAGCTTGCATGGTGCAACTGCCGCTTTTAACCATTGGATCAAATACGATTGTCACCATAAGCTTGGATCCAACGGTTAAACGCGCGCTTGCACCATGCAAATCTGAATGCGTAGTAGGTTTGCCCTAGAAAATATGCACTTATCAGTGTCAGATGGATCTGGGACCATTTGGGCACTGAATTGTTGCATGGGTGCTTTATCCTTGGTTTAAGCTGCCGGTGCTTGAGTAGGAAGTGAAGTATAAGAAGATGATTAGTATTCTGGGATTAACAAAGATGGTTGGGAAGGTTGTTTTTCTGGTCGAGGTCGAGGATAGGTTTAGATCTGGTTGGTTTTGGTAATGGATTATTTCTGAATAACATGTGTGTTATTCCAAATAGTTTAGATCCACCTAATAGGAGATAGCATTGGTGAAAAAGGATGGAAAGTGGGGCTGATGGTGGGTAAAGGTGGTGATGTAGTGAATAATGTTGGCCTTTGCCTTTCTGACTCAATCTGTTCAAGTTCTGCTCTTAATTTCTTGATTTCTGTTTCCTTTTGATCAAATTTTTGACTAAGCATGGCTCGTAGCTTTGAGTTCAGTTGAGAGATTCTGGACTGAAGATTCTGATAGATTTGCTGCATCTGCGAAGTGATTGAATCGACTTTGGATTCAATATGATCAGTTCGTAAACTGATATGATTCACCTTTTGATGAATGTCTACCAAGGTTTCATTTTGAGCTCTGGCATTTTGTGTTTGCCAGTTGAGGACAGCTTTAAAAGGTTTGGGATCTTCTAAATGGCCAGTAGGAGTGATGGGTGAAGGAATAAAAAGTTTGGTTATGACTTTTCTTTGTGGGTTTGCATGTGTTTCTAAAACAGGGAAATTGGAGGAATAATCCTGTGATGTTGATGAAAACATCATGCAGGTCATGGGTTGTATGGTAGGTATGGTATTTAGAACTGGTGAAAGAACTTCAGTTTTGCAATTCTTTGCAATCCATTCAAGTTCTTTTTTGTAAATGGGTAAAAGAACTGGTGGAGGTGGAGGATTATCTGGTGGTTTGGGTTGATTGTGTGAACATGGAGATTTGGGTATTTTCTTTTTGGGCTTCATTCTCTATTTTGAATCATAATCATCTTCCTCTTCCCAATCATCCTAACAGGGACAATTTGGATCATAGTTTCATGATCCTGGTACATCCCAAAGAAAGTGGCCATTGAGCTTAGTTGGATAGACATGATATCCTTCTGAATTGAATCCTGTAAATTGGCAGCTTTTCCTGTGCCGTCTGAACAGCTGTGATCATTGCTGAATAAGTGAATGAGAGCCTTGGAGGCTCTTCTGGGGCTGTTGGTGGAGGTCGGAAAGTCATTCTGACAGTTCCATCAGGTCGCCTTTCAAACATGCTTTCTGATATCTGAATGGGAGCAGTGTTGGTGTGGAACTTTTTATAATTGGCAATCCATTGCAAGGGCATGAGTTTTATGAGCTCATGTCATGGGATCTGTCTTGGAATTTGGATGATGGTATGAATTTGGTCAGATTCTGCTAACACCATGAGGACGTCAGAGTGGTTTTCAGGTGTGGGAAGGTCTAAGGCATGATTTTGAAGCCTATAGACAAGTTGATGGTAAAGGGTTGTAATTTTGCAGAAGAGATTTGTTCTACACCTTGAATTTGTACTTGGACTTTCAAGGCTGTTGACAAGTTTGTATCTTGAAGAGAAAGGTTGTAATTTGGATATAAAGTTGTTGAATGTTAGAAAGTGTATATTTATAAAGGATAAATTCATCATTTTACACTTCAAATCTCACTAACATCTCTAATTTTATTTATTTAAGTCCCTTGTTATTTAATTATATATGTTTTATTTTAATTAAGTATTTTGTGTATTTTAGGGGTATCATGGTCATTTTACAATGAATGAAATTTCGGATAGCAAAACGGATGTCACTTTTGAACTCAGGACAGACGAAAACCTTAAGAGGAGCATAAAAGAAAAAATGGCACTGTTCACAAGTACGGCACTATTCACATATACTCTGATCTCGTTCATGGATACTGCTCATGGATACTGCTTCACGACAAATTATTCGGACAGCGTTCTTGTTCAAATCGTGTGCAAACCGTGTTACTTTACAAACCGCGTGGTCAAACCCGTGGTCAAACCGTATTCATTTCATCGATGACGTGGCGCAATCTGTGCATCCAAACTATTTTTAATCCGATGGCCATGATTCACTCAATGTATCTATAAAAAGGGGCCTCCCCCTAATTTGATACCCCAAATCCATTTTTGAGCATAGTTTTCTGTAATTCTTTCTCCATCTTTTATTTTCTACGTATTTTAATAAATTTCCATTTTACCCTTAGTCAATTATGAGTAGCTAATTTTCTTTCAAGCTTGGGTTAAAGGTGAAGTCTCAACATGTGTCATGGGCTTTATTTGGTAAATTTATTTTCTCTTCCCCTCTAATTTCTGTGGAGGTTTTGACTTTTCGTCGACAAATAATAATAATCTTGTCTAGTTACCGCCCTGGTTTCTCTACAGACCCTAGTATAAGGTTATTATTATTTGGCACAATAAGCCCTTAACACCATATTGATTAGAGCGTGGTTCATGAGGTGTGGATTCCCCCCTCATGATTTAATTGGTATTAATAAGGAATATTTAGCCCATGGTGCATGTTGATACGGATCCAGATACCCAAGCACTTTATTTCAATAGTTCCCAATTCAATTTAATTCCGCTATTCCCATTTAAATTCTAGCATCCTTTAAATCAATTTCTCCACAAATAAAACCACCCACTTACAAAGTTAATTCTACACACAATTAAAATCCACCTCCTCGTGGGATCGACACTCAACACCATTAATCTATTCTACAATAGATTCGTGCGCTTGCGAGTTCAACAAAATTTGCACAACAAAAGTAAGGAGAACACTTCCTGCATGAAGAGTTGTCAGAACAGTACCGATAACAGCATCTTGGTACTATTTAAATCAGGTGTCTAACATGGCAATTCTGCTTGTAACTGGTAATCCCTTCCTTCCATGTAAGGTTAGGATTAGTCTTACTCCTCCGAGATGGAGATGAATATAACCTTCTCTTTTCCAGCTGGAAATCAACTCTTGGGGTATTTCCAAAGTGACATATTGTTTAGCTGTGGTAGCCTAAAGGGTGCACTGATCTAATCTAAAAGACTGGATATATTCTTTTGGATGAGGCCTTTTGGTGGTTATGAGGGTTCGGATGCTTCGGGTGAGAGAGTGTGGTAGCTTATAGAGTTGATTAGGACTAATAAGGGGAAAGATGACTCATTGATTTGGACAGATTCAGGAATATAGGAATATTCAACTAGATTTTCGATTTTATTGGCTGTCTGTTTAGTGCATGACTTAGGTAGAGATAGAGTCGAAGAAAGTGAGATTGGAGTGATAACAAAAGAAGTAGAAGCGTCGTTCGATGAAGTTGATGCCATTGTTTTGAGTTTCTCTCTGTCTTTAAAGTCTTTAGCATAAAAAATCATAAGAAAACTTATATCATACCATTTTGTATATGAAGAACACAATTTAGAAAACAATTTTTTTTTTCAAGGATAGTATAACTCTGGGTTGGGTCTGATACCAGAGAAGAACAACGGAGTATGTGGCACAATTTAGAAAACAATTCCTTTTGGGCGAGGACTAAGTCTGAAGGACTCATTCCTGGATGTGATGAGAACCATCAAGAAAATACCATTAAAGATTCAAGTGATCCTTTCCACATTTATGGAGGCCTAATTACAAGAGCTAGAGCTAAAAAGAATGTTATTTGAATTTGAAAGATTATTCTTTCTTGGGTTCTTTTCAGAACTAGTGAACTTATCAAGAATTAGCATTCTTGTGGTGTTCCAAATTTAGACTTATCACTCACCTTCTCATCTATTTCTTGAGTGTGGCATCAATATCATTCTCTATACCTTTGGTTCTTGTTTTCTTAAGCATTGGGTCAAGGTTTTGTTTGTTTTAAATCTGTTTAGAACTTTCTTGGGAAGTTGAAACTTCAATTTAAGTGTGGGTTTCCAAATTTCATTGTGGGATTCGTATCATTTGGTATCAGAGCTAGTTTCTAATCAGGTTTGAATGTTTTATATATTTTGATTATCAAAAAAAAAAAAAAGAGAGAAAAAAAAACGTACCAACAAAAAAAAAAGCTTGCAAAAAGAATCAAGTATTCCTACTTTCATCAAATTGAATTTTAGTTATTCCTTTTCCTTGACATTGTTTGCACACAATATCAATTGTATTCCTTTGCTTTCTTGCTTTCTTTTCATCAAATTCCTTGTTGTTCTTTGTGTCCTCTTAATTCCTTTTCTTTGTTTAGTGTGTTGATTTGTCATATTTGGTGTGCCACCTAGGTTTTTTCTTGATTTTGTTTATTTAGTTCATAAAGAACTGAAAGAGAAAATTAAGTGTGGTTAATAAAAAAAAAAGTTTGTGAGATCATTAGAGGGTAAAAGCCAATTTGTGTGTTAAACACAAGAGTTAAGTGACATCAAATTGAGTGAAACACGTGAGGGAGTGTTGTGAGGTTTTTTTTTTTTTTGCTAACATTTTTTTTTCATATCACAAATATGTCAAAAGATCAAGAAGCTTTAGACCAATCATTCATGTTCAAAGCCATGCAACAACAATTTGAGCACATGAATATGATGTTTGGAGAGATCTGAGACAAATTGGAGAGGCAAGACACTGCCATAGCCAATCTACAAAGGGGGCAACAACCAATAGCTCCTAATGTAAGAGGTAATCAAGGGCGTGCTGCCATGGGAGAAGAAGATGGTGATGACCTAGATAATTTTGATGACCAAGCCACTGTTGACATGCGTGGAAGAGATGATAGAAGGGCAAGACGTGTAGATCGTGATTTGGGGAGTATCAAACTGAAAATTCCTTCTTTTCAAGGTAAAAATGATCTGGAAGCTTATTTGGAGTGGGAAAAAAATGTGGAGCTAGTATTTGATTGCCACAACTGCTATGAGGAGAAAAAGGTAAAACTAGCTGCCGTTGAATTTACTGATTATGCTATAATTTGGTGGGATCAACTTGTTTTGAGTAGGAGACGAAATCGTGAAAGGCCTATAAACACTTGGGAGGAGATGAAGGCCATCATGAGGAGGAGATTTGTTCCTAGTCATTATTATAGGGAGCTGCACCAAAGGCTTCAAAGTCTTACACAAGGTTCTAGAAGTGTGGAAGATTACCACAAGGAGATGGAAATAATCATGATTCGAGCCAATATTGAAGAAGAACGAGAGGCCACTATGGCAAGATTTTTACATGGTTTAAATCAAGATATTGCTAATGTGGTTGACTTGCAGCACTATGTTGAGTTGGAAGACGTGGTTCACATGGCCATGAAAGTGGAACGACAATTGAAAAAGAAAGGTTCCACTAGAACTAATTTGGGTTCATCTTCCTCATGGAGCAAAGATGAAAAGGTTGTTTCAAAGCCTAAGATTAGGGAGGCAACCAAAGTAAAGGTAAATTTGATTCCCAACACTCTAGAAATAGAGATATTAAGTGTTTTAAATGTTTGGGGACACGTCATATTGCACCTCAATGCCCAAATAAGAGAGCAATGATCTTGAGGGATGATGGTGATGTGGAAACCGAGAGTGAATCGGATGATGATCCAATGCCGCCTTTGGAAGATGCTAATGATTGTGTACAATATTCTGTTGATGGTAAATTAATGGTTGCTAGGCGTGCTATGCGGAGGTACAACGTGATAATATTTTTCATACTAGATGCCACATCAAAGATAAGGTATGTAGTATGATAATTGATGGTGGAAGTTGTACTAATGTAGCTAGCACTAGTTTAGTTGAAAAACTGAATTTGAAAACTTTGAAACATCCTAGGCCATATAAGCTACAATGGATGAAGTTAAAGTAAACAAATAAGTGGTTGTACGATTGGTGTGGAGGTGTGAGAAACCGAGGGAACTTCGGATTTGCAAGAATGAGGGTTATGTCACAGATAACATAATGTCCCCAATTGGAGTTTTCATCTATCACGTAGTGAAAAGTACAGCCTATCTTGAAGACTGTTTCATGCATCTGATCAGGATTAGGGGACTGTGTTGGTGGTGGAGGCTGTGGTGATGTTGGGGTGTGAGTTGGAGAGTGGTGCTCTGGAATAGTTAAAAAGGGCACTATGCTGCTAGTTTGTAGTACCCATGCATCTTTGACACATTTTTGGGGCGACCTTGGCAATATGATAGGCGTGTGACACATGATGGTTACTTAAATAGATATTCTTTTGTAATGAATAAAAAGCAAATCACTCTTGTACCTTTAACACCTAAACAAGTGTACGAGGATCAAATATCAATACAAAAAGAGAGTGATGCAAAAAAAGAAAAGGAGAGTACAAAAGAAAGAGAGATTGAGAGAAAACCAAATGGAAAGATAGAAAAAAATATTGTCGAGAGAAAAGAGAGGCAACAAGTGAACTTGTTTGCAAAAGAGAGCAAGGTTAAGAGGGCTTTCTTTTCAAAATAGCCTATCATCGTACTTTTGTGCAAAGAGGTTGTTTACATACTAATGAGCTTAACGTTTCTTTGCCTAGTGCTATTGTGACTCTTTTGCAGGACTTTGATGATGTGTTTCCAAATGAGGTCCCTAATGGTTTGCATTCCTAGAGCTACCATTCCTAATAGACCTGCATATAGAAGCAACCCCGAGGAGACAAAGGAGCTTCAAAGGCAGGTTAAAGAACTCTTGGCAAAAGGATATGTGAGGGAGAGCATGAGTCCTTGTGCGGTATTGGTTCTACTAGTGCCCAAAAAGGACGGAACGTGGAGGATGTGCGTTGACTATCGTGCAATTAATAAAATCACTGTAAAGTATCGACATCCTATTCCTAGACTTGATGACATGCTTGATGAATTGTATGGTTCTTGTGTGTTTAGTAAAATTGATCTTAAAAGTGGATATCATCAAACTAGGATTAGAGAGGGAGATGAATGGAAAACTGCCTTTAAAACAAAATATGATTTATATGAGTGGTTAGTGATGCCATTTGGGTTATCTAATGCACCTAGCACTTTTATGAGGTTAATGAACCATGTTTTGCGTGCTTTTATTGGTAAGTTTGTAGTTGTCTATTTTGATGATATTTTGATCTATAGTAAAAGCGTAGAAGAACACATTGAATATTTGCAAAGTGTATTAACTGTTTTAAGGAAGGAAAAATTGTATGCTAATTTGAAGAAGTGTTCCTTTTGTACAAATCAGATTGTTTTCTTGGTTATGTTGTGAGTGCTAAAGGAATTGAGGTTGATGAAGAGAAGGTAAAAGCTATCAAGGAGTGGCCTACACCTAAAAGTGTAAGTGAGGTAAGAAGTTTTCATGGTTTGGCTAGTTTTTATAGAAGATTTGTGAAAGATTTTAGCACCCTTGCTGCACCATTAAGGAGAAATTAGTTTCTGCACCATTACTTACTTTACCTGATTTTGCTAAAACTATTGAAATTAAGTGTGATGCTTCAAGTACAAGTATTAGAGATGTTTTGATGCAAGAAAGGTGTCCAATTGCCTATTTTAGTGAGAAATTGAGTGGAGCAGCCCTAAACTATCCTACCTATGACAAGGAGATGTATGCATTGGTGAGAGCATTGGAAACTTGGCAACATTATCTTCTACCTAAAGAGTTTGTTATACACACTGATCATGAGTCCTTGAAGCATTTGAAAGGGCAAGGTAAGTTGCATAGGAGACACGCCAAATGGGTTGAATTTATTGAGCCATTTCCTTATGTGATCAAATACAAACAAGGTAAGGAGAATGTGGTGGCTGATGCATTATCTAGAAGGTATGCACTTATCTCTACATTAAATGCAAAGTTGTTTGGATTTGAGCATATTAAAGAATTATATGTTAATGATCCTGATTTTACTAATGTGTTTAATGCTTGTGAGAAAGTTGCATTTGGAAAGTTCTATAGGCATGATGGGTTCTTATTTAGAGAGAATAAATTGTGTGTGCCTCATAGTTCTTTGCGTGAATTGCTTGTGCGTGAAGCCCATGGGGAAGGTTTAATGGGACATTTTGGCATTGCAAAGACTTTAGATGTTTTAAAAGAATATTTTTTTTGGCCACATATGAAACGTGATGTTGAAAGAATATGTAAGAAGTGTATCACTTGTAAATATGCTAAGTCTAAAGTTTTACCCCATGGATTGCATAACCCTCTGCCCATACCTAGTGAACCTTGGGTTGATATTTCTATGGACTTTGTTTTGGGTTTACCTAGGTCAGAAAGGGGAAAGGATTCTGTGTTTGTCGTTGTTGATAGGTTTTCAAAGATGGCACATTTCATTCCATGTCACAAAACGGATGATGCAACAAACATAGCTAATTTGTTTTTCAAGGAAATAGTCAGATTGCATGGAGTGCCAAGGAGCATAGTTTTAGATTGAGATGCTAAGTTCTTAAGCCACTTTTGGAAAACTTTGTGGGGTAAATTGGGTACTAAACTTTTGTTTTCTACTGCTTGTCATCCACAAATTGATGGACAAACTGAGGTTGTAAATAGAACTTTGTCTACTTTGTTGCGTGCTATTATTCAAAAGAACTTGAAAATGTGGGAAGAATGTTTGCCACATGTTGAATTTGCTTACAATAGAACTGTCCATTGAGCTACTAAATTTTCACCATTTGAGATTGTATATGGTTTTAATCCATTAACTCCTTTGGATTTATTGCCTTTACCTATTGATGAACGTGCTAGAATGGATGGTAAAAAGAAAGCTGAATTTGTCAAGCAATTGCATGAGAGAACGCGACAACACATAGAAAAGAGAACTGAACAATATGCTACTCAAGCCAACAAAGGACGTAACCAAGGGGTTTTTCAGCCTGGAGATTGGGTTTGGGTGCATATGAGAAAGGAGAGGTTTCCAGTACAAAGGCGTTCTAAGTTGCTTACAAGGGGAGATGGTCCATTTCAAGTGGTTGCACGGATCAATGACAATGCCTACAAATTGGATCTTCCTGGTGAGTATAATGTGAGTGCTACTTTCAATGTTTCTGACCTATCTTCTTTCGATGTAGGTGAAGATTTGAGGACGAAACCTTTTGAGGAGAGGGGGAATGATGAGAACCATCAAGAAAATACCATTAAAGATTCAAGTGATCCTTTGCACATTCATGGAGGCCCAATTACAAGAGCTAGAGCCAAAAAGACGCAAGCTGCTTTAAATGGATTAATTGAGAAAATATGGATTGAAAATACAATTCAAAATGCAAGACATCATGAATTGGGCTTGGAGAGAAGACAAGGCATTGTGGCCATTATTCAAGCTATTGGGCAGCCAAATACACAACTTGGATCAAATGCAGCAAGGGCAACTTTGGAAAAAAACTGGTATTGATTGAGCTCGAAGTAATATGCAAACTATATACCGTTGGAATGATAATTAATTTAGCTTTCCAATGCATTTTACAGAGCTAGATTTGGAGTTCTCTAGAAGGAGTTATTACCAATTCATTACAGCTTGTTTAGAGTTGGGATTTTCAATGACTCCTTTGTTTTCAACTTCATTTGTTTGTTTCGTTTCAAGTTTGTCAATATGTAAGGTAAGTCTACCATCAATGATGGTGGGCTAACAATAAGTTTTTCAATGATAACATTAATTATGGCAGATTAGCATTAAGTTTGTCAATGATAACATTAATTATGGTTGGTTGGTGAAGACTTTTTGAAGCATCCTTTGACAAACCTATACTTGGAGGGTTGTTCCAATGTTTTCATTTGTATTTTTAGGATCTTGGGTTTCTATTGGTGTATTTAAACTCAGCAACCTTGCTATGTAAGGAATTAGAGATTGATGTTATTTGAATTTGAAAGATTATTCTTTCTTGGGTTCTTTTCAGAACTAGTGAACTTATCAAGAATTAACATTCTTGTGGTGTTTTAAATTTAGACTTATCACTCACCTTCTCATCTATTTCTTGAGTGTGGCGTCAATATCATTCTCTACACCTTTGGTTCATGTTTTCTTAAGTATTGGGTCAAGGTTTTGTTTGTGTTAAATCTATTTAGAACTTTCTTGGGAAGTTGAAACTTCAATTTAATTGTGGATTTCAAAGTTTCATTGTGGGATTCGCATCACATATCTCAGAAGAATGAATAACAATCATATCTGGGGTCCAGAGTTCAACAAAAAAGAAGCAGAGATCAGAAAACTCAAAACTGAGTTAGCCAGAATTGATGCTGATAAGGCCAGACCTTCACTCTCTACCAAAACACAGTCTATACCTGTTTCTCCTCCACTGTTTGACACATACCAACCTTTCTACACACCGTCCTGATCCCAACCAGTGTATAACCAATTCTTTGGTTTCTCTCAACTTCAACCTCAGTCTATTCCTCAACAGAAACTCATTTCACCAAGGAAACAAAAATCCAAAGTGAAAATCTCAGAACCAAAACCAAAGACAACTTCTTCCTCTTCTGTTCCTCTAGAAGAATCACCAATAGCAACTCCTGAGCCTCCTAAAAAAGATAAACAACCAGCTGAATAATACCATTACCATAATCTTCAAACCCAAGTTCAAGCCTCATCCCAGAATCTGAGCCTGAAACAAATCCTGGTTCTGATTCACCCTCCGAACCAGAAAAAGAAACAAATACTTCTTATTCAATCCTAGCCATACCTTCCTCATCTTCCACAGACCTAGATGTTACCTCTACAGATTTAGAATCAGCATATACTGACATCTCTGACATACTCATGGCAACCAGAATTGAAGAAACAGAACCAATCTTTGAAGTACCCTCTGATATTGAAGAAGATCCACCTGAATCCTCAGCCACAAACAGGCGTGTTTCACCTGTGCCTCCACAGAATTCTAATGGTACAACAAAGCCATTTTCGGCCTCCTGGTTTACATTTGATGACACTCCTCGTCACAAATGGCCTGCCAGATACCAAGAATTTGATGCATGGGTTGATCTTCAATCAACAAGGCCAAATGTTACATCACAAGCAGTCCTCAAAGAATTCATGACCCATACAACGGGTTCCTTGCGAGACTGGTTAGAAAGCTTGGGAGAATATAGACACTATCTATGAGCAATTTATTGGTGATAAAACCGTATTAGTTGAAGCAACAAGAAAAGAGTATCACCAAATGAAATGTTGTTCTCTCAAATGACATTTGTTGGAAACTCATTACAAAAGAATGAGTTTGTTGTTCTACAAGCTGAATGTATGCAATGATCCATCCCTCAAACATGTGTTCATAGCCTCTCTTCCCTCTGAGTTACAACCAGAACTCTAGAGACAGATCACAGCCTCTACCCTCGACATTGCCAACATTTCACTTGGAAAGATTTTTCAAATAGCCATGTCTGGTTTAGACAAACTCTGTGAACAAAAAGAATTTTTCAAAGACCTCATTGAAAACAAACAACCATTTGCCTCAGCCTGTAAAAAGCCCTATCTCAAGATTGAGTGCAAAGATGAAAAGAAGTGTGATTGTCCAACCAAAAAGAAAAAATATTTCCAGAAACACTTCAACAAAAAATCCAAAAAACCTCTCCGTTACTTCAAAAAGAAAGACCCTTCCCAGTACAGAAAAAAAAATCCAACCGTTGTTTCATCTGCAAGAAACGCGGTCATTTTACCTGAAATTGTCCAAAAATGTCTGCGAAAGCTGTTAGACTTGTTCAACATCTCCAGGACTCCTCCTTGCTTTCGAAAAACGAAGATGTTGAGTCAAACTTCTCAGAACAGTCAGGACAAGATGAACAAACTGCTTTTATTATCGCAAAGTCTTCTGACTCTGAGGATATCTCTGTCATTTCTACAGTTTAAAGTGTCAATCAAATCTCCATGATAAGAAAACCTTCCCTTAAAGTATCAATCCTTCCCTCAAAGTTTCACAAACCCATTCCTATCATAGGATTTCTTGATACTGGATCAGGCACCAATATGATTGATCCTTTTATTCTTCCCTTAGAATGTTGGGAACCTCATTTAAAAATATTCAGAGCAGTCAATGGTGAAATCTTTGAAACCACCCTCATTACCAAAAAACCCATTGGTATTCAGTTCTTTCCGAATTGCATTATTTGGAAAAAGATTGTAGCTTCTCATCTTTCAGATAAAGATTTGCTTATAGGTTTTGACATTCTTCAATTAGTTAAAAACCTATTCATCACCAGTTCTGGAATCTGCTACAAACATATGTTCTTGCCTTATACAGATACTTTATGTCTGTATACATTGTCTGAAACACCTTCTCCATACACAGAAATTTCCCAGAAACTTTTACAGTTCTGTCCAGAAAATCATTCACAGTTCCATCATCCCTCACCTCTCTGGAAAAATGAACAGTTCTTTATCCATCTTCCTTTTAAACTCAATGAAGACATAAACCCTACAAAAGCATCTCATCCGGGTATGTCTCCAACTGACCTCTCACTTGCTAAGCAAGAATGTTCCCAATTGCTTGAGCAAGGTCTCATTGAACCCATTAATTCAGATTGGGCTTGTCAAGCTTTCTATGTTGAAAAAAGATCTGAATTAACTCGTGGTAAGAAAAGGTTAGTTATTGATTACCAGCCATTAAATTCATTTCTTAAAGATGATATGTTTCCCCTTCTAAAAATTCAGTCTTTATTTGTCCATCTCTAAGGGGCTCGTATCTTCTCTAAGTTTGATCTAAAAGCTGGTTTCTGGCAACTTGGTATCTCACCAATTGACCGTCATAAAATTGCTTTCTACATTCCAGACGCCCACTGTCAGTGGACTGTCATGCCTTTTGGTCTCAAAGTTGCTCCTTCATTATTTCAAAAAGACATCATTCATCATAGTATGGTCATTTAAAGACAGGATGATATTTTACTTTTCTACATCGATGATATTTTACTTTTCTCATCTGATCATGATAGTCACCAGAAACTCCTTTTGGATTTCTATCACATTATCCAAACACATGGAATCATGCCTTCAGAAAAGAAAAGCAACATCACAAAGGAATCATTTGACTTCCTTAGTATGGTCATTTAAAGACAGCCATTATCACCCTGGCCCACACATTGCAGCTGAATTATTAAAGTTCCCAGACACAAATCTCAGTAAAATGCATATTCAGCAGTTTCTCGGCATTATTAATTATGTTCGTGACTTTATCCCTAAAATAGCGGTCCACACCAGTGTGCTTTCATGCATGCTAAAGAAACAGTGCCAACCATGGGGTCCAGATCAAACGGAAGCTATCAAGCAACTAAAGCTGATAGCTCAGTCACCTCCTCCTCTCAGAATTCCCACTAATGGCCAACGCATCCTTCAGACTGATGCCAGTGATAATTATTAGAGTGCTATCCTCATTGAAAGAATTGACGGATCAGACCATTATTGTGCCCATGCAAGCGGCCAATTCAAAGAATCTGAAAAGAACTACCATGTGATCTACAATGAGATTTTGGCAGTGAAATATGGAATTAAAAAATTTGAATTTCATCTCATCATCCATCACTTCATTATCAACATGGACAGGTCATTTTTTCCTAGAATCTTTGACTTCAAGAACAAATTGCTCCCTGACAATCAGTTGCTCAACCTTAAAACTAGTTCGCCAAATATGACTTCACAGTCCAGCACATCAAAGGTAAACCGAACCTTATCCCTTATTTCCTTACCCGACCATCTATAAATAAACCCTCACTCATTTCCTCCATCCAAACTATCCCAGTTATAGCCATGAATCGACCACTTCCCTTCAAAGCTCTTAACTAGAGATCCTTTCCCATGAATATCCCTTTTCAATCAACTTTCCAAATCCAGCACTTCGCAAAGAAATTTCTCTACAGGTATTTTTTCAATGTTCAAAGCAAAAAACCTAATCGATTTCCATCCCTCTGTTTGGAACACCTGTTCCTTACAGGTCTTACCCTCACCAACCTCACCATCTCAGAAGATGAACTTTGGTATATGTGGTGTCTCACTACACTCTATGCCACTAAGCTCGTCATCCCTATTAAGCCTGTTCTTAACCATCTCACAACCCCTGAGTTCTCTCCAGAACTTTTATGGACTCTCTTAGAGTGGTTCTCGCCAATCCCCTGGTGGCGCAGGCAACTAAAGAATCTGTGTACCTTTCACGGGTTAGACAGATTTCCTGCACAAGAAGCCAATATGTTCACCACAGTCTTTATCGTTCATAGGCCTTACTTCCAACATCCAGAAACAAAAGATTATTGGACAAAAGATATGGCTTATGAATGGAGAACTTTTCCACATCCATTCCCAATCAACCATGACCCAACTATCACTTCAGCCCTAAAAGCCTATCTCATGGAACTCAACAATGTTCAACCTCCGACCAGTAATATTCACCACACATCCATTGGTCCAGCTCACACCCTTGAAATAATTCCAAAAACTCAAACCTGTACTCCAGGTTCAAGCTTCAATCCTCATGGAATCCTTGTTACAGAACATCGTCCTGATTTTACCACTGTCTTATTCCAAGACTCCTAGGATCCGTATGAAGATTTCCAGTCACTTCTCACATTAGAATCTCAGTACACTGTCACTGAGCCTGAACCTCCAACTCCACACGAAAGAAAAGCTGCAACACCATCACGTGATTTTCCAGAAGCATCTTCCTCACAATATCCTCCATACTCAACACAGCCTGAAGATTTCCCACAGCCAGTTCTTCCACCATCACCGAAAAGTCAAAACTATCCTTGGTCATGTGTTGCAGCCCTGTTGTAATAAGACAGGGACAATTTGAGTTCTGTTTTCTAAAGAAAAGAAAAGAATAAAGTTTTTATCTGTTCATTTTAAAATCTCAAGGAAGTATGCTCTGCACTTGCCATTCAGCAAGGATCCTGTGCATCAGAAAACTTGATAAATTTTATCTGGTTTGGTACCCTGTTTTAGACTAAAAGGAAAGTCTGTTTTGGGTTGTAAAACCTAAAAAATTGTTTTAAGTATTTTGATGCTCATACAAGTATATCGGTTGGAAACCAGGACTTGCAGAAGCATCGCCCAAAGTACAAGATTAATCATTGTAGACCTGGTGTAAACAACACCACGTACTAATATGGTATCAGAGCCATATCGGAGTTTTACTTACCTTGAAAATAACTTTGTTTTCAAAACCTTGTTCTTCATTTCACCAAAATGGTATGATTAAAATCTTTTATTCAATTTTGATCAATAGACTTCAGGAGGAGAGAGAATTTCTAAATCATGGCATCATCTTTATCTTCACCTTCAACTCCTTCGAACCCTATTACTCTTTCTTATATACTTTCTTTACCCAAATCTTGCACTTCTCACACTACCAATAAAATTGAACATCTTGTAGAATACTCCTATATTCCTGAATCTGCCCAAATCAGTGAATCCTCCTACCCTCTTATCAGTCCTTACCAGTTGTACAAAAGACCCAGTTCTTTTACCCGAAGCATTAGAACTCTTATATCCACTAAAAGGCCTCACCCAAAAGAATACATCCAGTCTTCTAGACTTGACCAGTGTTCACTGCAAGCAACCACTGCTGAGCAATATGTAACTCTAGAAATCCCTTCCGAGTTAATCTCAAACTGGAAAAGAGAAGGTTATACTCATCTCCATCTGGGAGGAGTAAGATTAATCCTCACCCTTCATGGGAGAAAAGGATTACCGATCACAGCCCGAATTGCTATGCTAGATACCCGGTTCAAACAAAGATACAAGATGTCTTTGTTATAGGTACTGTCCTCACAACCCTTCATGCAGGAAGTGTTCTCTCACTTTCTATCCAAATTTCAACCTTTCCCTTCAAGATACCAACCTACCAACAGCCTTGAAAGTCCAAGTCTAAATTCAAGGTGCAAAACAAATTTCTTCAGCCAAAATTGCTACTCTCCATCATCAATTGGTCTATAGGCTTCAAAATCATGCCTTAGATCTACCTACACCTGAACATCACTCTGACACCCTCATGGTGTTAGCAGAATCAGATCAGATCCCAACCATTATCCAGATCCCGAGACAAATTCCTCGACATGAGCTCATCAAGCTTATGCCTCTTGAATGGATCTCAAACTATGAGCAGTTCCATAAGAATACAGCTCCTATTCAGACATCTGAAAGCATGTTTGAAAGACGACAAGATGGAACAGTTCGTATGACTTTCAAACCACCCCCAAGTGCTCCACAAGAGCCTCCTCGGCTCTCTTTCACTTATTCCTCAATTATCACAGCTGTTCAAACAGCTCAAGAAGATCTGCCAATCACAGGGTTCAATTCTGATGGTTACCTTGTCTATCCAACCAAACAACATGGCCATTTCTTATGGGATGTCCCTGGCTCAGGAATGTGCGACCCAAATTGTCCCTGTTGGGATGATTGGGAAGAGGACGATGATTACGACACCAAAAGAAAAAGAAAACCCAAAAAGAAGAAACCACCTGTCCCATGCAAACACTGTGAACCCAAACCACCAAAAGACGCTCCACCCCTACCAAGTCCATTACCCATTTACAAAAAAGAACTCAAATGGATTGCAAGAAATTGCAAAATTGATATTTCTACGAATCCTCACAACCCGACATCCATCGTACAACCATTAGCTTGTATGATGTTCTCCTCTATCTCATCGTACAACCTTTGACATATTTGTGATCTAAACCTCACAACACTCCCCTTATGTGTTTCACTCAATTTGATGTCACTTAACTCTCGTGTTCAACACACAAATTGGCTCTCTGATACCATATTAGTACGTGGCGTTGTTTACACCAGGTTTCCAGCCGTTATACTTGTATGAGCATCAAAATACGTAAAACAATTTTGTAGGTTTTACAACCCAAAACAGACTTTCCTTTTAGTCTAAAACAGGGTACCAAACCAGATAAAATTTATCAAGTTTTCCGATGCACAGGATCCTTACTGAAAGGCAAGTGCAGAGCATACTTCCTTGAGATTTAAAAATGAACAGATAAAACCTTTATTCTTTTCTTTTCTTTAGAACTTCATTTGCAGAGAGAGAGAAGAGTTTAGAAAGTCATAGCTTAGAAAACACGAGATTTCTTAATTGATGATTCTTTTTTCCGATATCTTACAATGAGGAGAGAAATCCTTTATATAAGGATTCCAAAGCGTAAAGATAGGACAGGACCCCTATCTTTTGCATGGCTTAGACATGACTTTTACAAAAGTAAAAGCTTAAAGTAAAAGCAAGCGTTAATGATTACAACAAGACAAACCATAAAGCAAAAGCAAAACATAATTATTATATCAAGACAAACTACTTTATGGAGAGCGGATATTCATGTAGTCGTCTTCAGATGAGCTGTCCGTTTCATCTGGATCACGATCATTATCTTTTGGGAAAAATGTCTTGGAGAGTTTTGGATGCTTGCAACGGGGACCACGGCAAGGTGGATAAGGACAATCCCTCCTGTAGCTTGGTGGTAATTGTTGTGGTGATGTCTGAGTTGCTTTGTCTTTTTTCTGAGGCGGAGGTTGAGATGATGATCCTGGTTCATACATGGTTGGTTGTGGGAACTGTCAGGTGTTGGCTGAGTGGAAGGAATTCTTCCCATGGGTCTTGAGAGTCTTAGTAAAGGAAATCAGTGTAGTCTGGTTTTTCTTCCTTGATGATGATACCAGTGGATTTTGGTTTGGATATGGCTGATGAAGTGGGAATCATAATCATGTCATGTTGAGGGCCAAGAGATGTATGAGAAATATCCTTATGCGGTGGAGTTTGGTCATTGAGTTGGGAAAGGTAATTGTTGAGGTTGGGCTGGAGTTCATTTTCAATGAGGGCGGGATGAGGAGTGATGAAATATTCATATACCTGATCTTGGGTCCAGAAAAGGTTGGTGTCTGGATGTTGGAAATATGGCCGATGAATAATGAACACAGATGTGAACATTTTACCTTCAGATGCAGGCATGCGATCAAGATTGTATAATTCGGTTAATTGCTGTAATTTCTTTCTCCACCAGGGAATTGGGGAGAACCACTCGAGAAGAGTCCAGATAAGAGAGGTAGATTTTTCTAGATTAAGGAGATGGGACAAGGTTGAATGAACTGGTAAAACCAATTTAGTAGCATATAAGACAGTTAGGCACCAGATGTACCATAACTCATCTTCGGTAATTTCATTGGTTGGATCAAGTGTTAAACCAGTAAGAAACATGTTTTCTAGATGGAAGGTTGAGAAAGGGAAGGAATCTGCTAAAAGGTAAGCTTTCATGAAGAATCGAAACATAGCCTTTTTTGCAAATTTTTGGAGTGCAAAGACTGAGGTGAAGGTTTTGCCAAGTGGGAATGTCTTTTTGGTGATAGCCTCAGAAGGAAGGGAAGTAGCCATGAGAATAATTGGAAATTGATATTTTGTGGAAACAAGGGCTAGAGGTTGTTCAGATTTTGAGAGTCGGGATAGCATATCAGGGATGAGGTTTTGGGATCCTTTTATATGTTTGACAGAGAAATCATATTTGGAAAACCAATCTTTTAACCTGAGTAACATCTTTTCGGGAACAGTATTACCTTTGAAATTGAGGATATTGGGAAAGGCTGAACTGTCCATTCGGATAAGAAAATGATGTCCAATGAGATGAAACTCAAATTTTTTGATGCCATTCTTTACCGCTAAGATTTCTTTGAAGACGCTATGGTAGTGCTTTTGTGTGTCAGAAAATTGTCCACTAGCGTGAGCGATAAAGTGTTCTTTTCCATTGATTTCTTCAAGAAGGATGGCACCCCATGATTTATCACTAGCATCTGTTTGCAATATGCGTTTGCCATGTGTGATCAACTTTAGTGGTGGCAGGTATTGCACAAGTTGCTTTAGAGTAGTGACAGCACTTGTGTGGTCCGAATTCCACTCTGGAGGCTTCTTTTTCAATAAAGCCGAAAGGTGGTGAGTGTAATGATCGACGTGTGGGATAAAATCTCTGATGTAGTTGACAATGCCAAGAAATTGTTGGACTTGCTTTTTGGAAAGTTGCTGATCTGGAAAGTGAAATAATTCTTGGGCAATGTGCTTTCCTGGCTGGTAGTGTCCGTCTTTAATGATCAATTGCAATGGTGCTTTTCTTTGCTGACAACATGATGCCATGAGTTTGGATAATTTCAAAGAATTGATTTAACAACTGGCGATGTTCATCATGCGTTCCTGAAAACAATAAAATATCGTCAATGTAAATCAATGCATGATGCAAGATAGGTTCAAAGATTTTGACCATGGACTTCTGAAAAATAGAAGGGGCTATTTTGAGACCGAAGGGTAAAACTGTCCATTGGAAATGAGCATTGGGAATGTAAAAAGCAGTTTTATAACGTTCAGAAGGTTCAATGCCTAATTGCCAAAATCCTGATTTTAAATCAAATTTTGAAAAGATCTGGGCATTTTTGAGAAAAGTAAACATGCTTTGTCTTTTGGGCAATGGGAATTTATCATCTTGTAAAAACATGTTTAATGGCTGGTAATCAATGACTAAGCGTTTCTTTCCAATGGAAATTTATCGTCTTGTAAAAACATGTTTAATGGCCGGTAGTCAATGACTAAGCGTTTTTTCCTGGACAATCTCGAATGTTTTTCAACATAAAAGGCTTGGCAAGCCCATTGAGAATGGGTAGGTTCTATAAGACCTTGGGCTAACAATTGAGAACACTCTGTTTGGGCTAGGACTAAGTCAGAAGGACTCATTCCTGGATGAGTGGCTTTTGTGGGATTAATATCTTCATTTAGTTTGAAGGGCAACTTAATGAAGAAAGACTGATTTTTCCAAAGTGGGTTTGGATGGGTGAACTCAGAATGGGATTCTGGACAATATTGTAAAAGCTTGGTTGAAATGTCGTGGTAAGATGGGGGTGTTTCAGACAAATTGTAAAGTTTCAAGATGTCTGTGAAAGGTTTGAACATGGATTTGACTCGGATTCCAGTAGGAATGATTTGGAGGTGTTTGATCGATGAATTATGTCAAAACCTAACAAAATATCTTTATTAGGCAGATTTGAACCGATAACCTTGGTCCAAATGACGCAATTAGGAAAAAGTTGAATACCAATGGGTTTTTTGGTAATCAATTTGGTAGTGAAGAATTTTCCACTTGCAACCCTAAATGTTCTTCGTAGTGGGTCCACTTTCGGGGAAGAATGGCTGAATTTAACATACTTCTCTGGGCTCCAGATCTAAAAGACCAATTCTTTGAAATGGGCTGTGGAATTTTGAAGGTAAGATTTGGAGTTTAATGGAAGGAATGGGAACAAGTGTCGAGAGACAACAATCAGCTGATGGAAAATGTTTTGAGGCTCATCATTTTCTCAATCACTAGATGAGTCTTCCAGTCGAAACACGGTTTCATCATGGGTTCTTCTTGTTCAGAGAAATAGGATTCAAGCTCTTCTTTTTCAGGAGAATAATCAGTGGTGGCCTGAAGGTGTTCAACTAGCCGAATAGATTTTTCTCGTTTGTTGGGACAATCTTTGGCATAGTGACCTTTTTTCTTGCAGATAAAACATCTGCTTGATTTTCTCCGTTTCTGATCTCTGAATGAACTTGATTTTTTCCTGAAGAATCTGTAAGGCTTTCTGGATTTGCGAGGCTTTGAAGAATATTCTGAATTGCTGAATTTCCGGAAATGCCTTTTCTTTTTGGAACTGCAATCACAATCCTTTTTCTTTTTGCACTTGATCTGGAGATAAGGTTTTTTGCAAGCACTACGGAATGGCTCTTTGTCTGTTAACAATTCTTTGAAAAACTGTTTTTGCTCACAAAGTTTATCAAGGCATGTCTTAGCAATCTGAAAGATTTTGCCAAGAGATATAGTGTCAAGACTGAGATTGTGAGTTTTGAGCTGCCTTTGGATGTCTGGTTGTAGTTCATCCGGTAGGGAAGCCAAAAGACATGCTTCAATGTAGGCCTTAGGGAATTTGCTACTCGTTTTACAGGTGCCCTCAGAGATTGGTTTGATTCATTAGGCGATCTGACAGTAACCGCAATTTGTTCAATTACTGAAGTCTCAATCTCTTGCAGTCATTCATGATCAGTTTCTAGGCGATCCAGCTGCAGTTTTTGAAGCTGCACGCAGAGACTATCTCAATATGAAATGCTGCTCTCTCAATGCTAAAGATCTTGAATTCCATTACATAATAATGTCTCTCTTGTACTACAAGCTTAATGGATTCAATGAACCTACATTGAAGCATGTCTTTCTGGCTTCCCTACCAGATGAACTACAACCAGACATCCAAAGGCAGCTCAAAACTCACAATCTCAGTCTTGACACTATATCTCTTGGCAAAATCTTTCAGATTGCTAAGACATGCCTTGATAAACTTTGTGAGCAAAAACAGTTTTCAAAGAACTCATAATGAGACAAAGAGCCATTCCGTAGTGCTTGCAAAAAACCTTATCTCCAGATCAAGTGCAAAAAGAAAAAGGATTGTGATTGCAGTTCCAAAAAGAAAAGGCATTTCCGAAAATTCAGAAATTCAGAATATTCTTCAAAGCCTCGCAAATCCAGAAAGCCTTACAGATTCTTCAGGAAAAAATCAAGTTCATTCAGAGATCAGAAACGGAGAAAATCAAGCAGATGTTTTATCTGCAAGAAAAAAGGTCACTATGCCAAAGATTGTCCCAACAAACGAAAAAATCTATTCGGCTAGTTGAACACCTTCAGCCACCACCGATTATTCTCCCGAAAAGAAGAGCTTGAATTCTATTTCTCTCACAAGAAGAACCCACTGATGAAACCGTGTTCGCACTGGAAGACTCATCTAGTGATTCAGAAAATGATGAGCCTCAAAACATTTTCCATCAACAGTTGTTGTCTCTCGACACTTCTGTTCCTATTCCTTCCATTAAACTCCAAATCTTACCTTCAAAATTCCACAGCCCATTCCAAAGAATTGGTCTTTTAGATACTTGGAGCCCAGAGAAGTATGTTAAATTCAGCCATTCTTCCCCGAAAGTCGGACCCACTACGAAGAACATTTCCGGGTTGCAAGTGGAAAATTCTTCACTACCAAATTGATTACCAAAAAACCCATTGGTATTCAACTTTTTCCTAATTGCGTCATTTGGACCAAGGTTATCGGTTCAAATCTGCCTAATAAAGATATTTTGTTAGGTTTTGACATAATTCATCAGATCAAACACCTCCAAATCATTCCTACTGAATCTGAGTCAAATCCATGTTCAAGCCTTTCACGAGACATTTTGAAGCTTTACCATTTGTCTGAAACTCCCAATCTTACCAAGACATTTCATCGAAGCTTTTACAATATTGTCCAGAATCCCATTCCGAGTTCACCCATCCAAACCCACTTTGGAAAAATCGTCTTTCTTCATTAAGTTGCCTTTCAAACTAAATGAAGATATCAACCCAACAAAAGCCACTCATCCAGGAATGAGTCCTTCTGACTTAGTCCTAGCCCAAACAGAGTGTTCACAATTGTTAGCCCAAGGTCTTATAGAACCTACCCATTCTCAATGGGCTTGCCAAGCCTTTTATGTTGAAAAACATTCGAGATTGTCGAGAAAAGAAACGCTTAGTCATTGATTACCACCCTAAACATGTTTTTACAAGACGATAAATTCCCATTGCCCAAAAGACAAAGCATGTTTACTTTTCTCAAAAATGCCCAGATCTTTTCAAAATTTGATTTAAAATCAGGTTTTTGGCAATTAGGCATTGAACCTTCTGAACGGTACAAAACTGCTTTTTGTATTCCCAATGCTCATTTCCAATGGACAGTTTTACCCTTCGGTCTCAAAACAGCCCCTTCCATTTTCCAAAAATCCATGGTCCAAATCTTTGAACCTATCTTGCATCATGCATTGATTTACATTGACGATATTTTATTGTTTTCAGGAACACATGATGAACATCGCCAGTTGTTAAATCACTTCTTTGACATTATCCAAACCCATGGTATCATGTTATCAGCAAAGAAAAGCACCATTGCAACGGATAACATTGAATTCCTTGGTATGATCATTAAAGACGGACACTACCAGCCAGGAAAGCACATTGCCCAAGAATTGCTTCACTTTCCAGATCAGCAACTTTCCAAAAAGCAAGTCCAACAATTTCTTGGCATTGTCAACTACATCAGAGACTTTATCCCACATGTCGACCATTACACTCATCACCTTTCGGCTTTATTAAAAAAGAAGCCACCAGAGTGGAATTCAGACCACACAAGTCTTTGTCCTCACTACTCTAAAGCAACTTGCGCAAGATCTCGCCACCATTAAAGTTGATCACGATGGCAAACGCGATATTGCAGACAGATGCTAGTGATGAATCATGGGGTGCCATCCTCCTTGAAGAAATCAATGGAAAAGAACACTTTATCGCTCACGCTAGTGGACAATTTTTTGACACACAGAAGCACTACCATAGCGTTTTCAAAGAAATCTTAGCGGTAAAGAATGGCATCAAAAAGTTTGAGTTTCATCTCATTGGACATCATTTCCTCATCAGAATGGACAGTTCAACCTTTCCCAATATCCTCAATTTCAAAGGTAATCTGTTCCCGAAAAGATGTTACTACTCGGGTTAAAAGATTGGTTTTTTAAATATGATTTCTCTCACAAGCATATAAAAGGATCCCAAAACCTCATCCCCGATATGCTATCCCGTCTCTCAAAACCGTAATGACCTCTAGCCCTTGTTTCCACCAAATATCACTTCCCAATTATTCTCATGGCTACTTCACTCCTTCTCAAGCTATCACCAAAAAGGCATTTCCCTTGGCAAAACCTTCACCTCGCCTTTGCCCTCCAAGAATTTGCAAAAAGGCTATGTTTCGCTTCTTCATGAAAGCTTACCTTTTAGCGATTCATTTCCTTTCAACCTTCTATCCGTAAAACATGTTTCTTCTTGGTTTAACACTTGATCCACCCAATGAAATTACCAAGATGAGTTATGGTACATCTCGGTGCCTAATCTGTCTTATATGCTACTAAGTTGGTTTTACCAGTTCATTCAACCTTGTCCCATCTCCTTAATCCGACAAATCCACCTCTCTTATCTGGATCCTTCTCGAGTGGTTCTCCCCATCTGTGTTCATTATCCATCGCCCGTATTTCCAACATCCAGGACACCAACCTCTTACGGACTCAAGATCGGTATATGAATATTTTACCACTCCTCATCCAAATTTCATTGAAAATGAATTCCAACCTCAACAATTACCTTTCCCAACTCAATCACCGGACTCCACCTCATAAGGATATCTTCCACACATCCTTGGCCTCAACATGACATGATTATGATTCCCACTCCATCACCATATCCAAACCAAAGTCCACAGTATCATCATCAAGGAAGAAAAACCAGACTACACCGACTTCCTTTACCAAGACTCTCAAGACCCATGGGAAGACTTCCTTCCACTCACCAACACCTTCAATGCTTCCCACAACCATCCATGCATGAACCAGATCATCATCTCAACCTACAAAATTGTTTTAAGGATTTTGATGCTCATACAAGTATATCGGTGAAACTGGGACTTGCGGGCTCTCGCCCAAAGTACGATTTTAATCATGTTGTAGAAAGATTAATCCTCACCCTTCATGGGAGAAAAGGATTACCGTCACACAAATCAATTGCTATGTTAGATACCCTGGTTCAAACAAGATACCAAGATGTTGTTATAGGTACTGTCCTCACAACCCTTCATGCAGGAAGTGTTTTACTCACTTTCTATCCAAATTTCAACCTTTCTCTTCAAGATACCAACCTTCCAACAGCCTTGAAAGTCCAAGTCCAAATTCAAGGTGCAGAACAAATTTCTTCAGCCAAAATTGCTACCCTTCATCATCAGTTGGTCTATAGGCTTCAAAATCATGCCTTAGATCTACCCACACCTGAACATCACTCTGACACCCTCATGGTGTTAGCAGAATCAGATCAGATCCCAACCATTATCCAGATCCCAAGACAAATTCCTCGACATGAGCTCATACAGCTTATGCCTCTTGAATGGATCTCCAACTATGAGCAGTTCCATAATAATACAACTCCTATTCAGACATCAGAAAGCATGTTTGAAAGACGACATGATGGAACAGTTCGTATGACTTTCAAACCACCTCCAAGTGCTCCACAAGAGCCTCCTCGGCTCTCTTTCACTTATTCCTCCATGATCACAAATGCTCGATGCTCAAGAAGATCTGCCAATCACAGGGTTCAATTCTGATGGTTATCCTGTATATCCGGCCAAACAAAATGGACATTTCCTATGGGATGTTCCTGGCTCAGGAATGTGCGACCCAAATTGTCCCTGTTGGGATGATTGGGAAGAGGACGATGATTATGACACCAAAAGGAAAAGAAAACCCAAAAAGAAAACCTTCCCCTGTCCCATGTAAACACCGTGAACCCAAACCACCAAAAGACCCTCCACCTCCACCAAGTCCACTACCCATTTACAAAAAGAACTCAAATGGATTGCAAGAAATTGCAAATCAAGTTCCTCGATTTCTCACAACTCCACACCAATCGTACAACCATTGGCTTGTATGATGTTTTCCTCCACCTCTTCGACTATTCTTCATCTTTTCCTCCACTTGACACCCATACTTTTTGATTCACAACGCAATGTTGTGTCTCAACCTTTCATTCCTTCACTATTACCTCAGCGGTCATCTTGAACCTCCTAAACCTTTTGAATCGGTTCTCAACTGCAAACCCAAAATGCCGAGCACAAAATGATACCTTGTTGAATATCCATTCCAAGGTTGACAAAATCGATTCTGGCTGAATGATCGAGACGAAAGTTGACTCAATTCTGACTCAAATGGAGCAGATCCACTGAAATCTTAAATCCCGACTTGTTCAATTGGATTGAGCTCGAACCATGCTTGCTCAACGATACAATGGCCCGAGTTTGACCAAATAGAAAGAGAGGTGGATTTGTCTCGGATTAAGGAGATGGGACAAGGTTGAATGAACTGGTAAAACCAACTTAGTAGCATATAAGACAGTTAGGCACCGGATGTACCATAACTCATCTTCGGTAATTTCATTGGGTGGATCAAGTGTTAAACCAAGAAGAAACATGTTTTCGGATGGAAGGTTGAGAAAGGAAATGAATCTGCTAAAAGGTAAGCTTTCATGAAGAAGCGAAACATAGCCTTTTTTGCAAATTCTTGGAGGGCAAAGACTGAGGTGAAGGTTTTGCCAAGGGAAATGCCTTTTGGTGAAATGAAGAACAAAGTTTTGAAAACAAAAATTTTCAAGGTAAGTAAAACTCCGATATGGCTCTGATACCAAATTAGAGAGCATCAAAATCCTTAAAACAATTTTGTAGGTTTTACAACCCAAAACAGACTTTCCTTTTAGTCTAAAACAGGGTACCAAACCAGATAAAATTTATCAAGTTTTCTGATGCACAGGATCCTTGCTGAAAGGCAAGTGCAGAGCATACTTCCTTGAGATTTCAAAATGAACAGATAAAATCTTTATTCTTTTCTTTTCTTTAGAACTTCATTTGCAGAGAGAGAGAAGAGTTTAGAAAGTCATAGCTTAGAAAACACGAGAGTTTTTATTGATAATGCTTGATAGGCGATGATTCGATCGATGTTACAAGGAGGAGAGAAATCCTTTATATAAGGATTCCAAAGCGTAAAGATAAGACAGGACCCTTATCTTTTGCTTTTTGAAAAGTAAAAGACACACTTATTACACTCCTTTAATTATTACAAGCGACAAAGACTTAAAGCATGACTTGGACATAACTTTTACAAAAGTAAAAGCTTAAAGTAAAAGCAAGCTTTAATGATTACAACAAGACAAAATCATAAAGCAAACATAATTATTACAACAAGACAAACTACTTTAATTATTGCAACAAGACAAACTACTTTATGGAGAGCGGAGATTCATGTAGTCGTCTTCAGATGACCAATCTGATTCATCTGGATCACGATCATTATCTTTTGGGAAAAATGTCTTGGAGAGCTTTGGATGCTTGCAACGGGGACCACGGCAAGGTGGATAAGGACAATCTCTCCCCTGTAGCCTGGTGGTAATTGTTGAGGTGATGTCTGAGTTGCTTTGTCTTTTTTCTGAGGCGGAGGTTGAGATGATGATCCTGGTTCATGCATGGATGGTTGTGGGAACTGTTGAAGGTGTTGGTGAGTGGAAGGAAGTCTTCCCATGGGTCTTGAGAGTCTTGGTAAAGGAAGTCAGTGTAGTCTGGCTTTTCTTCCTTGATGATGATACCGGTGGACTTTGGTTTGGATATGGCTGATGGAGTGGGAATCATAATCATGTCATGTTGAGGGCAAAGGGATGTGTGAAAAATATCCTTATGCGGTGGAGTTTGGTGGTTGAGTTGGGAAAGGTAATTGTTGAGGTTGGGCTGGAATTCATTTTCAATGAGGGCAGGATGAGGAGTGGTGAGATATTCATATACCTGATCTTGAGTCCAGAAAAGGTTGGTGTCTGGATGTTGGAAATATGGGCGATGGATAATGAACACGATGTGAACATTTTGGCTTGATTCGGGCATTCGATCAAGATTGTATAATTCAGTTAATTCTTGTAATTTCTTTCTCCACCGGGAATGGGGAGAACCACTCGAAAGGATCCGAGATAAGAGAGGTGGATTTGTCCGGATTAAGGAGATGGGACAAGGTTGAATGAATCTGGTAAAACCAACCATATCGGAGTTTTACTTACCTTGAAAATTTTTATTTTCAAAACTTTGTTCTTCATTTCACCAAAATGGTATGATTAAAATCTTTATTCAATTTTGATCAATAGACTTCAGGAGCAGAGAGAATTTCTAAATCATGGCATCATCTTCATCTTCAACTTCAACTCCTTCTAATCCTATTACTCTTTCCTCTACACTTTCCCTACCTAAATCGTGCACTTCTCATACTACCAATAAAATCGAAAATCTTGTAGAATACTCCTATATTCCTGAATCTGCCCAAATCAGTGAATCCTCCTACCCTCTTATCAGTCCTTACCAGTTGTACAAACGACCCAGTTCTTTTACCCGAAGCATCAGAACTCTCATATCCACTAAAAGGCCTCACCCAAAAGAATACATCCAGGTCTTAGACTTGACCAATGTTCACTCCAAGCAACCACTTTGTTGAGGAATATGTAACTCGAAATCCCTTCGAGTTAATCTCAAACTGAAACGAGAAGGCTATACTCATCTCCATCCTGGGAGGAGTAAGATTAATCCTCACCCTTCATGGGAGAAAAGGATTACCGGTCACACTCAATTGCTATGCTAGATACCGGTTCAACAGTACCAAGATGTTTGTTATAGGTACTCGCCCTCACAACCCTTCATGCAGAAGTGTTTTACTCACTTTGGTTTTTCTTCCTTGATGATGATACCTGTAGACTTTGGTTTGGATATGGTGATGGAGTGGGAATCATAATCATGTCATGTTGAGGGCCAAAATCGTACTTTGGGCCTCTCAATGCTAAAGTCAGGGCCAAAATCGGAATCATAATCATGGAGTGTTTTACTCATTCCGTCCTTAGGGAATTTGCTACTCGTTTACGGGTGCCCTAAGAGATTGGTTTGATTCATTAGGCGATCAGCAACGCAATTTGTTCAATTACTGAAGTCTCAATCAAGCTTGCATCATTCATGATCGATTTCTAGGCGATCCAGTGCGGTTTTGAAGCTGCACGCAGAGACTATCTCAATATGAAATCTTTGCTCTCTCAATGCTAAAGATCTTGAATTCCATTACAAAAGAATGTCTCTCTTGTACTACAAGCTTAATGGATTCAATGAACCTACATTGAAGCATGTCTTTCTCGGCTTCCTACCGGATGAACTACAACCCGAGACATCCAAAGGCACTCAAAACTCACAATCTCGGTCTTGACACTATATCTCTTGGCAAAATCTTTGATTGCTAAGACATGCCTTGATAAACTTTGTGAGCAAAAAAGTTTTTCAAAGAATCATTAATGAGACAAAGAGCCATTCCGTAGTGCTTGCAAAAACCTTATCTCCGATCAAGTGCAACAAGAAAAAGGATTGTGATTGCGATTCCAAAAAAGAAAAGGCATTTCCTAAATTCAACAATTGAGAATATTCTTCAAAGACTCGCAGATCCGAAAGCCTTACAGTTCTTGAGAAAAAATCAAGTTCATTCGAGAGATCGAAACGGAGAAAATCAAGCGGTGTTTTATCTGCAAAAAAAGGTCACTATGCCAAAGATTGTCCCAACAAACGAGAAAAATCTATTCGGCTAGTTGAACACCTTCGAGCCACCACCGATTATTCTCCCGAAAAAGAAGAGCTTGAATTCTATTTCTCTGAACAAGAAGAACCCACCGATGAAACCGTGTTCGACTTTGAAGACTCATCTAGTGATTGAGAAAATGATGAGCCTCAAAACATTTTCCATCAACGATTGTTGTCTCTCGACACTTACGTTCCCATTCCTTCCATTAAACTCCAAATCTTACCTTCAAAATTCCACAGGCCCATTCCAAAGAATTGGTCTTTTAGATCTGGAGCCAGAAGTATGTTAAATCCAGCCATTCTTCCCCGAAAGTGGACCCACTACGAAGAACATTTCCGGGTTGCAAGTGGAAAATTCTTCACTACCAAATTGATTACCAAAAACCCATTGGTATTCAACTTTTTCCTAATTGCGTCATTTGGACCAAGGTTATCGGTTCAAATCTGCCTAATAAAGATATTTTGTTAGGTTTTGACATAATTCATCAGATCAAACACCTCCAAATCATTCCTACTGGAATCCGAGTCAAATCCATGTTCAAGCCTTTCACAGACATTTTGAAGCTTTACCATTTGTCTGAAACTCCCCAATCTTACCAAGACATTTCATCGAAGCTTTTACAATATTGTCCAGAATCCCATTCCGAGTTCACCCATCCAAACCCACTTTGGAAAAATCAGTCTTTCTTCATTAAGTTGCCCTTCAAACTCAATGAAGACATCAACCCAACCAAAGCCACTCACCCAGGAATGAGTCCTTCTGACTTAGTCCTAGCCCAAACAGAGTGTTCTCAATTGTTAGCCCAAGGCCTTATAGAACCTACCCATTCTCAATGGGCTTGCCAAGCCTTTTATGTTGAAAAACATTCTGAGATTGTCGAGAAAAAACGCTTAGTCATTGATTACCAGCCCAAAACATGTTTTTACAAGACGATAAATTTCCATTGCCCAAAAGACAAAGCATGTTTACTTTTCTCAAAAGTGCCCAGATCTTTTCAAAATTTGATTTAAAATCGGGTTTTTGGCAATTAGGCATTGAACCTTCAACGGTACAAAAACTCGCTTTTTGTATTCCCAATGCTCATTTCCAATGGATGGTTTTACCCTTCGGTCTCAAAACATGCCCTTCCATTTTCCAAAAATCCATGGTCCAAATCTTTGAACCTATCTTGCATCATGCATTGATTTACATTGACGATATTTTATTGTTTTCGAGAACACATGATGAACATCGCGTTGTTAAATCACTTTTTGACATTATCCAAACCCATGGTATCATGTTATCGGCAAAAAGAAAAGCACCATTGCAACGGATAACATTGAATTCCTTGGTATGATCATTAAAGACGGACACTACCCGGCCCGAAAGCACATTGCCCAAGAATTGCTTCACTTTCCGGATCAAAGAACTTTCCAAAAAGCAAGTCCAACAATTTCTTGGCATTGTCAACTACATCGAGACTTTATCCCACATGTCGACCATTACACTCATCACCTTTCGGCTTTATTGAAAAAGAAGCCTCCGTAGTGGAATTCGGACCACACAAGTCTTTGTCACTACTCTAAAGCAACTTGCGCAAGATCTCGCCACCATTAAAGTTGATCACGATGGCAAACGCATATTGCGCAGACAGATGCTAGTGATGAATCATGGGGTGCCATCCTTCTTGAAGAAATCAATGGAAAAGAACACTTTATCGCTCACGCTAGTGGACACTTTTCGACACACGTAAGCACTACCATAAGCGTTTTCAAAGAAATCTTAGCGGTAAAGAATGGCATCAAAAAGTTTGAGTTTCATCTCATTGGATATCATTTCCTCATCAGAATGGACAGTTCAACCTTTCCCAATATCCTCAATTTCAAAGGTAATCTGTTCCCGAAAAGATGTTACTCAGGTTAAAAGATTGGTTTTTAAATATGATTTCTCTCCAAGCATATAAAAGGATCCCAAAACCTCATCCCTGATATGCTATCCCGACTCTCAAAACCAGAACAGCCTCTAGCCCTTGTTTCCACCAAATATCACTTCCCAATTATTCTCATGGCTACTTCACTCCCTTCTGAAGCTATCACCAAAAAGGCATTTCCCCTTGGCAAAACCTTCACCTCAGTCTTTGCCCTCCAAGAATTTGCAAAAAAGGCTATGTTTCGCTTCTTCATGAAAGCTTACCTTTTAGCAGATTCATTTCCTTTCTCAACCTTCCATCCAGAAAACATGTTTCTTACTGGTTTAACACTTGATCCACCCAATGAAATTACCGAAGATGAGTTATGGTACATCTGGTGCCTAACTGTCTTATATGCTACTAAGTTGGTTTTACCAGTTCATTCAACCTTGTCCCATCTCCTTAATCCAGACAAATCCACCTCTCTTATCTGGACCCTTCTCGAGTGGTTCTCCCCCATTCCTGGTGGAGAAAGAAATTACAGCAATTAACTGAATTATACAATCTTGATCGCATGCCTGAATCTGAAGCCAAAATGTTCACATCTGTGTTCATTATCCATCGCCCATATTTCCAACATCCAGACACCAACCTTTTCTGGACTCAAGATCAGGTATATGAATATCTCACCACTCCTCATCCTGCCCTCATTGAAAATGAATTCCAGCCCAACCTCAACAATTACCTTTCCCAACTCAACCACCAAACTCCACCGCATAAGGATATTTTTCACACATCCCTTGGCCCTCAACATGACATGATTATGATTCCCACTCCATCAGCCATATCCAAACCAAAGTCCACCGGTATCATCATCAAGGAAGAAAAACCAGACTACACTGACTTCCTTTACCAAGACTCTCAAGACCCATGGGAAGACTTCCTTCCACTCAGCCAACACCTTCAACAGTTCCCACAACCATCCATGCATGAACCAGGATCATCATCTCAACCTCCGCCTCAGAAAAAAGACAAAGCAACTCAGACATCACCTCAACAATTACCACCAGGCTACAGGAGAGATTGTCCTTATCCACCTTGCCGTGGTCCCCGTTGCAAGCATCCAAAGCTCTCCAAGACATTTTTCCCAAAAGATAATGATCGTGATCCAGATGAATCGTTGGTCATCCAAGACGACTACATGAATCTCCGCTCTCTCATAAAGTAGTTTGTCTTGTTGCAATAATTAAAGTAGTTTGTCTTGTTGTAATAATTATGTTTGCTTTATGATTTTGTCTTGTTGTAATCATTAAAGCTTGCTTTTACTTTAAGCTTTTACTTTTGTAAAAGTCATGTCCACGTCATGCTTTAAGTCTTTGTCGCTTGTAATAATTAAAGGAGTGTAATAAGTGTGTCTTTTACTTTTCAAAAAGCAAAAGATAAGGGTCTTGTCTTATCTTTACGCTTTGGAATCCTTATATAAAGGATTTCTCCCCTCCTTGTAACACAGATCACCAATCATCTATCAAGCAATAAAACCTCTCGTGTTTTCTAAGCTATGACTTTCTAAACTCTTCTCTCTCTCTGCAAATGAAGTTCTAAAGAAAAGAAAAGAATAAAGATTTTATCTGTTCATTTTGAAATCTCAAGGAAGTATGCTCTTCGCACTTGCCTTTGAAAGAGGATCCTGTGCATCGAAAAACTTGATAAATTTTATCTGTTTGGTACCTTTTTAGACTAAAAGGAAAGTCTGTTTTGGGTTGTAGAACCTACAAAATTGGTTTAAGTATTTTGATGCTCATAAAAGTATATCGGTGGAAACCGGACTTGCAGACTCTTGCCCAAAGTACGCTTTTAATCATTGTAGACACTGTGTAAACAACGCCACGTACTAATATGGTATCGAGCCATGGTTGAGTTTTACTTACCTTGAAAACCCTTTTGTTTTCAAAACTTTGTTCTTCATTTCACCAAAATGGTATGATTAAAATCTTTATTCAATTTTGATCAATAGACTTCAGGAGCAGAGAGAATTTCTAAATCATGGCATCATCTTCATCTTCAACTTCAACTCCTTCTAATCCTATTACTCTTTCTTCTACACTTTCTTTACCCAAATCCTGCACTTCTCACGCTACCAATAAAATCGAAAATCTTGTCGAATACTCCTATATTCCTGAATCTGCCCAAATCAGTGAATCCTCCTACCCTCTTATCAGTCCTTACTTGGGTTGTACAAACGACCCAGTTCTTTTACCCGAAGCATCAGAACTCTCATATCCACTAAAAGGCCTCACCCGAAAGAATACATCCAGTCTTCTAGACTTGACCAGTGTTCACTCCAAGCAACCACTGCTGAGCAATATGTAACTCTGGAAATCCCTTCAGAGTTAATCTCAAACTGGAAAAGAGAAGGTTATACTCATCTCCATCTCGGAGGAGTACGATTAATCCTCACCCTTCATGGGAGAAAAGGATTACCGGTCACAGCCCGAATTGCTATGCTAGATACCCGGTTCAAGCAGTACCAAGATGCTGTTATAGGTACTGTCCTCACAACCCTCCATGCAGGAAGTGTTCTACTCACTTTCTATCCAAATTTCAACCTTTCTCTTCAAGATACCAACCTTCCAACAGCCTTGAAAGTCCAAGTCCAAATTCAAGGTGCAGAACAAATTTCTTCAGCCAAAATTGCTACCCTTCATCATCAATTGGTCTATAGGCTTCAAAATCATGCCTTAGATCTACCCACACCTGAACATCACTCTGACACCCTCATGGTGTTAGCAGAATCAGATCAGATCCCAACTATCATCCAGATCCCAAGACAAATTCCTCGACATGAGCTCATCCAGCTTATGCCTCTTGAATGGATCTCAAACTATGAGCAGTTCCACAATAATACATTCGTATGACTTTCAAACCACCTCCAAGTGCTCCACAGAGCCTCTCTCGGCTCTCTTTCACTTATTCCTCCATGATCACATTGCTCGAGACATACTCAAGAAGATCTGCCAATCACGGGGTTCAATTCGATGGTTATCCCGTATATCCACCAAACACAACGGACATTTTTATGGGATGTCCCCTGGCTCGAGAATGTGCGACCAAATTGTCCCCTGTTGGGATGATTGGGAAGAGGGCGATGATTATGACACCAAAAGGAAAAGAAAACCCAAAAAGAAAACCTTACCCGTCCCATGTAAACACTTTGTGATCCCAAACCACCAAAAGACCCTCCACCTCCACCAAGTCCACTACCCATTTACAAAAAAGAACTCAAATGGATTGCAAGAAATTGCAAATCTGAAGTTCCCTCATTTTCTCACAACTCCACACCAATCGTACAACCATTGGCTTGTATGATGTTTTCCTCCACCTCTTCAGACTATTCTTCATCTTTTCCTCCTCTTGACACCCATACTGATTCACAACGCAATGTTGTGTCTAAACCTTTCATTCCTTCAGCTATTACCTCAACCGGTCATCTTGAACCTCCTAAACCTTTTGAATCTGTTCTCAACTGGCAAACCCAAAATGCCAGAGCACAAAATGATACCTTGTTGAATATCCATTCCAAGGTTGAAAAAATCGATTCTTAACCGAATGATTGAGACGAAAGTTGACTCAATTACAGCCCAAATGGAGCAGATCCACCAGAATCTTAAATCCAGAATTGTTCAATTGGATTCAGAACTCAGAACCATGCTTGCTCAAAGATACAATGGCTCAGAGTTTGACCAAAAGAAAGAGAGATCGACGCTTACAAACCGAGCTTGCCCAGTTGAATCAAAAAACAAAGACCTACCTTGTTTACCACATCACCACTCATACCCACCATAAGTCCACCTTACCATCCATTTGCTTTTATGCTTTCTCCAATCAGATCTTATGATCCATCCAAATTATTTGGCATGACTCATACTCTATTCAGAGACCACCCTATTCCACCAGCCCCAAAACCCAAATCAAAACCAAAACCCAAACCAAAACCCAAACCTCAGCCTCCCCCTCCAGTCAGAACCTACCAATCACCATTAACTATTCCAGAGCACCACTCTCCAACTCACACCCCAACATCACCACAAATGCCACCACCCACCAACCCAATCTAAAGATAAAACCCCTATGCATCAATACAGTGCTCAAGTAGCCGATCCATCTTCCGAACCTGATGAATCCACTTCTGATTCAAACCTAGCTGTTTCAGAACCTTCTACTGACACAGCATCCTCTTCACTATCCACAACCAGTGATTCTGAAAAGTCTTATGCTGATATTACCAGAATCCTCATGGCTGACAATCCACCCGAACAAGGCCAAACCTCTAGACCACCCGAACCATATTTTGACATTCCCTCAGATATTGAGGATGAACCTCCAGCTGAACCTTCTGCCACAACTCAACCCCCTCGCGGTCAAACCAGTGAAAAACCATCCAATGGTCCATGGTTTACATTTGATGATATTCCATCTCATCAATGGCGAGACAGACTTACTGAAATGTCTGCTGATTGATTTCCAAATGTTACGGTCGGGAGCAACTACTCATTCCGTCCTTGGGAATTTGCTACTCGTTTTACGGGTGCCCTAAGAGATTGGTTTGATTCATTAGGCGATCATGACAGCAAATCGCAATTTGTTCAATTACTGAAGTCTCAATCGCTCTTTGCAGTCATTCATGATCGATTTCTAGGCGATCCACTTTGCTAGTTTTTGAGAAGGCTGCACGCAGAGACTATCTCAATATGAAATCTTTGCTCTCTCAATGCTAAAGATCTTGAATTCCATTACAAAAGAATGTCTCTCTTGTACTACAAGCTTAATGGATTCAATGAACCTACATTGAAGCATGTCTTTCTCAAGCTTCCTACCGATGAACTACAACCCCGGACATCCAAAGGCACTCAAAACTCACAATCTCGGTCTTGACACTATATCTCTTGGCAAAATCTTTGATTGCTAAGACATGCCTTGATAAACTTTGTGAGCAAAAAAGTTTTTCAAAGAATCATTATGAGACAAAGAGCCATTCCGTAGTGCTTGCAAAAACCTTATCTCCGGATCAAGTGCAACAAGAAAAAGGATTGTGATTGCGGTTCCAAAAAGAAAAGGCATTTCCGGAAATTCAACAATTCGAATATTCTTCAAAGACTCGCAGATCCGAAAGCCTTACATTCTTCAGGAAAAAATCAAGTTCATTCGAGAGATCGAAACGGAGAAAATCAAGCGGTGTTTTTTTATCTGCAAGAAAAAGGTCACTATGCCAAAGATTGTCCCAACAAACGAGAAAAATCTATTCGGCTAGTTGAACACCTTCAGGCCACCACTGATTATTCTCCTGAAAAAGAAGAGCTTGAATTCTATTTCTCTGAACAAGAAGAACCCACTGATGAAACCGTGTTCGCACTGGAAGACTCATCTAGTGATTCAGAAAATGATGAGCCTCAAAACATTTTCCATCAACAGTTGTTGTCTCTCGACACTTCTGTTCCCATTCCTTCCATTAAACTCCAAATCTTACCTTCAAAATTCCACAGGCCCATTCCAGCAATTGGTCTTTTAGATACTGGAGCCCAGAGAAGTATGTTAAATCCAGCCATTCTTCCCCCTGAAAGCTGGACCCACTACGAAGAACATTTCCGGGTTGCAAGTGGAAAATTCTTCACTACCAAATTGATTACCAAAAAACCCATTGGTATTCAACTTTTTCCTAATTGCGTCATTTGGACCAAGGTTATCGGTTCAAATCTGCCTAATAAAGATATTTTGTTAGGTTTTGACATAATTCATCAGATCAAACACCTCCAAATCATTCCTACTGGAATCCGAGTCAAATCCATGTTCAAGCCTTTCACAGACATTTTGAAGCTTTACCATTTGTCTGAAACTCTCCAATCTTACCAAGACATTTCATCGAAGCTTTTACAATATTGTCCAGAATCCCATTCCGAGTTCACCCATCCAAACCCACTTTGGAAAAATCAGTCTTTCTTCATTAAGTTGCCTTTCAAACTAAATGAAGATATCAACCCAACAAAAGCCACTCATCCAGGAATGAGTCCTTCTGACTTAGTCCTAGCCCAAACAGAGTGTTCTCAATTGTTAGCCCAAGGTCTTATAGAACCTACCCATTCTCAATGGGCTTGCCAAGCCTTTTATGTTGAAAAACATTCTGAGATTGTCCGAGGAAAGAAACGCTTAGTCATTGATTACCAGCCATTGAACATGTTTTTACAAGACGATAAATTCCCATTGCCCAAAAGACAAAGCATGTTTACTTTTCTCAAAAATGCCCAGATCTTTTCAAAATTTGATTTAAAATCAGGTTTTTGGCAATTAGGCATTGAACCTTCTGAACGGTACAAAACTGCTTTTTGTATTCCCAATGCTCATTTCCAATGGACAGTTTTACCCTTCGGTCTCAAAACAGCCCCTTCCATTTTTCAAAAATCCATGGTCAAAATCTTTGAACCTATCTTGCATCATGCATTGATTTACATTGACGATATTTTACTGTTTTCAGGAACACATGATGAACATCGCCAGTTGTTAAATCAGTTCTTTGATATTATCCAAACTCATGGCATCATGTCACAAGAAAGAAAAGCACCATTGCAATGGATAATATTGAATTCCTTGGTATGATCATTAAAGACGGACACTACCAGGCCAGAAAGCACATTGCCCAAGAATTGCTTCACTTTCCGGATCGGAACTTTCCAAAAAGCAAGTCCAACAATTTCTTGGCATTATCAACTACATCGAGACTTTATCCCACATGTCGACCATTACACTCATCACCTTTCGGCTTTATTGAAAAAGAAGCCTCCAGTGGGAATTCGGACCACACAAGTGCTGTCACTACTCTAAAGCAACTTGCGCAAGATCTGCCACCATTAAAGTTGATCACAGATGGCAAACGCATATTGCGCATGACAGATGCTAGTGATGAATCATGGGGTGCCATCCTTCTTGAAGAAATCAATGGAAAAGAACACTTTATCGCTCACGCTAGTGGACAATTTTCGACACACGGAAACCTTACCATAGCGTTTTCAAAGAAATCTTAGCGGTAAAGAATGGCATCAAAAAGTTTGAGTTTCATCTCATTGGACATCATTTCCTCATCGAATGGGACATTCGGCCTTTCCCAATATCCTCAATTTCAAAGGTAATCTTTTCCCAAAAGATGTTACTCGAGGTTAAAAGATTGGTTTTCTAAATATGATTTCTCTGTCAAGCATATAAAAGGATCTCAAAATCTCATCCCCGATATGCTATCCGTCTCTCAAAACCGTAATGACCTCTAGCCCTTGTTTCCACCAAATATCACTTCCCAATTATTCTCATGGCTACTTCACTCCCTTCTGAAGCTATCACCAAAAAGGCATTTCCCCTTGGCAAAACCTTCACCTCAGTCTTTGCCCTCCAAGAATTTGCAAAAAAGGCTATGTTTCGCTTCTTCATGAAAGCTTACCTTTTAGCAGATTCATTTCCTTTCTCAACCTTCCATCCAGAAAACATGTTTCTTACTGGTTTAACACTTGATCCACCCAATGAAATTACCGAAGATGAGTTATGGTACATCTGGTGCCTAACTGTCTTATATGCTACTAAGTTGGTTTTACCAGTTCATTCAACCTTGTCCCATCTCCTTAATCCAGAAAAATCCACCTCTCTTATCTGGACCCTTCTCGAGTGGTTCTCCCCCATTCCCTGGTGGAGAAAGAAATTACAGCAATTAACTGAATTATACAATCTTGATCGAATGCCTGAATCTGAAGCCAAAATGTTCACATCTGTGTTCATTATCCATCGCCCATATTTCCAACATCCAGACACCAACCTCTTCTGGACTCAAGATCAGGTATATGAATATTTTACCACTCCTCATCCAAATTTCATTGAAAATGAATTCCAGCCCAACCTCAACAATTACCTTTCCCAACTCAATCACCAGACTCCACCTCATAAGGATATCTTCCACACATCCCTTGGCCCTCAACATGACATGATTATGATTCCCACTCCATCAGCCATATCCAAACCAAAGTCCACAGGTATCATCATCAAGGAAGAAAAACCAGACTATACTGATTTCCTTTACCAAGACTCTCAAGACCCATGGGAAGACTTCCTTCCACTCAGCCAACACCTTCAACAGTTCCCACAACCAACCATGTATGAACCAAGAACATCATCTCAACCTCCGCCTCAGAAAAAAGACAAAGCAACTCAGACATCACCTCAACAATTACCACCAGGCTACAGGAGAGATTGTCCTTATCCACCTTGCCGTGGTCCCCGTTGCAAGCATCCAAAGCTCTCCAAGACATTTTTCCCAAAAGATAATGATCGTGATCCAGATGAAACAGATTGGTCATCTGAAGACGACTACATGAATCTCCGCTCTCCATAAAGTAGTTTGTCTTGTTGCAATAATTAAAGTAGTTTGTCTTGTTGTAATAATTATGTTTGCTTTATGATTTTGTCTTGTTGTAATCATTAAAGCTTGCTTTTACTTTAAGCTTTTACTTTTGTAAAAGTCATGTCCACGTCATGCTTTAAGTCTTTGTCGCTTGTAATAATTAAAGGAGTGTAATAAGTGTGTCTTTTACTTTTCAAAAAGCAAAAGATAAGGGTCCTGTCTTATCTTTACGCTTTGGAATCCTTATATAAAGGATTTCTCTCCTCCTTGTAACGATATCGAATCATCATCTATCAAGCAATAAAACCTCTCGTGTTTTCTAAGCTATGACTTTCTAAACTCTTCTCTCTCTCTGCAAATGAAGTTCTAAAGAAAAGAAAAGAATAAAGGTTTTATCTGTTCATTTTGAACTCTCAAGGAAGTATGCTCTGCACTTGCCTTTCAGCAAGGATCCTGTGCATCAGAAAACTTGATAAATTTTATCTGGTTTGGTACCCTGTTTTAGACTAAAAGGAAAGTCTGTTTTGGGTTGTAAAACCTACAAAATTGTTTTGAGGATTTTGATGCTCATAAAAGTATATCGGCTGGAAACCAGGACTTGCAGACTCTTGCCCAAAGTACGATTTAACATTTTTGAGAAAAGTAAACATGCTTTGTCTTTTGGGCAATGGAAATTTATCGTCTTGTAAAAACATGTTTAAGGGCTGGTAATCAATGACTAAGCGTTTCTTTCCTCTGACAATCTCAGAATGTTTTTCAACATAAAAGGCTTGGCAAGCCCATTGAGAATGGGTAGGTTCTATAAGGCCTTGGGCTAACAATTGAGAACACTCTGTTTGGGCTAGGACTAAGTCAGAAGGACTCATTCCTGGATGAGTGGCTTTTGTTGGGTTGATATCTTCATTTAGTTTGAAAGGCAACTTAATGAAGAAAGACTGATTTTTCCAAAGTGGGTTTGGATGGGTGAACTCGGAATGGGATTCTGGACAATATTGTAAAAGCTTCGATGAAATGTCTTGGTAAGATTGGAGAGTTTCAGACAAATGGTAAAGCTTCAAAATGTCTGTGAAAGGCTTGAACATGGATTTGACTTCAGTTCCAGTAGGAATGATTTGGAGGTGTTTGATCGATGAATTATGTCAAAACCTAACAAAATATCTTTATTAGGCAGATTTGAACCGATAACCTTGGTCCAAATGACGCAATTAGGAAAAAGTTGAATACCAATGGGTTTTTTGGTAATCAATTTGGTAGTGAAGAATTTTCCACTTGCAACCCTAAATGTTCTTCGTAGTGGGTCCAACTTTCGGGGGAAGAATAGCTGGATTTAACATACTTCTCTCGGGCTCCAAAGATCTAAAAGACCAATTCTTTGGAATGGGCCTGTGGAATTTTGAAGGTAAGATTTGGAGTTTAATGGAAGGAATGGGAACAAGTGTCGAGAGACAACAATCTGTGATGGAAAATGTTTTGAGGCTCATCATTTTCTCAATCACTAGATGAGTCTTCCAGGTCATGAACACGGTTTCATCAAGTGGGTTCTTCTTGTTCGTTCGAGAAATAGAATTCAAGCTCTTCTTTTTTCGGAGAATAATCGGTGGTGGCACAAAGGTGTTCAACTAGCCGAATAGATTTTTCTCGTTTTGGGACAATCTTTGGCATAGTGACCTTTTTTCTTGCGGATAAAACACCGCTTGATTTTCTCCGTTTCGATCTCTCAATGAACTTGATTTTTTCCTGAAGAATCAGAAGGCTTTCGGATCTGCGAGGCTTTGAAGAATATTCAATTGTTGAATTTCCTAAATGCCTTTTCTTTTTGGGAACTGCAATCACAATCCTTTTTCTTGTTGCACTTGATCCGAGATAAGGTTTTTGCAAGCACTACTAATGGCTCTTTGTCTCATAATGAGTTCTTTGAAAAACTTTTTTGCTCACAAAGTTTATCAAGGCATGTCTTAGCAATCTGAAAGATTTTGCCAAGAGATATAGTGTCAAGACTGAGATTGTGAGTTTTGAGCTGCCTTTGGATGTCTGGTTGTAGTTCATCTGGTAGGGAAGCCAGAAAGACATGCTTCAATGTAGGTTCATTGAATCCATTAAGCTTGTAGTACAAGAGAGACATTCTTTTGTAATGGAATTCAAGATCTTTAGCATTGAGAGAGCAACATTTCATATTGAGATAGTCTCTGCGTGCAGCTTCAAAAACTGCAGCTGGATCGCCTAGAAACTGATCATGAATGACTGCAAGAGCAGTTGAGACTTCTGGTAATTGAACAAATTGCGATTACTGTATTGGCCTAATGAATCAAACCAATCTCTTAGGGCACCCGTAAAACGAGTAGCAAATTCCCTAAGGACGGAATGAGTAGTTGCTCCTGACCGTAACATTTGGAGATCAATCCAGGCAGACATTTCAGTAAGTCTGTCTCGCCATTTATGAGATGGAATATCATCAAATGTAAACCATGGACCATTGGATGGTTTTTCACTGGTTTGACCGCGAGGGGGTTGAGTTGTGGCAGAAGATTCAGCTGGAGGTTCATCCTCAATATCTGAGGGAATGTCAAAATATGGTTCGGGTGGTCTAGAGGTTTGGCCTTGTTCGGGTGGATTGTCAGCCATGAGGATTCTGGTAATATCAGCATAAGACTTTTCAGAATCACTGGTTGTGGAGAGTGAAGAGGATGCTGTATCAGTAGAGGGGTCTGAAACAGCTAGGTTTGAATCAGAAGTGGAGTCATCAGGTTCGGAAGATGGATCGACTACTTGAGCACTGTATTGATGCATAGGGGTTTTATCTTTAGATTGTGTTGGTGGCTGTGGCTGTGGTGATGTTGGTGTGTGAGTTGGAGAATGGTGGTCTGGAATAGTTAATGAGGATTTGTAGGTTCTGACTGGAGGAGGAGGCTGAGGTTTGGGTTTTGGCTTTGATTTGGGTTTTGGTGCTGGTGGAATAGGGTGGTCTCTGAATAGAGTATGGGTCATGCCAAATAATTTGGAGGGATCATAAGATCGGATTGGAGAAAGCATAGAAGCAAATGGGTGATAAGGTGGACTTATGGTAGGTATGGGTGGTGATGTAGTAAACAAGGTAGGTCTTTGTTTTTCAGATTCAATCTGGGCAAGCTCAGTTTGTAAGCGTCTGATCTCTCTTTCTTTTTGGTCAAACTCTGGGCCATTGTATCGTTGAGCAAGCATGGTTCGAGCTCAAATCCAATTGAACAATTCGGATTTAAGATTCTCGTGGATCTGCTCCATTTGAGTGAATTGAGTCAACTTTCGTCTCAATTTGGTCATTAGAATCGATTTTTTTCAACCTTGGAATGGATATTCAACAAGGTATCATTTTGTGCTCTGGCATTTTGGGTTTGCCAGTTGAGAACGGATTCAAAAGGTTTAGGAGGTTCAAGATGACCGCTGAGGTAATAGTGAAGGAATGAAAGGTTGAGACATAACATTGCGTTGTGAATCAGTATGGGTGTCAAGTGGAGGAAAAGATGAAGAATAGTCTGAAGAGGTGGAGGAAAACATCATACAAGCCAATGGTTGTACGATTGGTGTGGAGTTATGAGAAAATCGAGGGAACTTGATTTGCAATTTCTTGCAATCCATTTGAGTTCTTTTTTGTAAATGGGTAGTGGACTTGGTGGAGGTGGAGGGTCTTTTGGTGGTTTGGGTTCACAGTGTTTACATGGGACAGGTAAGGTTTTCTTTTTGGGTTTTCTTTTCCTTTTGGTGTCATAATCATCGTCCTCTTCCCAATCATCCCAACAGGGACAATTTGGGTCGCATATTCCTGAGCCAGGGACATCCCATAAGAAATGTCCATTTTGTTTAGTTTGGATATCTGGGGTAACCATCGAAATTGAACCCCGTGATTGGCGAGATCTTCTTGAGTATCTCGAGCAGTTTGTGATCATTGAGGAATAAGTGAAAGAGAGCCGAGGAGGCTCTTGTGGAGCACTTGGAGGTGGTTTGAAAGTCATACGAACTGTTCCATCATGTCGTCTTTCAAACATGCTTTCTGATGTCTGAATAGGAGCTGTATTATTATGGAATCGCTTTCATAGTTGGAGATCCATTCAAGAGGCATAAGCTGTATGAGCTCATGTCGAGGAATTTGTCTTGGGATCTGGATAATGGTTGGGATCTGATCTGATTCTGCTAACACCATGAGGGTGTCAGAGTGATGTTCAGGTGTGGGTAGATCTAAGGCATGATTTTGAAGCCTATAGACCAATTGATGATGAAAGGTAGCAATTTTGGCTGAGGAAATTTGTTCTGCACCTTGAATTTGGACTTGGACCTTCAAGGCTGTTGGAAGGTTGGTATCTTGAAGAGAAAGGTTGAAATTTGGATAGAAAGTGAGTAAAACACTTCCCGCATGAAGGGTTGTGAGGGATAAAGACCTATAACAGCATCTTGGTACTGTTTGAACCGGGTATCTAGCATAGCAATTCGAGCTGTGACCGGCAATCCTTTTCTCCCATGAAGGGTGAGGATTAATCTTACTCCTCCGAGATGGAGATGAGTATAGCCTTCTCGTTTCCAGTTTGAGATTAACTCTGAAGGGATTTCCAGAGTTACATATTGCTCAGCAGTGGTTGCTTGGAGTGAACACTGGTCAAGTCTAGAAGACTGGATGTATTCTTTCGGGTGAGGCCTTTTAGTGGATATGAGAGTTCTGATGCTTCGGGTAAAAGAACTGGGTCGTTTGTACAACTGGTAAGGACTGATAAGAGGGTAGGAGGATTCACTGATTTGGGCAGATTCAGGAATATAGGAGTATTCTACAAGATTTTCGATTTTATTGGTAGTGTGAGAAGTGCAAGATTTGGGTAAAGAAAGTGTAGAAGAAAGAGTAATAGGATTAGAAGGAGTTGAAGTTGAAGATGAAGATGATGCCATGATTTAGAAATTCTCTCTGCTCCTGAAGTCTATTGATCAAAATTGAATAAAGATTTTAATCATACCATTTTGGTGAAATGAAGAACAAAGTTTTGAAAACAAAAATTTTCAAGGTAAGTAAAACTCCGATATGGCTCGTATGATATTCGATACCATATTAGTACGTGGCGTTGTTTACACCAGTGTCTACAACAGATTAAATCGTACTTTGGGCGAGTCCGCGCAAGTCCTGGTTTCCAAATGATATACTTTTATGAGCATCAAAATACTTAAACCAATTTTCTAGGTTCTACAACCCAAAACAGACTTTCCTTTTAGTCTAAAACAGGTACCAAACCGATATAAAATTTATCAAGTTTTCGATGCACAGGATCCTTCTTTGAAAGGCAAGTGCGAGCATACTTCCTTGAGATTTCAAAATGAACAGATAAAATCTTTATTCTTTTCTTTTCTTTAGAACTTCATTTGCAGAGAGAGAGAAGAGTTTAGAAAGTCATAGCTTAGAAAACACGAGAGGTTTTATTGCTTGATAGCTGATGATTCGATGTATCTTACAAGGAGGAGAGAAATCCTTTATATAAGGATTTCAAAGCGTAAAGATAAGACAGGACCCTTATCTTTTGCTTTTTGAAAAGTAAAAGACACACTTATTACACTCCTTTAATTATTACAAGCGACAAAGACTTAAAGCATGACTTGGACATAACTTTTACAAAAGTAAAAGCTTAAAGTAAAAGCAAGCTTTAATGATTACAACAAGACAAAATCATAAAGCAAACATAATTATTACAACAAGACAAACTACTTTAATTATTGCAACAAGACAAACTACTTTATGGAGAGCGGAGATTCATGTAGTCGTCTTCAGATGACCAATCTGATTCATCTGGATCACGATCATTATCTTTTGGGAAAAATGTCTTGGAGAGCTTTGGATGCTTGCAACGGGGACCACGGCAAGGTGGATAAGGACAATCTCTCCTGTAGCCTGGTGGTAATTGTTGAGGTGATGTCTGAGTTGCTTTGTCTTTTTTCTGAGGCGGAGGTTGAGATGATGATCCTGGTTCATGCATGGATGGTTGTGGGAACTGTTGAAGGTGTTGGCTGAGTGGAAGGAAGTCTTCCCATGGGTCTTGAGAGTCTTGGTAAAGGAAATCAGTATAGTCTGGTTTTTCTTCCTTGATGATGATACCGGTGGACTTTGGTTTGGATATGGCTGATGGAGTGGGAATCATAATCATGTCATGTTGAGGGCCAAGGGATGTGTGGAAGATATCCTTATGAGGTGGAGTCTGGTGATTGAGTTGGGAAAGGTAATTGTTTAGGTTGGGCTGGAATTCATTTTCAATGAGGGCTGGATGAGGAGTGGTAAAATATTCATATACCTGATCTTGAGTCCAGAAGAGGTTGGTGTCTGGATGTTGGAAATATGGGCGATGGATAATGAACACAGATGTGAACATTTTGGCTTCAGATTCAGGCATTCGATCAAGATTGTATAATTGATTAATTGTCAGTAATTTCTTTCTCCACCAGGGAATGGGGGAGAACCACTCGAGAAGGGTCCAGATAAGAGAGGTGGATTTTTCTGGATTAAGGAGATGGGACAAGGTTGAATGAACTGGTAAAACCAACTTAGTAGCATATAAGACAGTTAGGCACCAGATGTACCATAACTCATCTTCGGTAATTTCATTGGATCAAGTGTTAAACCAGTAAGAAACATGTTTTCTGGATGGAAGGTTGAGAAAGGAAATGAATCTGCTAAAAGGTAAGCTTTCATGAAGAAGCGAAACATAGCCTTTTTTGCAAATTCTTGGAGGGCAAAGACTGAGGTGAAGGTTTTGCCAAGGGGAAATGCCTTTTTGGTGATAGCTTCAGAAGGGAGTGAAGTAGCCATGAGAATAATTGGGAAGTGATATTTGGTAGAAACAAGGGCGAGAGGCTGTTCTGGTTTTGAGAGTCGGGATAGCATATCAGGGATGAGGTTTTGAGATCCTTTTATATGCTTGACAGAGAAATCATATTTAGAAAACCAATCTTTTAACCTGAGTAACATCTTTTCGGGAACAGTATTACCTTTGAAATTGAGGATATTGGGAAAGGCTGAACTGTCCATTCTGATGAGGAAATGATGTCCAATGAGATGAAACTCAAACTTTTTGATGCCATTCTTTACCGCTAAGATTTCTTTGAAAACGCTATGGTAGTGCTTCTGTGTGTCAGAAAATTGTCCACTAGCGTGAGCGATAAAGTGTTCTTTTCCATTGATTTCTTCAAGAAGGATGGCACCCCATGATTCATCACTAGCATCTGTCTGCAATATGCGTTTGCCATCTGTGATCAACTTTAATGGTGGCAGATCTTGCGCAAGTTGCTTTAGAGTAGTGACAGCACTTGTGTGGTCTGAATTCCACTCTGGAGGCTTCTTTTTCAATAAAGCCGAAAGGTGATGAGTGTAATGGTCGACATGTGGGATAAAGTCTCTGATGTAGTTGACAATGCCAAGAAATTGTTGGACTTGCTTTTTGGAAAGTTGCTGATCTGGAAAGTGAAGCAATTCTTGGGCAATGTGCTTTCCTGGTTGGTAGTGTCCGTCTTTAATGATCATACCAAGGAATTCAATATTATCCGTTGCAATGGTGCTTTTCTTTGCTGACAGCATGATGCCATGAGTTTGGATAATATCAAAGAACTGATTTAACAACTGGCGATGTTCATCATGTGTTCCTGAAAACAGTAAAATATCGTCAATGTAAATCAATGCATGATGCAAGATAGGTTCAAAGATTTTGACCATGGATTTTTGAAAAATGGAAGGGGCTGTTTTGAGACCGAAGGGTAAAACTGTCCATTGGAAATGAGCATTGGGAATACAAAAAGCAGTTTTGTACCGTTCAGAAGGTTCAATGCCTAATTGCCAAAAACCTGATTTTAAACCATATTAGTACAAGCTTGTTCATGGCAGAACGAAAGGATATTTTGAAATTCACTTTCTGGGACACATCATTTAACAATTTGATTTGCACAATACTTGAACAGATAAGGGTCATCCCAAAAGAAATTCTTTATTTTTGTAAAAAATTTGGCTTTGTCCTAGTTAGTCCAATACTCTTAAAGTTGACATGTAATAAGATAATTAATGATGTCAGCATACTATGGTAATACTTCTAAACTCATCAATTGCTCATCTGGAAATGACTCATTCAGTAGTAATAGTTCCATAGCTATGTCAAAATAGAGACGGGAGAGATGGTCAGCCACAACATTTTCTGTACCTTTCTTATCTTTGAATTCGAAGTCAAATTCCTACAAAAGTAACACCCAACAAATTAGTCTAGCTTTTGCATCTCTCTTTGTGAATACAATTATTTAAGAGCAGCGTGATCTGTGAATGCAATTATTTTATAATCAATGAGATAAGATCGAAATTTCTCTAATGCAAACACTACTGCTAGCATTTCTTTTTCAGTGGTTGAATAGTTCAACTGTGTATCATTCAATGTCATACTAGCATAGTAAATAACATGGGAAATTCGATCAACTCTTTGTCTTAATACTGCTCCTACTGCTTAATCAGATGCATCACACACGAGCTCAAATGATAAGTTCTAGTTTGGGCAGCTGGATGATGGGTGATGATGTCAACAACTGTTTATTTTTTCAAATACCACAAGACATGAATCATTAAAGACAAAAGGTACATCCTTAATAAGTAGATTGCATAAGGGTCTAGAAACTTTGCTAAAATCTTTAATGAAACATCTATAAAAACCAGCATACCCAAGAAAAGATCTTACTTCTTTGACTGTTTTAGGTGGAGAAAGATTGGAAATGAGATCACCTTGGCTTTATTAACCTCAATACCTTTGCTCGAAATAATGTGACCGAGAACAATACCTTGTTTTACCATAAAATTGCACTTCTCCCAATTTAAGACCAAATTCTTCTCGATACATCTCTGCAGAACTAGTACACTAATCAAATGAATCACCAAAGATAGAAAAGTCATCCATAAAGACTTCAAGGAATCATTCAACCATATAAAAAAAAATACTTAACATGTATCATTGAAATGTGGCAAGTGCATTACATAATCCAAATGGCATCCTCCTATATGCAAAAGTTTCAAAAGGGCAAGTGAAAGTGGTTTTCCCTTGATCTATTGGTGCTATAGGAATCTGATTATATCCTAAGTAGCCATCTAGAAAGCAATAAAATTCATGACCTGCTAATCTATCAAGCATTTGATCGATAAATGGTAAAGGAAAATAGTATTTATGTATGCCAGAATTCAACTTTCTATAATCAATGCATACGCGCCAACCTGTAGCCATTCTAATGGGTATCAATTCATTATCAGCATTGGTAACTACCGTGACACTTTTTGGGGACAACTTGCACAGGACTAACCCATGAACTATCAGAAATGGGTAAATGATACTTACGTCTAATAGTTTAAGGACTTCAGTTCTAACAACTTCTTTCATGTTAGGGTTCAATCGACATTGCATTTCTCTTGTAGGTTTAGTATTTTCATCAAGGTGAATGTAATGCATGCAGTCTACTGGGTTTATACCTTTTATGTTAGCTATGGCCCATCCTAATGCTCCTTTGTGCTCTTTTAAAACTTCCAACTTCGTTCAACTTTATAAGAAAAGATTAAGGAGGGGCAGGAAAGCGATTCATACTTGAAGAACTTGAAGATAGAAGCCAACTCAAAGGAAACATCGTTCAAGATGTCAGGGAGGGGAATCATCTTGTTCAAGGACAGGATATTACCAGATAATGAAGACATAAAGAAAGAAATTCTACTTGAAGCCCACACAACCCCATATTTACTTCATCTTGGCATAACAAAGATGTATAAAAGCTTAAAGAAGCATTATTGGTGGCCTGGAATGAAGAAGCATTATTTGTTGTCTCACTTGTCAACAAATAAAAGCAGAGCATTAGAGACCAGTAGGACTTTTAGAATCTAATCAAGTTCCTCAATGGAAGTGGGAAGAAATCATAATGGACTTCCTCATTGGTCTTCCAAGGACTACAAAAATGCACGATGCCATTTGGGTGATTGTCGATCGACTTATAAAGTCTGCTCACTTCTTACCTATTTGAATGACGTACACCATGGACCATCTTGCAGAAATATACATAAAGAAGATAGTAAGACTACATGGTGTACCCATTTCTATTATTTTTTACTAAGATGCAAGGTTCGCCTTAACATTTTGGGAAAAGTTATATAAGGCTATGGGGACAAGATTGAAGTTTAGTACAACATTTCACCCTCAAACAAACGGCCAGTCAGAAAGAACAATTCAGACACTTGAAGATATGTTGCGAGGATGTGCTATTGACTTTCAAGGATCATGGAACAAGTATTTACCATTGGTTGAATTTGCCTACAACAATAGCTACCAAGCAACAATCGGCATGGCACTATACGAAGCTCTATATAGTAGAAATGTAGATCGCCTATTCATTGGGATGAGATGGGTGAGCGAAGGCATCTTGGACTCGACTTAATTACTGCCTCATTGTTGGCACCATACGAAGCTCTATATAGTAGAAATGTAGATCGCCTATTCATTGGGATAAGATGAGTGAGGGAAGGCATCTTGGAAGCAATTGAGAAAATATGTCAAAGAATGCAGGCACCTCAAAGTGATAGAAAAGTTATGCGGATAAGAGACGAAGGCCTTTGGAATCTCTACATGATTTTTATTTTATGTAGAAATTTTAAAAGTAACCATGTTTTAAACATTTTTTTTAAAAGATATTTAAGTGGAGTGTTACATCATCCAACATGGGAATTTATCGTTGTTGTTACAACACCAGATCAATTGTTGTAGCAGCAATTTTTACCATTGCATTGACGAAACTGAGGAAATTTTTACTGTTGGGAGTATGTCAAGATGACGTTAGCAGAGCAGAGTTGCAAATAAGGAAGGATTGTACAATCCCTAAAGAACTGTGATAAATATTCTTTCCTTTTCAATTTAGATTTGTTTTTAAATTTCACATATTCTTTTCAACTTAATCCTCTTAATTACCTTCCTTTTTCTATTTTGTCGCCAGCTATAAATCAGGGATTTACCGCAGTGTCTTTCACTCTCACCACAATTCTTTCCCTTCCCGTCGGTTACTCTCACCATTATTTACAATTCCTTTTATGATCTACTTCTCTTTTAGGCACCATACAAGTCTGACCAGCCTGCTCGAGCAATGCCGAAGTTCGAGATGAGAGCTGCTAGAATAAAGGACCCTTCACGCTTCCATAACTACAAGGTTGATAACTCTATGAAATGAGAGTTATTATGGTTTTATGCTTAAACCAACATTACTTAGAGAGTAAATGACATGTCTTAGTAACATTTTAGTTACATTTTGCATGAGTAGTCATTTAAGTTTAATTTTAATAAAATTCATGTGTTTTTAGATTATTTTATGTTCTAATTACGTGCATAATTGCAGGTGACCAAGAAGCTCAAATTTCACGGATGGAACATTGCAGCAGCAAGCTTGCAAAATTACAAAAGAACTTGGATGCAATGGAACTAAAGCAAGTCTAGAATAATGAATAATGAAGATGCTAGAGCAATATGCTGTAGCACTGTTACTGTAGCAACAACTGGAGCAACGATAAACAAGGTTTTGGGTGTTAGATAGAAGATTGCAATCTAAAGTTTCCAAAACTAAGAGATTCACTGCTATACGTTTCTAGTAACCCATCAGTGCTCGTCTTGAACAGATTTACCACAATCTCCAAGACAGAATTATAGTGCTTGACAGAGATCTCAGAATGATGATCAATAATCAAGTATGGGGTCCAGAGTTTAACAGAAAAGAAGCTGAAATCAGTAAGCTCAAGGCTGAGTTAGCAAGAATTGATGCTGACAAAGCTAGGCCTTCACTTTTTACCCAAACACAGTCCATCCCAGTCCCACCGTCAATTTTTGAAACTTATCAACCTTTCTACACACCTTCCCGACCACAATCAGTTTATATTCAATCCTTTGGTTTTTCCCATTTACATACCCTACTTCTCCAAAAAAATCCAAGGCAAAGGTCAAAATATCTGAACCAAAATCAAAGCCTCAAACTTCCTCTTCTGTCCCTCTAGAAGATTCCCCAAAAAAAACCCCGCCGCCTCAGTCAAAAGACAAATCTCCTTGATCAATATCATTACTATGGTGTTGATAAGCAACTTCCAACTTCAGAAACAGAGTCAGAACCAGAATCTGTTGATTCAGTGTCATCGTCTTCCTCCTACACAACAATTCTTGAAAACACTACCTCCGATTCAGAATCAGAATACGCAGATATTTCTGGTTTACTCATGGCAACTAACACTGATAATCCAAGCACTTCCACAGCCCCAATCATTGAAAGTGAAAGTTCTGAGGATGAAAATGCTCAAGCCTCACAAACAGAACCAGTTCCTCCTACTAATCAACCCACTGTTGACCATATATCCAAATCATCATCATCCACCTATTTCACATTTAATGATATTCCTCGCCACAGATGGCCCGCAAGACATCAAGAATTTACTGCATGGATAGACTTGCAAATGATAAGGCCTAATGCCAATTTACAAGCAGTGCTTCGTGAATTTTGTTCCAGATTCACTGGCTCTCTCTGTGATTGGTTTGAAAGTCTCAGAAAATATAGGCAATTGCAATTTGTCCAAACTACAACAGTGCTAGCTCTCGGATATATCTATGAACAATGGATTGGTGAGCTAATTGCATCAAATGAAGCGGAAAAGAATTCCATCAAATGAAATGTTGCTTTCTCAAAAGACATCATTATGAGATACATTACAAAAGAATGAACATGTTATTCTACAAGTTAAATGGATTTTTAATGATCCAACATTGAAGCATGTCTTCATAGCCGATTTAATAATCCAACATTGAAGCCCGTCTTCATAGCCTCTCTTCCTCAAGAGTTACTGACAATCGCAAAGACAATTTACTGCTTCCAACCTTGTTGTAGATAACATATCCATGGGAAAAATCTTCCAAATGGCTCTCGCATGTCTTGACAAAATTTGCGAGCAAAAAGAGTTCTTCAAAGACTTTATGGAGAACAAACAACCTTTTGCCTCAGCCTGCAAAAAGCCTTACCTCAAAATTGAGTGCAAAGATAACAAAAAAGTGTGACTGTTCTTCTAAAAAGAAAAAAACACTTCCATAAATCCTCATCCAGATCCAGAAAGCCATTCCGATATTTCAGAAAAAAAGATCCCTCTCAATACAAGAAAAAGAAAAACAACAAGTGTTTCATTTGTAAAAAACAGGGTCATTTTGCCAGAGATTGTCCTCACAAATCTGCCAAAGCTGTCAGACTCGTACAACACCTCCAGCAGTCTTCACTGCTCTCTGAAAATGAAGATGTTGAGTCTAACTTTTCTGAACAAACAGAACAAGATGAACAAACAGTCTTCATCCTTGCAGAATCATCTGATTCTGATGAAGTTTCTGTTATTTCCACAGTCCAAGAAATCAACCAAGTATCTAAACCATCTAAACCTTCCATTCCCTCTGTCAAAATTTCTGTTCTTCCCTCAAAATTTCACAAGCCAGTCCCAGTCATAGGTTTTTTAGATACTGGTGCAGAAACCAGTATGGTTGATCCTTCTGTTCTTCCTTCTGGTTACTTAGAAAACCATTCAAGGTTTTTCAGAACCGTAAATGGAGAAATCTTTGAGACAAAATTGATTACCAAAAAATCTATTGGTATTCGATTCTTTCCTAATTGTGTTATTTGGAAAAAATTGATTGTTTCTCATCTTCCCAACAAAGATTTACTCATCGGTTTTGATGTTCTTCACTTGATAAAAAACCTCTTCATCACCCATTCAGGCGTCAGGTATAAACAAATTTAACTTGAATATTGTCCAGAAAGCCATTCCCAGTTCAAACATCCTTTACCTCTCTTTAAAAACTCTCAATTCTTCATCCATCTCCCTTTCAAACTCAATAAAGATATCAACCCTACCAAAGCCACCTATCCGGGTATGAATCCTATTGATCTCTTATTAGCAAAACAAGAATGTTCTCAGTTGCTGCAACAAGGCCTTATTGAACCAACCAACTCCGAATGGGCTTGCCAAGCCTTTTATGTGGAAAAAAGGTCTGAGTTAGTTCGAGGTAAAAAGAGATTAGTCATTGATTATCAACCTCTCAACTCTTTTCTAAAAGATGATAAATTCCCTTTACCAAAGATCCAGTCCTTATTCATTCATCTCCAAGGTGCTCAAATATTTTCAAAGTTTGATCTCAAAGCCGGTTTTTGGCAATTGGGTATTACACCCTCTGATCGTCCTAAAACTGCATTCTGCATTCCTGATGCACATTATCAGTGGACAGTCATGCCTTTTGGTCTCAAGGTCGCTCCGTCCTTATTCCAAAAAGCCATGGTAAAAATCTTTTCACCCATTCTCCATCATGCCCTCGTCTACATTGATGACATCCTGTGGTTTTCCCAAGACCATGACAGCTATCACCAACTCCTGTTAGAATTTTTCAACATTATCCAAACACATAGAATCATGCTTTCCAAAAAGAAAAGTAGCATTGGGAAAAACTCCATTGAGTTCCTTGGCATGGTCCTCAAAGATGGTACTTACCATCCAGGACCACACATTGCAAGTAAATTATTGAAGTTTCCTGACACAAGCTTATCCGAAGCTTTATCCCAAAAGTTGCGGTCCATACAAGCCAGTTGTCGCGCATGCTCAAAAAACAGCCACCCCCTTGGGGTCCAAACCAAACTGAAGCTGTCAAGCAATTGAAAAAGATAGCGCAATCTCCCCCACCTCTCATAATATCGACAGATGGCTAGCACATCCTCCAGACAGATGCAAGTGACGAATACTGGAGCATCATCCTTTTAGAAAGAAAAGATGATGTAGACCACTTATGTGCATATGCCAGCGGTTAGTTCAAAGAATCAGAAAAGAACTACCATGTGATCTACAAGGAAATCATTGCCGTCAAATACGGAATCAAAAAGTTCGAGTTCCACCTCATCAGCCATGAATTCCTCATTAAGATGGATAACTCAGCTTTTCCCAAGATCTTTGACTTTAAGAATAAGTTGCTACCAGACAAGCAACTACTCAATCTAAAGAATTGGTTTGCCAAATATGCCTTCCAAGTCCAACACATCAAAGGTAAACAAAACCTTATCCTTGACTTTCTCACCAGGCCCTCTATAAATCCTGCCCTCATCTCTTCGGTTCACCAAACCATTCCAATCATAGCCATGAATCGATCAATTCGTCTCAAAGCTCTCACTCAGAAAATCTTTCCCATGAATATCCGTTTCAATTCTGCCTTCCAGCTTCAAGACTTTGCAAAAAGATTCCTCTACCGATATTTTATGAATGTTCAGAAGATGAAACTAGACCCTTTTCCTTCTCTCAACCTAGAACATCTGTTTCTTACAGGTCTCACCCTTTCCAACCTCACTATATCAGAAGATGAACTTTGGTACATGTGGTGTCTCACCACTCTGTATGCCACAAAGCTAGTCTTTCCCATCCAACCAGTCCTCCATCACATTCTCACACCAGACAATGCACCCACTCTCCTAGGGACACTTCTGGAATGGTTCTCGCCTCCCAACATATCTCCGCTTTAGTCATTTGGATAGAATCCCGAACAACAAGAAGCCAACATGTTTACTTCCTGTTTTATTGACCACAGGCCATATTTCCAACACCCTGAAATTAAGTATTTTTGGATTTGTTTGGGAATTTGAATGATGGTAGGAATGGTGTCTGTGTCAGCACGGATCATCAGGGCATCAGTTGTGGTGTGTGCTATAGGAAGATTAGTGCATGATTTTGTAATCTATACACTATTTGGTGATGGAGTGTGGCAATTTTTGAAGTAGGTATTTGTTCTACTCCTTGGAGTGGATCTAGACTTTCAACGTCTCTGGTAGGTTGGGATCTTCAAGGGACATATTGAAGTTTGGATAAAAGGTGAGTAAGAAACTGCCAGCATGGAGAGTGGTTAAGATGGTTCCTATAACAGCATGCTGATACTATTTGAACCTCGTGTCACGAAGAGCAATTTTGGCTGTGACAGGTAAGCTTTTTCGGCCATGAAGGGTAAGAATGAGACATACACCACTTAGGTGTAAATGAGTATATCCTTCTTATTTTCAAGAGGCGATGAGGTCTCGAGGTATTTCAAGAGTAATATACTGTTCACTCTAAGAGGCTTGAAGAGCACACTGATCTAAACGGGATAATTGGATGTAAGGCCTTCGGGATGAGATAAGGGTTCGAATGCTTCTAGTGATAGAAGTCTTTTGTTTGTAAAGCTGATAAGGGCTCATGACAGGAAATTGGGATTCATTAATTTGAGCTGATTCTGGAATGTAGGAATATTCGACAAAAATTACGACAAGGTGGAAGAAAGAGAGACATGCGGAGAGGTAGATGAGGATGGAGTTGAAGATGATGCAGAAGTTGTTTCCATGTTTTGAGATTCTTCTTCTAGGGGTACGAATAATGTTACTTAAAATTACTAATGATACCACCTTTAGCTTGGTTTGTCTGGCTCTGATACCATCTGGGTAGTTGTACGTGGCATTGTTACACCAGATCTACAACAGCACAAGGCTGTCCTTAGGGCCAGTAGCCCGCAAGTTCTGGTTTCCAGCCGATATACACTTATCCATCAAATACCAAATCCGAAAATCATCAAAGAAAACGGTTTTCACGATACCACCCGAAAACACGGTTACTCTGAACCTTCAAAGAGGGCGAACGTTGTGATAAAACAATTTTAATTTTTTGAAAATCAGTTTTGGAGGATAAATCAGGACCTTTCTGATGCACAAGATCCTTGTTCAAGGCAAGTGCAGAGCATACTCAGTATATAATATTAAAGGTGAGCGTATCATTATTAACTCTAATAACTTCTTCGATTCCTAGAAGAGAGAGAGAGTTTAGAGAGACATGATGTAGAGAAAACTTGATTTCATTTAAGCTTGGATTTTACAATAGAGAGAGGCCCTTTATATAGAGGTCTTAGGGTGGTGAGATAAGACATGCCCCTTATCTCTTATCCAAAGTCAAATAAAACACATCATAATTTAAAGCACACCTTACACTTGTCAACATAAGACCACACTAAAGACAACTTTAATAAAGCACACCTTATACTTGTCAACATAAGACCACACTAAAGATAACTTTAATAAAGCACACCTTACAAAAGTAAACACTTGACACCTTATAAAAGTAAACATTCTAAAGCACACTTATTTGGGCAACTTTAGTAAAACTTTACGTGAGATGCTTCATGGAGTGGATGAGTCATAACTCTTTTTTGCACGCTTAGCTTCAATTTGGATAAGCACTTCTTCATCTTGGTCAGTCCATTCTGGTGGGGTCAAAGGCTGAGCTGGAGCCTGTTGAGCTGGTTCAGTAATAGTGTATTGGGATGATTCAGCATGGATGAGAGAATTAAAATCTTCCCATGGATCCTGAGCATCTTGAAATAAGACATTTGTATAGTCAGGACGTTGTTCTGTAACTAGGATACCCTTGGGAGATGAACTGAAACTTGGTGTACAAGCTTGGACTTTTGGAACTAATTCAAGGGTGTAATGTGGACCAACTGAGGTGTGGTGAATGTTATTGGGAGGAGGTTGGATGTTGTTTAATTCCATGAGGTAGGATTTTAGTATGGAGGTAACTGATAGATCATGGATGAGAAGGAATTAGTGTGGATAGGTCTTCCATTCATACGACATGTCTTGAGTCCAGAAATCTTTAGTTTCAGGGTGTTGGAAAGGGGCACATTACAACAAGAAAAAAGAGAGGGCCTTCATTAGAGAAGAAGAGAGCGAAATAACGTAAGAAAAAAGAACTGAGATCAAAAGATAGAATTGAGGACTGCAACAATAGATTCAATAACAACATCAAGCGAATTTCAACTCTTGTTCTTGTTGTCTTCTTTTTATCTTGTTATGATGATTTATTTGAAGGCTGAAACTCTTTTGGTTTTTGTTTTTTCACAAATTATGAACTAAATTTATTTGTGGTTGAGTGATAAACAATCTTGATGGTTAATTGATTGATATTTTGTGTTGTTGCATGTTTGCTATAGCACATTGTTTTGATAATACTTATTTTAATGATACTAGCAAAGAAAGAGCCTAAAAAAGGTCTAACTTAGTAGAACGTATCAAAGCAATACTTGGTTTTAGATCAATGTGTCCTCCAAGCCTCTCAGAGTGAACAATATGTCACTTTAGAGATTCCTCCTGATCTCGTAACCTCATGGAAATGAGAAGGGTATACACATCTTCATCTTGGCGGTATTAGATTAATTCTTACACTCCATGGCAGAAAAGGCATAATGTTCTTTAGGAATTGTGTCTAATAATAGGGAAGACAAGATTCAATTCATTAGGGATGGCTTGAATGAAGAGTCATTGGATGATATCATTTTGTGTTTTGAAACGCATCCCAGTGGATACTTATAAGGAGCAATTCTCCAGTTATAGCCATTATTCCAAAAAGAGTGTGCACGACTTTATAAGAAAACTGGATGGGAAGCCTATCTCCGACCCATAGAGGGCGTTCAAGCCGTTTCTAGACGTAAAATCAGACAAAGATGTGAGCAACAGTTGCAACTACCTGTAAATATCCTTTTATTTCACTGTTGTTTTATCACTTGCATTCTTGTCTTTAATAATTTTATTTTTTTATTTTTTTCCTTTTTACTGTTTCCTTTTTTACTCTCGAGCCATGTGCTTTACGCTTTAATTGACGCATACATGTGAGCTACTATCACCAAAATCCTTAAATATGATTTTTTGTTCAGCACTTATAAATTGTTTTTTAGAAATATCCCAATGGCAGCTTCTCCTAATAAACAATTCAAGAATATTTGTGTGCTCTCTGTGTTTAACTATGGCAAATATAAAGAGTTCGTGGAGGCAGCCATAGATCTTGGTCGAAGTATAGCAGCAAGAAAATTACACTTGGTATATGCAGGAGGTGACAGAAGGTTATCAAAATTGGTGTCAAAAGCTGCTTATGTCAGAGGGAGCCAAGTATTAGGCATCATCCCGAGAGCCTTAAAACCTTTGGGCTGTTTGTTTGACTCACCAACTGGAGAAGAGTTAGTCGTCTCAGGTACGCAAGAGAGACTAACTGAAATGCTAAATCATGCTGATGCTTTTATTTTCCTACTAGGAGATTTTGTAACTCTAGAGGCACTTATCACATTAGCATCTTGGGCCCATCTGAACATTCACTAGAAACCTATCGGTTTGCTAAAGTCAATAACTTTTACAATGGCTTTATCGCATTTTTAACTATGCAATAAAAAACTATTTCATTCCTTCCACAGCGAAAAAAGTTTTTATTTGTGCTCACACTACTAATGAGCTACTTGATCTGTTACAAGCTTATAGACCAGAGCCAGACCCCAAGACCTTTGTATCCCAATAATGATGGTAACAATAGCCATAGTAAGAAGTGCAAATTAGATTTAACTCTCCGCTTGTAAATATTTTTTTTTCTGTATTGCAACACCCAGGTGATGTCTTCTAAACTCTACTTCTTTCTTTTAAAAGATTGAGGACAATGTTTCGTTCTAGTTCGGGGGAGGGAATAGTTGACAATTGTGGAATATCTCAATTTTGGGTAAGTTTTTACTGAGTTTTTATTGTAGAGACTAACCGTGGCTAACTTTTTGAGTAAAAGATGGCTAAATATGGAGTGTAGTGACTCTAGAAACACATCTTCTTAGTTTAAAAGTAAAAAAAAATAAAGTTCCAGACATTTTCTTTTTCTTTATTATCTTATTATTAAGCTTTGACAATCATTTTAAGCGTGATCTTTCTAACTTCTTCTTTCTAATTTCTCCTTTATAAATATACACTTTCAAAATTTTGAGTCGAAGATGGCTGAATATGGAGTGTAGTGATCTTCTTTATTTAAAAAAAATTATTTTCCGAACATTTTCTTTTTCTTCTTTCCAACCTCTTCTTTTACCAATTAGTTTTTCTACATCATGTTCAATTTTTTGCATACACTTTTTTTAGATAGGGTAGAATATCGTTTAAAAAAAAATTATTTTCTGTGATTTTTTTTAACATTGGATGACATGATGACTTTCAAATTTTAGTATTTGTATTATCTTTGACCTTGAGTTATGTTACACCATGTTTGCTATTCTACATGTTGATGTCGAAGACAAATATGAGTTGCTTGAAGGAATGCATATGTCATAAAAAAAAAAAACCAAGTGAGTTTTTGAGTCTATTATTTTTCTTGGAGAATAACACTTTTTGTCCATTCTTCATACAGCTTAACAGTTTATTATTTTATACATGATCTTTAGATTTCCTTTGAGTCAACCCTCTAAAACAAAAACAAAAATTGTGTTGCTACTTTAGGGGCCCATCTAACTAGTAAATATGGAAGATTATTTAGAGCCCTAAAGATGATGAAAAGACTATCTTTGACCTGTTTGAGCCTTTATAGCCATCCCTATTGTGAAATATCCATAGTTAACGCTTTTGAGCCTATATATATATAAACATTTTCTTTGTCAACTTATCATCTTGACATACTACGATTTGGAGTATTACCTGATGTCTTACGACTTCCATCACCTATTCATGTTTGAGAAAAATGTAAATAATTATTTTGTTCAATAAAGTTGTGCCGTACAAAAAAAAATTAATATATTAAAAAATAAAAAAAAAAAGAGAAAAGAGAAGAAAAAAGATATGCAATAAATAAGGGAAATGGACCTTTTAATTTCCAAACGATCTCTACTTTTTCTCAAACATATATTTTGTTTTCCTTATTTCCTCTCCTTTGTTAGCCATGTCCCTAGCCTTACGTTACATCCTAATAAAAATCCTTATTGATTTTAAGGATCTATCTTTTCAAGAAGGATGGCACTCTAGTATTCATCACTGACAACTGTCTGAATGATGCGTTGGCCGTTAGTGGGAATTCTGAGTAGAGGAGGTGACTGGGCTATAAGTAGAAGCTAGTTATATAAGCTAAAAAGATGTAGTGATGCATAAGAAAAAAATGAAAAAAAAATGAATACATTGGGTTGACAAGCATTTTTTTTACTTAAGATTGTATTATTTCTAAGTTGTGGGCATATTTCTTTCATCTTGGTGAGAGCGTGTGATATTACTTCCTTATTATTTTCTTAATTTACCATTCATTGGAGTGACTATCTTTATTGGGTTTAATTTCTTTGTGAGAGTATCACTATTACCGGTGAGATTTTGGGGTTTGACATGCTATTCTTGAAAGTGGCTTGATTACTATAGCTGTGACAAAGTCTAGACTAATTCATGTAGATAGTTGATGTGGGGGTGATATTTCTTTAGGCTGGAGATAATACTTATTCTTTTATTTGATTGTTATCAATAAACACGATTGTTTAAAAAAAGTAAAAAAAAATTCATTTTAGGTTTGAATTTTGTCTTCGCTTTATTTGCTAAGGACTAGCAATAAGCTAGTTGGGGGGTATGTTGAGTGTTAGAAAGTGTATATTTATAAAGGAGAAAATCATCATTTTACACTGCAAGGCTCACTAACATCCTTACTTTTACGTATTTAAGTCTCTTGCAATTTAATTATGTATGCTTCATTTTAATTAAATATTTTATTTATTTTAGGGCATCATGGTCATTTCAGAATGAATGAGAGATCAGAGAGCAAAACAGACAGTAATTTTGGACTCACGACAATTGAAAATCTTAGAATGAGCATAAAAGGGTAAACAAAACTGTTCACATGTACGGCACTGTTAACATGTATGGAACTGTTTATGGTGTTGACTGATGATGTGGCACCGATCGATGACGTGACAATATTCGATTGGACAATTGATGTGGCATTAACTGCTTAAGTGGTGTTGACCGATGATGTGTCGTGATTCTATTGGACTAAAATGATTATGTAGAGTTGACCGGTGATGTGGCAGTATGTCAGTGGACTTTAAAAATGTGTGTACGATATATGCATTGTACGGGATGACAACTCTGATGATGTGTTATATAATCAGAACTTGCCACATGGCGCAATCGTAAGCGTCCAAATTGTTTTAATCCGATGGCCATGATTTACTCATTGTATCTATAAAAAGGGGGCTCCTTCGAATTTGACACCCCTGAATTTAGTTTTAAGCTCCATTTTTTGTAATTCCTTCTCTATCTTGTATTTTCTACGTATTTTAATAAATTTCCATTTTACCCCTAGTTTAATTATGAGTAGCTAATTTTTTTTCAAGCTTGGGTTGAAGGTGAAGTCTTAACATGTTCTATGGGCTTAATTTAGTAAATTTACTTTCTCTTCCCCTCTAATATCTATAGATGTTTTGACTTTTCGTTGACAGATAGTAATAATCTTGTCTAGACCTAGTACAAGGTTATTACTATTTGGCACGATAAGTCCTTAACACCATATTTATTTAAGTGTGGTTCATGAGGAGTGGAAACCCCCTCATGATTTAATTGGCAGTAATAAGGAATATTGAACCCATGGTGCATGTTAATTTGAATTTGAATTTAATAAATACCCAAGTGTTTCAATTTAATAAATTTCACTTCAATTTATTCCCACCATTTTAATTTGAAATAATCTAAATCACTTCCACCACAAATCCAATCACCCACTAAGAAAATTAACTCTACAAACAATTAAAATCCACCTCCTCGTGGGATCGACACTCGTAATCATTCATCTATTCTACAGTAGATTTGTTCACTTGCGAGTTTAATAAAATTTGCACAACACATCCTTCTTTTTTACGAATAGTACTGGTGCTCCCTATGGTGAATGGCTTGGGCATATGTAGCTTTTGTCTAATAAATCTTGCAATTGACTCTTTAACTCCTTTATCCTATAGGGCGCCTTTGAAACTGTGTAGTTCCTGGTAGGTGGCAATCCTGGGAGTTCTTGGGAAAGACCTCATGAAATTCGTTCACCACTAGAATATCTTCCAACTTTGGTCTTTGCTCTTTTGTTTCAATGACCACACTTGCCAAGTACCCCTCGCATCCTCCATTTAATATTTTGACTGATTTTAAGGCAGAAATAATAGACATTTTGTTCTCTTTGCATTCTCTTTTAAATGTGAACGATTCCTTTTGTGGTGGTTGAAAAGTTACCTCTTTTTTCTTGCAACCTATCTTGGCATAATGCTTCAATAGTCAATCCATGCCAAGAATTACGTCATAGTCATGCATCTTAAGGATTATTCGATCAACACATAGTGTATTACCACTAATGCTAACCTCACATGCCTTAACTAATGATCCCGAGTTTAATATTTCAAGGCCTATTTATTATGTCAGGGACATTTTCGATTTTCCTAATAAATACATATGCAGGAGTTTTGATAGTTCACCTAATATTGGAACTCGAACCTGGAGTAGAAGGTTGAGTTTTGGGAATTATTTCGAGGGTATGAGATGGTCCAACGGATGTGTGGTGAATGTTGGTGGCAGGAGGTTGAACATTATTGATTTCCATTAGGTAGGCTTTGAGAACGAATGTAATAGATGTATCATGTATGAGTGGGAATGGATGAGGGTAAGTTCTCCATTCGTAAACCATATCCTGTGTCTAGTAATCCTTTGTTTCCGGATGTTGGAAGTAAGGCCTGTGAACGATGAAGACTGTAGGGAACACAGGATTTCTGTCTAATCCGTGAAAAGTACACAGATTTTTTAGTTGTTTGCGCCATCAGGTGAGTGGCGAGAACTATTCTAGGAGTGTCCATAGAAGGTCTGATGACAAGTTCATATAGTCTTCGTTAGATGAGCTGAGGACCGATTTGACAGTGAGGACGAGTTTGGTGGCATAGAGAGTGGTGAGACACCACATATACCATTGCTCATCTTCTGAGATGGTCAGGTTGGTGAGGGTAAGACTTGTGAGGAATGGGTGTTCCAAATAGAGAGAAGGAAAACGGTCAGGTTTGGTGCTTTAGAAGTTGAAAAAATACCTACAGAGAAATTTCTTTGCAAAATCCTAAATTTGATAGGCTGACTAGAAAGGGATATTCATGGGAAAAGATCTCTGGTTAAGAGCTTTGAAAGGTTTGTATCGAGGAAATGAGAAAATGTTTATTTATAGACGGACGGGTGAGAAAATCAGGGATTAGGTTCTGTTTACCTTTGATGTGTTGAACAGTGAAATCATACTTAGCGAACCAGTTTTTGAGGCTAAGCAATTACTTGTCGGGAAGCAATTTGTTCTTGAAGTCAAAGATTCTTGGGAAAGATGAGTTGTCCATGTTGATAAGGAAGTGATGGCTGATGAGATGAAATTCAAGTATTTTAATTCCATACTTTACTACCAAAATCTCTTTGTAGATCACATAGTAGTTCTTTTTAGATTCTTTGAATTGTCCGCTTGCATGTGCACAAAAGTGATTTGAGCCGTCTATTCTTTCAAGGAGAATGGCATTCTATTAATCATCACTGGCATTAGTCTGTAGAATACGTTGTCCAGTTGTGGGAATTCTAAGTGGAGGAGGTGACTGGGCTATCACCTTTAACTGTTTGACAGCTTCTATCTAATTTGGACCCCATGGTTGGCATTTTTTTTAGCATGCGTGACAGCTTGCTTGTGTGGATGGCAGCTTTAGGAATGAAATCTCGTACATAATTAACAATCCCGAGGAATTGTTGTATCTGCTTTTTATTGAGATTGGCATCAAGAAACTTTAATAATTCAGTTGCAAAATGTGGACCAGGTTGATAGCGGCCGTCTTTAATTACCATGCCAAGAAATTCAATTGATTCTTTTGCGATGTTGCTTTTCTTTTTTGAAAGCATGATTCCATGTGTCTGGATAATGTGATAGAAGTCAAAAAGGAGTGTCTGGTGGCTATCATGATCAGATGAGAAAAGTAAAATATCATCGATGTAGACCAGGGCATGATGGAGGATAGGATTGAAGATTTTGGTCATGGTTGTTTGAAATAATGAAGGAGCAACACCAATGCCACGTACAACTACCCAGAATCGTATTAGAGCCAAACAAACCAACGCAGAGGTAGTATCATTAGTAATTTCAGATAACATTATTTGAACTCCTAGAATAAGATTTCAAAAATATGGAAACAATTCCTTCAACTTTATGATACGAACCCCGTCAAGAGCTGACGCGACCCTAACCAAATTAGTTCCCAAGATCGAATCTAAACCCAGGAATGGAATGGAACCTTGACCCAATGCTTATTGGAAGCACGAACCTTGGTATGTGAAGACGCCACAATCTGCAATGGAAGGTCTGATTGATAAGTCAAGATATTGAACGCCACGGAAATCCGATAAGTTCAAAGAGTTCGAAAAGAACCAAAGAGAATTAACTCTCATAATTGCATCAAAAAAGCTACTTCTCGTTTATTAGATACGAGTACATTATATAGGGTTGGTTACAAGAATTTAAACCAAATCAAAATCCTAATCTAAGTAAATAGGAAAGAATTTAAATCAAATTAGAATCCTAATCTAACTAAATAGGAAAGAATTTAAACCAAATCAGAATCCTAATCTAAGTAAATAGGAAAGAATTTAAACCAAATCAGAATCCTATTTGGCTTTAAATGCCTTACATCAATTAAATGGAAACTAGGTAATTAAAATAGAACTAACTAATTTGTTTTCCTAATAGCCTTTTTAAGAAATGGGAAAGTATCTGAAAAGAGAAAATAATAACTTTTTCTGCCATAATGTGCAAACCAACTCCCTATTTCATGGAAGTGAATATTTGGAAAACACTTAATGTCACGATTGACATTTAAAACACTTAATGTCACAATTCCTACTAGTAGGAGTCACGGTGTTACCTTGTGAATTGTGCTTAGAGTGCTCGGTTACTTGCTTAGGTGCAGTAGATGCTTGTGGCCTCTCATCTCGTTTCGCATAGCTCAGCTTCCAAGGAGTGGAACTCGAGCTTGGGGCTGCATGAGTGTTACCCCTCCTTTTAAGTTGCTGCTCAATCTTGATAGCCTTGTGGACCATCTCCTCAATCTCCATGTAATGCTGCAACTCAACCTTATCTGCAATCTCCCAATTAAGACCACTTAAGAATCTTGCTATGGTTGCTTCTCTCTTCTCCTCCACATTTGCTCTAATCATGGCAATCTCCATTTCTTTATAATAATCCTCAACATTTCAGCTACCTTGTTGAAGACGTAATTTTTGGTACAAATCTCGAAAACAGTGGTTAGGTACAAAACGCCTTCTCATCAATGATTTCATTTTATCCCATGTCTCAATTAGACATTCTCTATTTCGCCTTCTTCTTATAACAAGTTAATCCCACCAAGTAATGGCATAGTCAGAAAACTCAATCACAACCAATTTAACCTTTTTTGCCTCTGAATAGTTGTGGCAGTCAAATATGAACTCCATTTTCTTCTCCCATTCAAGGTATGCTTCTGGGTCGGATTTACCTTGAAAAGAGGGAATCTTCATCTTTATGCCACTCAATCCATCATCTTTATTCCTAGCTCTCCTGCCTTGTCCGTCTCTCCTATAGTTACCCGCTGAGTCCTCGCCCTCATCATACTCATCCCTATAATAATCATCAATCTCTCCTCTAACTGGAGCTCTTTCTCTTCTACGTGCTTGGGGAACGGGTTGTGGCTGTCCTGCACGTGTGTTCTCCGCTTGATCCAAACACTCGTGTATAAGCTCTAATTCAGCCCTCATCATCCTTCTCATCTCTCCCATCAATGCTTGAATTTGTAAATTCTGAGTAGTTGCAGATTGATCCTCTTCATTTGTGTTTCGTTCTAGGTTGTGAGACATAGCTATTATCTGCAAAAGAAAGCTAAAAATAATGTGGAAAGACCTCACCTCACTCCCTTACGTGTTTCACTCAAGAAAAATGAATCACTCAACTCCACTCATGTTTCACTCAAATTAATTGGCTTTTACCCTCTAATATGCTCACACTATCTTGCCTTTTTCCACTCTTAGTAATCCTCACTCGGTTCTTGTCAAACTAATCAAACTTATATCAGGATTTTAGCAGTAATTCACAAAGATGACATTAAAGAGAATTTAATTTCAAGAATAAGAAGGCAATGTGTATGAAAGTTGAGTTTTGATTTTGGACAAAAATTTCACCTATTAGGTAAAACTTATTTTTTGACTTTCAAGACACAAATAATCGAGAGAAAAAAAAATGAAAGATTTTAAGAAAGCTTTTTTTTTTAGGAATAAGTAAAACTTGTGGATTTAAGGAGAATTAACCACAAGGATACAAAATTGATTTAAAAAGGAAACCCTAAAAAAAACTGTTCACGCGGCACTGTTCACGCGGTACTGTTCGCGGTTTTCTTTTTTTTTTTAAAATTTTTGATACTAGAACAAGGATGAAAAATTCAAACAAGAATGAAAAGCAACAAAGATAGATAGATCTGACCTTGGAGCCTAAACTCTGATATCAAATGATACAAACCCCGTCAAGAACTGACGCGACCCTAACCAAATTAGTTCCCAAGATCAAATCTAAACCCAGGAATGGAATGGAATCTTGACCCAATGCTTATTGAAAGCACGAACCTTGGTATGTGAAGACGCCACAATCAGCTATGGAAGGTCTGATTGATAAGTCAAGATATTAAACGCCACGGAAATCTGATAAGTTCAAAGAGTTCGTAAAGAACCAAAGATAATTAACTCTCACAATTGCATCAAAAAAGCTACTTCTCGTTTATTAGATACGAGTACATTATATAGGGTTGGTTACAATAATTTAAACCAAATCAGAATCCTAATCTAAGTAAATAGGAAAGAATTTAAACCAAATTAAAATCCTAATCTAATTAAATAGGAAAGAATTTAAAGCAAATCAGAATATTAATCTAAGTAAATAGGAAAGAATTTAAACCAAATCAGAATCCTATTTGGCTTTAAATGTCTTACATCAATTAAATGGAAACTAGGCAATTAAAATATAACTAACTGATTTGTTTTCCTAATAACCTCCTTAAGAAATGGGAAAGTATCTGAAAAAGGAAAATAATATATTTTTCCACCATAATGTGCAAACCAACTCCCTATTTCATGGAAGTGAATATTTAGAAACTTCAAAAGCCTGAATCATGCATTTATCATGAGCAATTCCTTCAAAGTGTCTCCATGAATTTGATTGAGCCCAAGTTGCTTGAATCAATCCATTAAGCGCTTCTTTGAATTTCTTTGCTCGAGCTCTCGTAACGGGTCTGATGGGAACTTGAATAGGATTTGAATATACCTCATCCCATGTGCTTGTGATAGTCTTATCTTTAATCTCATCACTTTAGCTCCTTTTTCCTCTTCATCCTCTCATATCTCTCTATCTTTTACTCTTTCTCTACCAAAAATTTGTCAGAAACATGTTACCTCAAAAATCAAAAATCTAGTTGAATACTCCTCTATCCCTGAGTCAGCTTAGATCAATGAGTCTAAATTTCCAGTCATGAGTCCCTACAGTCTCTACAAACAAAATACTTCCTTCACCAGAAGACCACTCCCAAAAGAGTATATCCAGTCATCTCAATTGGAACAGTGTGCCCTCCAAGCCTCTCAAAGTGAACAATATGTCACTTTAGAGATTCCTTCTGATCTCGTCACCACTTGGAAACAAGAAGGGTATACACATCTTCATCTTGGCGTGGTAAGATTAATCCTCACTCTTCCTGGTAGAAAAGGCTTGCCTGTTACAGCCAGAATTGCTCTTCTAGACACAAGGTTCAAACAGTATCAACACGCTGTTATTGGAACCATCCTGACAGCACTCCATGCTAGTAGTGTTTTGTTGACTTTCTATCCAAATTTCAACATGTCCTTAGAAGATCCCAATCTGCCAACAGCCTTGAAAGTTCAAGTACAGCTCCAGGGATCAGAACAAACACCCAATTCCAAAATTGCAACCCTCTATCATCAAATAGTGTATCGATTACAGAATCATGCACTAGACCTTCCTACAACCCAAACTACATCAAATGCCCTAATGATCCTTGCTGACACAGACACCATTCCAACCATAATCCAAATCTCCAAACAAATCCAGAAACAAGATTTGCTTAAACTCATGCCTCTTGAATGGCTGACCAATTATGAGCACTTCCATCAAAATTCTAAACCAGTTCAAACCACACAAGCCACTTTTGAAAGAAGAAATGATGGGCAGGTCAAATTGTCTTTTCAAAAACCTGAGACTACACTAGTTTCAGAAACTCCAAGGCTTTCTTACACTGTAATGATCACTGCAGTCCAAACTGGCCAAGAAAAGAAATTTCCGATCCATGGTTTTTCATCAGATGGATATCCTGTCTATCCTGACAAACTCAATGGACATTTCTTATGGGATGTTCCCGAAGCCCATATGTGCAATCTAGATTGTCCTTACTTGGATAATATAGATGTTGATGATGAAATTGAAATTGAAAAAAAAAAACCTTCTCATCCTAAAACACCTTGTAAACAATTTCCTCCACAACCACCACCAGATTCAAAACCACCAACACATACCACTCAACCCAAAATAAGATCATGCCTGATAAATATAATGAAACTTTTCCTCCTCTTGAAAAATAGACTGACCCACAAACCAAAGTTGTATCCAAACCATTTGTCCAATCTCTTGTCACACCCTCTGGAAAAATTGAGGAACCAAAACAGTATGAAGATGTTTTGAACTGGCAAATAAAAAATGCCAGCGTCCAAAATCAAACACTTCACCAGTTGGGGAAAAAGATTGATCGAGTTGCCAATCAGGTCTCACATACTGAAACAAAGGTTGATTCTATCAGCAATCGTCTTGATCAGATTTACATAAATCTGCAAGACAGAATCTCTGAATTGGACACAGATCTCAAAAGAATGACTATCAACCATATCTAGGGTCTAGAGTTCAACAGAAAATTAGCAGAGATTAGAAAACTCCAAACTGAGTTAGCCAAAATCGATGCTGAAAAGGCTCGACCATCACTCTTTACTAAGACACAGTCTATCCCACACCTACCAACCTTTCTATACACTATCCCGATCTCAACCAGTTTATAACTAGTTTTTTTAGTTTTTCTCACCTTCAACCTCAACCAATTCCTCAACAAAAACCCACTTCACCAAGGAAATCAAACAGACCCAAAACCAAAGGCTACTCCTTCCTCTTCTGTTCCTCAAGAAGATTCACCAACAGTAACTCCTGAACCTCCGAAAAAAGACAAATAGCCAGCTGAACAATACCTAGAAGCAAAGGGGTGGTAAGGTGGACTGATGGTGGGTATGGGTGGTGATGTGGTAAACAAGGTAGGTCTTTGTTTTTCAGATTCAATCTGGGCAAGCTCAGTTTGTAAGCGTTTGATCTCTCTTTCTTTTTGGTCAAACTCTGGGCCATTGTATCGTTGAGCAAGCATGGTTCGGAGCTCTGAATCCAATTGAACAATTCGGGATTTAAGATTCTGGTGGATCTGCTCCATTTGAGCTGTAATTGAGTCAACTTTCGTCTCAATCTGTTCAGTTCGTAAACTGATTTTTTTAACCTTGGAATGGATATGCAACAAGGTATCATTTTGTGCTCTGGCATTTTGGGTTTGCCAGTTGAGAACTGATTCAAAAGGTTTAGGAGGTTCAAGATGTCCGGTTGAGGTTCAAACTCAAGTCTCATCTTCAGAATCTGAACCAGAAACTAATCCTGAGTCCAATCCCTCAGAGTCAAACCCATCTTTATCCTTATCATCCTCCACAAACTTTAATCATACCTCTTCAGATTCAGAATCAGAATATGCTGACATCTCTGGCATACTCATGGTATCCAAAACTGAAGAAACGGAACCTGCTCAATCATCACGAACAGAACCAATCTTTGAAGTATCCTCTGATATTGAAGAAGATCCAGATGAATCTTCAACCACACACAGGCTTGTTCCACCTATTCCACCAATGCCTCCACCAGCCTCAAATGGTTCAACAAAACCATCATCAGCCTCCTGGTTTACATTTGATGACATCCTTCGTCACAAATGGCCTGCCAGATATCAAGAATTTGATGTATGGATTGATCTCCAAATGACAAAGCCAAATGCCACTACAGAATCAGTTCTCAAATAATTCATGACCCGTACAACGGGTTCTTTACGAGACTAGTTAGAAAGCTTGGAAGAATACAGAAAACTCCAGTTCATGCAAACCACAACCAGACTAGATCTCTCTGTCATCTACAAACAATTTATTGGTGACAAAACTGCAACCGTTGAAGCAGCACGAAAGGAATATCACCAAATGAAATGTTGTTCCCTCAAACGACATCTTTTGGAAACCCATTACAAAAGAATGAGTCTGTTGTTTTACAAGTTAAACGGATTCAATGAGCCAACCCTCAAACATGTCTTCATATCCTCATTTCCCTCTGAGTTACAGCCTGAACTACAGAGACAGATCACAGCCTCTACTCTTGATATAGCCAACATATTTCTTGGAAAGATTTTCTAGATGGCCATGTCATGTTCAGACAAAATCTATGAACAGAAAGAATTCTTCAAAGATCTCATGCAGAACAAACAGCCATTTGCCTCAGCCTGGAAAAAACCCTACTTTAAGATTGAGTGCAAAGATGACAAGAAGTGTGTTTGTCCAACCAAAAAGAAAAAGTATTTCCAGAAACACTTCCACAAAAAATCCAAAAAACCTTTCAAATACTTTCGAAAGAAAGACCCTTCCCAGTACCAGAAAAAGAAATCCAACCGTTGTTTCATCTGCAAGAAATGCGGTCACTTTGCTCGAAACTATCCACAAAAGTCTGCAAAAGCAGTTCGACTTATTCAACATCTCCAGCATTCCTCAATGCTTTCTGAAAACGAAGATGTTGAGTGAAATTTTTCAGAACAAGATGAACAAACTGCTTTCATTATCGGAGAGTCTTCTGACTCTGATGATATTTCAATTATCGCTACAATCCAAAAAGTCAATCAAGTCAACCAAGTCTCCCTCAAACCTAAACCCTCACTCAAAATGCCAGTCCTTACCTCCAAATTTCGTAAGCCCATTCCTATTATCGGGTTTATTGATACTGGTTCAGACACCAGTATGATTGATCCTGCAGTTATTCCCTCAGAATTCTGGGAAAACCATTCCAAACTTTTCAAAGTAATCAATGGAGAAACTTTTGAAACTAAATTCATTACCAAAAAACCCATTGGTATTCAATTCTTTCCAAATTGCATAATTTAGAAAAAGATTGTAGTTTCTTATCTTCCAGATAAAGATTTACTCATAGGATTTGATATCCTGCAGTTAGTCAAAAATCTCTTTATTACCCATTCTGGAATCCGATATAAACAAATGTTCATGCCATATACAGATGCTTTACACCTCTGCATACATTGTCTGAAACAACCTTTCCATAATCAGACATTTTCCAAAAACTCCTACAGTTTTGTCTAGAAAATCATTCACAGTTCCATCATCCCTCACCTCTCTGGAAAAATGAATAGTTCTTTATCCACCTTTCTTTCAAACTCAATGAAGACATAAACCCTACAAAAGCATCTCATCCAGGTATGTCTCTAACTGGTTAAGCAAGAATGTTCCCAGTTGCTTCAGCAAGGTCTCATTGAACCCACTGATTCAGATTGGGCTTGCCAAGCCTTCTATATTGAAAAAAGGTCTGAATTAGTTTGTGTTAAGAAAAGGTTAGTTATTGATTACCAGCCACTTAATTTATTTCTTAAAGATGATAAGTTTCCCCTTCCCAAAATAGGTCTCATTGAACCATGGTTCGCAACCATTGGTCTGCTGCGATAGGATCTACACCTCCTTCAAATGTGGATGGATTTAATCTTCTAAATTCACTCCCGGTGTTGTTCATTGCCTCTTTCTAAGAGTCGTGCCACAATATTTGTAAGTCAATCAATTACAGATTGCTCCCCTGAAGTTCCTTCTGCCCTTCTACTTCTATTACCCCTAGCGCTTGACATCTCAACGAGTTTTTAATCTAATTTCTACGTGTCAAACAAATCAAATGTAAGATTTTTCTAATTATCTTAATTTCAAGTTTTAACTAAAAAGTTGAGCCTTGTCCTTCCCCTTGACTTGTGCATATGCACGGTCTATAGAATCGCTTTAAACATTAGGCTCTGATACCAATTTGTAACATTCCACTTAAATATATATTTTAAAAAAAGTTTAAAACATGATTACTTTTAATACGAATTCTAAAAGTTAAACACAATAAACAAAAATGTCTACATAAAGTAAAAGTTATACAGAGATTCCATATTTTATTTCAAAATTTGATTAGTACATAAAACTAAGATATTTATTATTATCTTGGTTAGCCTACTAATTGTTACCTATAATGTAAGGACTTTATGAGCTAATGCCTAGTAAGATAACACTTTGATGTATGTATAAATTATTATACATATGGATGACCATATTAAGCTTTTAAAAGAACTTAGAAAAATTCAAAAACATCTTCATCAGGGCCCTAGGTATGTTACACTATAAGGTTGGCACTTTTACTATTCAAACAATATGCTCTTGAGCCTTATTAATTGATCTTTTGGGCGTTACGTATCACCGTCCCCAAAATATTTCTTTTTACTTAGCTTTGAGGGCTTGCCCTTCTCAGAAACTTTGCCACCTGGTAGTACAACCACCTACTTTTCATAAATTCATTTGCTAAAACATCTTCTTCATAATGTAATCCATGATGTGCATGTATCTAATGCAATTTATGTCATAATATTTGAAGTTCTTAGATGCATAACAAAATCAACACACAACACTATTTAAGAACCAAATTCTTCAGCAAAGGCAGCATAGCCGACCATAGCATGATTTATAAGTATCACAAATTAGGCAGCAGAGCTGACCATAACATATCTGAGTATCATAGATTAGGTGGCAGAGCCGACCATAACATAACTAAGTATCATAGCTTAGGTGGCATAACCAACCATATAAGAATTTAGATTATAACTAATCACATCATAATAGCCATCACAACATAAAAGAATGGTTAAAATTGAAGTTAAGTACAAAAAGAATTTTGTCCATACATTGCAGTTGAAGTATCACTTACCACTTGACCTTGGCTTCTCTAGACTTTTCTAAATTGAGGGTTTCTCTACTTCTTGATGTTATGACTTAGAATAAAAGAGAATGAAATTTTTAGGTTGCGTTGAAAATGAAAGGTGGTGGGGGGTATTTATAGGATTTCTTAAGGCTAATGGATGGCTAGAATTTTGCCACCATAACTCTTAATCAATGGTTGAGATTAACCTTCATAAATATCTTACTATTCTAGAATTCTTATCTTTCTCTACAAACTTCTCTTACATCATCGCTTATGTCATTACTTATGTCATCATTACTTAGAATTAAATATTTTATATTATTATTATTATTATTATTATTATTATTATCATTATTATTATTATTATTATAATAATAATAATTTATAAGGGGCTTGTTAGCTTAAAATAAATTCTATTCTATTTAAGTGAGAAAATTATACCTCACATTTGATATCTACCACGGTTCATCTAATAGCCTTCTTATATCTCTCTAATACATTTACCAAGCTCTTCTCCTAATCAAATGATCACAGGGAGTGTATTATTACCACCAAGACAAACATATTTTAAATGTGAAGGTAAAAGTTTTAATTCTGAAATAGGAGGTGACTCAATAGAAGAAACATAAGGTTTTACTTCACTGATTGAGTGATCTACAGATTCAAAGTGTCTGTCGGCCCTCACGGCTTGTTTCTCTCCTAACCATGCTACATTTTCTATTTCAGGGTCTTCATCTTCAAGTTCTTCAAATATTTCAATATTGATTTCTTTCTTACTACAACAACTGTTTAATCTTTCTGTTACAGTAAAATCTACAACATTGATGAAATTACAATGTTCAACCTCATCAGGACTCTTTATAGCATCCAACATATTGAATGTAACTTGTTGGTCATTCACCCGCATAGTCAACTCTTCTTTTTGCACATCAATTAGAGTTTTCCCCATGGCTCATAAAGGTCTTTCTAGAATGATCGACGCTTCTTTGTCTGCCTGAAAGTCCAGCACAATGAAATCCACTGGAGAAATAAATTTATCCACCTTCACCAATACATCTTCAATCTTCCCTTTTGGATAGGTGTGAGATCTGTCAGTAAGTTGCAAAGTCACTCTTGTTGGCCTAACTTCTTCAACTCTCAATTGCTTGAACACTGATAAAGGCATGAGATTGATGCTAGCCTCCATATCACAATGTGCCTTACTACTATATTTAGTTCCAGTGGAGCATGGAATTTTGGAGCTCCTTGGATCTTTCAACTTCTGAGGTATTTTGTTGTGAAGCATATGGTTGTTGATATGTAGCTGCTTCAACACTTCCAAGAACTTGTTGAATCGCTTGTCTTGCTTTTGCTTCAGAAATCTTTGAGGGAAGAGTGGTGGATGTCTAAATTGTTGTGCTGCAGTAGGTTGCGCAAGTTGCTTTTGTTTTACCATGTTATGAAATGATGTGGTTGGCACTAAAACATCTACTTCTACAATTGTTGGATCATTATTTTATGTTGTTGTTGTAGCTTGGCTGTTCACATCAGTGGGCTGGAAAGTGAGTTGTTATGGTTCATTTTCAACGTGAGTTTCTTCTAGAGTTGAAACAAGTTCTACTCTTCTTTTTGGTACACTAACAAGAATATAAACATTCTTTCCAGAACTTTCGTTAATCACCTTGCAATGTTCATTTCCTTCTCTTCTCGAGTCCTCTGAATTGCTGGGCAAACATCCCTGAGGTCTATTACTCAATGTTGTAGCAAGCTGTCCAATATGATTTTCTAAGTTCTTTAAGGATATAACTTGACTCTGAACAACTGCTTCATTCTTCACAATCTATTTCTTAAGCAAAGCTTTAAGTGAACTGATGATACGAAACCTCGTCAAGAACTGACACGACCCTTATTAATTTAGTTTCCAAGATCGAATCTAAACCAGGAATAGGATAGATCCTCGACCCAATGCTTATTGAAAGCACAAACCTTGGTATGTGAAGATGCCACAATCAGCTATGGATGGTCTGATTGATAATTCAAGAGTTTGAATGCGACGAAAATTTGATAAGTTCAAAGAGTTCGTAAAGAGCCAAAGAGAATTAACTCTCTCACCAATTGCATCAAAAAACTTCTTTATGTTTATTGGATACGAGTACATTATATAGGGTTGGTTACAATAAATCCTAAACCAAAAATCAATTCTGAATCTAAATCTTCCTTAATAAGAAAGAATCTAAATCAAATCAGAATCCTAATATAAGTAAATATGAAAGAATTTAAACCAAATCAGAATCCTAATCTAAGTAAATAGGAAAGAATCTAAATTAAATCAGGATCCTAATTAGCTTAAATGCCTTACATCAATTAAATGGAAACTAGGCGATTAAAATAGAAATAACTGATTTGTTTCCCTAATAGCCTCCTCAAGAAACGGGAAACTATCTGAAAAAATATATATATATATATATATATATATATATATATATATATATATATATATATATATATATATATATATATATTTTTCCACCATAATGTGCAAACCAACTCCCTCTTTTATGGAAGTGATTATTTGAAAACTTCAAGAGCCTGAATCATGCATTTATCATGTGCGATTCCTTCAATAGGCCTCCACGAATTTGATTGAGCCCAAGTTGCTTGAATCAATCCATTAAGTACTTCTTTGAATTTTTTTGCTCGAGCTCTTGTAACGAGTCCGACGGGAACTTGAATAGGATCTGAATATGTCTCATCCCATGTGCTTGTGATAGTTTTGTCCTTAATCTCATCAACTAAGTTGATCTTTGCTGGTGTTTCTTTGCCCTTGATTTTGCTGGTGAAATCCAGGTGGTTGAGCAGGCCTGTTTTGTCTACTGAATGCTGCAGCATGCTGATTCTGATTGCTCCACGAGAAGTTTGGGTGCTGCCTCTATCTAGAGTTGTAAGTGTTTGAATATGGATTGTTCTGGTTCCGTTTGTTAATGTTAACCATATCGTTGATTGAGGCTGGATTTCCAAGACAATTGTCAAATAAGTGTCCTTCTTCATAATAAACACAGGATGCTTTAGCAACTTGGTTCACAATTGCTGGATCAGTAATCATTGCTTTCATCATATTTGTTAATGAGGTTACTTGGGCTGACAATGCTCTAAGGTGTCTACATTATAGACTTATTGAGTGTTAGAAAGTGTATATTTATAAAGGAGAAAATCGTCATTTTTACTTCAAGTTTTACTAACATTCCTACTTTTATGTATTTAAACTTTTTGTGATTTAATTATGTGTTTTATTTTAATTAAGTATTTTATGTACTTTAAGGGCATCGTGGTCATTTTACAATGAACGAGAGATCAGTCTGCAAAACACACATCACTTTTGAACTCAGGACAGCCGAGAACCTTAAGAGGAGCATAAAAGAAAAAATGGTACTGTTCACACATACGGCACTGTTCACATATACGGTGCTGTTCATAGTACTGTTCATACCGCGTCACTGTTCAAACCGTGTGCAAACCGTGTTACTGTTCAAACAGCGTGGTCAAATCGCGTACTGTTGACTGATGACGTGGTGCAATCTAGAGCGTCCGAATTATTTTTAATCCGATGGCCATGATTTATTCAGTGTATCTATAAAAAAAGGGGCTCTCCCCCCTATTTCGACATCCCTGAATCCATTTTTAAGCTTCATTTTCTGTAATTCTTTCTCCATCTTGTATTTTCTATGTATTTTAATAAATTCCCATTTTACCCTTAGTGCAATTATGAGTAGCTAATTTTCTTTCAAGCTTGGGTTGAAGGTGAAGTCTCAACATGTGTCATGGGCTTTACTTGGTAAATTTATTTTCTCTTCCCCTCTAATTTCTGTGGAAGTTTTGACTTTTCGTCGATAAATAATAATAATCTTGTCTAGTTACCGCCCTGGTTTCACCGGCACCCTAGTACAAGGTTATTATTATTTGGCACGATAAGTCATCAGCATCATATTGATTAGAGTGCTCTGATACTATAATAAGTACGTGGCGTTGTTTACACTAGATCTACAACAGTTAAAACTGTACTTTGGGCCAGTAGCCCGCAAGTTCTGGTTTCTAGCCGATATACCTCTATGATCATCAAAAACTTGAAATATTTTTCTAGGTTTTACAACCTAAAACAGACTTTCCTTTTAGTCTAAAACAGGATACCAAACTAGATAAAACTTATCAAATTTTTTTATGCACAGGATCCTTGCATGGGCTTTCTGAAACAGCTAGGTTTGAATCAGAAGTTGGATTTTCTGTATCAGATGGATCTGGGACCATACCTTTAGGACATGTTTGGCAGCCCTCATTACCGAGTATTAGGACTCCTCATAGCATTAAAGTCTTAGAATAGCATGTTTGTTAACCACTTCCCATTGTATTTTAATGTGTTTAAAAGAAGCTTGTAATGCAGTCAAACCCGCATAAAATAAACTTGTGTGAGATTCAGGTTTACACAGGTTTGTAATTATTTTGAGACCAAAAAAATTTCACTTTCATTTTCGTTCTCTCCTTCTCTATGTTGTGGCTCGCCTGCACCTCCACAAATCTCACCTCCATGATACCAACTCCACCACCATGCGATCGGCCACCAGTTCCATGTGATCTGCCTTTATACCACCATTGTCTCACGATACCACCATGACACCGCCAACTCCACTATCTTAACGATTTGCCTCCGCAATGTGCGAGACCACTACACGACATGCCTTCGCGATGCTCCACTGCCTTCATCATGCCATATGTTACATCATGCGTGCTTCTTTTGTGCTTGGTTTCATTATTATTCTTTTGAAGAAAAAAGGTCATTTATTGTTTTTGTGATTTACTTAGTTTCTAATATATCTTCAATTAAGAAGATAGAATGGAATCTTGTCTTTAAATTAAATTGGTATTTTGTTTGATTAACTTATTGTGAGGCTTTGAGTGAGATTTTGTTACTTTATGTTGTGAATGGATGAGTTTATAGATCTATGCCTAACCAATGTTTAATGAATTGTCTAAAAGAAAAAGAATTTGGTGCTGATAAAGGTCCCAGTCAAAGCGTTAATAATAGTTGTTCTGTTCAAGGTAAGAACGACCACACAAGTTGAATTTGAATGATTCTCCTCCTTTATTCATGAGTAAAGGAGCTTATTTATAGTAAAAAAAAATACAGCAAAACAACTCAACTAAACAACCGAGATTGTAGGCTAAGATAACAACCTTGGACTCAACAACTAGCTAAATATCCTAACTAGTCAGGTAACAGAATGAAATAAATCAATAACAATTCTCCACCCAAATCGGCAACTATCTCATGAAGATTGCTCCAGACTTATCCTTTAGCTACTTGCGTGTTGCATGCATAATTCCATTATGTTTCACGTGTAACTTTCATACATAGTGCTTGGCTTTGATATTCTTGATGACCTTCGTATCGTATCGATACCCCCTCCATGAAGTGGACCCTTGTCCACAAGGCTTAAGTGAGGAAACTGTTGCTTGAGTACTGTAGTATCTGAAGGTTGCTGCTTCGCATCCTTTTTGCAATTCGTCAGGTACCTCTTCACATGTGGAGTCTTAATTTGTTACTTCACCCTCAAGAAGCAATAATTGTGGACCTTAACACTTATGTCCTGCCGTGAATTTGTCATTAGAGTTAAAACAAAGCCCATGCGCTTGTCGGCGTTGCATTTCATCCAACGATAGCTTTTTGATGGGCCCGGGTAATGGAGCACGAGCGTTGCATAATTGTGATGCCGCTGTACGGTTGTTACAAGGATAATGCAGCAGCTTTCTCTGTCGTGATAATTGATCATCCTTCATACGGGCTAAGTTAATCACTTGTTTTAATGTTTTTGGCCTGAACATCTGGATATCTTTTGATATTTCTGGTTTCAATCCACTTATAAAAGTTCCCACTAACGCCTTTTGTGTCCAACCCTGAACCCTATTCCCAAGCCTTTCGAATTCTTTTTGGTAGTCACATAGCGAACCCGTCTATAACACCCTTGACAGTGCCTCATCATAGTCTTCACAATCTGCAGGACCAAAACGGGCCTATAATTCTTCCACAAATACTTCCCACATAACTGTCCTTCCTTCTTCTCGATAGGCCCGTCATAACCATTGCCACCACTGATTGGCTTCTCCTTCAAGATGGAATGAAGCTATTGATACTTTCTGCTCATCCGTATCCTCTTGATATTCAAAGAATTGCATTATTCGGTTGTACCATTCTGTTGGATCTCCGCATGAGTACCGCGGACAATCCAGCTTGGTTGCTCGAGACGCGAATTGATGGCAGCCCCTTTCAGCCTCTTCGCGAGGTGGCCGTGATGATCCCACCTGATCATGGATACTATGACTTGGCGTTCCCCTGGAAACTCCAATGGACTCAGCCAACTTGCTTAGTGTTTCCTCAATGTGGTGCAGCTTATCGTTGACCCCTAGCTCCATGCGTTTCATGTTGTCTTGTAAGTTACCGAGCTCCCCTTCTAAGTAGTCAATTGGTTGCCATAGTTAACCTCGCTTTGATACCACTGATAAAGGTCCCAGTCAAAGCGTTAATAATAGTTGTTCTGTTCAAGGTAAGAACGACCACACAAGTTGAATTTGAATAATTCTCCTCCTTTATTCATGAGTACATGAGCTTATTTATAGTAAAAGAAATACAGTAAAACAACTCAACTAAACAACCGAGATTGTAGGCTAAGATAACAACCTTGACTCAACAACTAGCTAAATATCCTAACTAGTTGGGTAACAGAATGAAATAAATCAATAACGATGCTCTGCCCAAATCGGCAACGATCTCATGAAGATTGCTCCAGACTTCTCCTTTAGCTACTTGCGTGTTGCATGCATAATTCCATGCACCGTTTGGTATGTTTTTTGCATGTTGCATGCATAATTCCATTATGCTTCACGTGTAACTTTCATACCTAGTGCTTGGCTTTGATATTCTTGATGACCTTCGTATCGTATCAGGTGCTTTGCTTCTACTATTTGTGGCCTGGAAATTATTACTACATGTAGAAGTATTTCCAATCTGTAGTTGACTTTACATTAAGAAAAAATTATCCTAATTATTTAGCTAAAGTATTTTTGTGGGTGGATTTTTGGCAAATGTAGCTTTAGCCTTCACGTGTAAACCAAAAAAATAAACAAATAAAATCTCACTGGATTTTACTTCATTAATGCAATACCAAAGCATAAGATGAAGTGTTATGATTTTTGGAATGAAACAGGTGGTTAGTAAAATTTGAAATTATTCTTGACAACTAGTACTTTCAATTCTGGATTTGCAAATTAATAGTAATAAACATCATGTAATGGTAGAGAAATTAATATTGAGAAAAGAATTTGAAAATCAGTAATATGAAATCTTATGAATTCACTTTAGTTCTTAAGAGGATGTATTGAGGCAAAACAGAATTAAAGAACAGAGCTAGTCTAGAGCCATTAAATTTAGAAAAGAACCAAAAAAAAAATTAAGTTAATGATTATAAAGAAACAAAGATCTAATATAAAGGAATTTGAAATTATATTGATGAGAAACCAAACTTACCTTTTATGTTGTGTCCTTATGGAGTGTCACCATGAGTAACCTTTTTACCATCTGTATGGCTAGATATCACATTTTCTCATCTTTGTCGATGCCTTCTTGCTTGACAACAAACTTTTTCTACTTATGTTACGTGAATCTCTCTCGTTCAAGGATCTAATAGCCATCCTTTAAATTATTTCTCACTTGCTCCATAACACCCTTTTGCAGCTCTTCTAATATATGTTGGATGTTGCTTTAGTTATCTTTGGTTCACTTCTGTTTGTTGTATTTTGTTCATCTTTGTTGAAGCTTACTCGTTTAACAATACCCTTTTGTTTCCCCTTCCCCAATGACAAGCATATATTATGTAATATTTTTCATGTATTTTTGTTTTTGGCATTGGCCTACTCTTTTCCTTGTACTGCTTCTTAGTTGCAGTTTGAAGTTACTAATCTCTTTTGTCATGTGCTAGATGCATAAGATTAGAATTTCTTGTATTAAATTCAAGAAGTTGTTTTAGTGATAAAATATGTAATTTTGATGTTGTTTTATGACAAAATATGTATAAGTTGTAGCTTTATTGTGTTCCTCTATTTGCTAATTTTAACTTTGATTATGGATAATTATTAGTTCCAGTAACGAATGACCTAAGTTTAGTTGAGGTAATTGATTTGTGAAAGAAGAAATTGGCTACGCTCTTTATGCTTGATCTCATACTACGCAAGTAGTTGTTCGATTATTGAAGTGATCAATAGCATTAATACAGCTGTTGGACATGAAGGAATAAGAGGGCATAATCGAGCCAAGCCTGATGAGATTGAGGACAAACTGTCACAAGCACGTGGGATGAGTATATTCAGATCCTATTCTAGTTCCCGTTGGGCTAGTCACAAGAGATTGAGCAAAAAAATTCAAAGAAGCGCTTAATGGATTGATTCAAGCAACTTGGGCTCAATTAAATTCGTGGAGGCCCTTTGAAGGAATCGCACATGACAAATGTATGATTCGAGCTTTTGAAGTTTCTAAATAATCACTTTCATGAAATAAGAAGCTGGCTTACACATTATGGTAGGAAAATATATTATTTTCCTTTTTCAGATACTTTCCTATTTCTTTGAGGAGGCTAGTGGAGAAACAAATAAGTTATTTCTCTTTTGGTTGCCGAGTTTCCATTTTAATTAATGTAAGGCATTTAAGATGATTAAGATTCTAATTTGATTTAGATTCTTTGCTTATTTGCTTTAGATTAGGATTCAAATTTGATTTCAAATTATGATTTATTTCTAAAAATTCTTGTAACCAACCCTATATGATGTACTTGCATCCAATAAACAGAGAAGCATCCAATAAACAGAGAAAATCAATTTTCATGCAATTGGTGAGAGAGTTTAATTCTTTTTGGTTCTTATACAAACTCTTTAAACTTATTGGATTTTTGGCGTTCAAACTCTTGACTTATCAATCAGATCATCCATAACTGATTGTGGCATCCTCACATACCAAGGTTAGTGCTTTCATTGAGCATCAAGTCGTGCTTCCATTCAATTCTAGGTTTAGATTTGATTCGATCATGAACACTAAATTGATTAGGGCCGCGTCAGTTCTTGGCGGGGTTCATATCATTTTAGTATAGAGCTTTGGCACCAATGTTAGATTCATCTATCTTTATTGTTTTTCATTCTTCTTCTAGCATTAAAAAAAATCGTGAACATTGCTGCGTGAACAGTATTTTTAGGGTTTCTTTTTATCAATTTTGCATCCTTGAGATTTAATTCTCCTTAAATCCACAAATTTTAACTATTCATTTCCCTAAAAAAAATCTTAAAAAAAAAGGAGAGAAACAAAAAAATAAGAGAAAAAAAAAGTCCCTGACCTCCACTTAAAATCTTTTGTTCATTTTCCATAATTAGTATCTTGAAAAGTCCAAAATTGGTTTTACCCCATGGGTGAAATTTTTTGCCTGATATTTTGGTAATTTGTGCTTTTAAAACCCGATCGTACGCATGCATTGTATTCTTGCTTTTGAAATTCGAGTCTCCTTGGTATAACCTTGTGAATTACTACTGAAATCTTGGTATTGGTTTGATAAGAATCAAGTGAGAATTAATTTGGGTGGAGAAAGGCAATAGAGTGTGAGCATATTAGAGGGTAAAAGCTAATAAATTTGACTGAAACACAAAAGTGATTGAGTGAATCATTTTCTTGAGTGCAACACGTAAGGGAGTCAAGTGAGATCCTTTTCACATTATTTCAAACTTTCTTTTGCAGATGTTAGACATGTCTCAACACATAACAAAACACAAATGAAGAGGATCAATCTACAACTACTCAGAATTTGCAAATTCATGCATTGATAGGAGAGATGAGAAGGATGATGAACGCTAAATTAGAGCACATACACGAGCGTTTAGATCAAGTCGAGAACACACATGCAGGGCAGCCACAACCCATTCCCCAAGCACATAGGAGGGAGAGAGCTCCGGTTAAAGGAGAGATTGATGACTATGAAGAGGAGGACTCAATGCGTAGCTATAGGAGAGATGGGCCGGGTAGGAGAGCTATGAATAGGGATGATGGTTTGAGGGGCAAAAAGATGAAGATTTTGTCTTTTCAAGGTAAATCTGACCTAGAAGCATACCTTGAATGGGATAAAAAATGGAATCCGTGTTTAATTGCACCTTTATAGTGTGTTTGGCATACTGTATTGTATTATAATGTATTGCATTATTTTAATGCAAGTTTATTGTATTATGTTGTATTGCATTAACATTGTATTATAATAATGTTGTACAATGTTTGGTACTACATTGTATTGTATTAATTTTTTGTGATTAATTTAAATTATATATTTAGAAAATAATATTTATTACTACTTAAAAAAAACTAAATATAAAAGTGTTAAATTTTAGAAATTTAAAAATTTTATTAAAAAATGTTAAAAATGTCATAATTCTTCTAAAGCTTGTATGTAGCCTTAAATTTTTGGAAGTATATTTTTTCAGTATTTTCTAAATATATAACCTGTAAAATAAAGATGGAGGCAAATAATTTAATCAAATAATCTCTAAATAATTTAAAAACATAAATAAATAGTTAAAATCTTCAAGATTAGTTGAAAATACATTATTTAGTTAATATAATATAATTAAATAATACATTATTTAGTTATATATTTAATACAATATAAATTAAAATATAATATTATTAAATAATAAATTTATTAATTTATATTAAAATTATAATCTAAAAATAAAAAATATAATATTATATAATATAATATTAAATTAAAAAATTATATTCATTTATTATTATTAAAAAGTTAAAAAAAAAAAAACCAAAGTTAATGCGGTAGTTTGGTGTGCATTGCATTCATGTAATGAGGGGTACCAAACACACACTTAGTGCATTTACCTTAAGGGCCTTCTCCACTCTACTTTTTTTTTTTTCAATCAAGGAAGAATTTCATTGTTCTCCTCATAAAATGAAAAGGAAATTTTAAATCGAGTGATGCTATTAACCCCTTCAATATCCTAATGAAACCTCTTCTATGGATTTACAATTTTATCCTTGTGTAAAATTACATGAAAACCCCACACAATTTCATCTTGCCTTGTGCAAACTTTCTACACCCACAATTGCAGACTGCATAATACGAACTCTTGGCACCCACATGTAGACTATCCTTTTTTCATTTTTAAAAATTTTTCAATCCAAATGAAAATATTGGAAAAAGTGCAAAGAACTTATTATTGCATATGGGGCACGAAATCTATTTTTATTTATTTTTGTATTCATTAGTTTGTTGTTGCATTTGTGAGAAACAATTGCCCATCATTGTCTTGCTCCTTCAAATACAACTCTCCTAGTTCTCAAAATTCATTAGTTTATTGTTGATCCATCATTTGTGCCATTGTGATAACTACAACGACTTGACTCTTTTCCTTTCGAGCATTCATCTTATTTTTAAATCCATCAAGTTTCTCCATTGTTTTTCTTCGATCTGCAAGCGAAATTGTCTTGGTTTGACAATAGTCTAGAGCTTTCTTTCCTTTCTCTATTATTAACCTTCGTGCTTGAGAATCCCATCTCTCTCTATCTTTTTTTTTTTTGGGGAAATTCAAGGAAATAATAGCAAAACTTAGTTTATTTACCAAGGTTATTATGGAATAAGGGAGGTGTCATTAGAAAAAATTATGTTCATTTTAATATTTTGATGGGTACAAAAAGAAAAGGGGTGTTGAGAATACTTTCAAGGAGTGCCAATAACTCCACTCTTTTAAATCTAAACTTAGAAGTTTGGTTCCCTCCCAAGCATTTTTGTTTAAATTTTGAATCTAAATCTAGAAATTTGTATTGATTAATTGGTCAACCATGATTACCTCTCTATCATCAGGTAAAATATTGGAGTACTTGACTAATGCTTCCTATTCCATATTTCTCTCAAGACCCACACTCTTTAGAAAATTTGCTTTGATGGAATATGGATGAAGAAATTGCCTGTAAGAAGCCGAGAAATTAATGATATTTATTTTCTTCCATGTTGTCCTCTTTTGGAATGTCTGAGAGAGATTTTTTTTTTTTTAAAGAAGGGAGAACCAAGAAAAGAAAGATGAATTTCTCATAATTTAAAAAAACAAAAATAAAGAAAAAAAGTTATGGTAGAGCTTGTGTGTGTATATTTGGAGATGGCTAACAAGCTTGGCGGCACGTGGCGCAGAATTGGCACGACACATGTTTGCACAGCATAACATGGCATGAGCACATTTTGGTAGGGCACGCAACATGACACAACACACACGCGGGCTGAATTAGGCTGAGAATTTTAGGTAGGTGGGCCTTAAAAGCATGATATGATTAGAGATGGACTAAAACGCAACACATAAAAAAGATTGCAATAAGCGTGTTTCTTTCTTTAATGAAGTAAATTTAAAATTTTATGATTTTATAAATAACTTGAAATTGAATCTTTTAATATTTTTATTAATGTAATTTTTTTAAATTCATTTAATTTTTAGATTAAAAAAATATTTTAATTGTTTTAAGTTTATAATTTATTAGATGAATAGATGATATCATGATTTTAATAAATAAAATTATAAATATGATAATTTTATAAAATGTATACATTAATGTTATTATGGAATAAGATTTATGACTTTATGTAAGTCAAAGTTAACAATTAAATTAACCCTTAAGAAAAATTTATTGTCATTGTTGTTGAAGTATTAAAAAAGAATTTTAATGCCATAGAATCTAACTTAGTAGTTAATAGTACATTCTCTTACTATTTTTACTTTACTATTATCGAATATGGACTTGAGTTTTGAACTTTTGATTCTACTGAATTTGACTAAAGGCACATTGACCCCAAAAAAATGCATAAGCTTAAAAATGTACGCCAACAACTTGGCATACATGCTTGAAAACATTAAAAAAAAAAAACAATGCTTGTCGTGCTTTTTTCTTATGCATGACATATATTGGCACGACACGCATGAGCACGGCTTGCTAGGTCAGGAATAGAGGATAAAAAAAAAAAAAGATATGGCAGACACGACACAAAACATATGGTGGGCATGGCATAAGCACGAGCACGCATGGGTCATCCATTGCCAGCCCAACCTGTTGATCATCTCTATGTATATTTGGCTTGCCTAGAAAGAGAGGTGACAGAGAAGAGCACAAATCCCGTCTTTTAATTTGTTTCAGGGAATATATTATAATTTGTTCTACAAAATGCAGAGAATGCCTAAGAGTTGTTTCCTCTTACATGACTAATATTTACCATTTGTATTTTGTATTCTGAATTTGTTTTCATAATATATTTGGCGAACACGTATTTCAGCCAAATTTTAAAACAGAAATGAAAATAGCTCCACAAAACAATATCGAACAGATGGATAAATAATTCAAAGAATGGTGCCATTGGCACCTCCCTAAAACTCATTTGGAACCCCATTTTCATGTTTAGAGCTTTATTCTGAGTTAAAATTACATAAAAGAACAAACTAAATATAATTAATATCAAATTTTAATTTCTTTTTATTGCTAATTCTTCAAACCCAATCAATTACTTTATTGAAATTTTTGTTATTTTGCCTTTAATTTATTATCATATTTTTTTAAATAAAATAATCGCCCACTGGTGCGATTTGATAAAAGTTTTTGTTTTTATTTTTGTTTTTCTAAAGATTTGAGAAACTACTTGCATAATTCTTCTTAATTACTTCAAAATTATTTTGGAACTGTAAAAGTAAAAATAAGATACTAAAAATAAAGAATTTATGATGTGTGGGTGTGAAGAGATTATATGAAAAAGAAAATATATGGACTCGAGTTTAGTTGATTTTGTATTTGTAGTTTTATGTAATTTTATCTTGTAAAAGTGCTGCTAGGGTAAATATGGGGTTTCATAAGGATCTTGAGGGAGTACTATAGTATCACTCTTAACTCGAAACATGACTTTCCACACGGAAGTTTATTGCACCATGTTCCGGGCTTTTTAGGCTTATTGCGTTTTCTTCTCCACCAGCTAAAGCTAATGGTATTACTAACCACAGATTCTTCGTGGAGTTGTATTTGTCAAAATCTAGTCTTACAATCAAATTTAGAGAAATATTTAGCATTCTATATGCAATTTACTAATTCATCTTTACTGGGTATTTTATAGCTATTATCTAAAATATTATCATTTAATTTTTTTATTTTAAACCAATAAATTAATTCATTGTGTAATTTTTTTCCTATTTTGCCGGGTGATTTGTCTACAAATTTTAATAATAAAATCTCCCTATTTCACTCCAATATTTATAAAAATAATTAATATATTCATCAAAATATCTTAAATCGTAAATTTTTAATTGTTTTAAATTTGTAATGGCTCACAAAAGACTAAGTTGCACTTGTCCATGACTAAACTTGGAATCCAAAGCCCACAATGTAAAATAGTCATGACCCACAAGTAAAATTGCACAAAATGACATAAATATATTAATACATAAAAAATGGTTACAATTATGAGTAATGATTTTGATTTAGTGGTTGAAGGTACGAGTAGTGATTAGTCAGCGACTATCAGGTGGTAGAATTCTGCGACTATCAGGGGGTAGAATTCTACGCTTGACGTGTTAGGTATTATTTACTTTGATATGATATACCATTTGAAACACATACGATAAAATCTCAACTACACACCTATAGCAAAAACAATTTCGCTCAACATCTTGAAATTGTTTGTAAGAACTGTTTCTGAAAATAAAAATTAAAAAAAATAAATAAATATTACATTTCAGACTTTGCAGATGGGAGATGTATACACCATGAAAAAAATAAAATTAACCTTTGGTTGTATTGCTGAGATGAAAAGTGAAAAAAAAGAAAAATTTCTGAGACTCAAAAATAAAATAAATAAACAAACAAAAACTTTACGGACAAGAAAAGGGCGTCAGTCTAAATTTGGCTCCTGATCACGCCCCCAACCCACAGATGCTAAGAACCCTTCATCAGACAAAAGTCTCTCATGATCCCCATTATTAACTTGCTGGAGCATACATGAGCTCAGGCTTGCCAACCCATTTGGATGAAAATCCTCTAACGGCATGCTGGTCACTCGGTCAAGGGTCATAATACTAACTCTCGACTCTTCAGGTTGCATGTCCTCACGATTGGGATAACAATTCAGGTCGAGGCCTATCTGTGCACTGCTGGACTCAGCCACCTCAGCTTGACTTTTTGTTGGGCTTATTTCGTTATCAGTATGACTTGTAGGCACTGATTCTTGTTTCACTGAACCATTCATTTCTGAGTCACCCATCTGGTCACTGTGGTTCTTCTGGTCCACCTCCACTTCACGCTCTGACTGACGTCTCTTCTTCCGCAGCATGAGGGTTTTAAAACGGCGTTTTACAGTCATGCACACATTGCATGTGCAAGTGGGTTTGTGCTTTCCCTTGCCACTTGGAGGCTGAATGCATACAATGCAAGTGCAGCCAGGGCGATGCCGAGGATGTCTGGTGGTAGTGGCTCCAACTGAAGAAGGCTCACCTGAGTCCCCCGCGTAGTCTCCTAGAACTGCAGCAGTAGCTAGAGCATCTAAGCCAGAAGGCTCGTTTTGTTGGTCTCGCCTTTGGCTTTCTACTATTTTACGCTTCTTGGATTCTGGACAATATGTTCAAAGAAAGATAAAACGAAGTATGTGGAAAGTATTCGAGTTTAAACAATGGCTTCCCATGAGACACAGTTACCAGTGTCGTTTCATAAGACTACCAGACAATTTGTACTGGAAGTTAAATTTAAGCAGTATGGCCACTAATGAGTACAAACAATCATTAAATGTAGACAAAGTCGATGAACTCTGATCCACACGATTCACACACCTATGAGCATGCAAATGTAGCATGCACTATCCATATCCACCATGACGAACAAATCCCAAGCATAACACGTGCATGCACCACATATTAAGGCATGCTATTAAACTGATTGGACTGTTATAACCAAAGGTTTTACTCACGTGCATCAAGTTTGACTAAAAGAATTATCCATCAGCAGAATTTGTATCAGAAATAATGCAATATTACTATAATTTCTAATGCCCTTCTCTGATCCTGTCATGGGTTATAGAATTCCGTCTTTCATATCTAAAGGTTTACTCACTAAGCAGCAAGTTCACAAAAAGAACTATTTATCAAAAGCATTCTATCAGAGATACTTCTTTATCACTAATTTTTGAAGCTATCCTCTGAGCCAGTCATTGCATATAGAACTTGTGCTGGAATCAAAAAGACAGATGCTTGACTCATACCTCTTCCCACTCTGAGAAGATTCTCCAAGTCCTTCTGAATCATCTCCTCTGCTGCAGAACATGAACACCTAGGAGCACATCATAAACCACAGGAGCATAAATAAGAGACCAACCTCATGAATATTTTAGTACAAAACATTTTGACCAAAAAAAAAAAAGAAATTACAAAAACATGTTGCACCTGATTGAATCCCAAACATTATCTGAACATGTCCACTTTGGAGGAAGAAGAGCATCCGTAGGCAATTTTCGCCATTTGGAACAATCATCACACTGAGCCCATTGTTCTTGTTCCCTACCCAAAAGTTTTGACAATTCAGCACAAGACGAATTATTTAGCATAAAATAGACTGCAAGATGTGCTTTACCAGGAAGGAGAAAAGGACTTAAAAGGAAAGCCTTTTACCATAGTGGCGACATATTGTCCCCTCTAGGAGCCATGTAATTCTTCCTCTTCATATGCAAGGTTCAAGGGAAATGAACAATGAAGGTACATGCAACAGAAAATGAGGAAAAACCAAGGATGACCGCATTAGCTCTGAAGTCACAAGTTCTCACCCTCATTGTCCTAACTTTTAATAGTTACATATAAGAAGGGGTGATAGAGTCAAGGCAGTTAGGGCTCAATCTACTGCAGATTAAAATTGTAAAAAGCACTACCATGCCGTAGCCATTTGAAAACTCAGAAGTTTTGGATAAAGGATCTAGACACAAATATTCTTCAGGCCACATACTCTACCAAAAGTCTCAAACATTTAGATGGCATTCAATGAACTTGGATAAAGCATGGTCCCTAAGTCAAAACACTTATGAGATCCAGTGAGAAAATATAAAATAGTTTTTCATCCACCCATCAAATTTTTCTTCTACTCCAGATACGTAATTGACAAATATAAGCAACATATCATTGTGTCCTTACCCAGATAGCCTAGCAGCGAACACAGTCCTCTTTCCAAAAACTGGGGGCTCCTAATTACACAAAAAACATTGGTTAGATATTCAGCCATGAAAGAGTGAAATTTGAAATTCAACAACCTGAACCTTTTGCAACATGATATCGTACATTATTAGTGATAAAACAAACAAAATCAAAGACTGTAATACGTACATCATACTCTTCAAATTCATGATCCTCAATAGTGACAATGTTTGGTTGGGCACTTGGGGATGGTCGAAGCAAGTCTTGTGCTTCTTCCCATGTAAGTCTGAGCTCCATAGCTTCTTCGCTGTGCATCAACAGCCTCTTGCTTTTGGACCCAATATTTCGAGTCCTCTTCTTCTCCATGCCCAGCAAAGATTTCTGTGGTGAATCCTCATTTGTCTTCTGCCCATGGTTCCCACTTTTATGCCAACCATTGCCCCCTTCAGCTAAACTCAAATGTTCTGACAGAGCATCTATGTGAGGGTCCTTGCTTCCTTTCAACGTTTGGAAATGACCAGAATAACCACTTACAGTAGTCAAATTCTCAGTAACACCAGAAAGAGAACTTTCTCCAGGACAGCCATTTGTTATGGCAGATGTTTGAGCATCCTGTTAATATAATATGTGTAACTTATACATGACTTCCTTAAAAGAACACATTACTTCTAATATTTTAAGAAGACGCACAAAAAAGGTGAAGTACGCTTATGAAGCTTGACCTGCATGTCTCCAGGGATTGGTGCTTTCCGAAACCCCATTACAAGTTTGCCTCCAGGATCTATCCGACTAAATGTTACTGCAATCAAAACGATAAAAGTAAGAGATGGAATATTTGATGCATTATTACTTCCAGTAAGAAAACAATAGAGGGCTAGCAAATTAACAGATAACCACATAAATAAAGTAATCAGCATAGATATTACTTTTATCATCCGTAGTAAGAATAGAATGAATCATACTAGTATCACCAGCTCGTAATTGCATAGATTGTATGCAAGGTGTTACACCCTCTAAAACATACATCCTGCTGTTGTTATTGGGCCAAAATCTGAACTGAAACACCCACTCTTTGCCTTTCACGTCTTGAACCCTCAAGGGAACACCTTCTGATTGAGAAATATGAGGAAAATATGCCTGCATTGGTTTCCAGTTCATACAAACGCAGAACAAAAAAAATGAAATAGAGAAGGGAAAGTGGAAACAAAACAATGAAAAGGATTATTCTTTGAAACCTACTTCGGCACACGCTTTAGGGAGAACCAAACGACCAATTCGACCGGCATCACTGGCACTTAGAATCTTCTCAAACAGTGGCACAATAGTGGAATTCAAGCTTTAAGAAATAAAGTTAAGGTAAGCACTAAGGTTAAAGGAACAAATAAAAGAAATACAAATGCAGTCGGTGAAGTAGATATCTAACAGAACAAAGGAACTTTATGATGAAAATGATGACACATAAACGGATACTCTCCAGAAAGTTGTTGGAGCTCTTGGTCAGTAATCCTTGGCCAGTATCGAGGAAGTAAATGATTTTTACCCCGGCCCTCAGCAGGTGGTCTTGCAATCCGAAGTTGAGAAGCAGTACTTTTTTTTGTCTCAGAACTTATGGTAAGGCCAGTTTTGGGGGGTTTGGGCAAAATTGGGCGAGACCTTTGACCTTGTTGAAAGGAAGGATGTGCTTTGCATGGTTCCCTTCCATCGGCAGCCCCATTAGAAAAGGGTGCAAAATTTGAACACCCTGCTGGCACTCCCAAACTCATACTCGAAGATGGTTGAGCAAGTGATTCGGGCATATCTCTAACGTCTAACATAGATCTACTACCGTCTGGCTTGGTAAATTTAGATGATCTAGAAGTTAGTTTAGTTGCACTAGAAAATCCCGTGCCAACTTCAACAAATGGAAGCGTGAGCTCTTCCCTTTTCTCTTGCCCAAGAGATACAATTGTATCTCCCCTCTGAAATGGAGCCAGAAAACTGGGGTCATTAGCCTCCATAATTCTGCACAACTGTGTTAATTTTCCTTCAGCAGTGCCATCTCCAACTACCCTATTTTCAAAAATAGGAGTTTGCATGTCATCTGAATCCTTTTTCGTAAGTGCACCAAATCCATTAGGAATTTCATCCCTCTGGATCTGCAAGGAGAAAATTATAGAGGGCAGTATAAAGAACAAGTGCTTACTAACCAAATCACTTAATCTGCGAATTCAAATTCTTCAAAACAAGAGTCACGAACCAAAATTAAGTGGAGCAAAGCACCATTAGCTTTTTTCCGGCAATCACATGGTAAGAATTTCAATTTACGAAACAGACTTAACATCAAGGCTTCAAACATAATATTTGCAACTCTACACTTGAATCAGACATCCAGCTTCATGGCTTTGACAAATACACAGATGAAACATAGCAATAATCAACACAAATCAAGTTATTGCTACTAAAGCCATTGTAACAGCATATGTGACCAACTTGCATTCCCAAATTCATGCAAGGGCTAAACCCTTTTAACAGAAGGCAGCAATAACTGTTATCATACTGACTAGCTACATTGAAGGGCTACAACCTTTTAACTCATGCAAACCATGACTTAATCAAACTCAACATGGCAATTGAACGTTACACAATAACATCCTGCAACGTAAACAATCAGAATTCAACTTACCAAATGAAGTCGAGGGCTCATTGCACAGCTCCTACACCCAACTCCCCCATAATCCAAGAGCTCAAGGAAAGAATTTGAGGCTCTACATCCACAGTGGAGACGCTGGCACGGTATAACAGATTCAATTAAAGATGAAAAGTTCAAGAAAGAGAAACAACGAATGTAACAAAGCTAAGTGGTCTGTTAACTTACCTTGCTGCAGAAATTGCATTCCCTCCAACCAGGTTCCTCTAAATGGAACGTATTACAGAAGATGAAATTCTCATATGCAGATCTAAAGTACATGCAATTCCAAATAGAGGAAGAAACGATAAAAAAAATCAATACAATAGAATATAATGAACAAATAAAAAAACTACTAATGGTAAAAAAATGCTTAAATAATGATTAAAAACAGAAAAAAAAAGTCGGGCAATATTTCTTTGTTGAACATAGAGATGTATCTGAATATACAAGTAGAATGTCAATTAGTGAAAGAAACTAATAAAAGACATTGCCTTAACTTGTAAAATTATAAACTTAATGCATTACAGAAACTCAAAAAAAGTCCCACAGAATTTCTAATAAGCCAGATAGCTCACATAGCTTATAAACTAAAAACACAGAGCAGGGTGCATTTGAACTTGCTACTCCTTTCAAATTGCAAAGGATCACATCAATTCAATTAACATTGTCGTAAAAGACTATTTCAATACATTATTCGTGGCTTGGGACTGAAGAGTTATATTTCGGAAAATTATAGGAACCGATGGTGATTCCATAAAAATCTTAGAAACAAAAATAAAAATAACAAACTAAGCGGACTATAATATATCAATAACCAGTAGCGTTGCTAATTATATTTTGCAATTAAACTGTAATATAAAAGAATTGCATTAATGAAGAAAATTTCAACTTTCAAACCCCCAATTTTAGGAAAAATTCTCAAAAGTAAAATTAGATAAAGAGAACAAGTACCCGCAATCGTAGCAGAGATCAGCACATACACCAGATCGCAAAAGCCAGCCCTTTTTCCATTCATGGGTATTAGCCGTTCTGCATTTTGGATTCATGCAAATCCTCGGCCCCATTATTAACGCCAAATTAACACTGTTAGCAACTAAAACCAAAAACAAAAACAAATTAATTAAGTTAAAAAAAAACCCTAAACCCCCTTTCAAGTTGATTAAGATACCCACATGCAAAAATGTAAAATACCTCGTTTGAATCAACGAACCCAGATCTTCGAAAAGGAAAACAAACCCATTATTGAAATGATAACGCCATGTTCCCAGCTCATATGCTTTAAAAAATGAAATAAGCAAAGGAAGTGAGTCAACTAAGGGTAAAAGGTGGTGGGTTTATTATGCTGAGTGAGTTGAAGAAAAAGGAAATAGTAACGGCGCGGTAGTTGTTGTTGTTGTGTTATAAGACCAAGAAAGAAAGAGAGATGAGAGAGAGTGCATGCAAAGTAAACAGATGCATAAAATGCATGCACGACACTTGAAGACACACACCGCTTAACAAGTCTCAAGCTCTATCTCTCTTTCGTTTTGTCTTTGTTGGTTTTCTTGGACACTGATACGGTGACCCGGCGGTTTCGCGACTCTTGTGACCTGTCATTGGATTGGCTTTCTATTTGTAATAATAAAATCTTCTTTATTGGTATTTATTGATTTTCTCACTACCTGGTGGCTGCATTTCCATGAAACGTGTTGCCATCAAGTGACATGTCAACTTATTCTTGCTTTTCCAAATATTTACAAAGAGATTCACTTGTAATTAATATTTTAATATTTTTTATGGACTGAGTTACTTAACTCTATGCACGGTAAAAGGACCGGACCTAAATTTTTTAGACTTTAACCTAAATTTAAGGACTTTGAGTTAGGTTAAGGCCTAAATATGAGGGCTCGATTAAAATTCAGATCAGAGTTTGAGTCCTAATTGGCTGGACCTAACTTAACCCAAAATTTAAATTTTAAAATTAAAAATAATTATATTTGTTTATGTAAATTTTAATATTTATAAGACATGATTTTGTATAATGTTTATTTTATTTCAATCCTTAAGTAATTTTTATGTTTATGTAAATTTTAATATACAAGAGAGGTTTCGTTCATCTTTTTTTTTTACTTTAAAATTACTTAAATATTAAAAAAGCTTAAAATTATGGAATTCGAGCTTGGACAAAAGCCCGACCCAACCTTAACCAAATCGGGGTGGGCCTAACCCGACCTAAAATTTCAATGATCAAATTTTTCTCTAGGTTAGGCCTTTTATTTTTATAATTAGACCTTAGCTCGACCCAACAAATTGCCATCCTTACTTAACCCACCTTACTTACTAAACCCATTTTTTAAAATAATTTTTAATTATTAAAATGCTTGACACTAAAATATATAGAATAATAATTCTAAACTTTTTTATTAGTAATTTTGAAGAGTTCAAATTTTATTCATTCGAAAAAGTCAAATCAAAAGTTAGTTGTTGGATATAAAATGACGAATAAAGATGTATATATTAATACAACTGTACATTTTGATTTTTTTTTAAGGTTTTCAAAATTATTTTAGCAAAATATTTATATAATTATATTCAATATTTTGTGTATCGATAGAAATAACATAACTATCATTATCAAAATGGAATATGAGCCCTAAGTGAGCAACAAAATAAAATAAATCATGACAAATAACTCTTAAAGATTCTAAGGTAACTATTGTATGTGATTGAAAATTTGACATTAAACTATAAAACGGTACTCAAATTTCATTTAGGAATTTAAAAAAATAATTAAGAGGAATAAATTGAGAAATCTTAATGCTATTAAAATACACAAAAATCCTAAATAGTATTAAAATACATGCACAACTTTTTCGTTAAAAAGTAAATTATTGGGTATTAATATTTTTTATAAATTTTTTTAAAACATACATTCAGTAATTTAATTTCGCATTTAAAATTTTTGCACCAAAATCAATAACTATAAGTATTTTTTTATGTTTATTGTAAAATATTGAACAATATTTTAGTTTTCTATTTAATAAATCTGAACATTTAATAAGGGTATATTGGGTATTTATGTTGGTTTGTTCAATAAAACTTAAACTTTCAAAATTTATGGATGAGTTTATTAAGTAAGTTTACTGAGTAGTTTGGTTGGTTCAAATAGTTTCAACTTTATAATTTATAAAATATCCCCATATACCCTTACCTCTCAATTCTTTGCTCTTTTGAAAATTTTACCCTTAATAAGTTTAGATAATTCAAATAAATGATAAGAGTTTTTTCAACGAAAAATCATTATGAGTTATTAAACTTATCGTATAATATCTCTTTTGGGAAACACATTTTGCATATCCATTTGAAATAAAGTCCAATAACGAACATCAAAAACAGGTAACAAGCTTTTGACAGAGTTAAGTTAAGCAACTGGAGTGAAAGTCTAAAGCTTTAAAATGCGCATTTGATAGAATTTTCGAAAAAAAAATTCCTTTCTTAAACTATAACAAATGTTTTGTTACATATTTTACAATTTTTTTAAAATTATTCTGAAAATTAGGGTTTTTATTATGTTACAATTTTCTATAACTAACAACAATGAAATGAATTGACAAAACCGCGCCACTTGAGGTTAAGGGGAAGGACAATTGATTGGGGTACCCTGTTGCTAGCCGGTAATGCAATCAATTAAAATTACTAATTAGTTAATATGATTAATGGTTATGTTTGACATAGGGTAAATTTTGAATTATCCCCTTCATGAATTGATTATCTTCATATCATCCCCTTACTTTTGAAACCTAAAATTTCCTAATTTTGTTTCAAAAGATAAGGAAAAATAGGGATAAGCTGATGAAATTTTTTATCTCCTTAACCCAAAAAAAAAAAAACTAAATTGAGATTTTTAAAAGTAAATGCAGCGATCTAAATATAGTTAATTCATGAGAGGATACTCTGAAATTAACTCTTACAATTATATAATCAAGATATATAGCTCTTATTAATGAATTTATTTAATTTTAAATATTATATAAATTGATTTAAAATTTTTTTACTTCATTTAATAACATTTTCTTATAAATAAGTAATAAAAATATAGTTTTTGAAATAAACAGTTTTTAGTCCAATCACAAATAATCTTATTGATAACCATGAGGTTAAGAGTGGGCACGACATAAAATATGGGTTGGGAAAAAATGAATTCAACCCAAACTAAACTGTATGCAAGTTGAATCTGTTGGGAAAATGTGTTCTTTAAAAGCATATGTGTTTATTCAATTGTAATAAATAATTTTTTTGATTAATAAAATAAATGAGGTTTTTATTCAAGTATATTAATTGCATTAATATTTTGAGTAAAGTCCATTTGATCATATTATATGTATTTATGTGATCACCATATGGATTCACAGAAGACATAAATACAAGTTATCTTATGATTAAATCAATTATGTTTGCAGTTGATAAATAAAGTTAGATACTTTATTTAGCTATAGACTGTAATAAATTCATTAAATGATTTATTTTAATCACGTAGGAATTTATTGGTGTAGTACGACTATATTAAACAGGATCACATATGAGATTTAATTAACCTTGAAATAACTGTTAGACTTATTAAATCTCATGGGCATTGATTTTACTGTAATCTTAATCTTGAGTTAGTTATGATTTCATGATTGTAATTGTTATTCCATTTGAGTTACCAATTGGCACGACTTACACTTATGGTCAAGATTACCCGGTATCTTAGTGGGAGCAAATCATGAGTATTGGAGTTATAGATTAATAATATAGAATTTGTACGACACATCTCTTGATGGGTTTTCGGCACTTGATCATAGAATTCTCTGACCAGAGTGTGTGACCATATTTAGTTTTTTAAAAATGGTCATTAGAGAAAACCAGTAAGTATCAAGGAACAAATGTAATTAAATCGATTAGACAGTTGAGATATCGATTTAATTAACAATGTGGTACAAAGGATTATATAGTAAAGAAATCAATGTGGCATGGGTCGAATTATTATTCGAGAACACTATCCTAGATAGCATACAATTATGGAGGTCAATTCCAATCTTTTAGTGGAGTAGATTTAGAAATAAATAATTGGGCTAATTTAATTATATGCTTAATTATTGTAGCCACTATTGTATGTACCCAATTGATCCCTGGGTTAGCTCATTTAATTGACTGCACCACTACTGGATTAATAAGTAAGATAACAAGTAATTTAGGTTATAAACCTAAATATATTATTTAGTGGGAGACTCCATGTAATGTGCTTATGTCTAAGGGGTCTTGTATTATTTTATAAGGTGGACCCCTATGACAAAAAGAAGTTACGTTACTTTAGATTTATTATTTTTAATTTAAATCAAATTTGATTTAATAGAATTAAAAATATATTAAAATATGGAGCCTAGGTTTTCCACTAAGTTAGAGATATAAAAGGACTTATTTTCTCCCAAACAAAGAGGGAAGCCACTTTATACAGATTAGATAAAAAGATTTTTCTCTCTAATTTTAAGAGAAAGATTTTCTCCTGCTAGTTGCTTCTAGTGGTGATAAAGGCGCCCACACGCCAAGTGCAAATCAAACCGAGTCATAACCTGGAAGATCATTGGTGACGGATCGTGATCTAACAAACATGGTGGTGACAGATCGTGATCTAATAGGTGTGGTGGTAATAGATCGTGATCTAAGAGCCTAATTCACTTCAGTGGAAAAAGTGAAAATTATTCATCTTCTCAAATTTTCAAGGTACGATTTCTACATTACGAATTATTACATATTGTATGAGATCAATTCTAAAAAGCTTTTATAAAAATTTAAAAACTATTTTTTCCCCAATAGAATCAGGTTGATCTTCTCCCAAAGACCCATTTTTAATTTTCTTTTTCTTTTTTTAGCAGTATCTTAACATCTAAACAAATTTAGAAATTGACTAATTAATTGAAATAACTAAAAACAAAATAGCAATATAATAACATTTATTATCCTTCATATTTCCATAACAATAACATAAAGTTGTAAAGCAAATTCAAAAGTTCAAGGCCTCATTAAACATTAAACTCTAAATTTTATATTTTAATCTTTTGTATAATAATAATAATAATAATAATAATAATAATAATAATAAATTATTATTACTATTATTATTTTTTAATAAGTTTCCAATAATGAAATACTAAAAAATGTTATTAATTATGTGGGTTGGTAATCTTTCAACTAACTCAACCCATAAATATTATATATTGATAAGAAAAATTAACAACTTCATTATCACAACCCAAATCACACATGTTTCTACCTACCCCTATACGAGACAACTTATTTCATGAAGCTGGAATTAAATTATAGAGAAAATATCTCTGGACCACCTTTATTTTGTCATATGTAAATCTAAGCACTGCAAAATTTTAATATGTTCTTTTCACCATCTTTGTTTCTAAACCTATATTAATTAACCACCTTGACACTAATAATTTAAGTAAAATGACTATTCTACCCCAAAATGAATTAAAAGACCATTTTATCCTACAAAATATTTAAAAAAGAAAACTATAATTACAAGAATACCTCTGATTTAAAAAATAAATAAATCTCAAAATTGAAGATGTTAATTTTAAAATTATAATTTTTAAATGAAAAATTTGCAATATAATTTTTTTTTATTATTCAAAGTTGGTTTAGACTATTATTATTTTGGTGATTAATTTAAACAATGAAAACTGTTTGATAATCGTGATTGTATAACAAAATACACACACACACAAACACATATATACTTGAGATGAATATTACATGTTTTTTAGATCAAAAGGATTAAAAAATCAATAATAATAATATTATTAAGTACTTAAATGGTACTAAGACACCTAATTTTTCACTAATATTTATCAATTAATTAAATGGTAATTATACTTTTTTATTTTAATTTTTTTTTAGGATAAAATAGTCTTTTGATTCATTTAGGGATAAAATATTTATTTTATTTAAATTATTAGAATCAAAGTGGTTCATTGATACAAATTTAAAAATAAAGATAGTGCAAAGAACATGTCAAAATTTGGTGATGATTAGATATATATATATATAACAAAACAGAGCCGGTCCAAAGATAATTTATTAAAAATGAAATATGATTGGATAGGTAATTCAAAACCCATTAGCAATCCAAACATGGGACTATTAATGAGAAGTGGGATCCCCCATCTTATCTTGTCTCCTAAACATGGCTCAGGTGTTACAATATTTATTAAAAATGAAACATGCCTATGCTATTCGTAATGCATTACATGAGTTAAATTTAATTTTGCACAATTGAAATTAACTTCTATTAAAACTATTTTTTCTAAAGTATCTTACGAGATAAATCTATTGTTCTTAACAATGCAAAGGAAAAGTTTAAATTAATTTTTATTTTGAAAATCATTTCAATTACAAGAGTATTACACACGCATATAAGACAATTTCATCATTTTCCAATGAGTACACACAAATTTATTGTTATTAATACTAGCATGTGAACTATTCTCTTACAATGAAAATTAATTTCTATTAGTATTATTATTGTCATATGTGTAGGGCGCTTGTTTTGTTTAACGTATTTCAAAGAATAATACTATTGTTGTAAGAAAGATGTTGAACAATAGAAAGTTAGAAAGATTATCTTTAATAAATGTATAACAATTAATAGTAAGACTTTTAACAATCAATTGGGACTAGGCAACCGTTGTGAATTTGATATTGTTTTAATAGCAGGTTACCCAACACTTATCTTTTTTACTTCCATTTCTTTACATAGCATTTATCAATTGATAATTGGAATATGCTCTTATCAAAATGAATTAAAAAATTAGAATGGACTTAAATGAAAATCAGAATAAGATGTTTGCTTGAGCCGTATGAATCATAATTATAATGGGCATCAACATCACAGGATTATTCCTCCAATTTCCCTGTTCTAGAAACACATGCCGACCCACAAAGAAAAGTTATAACCAAACTTTTTATTCCTTCACCCATCACTCCTACTAGTCATTTAGAAGATCCCAAACCTTTTGAAGCTATCCTCAACTAGCAAACACAAAATGCCAGAGCTCAAAATGAAATCTTGGTAGACATTCATAAAAAGGTGAATCATATCAGTTTACGAACTGATCATATTAAATCCAAAGTCGATTCAATCACTTCGCAGATGCAACAGATCTTAGAATCTTCAGTCTAGAATCTCTCAACTAGACTCAGAGCTACGAGCCATGCTTAGTCAAAGATACTATGGCCCAGAATTTGATCAAAAGGAAACAGAAATCAGGAAATTAAGAGTAGAACTTGAACAGATTGAGTCAGAAAGGCAAAGGCCAACATTATTCACCACATCACCACTTTTACCTACCATCAGCCCAACTTTCCATCCTTTTGCACCAATGCTATCTCCTACTAGGTCTCAAGATCCATCTAAATTATTTGGAATAACACACACTTTATTCAAAAATAATCCATTGCCAAAACCAACGAGATCTAAACCTCATCCTCGACCTTGACCAGAAAAACAACCTTCCCAACCATCTTTGTTAATCCCAGAATACAAATCATCGTCTTATACTTCACTTCCTCCTCAAGCACTGCCAGCTCAAACCAAAGATAAAGCACCCATGCAATAGTTCAGTGCCTAAATGGTCCCAGATCCATCTGACACAGATAATCCAACTTCTGATTCAAACCTAGCTGCTTCAGAAAGCCCATCAGAATCTGAGACAGAATCCTCCTCTGAATCTTCAATATCAACTAGTGACTCTGAAAAGTCTTATGCTGATATCACTAAAATCCTCATCGCCCAACCACAAGAAATTGAACCTGCTCAATCATCAAGAACAGACCCATTCTTTGATATACCCTCAGATATCGAGGAAGATCCACCAGGAGAAACCACAGCCACAAACCGGCCTGCCCAACCTCAAACTCAAAATGATCATAAACCATCAAATGGCCCATGGTTTACTTTTGATGATATACCTGCAGCAAAATGGAGAGAAAGATTATCAGAAATGGCTGCTTAGACAGATCTCCAAATATTAAGCGCAAATGCAATAACAGCCTCCGTCCTTAGAGAATTTGATACCCGTTTTACAGGATCTCTAAGAAATTGGTTCGATACTTTAGGAGAGTACAGACAACTACAGTTTGTACAACTTCCTAATGTCTCAAGTGCTCTTTCTGTTATCCATGAACAATTCATTGGAGAAGTTGCAGCAATGTTTGAAGTTGCAAGACGTGAACATCTCAACATGAAATGTTAAAGATCTTGATTTCCATTACAAACGGATGTCAATTATGTTCTACAAGCTCAAAAGATTCAATGATCCTACTGTCAAACATATATTTCTGGCATCATTACCTGAAGAATTATAGCCAGATATACAAAGGCAGCTCACATCTCTTAATCTCAACATTGACAACATTTCTTTGGGAAAAATCTTTCAAATTGCCAAAGGATGTTTGGAGAAACTATGTGAACAGAAACATTTTTTCAAAGAACTGTTGAAAGATAAAGAGCCTTTTCGAAGTGCTTACAAAAAGCCTTACTTACAGATCAAATGCAACAAAAAGAAAGATTGTGAGTGCAGCACCAAAAAGAAGAAGCATTTCAAAAAATTCAAAAATCAAGATTCTTTTCCTAGATCAAAGTCCTAAAGAAAATCATACAGGTTCTTCAGAAAAAGATCTAGTTCCTTCAGAGAACAGGAAATGAGAAAATCAAGCAGATGTTTCATCTGCAAAAAGAAAGGCCACTATGCCAAGGATTGCCCCAACAAAAAAGATAAAGTAATTCGTTTATTTGAACATTTACAGGCCACCACTGATTACTCTCCTCACAAAGATGAAATTGAGTTCTACTTCTCAGAAGAAGAGGAACCTACTGATGAAACAGTGTTCGCATTGAAAAACTCATCTGATGATTCATAAAACGATGATTTTCAAATTGTTTTTCACCAGCAACTTCTGTCTCTAAACACCACCATTCCCATTCCATCCATAAAACTCCAAATCTTACCTTCAAAATTCCAAAGACCAATTCCTGCCATTGGACTTCTTGATACAGGTGCCCAAAGAAGTATGTTAAACCCAGACATTCTTCTACCCTAGTTTTGGCAACATTATGAAGAAAATTTCAAAACAGTCAATGGAAAATTCTTCACCACCAAATTGATTACCAAATAACCCATTGTTATTCAAATCTTTCCAAATTGTGTTATCTGGACAAAAGTCATAAGTTCTCATCTTCCTAATAAAGATATCTTGTTAAGATTTGATATCATTCACCAGATAAAACACCTCCCGATCATTTCTACTGGAATTCAGGTCAAATCCATATTCAAACCCTTCACCAATATTTTTAAACTTTATGGTTTAACTGAAACCCCTCAGTCTTTCCAAGACATTTTCACAAAATTTTTGAAATATTGTCCTGAGTCTCATGCTGATTTCCACCATCCAAGTCCTCTTTGGAAAAATCCGCATTTCTTTGTTCAATTACCCTTCAAGCTAAATGAAGATGTCAACCCAACCAAAGTCACTCATCCAGGAATGAGTTCTTCAGACAGAAATATTGTCTAGCCCAAAAAGAATGTTCTCAGTTGCTAGCCCAAGGTCTCATCGAACCTACCAGCTCTCAATGGGCTTGCCAAGCTTTTTATGTTGAAAAATATTATGAGATTGTTAGAGGAAAAAAACGACTAGTCATTGACTATCAGCCTCTAAATATGTTTTTACAAGATGACAAATTCCCTTTGCCAAAAAGACTGAGCATGTTCACTTATATCAAGATGCTCAAATCTTTTCAAAATTTGATCTTAAATCCGGATTTTGGCAACTTGGAATTCAACCTACAAAAAGATATAAAACCGCCTTTTGCATCCCAAATGCCCATTATCAATGGATGGTTTTACCCTTTGGTCTTAAAATAACCCCATCCATTTTCCAAAAATCTATGGTTCAAATTTTCCAACCCATTCTGCATAGTGTATTGATTTACATTGACGATATTTTATTATTTTCAAGTACACAAGATGAACATCGCCAACTATTAAATCAATTCTTTGATATAATTCAAACTCATGGAATCATGTTGTCAGCTAAGAAAAGCTTAATTGCCACCAATAATATTGAATTCCTTGGAATGACTATCAAAGATGGACACTACAAGCCAGGAAAGCACATTGCCCAAGAACTCATCCACCTTCCAGATCAGGACCTTTCCAAAAGACAAATACAACAATTTCTTGGTATTATCAACTACATCAGAGACTTTATTCCTCATGTAGATTATCACACTCGCCAACTGTCAGCCCTGTTGAAAAAAAATCCACCACCATGGAACAACAACTACACACTTGTTGTCACAACTTTAAAGAAAATTGGGCAAAATCCACCACCATTAAAGCTTATCATAGATGGCAGACAAATATTGCAGACCAATGCAAGTGATGAATCTTGGGGGGCCATCCTCCTTGAAGAGACAAACAGAAAAGAACACTTTATTGCATATGCAAGTGGACATTTCTCTGACACACAAGTCTATTACCATAGTGTGTTCAAAGAAATTTTAGCGGTCAAGAATGGTATTAAAAAATTTAAGTATCATCTTATCGGCTACCACTTTCTTGTTATAATGGACAACTCAGCCTTTCCAAACATCATGAATTTCAAAGGTTTAACCCTGGATCCCTCTAGAGATATCTCAGAAGATGAGTTATGGTACATTTGGTGCCTAACCGTTCTCTATGCCACCAAGCTGATTGTACCTGTTACACTTACTTTGGAACATCTCCTTAATCCAGAAAAATCAACCTCACTCACCTGGACCCTCCTTGAATGGTTTTCTCCATTACCATAGTGGAGAAAGAAATTACAACAACTGTCAGAAGTCTACAATTTGGAACGTATGCCAGTAAAAGAAGAAAAAATGTTTACAATAGTACTCATTATTCATAGGCCATACTTCCAACACCCAGACACCAACCTGTTTTGGACTCAAGATCAGGTATATGATTGGTTAACTATTCCACACCAGGCTTTCTTTGACTAAGACAAAGAAATCCAAACCAGCCTCCAAAATTATCTTTGTGAGTTAAACAATCAACCTGCTCCACACAAAAATATTTCACATACCTCTCTCGGTCCACAACATGAAATCATTATGATTCCCACTCCTTCAACAATTTTAAAGCCCAAATCAACTGGAATAATTATCAAATAGCAGAAACCATATTTTATAGATTTCCTGTATCAAGATACACAAGATCCATGGGAAGATTTTTTACCATTAAGTCAACAGATCCAACCAGACGAACCAGCAATGAAAGCCAGCTCTAGCAAACGGACAGCTAGCTCCAGTCAACAGCATTCTTCTTCCACATGGCATAAAATATTCTGCCCTTATCCTCCCTGTCGCCCAAATCACCAACACCCACCAGATACTCCACGACCATCAATCAAAATCCTCTTTTCAAAAGATAAAGACGACACGACAGCTCATTTGATAAAGACTATATGAATTTATCATCTCCATAATCAGTTAAAGTAGAAGTAATTTGTCTACGTATAGTTATGAGTGTTTACTTTTTAAAAGCTTGTAATAATTAAGGCATGACTTTATTGCCTTAATGTGACTTTATTGCTTTTCCTTTTAGAAAACCTTATCATTTGTAATAAAAGCTTGCTTTTAGAAAAGTGATGTGGGTCCTGTCCTATCCTTTTCATTATTATGTTTCCAAAGAGATAGGGACTTGTCCTATCCTTTTCCTCGCTCCTATATAAGCTAGCTTGTCTTAGTTCAAGGGGGGGGAACTCGTTTGAAGAAATAAAATCTTATGTTTTCTAAAATCATGAGTTTTTAAAATCTCTTCTCTCTCTCTGTCAATAAAGTTTTAAGGTTTTAAAAGAAAACAAGAAAACTTAAATCTGTTCATTTTGAAATCTCAAGGAACTATGCTCTGCACTTGCCTTACGCAAGGATCCTGTACATAAGAAAACTTGATAAGTTTTCATCTGGTTTAGTACCCTGTTTTAGACTAAAGAAAAGTCTGTTTTGAGTTATAAGACCTAGAAAGAAAATGTTTTAAGTTTTTGATGATCATCAGGGTATATCGGCTAGAAACCCAAGCATGCGGGCTACTGGTCCAAAGGGCGATTTATTCGTCATTACTTTGGTATAACAATGCCACGTACTCCGTTGTTCTTCTCTGGTATCAAAATGGATTGTTATAGGTTACTAAATTACCTTTAGTTAGTTATTAGTAATTTTTGTTATTTATTTAATAATAATTAATAACATAAAATAATAATATCAATGATAAACAGTTGAAGGAAAATTATGATAAACATGTAATTGCACTTACTGAACTAACTAGGTTGGTAACTGCCATGAATCTGAAGTACGAACATTTAGTCTCAAAGATGGGTGAGTCAACAGAGACCTTCGATAGGTTAGGAGAGTTTGTAGGCCAGTAGTAATTAGGTGTGAGTTCTTTTTTTTAAAAAAAAATTGAGGTTAGACTTCTCTACCTTTGATGGGAAAAATCTGAGTAGGTGGATCTACAAGCGTGAAAGATTTTTCAAATTCAATAATGTGGAGGAGAAAGAGTGGGTGAACTTGGCAACAATCCACTTGGAAGGGAAAGCCTTTCAGTGGTTTTAAGGCGATGAAATCAGTGTTAGAATGCACTAGAAATCATTCTCGGCTGTTATAATTATGAGGTTTGGACCTAGTCAATTTGATAATCCTATTGGACAACTTACCAAGCTCAGACAAATCACTACTGTGAGGTAATAAGTAGCGAGCAATCTAAAGTGTTAATGGCGACGACTAGGGGATTAACTAAGAGGTTTTTGTGGACTGTTTTATTAGCGGCGTAAAAAAGTCCATAAAATAAATCAAGTGGTTATGTTTAAGCCAATTACACCTTACATAAACCATAGGGTTAACACTTTTGCAGGGAAGCACAATGAAGGCTATTATTAAGGAAGCATGAGCCACTACTAGAAACTCAATCAAGCATGATTTTGTAATGAGGCCAATGTCAAGCAGGACCTTTCCACTATTAACCATATTTCTACTGTAGAGATGCAAGATAAAAATGAGAAAAGGCTTTATTTCTACTGTAGAGATGCAAGATAAAAATGAGAAAAGGTTTTTTTTATTATTGCAATGAGAAGTATGTGCCTAGCCACAAATTTAAAATAAGGCATATTTTCTTGTTGGAAGGAGAGGAACCAGAGGTTATTGACGGAGATGAAGGCAAAAATAATGTAGAAGTAGATGAAAAGCCAATAATTATATTGCGACATCTCACCAAACTATGATGGTTCGAGGTAACAATAAAAAAAAGGTATCATCATATTAATTGATTCAGGAAGTACACACAACTTCTTGGATCCATAAATGGCTAAGTGAATAGGCTGTTTAGTACATGAAACTTCTACTAGTTATAGTAGATAGGATTAAAATTAAGAGTGATGCAATTTGTTATCAACTAAATGGAATATGCAGATAAGGAAATTTTAAGTTGATATGAGGTTATTGCCTTTGAGTGGATGTGCATGCTGGTCGAGATATAATGGCTATCTAAATTGGGTCTGGTCCTATGGGATTTCAAGAATTCAAGTATAGAGTTCAAGATTAAAGGTAAGCATCATGTGCAACGGTCTAATCAAAATAGTATTAGCTGATAAAATGAACAAGACTTTAAGGCAGAACATTTTGGCTTCAACTGCTTTAAGTATTTTCTATATAGTAATAGAGGGATATGAAGATGGCCTTTCGATTTCACATAGCAAAAAGGCTACACTAATTGATTTGATGCATATCTTGGAGTGACTTAGGGCTATTTTCTCTTAACCAAAAGGATTGCCACCTTTAAGACCCCAAGATCACAAGATTCAAAGTGCACTGTTAATGTGAAACCTTATTTCTGCCCTTATTGACGAGAACCCTTCTAGATCTAGCTAAAAAACCCACAATTAGATTGATAAGAATGCAAGAAAGCCAATATGATCATAATTCAGATAATGATCCGAACCTTTGAGAAGCTTAAGTCTCAAGAATCAGGATTGCTAAATAAGATGGCAGAAAGGTTAACAATTCCTTTGATAAGTCAAAAGTTCTTTCAAGAACAAGTTGAGAAAATCCTCTCCAATGATATCAAAACTCAAGATTGTCAAAAGTCCATCTAAAGAACATAAAAGAGTATCTATATAAGGCAGCTAACCCTAATTTAACTTAAAAACGCAAAAAAAAACCCTAAAATTAAAAACCCCAAAGCCACATTGGCCCTAGCCTATAGAGCCACTAATTTTAAACGGACCGGTACTTAGGCATATGACGTTAGATTTATGCCTATAATATATTGTTTTGAAGCTCTTGACATAAGGAATGCATCTACAACCTTAAGAATTGTTTTTCCAGCCCTTCTTCTACTTCACGAATCATCCTCTTCGACGCTCACCACCTCGTTAGCTCGAATAAAGTATACTAAGCTGGTTCATCCTCTTTCAAGCCCATCAACTAATATGATCAAAATTCGAATAAAAGATCCAAACTCTTGAGAAGTTAAGCTTCAGGAACCCGGATTACTAAATAAGACACTATAAAGGTTAGCAACTCTTTTGATAAGTTGAATGTTGTTTCAAGAACAAGTTGAGAAAATCTTTTCCAGTGATATTAAAACTCAAGATTGCCAAAAGTCCATTCAAAGAATATAAAAGAGTGTTTGTATAAGGTGGTTAACCTTAATTTAACTCAAAAGCATAGAAAAGCCCTAAAATTAAAAAACTGTAGCTGTATGGGCCCTGGCTTGTAGAGCCACTGATTTTAAATGAACCATAACTTGGGAATATGATATCAGATTTAGGATCACAATATACTATTTAAAAGCTCTCGGTGTAAAGAATGTAGCTACAACTTTAGAATTATTTTTTCAGCCCTTCTCCTATTTAAAAAATCATCATCTTTTCATTCTCATTTAGATCTAGAGAGGTTCTCATCAGTTGGTATCAGAACTTAAGTACTAAGGTCACATTCATCTACCTTATTGTTTTTCATTCTCGTTTCAGATTTTTTTATTCTTTTTCTAGTATTTAAAAAAAATCGTGAACAGTGCCGCATGAACAGTATTTTTAAGTTTTTCCTTTTTGTCAATATTGCATTCTTGTGGTTTATTTTCCTTAAATCTAAAAATTTTACATATTCCTTTCCCTAAATTCATTTAAATTTTAGTTATTTAGGGTTTCCAAAAAAAAAATATTTAGGGATCTCCTTTGTTTATTTGTTTTGTTATTCTTGTTTCCTGTTTCTTATACTTTTGTTTTTTTTTTCATTCTTGTTTCTTGGACTGTGATTGCTAGAAGGATTATACTTTGGCACTCTCCCTTGATTGAGTCATTAGTTTCTAACGAACTTGACTGAGAAAATATAAGAGTAGAAAAGGCAAGAGTGTGTGAGCATAGCTTCGTGTAAAAGCCTATTTGAGTGTAAACACAAGCGGAGTGACATCTTGAGTGCTTGAATAAAATTAAATGCAAATATGAGATAAAAATAACTAATGAATAAATTGGTCAAAATATAAAGAGAGAAGGTAAGAGAGAATCTAAGATATAGATTTTTATATGGTTCGGCCAAACCTTGCCTATGTGCACGCCTCCAAGCTCACCAAGCTTAAGGATTCTACTAACCGACCTCTAAGGCTTTCAACCTTTACAACAAGAGATTACCTCAATTCTCTTAACCCAAGTATTTCTCACACTTACAATCACTCAACTTTGATTTTAAAATAAAGATTACAAAGAGTTTCCGTCACACAATATAAGTGTTTACAAATGAAAGCTCAAACTGTGATTTAATGAAACAATGACAAGTTTAAAGCTCAAGAGAGATTGAATACTCAATAGCAAGCTCGATGATGATTGTAGAATCTCGTGTTAAATTGAATTTGATTGAGCCTTTTTATAGTTGGAGCTGAAAACTAGTCATTATTGACTTTTTGCACATAATCAAATCGTTGTTAACTACTGTTGGATTACCGTTTTGACTTGAGCAAGTGACCATTATGCAATAATTTCAAATTATCGGATCACCATTTTCTATATGTCAGGTTAGTGTCTAATGACCTATAAGAACTTGTTGGCTTACCGTTTTCTAATAAATGGTCTGTCGTTAGCATCCAGAAACTAAACTCCATTTCAGTGCAATGTCACATAGTCGATTTCTTATTAGCGGTTAGCCAATAATGGGTTTCCCTAAAGTAATGGGTTAGCTTTTTTCTGAGTTAATAGGAATTCGTCTGTTTCCAAAAAGTTATTCTATGCTCAAAACATTATACAACTTAAGTATTTTGATCGAATTAAAGACTTCTTCAAACTTAATCAATTTTAAAACGTGTTTTTTTATCATCAAAATCATCATTATGAAAACATACATGTTAACATCAAACGTTACAAGTATTACGGAGAAAAATTACAAAATTTTACTCCCCCGAAATAGAAGCTCCCCTAAGTTGATCTTTTTTTTTTACTAAAATATTTTTAACCAATTAATAAGAAAATCACAACTTTTCATAAATATCTACCTCTTCATCATCAAAAAGAAAAGAATGGAACATAATGGAGAGATAAGTAGAAGTATTGCCCCATGTTGTTTGAGCGAAAATTTCGGCAGAACCTCCCCCTAACAACAAGTATATCCTCAAATACAAATATTGTTAATAACACTTCCAAAATATCACAAATTATCTCAACTCAAAACCAACTCAAAATCTCCATCAATCCAACAACCAAGTATAACCAATCATTAAGCATCAAAATAGCAAATTTAAAACAAACATAACCAACCATGCAATCCAATTCATCATCAAAAAATTGAAAGAGTGAAAATAGAACATAAACATGTAAGCAAATCATAGAATGTGTGCATAAATGTTTGTACGAAATACATAAGAATAAAAATAAAATCTACTGAGGTGGCTGAGACGATGACTTGGATAGAAGGAAACCAAGTACAAAGAGAATATGCAGTTGACCAGCTAAGATCTGTTGTTGCTGAATCCAAATGCCTTGAACTGAGATTGGAGCTGCCACTGCTACTTAGAAATAGTTCGAACCTCTCCAAGTTCATTACTATTAATGAATTAACCAACCTTCTGTTGGTAGTTTCAGAATTGGTATCAGAGCCATATTTCCCAAAAGGAAACCCCTGGGTGTGCAACAATATTATGCTCTGTGAGGATACTCTACAACTGGCAAGATGTTCTGGAACATTGACGGAATGAAGCCTAAAGAAAGACTGGCTTATTTTGAAAAAATGGTGGCTTGGTATGAAGGAGAATGTCAAAGAGCTCCTCAATTGAGCAAAAGAGCGGCTGCCCTACGACTTATAGCAGGATTCGTCGGATCACTACGCCGATGGTGGGGAAGAAAGCTTACAAGAGAACAGCGACAGTTTATCCTCAGCAGAGAAGATCCTTGTGGAAGTCTTTTGGAAATTCTATCCCTAGATTTCCTAGGACAATACACAAAGGAAGAGGAAGTTACAGAAAAGCAATTCCTTCAAAACAAATGCTGTGATGTCCGAAAGATGGAGGAATATTACTTGGAGCAAGAAAGGTTATACTATACCTTTGACAAATCATCAGACACCATCCACAGGACATTTGTGCTGAATATGCCAGGACCAGTTGCAGAGATGATGGAGGCAAAGCTCAAAGCCGACGCAATTACTGATCTTTCACAACTCAGTATTGCACAACTCTATCAAATGGCTATGGAGTTAATCCAACCCATTCACCCGAATCGCACCTTAATAGCATCTCGTGAGGGCTGAATATGCCAGACCCGATTGCGAGAGATGATGGAGGCAAAGCTCGGATACCCGGCAAGCAAAGTACAAGATGTCTTTGTTATAGTATAGTCTGTCCTCACAACCTCCATGCAGAAGTGTTCTACTCACTTCGTTTTCAAAATCTGTATCGAGCCATATCGGAGGCACCTTAGGAATAGTAGGCTCATTAGGTTTCCCTAGCTCCTCAGCCTGGGACTGTGCTTCCGCAGCTCTGTGAGTTGCTCGAGGTCTAGCGCCTAGTCTAAAGTCTTGCAATTGGTCCTCAAAACATATATCATTGAGCATTTGATTATCCTTAAGAGCTGCCAAGGTATCGTCATTCCTAGAAGATGGAGTATTTACCCATACCCCACATCTCTTTTGGAATCCAATCCCAGAAATAATCTCTCTGCTTAGCTTCCTGATTTTGGTGTAAACAGGCTCAGTGAGGGGTACATTAAAATGCCTCAGTATTCTAGTAATAATGCTACATAAGGAAGGTGTCGGTTGGTTACTGCAGGTGTGGACACCATATAACGTAAGATAGTGTGATAAGCTCACTTGCCTTCTTCGGATGAGGGAATTTAGTAAACCAACATCTAACCTATTCACCTCATCACTATAACCAAGTCTATATGTGATCATGTGATGAAGTATACTATGAAGAATGCAGGCCTGGAAGGGTAGGAGTTGAGACCTAGAGGACAATGTGTAGAGGTCATTGGAAAGGTCACAACCTCTACAAATGTTTCTTACAACATCTACATGAAGAAAATCATTAAAATCTAATTCTTTTCTAGCTGTGTAAATGTCTAAACCCTTATAAGATATCCCAAGGATACGACTCAGCTCAGCATCATCAAACTCAATATGAACTTTGATTGTGCTAGGTAGCAGAAAGTTCCATGTTCGAGTAAAAAACTCTAACTAAATTATCAAAAACCTTCTCTTCTATACTTAGGCTACCTCCTATTAAATTAGAATATCTCTAATGGTACTCCCATGTACAATTATATCAGCAAAATCATTAATATCAATATAATAAGAGGGAGTTACTAATTTACCCATAAAGTTGGTATGAAATCTCGTAGCCAGGTGAGGGAAATGGAAGTGAACTCTTTTGAAGTCCCGAGTAGTGCGCCTCGATGTGTTAGTTTGGTATCAGAGCCATATCGGAGTTTTACTTACCTTGAAAATCACTTTGTTTTCAAAACCTTGTTCTTCATTTCACCAAAATGGTATGATTAAATCTTTTATTCCTTTTTGCTCAATAGGCTTCAGGCGCAGAGAGAATTTCTAAATCATGGCATCATCTTCATCTTCATCTTCATCTTCAACTCCTTCGAACCCAATTACACTTTCTTCTACACTTTCTTTACCTAAATCTTGCACTTCTCACACTACCAATAAAATCGAAAATCTTGTCGAATACTCCTATATTCCTGAATCTGCCCAAATCAGTGAATCCTCTTACCCTCTTATCAGTCCTTACGAGTTGTACAAACGACCCAGTTCTTTTACCCGAAGCATCAGAACTCTTATCTCCACTAGACGGCCTCACCCGAAAGAATACATCCAGTCTTCTAGACTTGACCAGTGTTCACTCCAAGCAACCACTACTGAGCAATATGTAACCCTAGAAATCCCTTCAGAGTTAATCTCCAATTGGAAAAGAGAAGGTTATACTCATCTCCATCTGGGAGGAGTCAGATTAATCCTTACCCTTCATGGGAGAAAAGGATTACCGGTCACACCAATTGCTATGCTAGATACCTGCCAAGCAGCATTGCCAAGATGTTTGTTATAGGTACTGTCCTCACAACCCTTCATGCAGGAAGTGTTCTACTCACTTTCTATCCAAATTTCAACCTTTCTCTTCAAGATACCAACCTTCCAACAGCCTTGAAAGTTCAAGTTCAAATTCAAGGTGCAGAACAAATTTCTTCAGCCAAAATTGCTACTCTCCATCATCAATTGGTCTATAGGCTTCAAAATCATGCTTTAGATCTACCCACACCTGAACATCACTCTGACACCCTCATGGTGTTAGCAGAATCAGATCAGATCCCAACCATTATCCAGATCCCAAGACAAATTCCTCGACATGAGCTCATACAAACATGCCTCTTGAGTGGATCTCCAACTATGAGCAGTTCTATAATAATACAGCTCCTATTCAGACATCCGAAAGCATGTTTGAAAGACGACATGATGGAACAGTTCGTATGACTTTCAAACCACCTCCAAGTGCTCCACAAGAGCCACCTCGGCTCTCTTTCACTTATTCCTCAATGATTACAAATGCTCGCACAACCTTAAGATCTCGCCAATCACAGGGTTCAATTCTGATGGTTACCCTATATATCCAGCCAAACACAACGGACATTTCTTATGGGATGTCCCTGGCTCAGGAATGTGCGACCCAAATTGTCCTTGTTGGGATGATTGGGAAGAGGACGATGATTATGACACCAAAAGGAAAAGAAAACCAAAAAATAAAACCTTACCTGTCCCATGTAAACACTGTGAACCCAAACCACCAAAAGATCCTCCACCTCCACCAAGTCCACTACCCATTTACAAAAAAGAACTCAAATGGATTGCAAGAAATTGCAAATTTGAAGTTCCCCCATTTTCTCACAACTCCACACCAATCGTACAACCATTGGCTTGTATGATGTTTTCCTCCACCTCTTCAGCCTATTCTTCATCTTTTCCTCCACTTGACACTCATACTGATTCACAATGCAATGTTGTGTCTAAACCCTTCATTCTTTCAGCTATTACTTCAACCGGTCATCTTGAACCTCCTAAACCTTTTGAATCAGTCCTCAACTGGCAAACCCAAAATGCCAGAGCACAAAATGATACCTTGTTGAATATCCATTCCAAGGTTGAAAAAATCAGTTTCTTAACCGACCAGTTGAGAGACGAAAGTTGGCTCAATTACAGCTCAAATGGAGCAGATCCACCAGAATCTTAAATCCAGAATTGTTCAATTGGACTCCGACCTCCAAACCATGCTTGCTCAAAGATATTATGGCCCAGAGTTTGACCAAAAAGAAAGAGAGATCAGACGCTTACAAACTGAGCTTGCCCAGATTGAATCTGAAAAACAAAGGCCTACCTTGTTTACCACATCACCACCCATACCCACCATAAGTCCACCTTATCACCCATTTGCTTCTATGCTTTCTCCAATCAGATCTTATGATCCATCCAAATTATTTGGCATGACCCATACTCTATTCAGAGACCACCCTATTCCACCAACACCTAAACCCAAATCAAAACCAAAACCCAAACCTCAGCCTCCTCCTCCAGTCAGAACCTACAAATCCTCATTAACTATTCCAGAGCACCACTCTCCAACTCACACACCAACATCACCACAGCCTCCACCACCAACACAGTCTAAAGATAAAACACCTATGCATCAATACAGTGCTCAGATAGCCAATCCATCTCCAGAAATTGATGAATCCACTTCTGATTCAAACCTAGCTGTTTCAGAAACCTCTACTGATACAGCATCCTCTTCACTATCCACAACCAGTGATTCTGAAAAGTCTTATGCTGATATTACCAGAATCCTCATGGCTGACAATCCACCCGAACAAGGTCAACCCTCTAGACCACCCGAACCATATTTTGACATTCCCTCAGATATTGAGGATGAACCTCCAGCTGAATCTTCTGCCACAACTCAACCCCCTCGCAGTCAAACCAATGAAAAACCATCCAATGGTCCATGGTTTACATTTGATGATATTCCATCTCATAAATGGCGAGACAGACTTCTATCAAATGTGCCGCTGATTGATCTCCAAATGTTACGGTCAGGAGCAACTTCTCATTCTGTTCTTAGGGAATTTGCTACTCGTTTTACGGGTGCCCTAAGAGATTGGTTTGATTCATTAGGCGATGACAGCAATCGCAATTTGTTCAATTACTGTAAGTCTCAATCGCTCTCTTGCGCTTATTCATGATCGATTTCTAGGTGATCCACCATGCAGCTTTTTTGCACGCAGAGACTATCTCAATATGAAATGCTTTTCTCTCAATGCTAAAGATCTTGAATTCCATTACAAAAGAATGTCTCTCTTGTTCTACAAGCTTAATGGATTCAATGAACCTACATTGAAGCATGTCTTTCTGGCTTCCCTACCAGATGAACTACAACCAGACATCCAACGGCAGCTCAAAACTCACAATCTCAGTCTTGACACTATATCTCTTGGCAAAATCTTTCAGATTGCTAAGACATGCCTTGATAAACTTTGTGAGCAAAAACAGTTTTTCAAAGAACTGTTAAAAGACAAAGAGCCATTCCGCAGTGCTTGTTAAAAGCCTTATCTCCGAGATCAAGTGCAAAAGAAAAAGGATTGTGATTGCGGTTCCCAAAAGAAAAGGCATTTCCTAAATTCAACCATTCGAATATTCTTCAAAGCCTCGCAAATCCGAAAAGCCTTCAGATTCTTCAGAAAAAATCAAGTTCATTCGAGAGATCGAAACGGAGGAAATCAAGCGGATGTTTTATCTGCAAGAAAAAAAGGTCACTATGCCAAAGATTGTCCCAACAAACGAAAAATCTATTCGGCTAGTTGAACACCTTCAAAGTTTACCACCGATTATTCTCCTGAAAAAGAAGAACTTGAATCTATTTCTCGAACAAGAAGAACCCATGATGAAATAGTGTTCGACTTTGGAAGACTCATCTAGTGATTCGAAAAATGATGGGCCCCAAAGCATTTTCCATCAACGGTTGTTGTCTCTCGACATTTCTGTTCCCGATCCTTCCATTAAATTGATTACCAAAAAACCCATTGGTATTCAAATTTTCCCCAAATTGTGTCGTTTGGACCAAAATTATCGGATCCAATTTACCTAATAAGGATATCTTGATAGGTTTTGACATAATTCACCAGATCAAACACCTCCAGATCATTCCCAATGGCATCCGAGTCAAATCCATGTTCAAACCTTTCACGACATCTTGAAACTTTACAATTTGTCCGAACCACCCCATCTTACCACGACATTTCAACCAAGTCATTATAATATTGTCGAGAATCTCATTCTGAGTTCACCCATCCAAACCCACTTTGGAAAAATCAGTCTTTCTTCATTAAGTTGCCCTTCAAACTAAATGAAGACATTAACCCAACAAAAGCCACTCATCCAGGAATGAGTCCTTCTGACTTAGTCCTAAACCCAAACAGAGTGTTCTCAATTGTTAGCCCAAGGTCTTATAGAACCTACCCATTCTCAATTGGCTTGCCAAGCCTTTTATGTTGAAAAACATTCTCGAGATTGTCCGGAAAGAAACGCTTAGTCATTGACTACCACCATTAAACATGTTTTTACAAGATGATAAATTCCCATTGCCCAAAAGACAAAGCATGTTTACTTTTCTCAAAAATGCCCAGATCTTTTCAAAATTTGATTTAAAATCGGTTTTTATCAATTAGGCATTGAACCTTCGAACGATACAAAATCGCTTTTTGTATTCCCAATGCTCATTTCCCTTCCATTTTCCAAAATCCATGGTCAAAATCTTTGAACTTATCTTGCATCATGCATTGATTTACATTGACGATATTTTTGTTTTGAGCACACATGATGAACATCGCCATTGTTAAATCAATTCTTTGATATTATCCAAACTCATGGCATCATGTCACAAAAAGAAAAGCACCATTGCGACGGATAATATTGAATTCCTTGGTATGATCATTAAAGACGGACACTACCAACCGAAAAGCACATTGCCCAAGAATTGCTTCACTTTCCAGATCAGCAACTTTCTTGGCATTGTCAACTACATCGAGACTTTATCCCACATGTCGACCATTACACTCATCACCTTTCGGCTTTATTGAAAAAGAAGCCTCAGTGGGAATTCGACCACACAAGTCTTTGTCACTACTCTAAAACAACTTGCGCAAGATCTGCCACCACTAAAGTTGATCACGATGGCAAACGATATTGCAAACAGATGCTAGTGATGAATCATGGGTGCCATCCTTCTTGAAGAAATCAATGGAAAAGAACACTTTATCGCTCACGCTAGTGGACAATTTTTCGACACGTAAGCACTACCATAGCGTCTTCAAAGAAATCTTAGCGGTAAAAAATGGCATCAAAAAATTTGAGTTTCATCTCATTGGACATCATTTTCTTATCCGAATGGACAGTTCAGCCTTTTCCTAATATCCTTAATTTCAAAGGTAATCTGTTCCCGAAAAAATGTTACTCGGGTTAAAAGATTGGTTTTCCAAATATGATTTCTCATCCCGGATATAAAGGGATCTCAAAACCTCATCCCTGATATGCTATCCCGACTCTCAAAACCTGAACAACCTCTAGCCCTTGTTTCCACCAAATATCACTTTCCAATTATTCTCATGGCTACTTCACTCCTTCTCCAGCTATCACCAAAAAGACATTTCCCCTTGGCAAAACCTTCACCTCGCCTTTGCCCTCCAAGAATTTGCAAAAAGGCTATGTTTCGATTCTTCATGAAAGCTTACCTTTTAGCGATTCATTTCCTTTCTCAACCTTCCATCCGAAAACATGTTTCTTCTTGGTTTAACACTTGATCCACCCAATGAAATTACCGAAGATGAGTTATGGTACATCTGGTGCCTAATTGTCTTATATGCTACTAAGTTGGTTTTACCAGTTTATTCAACCTTGTCCCATCTCCTTAATCCAGAAAAATCCACCTCTCTTATCTGAATTCTTCTCGAGTGGTTCTCCCCCATTCCCTGGTGGAGAAAGAAATTACAAAGAATTAATCAATTATACAATCTTGATCGAACGCCCGAATCAAGCTAAAATGTTCACATCTGTGTTCATTATTCATCGCCCATATTTCCAACATCCAGACACCAACCTTTTCTGGACTCAAGATCAGGTATATGAATATCTCACCGCTCCTCATCCCGCCTCATTGAAAATGAATTCCGCCAACCTCAACAATTACCTTTCCCAACTCAATCACCGACTCCACCTCATAAGGATATCTTCCACACATCCCTTGGCCTCAACATGACATGATTATGATTCCCACTCCATCACCATATCCAAACCAAAGTCTACTGGTATCATCATCAAGGAAGAAAAAAAACAGATTACACGATTTCCTTTACCAAGACTCTCAAGACCCATGGAAGAATTCCTTCCACTCACCAACACCTTCAACAGTTCCCACAACCATCCATGCATGAACCAGGATCGAGCCATATCAAGTTTTACTTACCTTGACAATATCTTTATTTTCAAAACCTTGTTCTTGATTTACCAAAATGGTATGATTAAAATCTTTTATTCAATTTTGATCAATAGACTTCGAGAGCAGAGAGAATTTCTAAATCATGCCATCCTCTTCATCTTCAACTTCAACTCCTTCAACCCCTATTACTCTTTCTTCTACACTTTCTTTACCCAAATCTTGCACTTCTCACACTACCAATAAAATCGAAAATCTTGTAGAATACTCCTATATTCCTGAATCTGCCCAAATTAGTGACTCTTCCTACCCTCTTATCGGTCTTTTACCGGTTGTACAAACGACCCGTTCTTTTACCCAAGCATCGAACTCTCATATCCACTAAAAGGCCTCACCTAAAAGAATACATCCATCTTTCTAGACTTGATCGTGTTCACTCCAAGCAACCCTCACGAGCAATATGTAACTCGAAATCCTTCCGAGTTAATCTCAAACTGAAAAGAGAAGGTTATACTCATCTCCATCTCGGAGGAGTAAGATTAATCCTCACCCTTCATGGGAGAAAAGGATTACCGGTCACTGCCCGAATTGCTATGTTAGATACCCGGTTCAAACAGTATTTCAAATCTTGTAATAGGTACTGTCCTCACAACCCTTCATGCAGGAAGTGTTTTACTCACTTTCTATCCAAATTTCAACCTTTCTCTTCAAGATACCAACCTTTCAACAGCCTTGAAAGTCCAAGTTCAAATTCAAGGCGCAGAACAAATTTCTTCAGCCAAAATTGCTACTCTCCATCACCAATTGGTCTATAGGCTTCAAAACCATGCCTTAGATCTACCCACACCTGAACATCACTCTGACACTCTCATGGTGTTAGCAGAATCGGATCAGATCCCAACCATTATCCAGATCCCAAGACAAATTCCTCGCCATGAGCTCATACAGCTTATGCCTCTTGAATGGATCTCAAACTATGAGCAGTTCCATAATAATACAAACTCTATTCAGACATCTGAAAGCATGTTTGAAAGACGACACGATGGAACGGTTCGTATGACTTTCAAACCACCTCCAAGTGCTCCACAAGAGCCTCCTCGGCTCTCTTTCACTTATTCCTCAATGATCACAAATTGCTCGAGATACTCAAGAAGATCTGCCAATCACGGGGTTCAATTCGATGGTTACCTCAGTATATCCAAATGCAAATACAACGGACATTTCTTATGGGATGTCCCTGGCTCAGGAATGTGCGACCCAAATTGTCCCTGTTGGGATGATTGGGAAGAGGACGATGATTATGACACCAAAAGGAAAAGAAAACCCAAAAAGAAAACCTTACTCGTCCCATGTAAACACTGTGAACCCAAACCACCAAAAGACCTCCACCTCCACCAAGTCCACTACCCATTTACAAAAAAGAACTCAAATGGATTGCAAGAAATTGCAAATCTGAAGTTCCCTCAGTTTCTCACACCTCCACACCAATCGTACAACCATTGGCTTGTATGATGTTTTCCTCCACCTCTTCAGACTATTCTTCATCTTTTCCTCCACTTGACACTCATACAGATTCACAGCGCAATGTTATGTCTAAACCCTTCATTCCTTCAAATATTACCTCAACCGGTCATCTTGAACCTCCTAAACCTTTTGAATCAGTCCTCAACTGGCAAACCCAAAATGCCAGAGCACAAAACGATACCTTGTTGAATATTCATTCCAAGGTTGAAAAAATCAGTTCTAACCAATGATTGAGACGAAGGTTGACTCAATTCTGACTTAAATGGAGCAGATCCACCGAATCTTAAATCCGAATTGTTCAATTGGATTCGAGCTCGAACCATGCTTGCTCAAAGATACAATGGCCCGAGTTTGACCAAAAGAAAGAGAGATCGACGCTTACAAACCGAGCTTGCCCAGTTGAATCTGAAAAACAAAGACCTACCTTGTTTACCACATCACCACCCATACCCACCATAAGTCCACCTTACCACCCATTTGCTTCTATGCTTTCTCCAATCAGATCTTATGATCCATCCAAATTATTTGGCATGACCCATACTCTATTCAGAGACCACCCTATTCCACCAGCACCTAAACCCAAATCAAAACCAAAACCCAAACCTCAGCCTCCTCCTCCAGTCAGAACCTACAAATCCTCATTAACTATTCCAGAGCACCACTCTCCAACTCACACACCAACATCACCACAACCTTCACCACCAACACAGTCTAAAGATAAAACACCTATGCATCAATACAGTGCTCAGATAGCCAATCCATCTCCAGAAATTGATGAATCCACTTCTGATTCAAACCTAGCTGTTTCAGAAACCTCTACTGATACAGCATCCACTTCACTATCCACAACCAGTGATTCTGAAAAGTCTTATGCTGATATTACCCGAATCCTCATGGCTGACAATCCACCCGAACAAGGCCAACCCTCCCGACCACCCGAACCATATTTTGACATTCCCTCAGATATTGAGGATGAACCTCCAGCTGAATCTTCTGCCACAACTCAACCCCCTCGCGGTCACACCAGTGAAAAACCATCCAATGGTCCATGGTTTACATTTGATGATATTCCATCTCATAAATGGCGAGACAGACTTACTGAAATGTCTGCCTGGATTGATCTCCAAATGTTACGGTCAGGAGCAACTACTCATTCCGTTCTTAGGGAATTTCTTTGCTCGTTTACGGGGTGCCCTAAGAGATTGGTTTGATTCATTAGGCGATCTGACAGTAACTGCAATTTGTTCAATTACCAGAAGTCTCAACTGCTCTTGCAGTTATTCATGATCAGTTTCTAGGCGATCCAGCTGCAGTTTTTGAAGCTGCACGCAGAGACTATCTCAATATGAAATGCTGCTCTCTCAATGCTAAAGATCTTGAATTCCATTACAAAAGAATGTCTCTCTTGTTCTACAAGCTTAATGGATTCAATGAACCTACATTGAAGCATGTCTTTCTGGCTTCCCTACCAGATGAACTACAACCAGACATCCAACGGCAGCTCAAAACTCACAATCTCAGTCTTGACACTATATCTCTTGGCAAAATCTTTCAGATTGCTAAGACATGCCTTGATAAACTTTGTGAGCAAAAACAGTTTTTCAAAGAATCATTATGACACAAGAAGAGCATTCCGTAGTGCTTGCAAAAACCTTATTTGCAGATCAAGTGCAAAAAGAAAAAGGATTGTGATTGCGGTTCAAAGAAAAGGCATCTCTGAAATTCAGCAATTCAGAATATTCTTCAAAGCCTCGCAAATCCAAAAAGCCTTACATATTCTTCAGAAAAATCAAGTTCATTCGAGAGATCGAAATGGAGAAAATCAAGCGGATGTTTTATCTGCAAGAAAAAGGTCACTATGCCAAAGATTGTCCCAACAAACGAGAAAAATCTATTTTGGTTGAACACCTTCAGCTACCACCGATTATTCTCCGAAAAGAAGAGCTTGAATCCTATTTCTCTCGAACAAGAAGAACCCACTTGATGAAACAAGTGTTCGACTTTGGAAGACTCATCTAGTGATTCGAGAAAATGATGAGCCCCAAAGCATTTTCCATCAACGATTGTTGTCTCTCGACACTTCGTTCCCATTCCTTCCATTAAACTCCAAATCTTACCTTCAAAATTCCACAGGCCTATTCCAAAGAATTGGTCTTTTAGATCTGGAGCCCGTAGAAGTATATTAAATCCAACCATTCTTCCCCGAAAGTGGACCCACTACGAAGAACATTTCGGGTTGCAAGTGGAAAATTCTTCACTACCAAATTGATTACCAAAAACCCATTGGTATTCAACTTTTTCCTAATTGTGTCATTTGGGCCAAAGTTATCGGATCCAATCTGCCTAATAAGGATATCTTGTTAGGTTTTGACATAATTCACCGATCAAACACCTCCAGATCATTCCCAATGGCATCCGAGTCAAATCTATGTTCAAACCTTTCACAGACATCTTGAAACTTTACAATTTGTCTGAAACCCCATCTTACCACAACATTTCAACCAAGCTTTTACATTATTGTCCGAATCCCATTCGAGTTCACCCATCCAAACCCACTTTAGAAAAATCGGTCTTTCTTCATTAAGTTACCCTTCAAACTAAATGAAGATATTAATCCCACAAAAGCCACTCATCCAGGAATGAGTCCTTCTGACTTAGTCCTAGCCCAAACAGAGTGTTCTCAATTGTTAGCCCAAGGTCTTATCGAACCTACCCATTCTCAATGGGCTTGCCAAGCCTTTTATGTTGAGAAACATTCTGAGATTGTCCGAGGAAAGAAACGCTTAGTCATTGACTACCAGCCATTAAACATGTTTTTACAAGACGATAAATTCCCATTGCCCAAAAGACAAAGCATGTTTACTTTTCTCAAAAATGCCCGGATCTTTTCAAAATTTGATTTAAAATCAGGTTTTTGGCAATTAGGCATTGAACCTTCTGAACGGTACAAAACTGCTTTTTGCATTCCCAATGCTCATTTCCAATGGACAGTTTTACCAGAATGAGTCCTTCATTAAGTTACCCTTCGGGAGGATTTGTAGGTTCTGACTGGAGGAAGAGGCTGAGGTTTGGGTTTTGGTTTTGATTTGGGTTTAGGTGCTGGTGGAATAGGGTGGTCTCTGAATAGAGTATGGGTCATGCCAAATAATTTGGATGGATCATAAGATCTGATTGGAGAAAGCATAGAAGCAAATGGGTGGTAAGGTGGACTTATGGTGGGTATGGGTGGTGATGTGGTAAACAAGGTAGGTCTTTGTTTTTCAGATTCAATCTGGGCAAGCTCAGTTTGTAAGCGTCTGATCTCTCTTTCTTTTTGGTCAAACTCTGGGCCATTGTATCTTTGAGCAAGCATGGTTCGGAGCTCTGAATCCAATTGAACAATTCTGGATTTAAGATTCTGGTGGATCTGCTCCATTTGAGCTGTAATTGAGTCAACTTTCGTCTCAATCTGTTCAGTTCGTAAACTGATTTTTTCAACCTTGGAATGGATATTCAACAAGGTATCATTTTGTGCTCTGGCATTTTGGGTTTGCCACCGGGACTGATTCAAAAGGTTTAGGAGGTTCAAGATGACCGGTTGAGGTAATAGCTGAAGGAATGAAGGGTTTAGACATAACATTGCGCTGTGAATCTGTATGAGTGTCAAGTGGAGGAAAAGATGAAGAATAGTCTGAAGAGGTAGCGGAAAACATCATACAAGCTAATGGTTGTACGATTGGTGTGGAGTTGTGAGAAAATGAGGGAACTTCAGATTGGCAATTTCTTGCAATCCATTTGAGTTCTTTTTTGTAAATGGGTAGTGGACTTGGTGGAGGTGGAGGGTCTTTTGGTGGTTTGGGTTCACAGTGTTTACATGGGACAGGTAAGGTTTTCTTTTTGGGTTTTCTTTTTCTTTTGGTGTCGTAATCATCGTCCTCTTCTTCGATGCGAATCCCACAATGAAATTTTGAAACCCACACTTAAATTGAAGTTTCAACTTCCCAAGAAAGTTCTAAATAGATTTAACACAAACAAAAACCTTGACCCAATGCTTAAGAAAACATGAACCAAAGGTATAGAGAATGATATTGACGCCACACTCAAGAAATAGATGAGAAGGTGAGTGATAAGTCTAAATTTGGAACACCACAAGAATGCTAATTCTTGATAAGTTCACTAGTTCTCAAAAGAACCAAAGAAAGAATAATCTTTCAAATTCAAATAACATTAATCTCCAATCTCTTACATAGCAAGGTTGCTGGGTTTAAATAGGCTAATAAAAAAAACCCAAGATCCTAAAAATACAAATGGAAACATTGGAACAACCCTCCAAGTATAGGTTTGTCAAAGGATGCTTCAAAAGTCTTCACCAACCCACCATAATTAATGCTAGCATTGACAAACTTAATACTTACCTTATTTAATGTTATCATTGACAAACTTAATGTTAGCCCACCATTATTGATGGTAGACTTACCTTACACATTGACAAACTTGAAACAAAACAAACAATGAAGTTGAAAAACAAAGGAGTCGTTGAAAATCCCAAGTCTGAACAAGTCAGTAATGAATTGGTCATAACTCCTTCTAGAGAACTCCAAATCCAGCTCAGTTTTATTCCGAAGATGCCCTTGCATTTGATCCAAGTTGTGTATTTGGCTGCCCAATAGCTTGAATAATGGCCACAATGCCTTGTCTTCTCTCCAAGCCCAATTCGTGATGTCTTGCATCTTGAATTGTATTTTCAATCCATATTTTCTCAATTAATCCATTTAAAGCAGCTTGCATCTTTTTGGCTCTAGCTCTTGTAATTGGGCCTCCATGAATGTGCAAAGGATCACTTGAATCTTTAATAGTATTTTCTTGATGGTTCTCATCATTCCCCCTCTCCTCAAAAGGATTCGTCCTCGAATCTTCACCTACATCGAAAGGAGATAGGTCAGAAACATTGAAAGTAGCACTCACATTATACTCACCAGGAAGATCCAATTTGTAGGCATTGTCATTGATCCGTGCAACCACTTGAAATGGACCATCTCCCCTTGGAAGCAACTTGGAACGCCTTTGTGCTGGAAACCTCTCCTTTCTCATATGCACCCAAACCCAATCTCCAGGCTGAAAAACCACTTGCTTACGTCCTTTGTTGGCTTGAGTAGCATATTGTTCAGTTCTCTTTTCTATGTGTTGTCGCGTTCTCTCATGCAATTGCTTGACAAATTCAGCTTTTTTTTTTACCATCTATACTAGCACGCTCATCAATAGGTAAAGGCAATAAATCCAAAGGAGTTAATGGATTAAAACCATATACAATCTCAAATGGTGAAAATTTAGTAGCTGAATGGACAGTTCTATTGTAAGCAAATTCAACATGTGGCAAACATTCTTCCCAAGTTTTCAAGTTCTTTTGAATAATGGCACGCAACAAAGTAGACAAAGTTCTATTTACAACCTCAGTTTGTCCATCAGTTTGTGGATGACAAGTAGTAGAAAACAAAAGTTTAGTACCCAACTTACCCCACAAAGTTTTCCAAAAGTGGCTCAAGAACTTAGCATCTCGATCTGAAACTATGCTCCTCGGTACTCCATGCAATCTGACTATTTCCTTGAAAAACAAATTAGCTATGTTTGTTGCATCATCCGTTTTGTGACATGGAATGAAATGTGCCATCTTTGAAAACCTATCAACAACAACAAAAACAGAATCCTTTCCCCTTTTTGACCTAGGTAGACCCAAAACAAAGTCCATAGAAATATCAACCCAAGGTTCGCTAGGCATGGGTAAAGGTGTATACAATCCATGGGGTAAAACTTTAGACTTAGCATGTTTACAAGTGATACACTTCTCACATATTCTTTCAACATCACGTTTCATATGTGGCCAAAAAAAGTGTTCTTTTAAAACATCTAAAGTCTTTTGGAATCCCATTAAACCTCCCCCATGGGCTTCACGCACAAGTAATTCACGCAAAGAACTATGAGGCACACACAATTTATTCTCTCTAAATAAGAATCCATCATGCCTATAGAACTTTCCAAATGCAACTTTCTCACAAGCATTAAACACATTAGCAAAATCAGGATTATTAACATATAATTCTTTGATATGCTCAAATCCTAACAACTTTGCATTTAAGGTAGAGATAAGTGCATACCTTCTAGATAATGCATCAGCCACCACATTCTCCTTACCTTGTTTGTATTTGATCACATAAGGAAATGGCTCAATAAATTCAACCCATTTGGCATGTCTCTTATGCAACTTACCTTGCCCTTTCAAATGCTTCAAGGACTCATGATCAGTGTGTATAACAAACTCTTTAGGTAGAAGATAATGTTGCCAAGTTTCCAATGCTCTCACCAATGCATACATCTCTTTGTCATAGGTAGGATAATTTAGGGCTGCTCCACTCAATTTCTCACTAAAATAAGCAATTGGACGCCTTCTTGCACCAAAACAGCTCCAATACCTATACCTGAAGCATCACACTCAATTTCAAAAGTTTTAGCAAAATCGGGTAAAGCAAGTTATGGTTGCGAAACTAATTTCTCCTTAATTAGATTAAATGCCCTTTCTTGTTCACTACCCCACTTAAATCCCACATGTTTCTTCACAATTTCAGTTAATGGTGCAGCAAGGGTGCTGAAATCTTTCACAAATCTTCTATAAAAACTAGCCAAACCATGAAAACTTCTTACCTCACTTACACTTTTAGGTGTAGGCCATTCTTTAATAGCCTTTACCTTCTCTTCATCAACCTCAATTCCTTTAGCACTTACAACATAACCAAGAAAAACAATCTGATTTGTACAAAAGGAACACTTCTTCGAATTACCATACAACTTTTCCTTCCTTAAAACAGTCAATACACTTTGTAAATGTTCAATGTGTTCTTCAAAGCTTTTACTATAGATCAAAATATCATCAAAATAGACAACTACAAACTTACCAATAAAAGCACGCAAAACATGGTTCATTAACCTCATAAAAGTGCTAGGTGCATTAGATAACCCAAATGGCATCACTAACCACTCATATAAACCATATTTTGTTTTAAAGGCAGTTTTCCACTCATCTCCTTCTCTAATCCTAATCTGATGATATCCACTTTTAAGATCAATTTTACTAAACACACAAGAACCATGCAATTCATCAAGCATGTCATCAAGTCTAGGAATAGGATGTCGATACTTTACAGTGATTTTATTGATTGCACGACAATCAACGCACATTCTCCACGTTCCATCCTTTTTGGGCACTAGTAGAATTGGTACCGCACAAGGACTCATGCTCTCCCTCACATATCCCTTTGCCAAAAGTTCTTCAACCTGCCTTTGAAGCTCCTTTGTCTCCTCGGGGTTGCTTCATATGCGGGTCTATTAGGAATGGTAGCTCCGAACGAAGTCTATTTGATGCTCAATTACCCTAATAGGTGGCAAACCATTAGGGACCTCATTTGGAAACACATCATCAAAGTCCTGCAAAAGAGTCACAATAGCACTAGGCAAAGAAACGTTAAGCTCATTAGTATGTAAACAACCCTCTTTGCACAAAAGTACAATGATAGGCTGTTTTGAAAAGAAAGCCCTCTTAACCTCACTCTCTTTTGCAAACAAGTTCACTTGTTGCCTCTCTTTTCTCTCAACAATATTTTTTTCTATCTTTCCACTTGCTTTTCTCTCAATCTCTCTTTCTTTTGTACTCTCCTTTTCTTTTTTTGCATCACTCTCTTTTTGTATTGACAATTGATCCTCATACACTTGTCTAGGTGTTAAAGGTACAAGAGTGATTTGCTTTTCATTCATTACAAAAGAATATCTATTTAAATAACCATCATGTGTCACACGCCTATCATATTGCCAAGGACGCCCCAAAAGAATGTGTCCAGCATGCATGGGTACTACATCACATACAACCTCATCCTTGTATCTCCCAATAGAAAATGAAACCAGCACTTGTTTATTTACTTTAACTTCCCCACAATCATTCAGCCATTGTAGCTTATATGGCCTAGGATGTTTCAAAGTTTTCAAATTCAGTTTTTCAACTAAACTAGTGCTAGCTACATTAGTACAACTTCCACCATCAATTATCATACTACATACCTTATCTTTGATGTGGCATCTAGTATGAAAGATGTTATCACGTTGTACCTCCGCATCCTCTTTTACTTGCATGTTGAGAGCACGCCTAGCAACCATCAATTTACCATCAACAGGATACTCTACACCATCATTAACATCCTCCAAAGGTGGCATAGGATCATCATCCGATTCACTCTCGGTTTCCACATCACCATTATCCTTCAAGATCATTGCTCTCTTGTTTGGGCATTGAGATGCAATATGACCTGTCCCCAAACATTTAAAACACTTAATATCTCTATTTCTAGAGTGTTGGGAATCAGATTTACCTTTGCTTTGATTGCCTCCTCTTTATGATCTTTGAATGGCTCAATCTTAGGCTTTGAAACAACCTTTTCATCTTTGCTCCATTTTGACTTCCATGAGGAAGATGAACCCAAATTGGTTCTAGTGGAACCTTTCTTTTTCAGTTGTCGTTCCACTTTCATGGCCATGTGAACCACGTCTTCCAACTTAACATAGTGCTGCAAGTCAACCACGTTAGCAATATCTTGATTTAAACCATGTAAAAATCTTGCCATAGTGGCCTCTCGTTCTTCTTCAATGTTGGCTCGAATCATGATTATTTCCATCTCCTTGTGGTAATCTTCCACACTTCTAGAACCTTGTGTAAGACTTTGAAGCCTTTGGTGCAGCTCCCTATAATAATGACTAGGAACAAATCTCCTCCTCATGATGGCCTTCATCTCCTCCCAAGTGTTTATAGGCCTTTCACGATTTCGTCTCCTACTCAAAACAAGTTGATCCCACCAAATAATAGCATAATCAGTAAATTCAACAGCAGCTAGTTTTACCTTTTTCTCCTCAGAGTAGTTGTGGCAATCAAATACTAGCTCCACTTTTTTTTCCCACTCCAAATAAGCTTCCGGATCATTTTTACCTTGAAAAGAAGGAATTTTCAGTTTGATACTCCCCAAATCACGATCTATACGTCTTGCCCTTCTATCATCTCTTCCACGCATGTCAACAGTGGCTTGGTCATCAAAATTATCTAGGTCATCACCATCTTCTTCTCCCATGGCAGCACGCCCTTGATTACCTCTTACATTAGGAGCTATTGGTTGTTGCCCCCTTTGTAGATTGGCTATGGCAGTGTCTTGCCTCTCCAATTTGTCACGGATCTCTCCAAACATCAGATTCATGTGCTCAAATTGTTGTTGCATGGCTTTGAGCATGAATGATTGGTCTACAGCTTCTTGATCTTTTGACATATTTGTGATATGAAAAAAAAAATGTTAACAAAAAGACCTCACAACACTCCCTCACGTGTTTCACTCAATTTGATGTCACTTAACTCTCGTGTTTAACACACAAATGGGCTTTTACCCTCTAATGATCTCACAATTTTTTTTTAACACACTTAATTCTCTCTTTCAGTTCTTTATTGAACTAAATAAACAAAATCAAGAAAACCCAGGTGGCACACCAAATATGACGAATCAACACACTAAACAAAGAAAAGGAATTAAGAGGACACAAAGAACAACAAGGAATTTGATGAAAAGAAAGCAAGAAAGCAAAGGAACACAATTGATATTGTGTGCAAACAATGTCAAGGAAAAGGAATAACTAAAATTCAATTTGATGAAAGTAGGAATACTTGATTCCTTTTGCAATTTTTTTTTTGGTACGTTTTTTTTTCTCTCTCTCTTTTTTTTTTTTGATAATCAAAATATATAGGACATTCAAACCTAATTAGAAACTAGCTCTGATACCAAATGATGCGAATCCCACAATGAAATTTTGAAACCCACACTTAAATTGAAGTTTCAACTTCCCAAGAAAGTTCTAAATAGATTTAACACAAACAAAAACCTTGACCCAATGCTTAAGAAAACATGAACCAAAGGTATAGAGAATGATATTGACGCCACACTCAAGAAATAGATGAGAAGGTGAGTGATAAGTCTAAATTTGGAACACCACAAGAATGCTAATTCTTGATAAGTTCACTAGTTCTCAAAAGAACCAAAGAAAGAATAATCTTTCAAATTCAAATAACATTAATCTCCAATCTCTTACATAGGAAGGTTGCTGGGTTTAAATAGGCTAATAAAAAAAACCCAAGATCCTAAAAATACAAATGGAAACATTGGAACAACCCTCCAAGTATAGGTTTGTCAAAGGATGCTTCAAAAGTCTTCACCAACCCACCATAATTAATGCTAGCATTGACAAACTTAATACTTACCTTATTTAATGTTATCATTGACAAACTTAATGTTAGCCCACCATTATTGATGGTAGACTTACCTTACACATTGACAAACTTGAAACAAAACAAACAATGAAGTTGAAAAACAAAGGAGTCGTTGAAAATCCCAAGTCTGAACAAGCTGTAATGAATTGGTCATAACTCCTTCTAGAGAACTCCAAATCCAGCTCAGTTTTATTCCGAAGATGCCCTTGCTGCATTTGATCCAAGTTGTGTATTTGGCTGCCCAATAGCTTGAATAATGGCCACAATGCCTTGTCTTCTCTCCAAGCCCAATTCGTGATGTCTTGCATCTGGAATTGTATTTTCAATCCATATTTTCTCAATTAATCCATTTAAAGCAGCTTGCATCTTTTTGGCTCTAGCTCTTGTAATTGGGCCTCCATGAATGTGCAAAGGATCACTTGAATCTTTAATAGTATTTTCTTGATGGTTCTCATCATCTTCCCAATCATCCCAACAGGGACAATTTGGGTCGCACATTCCTGAGCCAGGGACATCCCATAAGAAATGTCCGTTGTGTTTGGCTGGATATACAGGGTAACCATCAGAATTGAACCCTATGATTGGCAGATCTTCTTGAGCTGTCTGAACAGCTGTGATCATTGAGGAATAAGTGAAAGAGAGCCGAGGAGGCTCTTGTGGAGCACTTGGAGGTGGTTTGAAAGTCATACGAACCGTTCCATCGTGTCGTCTTTCAAACATGCTTTCAGATGTCTGAATAGGAGCTGTATTATTATGGAACTGCTCATAGTTTGAGATCCATTCAAGAGGCATAAGCTGTATGAGCTCATGGCGAGGAATTTGTCTTGGGATCTGGATAATGGTTGGGATCTGATCCGATTCTGCTAACACCATGAGAGTGTCAGAGTGATGTTCAGGTGTGGGTAGATCTAAGGCATGGTTTTGAAGCCTATAGACCAATTGGTGATGGAGAGTAGCAATTTTGGCTGAAGAAATTTGTTCTGCACCTTGAATTTGAACTTGGACTTTCAAGGCTGTTGAAAGGTTGGTATCTTGAAGAGAAAGGTTGAAATTTGGATAGAAAGTGAGTAAAACACTTCCTGCATGAAGGGTTGTGAGGACAAGATACCTATTACAAACATCTTGGTACTGTTTGAACCGGGTATCCAACATAGCAATTCGGGCAGTGACCGGTAATCCTTTTCTCCCATGAAGGGTGAGGATTAATCTTACTCCTCCGAGATGGAGATGAGTATAACCTTCTCTTTTCCAGTTTGAGATTAACTCGGAAGGGATTTCCAGAGTTACATATTGCTCAGCAGTGGTTGCTTGGAGTGAACACTGATCAAGTCTAGAAGACTGGATGTATTCTTTTGGGTGAGGCCTTTTAGTGGATATGAGAGTTCTGATGCTTCGGGTAAAAGAACTGGGTCGTTTGTACAACTGGTAAGGACTGATAAGAGGGTAGGAGGATTCACTAATTTGGGCAGATTCAGGAATATAGGAGTATTCTACAAGATTTTCGATTTTATTGGTAGTGTGAGAAGTGCAAGATTTGGGTAAAGAAAGTGTAGAAGAAAGAGTAATAGGGGTTGAAGGAGTTGAAGTTGAAGATGAAGAGGATGCCATGATTTAGAAATTCTCTCTGCTCCTGAAGTCTATTGATCAAAATTGAATAAAAGATTTTAATCATACCATTTTGGTAAAATGAAGAACAAGGTTTTGAAAATAAAGATATTTTCAAGGTAAGTAAAACTCCAATATGGCTCTGATACCATATTTTCATGAACCAGGATCATCAGCTCTGATATTTTCATGAACCAGGATCCATGCCTCAGAAAAAAGACAAAGCAACTCAGACATCACCACAACAATTACCACCAGGCTACAGGAGAGATTGTCCTTATCCACCTTGCCGTGGTCCACGTTGCAAGCATCCAAAGCTCTCCAAGACATTTTTCCCAAAAGATAATGATCGTGATCCAGATGAAACAGATTGGTCATCTGAAGACGACTACATGAATCTCCGCTCTCCATAAAGTCGTTTGTCTTGTTGTGATAATTATGTTTTGCTTTTGCTTTATAATTTTGTCTTCTTGTAATCATTAAAGCTTGCTTTTACTTTAAGCTTTTACTTTTGTAAAAGTTATGTCCAAGTCATGCTTTAAGTCTTTATCGCTTGTAATAATTAAAGGTGTGTAATCAGTATGTGTAATAAGTATGTCTTTTACTTTTCAAAAAAGATAGGGGCCCTGTCCTATCTTTATCTTTTGGAATCCTTATATAAAGAATTTCTCGCTTCATTGTAAGATATCAGCTATCAAGCATTATCAATAAAAACTCTCGTGTTTTTCTAAGCTATGACTTTCTAAACTCTTCTCTCTCTCTCTGCAAATGAAGTTCTAAAGAAAAGAAAAGAATAAAGATTTTATCTGTTCATTTTGAAATCTCAAGGAAGTATGCTCTGCACTTGCCTTTCAGCAAGGATCCTGTGCGTCAGAAAACTTGATAAATTTTATCTGGTTTGGTACCCTGTTTTAGACTAAAAAGAAAGTCTGTTTTGGGTTGTAAAACCTACAAAATTGTTTTAAGTATTTTGATGCTCATAAAAGTATATCGGCTGGAAACCAGGACTTGCGGGCTACTGGCCCAAAGTACAGTTCTAACTGTTGTAGACCTGTTACAACCGGTAAGGACTGATAAGAGGGTAAGAGGATTCACTGATTTGGGCAGATTCAGGAATATAGGAGTATTCGACAAGATTTTCGATTTTATTGGTAGTGTGAGAAGTGCAAGATTTAGGTAAAGAAAGTGTAGAAGAAAGTGTAATTGGGTTCGAAGGAGTTGAAGATGAAGATGAAGATGATGCCATGATTTAGAAATTCTCTCTGCGCCTGAAGTCTATTGAGCAAAAAGGAATAAAAGATTTAATCATACCATTTTGGTGAAATGAAGAACAAGGTTTTGAAAACAAAATGATTTTCAAGGTAAGTAAAACTCCAATATGGTACTTTTACTTCTTTTTGTCGGTTCACCGTTAACCATTATAAAAAAATTTGGGGATTTTTTAATATAGTGTGTTTTGGAAGAAAATGAACCGATTACAATGAATTTGGGGATAGTGGAAGGTATTTATGGGCTTAACTTAATAAAAAATGAAAGAAAATCTGGCCAAATTTGACGAAGAATGTGTGGCTAAACCTAGGTTTTCAATTTTGAGATTTTCAGTTTTGGACTTGAAAATGAGTTTTGATTGTGAAAGAATAAAGTTTAAGGAGTTTAAAAGGAAAGTGTATGCTTAATTTTACAAGAAAAATAAAGAAAAATGGTCAATTTTAGAGAGAGAAATTGATGTCGCCGGCTGGAGAAAAGGAAACGGTTCAGGGCCAAGTGAAAATGAAGAAGAAAACCCTTTACTGTTCTATTATCATGTGATGAGCCATTTTTATGTTAATGGCAAACTATTAGCATCCAGAGCCATATGCAGGTTTTAACATGATATTGGTTTACCGTTTTCAAGTTAATCGTTAACCGTTTGTGGGTAGAATGCATATAAAAAATGTCTTAAAAAATGGTGAGCTGTTATTAGGTTATCTGTGAGCTCTTATTGTCCAGAATGTATTTCTTAAGTTTTTGTCTAAAAACGGTTATTCGCTTATTAAGCAAACGACTATCCATGACTAGTTTAATCTATGACCAACAATTAATCCATTCCCAGACCCATTTTATTGATTCGAAATGTCCTAATGACTAGTTTAATATATGATTTAAGAATTCACACAATTCAAACATAACAACCAATTGAAACAAATTATCACATCATGAAAATCAAGATAATTTTGATATCATATATAGCTATGCTAATTTGCAATATTCATCATTACAAGCTCATGCCTAATTTATATGAACTGTTCTTACCTAAGAGTTTGTAAAGGTATCTGCAAGAAATGATGTCCCCTTTTTGAACATGATCTCTCAAGAAATTATGTCTTATCTCAATGTGCTTGGTTCTAGAGTGTTGAAGGGATTCCTTGATAAGTTTATGGCACTAGTATTGTCACACAAGATAAGTATTTGATCAAGATTAATACCATAGTCTCTAAGGGTTTATTTCATCTAAAGGACTTGTGCACAACAACTAGCAGTGGCAATATATTCTGCATCGGTGGTTGAAAGTGCAACCAAATTTTGCTTCTTACTTTAAGAGATAAGTGAGTGACCTAGGAAGTGTGCCACTAGTACTCTTCCTATCAACCTTATAACCAACAAAGTCGGCATCCAAATAACAAGTTAGATCTATGTGAGTTTCTATAGGATACCAAAGGCCAAGATCTACGGTTCTATTCAAATAATAAAAAATTCTTTTGACAGCAAGCAAATGAGATTCCTTAGGACATGATTGAAAGCTTGCACATAAGCACATACTAAACATAATATCAGGCCTACTAACAGTCAAGTAAAGTAAGGATCTGATCATATCTCGATATGTTTTGACATCAACTTTCTTCCCTTTTTATCCTTATCGAGCTTGATTGTTGAGCTCATTGGAGTACTTTTAGTCTTTCCATCTTCAAGTCCGAATCTTTGAGTAAATCTCTCAAATATTTGGCTTGATTGATGAAGATTCATTCTTCAGTTTGTTTTATTTGTAGTCCAAGAAAGTACTTCAACTCTCCCATCATGCTTATCTCAAATTCTTTTCTCATACAAGATGAAAATTCTTTACACAAAGACTCATTAGTAGAATCAAAAATATTATCATCAACATAAATTTGAACAATAAGTATATCTTCATTACAATGCTTAATGAATAGTGAAGTGTCTACTTTTCCCATTTAAAAACCATTTTCCAAAAGAAATTTACTAAGTCTATCATACCATTCTCTAGGTGTTTTTTTTAATCCATACAATGCTTTAGACAACTTATAAACACGATTTGGAAATTTTTTCGTTTTCAAAACCAGGGGCTTATTTCAGATAAACTTTATTTATAATTTAGCCATTTAGAAATGCACTTTTGACATCCATTCGATATAAAATAAAATTCTTATGACATGCAAATGCTAAGAGCATCCTAATGGCTTCTAATCTAGCTACAGGTGTAAAGGTTTCATCAAAATCAATTCCTTCTTCTTGCTTGTATCCTTAAGGTACTCATCTAACCTTATTCCTTACAACCACTCTAGATTCATCTATCTTATTCCTAAATATCTATTTTGTACCTATAATAGATTGATGTTTTGGTTTAGGGACTAGTTCCCACACGTTGTTTCTCTCAAATTGATTTAACTCTTCTTACATTGCCATAATTCAAGATTCATCACTTTCTGCATCCGAAAAGGATTTTGGTTTAATTTGAGATATGAATGCAATGTATTAACAGGTATTTTTAAAAGATTATCTAGTCAGAAATATACCTCCACTCCTTGATGAGATTAAGGATAAGACTATCACAAGCACATGGGATGAGGTATATTCAGATCCTATTCAAGTTCGATTAAGTATAAGACTATCACAAGCACAGAGGATGAGGTATATTCAGATCCTATTCAAGTTCCCGTCGGACCCGTTACGAGAGCTCGAGCAAAGAAATTCAAAGAAGTGCTTAATGGATTGATTCAAGCAACTTGGGCTCAATCAAATTCATGGAGGCCCTTTGAAGGAATCACTCATGATAAATGCATGATTCAGGCTTTTGAAGTTTTCAAATATTCACTTCTATGAAATAGGGAGTTGGTTTGCACATTATGGCAGAAAATATATTATTTTCCTTTTTCAGATACTTTGCCATTTCTTAAGGAGGCTATTAGGAAAACAAATCAGTTAGTTCTATTTTAATTGCCTAGTTTCCATTTTAATTGATGTAAGGCATTTAAAGCCAAATAGGATTCTGATTTGGTTTAAATTCTTTCCTATTTACTTAGATTAGGATTCTGATTTGGTTTAAATTCTTTCCTATTTAGTTAGATTAGGATTCTAATTTTGTTTAAATTCTTTCCTATTTACTTAGATTAGGATTCTGATTTGATTTAAATTATTGTAACCAACCCTATATAATGTACTCGTATTTAATAAACGAGAAGAAGCTTGTTTTTGATGCAATTGTGAGAGTTAATTCTCTTTGGCTCTTTACGAACTCTTTGAACTTATCGGATTTCCGTGGCGTTCAATATCTTGACTTATCAATCAGACCTTCCATAGCTGATTGTGGAGTCTTCACATACCAAGGTTCGTGCTTCCAATAAGCATTGGGTCAAGGTTCCATTCCATTCCTGAGTTTAGATTCGATCTTGGGACTTAATTTGGTTAGGGTCGCGTCAGTTCTTGACGGGGTTCGTATCATTTGGTATCAGAGCTTAGGCTCCAAGGTTAGATCCATCTATCTTTGTTGCTTTTCATTCTTGTTTGAATTTTTCATCCTTGTTCTAGTACAGTATTTTTTTAGGGTTTCCTTTTTAAATCAATTTTGTATCCTTGTGGTTAATTCTCCTTAAATCCACAAGTTTTACTTATTCCAAAAAAAATAACCCTTTGTTAAAATCTTTCATTTTTTCTCTCTCCATTATTTGTGTCTTGAAGTCAAAAAAATAAGTTTTACCTAATAGGTGAAATTTTTGTCCAAAATCAAAACTCAACTTTCGTACACATTGCCTTCTTACTCTTGAAATTAAATTCTCTTTAATGTCATCTTTGTGAAATATTGCTGAAATCTTGATATTAGTTTGATTAGTTTGATAAGAACTGAGTGAGGATTACTAAGAGTGGAAAAAGAAAAGAGAGTGTGAGCATATTAGAGGGTAAAAGCCAATTAATTTGAGTGAAACACGAGTGGAATTGAGTGATTCATTTTTCTTGAGTGAAACACGTAAGGGAGTGAGGTGAGGTCCTTCCACATTATTTTTAACTTTCTTTTGCAGATAATAGCTATGTCTCACAACCTAGAAAGAAACACAAATGAAGAGGATCAATCTGCAACTACTCAAAATTTACAAATTCAAGCATTGATGGGAGAGATGAGAAGGAGGATGAGGGCTGAATTAGAGCTTATACACGAGCGTTTGGATCAAGTGGAGAACACACGTGTAGGGCAGCCACAACCTGTTCCCCAAGCACGTAGAAGAGAAAGAGCTCCAGTTAGAGGAGAGATCGATGATTATTATAGGGATGAGTATGATGAGGGTGAGGACTCAGCGGGTAGCTATAGGAGAGACGGACAAGGTTAAATTGGCTGCCACAATTATTCAGAGGCAAAAAAGGTTAAATTGGCTGTGATTGAGTTTTCTGACTATGCCATTACTTGGTGGGATCAACTTGTTATAAGCAAAAGGCGAAATAGAGAACGTCCAATTGAGAAATGGGATGAAATGAAATCATTGATGAGAAGGCGTTTTGTACCTAACCACTATTATCGAGATTTGTACCAAAAATTACAACATCTTCAACGAGGTAGTCGAAGTGTTGAGGATTATTATAAAGAAATGGAGATTGCCATGATTAGAGAAAATGTGGAGGAGAATAGAGAAGCAACCATGGCAAGATTCTTAAGTGGTCTTAATCGGGAGATTGCAGATAAGGTTGAGTGGCAGCATTACATGGAGATTGAGGAGATGGTCCACAAGGCTATCAAGATTGAGCAGCAACTCAAGAGGGGGGGTAACACTCATGTAGCCCCAAGCTCGAGTTCCACTCCTTAGAAGCCGAGCTATGCAAAACGAGATGAGAGGCCACAAGCATTTACTGCACCTAAGCAAGTAATCGAGCACTCCAAGCACAATTCACAAGGTAACACCGTGACTCCTGCTAGTAGGAATCGTGACATTAAGTGTTTTAAATGTCAAGGCAGGGGGCATATTGCAAGTGAATGTGTGAATAAAAGAGTTATGGTGTTGCGGGACAATAGTGAGGTTGTAACTGAAGATGAGACGGAAGAGAATGAGATGCCACCATTAGAGGAAGTCGAAGATGAAGAGTATTTAGCCCTTGGGGAATTCACTTTAGTAGCGAGGAGAGCTTTAAGTGTTCAAGTAAAGGAAGACGAAACAGTGCAACGGGAAAACATTTTCCATATTAGGTGTTATGTTCAAGACAAAGTATGTAGTATAATTATTGGAGGAAGTTGTACTAATGTTGCTAGTACTATAATGGTAGAGAAGTTAGGGCTTTCGACACTTAAACACCCATGGCCATACAAACTACAATGGTTAAATGACAGTGGTGAGGTGAAAGTGAACAAGCAGGTACTAGTGATTTTTCAGATTGGCAAGTATGAAGATAAGGTGCTTTGTAATGTAGTGCCAATGCAGGCTGGACACTTGTTACTTGGGCGGCCTTGGCAATTCGACAAATGTGTGAAGCATGATGGCTTCACCAACGAATATTCATTTGTATTTAATCAACGTAACATCACTCTTGTTTCATTGACACCAAAGCAGGTTTACGAAGACCAAGTGAGCCTACAGAGAAAGAGTGAGGAAAAGAAAAAGAGAGAAAAAGAGAGTGAAATTCAAAAAGAGGCCGAGGAAAATATGAGAGAAAAACCAAAGAAAAATACGGTCATTGAGCGTAAATCAGATGGAAAACAAAATATTATTTTCACATCAGCGGATGATTATACTTTTGTACAAAGAGGCATTTTTGAACACTGACGAATTTGACCTTACTTTGCCTAGTTCTATTACTTTTCTTTTGCAAGAGTATGAGGATGTTTTTCCTAAGGAAACACCACATGGTTTACCTCCAATCCGAGGGATTGAGCATCAGATTGATTTTGTACCTAGTTCAACCATTCCAAATAGACCAGCCTATAGGAGCAATCCAGAGGAGACCAAGGAACTTCAAAGGCAAGTTAATGAATTGATGGAAAAAGGGTACGTGAGGGAAAGCATGAGTCCATGTGCAGTTTCCATTTTATTAGTTTCTAAGAAGGATGGGACGTGGAGGATGTGTGTTGACTGTCGAGCCATCAACAACATAACTGTAAAGTATCGACATCCCATTCCTAGATTAGATGACATGCTTGATGAATTACATGGGTCTAGTGTATTTTCCAAAATCGATTTGAAAAGTGGATATCATCATATTAGAATGAAAGAAGGAGATGAATGAAAAACTGCCTTTAAAACAAATATGGTTTGTATGAATGGTTAATCATGCCTTTTGATCTAACTAATGCCCCGAGCACTTTTATGAGACTTATGAATCATGTCTTGCAAGCTTTTATTGGCAAGTTTGTTATTTTTTATTTTGATGATATCCTCATTTATAGCAAAAACATAAATGATCATGTAGTACATTTGAAATCTGTTTTAGATGTGCTTAGAAAAGAAAAGTTGTTTGCTAATCTGAAGAAGTGTACTTTTTGCACAGACAAACTTGTGTTTCTAGGATTTGTTGTGAGTGCACAGGGTATACAGGTAGATGAGGAAAAGGTACGTGCAATCCAAGAGTGGTCGAGTCCCACAAGTGTAAGTAATGTGAGAAGCTTTCATGGGCTTGCTAGTTTCTATCGACGATTTGTGAAAGACTTTAGCATATTAGCCGCACCACTTATTGAAGTAATAAAAAAAGATGTTGGATTCAAATGGGGAGAACCGCAAGAGAAGGCATTTCAAATAATCAAGCAAAAGCTGACCAATGCTCCTTTATTGTCTTTGCCTAACTTTAATAAAACATTTGAAATTGAATGCGATGCTTCAGGTATTGGTATTGGTGCAGTCCTAATGCAGGAAAGACGACCAATTGCTTACTTTAGTGAAAAGTTGAGTAGGGCAGCCTTAAACTACCCTACTTACGATAAGGAGTTGTATGCATTAGTTCGAGCATTAGAAACGTGGCAGCACTATCTATGGCCTAAGGAGTTTGTGATTCACACCGATCATGAGTCTTTGAAACACCTTAAATGCCAACACAAGCTGAATAAGAGACATGCTCGATGGGTAGAATTCATTGAGACATTTCCATATGTCATTCGTTACAAGCAAGGTAAGGAAAATATTGTTGCAGATGTGCTTTCCCGCAGGTATGTCTTAATCTCAACACTTAATGCTAAATTACTTGGGTTTGAACATATTAAGGAATTGTATGCTGATGACCATGATTTTAGTGTTGAATATCAAGCTTGTGAAAAGATCGCAGTCGGTAAATATTATAGGCATGATGGCTATTTATTTCGGGAGAATAAACTATGTCTGCCTAGCTATTCTTTGAGAGATTTGCTAGTGAGAGAATCCCATGGACGAGGATTAATGGGGCATTTTGGAGTTGTAAAGACTCTAATAGTATTACAGGAACACTTTTATTGGCCACATATGAAGCGAGATGTTGAAAGACTTTGTGGTAAATGTGTTAATTGTAGGCAAGCCAAATCGAAAGTGCAACCTTATGGCTTATACACCCATTTGCCAATACCTAGTGTACCTTGGACTGATGTTTCGATGGATTTTGTGCCAGGTTTACCTAGGTCTAGACAAGGGAAAGACTCAATTTCTGTGGTTGTGGATAGATTTTCAAAGATGGCACATTTTATTCCATGCCACAAAACAGATGATGCTTCTAATGTTGCTAACCTATTCTTTAGTGAGATTATAAGGTTGCATGGTATGCTAAGTTTTTAAGTTACTTTTGGAAAACCTTATGGGCTAAGTTAGGAACTAAGTTGTTGTTTTCAACTACTTGTCACCCTCAAACTGATGGTCAAACAGAAATTGTGAATAGAACTTCATCCACTCTGTTGCCAGCTATCATTAAAAAGAACATTAAAACTTGGGAAGATTGTTTACCTCATGTTGAGTTTGCTTTTAATCGTTCTATTCATTCTGCTACTAAGTATTCATCGTTTGAAATTGTTTATGGTTTTAATCCTGTAACCCCATTAGATTTAACTACATTACCTATTTCTGAGCGTGTTAACTTAGATGGCAAGAAAAAGGCTGAAATTGTTAAACAGATACACGAGAGGGCGAAGTTCAACATTGAGCTCATAAGCTAGTCTTTGAACCTAGCGATTGGGTGTGGTTACACATGTGCAAGGAATGATTTTCGAAACGAAGGAAATCTAAGCTATTACCTCGAGGGGATGGTTCATTACATGTTTTGGAACGGATCAATGATAATGCATACAAACTGGATTTGCCTGGTGAGTACAATGTAAGTGCTACTTTTAATGTTTCTGATTTAAGTCCTTTTGATGTAGGTGACGATTTGAGGACAAATCCTCTTCAAGAGGAGGGGAATGATGAGATTAAGGATAAGACTATCACAAGCACATGGGATGAGGTATATTCAGATCCTATTCAAGTTCCCGTCGGACCTGTTACAAGAGCTCGAGCAAAGAAATTCAAAGAAGCGCTTAATGGATTGATTCAAATAACTTGGGCTCAATCAAATTCATGGAGGCCCTTTGAAGGAATCGCTCATGATAAATGCATGATTCATGCTTTTGAAGTTTCCAAATATTCACTTCCATGAAATAGGGAGTTGGTTTGCACATTATGGCGGAAAAATATATTATTTTCCATTTTCAGATACCATATTAGTACGTGGCGTTGTTTACACTAGGTCTACAACAGTTAAAACTGTACTTTGGGCCAGTAGCCCGCAAGTCCTGGTTTCCAGCCGATATACTTCTATGAGCATCAAAATACTTAAAATAATTTTGTAGGTTTTACAACCCAAAACAGACTTTCCTTTTAGTCTAAAACAGGGTACCAAACCAGATAAAATTTATCAAGTTTTCTGATGCACAGGATCCTTGCTGAAAGGCAAGTGCAGAGCATACTTCCTTGAGATTTCAAAATGAACAGATAAAATCTTTATTCTTTTCTTTTCTTTAGAACTTCATTTGCAGAGAGAGAGAGAAGAGTTTAGAAAGTCATAGCTTAGAAAACACGAGAGTTTCTATTGATGATTTTCTATATCTTACAATGAGGAGAGAAATCCTTTATATAAGGATTCCAAAGCGTAAAGATAGGACAGGACCCCTATCTTTTTCTTTTGGAAAAGTAAAAACATACTTATGACACTCCTTTAATTATTACAAGCGACAAAGACTTAAAGCATGACTTGGACATGACTTTTACAAAAGTAAAGCTTAAAGTAAAAGCAAGCTTTAATGATTACAACAAGACAAAGTTATAAAGCAAAAGCAAGACATAATTATTACAACAAGACAAAGTACTTTATGGAGAGCGGAGATTCATGTAATCGTCTTCAGATGACCAATCTGACCAGTCTGGGTCACCTTCTGGTGGGGGAAATGGCTTGGAGCGCCTGGGATACTTTCTATGGGGTCTGTAGCATGTTGGTAGGGTCTTGGGTGATGATGACTTGGATCTGGGGCTTGGTATTTGGGTTGCTTTGTCAATTTCTGAAGGTTGGGATGATGATCCTGGTTCATGCATGGATGGTTGTGGAAACTGTTGAAGGTGTTGGCTAAGTGGAAGGAAGTCTTCCCATGGGTCTTGAGAGTCTTGGTAAAGGAAATCAGTGTAGTCTGGTTTTTCTTCCTTGATAATGATGCCGGTAGACTTTGGTTTGGATATGGCTGATGGAGTGGGAATCATAATCATGTCATGTTGAGGGCCAAGAGATGTATGGAAAATATCCTTATGCGGTGGAGTTTGGTGATTGAGTTGGGAAAGGTAATTGTTGAGGTTGGGCTGGAGTTCATTTTCAATGAGGGCAGGATGAGAAGTGGTGAAATATTCATATACCTGATCTTGGGTCCAGAAAAGGTTGGTGTCTGGATGTTGGAAATATGGCCGCTGAATAATGAACACAGATGTGAACATTTTAGCATCAGATGCAGGCATGCGATCAAGATTGTATAATTCTGTTAATTGCTGTAATTTCTTTCTCCACCAGGGAATTGGTGAGAACCACTCGAGAAGGGTCCAGATAAGAGAGGTGGATTTTTCTGGATTAAGGAGATGAGATAAGGTTGAATAAACTGGTAAAACCAATTTAGTAGCATATAAGACAGTTAGGCACCAGATGTACCATAACTCATCTTCAGTAATTTCATTAGGTGGATCAAGTGTTAAACCAGTGAGAAACATGTTTTCTGGATGGAAGGTTGAGAAAGAAAATGAATCTGCTAAAAGGTAAGCTTTCATGAAGAATCGAAACATAGCCTTTTTTGCAAATTCTTGGAGGGCAAAGACTGAGGTGAAGGTTTTGCCAAGGGGAAATGTCTTTTTGGTGATAGCTTCAGAAGGAAGGGAAGTAGCCATGAGAATAATTGGGAATTGATATTTGGTGGAAACAAGGGCTAGAGGGTGTTCAGGTTTTGAGAGTCGGGATAGCATATCAGGGATGAGGTTGTGGGATCCTTTTATATGTTTGACAGAGAAATCATATTTAGAAAACCAATCTTTTAACCTGAGTAACATCTTTTCGGGAACAGTATTACCTTTGAAATTGAAGATATTGGGAAAGGCTGAACTGCCCATTCGGATGAGAAAATGGTGTCCAATGAGATGAAACTCAAATTTTTTGATGCCATTCTTTACCGCTAAGATTTCTTTGAAAACGCTATAGTAGTGCTTTTGTGTGTCAGAAAATTGTCCACTAGCGTGAGCGATAAAGTGTTCTTTTCCATTGATTTCTTCAAGAAGGATGGCACCCCATGATTCATCACTAGCATCATCTCGCTATATGTTTGCCATCTGTGATCAACTTTAGTGGTGGCAGATCTTGCGCAAGTTGCTTTAGAGTAGTGACAGCACTTGTGTGGTCAGAATTCCACTCTGGAGGCTTCTTTTTCAATAAAGCCGAGAGGTGGTGAGTGTAATGGTCGACATGTGAGATAAAATCTCTGATGTAGTTGATAATGCCAAGAAATTGTTGGATTTGCTTTTTGGAAAGTTGTTGATCTGGCAATGTGCTTTCCTGGTTGGTAGTGTCCGTCTTTAATGATCACAACCATCCGTGGCAATAGTGCTTTTCTTTGCTGACAGCATGATGCCATGAGTTTGGATAATATCAAAGAACTGATTTAACAACTGGCGATGTTCATCATGTGTTCCTGAAAACAGTAAAATATCGTCAATGTAAATCAATGCATGATGCAAGATGGGTTCAAAGATTTTGACCATGGATTTTTGGAAAATGGAAGGGGTTGTTTTGAGACCGAAGGGTAAAACTGTCCATTGGAAATGAGCATTGGGGATACAAAAAGCAGTTTTGTACCGTTCAGAAGGTTCAATGCCTAATTGCCAAAAACCTGATTTTAAATCAAATTTTGAAAAAATCTGGGCATTTTTTAGAGAAGTAAACATGCTTTGTCTTTTGGGTAATGGAAATTTATCGTCTTGTAAAAACATGTTTAATGGCTGGTAGTCAATAACTAAGCGTTTCTTTCCTCGGACAATCTCAGAATGCTTTTCAACATAAAAGGCCTGGCAAGCCCATTGAGAATGGGTAGGTTCTATAAGACCTTGGGCTAACAATTGAGAACACTCTGTTTGGGCTAGCACTAAGTCAGAAGGACTCATTCCTGGATGAGTGGCTTTTGTGGGATTGATATCTTCATTTAGTTTGAAGGGTAACTTAATGAAGAAAGACGGATTTTTCCAAAGTGGGTTTGGATGAGTGAATTCTGAATGGGATTCTGGACAATATGGTAAAAGCTTGGTTGAAATGTCATGATAAGATTGGGGTGTTTCAGACAAATTGTAAAGTTTCAAGATGTCTGTGAAAGGTTTGAACATGGATTTGACTCGGATGCCATTGGGAATGATTTGGAGGTGTTTGATCTGGTGAATGATGTCAAATCCTAACAAGATATCTTTATTAGGCAGATTGGATCCGATTACTTTGGTCCAAATGACACAATTTGGGAAAATTTGAATACCAATGGGTTTTTTGGTAATCAATTTGGTAGTGAAGAATTTTCCACTAGCAACCCTAAAATGTTCTTCATAATGGGTCCAGCTCTCAGGAAGAAGAATGGCTGGATTTAACATACTTCTCTGGGGCTCCGATGATCAACAGACCAATTCTTTGGAATGGGCCTGTGGAATTTTGAAGGCAAAATTTGGAGTTTAATGGAAGGAATGGGGACAAAAGTGTCTAGAGACAATAACTGTTGATGGAAAATGTTTTGAGGCTCATCATTTTCTGAATCACTAGATGAGTCTTCCAAAGGTCGAACACTTTTTTCATCATGGGTTCTTCTTGTTCGTTCGAAATAGAATTCAAGCTCTTCTTTTTCAGGAGAATAATCAGTAGTGGCTTGAAGGTGTTCAACTAGCCGAATAGATTTTTCTCGTTTGTTGGGACAATCTTTGGCATAGTGACCTTTTTTCTTGCAGATAAAACATCTGCTTGATTTTCTCCGTTTCTGATCTCTGGATGAACTTGATTTTTTCCTGAAGAATCTGTAAGGCTTTCTGGATTTGCGAGGCTTTGAAGAATATATTTGAATTGTTGAATTTTCGGAAATGCCTTTTCTTTTTGGAACTGCAATCACAATCCTTTTTCTTTTTGCACTTGATCTGGAGATAAGGTTTTTTGCAAGCACTACGGAATGGCTCTTTGTCTGTTAACAGTTCTTTGAAAAACTGTTTTTGCTCACAAAGTTTATCAAGGCATGTCTTAGCAATCTGAAAGATTTTGCCAAGAGATATAGTGTCAAGACTGAGATTGTGAGTTTTGAGCTGCCGTTGGATGTCTGGTTGTAGTTCATCTGGTAGGGAAGCCAGAAAGACATGCTTCAATGTAGGTTCATTGAATCCATTAAGCTTGTAGAACAAGAGAGACATTCGTTTGTAATGAAATTCAAGATCTTTAGCATTGAGAGAGCAGCATTTCACATTAAGATAGTCTCGACGTGCAGCTTCAAAAACTGCAGCTGGATCGCCTAGAAACTGATCATGAATAACTGCAAGAGCACTTGAAACTTAAGTAATTGGACAAATTGCGGTTATGCATCTTCGCCTAATGAATCAAACCAATCTCTTAGGGCACTCGTAAAACGAGTAGCAAATTCCCTAAGAACGGAATGAGTAGTGGCTCCTGACCGTAGCATTTGGAGATCAATCCAGGCAGACATTTCAGTAAGTCTGTCTCGCCACTTATGAGATGGAATATCATCAAAAGTAAACCATGGACCATTGGATGGTTTGTCACTGGTTTGACCTCGAGGGGGTTGAGTTGTGGCAGTAGATTCAGCTGGAGGTTCATCCTCAATATCTGAGGGAATGTCAAAATATGGTTCGGGTGGTCGAGAGGTTTGGCCTTGCTCTGGTGGATTGTCAGCCATGAGGATTCTGGTAATATCAGCATAAGATTTTTCAGAATCACTGGTGGTGGATGGTGAAGACGATGCCGTGTCAGTAGAAGTTTCTGAAACAGCTAGGTTTGAATCAGAAGTAGAGTCATCAATTTCTGGAGATGGGTTGGCTATCTGAGCACTGTATTGATGCATAGGGTTTTTATCTTTAGCCTGTGTTGGTGGTGGCGGCTGTGGTGATGTGGGTGTGTAAGTTGGAGAGTGGTGCTCTGGAATAGTTAATGAGGATTTGTAGGTTCTGACTGGAGGAGGAGGCTGAGGTTTGGACTTTGGTTTTGATTTTGGCTTAGGTGCTGATGGAATAGGATGGTCTCTGAATAGAGTATGGGTCATGCCAAACAATTTGGATGGATCATAAGATCTAATTGGAGAAAGCATAGAGGCAAATGAGTGATAAGGTGGACTTATGGTGGGTATGGGTGGTGATGTGGTAAACAAGGTAGGTCTTTATTTTTCAGATTCAATCTGGGCAAGCTCAGCTTGTAAACGTCTGATCTCTCTTTCTTTTTTATCAAACTCTGGGCCATAGTATCTTTGAGCAAGCATGGTTCAGAGTTCTGAATCTAACTGAACAATTCGGGATTGAAGATTTTTGTAGATCTGCTCCATTTGAGCTGTAATTGAGTCAACTTTCATCTCAATCTGTTCAGTTCGTAAACTGATTTTTTCAACCTTGGAATGGATATTCAACAAGGTATCATTTTGTGCTCTGGCATTTTGGGTTTGCCAGTTGAGAACTGATTCAAAAGGTTTAGGAGGTTCAAGATGACCGGGTGAGGTAATAGCTGAAGGAATGAAGGGTTTAGACACAACATTGCGTTGTGAATCAGTATAAGTGTCAAGAGGAGGAAAAGATGAAGAATAGTCAGAGGAGGTAGAAGAGAACATCATACAAGCCAATGGTTGTACGATTGGTGTGTGATTAGAAAGTGGGGATGGAATCTCAGTTGTGCAATGTTTTGCAATCCATTTGAGTTCTTTTTTGTAAATAGGTAGTGGACTTGGTGGAGGTGGAGGTGGAGGGTCTTTTGGTGGTTTGGGTTCACAGTGTTTACATGGGACAGGTGGGTTCTTCTTTTTAGGCTTTTTGTTTCTTTTGTTTTTTTTGGTGTCGTAATCATCGTCCTTTTCCCAATCATCCCAACAGGGACAATTTAGGTCACACATTCCTGAGCCAGGGACATCCCATAAGAAATGGCCATTTTGTTTGGCTGGATAAACAGGGTAACCATCAGAATTGAACCCTGTGATTGGCAGATCTTCTTGAGCTGTTTGAACAGTTGTGATCATTGAAGAATAAGTGAAAGAGAGCCGAGGAGGCTCTTGTGGAGCACTTGGAGGTGGTTTGAAAGTCATACGAACCGTTCCATCTTGTCGTCTTTCAAACATGCTTTCAGATGTCCGAATAGGAGCTGTATTATTATGGAACTGCTCATAGTTTGAGATCCATTCAAGAGGCATAAGCTGGATGAGCTCATGTCGAGGAATTTGTCTGGGGATCTGGATAATGGTTGGGATCTAATCTGATTCTGCTAACACCATGACGGTGTCAGAGTGATGTTCAAGTGTGGGTAGATCTAAGGCATGGTTTTGAAGCCTATAGACCAATTGATGAAGGAGAGTAGCAATTTTGGCTGAAGAAATTTGTTCTGCACCTTGAATTTCAACCTTTAGGAAAACAAATCAGTTAGTTCTATTTTAATTGCCTAGTTTCATTTAATTGATGTAAGGCATTTAAAGCCAAATAGGATTCTGATTTGGTTTAAATTCTTTCCTATTTACTTAGATTAGAATTCTGATTTGGTTTAAATTCTTTCCTATTTACTTAGATTAGAATTCTGATTTGGTTTAAATTCTTTCCTATTTAGTTAGATTAGAATTCTGATTTGGTTTAAATTCTTTTAACCAACCCTATGCAATTGTGAGAGTTAATTCTCTTTAGTTCTTTACGAACACTTTGAACTTATCGGATTTCCGTGGTATTCAATATCTTGACTTATCAATCAGACCTTCCATAGCTGATTGTGGCGTCTTCACATACCAAGGTTCGTGCTTCCAATAAGCATTGGGTCAAGTTTCCATTCCATTTCTGGGTTTAGATTCGATCTTGGGAACTAATTTGGTTAGGGACGCGTCAGTTCTTGACGGGGTTCGTATCACTCCTTGAGAACTGTTTTTGAATTACCTTGATTTTGCTCTATAGTTGTTTATTCTTCTTGTCGTCCGTCTTGATTCTCACTTGTTGAATCATCTTGTTTAACATTTGAAGGCTTTTCTTGTTGTAATTCTTCCTTTGCATCATCATTAGCAGCAACTTTCTCCGTAGAGGAGGGTTCATACTCATCAAACATAACATGCATGGAATTTTCAACAACTAATATTCTTTTATTTTATAATCTATAAGCTTTGCTAGTATTTGAATATCCAAGAAAAATACCAATATTAGATTTTGGATCAAATTTACCAAGATTATCTTCCGTATTCAATATACAACATTTGCATCTAAAAACTTTGAAATAATCAATTTTGGGTTTTCTATCTTTCCAAAACTCATAGGGAGTCTTATTGAGATAGGGTCTAATCAGAACACAAGATATAGCATGCAGTACTAACAACTTTAGCCCAAAAATACTTTGGTAATGCATTTTGATTTAATATAGTCCTAGCCATTTCCTGAATAGACCTATTTTTTCTCTCAACTACTCCATTTTGTTATGGAATCCTTGGTGATGATAATTGATGTGCAATGCCAAAGTTATTGCAAAAGTTTTCAAATGCATGATTTTTAAATTCTCCACCATGATCACTTTTACTACAAGATAATTGCACAACCCTTCTCATTTTGAACCTTTTTACAAAAGATTTTATATGCATCAAGGGCATCATTCTTATTTGCTAAGAACAATATCCATGTGTATCTAGAATAATCATTTATAATTACTATGTATCCAAAATATTAACCACTTAGACTAGCATATCTAAAAAGTTCAAATAAATCCAGGAAGAAGTTGAAGTGATTTTGAAGTTGAAACATGATTTTTGTTTTTAAAAGAAGTTTTGATTTGTTTTCCAAATTGACAAGTTTCACAAAATCATTTTTAGAAATTTTTGAATCTAAATCCATGGTTGCATGTCCTAGTTTTCTATACCATAACCAACTATTAGCATGCAATGCGAAAAAAACACTTATCATGAGAAGATGCACAATCTATATCAATGGTGTATATATAACACATCTGTTTCCAACAAACAAAACTTTGCCATCAATTGTATTACCAATGACACAATAAATCTATAATTTATTACAATAATTACAAACAATTTTATGATCATTAAAGTCCCCCTTTATCAAAGACACATTTTTTAGAGCTGATAAACTTTTCCTAATTCTTTTGACCATTTATAAACTTCAACATAATATCATTGAGCTCATTATTCTTTTTTTTAAGCATTTCATTTTTAATTTTCAAATTATCAACAAGTGAACTTTCTTCGCTCATTGGATTTTTTGAAAAACTTCCTAAATTTTCTGGCTATCAATATCTTCATCTTCTAATTCACTTTATACATCACTTTCAAGTTTTGAAGCTTTAAGAGTAATGCTCTTTTCTTTCTTGTCAGCTGCCAAACCTTCTTTATAAGAAATGAATGAGCCAATTAAATTACAATAGTTAAAGTATTTAAATCATTGGCTTTCTCGAAGTTATACGTGGCATTGTTACACAAGATCTACAATAGTACAAGACTGTCCTTAGGGCGATGCCCAAGTCTGCAAGTTTCGGTAGATATACACTTATCCATCAAATACCAAATCCAAAAATCATATTGAAAATAGTTTTTCACGATACCACCCGAAAACACGGCACTCACGGCCTTCAAAGAGGGTGAACGTTGTGAGAAAACAATTTTGTTTTACAAAAATCGGTTTTGGAGGATAAAAACAGGACCTTTCTGATGCACAGGATCCTTAAGCTTAAGGCAAGTGCAGAGCATACTCAGTATAGATAGTTAGAGGTGAACGTATCCTTATTAATCCAAATGATTTCTTTGATTCCTAAAAGATAGAGAAGACTTAGAAAGACATGATATAGAGAAAACTTAATTTCATTCAATTTCAACTTCTGAAATTTACAAGAGGAGAGAGATCCTTATATAGAGATCTCGAGAGCTAAGGAGATAAGGTGGGTCCCTTATCTTTTACAAAAGAAAGTAAAAAATAATTATTAAAGCACATCACGCCAAACTTTGGAAAAGTAAAAGCAAAATCATAAAACACACTTTAGACAAGACAAGAACCTTGTCTAATTATTAAAGCAAACTTTTAACAAAGCTAAAGTTAAAGCTTCACATGCTTGTCGGCAATCATGGAGTGTAGGGGAATTCTGATGGAGACACGTCTCCTGTCTCTTTTTCATATTGGCGTTTTGCACGGCATATCTGTCGCTGATTCAGATACTCTTCAACTTGTAAGTATTTTCTTCATTAGCGTCAGTCATCTTCTTTGGAGCTGATGGAGCAAGAAGGTTTGGATTTGTGACAGTACATTGGGAATTTTCAGTAGAGAGGAGTGACTGAAAATTTTCCTATGGATTCTGAGCGTCTTGGAATAAGACGTTCGTGTGATCAGGACATTGTTCCATAACAAGGATTCTTCTGGGACTTGAACTTGAACCTGGAGTACAGGTTTGTATTTTTGGGATTATCTCCAGAGTGTGAGAAGGTCCGACAGACGTATGGTGGATGTCTATAGCAGGTGGTTGGACATTGTTGAGTTCTATGAGGTATGCCCTGAGAACAGATGTGACCGATGAATCATGGATGAGGGAATAAGGATGAGGGTAAGTTCTGAATTCGTAAGCCATATCTTGAGTCCAGAAGTCTTTAGTTTTTGGATGTTGAAAATAAGGCCTGTGAATGATGAAGACTGTAATGAACATGTTGGCTTCTTGTTCCGGCATTCTGTCTAATCCATGAAAAGTATACAGATTCTGTAGTTGTTTACGTCACATCGTGAGTGGGAAATACTATTCTAGGAGAGTCCATAGAAGGTCTAGTGAGTTTTCAGGAGTGGTGATGTGATGAAGCACTAGTTTAACAGGCAAGACAAGCTTTGTGGCATACAGGGTAGCAAGACACCACATATACCATAATTCATTTTCAGAAATAGTTAAGGAAGACAAGGTAAAACCAGTAAGAAACAGGTTTTCCATACAAAAGGTAGGATTAGACTTTCTACTTTGGACATTGAAGAAATACCAATAAAGGAATTTCTTTGCAAAATCCTGGATTTGGTAGGCTGAATGAAAAGGGATATTCATGGGAAATGATCTCTGATTAAGAGCTTTGAAGGGGAGTTGATGATACATAGCTATAATGGGTATTGTTTGATTTGAGCAGATGAGCAAGGGTTTATTTATAAATGGACAGGTAAGGAAATCTGGGATAAGGTTCTGTTTACCTTTGATGTGTTGAACAATGAAATCATACTCAGCGAACCAATTCTTGAGGCTGAGCAATTGCTTGTCAGGAAGCAATTTGTTCTTGAAGTCAAAGATTCTTGGGAAATATGGGTTGTCCATTTTGATAAGGAAGTGATGGCTGATAAGATGAAATTCAAATTTTTTAATTTCATACTTTACCGCCAAAATCTCTTTGTAAATCACATGATAGTTCTTTTCAGATTCTTTAAATTGTCCACTTGCATGTGCACAAAAGTGATCTGAGCCGTCTATTCTTTCAAGGAGAATGGCACTCCAATAATCATCACTGGCATCAGTCTGTAGAATACGTTGTCCAGTTGTAGGAATTCTGAGTGGAGGAGGTGATTGGGCTATCACCTTTAGCTATTTGACATCTTCTATCTGATCTGGACCCCATGGTTGGCACTATTTTTTGAGCATGCATGACAGCTTGCTTATGTGGATTGCAACTTTAGGAATGAAATCTCGAACATAATTAACAATCCTGAGGAATTGTTGTATCTGCTTTTTGTTGAGATTGGCATCAGGAAACTTTAATAATTCAGTTGCAATGTATGGACCAAGTTGATAGTGGCCATCTCTGATTATCATCCCAAGAAAGTCAATTGATTCTTTTGTGATGTTGCTTTTCTTTTCTGAAAGCATGATTCCATGTGTCTGGATAATGTGACAGAAATCCAAAAGGAGTGTCTAGTGGCTATCATGATCAGATGAGAAAAGTAAGATATCATCGATGTAGATCAGAGCATGATGGAGGATAGAATTGAAGATTTTGGTCATGGGTTTTTGAAATAATGAAGGAGCAACTTTAAGACCAAAAGGCATGACAGTCCACTGATAGTGGGCGTCAGGGATGCAAAAGGCAGTTTTATGACAGTCAATTGGTAAAATACCAAGTTGCCAAAAACCAGCTTTTAAATCGAACTTAGAGAAGATACAAGCCCCTTGAAGATGGATAAATAGTGACTGTATTTTTGGAAGGGAGAACTTATCATCTTTAAGAAAGGAATTTAGTGGTTGGTAATTCATAACTAACCTCTTTTTTCCATGAACTAATTCAGATCTTTTTTTGCACATAAAAGGCTTGACAAGCCCAATTTGAATCAGTGGGTTCAATGAGACCTTGCTGAAGTAACTGAGAACATTCTTGCTTAGCAAATGAGAGGTCAGATGGAGACATACCTAGATGAGAGGCTTTTGTGGGGTTTATGTCTTCGTTGAGCTTAAAAAGAAGATGAATGAAGAACTGTTCATTTTTCCAGAGAGAGGAAGGATGGTGAAATTGTGAATGGTTTTCTGGACAGAACTGGAGAAGTTTTTGCGAGATGTGGGTACATGGAAAGGTGTTTCTGACAGAGTAAACAAACATAGAGTATTTGTATAGGGCAAAAACATCTATTTGTAGCGGATTCTAGAGTTGGTGATGAATATGTTTTTAACTAACTGGAGGATGTCAAAACCTATAAGCAGATCTTTGTCTAGAAGATGGGAGGCTACAATCTTTTTCCAAATAATTCAATTCGAAAAGAACTGATACCAATGGGTTTTTTGGTAATCAAAGTTGTTTCAAAAGTTTCTCCATTGACTGCTCTGAATAATCGAGAATGATTTTCCTAGCAATCTAAGGGAAGAACAAAAAGATCAATCATACTGGTATCTGCACCAATGTCAATAAACCTAATAACAGAGAGAGGTTTATGAAATTTTGAAGGAAGAATTGACATTTTTAGTGAAGGCCTAGAAATGTTTGAAACTTGATTATTTTTTGGACTGTGGCAATGACATAAATATTATCAGAGTCAGAAGACTCTGCGATAATAAATACAGTCTGTTCATTTTGTTCTAACTGTTCAAAAAAGTTTGGCTCAACATCTTCATTTTCAGATAACATTGAAGAATGTTGGAGATGTTGTATGAGACGAACAACTTTTGTAGGCTCATGAGGACAATTTTTGGCAAAGTGACCGCGTTTCTTGCAAATGAAACAATGGTTGTATTTATTTTTTTGATAATGAGAAGCATCTTTTTTCTGAAAATATCTTAAGGGTTTTTTGGATTTTTTGTGGAAGTTTTTCTGGAAATGTTTTTTCTTTTTGGTTGGACATGCACACTTCTTTTCATCTTTGCATTCGATTTTGAGGTAGGGCATTTTACAGGCTGAGGAAAAGGGCTGTTTATCTTCCATGAGGTCTTTGAAGAACTCTTTCTGTTCACAAATTTTGTCTAAGCATATCATTGCTGTCTGGAAGATCTTTCGAAGAGCGATATCTTCCATGTCAAAATTCAAGGTAGTAAGTTGTCTCTGAAGTTCAGGCTGTAACTCCGAAGGAAGTGAAGCTATGAAGACATGCTTCAGAGATGGGTTATTGAATCCATCTAGCTTATAAAACAGCATTGCCATTCTTTTGTAATGAGCTTCCAAAAGATGTCGTTTGAGAGAACAACATTTCATTTGGTGATATTCCTTACTGTTTGTTTCTTTGAAGGTTGCTTTTTCACCTATGAACATCTCACGGATTACATTGAATACTGTGGTAATTGTGGTTTGCATGAATTGGAGCTTTCTGTATTCTCCCAGACTTTCTAAAAAGTCTCGTAATGAACCCGTTGATCGGGCCATGAATTCTCGGAGAATAGATTCAGAATTTGCATTTGGCTTTGTCATTTGGAGATCAATCCATGCAGCGAATTCTTGGAGTCTAGCAGGCCATTTGTGACGAGGAATGTCATCAAATGTGAACCAAGACGCTGAAGATGGTTTAGATGAATGATCTTGAGCTGGTGGAGGCATTGGTGGCATAAGTTCTTTCTAAGACGTCTAAGCTTTGTTTTCATCATTAGAATAACTTTCTTCAATAACTGGGGTTGGAGTTAAAGTACTTGGATCTTCTGTTTTGGTTGCCATCAATATGCTTGTGATATCAGCATATTCTGATTCAGAATCAGAGGAAGTGTTGTTTAAGTCTGTGGATGAAGATGAAGAAGAAGGGTTTGACTCATATACTGTTTCAGATTCAGATAAGTTGGATGATGAGTTTTGGGTTTGGATAGTATGATAATGATACTGATCCATTGGCATTTTATCTTTTTTAGGAGGTTTAGGAGTTGCTGTAGGTGAATCTTCTGGGGGAACAGAAGAGGATGAACTGACTTTTGACTTTGGTTCTGAAATCTTGACTTTGGATTTTGATTTTTTTGGGTGAAGTTGATTTGGGTTGAAAAGTCGGTTGGAGACGGGAAAAACCAAAGAATTGGTTATATACTGGCTGTTGAGGTCTGGTTGTTGAATAGAAAGGAGCTTTACTTACCTTGAAAATACTTTTGTTTTCAAAACTTTGTTCTTCATTTCACCAAAATGGTATGATTAAATCTTTTATTCAATTTTGCTCAATAGTCTTCAGGCACAGAGAGAATTTCTCAATCATGGCATCATCTTCATCTTCAACTCCTTCGACTCCTATTACTCTTTCTTCTACACTTTCTTTACCCAAATCTTGTACTTCTCACACTACCAATAAAATCGAAAATCTTGTAGAATACTCCTATATTCCTGAATCTGCCCAAATCAGTGAATCCTCCTACCCTCTTATCAGTCCTTACCAGTTGTATAAACGACCCAGTTCTTTTACCCGAAACATCAGAACTCTTATCTCCACTAAAAGGCCTCACCCAAAAGAATACATCCAGTCTTCTAGACTTGATCAGTGTTCACTCCAAGCAACCATCTTTGAGCAATATGTAACTCTGGAAATCCCTTCCGAGTTAATCTCAAACTGGAAAAGAGAAGGTTATACTCATCTCCATCTAGGAGGAGTAAGATTAATCCTCACCCTTCATGGGAGAAAAGGATTACCGGTCACTGCCCGAATTGCTATGTTGGATACCCGGTTCAAACAAGATCAAGATGTCAAGTTATAGGTACTGTCCTTACAACCCTTCATGCAGGAAGTGTTCTACTCACTTTCTATCCAAATTTCAACATTTCTCTTCAAGATACCAACCTTCCAACAGCCTTGAGGGTCCAAGTTCAAATTCAAGGTGCAGAACAAATTTCTTCAGCCAAAATTGCTACTCTCCATCATCAATTGGTCTATAGGCTTCAAAACCATGCCTTAGATCTACCCACACCTGAACATCACTCTGACACCCTCATGGTGTTAGCAGAATCAGATCAGATCCCAACCATTATTCAGATCCCAAGACAAATTCCTCGACATGAGCTCATACAGCTTATGCCTCTTGAATGGATCTCCAACTATGAGCAGTTCCATAATAATACAGCTCCTATTCAGACATCAGAAAGCATGTTTGAAAGACGACATGATGGAACAATTCTATGGCTTTCAAACCACCTCCAAGTGCTCCACAAGAGCCTCCTCGGCTCTCTTTCACTTATTCCTCAATGATCACAAATGCTCGACATGCTCAAGAAGATCTCGCCAATCACAGGTTCAATTCGATGGTTATCCCAGTATATCCAGCCAAACACAAGGGACATTTCTTATGGGATGTCCCTGGCTCAGGAATGTGCGACCCAAATTGTCCCTATTGGGATGATTGGGAAGAGGACGATGATTACGACACCAAAAGGAAAAGAAAACCCAAAAAGAAAACCTTACCTGTCCCATGTAAACACTGTGAACCCAAACCACCAAAAGACCCTCCACCTCCACCAAGTCCACTACCCATTTACAAAAAAGAACTCAAATGGATTGCAAAAAATGGCAAAACTGAGATTCCATCCCCACTTCCGAACCACACACCAATCGTACAACCCTTGGCTTGTATGATGTTTTCCTCCACCTCTTCAGACTATTCTTCCTCTTTTCCTCCTCTTGACACTCATACTGATTCGCAACGCAATATTGTGTCTAAACCTTTCATTCCTTCAGCTATTACCTCAATCGGTCATCTTGAACCTCCTAAACCTTTTGAATCAGTTCTCAACTGGCAAACCCAAAATGCCAGAGCACAAAATGATACCTTGTTGAATATCCATTCCAAGGTCGAAAAAATCAGTTTACGAACTGAACAGATTGAGACGAAAGTTGACTCAATTACAGCTTAAATGGAGCAGATCCACCAGAATCTTAAATCCAGAATTGTTCAATTAGATTCAGAGCTCCGAACCATGCTTGCTCAAAGATACAATGGCCCAGAGTTTGACCAAAAAGAAAGAGAGATCAGACGCTTACAAACTGAGCTTGCCCAGATTGAATCTGAAAAACAAAGACCTACCTTGTTTACCACATCACCACCCATACCCACCATAAGTCCACCTTACCACCCATTTGCTTCTATGCTTTCTCCAATCCGATCTTATGATCCATCCAAATTATTTGGCATGACCCATACTCTATTCAGAGACCACCCTATTCCACCAGCACCAAAACCCAAATCAAAACCAAAACCCAAACCTCAGCCTCCTCCTCCAGTCAGAACCTACAAATCCTCATTAACTATTCCAGAGCACCACTCTCCAACTCACACACCAACACCACAACCTCCACCACCAACACAGTCCAAAGATAAAACCCCTATGCATCAATACAGTGCTCAAGTAGCCAATCCATCTCCAGAAATTGATGAATCCACTTCTGATTCAAACCTAGCTGTTTCAGAACCTTCTACTGACACATCCTCTTCTTCACCATTTACATCCAGTGATTCTGAAAAATCTTATGCTGATATTACCAGAATCCTCATGGCTGACAATCCACCCGAACAAGGCCAAACCTCTAGACCACCCGAACCATATTTTGACATTCCTCGATATCGAGGATGAACCCCCAAATCTTACGCCACAAACCAACCCCATCAAACTCAACCCAAAGAAAAACCCTCCAATGGCCCATGGTTTACTTTTGATGATATTCCATCTCATAAATGGCGAGACAGACTTATCAAATGTCTCGCTGATTGATCTCCAAATGTTACGGTCGAGCAACTACTCATTCTCGTTCTTGGGAATTTGCTACTCGTTTTACGGGTGCCCTAAGAGATTGGTTTGATTCATTAGGCCAAGACAGAATCGCAATTTGTTCAAATACCAAAGTCTCAAGTGCTCTTGCAGCTTATTCATTATCGCTTTCTAGGCGATCCACTCATAGCGATCTTTGAAGCCGCACGCAGAGACTATCTCAATATGAAATGCTGCTCTCTCAATGCTAAAGATCTTGAATTCCATTACAAAAGAATGTCTCTCTTGTTCTACAAGCTTAATGGATTCAATGAACCTACATTGAAGCATGTCTTTCTGGCTTCCTACCGATGAACTACAACCCGGACATCCAAAGGCAGCTCAAAACTCACAATCTTAGTCTTGACACTATATCTCTTGGCAAAATCTTTCAGATTGCTAAGACATGCCTTGATAAACTTTGTGAGCAAAAACAGTTTTCAAAGAACTTAACCGACAAAAAAAGCCATTTCGTAGTGCTTGCAAAAACCTTATCTCCGGATCAAGTGCAAAAGAAAAAGGATTGTGATTGCGGTTCCTAACAAGAAAAGGCATTTCCTAAATTCAAGAATTCGAATATTCTTCAAAGCCTCGCAAATCCATAAAGCCTTACAGTTCTTCTTCAGAAAAAATCAAGTTCATTCGAGAGATCGAAACGGAGAAAATCAAGCAGATGTTTTATCTGCAAGAAAAAAGGTCACTATGCCAAAGATTGTCCCAACAAACGAGAAAAATCTATTCGGCTAGTTGAACACCTTCAGGCTACCACTGATTATTCTCCTGAAAAAGAAGAGCTTGAATCCTATTTCTCTGAACAAGAAGAACCCACTGATGAAACAAGTGTTCGACCGAAGACTCATCTAGTGATTCAGAAAATGATGAGCCCCAAAATATTTTCCATCAACAGTTGTTGTCTCTCGACACTTCTGTTCCCATTCCTTCCATTAAACTCCAAATCTTACCTTCAAAATTCCACAGGCCCATTCCAAAGAATTGGCCTTTTAGATCTGGAGCCTGAGAAAGTATGTTAAATCCAGCCATTCTTCCCCCTGAAAGCTGGACCCACTACGAAGAACATTTCCGGGTTGCAAGTGGAAAATTCTTCACTACCAAATTGATTACCAAAAAACCCATTGGTATTCAACTTTTTCCTAATTGTGTCATTTGGACCAAAGTTATCGGATCCAATCTGCCTAATAAGGATATCTTGTTAGGTTTTGACATAATTCACCAGATCAAACACCTCCAAATCATTCCCAATGGCATCCGAGTCAAATCCATGTTCAAACCTTTCACAGACATCTTGAAACTTTACAATTTGTCTGAAACACCCCCATCTTACCACGACATTTCAACCAAGCTTTTACAATATTGTCCAGAATCCCATTCTGAGTTCACCCATCCAAACCCACTTTGGAAAAATCAGTCTTTCTTCATTAAGTTGCCCTTTAAACTAAATGAAGATATTAATCCCACAAAAGCCACTCATCCAGGAATGAGTCCTTCTGACTTAGTCCTAGCCCAAACAGAGTGTTCCCAATTGTTAGCCCAAGGTCTTATCGAACCTACCCATTCTCAATGGGCTTGCCAAGCCTTTTATGTTGAAAAGCATTCTGAGATTGTCCGAGGAAAGAAACGCTTAGTCATTGACGGTATTAAACATGTTTTTACAAGATGATAAATTCCCACCGCCCAAAAGACAAAGCATGTTTACTTTTCTCAAAAATGCCCGGATCTTTTCAAAATTTGATTTAAAATCAGGTTTTTGGCAATTAGGCATTGAACCTTCTGAACGGTACAAAACTGCTTTTTGTATTCCCAATGCTCATTTCCAATGGACAGTTTTACCCTTCGGTCTCAAAACAGCCCCTTCCATTTTCCAAAAATCCATGGTCAAAATCTTTGAACCTATCTTGCATCATGCATTGATTTACATTGACGATATTTTACTGTTTTCAGGAACACATGATGAACATCGCCAGTTGTTAAATCAATTCTTTGATATTATCCAAACTCATGGCATCATGTTATCGTCAAAGAAAAGCACCATTGCAACGGATAATATTGAATTCCTTGGTATGATCATTAAAGACGGACACTACCAGCCAGGAAAGCACATTGCCCAAGAATTGCTTCACTTTCCGATCGAAAACTTTCCAAAAAGCAAGTCCAACAATTTCTTGGCATTGTCAACTACATCAGAGACTTTATCCCACATGTCGACCATTACACTCATCACCTTTCGGCTTTATTGAAAAAGAAGCCACCAGAGTGGAATTCAGACCACACAAGTCTTTGTCACTACTACTCTAAAGCAACTTGCGCAAGATCTGCCACCACTAAAGTTAATCACGGATGGCAAACGATATTGCAAATAGATGCTAGTGATGAATCATGGGAGCCATCCTTCTTGAAGAAATCAATGGAAAAGAACACTTTATCGCTCACGCTAGTGGACAATTTTCTGACACACAGAAGCACTACCATAGCGTCTTCAAAGAAATCTTAGCGGTAAAAAATGGCATCAAAAAATTTGAGTTTCATCTCATTGGACATCATTTTCTTATCCGAATGGACAGTTCAGCCTTTCCCAATATCCTCAATTTCAAAGGTAATACTGTTCCCGAAAAGATGTTACTCAGGTTAAAAGATTGGTTTTCTAAATATGATTTCTCTGTCAAGCATATAAAAGGATCTCAAAACCTCATCCCTGATATGCTATCCCGACTCTCAAAACCAGAACAGCCTCTAGCCCTTGTTTCCACCAAATATCACTTCCCAATTATTCTCATGGCTACTTCACTCCCTTCTGAAGCTATCACCAAAAAGACATTTCCCCTTGGCAAAACCTTCACCTCGCCTTTGCCCTCCAAGAATTTGCAAAAAAGGCTATGTTTCGCTTCTTCATGAAAGCTTACCTTTTAGCAGATTCATTTCCTTTCTCAACCTTCCATCCAGAAAACATGTTTCTTACTGGTTTAACACTTGATCCACCCAATGAAATTACCGAAGATGAGTTATGGTACATCTGGTGCCTAACTGTCTTATATGCTACTAAGTTGGTTTTACCAGTTCATTCAACCTTGTCCCATCTCCTTAATCCAGAAAAATCCACCTCTCTTATCTGGACCCTTCTCGAGTGGTTCTCCCCCATTCCCTGGTGGAGAAAGAAATTACAGCAATTAACTGAATTATATAATCTTGATCGCATGCCTGAATCTGAAGCCAAAATGTTCACATCTGTGTTCATTATCCATCGCCCATATTTCCAACATCCAGACACCAACCTCTTCTGGACTCAAGATCAGGTATATGAATATTTTACCACTCCTCATCCAAATTCATTGAAAATGAATTCCAGCCCAACCTAAACAATTACCTTTCCCAACTCGATCACCAGACTCCACCTCATAAGGATATCTTCCACACATCCCTTGGCCCTCAACATGACATGATTATGATTCCCACTCCATCAGCCATATCCAAACCAAAGTCCACCGGTATCATCATCAAGGAAGAAAAACCGGACTATACTGATTTCCTTTACCAAGACTCTCAAGACCCATGGGAAGACTTTCTTCCACTCAGCCAACACCTTCAACAGTTCCCACAACCAACCATGTATGAACCAGGAACATCATCTCAACCTCCGCCTCAGAAAAAAGACAAAGCAACTCAGACATCACCTCAACAATTACCACCAGGCTAAAGAAGAGATTGTCCTTATCCACCTTGCCGTGGTCCCCGTTGCAAGCATCCAAAGCTTTCTAAGACATTTTTCCCAAAAGATAATGATCGTGATCCAGATGAAACAGATTGGTCATCTGAAGACGACTACATGAATCTCCGCTCTCCATAAAGTAGTTTGTCTTCTTGCAATAATTAAAGTAGTTTGTCTTGTTGTAATAATTATGTTTGCTTTATGATTTTGTCTTGTTGTAATCATTAAAGCTTGCTTTTACTTTTGTAAAAGTCATGTCCACGTCATGCTTTAATTCTTTGTCGCTTGTAATAATTAAAGGAGTGTAATAAGTGTGTCTTTTACTTTTCAAAAAGCAAAAGATAAGGGTCCTGTCTTATCTTTAAGCTTGGAATCCTTATATAAAGGATTTCTCGCTTCATTGTAAGATCATCAGCTCTCAAGCATTATCAATAAACCTCTCGTGTTTTCTATAAGCTATGACTTTCTAAACTCTTTTCTCTCTCTCTGCAAATGAAGTTCTAAAGAAAAGAAAAGAATAAAGGTTTTATCTGTTCATTTTGAAATCTCAAGGAAGTATGCTCTGCACTTGCCTTTCAGCAAGGATCCTGTGCATCAGAAAACTTGATAAATTTTATCTGGTTTGGTACCCTGTTTTAGACTAAAAAGAAAGTTTGTTTTGGGTTGTAGAACCTACAAAATTTTTTTAAGTATTTTGATGCTCATACAAGTATATCGGCTGGAAACCAGGACTTGCATGACTCTCGGCCCAAAGTACGATTCTAATCATTGTAGACCTGTGTAAACAACGCCACGTACTAATATGGTATCGGTAAAGTATTGTGCAGATCAAATTATTAGATGATGTATCCCAGAAAATAAATTTCAGAATATCCTTTCGCTCTGCCATGAGCAAGGTTGTGGAGGCCATTTCAGTGCTAAGAAAACAGCGACTAAAGTTTTACAATGTGGTTTCTATTGGCCAAATATATTTCGAGATGCTTACACCTTTTTTACACCTTTTTCTCTTCATGTGATAGGTGTCAACGAATGGGGAGCATTGTATGAAGAAACATGATACTACTAAATCCAATTTTAGTGGTTGAGATTTTTTATGTGTAGGGCATCGACTTCATTGGACCCTTTCCCCCTTCTTTTGGCCAGCAATACATATTGGTTGCTATTAATTATGTATTGAAATGGGTAGAAGCAATTCCATGCAGAACCAATGATCACAAAGTGGTGATAATCAGTGATGGTGGTGCCCAGTTTTGCAACAAATCATTCAAAGCACTTTTGACAAAATACTCCATCACTCATAAAGTGGCGACCCCGTATCATCCACAAACCAGTGGCCAAGTTAAAATTTCCAATTGAGAAATAAAGTACATATTAGAAAAAACGGTGAGGCCAGACAGAAAAGATTGGTCATTAAGACTCGATGATGCATTATGGGTATATAGAATGGCTTTCAAGACCCCGATTGTGATGTCACCCTACAGGCTAGTGTATGGAAAAGCTTACCACCTACCTGTAGAACTCGAGCATCGTGCGTACTGGGCCATCAAGAAATTCAATTTTGACATGCAGTAAGCTAGCTCAGAAAGAAGATTACAGCTGGCAAAACTTGAAGAAATTTGCAACGATGCATACGAAAATGCCAAGGTTTATAAGCAGCGAATGAAAGTCTTTCATGGCAAGCAAATTTTGAGAAAATCTTTCACTCCAGGTCAGAAAGTGCTTTTATTCAATTTTTGCTTGCACCTATTCCTAGGTAAGCTACGCTCTCGATGGTCTGGTCCATTTATTTTTCATATTGTTTTTCCACATGGGGCAATTAAAATTAAGGACCCAAAGAATGGTGTCACTTTTAAAGTTAATGGTCAAAGATTAAAGCCATATCTTGAGTACCAACCACATGGAGAGAACGTCGAAATAAATTTGAGTGACCCATCAAATTTAAATTGAGTTTTTTTCTTTCTTTTCGGTGATTTGATTTTTTTCTTTCTCTTTCTTTTTACGAAATTATTTTTGCATAAGTGTGTTTATTTAACCATTAAGTTTTCTCTTATCATTGTTAATCATAAGTGTCATATGTAAACAATTCCTCCTGGACATTCTTAGACCACTTCAACGTGTAAAATCTCATCTTAAAAGGTAGATTCGATTTTGTAAAACACATCGTATTTGGGCTCTGCAACCACCAGAGTTAGTATCCCACATTGAGGATTTATAAAGACAACTCAGAGACATTAAAAGAGGTATCTTCGACATTCAGTTGAAGCTAGAGGTAAATTCCATAAGAGGACATTGTAATTTTCTTTATGTGTTTTTGTTTATTACTCCGTTTGTCTGTTTTAGTTTGTCACCCCGGTCAAGTGGCGGATAACGGTACTCCGTCACAATCAAGTCAGTTACTTCAGTTTCTCATAATAACTAATATTCTGAGACGAAGGAATGGACAACAACAAAATTTTAGCAAAGCTTCATAATCAATTCCCTTCACTTCCTCAGAATGCCCTCCTTACAATTTATAAAGCTCGATCCGAACGCATGCGACTACTCATGAGGAATAACATACCTACTGATAACTGCTAGTTAATCGAGGACAAAGTATGCTTGGCAGGTGAGTTGCCTCCTAAATTTATTGCATACATGCTTGGTTATGATAAAGGAAATTACACAAGAAAGCGAAGAGCTTGAAGAATTTCGGTTGCTTGTCATAAGTGTGCTAGAATGAGATGAGATAAGAAACCATGTTCTTTAGGAATGGTGTCTGATAACAGGGACGATAAGATTCAATTCATTAGGGATGGCTTGAATAAAGAGTCATTGGATGATATTCTTTTGTCTCTTGAAATGCATCCCAATGGATATGTACAAGGAGCAATTCTCTAGTTATGGCTACTATTCCAGAAACAGCATGCACGATATAGTCTTGGGAATCTGACTATAAATGACCCTGTTTGCCAGTTTATAAGAAAACTGGATGGAAGCCTATCCTCGACCTATAGAGGGCATTCAAGCCGTTTCTTGACGTAAAACCAGAGAAAGATGTGAGCCACAGTCGCAACTACCTGTAAATATCCTTTTACTTCGTTGTTGTTTTATTTCACTGCTGTTTTATCATTTTTCCTTTTTACTGTTCACTTTTTGACTATCGAGTCATGTGCTTTACGCGTTAATCGACACTGACATGCTACTTCATACACAGTTGTGACCCACTGTCACCAAGATTTTTTAACATGATTTGTTTTGTTACGCACTCACAAATTATTTTTGAGAAGTATCTCAATGGCAGCTACTCCTAATAAACAATTGAAGAACAATTGTGTGCTTTCTGGATTTAACTATAGCAAACATAAAGGTTCATTGAGGCAGTCATAGATCTTGGTCGAAGCATAACAGAGAGAAAATTACACTTGGTGTATAGAGGAGGTAACCTAGGGTTATCAAAATTGGTCTCAAAAGCTTCTTTTGTCAGAGGTTGTGAGATGGTTAAGAACAGGCTTAATAGGGATGACGAGCTTAGTGGCATAGAGTGTAGTGAGACACCACATATACCAAAGTTCATCTTCTGAGATGGTGAGGTTGGTGAGGGTAAGACCTGTAAGGAACAGGTGTTCCAAACAGAGGGATGGAAAACAATTAGGTTTTCTGCTTTGAACATTGAAGAAATACCTGTAGAGGAATTTCTTTGCAAAGTCTTAGATTTGGAAAGCTGATTGAAAAGGGATATTTATGGGAAAAGATCTCTAGTTAAGAGCTTTGAAGGGATATAACTGGGATAGTTTGGATGGAGGAAATAAGTGAGGGTTTATTTATAGACGGACGGGTGAGGAAATCAGGGATAAGGTTCTATTTATCTTTGATGTGCTGGACTGTGAAGTCATATTTGGCGAACTAGTTTTTGAGGTTGAACAACTGCTTGTCAGGAAGCAATTTGTTCTTGACGTCAAAGACTCTGGGAAAAGATGAGTTGTCCATGTTGATAATGAAGTGATGGCTGATGAGATGAAATTTAAATTTTTTAATTCTATATTTTACTGCCAAAATCTCTTTGTAGATCACGTGGTAATTCTTTTCAGATTCTTTAAATTAGTCGCTTGCACGAGCACAGTAATGATCTGATCCGTCAATTCTTTCAATGAGGATAGCACTCCAATAATTATCACTGGCATCAGTCTGGAGGATGCGCTGGCCATTAGTGGGAATTCTGAGAGGAAGAGGTGACTGTGCTATCACCTTTAGTTGCTTGACAGCTTCCGTCTGATCTGGACCCCGTGGTTGGCACTGTTTCTTTAGCATGCGTGAAAGCACACTGGTGTGGACTGTTACTTTAGGAATAAAGTCACGGACATAATTAATAATGCTGAGAAACTACTGAATTTGCTTTTTACTAAGATCTGTGTCTGCGAACTTTAATAATTCAGCTGCAATGTGTGGACTAAGGTGATAATGGCTGTCTTTAATGACCATGCCAAGGAAGTCAATTGATTCCTTTGCGATGTTGCTTTTCTTTTCTGAAAGCATGATTCCATGGATCTGGATAATGTGATAGAAATCCAAAAGGAGTTTCTGGTGACTATCATGATCAGATGAGAAAAGTAAAATGTCATCGATGTAAATCAGGGCATGATGGATGGGATTAAAGATTTTGGTCATGGTTTTTTGAAATAATGAAGGAGCAACTTTGAGACCAAAAGGCATGACAGTCCACTGATAGTGGGCGTCTAGAATGCAGAAAGCAGTTTTATGACGGTCAACTGGTGAGATACCAAGTTGCCAGAAACCAGCTTTTAGATCAAACTTAGAGAAGATACGAGCCCCTTGGAGATGGACAAATAAAGACTGAATTTTTGGAAGGGGAAACTTATCATCTTTAAGAAATGAATTTAATGGCTGGTAATCAATAACTAACCTTTTCTTACCACAAGCTAATTCAGATATTTTTTCAACATAAAAGGCTTGACAAGCCCAATCTGAATTAGTGGTTAAATGAGACTTTACTCAAGCAATTGGGAACATTCTTGCTTAGCAAGTGAGAGGTCAGTTGGAGATATACCCAGATGAGATGCTTTTGTGGGGTTTATGTCTTCATTGAGTTTAAAAGGAAGATGGATAAAGAATTGTTCATTTTTTAAGAGAGGTGAGGGATGATGGAACTGTGAATGATTTTCTAGATAGAATTGTAAAAGCTTTTGAGAAATTTCTGTGTATGGAGAAGGTGTTTCAGACAGTGTATACAGACGTAAAGTATCTGTATAGGGTAAGAACATCTGTTTGTAGCGGATTCTAGAACTGGTAATGAATAGGTTTTTAACTAATTGAAGGATGTCAAAACCTATAAGCAAATCTTTATCTGGAAGATGAGAAGCTACAATCTTTTTCCAAATAATGCAATTCGGAAAGAACTGAATACCAATGGGTTTTTTGGTAATTAGGGTGGTTTCAAAGATTTCACCATTGACTGCTCTGAATATCTCTGAATGAGGTTCCTAACATTCTGAGGGAAGAATAGAGGGATCAATCATACTGGTGTCTGATACAGTATCAAGAAATCCTATAACAGGAATGGATTTGTGAAACTTTGAGAGAAGGACGGACACTTTAAGGGAAGGTTTTCTTGGGATGGAGATTTGGTTGACACTTTGAACTGCTACGATGACAAAGATATCATCAGAGTCAGAAGACTCTGCGATAATGAAAGCAGTTTGTTCAGCTTGTCCTGACTGTTCTGAGAAGTTTGACTCAACATCTTCATTTTTTGAAAGCCAAGATGTCCTGGAGATGTTGAACAAGTCTAACAGCTTTTGCAGACTTTTTAGGACAATTTCGGGTAAAATTACCGCGTTTCTTGCAGATGAAACAACGGTTGGATTTCTTTTTCTTTCTGTACTGGGAAGGGTTTTTCTTTCTGAAATAACGGAGAGGTTTTTTGGATTTTTTATGGGACTGCTTTTGGAAATGTTTTTTCTTTTTGGTTGGACAATCACACTTCTTTTCATTTTTGCACTCAATCTTGAGATAGGGCTTTTTACAGGCTGAGGAGCTGTTTGTTTTCAATGAGGTTTTAAAGAATTCTTTTTGCTCACAGAGTTTGTCTAAACCGAACATGCCCATTTGGAAAATCTTTCCAAGAGAGATGTTGGCTACGTCGAGAGTAGAGGCTGTGATCTGTCTCTGTAGTTCAGGCTGTAACTCAGAGGGGAGAGAAGCTATGAACACATGCTTGAGGGATGGATCATTGTATCCATTCAGCTTGTAGAACAGCAGACTCATTCTTTTGTAATAAGTTTCCAACCAATGTCGTTTAAGAGAACAACATTTCATTTGGTGATATTCCTTTCTTACTGCTTCAACTGATGCAGTTTTGTCACCAATGAACTGCTCATAAATAGTGGAGAGAGCTGATCCAGTTGTGGCTTGCATAAACTGGAGCTGTCTATATTCTCCCAAGCTTTCTAACCAGTCTCGTAAGGAACCCGTTGTACGGGTCATGAATTCTTTGAGGACTGCTTGTGATGTAGCATTTGGCTTTGTTGATTGAAGATCAACCCATGCATCAAATTCTTAGTATCTGGCAAGCTATTTGTGACGAGGAATGTCATCAAATGTAAACCAGAAAGCTGATGATGGCTTTGTAGTACCATTAGAATTCTGTGAAGGCACAGGTGGATCTTCTTCAATATCAGAGGGTACTTCGAAGATTGGTTATGTTTGTTCAGTGTTGGTTGCCATGAGTATGCCAAAGATGTCAGCATATGCTGATTCTGAATCTGTAGAGATAACATCTAGGTTTGTGGAAGATGAGGAAGGTATGGCTAGGTTTTAATTAGAAGTATTAGTTTTTGTTTCGGGTTCGGAGGGTGACTCAGATGAATTAGAACCATGATTTGTTTCAGGTTCAGATTCTGAGGATGAGGCTTGAACTTGGGTTTGAAGATTATGGTAATGGTATTGTTCATCTGGTTGTTTATCTTTTTTGGGAGGCTCAGAGTTGCTATTGGTGACTCTTCTGGAGGAACAGAAGAGGAAGAGGAGGCCTTTGGTTTAGTTGCTGAGATTTTTACTTTGGACTTTTGTTTCTTTGGTGAAATGGGTTTCTGTTGAGGAATAGGTTGAGGTTGAACTTGAGAAAAACCAAAAAATTGGTTATAAACTGGTTGAGGCTGGGATGGTGTGTAGAAAGGTTGGCAGGTGTCAAACAGTGGAGGAGAAACAGGTATAGACTGAGTTTTGTAAAGAGTGAAGGTCTGGCCTTATTAGCATCAATTCTGGCTAACTCAGTTTTGAGTTTTCTGATCTCTGCTTCTTTTCTGTTGAATTCTGGACCCAAGATATGATTGTTAATCATTTTTCTGAGATCTGTATCTAACTCAGAGATTCTGTCCTGCAGATTTATGTAAATCTGATCAAGATGACTGCTGATGGAATCAACCTTTGTTTCAGTCTGTGAGACCTGATTGGCAACCCGATCAATCTTTTTCCCCAACTGGTGAAGTGTTTGGTTTTGGACACTGGCATTTTTTATTTCCCAGTTCAAAATAGCTTCATACTGTTTTGGTTCTTCAATCTGTCTAGAGTGTGTGACAGGGGATTAAACAAATAGTTTGGATACAACTTTGGTGTGTGGGTTGGTTTGTTTTTCAAGAGGAGGAAAGGATTCATCATAAGATTGACTTGAGAACATTAAGCACGATCTTATTTTGGGAGGTTTTGGATCTGGTGGAGGTTGTGGTGGAAATTGTTTACAAAGAGTTTTAGGATGGGAAGGTTTTTTCGTCTTCTTTTTTCTTCTCCTCATAATTTCAATTTCATCATCAACATCCGTATCATCCAAACAAGGACAATCCGGATTACACATATGGGTTTCTGGAACGTCCCATAAGTAATGACCATTTAGTTTGTCAGGATAGATAGGATATCCATCTGACGAAAAATCATGGATTGCAAGTTTCTTCTCTGGACCAGTATGGACTGCAGTGATCATCACAGTATAGGAAAGCCTTGGAGCTTCTGAAACTGGAGTAGTCTCAGGTTTTTGAAAAGATAGTTTGACCTGTCCATCATTTCTTCTTTCAAAAGTGGCTTATGTGGTTTGAACTGGTTCAGAATTTTGGTGGAAGTGCTCATAATTGGTTAGCCATTCAAGAGGCATGAGTTTGAGCAAATCTGGCTTCTGGATTTGTTTAGGAATTTGGATTATGGTCGAAATTGTGTCTGTATCAGCAAGGCATCTACTGTTGTTTAGGCTGTAGGAAGATCGAGTACATGATTCTGTAATCGATACACTATCTGGTGATGAAGGGTTATAATTTTGAAAGTAGGTGTTTGTTCTACTCCTTGGAGCTGAACTTGAACCTTCAAAGTTGTTGGCAGGTTGGGATCTTCTAAGGACATGTTGAAATTCGGATAGAAAGTCAACAAGACACTACTAGCATGAAGTGTGGTCAGGATGGTTCCAATAACAGCGTGTTGACACTGTTTGAACCTTGTGTCTAGAAGAGCGATTCTGGCTGTAACAGGCAAGCCTTTTCTGCCATGAAGGGTGAGGATTGATCTAACACCACCAGGATAAAGGTGTGTAAACCCTTCTCGTTTCCAAGAGGTTACGAGATCTGTAGGAATCTCCAAAATAACATATTGTTCACTTTAAGATGCTTGGAGGGCACACTGATCCAATCGAGATGACTGGATATACTCTTTTGGGTGTGATCTTCTGGTGGAAATCAAGGTACAAATACTTCTGGTAATTGAGGTATTTTGTTTGTAGAGACTGTAGGGACTCATGATTGGGAATTTAGACTCATTGATCTGGGTTGACTCAGGGATTTAGGAGTGTTCAACCAGGTTTTCGATTTTTGAGGCAACATGTTTTTTATAGTTCTTTGGTAGAGAAAGAGTAGAAGACAGTCCTTTATAAATATACATTTTCAAATTTTTAAGTCGAAGATGGCTGAATATGAAGTGTGGTGCCTCTAGAAACGCATCTTCTTAGCAAAAAAAAAATATTTTTTTTATCATTTTAAATGTAACTTTTCTAATTAGTTTTTCTGCATCATTTTCACATTTCTGTATGCATATTTTCCTTTCATGTTTAGAATAGGTTAGGGGGTAGAATGTTGTTTGAAAAAAAATGTTAGCAGTTTATTATTTTAACATTGGATGACATGATGAATTTCAAATTTTAGTATTTGTATTATCTTTGGTCTTAAGAGATGTTACGCCATGTTTATTACTCTACATGTTGATTTCGGAGACAAATATGAGTTGCTTGAAAGAATGAACATGTCATAATAAGTACCAAGTGAGTTTTTGAGCCTATCATTTTTCTTAGAGAGTAACCTTTTTACCCATTCTTCATACAGCTTAGCAGTTTATTATTTTATACATGATCTCTAGATTTCTTTTGAGTTAACCTTTTAAAAAAAGTTTTAAAATTAAAAAAAAGAAAAAAAGAAAAAAATGTGTGTGTTGCTACATCTGCAAGCCCATCTAACTAGTAGATATGGAAGAGTATTTAGAGCCCAAAAGACGATGGAAAGGCCATCTTTGACCCGTTTGAGCCTTTCCAGCCATCCCTTTTTTGAAAAATCCATAGTTAACCCTTTTGAGCCATTAAAAAAAAATTTATTTGTTAACTTATCATCTTGACCTACTCTGATTTGGAGTATTACCCGATCTCTTACAAGTTACATCATCTATTTATGTTTGAGAAAAAAGTAAATAATTATTTTGTTAAATGAAGTTATGCCAAACAAAAAACAACAACAACAAAAAAAATTGTTGTTTCAAAAAAAAAAGAAAAAAAAGCAAAATGTATATTGTAATTTCCAAAATATCTCTATTTTTTCTCAAACATATATTTTGTTTTTCCTATTTTTCTTCATTTGTCAGCCATGTCCCTAACCTACATTACGTCCTAATAAAAGTCCTTCTTGATTTTAGGAATCTATAGTCTGAAGTAGAAGCTAGTTTTATGGGCTAAAATGATGTAGTGATACATATTTAAAAAAATAAATAAATTGTGTTGACTAGCATTTTGTTTGACTTAAGATCGTATTATTTCTAAGCTGAGGGCATATTTCTTTCATCTTGGGGAGAGCGTGTGATATTATTTCTTTATTATTTTCTCTCAATTACCATTCATTGGAGTGACTATTTTTTGGGTTTAATTTCTTTGTGAGAGTGTCACTACTACCAGTGAGATTTTGGGACATATCATTGTTAAAAGTAGTTGTGACAAAGTCTACTGGGCTGGTTCATGTGGATGGTTGATGTGGGTGTGATGTTTCTTTAGATTGGAGATAATGCTTATACTTTTATTTGGTTGCTATCATTAGTCTGATTGAATAAACAAGATTGTTTAAAAAAAAATTATTTTGGGTTTGAATTCTGTTTTCGCTTTATTTGCTAGGGACTAGCAATAAACTGGTTGGGGGGTATGTTCAGTGTTAGAAAATGTATATTTACAAAGGAGATCATTTTACATTTCAAGTCTTACTAACACCTTACTTTTATGTATTTAAGTTTCTTGTGATTTAATTACGTGTGTTTTATTTTAATTAAGTATTTTATGTATTTTAAGGCATTGTGGTCATTTCACAATGAACGAGAGATCAGACAGCAAAACGAACATCACTTTTGAACTCAGGACAGTTTAAAACCTTAGGAGGAGCATAAAAGGAAAAATGTCATTGTTCACATGTACGGTATTATTTACATGTACGGTATTGTCTATGTTACTGTTCATGACACTGTTCACACATACGGAACGATGACATGGCATTGACAGATGATGTGACATTGACTGATGAGGTGTCACGATTCTATTGGACAAAATTCTTATGCACTGTTGAGCGGTGACGTGGCAGCATGTTAGTGGACCAAATATTGCACATACGGTACATGCATATACACAGGATTATTTTCAACCAAATCGCATCACTGTTCAAGCTGGTTGACTATCCAAACCGCGTGGTCAAACTGTGTCACTGTGCAATCCGCGTGGTCAAACCGCGTACTATTAACTAATGACGTGGTGCAATCCTAAACGTCCAAAGTGTTTTTAATCCGATGGCCATGATTTACTCAATGTATCTATAAAAAGGGGGTCTCTCCCCCCTAATTTGATACCCCTGAACTCATTTTTGAGCTCTATTTTCTGTAATTCCTTCTCTATCTTGTATTTTCTACATATTTTAATAAATTTCTATTTTACCCCTAATTTAATTATGAGTAGCTAATTTTCTTTCAAGCTTGGGTTGAAGGGGAAGTCTCAACATGTGTCATGGGCTTTATTTGGTAAATTTATTTTCTCTTCCCCTCTAATTTTTGTGGATGTTTTGACGTTTCGTCAACAAATAATAATAATCTTGTTTAGATATCACCCTGGTTTCACCGACTCCCTAGTACAAGGTTATTATTATTTGGCACGATAAGCCCTCAGCACTATATTGATTAGAGTATGGTTCATGAGGTGTGGATTCCCCCCTCATGATTTAATTGGCACTAATAGGTAATATTTAGCCTATGGTGTATGTTGATACGGATCCAGATACCCAAGTGCTCCAATTATAATAGTTTTCACCTTAATTTAATTCCGCCATTCCCATTTAAATTCTAGGATAATTTAAATTACTTCCTCCACAAATCTAATCAACCACCCATTTACAAAATTAATTCTACGTGTAATTAAAATTCACCTCCTCGTGAGATTGCCACTCGTCACCATTAATCTATTCCACAATAGATTTGTGCGCTTGCGAGTTCAATAAAATTTGCACAACACTAAACCAAAATCAAATTGGAACTTTTATCTAAACAAATAGAAAAGGATCTAAATCAAATTAGAATCCTAATCTAAGCGAACAGGAAAGAATCTAAATCAAATCAGGATCCTAATCTAAGCGAATAGGAAAGAATCTAAAGCAAATCAGGATCCTAATTAGCTTATATACCTTACATCAATTAAAATGGAAACTAGTACGAACCCCATCAAGAACTAACGCGACCCTAATCAATTTAGTTCCCAAGATCGAATCTAAACCAGGAATTAAATGGAACATCAATCCAATGCTTATTGAAAGCACGAATCTTGGTATGTGAGGACGCCGCAATCAGCTATGGATGGTCTGATTGATAAGTCAAGAGTTTGAACGCCACGAAAATCCAATAAGTTCAATGAGTTCGTAAAGAACCAAAGAGAATTAATTCTCTCATCAATTGTATAAAAAAACTTCTTTATGTTTATTGGATATGAGTACATTATATAGGTTTGGTTACAAAATTTTTGAAAATAAATCTTAAACCAAAAATCAAATCTGAATCTGAATCTTCCCTAATAGGAAAGAATCTAAATCAAATCAGGATTCTAATTATCTTTAAATGCCTTACATAAATTAAATGGAAACTAGGCAATTAAGATAGAAATAACTAATTTGTTTCCCTAATAGCCTCCTCAAGAAACAGGAAAGTATCTGAAAAAGGAAAATAATATATTTTCTTGCCATAATGTGTAAGCCAACTCTCTATTTCATGGAAGTGATTATTTGGAAACTTCAAGAGACTGAATCATGCATTTATCATGTGCCCATCTAAATCATGGCATCATCCTTCAACGGGCCTCCGCGAATTTGATTGAGCCCAAGTTGCTTGAATCAATCCATTAAGCGCTTGATCGAGCTCTTGTAACGGGTTCGACGGGAACTTGAATAGGATCTGAATATACCTCATCCCATGTGCTTGTGATAGTTTTATCCTTAATCTCATCATTCCCCTCCTCTTGAAGAGGATTTGTCCTTAAATCATCATCTACACCAAAAGGACTCAAATTAGAAACATTAAAAGTAGCACTCACAGGCAAATCCAATTTGTATGAATTATCATTGATCCGTTCCAAAACTTGGAATGGGTCATCCCCTCGAGGTGATAACTTAGATTTCCTTCGTTTCAGAAATCGTTCCTTACGCATGTGTAGCCACACCCAATTGCCAGGTTCAATGACTAGCTTATATCGCCCTTTGTTGGCTTGTTTAGCATATTGCTCAGTTCTTTGCTTAATGTTGAACTTTGCATTCTCGAGTATCTGTTTAACAATTTCAATTTTTTTCTTGCCATCTAAGTTAACACACTAAAACAAGTAATGGAGTTAAGTCTAATGAGGTTAAAGGATTAAAATCATAAACAATTTCAAACGGTGAATACTTAGTAGCAAAATGAATGGAACGATTATAAGCAAACTCAACATGTGGTAAACAATCTTTCCAAGTTTGATGTTCTTTCTAATGATAGCTCACAACAAAGTAGATAAAGTTCTATTCACAACTTCTGTTTGACCATCAATTTGAGGACGACAAATAGTTGAAAACAACAACTTAATTCCTAATTTAGCCCATAAGGTTTTCCAAAAGTAAATTAAAAACTTAGCATCCCTATCAGAAACAATTATCCTGGGCATACCATGCAACCTTACAATCTCCTTGAAGAATAGGTCAACAGCATTAGAAGCATCATCCTTTTTGTGGCATGGAACAAAATGTGCCATCTTTGAAAATCTGTATACAACCATAAAAATTGAGTATTTCCCTTGTTTAAACCTAGGTAAACCTAGCACAAAATCCATCGAAACATCAGTCTAAAGTGCACTAGGTATTGGCAAAGGGGTGTATAAGCCATAAGGTTGCACTTTTGATTTGGCTTGCCTACAAGTGACACATTTTCCACAATGTCTTTTAACATCTCGTTTCATATGTGACCAATAGAAGCGTTCCTGTAAAACTGCTAGAGTCTTTACAACTCCAAAATGCCCTATTAACCCTCCTCCATGGGATTCTCTCACTAACAAATCTCTCAAATAATAGTTAGGCACACATAGTTTATTCTCTCAAAATAAATAGCCATCATGCCTAAAATATTTACCAACTGTGGTCTTTTCACAAGCTTGGTAATGTACCTGCAGGAAAGTGCATCTTCAATAATGTTTTCCCTACCTTACATGTAATGAATGATATATAGAAATGTCTCAATGAATTCTACCCATTGAGCATGTCTCTTGTTCAGCTTGTGTTGGCCTTTAAGGTGTTTCAAGGACTCATAATTGGTGTGAATCACGAACTCCTTAGGCCATAGGTAGCTGCGACGTTTCCAACGCTTGAACCAACGCATACAACTCCTTATTGTAAGTAGGGTAGTTTAAGGCTACCCCACTCAACACTTCACTAAAGTAAGCAATTGGTTGTCCCTCATGCATTAGGATTGCGCCAATATAAATACTTGAGGCATCGCATTCAATTTCAAATATTTTATTAAAGTTAGTCAAAGACAATAAAGGAGCATTGGTCAACTTGTGCTTGATTATTTGAAATGCCTTCTCTTATTCTTCTCCCCACTTGAATCCAACATCTTTTTTTATTTCTTCAGTAAGCGGTGCGGCTAATGTGATAAAGTCTTTCACAAATCATCGATAGAAATTAGCAAGCTCATGAAAGCTTCTCATATTACTTACACTTGTGGGACTCCGCCACTCTTGGCTTGCACGTACCTTTTCCTCATCAACCTGTATACTCTGTACACTCACTACAAATCCTAGAAACACATGTTTGTCGGTGCAAAAAGTACAGTTCTTCATATTAGCAAACAACCTTTCTTTTCTAAGCACATTTAAAATAGATTTTAAATTTACTACATGATCATTTATGTTTTTGCTATAAATGAGGATATCATCAAAATAAACAACAACAAACTTGCCAATAAAAACTCTCAAGACATGATTTATAAGCCTCATAAAAGTGCTCGGAGCATTAGTTAGACCAAAAGGCATGACTAACCATTCATACAAACCATATTTTGTTTTAAAAGCAGTTTTCCATTCACTCATTCTTTCATTCTAATATGATAATATCCACTTTTCAAATCAATTTTGTTAAAATACACAAGACCCATGTAATTCATCAAGCATGTCATCTAGCCTAGGAATGGAATGTCGATATTTTACCGTTATATTGTTGATGGCTCGACAGTCAACACACATCCTCCATGTCCTATCCTTCTTAGGAACTAATAAAACGGAAACTGCAAATAGACTCATGCTTTCTCTCACGATCCCTTTTTCCATCAATTCATTAACCTGCCTTTGAAGTTCCTTGGTCTCCTCATGATTGCTCCTATAGATTGGTCTATTTGAAATGGCAGCACCGGGCACAAAATCAATCTGATGCTTAATCCCTCGGATTAGAGGTAAATCATGTGGTGCTTCCTTAGGAAAGACATCTTCATACTCCTGCAAAGAGAGAAGTAATAGAACTAGGCAATGTAGGGTCAAATTCGTTAGTGTTCAAAAATGCCTCTTTGTACAAAAGTACAACATCGTCTGATGTGAAAATGAAGCTTTTTTTGTCTCACTCGCTCTCGCGTAGAAATTCTTTAGTTTTCCATCTAATTTTCGCTAAATGGCCGTATTTTTCTTTGGTTTTTGTCTCACATTTTCCTCGGCCTCTTTTTGAATTTCACTCCCTTTTGCTCTCTTTTTCTTTTCCTCACCTTCTCTCTGTAGGCTCACTTGGTCTCCATAAACCTACTTTGGTGTCAATGGAACAAGAGTGATGTTGGGTTGATTAAATGCAATGAATATTTGTTGGTGAAGCCATTATGCTTCACACGTTTGTCGAATTGTCAAGGATGTCCAAGTAACAAGTGTCCAACCTGCATTAGTACTACATCACAAAGCACCTTATCTTCATACTTGCCAATCTGAAAAATCACTAGTACCTGCTTGTTCACTTTTACCTCACCACTGTCATTTAACCACTGTAGTTTGTATGGTTGTTGGTGTTTAACTGTCGAAAGCCCTAACTTCTCTACCATGATAGTACTAGCAACTTAGTACAACTTTCTCCATCAATAATCAAACTACATATTTTGTCTTGAACATAGCACTTAGTATGGAAAATGTTTTCTTGCTGCACCGTTTCGTCTTCCTTTACTTATACACTCAAGTTCTTATCACTACTAAGTCAATTCCCCAGGGACTATATACTCTTCATCTTTGACGTCCTCTAATGGTGGCATCTCATTTTCAATCTCACCATTGTCGCGCAACACCATAACTTTTTTATTCACATATTCACTTGCGATATGCTCCTTGCCTTGACATTTAAAACACTTAATGTCATGATTCCTAATAGTAAAAGTCACGATGTTACCTTGTGAATTGTGCTTGGAGGGCTCAGATCTCAGCTTAGGTGTAGTAGATGCTTGTGGTCTCTCATCTCGTTTCACATAGCTCAGCTTCCCAAGGTCTGTTATGCCCATATGCACTTCATCTTGGTTAGGACTTCGCGCCAGCTTGCCCTACTCATCGTTACCTGCAGTGTATGGACTTTGTGAGCTAATGCCCAATAAGATAACACTTTGATGCAATATAAATTATTATGCATATGGATGTTCATATTAAGCTTTAAAAAGAAAACTTAGAAAATACAAAACAAATTCATTAGGGCCCTAGGTATGTTGCACTACAAGGCTGAGACTTTTACTCTTTGAACAATATGCCCTTAGGCCTTATTAGTTGATCTTTTGGGCGTTACGTATCTGTGGGTATAATTTTCTCACTTAAATATAATAAAATTTATTTTAAGCTAACAAACTCCCTTAAATATTAAAATAATAATAGTATAAAATATTTAATTAATGATGACATAAGTAATGATATAAGTGATGATGTAAAAGAAGTTTGTAGAGATCATTAAGAATTCTAGAATTTAGTACGATATTTATGAAGGATAATCTCATCTTTACTTAGATATTTAATTCTAAGTGAAGATGACATAAGCAATGACATAAGTGATGTTGTAAGAGAAGTTTGTTGATAAAGATAAGAATCTTAGAATTTAGTAAGGTATTTATGAAGGATAATCTCAACCATTCATCAAGAGTTATGGTTGCAAAATCCAAACCATCCATTAACCTTAAGAAATTCTATAAATACCCCCCACTACCTTTCATTTTTAACGCAACCTAGAAATTTCACCCTTTTCTATTCTAAGTCATAAAATCAAGAATAGAGAAATCCTTAATTTAGAAAGGTCTAGAGAAGTCAAAATTAAGAGGTAAGTAGCACTTTAACTCTAATGTAGGGACAAAATTCTTTTCATACTTAACTTCAGTTTTGACCATTCGTTTATGTCGTGATGACTATTATGATGTGATTAGTTATGTTATGGTCGGCTCTGCCGCCTAATCTATGACACTTAATTATGTTACGGTCAGCTCTGTCGCCTAATCTATGATACTTAGTTATGTTATGGTCGGCTCTGCCGCCTAATTTGTGATACTTGTGTGATCAATTCCGCTGCCTGTATTGAAAAATCTTGTTCTTCAATAGTGTTGTGTGCTGATTTTATTATGCATCTAGGAACTTCAAATGTTATGACATAAGTTGCATTGAATGCATGCATATCATGGATTACATTATGAAGAAGACGTTTCAGAAAATAAATTTATGAAAAATAGGTAGTTGTACTACCAAGTGGCAAAGTTTCTAACTAGGGCAAGCCCTAAAAGCTAAGTAAAAAGAAATCTTTTGAGACGACGATACGTAATGCCCAAGAGATCAATTAATGAGGCCTGAGGGCATATTGGTTAAAGAGTAAAAGTGCCAACCTTGCAGTGTAACATACCTAGGGCCCTAATGATGTTTTTTTTTTGTATTTTTATATGTTCTTTTAAAAGCTTGATATGGTCATCCATATGCATAATAATTTACACATACATCAAAGTGTTATCTTACTGGGCATTAGCTCGTAAAGTCCTTACATTGCAGGTAATGATGAGTCAGGCAAGCTGGCGCCAAGTCCTAACTAAGACGACCTTGGGATTTTATGATAGGCTCAACTTTGCTTTAATAAAAAATAATAAGTATCTTAGCTTTATTTAGTAATTAAGTTTTGAAATAAATTATGGAATCTCTTTATGACTTTTACTTTATGTAAGAAAGTTTTGTTTGTTGTGTTAAACTTTTAGAATTCGTATTAAAAGTAACCATGTTTTAAACTTTTTTTAAATAGATGTTTAGGTGGAGTGTTATAGTATCGCTGTCCCCAAAAGATTTTTTTTTTAATTAGCTTTGAGGGCTTGCTCTCCTTAGAAACTTTGCCACCTGGTAGTACAACTACCTATTTTCCAAAAATTCATTTTCTGAAACGTCTTCTTCATAATGTAATACATGATATGCATGCATCCAATGCAACTTATGTCATAACATTTGAAGTTCCTAGATGCATAAGAGGATTCTTTAATACAGGCGGCATAGCCAACCATAGCATAATTAAGTATAAGTATCACAGATTAGACGGCAGAGTCGACCATAATTAAATATTATAGATTAGGCCGTATAGTTGACCGTATAAGAATTTAGCTTATAACTAATCACATCATAATAGCCATCACAACATAAAGGAATAGTTAAAACTGAAGTTAAGTATGAAAGAATTTTGTCCCTACATTGCAGTTGAAGTGTTACTTACCTCTTGACCTTGACTTCTCTAGACCTTTCTAAATTGAGGATTTCTCTACTCTTGATGTTATGACTTAGAATAGAAGAAGATGAAATTTCTAGGTTGCATTCAAAATGAAAAGAAGTAGAGCGTATTTATAGGATTTTTTAAGGCTAATGGATGCTAGGATTTTGCCACCATAACTTCATAAACACCTTACTAAATTCTAGAATTCTTATTTTTCTCTACAAACCTTTCTTACATCATCGCTTATATCATTGCTTATGTCATCAATTCCTTAAAATTAAATATTATAATACTTAAGGGGGCTTGTTAGCTCAAAATAAATTCTACTATATTTAAGTGAGAAAATTGTACCTCACAATCACTTCACAAAGTTTATCAAAAGTTCATATCTCCAACATATATTCTAATTGCATTCAAGATCTTAAAGCAACTATTTACTGTTCCAGAGATCCCATTAAGGTCAGGAGCATTAAATGGAATTGTTATCCCATGAATAGAGGTAACCGCTCTATTTTCGTCAGCTACAGAAGAATCTATGCCCAAGCAAAGCATTTTTTTCAACCCATGCTCTCAACTATGTTTTTAAGCAATTTACAGTAAATAATCAGCTCAATCATATTATCCGAACTAATAGAGTAGGCAAAGGGTACTGTTATGGGCATAAACTGACTATAAAATCATTATTCAAGGCCAAGTGTCAGAAAATGAACTTGATTGAAATAAGTTGGATACTCTTGACGTTGGTTCTGACTAGAAACAACTTGGTTCATTTTTTTTTTGCAACGTATGAACTTTTACCACTAGACATTGTTATCACCAACATAACCAAGAGCATCAAAACTTGGAATTTGAACCAAAAGTTCATAAACATATTTTTGATGCAAGCTAACTGTGCAATAAGTGATGAGAAACACTTTAGAGATCTCAATTTGATGTTAGAGAACCAAAAGTAAGCTGAACCAACAATCTTGAACTCAGCCACATTTGGATTAAAAATGGGGTTTTTCTATTTTGGGTTAAATTTATGAATATGGACTGAGTAAAGTAAAGATATAGGTGATCTAAATCATTGTATGGATTCAAATTAGGGGAAATGAGGCAAAAGATGGATCAATTTGAACAACGAAAGTTCGACTAGGGTTAGTGTTTGATTTGAGATTTGGTTAGATTTGAGTGGTCAAAATCGATTTAGTATCATAAATTTGCAAGAAAAACATAAGAAAATCACGAATTTTAGTGGGATAATAAGAGAGTGTGTGATAATATTGTGAAGAAGATAAAGAAAATAAGTAGACATAAGGTGGAAAACACAAAAATGCAGGCCATAAGTCGCTTGGGAGTTAGCCACTTCATGTGTCATGTTTATTGTTTTCTTAGTGACTAAAGTTCACTATCTTGAATTTGGATAACCGTTACAATGGAGCCAGTTAGCTATTTGCTCTGTTTTTCATTCACCAATTTGATTTTTGGCCGAAATTCATCTACTCCAAGGACATATCTCAAACTCAAAATATCTGAAGGCCATTTTAGTGCATGAAACATGATGACAAACAACATAGCAACCAAATTCATCATGGTCAGCTAACATGCTCTCATCAACTATACACACAAAGAGGTAATTAAGGAACCAAGTTTAATCTATCTAAACAAGCCAATTGTCTCAATACCATGAAAAAATATGCTATAGTAAAGATGTCATCATCCCAGGTTCATATCTAATATTGCAAAATCTCTCTTCGCAAATAGGGTTTTGTAAAAGAAATATGTAAGTTGTTTATCAATTGATATAAATTTTAAAATAATATCCCACGATCCCTCAACAAATGATGTCTTATCTCTATATGCTTGGTTCTAGGATGTTCAATGGGATTCTTTGACAAGTTTATGGCACTAACGTTGTCGCACATGATAGGGATATGGTCAAGGTAAGGGGTTGTTTCATCCAAATGGTTTGAGCACAACAACTACCACTAGCCATATATTTAGCCTTGGTGGTTAGAGATGGCAAAAAACACTCGACCCAATTTTGGCCCAATTGACCTAGTCCAAAATTTTTAGGCTTTAACCCAAATTTAAGGGTCAAGGGTCAAGGTCAGGGTCGAGCTCAAATATTAAGGCTTGGTCATATCCGTTTGGGATAAAAGAAAGAAAAAAAAACTCAACACACATACTAATAAGCATTAGTCATTACACACTCACACACTACATCCTTAACACATCACATGCTCAATAGCTCAAGACTTACACTTAACACTCAAGGGAATGTGCATCACTGCTCCAAGGTCCAAGCTACCATTGCACATTCGCACCGCAACACCAATCAGCCACTGCACAATACCATGCCACTGCACCGACCAAATTGGCTTTAATTTGTCCAAGCCCAAGCTCAACCCATTGCCAACTCTATTGGTGGCTGAAAGTGCAATTGAATTTTGGTTTTTATTAAACCATAAAAAAAAGAATGTTGTAAGAAAGGACAAGTTCCACTAGTACTCTCTATCAATTTTGTAACCGCCAAATTCGGCATGCTAGTAAAATGTTAAATCTGTATGTGTTTTGATGTGATCCAAAGTGCTGAGAACATTGAAGATCCGTTCAAGCTGAGAAGATCAAGGAAGCAAATGCAAGGATTTGTTCAAGTTACTTTGGACGAATTCAATTCAAATTCAATTTGAAAATAAAATTATGGTATCGAGCCATCCCAGAGTTTTACTATCCTTGAAAATAAAATTATTTTCAAAATTATGTTCTTCAAATCACAAAATGGTATGATAGAAGTTTTCTTATGATTTTTTAAGCTAAAGACTTCAAAGACAGAGAGAAATTTCCAAATATGGCATCAACTTCATCAAACGAATCTTCTACTTCTTCTGTAATCACTCCAGTTTCTCTTTCTTCTACTCTCTCACTCCAAAAAACCTGCACTAAACAAACAACCAACAAAATAGAAAACCTTGTTGAATATTCATACATCTCTGAATCCGCACAAATCAATGAGTCATCTTTCCCTCTTATTAGTCCTTACCAACTTTACAAACGCCCACACTCCTTTACTCGCAGCACCTACACCTTCATCACCACTAAGAATATATCTAGTCTTCTAGATTGGATCAGTGCACACTTCAGGCTACTACAGCTGAACAATATGTTACACTGGAAATTCCTTTAGAGTTAATCTCTAACAGGAAAAGAGAAGGTTATACTCATCTCCATCTCGGAGGAGTAAGATTAATCCTGACCTTACATGGAAGGAAAGGATTACCTATCACCACTAGAATTGCTATGCTAGACACCAGGTTCAAACAGTATCAAGATGCTGTTATTGGTACTGTTCTCACCACTCTTCATGCATGAAGTGTTCTCCTTACCTTTTACCCAAATTTCAACCTTTCTCTTCAAGACACCAATCTTTCCACAGCCTTGAAAGTCCAAGTACAAATCCAAGGTGCAGAACAAATCTCCTCTACAAAGATTGCAACACTTCATCATCAATTAGTCTATAGGCTTCAAAACCATACCTTAGACCTTCCCACACCTGAGCACTACTCTGATGCCCTTATGGTGTTAGCAGAATCAGATCAGATACCTACCATCATCCAACTTCCAAGACAAATCCCTCGACATGAACTCATAAAACTCATGCCCTTGGAGTGGATTTCAAATTATGAAAAGTTTCATACCAACACTACTCTTATTCAGACATCAGAAAGTATGTTCGAAAGGAGACCAGATGGAACGGTTAGAATGACTTTCAGACCGCCACCAATAGCACCTGAAAAGCCTCCAAGGCCATTCTTCGCCTATTTAGCAATGATCACAGCTGTTCAGACAACACAAGAAAAGCTGCCAATAACAGGATTCAATTTAGAAGGATATCCTTTTTTTGGGATATACCAGGATTAGGAAACAGTGACCCAGATTGTCCCTGTTGGGATGATTGGGAAGAAGAGGACGATTATGATTCAAAACGGAGAAGGAAGCCCAAAAAGAAAATACCCAAATCTCCGTGTTCACACAATCAACCCAAACCACCACATAATCCTCCACCTCCACCAGATCCTTTACCCATTTACAAAAAAGAACTTAAATGGATTGTAAAGAATTACAAAACTGAAGTTCTTCCACCAGTTTAAAATACCATACCTACCATACAACCCATGGCTTGCATGATGTTTTCATCAACATCACAAGATTATTCCTCCAATTTCCTTGTTCTAGAAATACATGCGGACCCACAAAGAAAAGTTGTAACCAAACCCTTTATTCCTTCAGCCATCACTCCTACAGGTCACTTAGAAGACCCTAAACCTTTTGAAGCTGTCCTGAACTGGCAAACACAAAATGCCAAAGCCCAAAATGAAACCCTGGTTGATATTCATAAAAAGGTGAATTATATCAGTTTACGAACTCATCATATTGAATCTAAAGTCGATTCAATCACTTCACAGTTGCAGCTGATCTATTAGAATCTCCAATCCAGAATCTCCAATCCAGAATCTCTCAACTGGATTCAGAGTTACTAGCCATGCTTAGTCAAAGGTACTATGGCCTAGAATTTGATCAAAAAGAAAGAGAAATCAGGAAATTAAAAGCAGAGCTTGAATAGATTGAGCCAGAAAGGCAAAGGCCAACATTATTCACCACATCACCACCTTTACCTACCATTAGCCCACTTATGCTATCTCCCATTAAACCACAAGATCCATCCAAACTATTTGGCATGACACACACTTTATTCAGAAATAATCCATTGCCAAAACCTACCAGATCTAAACCCCAACCTCGACCTCGACTAGAAAAAATACCTCAACCATCTTTGTCAATCCCAGAATACCAATCACTTCTTTATACATCTCTACCTATGCAAGCACCACTAGCCCAAGCCAAAGATAAAGCACCCATGCAACAGTTCAGTACCCAAATGGTCCCAGATCCATTTGATACAGAAAATCCAACTTCTGATTCAAACTTAGCTGTTTCAGAAAGCCCATCAGAAACTGAGACAGAATCTTCCCCTAAATCTTCAATATCAACTAGTGACTCTGAAAAGTCCTATGCTGATATCATCAAAATTCTTATGGCCCAAGCTGAAGAAACTAAACCTGCCCAATTATCAAGAACAGACCCATTCTTTGAAATACCCTCAGATATTGAGGAAGGTCAACCTGAAGGAACCTCAGCCACAAACCAGCCTGCCCAGCCTCAAACTCAAAATAATCATAAACCATCAAATGGCCCATGGTTTACTTTTGATGGTATACCTGCAGCTAAATGGAGAGAACGGCTATCAAAAATGGCCGCCTGGACAGATCTCCAAATGTTAAGGGCAAATGCAACAACAGCCTCTGTTCTTAGAGAACTTGCCACCCGTTTTACGGGATCTCTAAGAGATTGGTTTGATACTTTAAGAGAGTACAGACAACTACAGTTTGTGCAACTTCCTAATGTCTCAAGTGCTCTTGCTGTCATCCATGAACAATTCATTGGAGAATCTGCAGCAGTGTTTGAAGCTGCAAGACGTGACTATCTCAACATGAAATGCTGCTCACTCAAGGCTAAAGATCTTGATTTCCATTACAAACGGATGTCAATTCAATTTTACAAGCTCAATGGATTCAATGATCCTACTCTTAAACATGTTTTTCTGGCGTCATTACCTGAAGAATTATAGTTAGATCAAATGGAAGAAAAAGAAAGATTGTGAGTGCAGCACCAAAAAGAAAAAGCATTTCAAAAAATTCAGAAATCTAGATTCTTTTCGTAGATCAAAGGCCGGGAGAAAATCGTATAGGTTCTTCAGAAAAAGATCCAATTCTTTCAGAGAATAGCAAAAGAGAAAATCAAGCCGATGTTTCATCTACAAAAAGAAAGTCCATTATGCCAAAGATTGCCCCAATAAAAAAGATAAGGCAATCCGTTTACTTGAATATCTACAGGCCACCACTGATTTCTCTCCTCACGAAGATGAGATTGAGTTTTACTTCTCAGAACAAGAGGAACCTACCGGTGAAACAGTGTTCGCACTAGAAAACTAATTTGATGATTATGAAAACGATGAGTTTCAAACTGTTTTTCACCAACAACGTCTCTCCTTAGACACCACCATTCCCATTCCATCCATAAAACTCCAAATATTACCTTCAAAATTCCAAAGACCAATTCCTGCCATTGGACTTCTTGATACAGGTGCCCAAAAAAGTATGTTAAACCCAGACATTCTTCTACCTCAGTCTTGGCAACATCATGAAGAAAATTTCAAAGCAGTCAATGGAAAATTCTTCACCACCAAATTGATTACCAGAAAATCCATTTGTATTCAAATCTTTCCAAATTGTGTTATCTGGACGAAAGTCATCGGTTCTCATCTTCCTAATAAGGATATCTTGCTAGGATTTAATATCATTCACCAGATAAAACAACTCCAAATCATTCCTACTGGAATCCGAGTCAAATCCATGTTCAAACCTTTAACTAATATTCTTAAACTTTATGGTCTAACTGAAACCCCTCAGTCTTTCCAAAACATTTCTACAAAGTTTTTAAAATATTGTCCTGAGTCTCATGCTGATTTCTACCATCCAAATCCTCTGTAAAAAAATCCGCATTTCTTTGTTCAGTTACCAATCAAGCTGAATGAAGATGGCAACCCAACCAAAGCCACCCATCCAGGAATGAGTCCCTCAGACTTAGTCCTAGCCCAAAAAGAATGTTCTCAGTTGCTAGCCCAAGTTCTCATAGAACCTACCAGTTCTCAATGGGCTTGCCAAGCCTTTTATGTTGAAAAACATTCCGAAATTGTTAGAGGAAAAAAACGATTAGTCATTGACTATCAGCCTCTAAACATGTTTTTGCAAGATGACAAATTCCCTTTGTCAAAAAGACAGAGCATGCTCACTTTCCTCAAAAATGCCCAAATCTTTTCAAAATTTAATCTTAAATTCGGATTTTGGTAACTTGGCATCAAACCCTTAGAAAGATACAAAACCGTCTTTTGCATCCTAAATGCTCATTATCAATGGACGGTTTTACCCTTTGGTCTTAAAACAACACCATCCATTTTCCAAAAATCCATGGTCTAAATTTTCCAACCTATCCTGCATAGTGCATTGATTTACATTGACGATATTTTGTTATTTTTAGGTACACATGATGAACATCGCCAATTGTTAGATCAATTTTTTGATATAATACAAACTCATGGAATCATGTTATCAGCTAAGAAAAACATGATCGCTACCAATAACATTGAATTCCTTGGAATGACTATCAAAGACGGACACTACCAGCCAGGAAAGCACATTGCCCGAGAGTTGCTTCACTTTCCAGATCAGCAGTTTCTTGGCATTGTCAACTATATCAGAGACTTTATCCCACATGTCAATCACTGCACTCACCAACTTTAGGCTTTATTAAAAAAAAAAAGCCACTAGAGTGGAATGCTGACCACACAACTGTTGTCAGTACTCTAAAGCAGATTGCGCAAAATCCGCCTCCATTAAAGCTAATCACAGATGGCAGGCGCATATTGCAGACAGACACTAGTGATGAATCATGGGGTGCCATCCTCCTTGAAGAAATTGAAGGAAAAGAACACTTTATCGCTTACGCTAGTGGACAATTTTCTGACACACAAAAGCACTACCATAGCGTATTCAAAGAAATCTTAGCAGTAAAAAATGGCATCAAAAAGTTTTAGTATCATCTCGTTGGATACCATTTTCTCATCCGAATGGACAGCTCAACCTTTCCAAACATAATGAATTTCAAAGGTACCACAGTGCCTGAAAAGATGTTACTCAGATTGAAAGACTGGTTTTCGAAATATGACTTCTCAGTGAAGCATATAAAAGGATCCCAAAACCTTATCCCTGATATGCTATGCAGACTCTCAAAACCAACAAAATAAGTTTCCCTCATATCCTCAAAACACCAGTTTCCAATTATCTCCATGGCCACTTCACTTCCACCTGAAGCTATCACCAAAAAGACTTTTCCCCTTGGCAAGACTTTCTCTACAGTCTATGCTATCAAGGAGTTTGCAAAAAAAGCTGTCTTTTGATTTTTCATGAAAGCCTACCTTTTGGCAGACTCATTCCACCCAGAAAACCTGTTCCTTACAGGTTTAACCCTAGACCCTTCCTGGGAAATTTTAGAAGAAGAGTTATGGTACATCTGGTGCCTAACTGTTCTTTATGCAGCCAAGCTAATCCTACCAATCACTCCCACATTGGAACTTTTGCTCAATCCAAACAAAGCCACTTCACTCACCTGGACATTATTAGAATGGTTCTCCCCACTTTCATGGTGGAGAAAGAAATTGCAACAACTGTTAGAGATTTGCAATCTAGAACGTATGCCTACTTCCGAAGCAAAAATGTTCACATCTGTGTTCATTATTCATAGGCCATACTTTCAGCATCCAGACACAAATCTCTTTTGAACTCAAGACCAAGAGCCACCATTGAAAATGAAATTCAGACAAATTTAAATAATTATCTTTATTAACTGAACCACCAAACTCCACCATATAAGGATATCTCCCATACATCCTTAGGTTCACAACACGACCTCATCATGATCCCAACTCTATCTGCCATATCCAAACCAAAATCCACAGGCATCATCATCAAAGAAGAAAAACCATATTTCACCGATTTCCTTTACCAAGACTCACAAGACCCATGGGAAGAATTTCTCCCACTCAGTCAACATCTCCAATAATTTCCACAACCAACCATGAATGAACCAGGATCATCATCTCAGCCTTAGCCTCAGCCCCAGAAAAAGGACAAAGCAACCCAGACGTCATCAAAGCAATTACCACCAGGCTACAGAAGGGATTGCTCTTATCCACCTTGCCGTGGTCCCCGTTGCAAGCATCCAAGGTTTTCCAAGACATTTTTCCCAAAAGACAATGATTGTGATCCAGATGAAACAGACAGCTCATCCGAAGACGACTACATGAATCTCTACTCTTCATAAAGTAGTTTGTCTTGTTGTAATAAATGATCTACTTTTACCTTGTATGATTATTAAGCGTATTGTTTTTCTTTAAGCTTTAGCTTTTGTCAAAAGTCATGCTAAAAGTCATCATAGCTATTAAAGCTTTTGTCGCTTGTAATAATTTTGCTTTACTTTTAGAAGACATCTTCATAAGAACATGTCTTATCAGGACCTAGTCAAGTCTCTTCCTTATATAAGGAAGTTTCCACCAGTTGTAAGATATCAGCTTTTGAAAAATAAAATTTATATTCTCATTATCCATGGCTTTCTAAAAACTCTCTCTCTCTGTCAATGAAGCTCTAAGGCCTCAAAGAAAATTAAGAAAGCTTAAATCTGTTCATTTTGAAATCTCAAGGAAGTACGCTCTGCACTTGCCTTATGCAAGGATCTTGTGGCATCAGAAAACTTGATAAGTTTTATTTGGTTTGGTACCCTGTTTTAGACTAAGAGGAAAGTCTGTTTTGGGTTGTAAAACCTAGAAAAATGTTTTAAGTTTTTGATGCTCATAGAGGTATATCGGTTGGAAACTAGAACTTGCAGGCTACTGGCCCAAAGTACAGTTTTAACTGTTGTAGATCTGGTGTGAAGATAGGCTTGAAAGTTGAGGAACTAGCCTTGGTATACTTGATTCGAGCTAACGAGGTAGTGAGCATTGATTAGAGAGCAAAATTTTTTAAGTAAAAGAAGGGCTAAAATTCAATTCTAAAGTTGTAGCTGCATTCGTTATGTTGAAAGCTTCGAAAGTACCTTCCGTCCCATAAAGCGGTCCTCGAAGCACTTGACCAACGAAGCTGTGGGAAAATGAATTCTTTCAAATTTAGAGGTTTCTCGTGGAGGTATAAGAGTCCTAATGGGAGCAGCCTTTCTCTTATGAGTTCAACGAGACGAGTCAGCCCATATTGGAGGCAGTGGGGAAATTTTGAAAAAGATGAAAAATGAGGAAATAGAATCGATTAAAAGGTTAAGAGAGAGTAGGGGAAGTGATTGGGAGGTTTAATTTGGCAAAAAGAGGACAAAAATCCATCCAAAATCGGAAAAACCCGTTCAACCGCCCTTAGGATTTTGATTTCAGAAATTTGAATTTGGGGCTTGATTTGATGTTTTGAATCAGTAAAAGTGGTCTAATGATGATTAGAAATGATTCTAATGGAGTGATTTGGCAAGAAAATACAAGAAAAATGATGGATTAGATAGAGAGAAAGCTTTGGTTTCGCGTCAGTAGAGAAAACAGTGAGAGGGTAATTTGCAGATACATATCCTAGTTTCTGGATTTAAACGGTACAGCGTTTATTGAGAAACGGTTATCCATTTATGTTATCAATGATTTCGCATAAGTGTTTTAATTTTTGGCCAACAAATAATACATTTCAAGATCATTTCATTGATCCAAAATGTTTCAATGGCTAGTTTGATGCATGATTCATGAACATACAAGAATTCAAACAAACAATTGATATAAACATTCAAGAATTAATAATTCAAACACATCACTTGTATATCATGCTCAAACACTTTATAGACATCAGCAATCATCAATCAATCAATTTTAATAGACTTCAATAACATGAGTAGAAATGTTAATATGAAAATTTCATCATCCCAAGTTCATGCTGAATTTTTGAAAATTGTTTTTCACAAAGAAGTTTTGTAAAAATATCAGCAAGTTGTTTTTCCGTAGAAATAAACTCTAATGCAATATCTCCCTTTTGAACATAATCTCTCAAGAAATGATGTCTAATCTCTATAAGCTTAGTTCTAGAGTGCTGAATGGGATTCTTTGAAAGATTTATAGCACTAGTATTATCACACTTGATAGGAATTTGTTCAAGAATAATGCCATAATCTCTAAGTGTTTGTTCATCCAAAGGGCTTGTGCACTACAACCGAATTTTGTTTATTACTAAACCATAAAACTAGTAAATGACAAGTTACACTAGTACTTTTCCTATCGACTTTGTAACTAGTAAAATCTGCATCAGAATAATAAGTTAAATCTATATGAGTGTCTCTAGGATACCAAAGTCCAAGATCTATGGTTCCTCTCAAATAATGAAAAACTATTTTTACAGCAAGCAAATGAGATTCCTTGGGACATGATTGAAATCTTGCGCACAAACATGCACTAAACATGATATCGGGTCTACTTGCGGTTAAGTAAAGTAAAGAGCCGATCATACTCGAGACATTTTGATATCAACTTCTTTTTCTTTTTCATCTTTGTCAAGCTTGGTTGTTGTGCTCATTGGAGTGGTTTTGGTCTTTGAGTCATCAATGCCAAATCTCTTGAGTGGGTCTTTCACATACTTGGGTTGATTTATGAAAATTCCTTCCTCATTTATTCTATTTACAGCCCCAAGAAGTACTTCAACTCTCCCATCATACTCATTTTAAATTTTTTACTCATACAAGATGAAAATTCTTTACACAACAATTCATTAGTAGAACCAAAGATAATATCATCAACATAAATTTGAAGAACAAGTATATCTTAGTTCTTATGCTTTCCGCTTTACCCATCGAGAAATTATTATCCAACAAGAAATTCTTAAGCCTATCATACCATCCTCTAGGTGCTTGCTTTAATCCATACAATGCTTTTGACAAATTCTTTACCAAAGATAATATCATCAACATAAATTTGAAGAACAAGTATATCTTGGTTCTTATGCTTAACAAAGAGAGTAGTATCCGCTTTACCCACGAGAAGTTGTTGTCCAACAAGAAATTCTTAAGCCTATCATACCATGTTCTAGGTGCTTGCTTTAATCCATACAATGCTTTTGACAACTTGTAATCATGATTTGGAAATTTTTCACTTTCAAAACCGGGGGGTTGCTTCACATAAACTTCCTCCATAATATAACCGTTTAAGAACTACTCTTGACATCCATTTAAAATAAAAATAAAATCTTTATGACATGCAAATGTTAAGAGCATCCTAATCAATTCTAGTCTAGCTACAGGTGCAAATATTTCATCAAAATCAATTCCCTCTTCTTGGTTGTTACCTTGAGCCACTAATCTAGCTTTATTCCTTACACCCTGGTAGTGTCGTTAGCATGCACCAAATTTAAAATCTTACTACTAGTATAAATAATTACTATAAAGCGAGTAAGGAACAATCTCACAAAGACTATGCTAGTTGTATTTATTATAAACTCTAAAGCAAGACTTAAAATAAAATAATAATATAAATAAATCTAACTAAAGAAAATGCCAACTAAAAATAGAAAAAATAGTGGATTTTAAATTTTTAACTAAATAGCAAGAAATAAAGAAATTAAAACTATGAAAACAATAATTTAATAAAAACTCTAATTAAAAGAGAAAGAAATAATAATGAGAAAAACTTTTATTAAAGGATCATTCTCCACCACCAAACATGTACATAATATATCAATTATATCATCAATTTATATTGAAACTATCAACCGTAGACAACAATGCGCTCTGTTAGTCGCAATCTTTTTTTAATGTGTAGTGAGGCAAAACAAGCTCTTTACCTAATCTCTAACCATTAAATAATTTAAAACAAGCTCTTTAAATTTAAGTTAATGGAAGCATTAAGTAGAGAAAGATATTGGGTTGATCTAGGTAATAAACAAACAAGCTCGAATTATTTAACCTATGTTATGTTCTCTAATTGCAATCATTGATTCCAACTTGTTACTAATGATTAAAATATCATGACAATTACGGATCAAGAATTTTAATCTAACAATAGAAATTATTCAAGTCCTATCCAATTGGCCACTCAAATAAAACAAGAATAAAATCATAAACATTAATTTTAGAAGAACATAAACAATCTCAATTAAATAAATTGAATGATAGAAATTAAATTTAATTGCATAACATGTTTAGGGTTTTGAATTCACCCTCAACCAAATACAAAATCTAGCCTAACATAATTACATTGGGAATAAAACAGTTAATAAAACCAAACATAGAGATTAATTCAAACTACTACCTTCTCTATTTTTTTCCTTCTCCTTTGCGGCTGCTCTCTCTTGAATCCCTCTTGGTTGCCGATTATTCTTAAATCAAAAGGTAAAAGTTGGCTTTTATAATGCTTAAGATTAGCCGAATTTTATTTCCAATTTAAGGCAATTGATTTGCTTCCCTTAATTGCCATGCACATGCTGCGCACTTTGACAATTTCCTTTTTCTTCAATTTGCTTTCCATAATTTAATCCCATGCACGTGAACTTTAACTTTTGCAAGACATACATGCAATCCTTTTAAATTGGTCAAGTGAATCCATACACGCTTATTCCCAAAGTCTTTACCAATCTCCATGAAATCCCATATGCTTCCGATTGTGCGTCAATTAATTAATTGGCTTCCAAAAATCTTTAGTTATTTTGTTTTCTAATTCCTTCAAGCATATTTCTTCTTAAATGCTCTAATTTAAATTCTCTTTAATCCCAGCATATACCTAAAATAAAAAAATAACAAAACTAAGATAAAAATTAACACAATAAAATATAATTTGCTAAATTAAAAATTAACTAAAATAACTAGAATATTTAAGATGAAAACAAGAAAAAGATGGAGAAATTAATAGCAAAATATATGAAAAATATGCACATATCAAATTCCCCCGCACTTACCCTTTTGCTCGTCCTTGAGCAAACCTAGAACTAAAATAAAATAAAATAAAATAAAAATCTAAACTAGTCCACTTTTGTAGGAAATCACAATTGCATTTAGCATATGCAACAAGCCTTTAAACCCCTAGGCAGCCCTAGTAGACGAGTTATAGTTTCATGAGGGCTTTAGCGATGATACCCACAAATATTAGTTCAATTTTCTTTTTTGTAGAAAAAGAACAAAAGAATTTAAAAGAAAACTAACCTCAAAGATTGCATAAGTCATATAGCTCAAAGAAAATTTCAAATATTATCGAAGTTCTAACTTCAATTCAATAGTTAATCCCATCTCTCTTTTAATTCTCATAGTGTGTGTGAATCAATTCAATCAAAATCCATTCCCAAAATTTTCAATATCAATTGCCTTTGAACTTGAACAAAGAAAAGAGTAAGTCAAACTAATCTTGTCATCTTGATCGCTAATTTTTTTTTCACTCACAAGCATTTGTGTGCATTTTCTTTTGATTTTTCTCCTTTTTTTTATGTCCATAGTGAGGAGCTTTCACTCTACCCCTTAAGGTAGTCTTCTTCTCATGGTAGATTATCCTCTACATACTGGTAATACATAGACCCAAATTACTCAAGGATAGCTTCACTCTTAAGGGTTATAGATAGCTATTTCTGTCTATAGTGCCTGTGTATACTACACTGTATTGTGGAGATAAGAATCAAGACAAACAATCATTTACTCAATCAAAAATTCTCAACTTAGGCTGCATCAATCTTAATTTTTAAGCCAAAACTATGAGAGAATTGATATTAGTGCTCATGTTTTAAAGAATCTCAATTAAGAGAAAATCAACACAAGAATCAAGTATAAACTAAGGTAATATTCAACCCTTTCTATGAATCATATTCATTGTCAATCAAATTCTTATCATTGGCTAATATTCAAAACAGTGTTCTTTTTTTTAAAAAAAAGAAAAAGACAAAGCAACAAAAACTAAGTTCGAAATCCTCCCCCCTACACTTAATTCTTACATTGTCCTCAATATAAGCCTAAGCTAACAAAGAAAGAATTAAACATGGAGAAATGAGATGAGACACAAAAATAAAAACATACAAAATTCAACACAGAGTGGATAAAGTAAATGAGAATGAGAGGGAGAAAGATCAAATCTGTTATGGCGTGCTCTCAAAATCTTTTCTCCAGCCATTGGGTTGCCTCCCAATAAGCGCTTGATTTATTGTCCTCAGCCTGACATGGTTTTCAAGTTTCACTCATCAATGTACATAGGTTCATAAAGTGGAGCCTCATTTACATTGAGTGTCTGAAAGTTTTCATAGTAAGGCTTCAACCTGATGAGATTAAGGATAAGACTATCACAAGCACATGGGATGAGGCATATTTAGATCCTATTCAAGTTCCCGTCGGACCCGTTACGAGAGCTCGAGCAAAGAAATTCAAAGAAGCGTTTATTGGATTGATTCAAGCAACTTGGGCTCAATCAAATTTATGGAGGCCCTTTGAAGGAATACTCATGATAAATGCATGATTCAGGCTTTTGAAGTTTCCAAATATTCACTTCCATAAAATAGGGAATTGGTTTGCACATTATGGCAGAAAAATATATTATTTTCCTTTTTCAGATACTTTCCCATTTCTTAAGGAGGCTATTAGGAAAACAAATCAGATAGTTCTATTTTAATTGCCTAGTTTTTATTGAATTGATGTAAGGCATTTAAAGCCGAATAGGATTCTGATTTGGTTTAAATTCTTTTCTATTTACTTAGATTAGGATTCTTATTTGGTTTAAATTCTTTCCTATTTACTTAGATTAGGATTCTTATTTGGTTTAAATTCTTTCCTATTTACTTAGATTAGGATTCTAATTTGGTTTAAATTCTTATAACCAACCCTATATAATGTACTCATATCTAATAAATGAGAAGAAGTTTTTTTTTTTTATGCAATTGTGAGAGTTAATTCTCTTTGGTTCTTTATGAACTTTTTGAACTTATTGGATTTTCGTGGCGTTCAATATCTTGACTTATCAATCAGACCTTCTATAGCTGATTGTGGCGTCTTCACATACCAAGGTTCGTGCTTCCAATAAGCATTGGGTCAAGGTTCCATTCCACTCCTGGGTTTAGATTCGATCTTAGGAACTAATTTGGTTAGGGTCGCGTCAGTTCTTGACGGGGTTCGTATCATTTGGTATCAGAGCCTAGGCTCCAAGGTCAGATCCATCTATCTTTGTTACTTTTCATTCTTGTTTGAATTTTTCATCCTTGTTCTAGTATCAAAAAAAAAACCCCCTTGAACAGCGCCGCGTGAATCCTCCTTAAATCCACAAGTTTTACTTATTCCTTAAAAAAAAAACCCTTTCTTAAAATCTTTCATTCTTTTTTTTCTCTATTATTTGTGTCTTGAAAGTTAAAAAATAAGTTTTACCTAATAGGTGAAATTTTTGTCCAAAATCAAAACTCAACTTTCGTACACATTGCCTTCTTATTCTTGAAATTAAATTCTCTTTAATGTCATCTTTGTGAATTATGCTGAAATCCTGATATTAGTTTGATTAGTTTGATAAGAACCGAGTGAAGATTACTAAGAGTGGAAAAAGGTAAGAGAGTGTGAGCATATTAGAGGGTAAAAGCCAATTAATTTGAGTGAAACACTAGTGAAATTGAGTGATTCATTTTTTCTTGAGCGAAACACGTAAGGGAGTGAGGTGAGGTCCTTCCACATTATTTTTAACTTTCTTTTGCAGATAATAACTATGTCTCACAACCTAGAACGAAACACAAATGAAGAGGATCAATCTGCAACGACTCAGAATTTATAAATTCAAGCATTGATGGGAGAGATGAGAAGGATGATGAGGGTTGAATTAGAGCTTATACATGAGCGTTTGGATCAAGTGGAAAACACACGTGCAGGACAGCCACAACCCGTTCCCCAAGCACGTAGAAGAGAAAGAGCTCCAGTTAGAGGAGAGATTGATGACTATTATAGGGATGAGTATGATGTGGATGAGGACTCAACGGGTAGCTATAGGAGAGACAGAAAAGGCAGGAGAGCTAGGAATAGAGATGATGGATTGAGTGGCATAAAGATGAAGATTCCATCTTTTCAAGGTAAATCCGACCCAGAAGCATACCTTGAATGGGAAAAGAAAATGGAGTTCATAGTTGACTGCCACAATTATTCAGAGGCAAAAAAGGTTAAATTGGCTGTGATTGAGTTTTCTGACTATGCCATTACTTGGTGGGATCAACTTGTTATAAGTAGAAGGCGAAATAGAGAACGTCCAATTGAGACATGGGATGAAATGAAATCATTTATGATAAGGCGTTTTGTACCTAACCACTATTATCAAGATTTGTACAAAAAATTACAATGTCTTCAACAAGGTAGCCGAAGTGTTGAGGATTATTATAAAGAAATAGAGATTGCCATGATTAGAGCAAATGTGGAGGAGAATAGAGAAGCAACCGTGGCAAGATTCTTAAGTGGTCTTAATCGGGAGATTGCAGGTAAGGTTGAGTTGCAGCATTACGTGGAGATTGAGGAGATGGTCCACATGGCTATCAAGATTGAGCAGCAACTCAAGAGGAGGGGTAACACTCGTGCAACCCTAAGCTCGAGTTCCACTCCTTGGAAGCCGAGCTATGCGAAACGAGATGAGAGGCCACAAGCATCTACTGCACCTAAGCAAGTAACCGAGCACTCCAAGCACAATTCAAAGGGTAACACCGTGACTCCTACTAGTAGGAATCGTGACATTAAGTATTTTAAATGTCAAGGCAGGGGGCATATTGTAAGTGAATGTGTGAATAAAATAGTTATGGTGTTGCGGGACAATGGTGAGATTGTAACTGAAGATGAGACGGAAGAGAATGAGATGCCACCATTAGAGGAAGTCGAAGATGAAGAGTATGAAAAGTAAAAGAAGACGAAGTAGTGCAATGGGAAAACATTTTCCATACTAGGTGCTATGTTCAAGACAAAGTATGTAGTATGATTATTGATGGAGGAAGTTGTACTAATGTTGCTAGTACTATAATGGTAGAGAAGTTAGGGCTTTCGACACTTAAACACCCACGGCCATACAAACTACAATAGTTAAGTGACAGTGGTGAGGTGAAAGTGAACAAGCAGGTACTAATGATTTTTTGGATTGGCAAGTATGAAGATAAGGTGCTTTGTGATGTAGTGCCAATGCAGGTTAGACACTTGTTACTTGGGCGGCCTTGGCAATTCGACAAACGTGTGAAGCATGATGGCTTCACCAACAAATATTCATTTGTATTTAATCAACGCAACATCACTCTTGTTCCATTGACACCAAAGCAGGTTTATGGAGAACAAGTGAGCCTACAGAGAGAGAGTGAGGAAAAGAAAAAGAGAGAAAAAGAGAGAAAAAGAGAGTGAAATTCAAAAAGAGGTCGAGGATAATATGAGAGAAAAACCAAAGAAAAATACAGCCATTGAGCGAAAATCAGATGGAAAACAAAATAATTTCTATGCGAGAGCAAGTGAGATAAAAAAAGCATTGTTTTCACATCAGCCGATGATTGTACTTTTGTACAAAGAGGCATTTTTGAACACTAACGAATTTGACCTTACTTTGCCTAGTTCTATTACTTTTCTTTTGCAGGAGTATGAGGATGTTTTTCCTGAGGAAACACCATATGGTTTACCTCCAATCCGAGGGATTGAGCATTAGATTGATTTTGTACCCGGTTTAACCATTCCAAAGGCAAGTTAATAAATTGATGGAAAAAGGGTATGTGAGAGAAAGCATGAGTCTATGTGCAGTTCCCGTTTTATTAGTTCCTAAGAAGGATAGGACGTGGAGGATGTGTGTTGACTGTTGAGCCATCAACAACATAACGATAAAGTATCGACATCTCATTCCTAGACTAGATGACATACTTGATGAATTACATGGGTCTAGTGTATTTTCCAAAATCGATTTGAAAAGTGGATATCATCATATTAGAATGAAAGAAGGAGATGAATGGAACTGCCTTTAAAACAAAATATGGTTTGTATGAATGGTTAGTCATGCCTTTTGGTCTAACTAATACTCCGAGCACTTTTATGAAACTTATGAATCATGTCTTGCGAGCTTTTATTGGCAAGTTTGTTGTTGTTTATTTTGATGATATCCTCATTTATAGCAAAAACATAAATGATCATGTAGTACATTTGAAATCTGTTTTAGATATACTTAGAAAAGAAAAGTTGTTTGCTAATCTGAAGAAGTGTACTTTTTGTGTTTCTAGGATTTGTTGTGAGTGCACAGGGTATACAAGTAGATGAGGAAAAGGTACGTGCAATCCAAGAGTGGCCGAGTCCCACAAGTGTAAGTAATGTAAGAAGCTTGCATGGGTTTGCTAGTTTCTATTGACAATTTGTGAAAGACTTTAGCACATTAGCCGCACCGCTTACTGAAGTAATAAAAAAAGATGTTGGATTCAAATGGGGAGAAGCTCAAGAGAAGGCATTTCAAATAATCAAGCAAAAGCTGACCAATGCTTCTTTATTGTCTTTGCCTAACTTTAATAAAATATTTGAAATTGAATGCGATGCTTTAGGTATTGGTATTGGTGCAGTCCTAATGCAGGAAGGACGACCAATTGCTTACTTTAGTAAAAAGTTGAGTAGGGCAGCCTTAAACTACCCTACTTACGATAAGGAGTTGTATGCATTGGTTCGAGCATTAGAAATGTGGCAGCACTACCTATGGCCTAAGGAGTTCGTGATTCACACCGATCATGAGTCTTTGAAATACCTTAAAGGCCAACACAAGCTGGATAAGAGACATGGTCGGCTAGAATTCATTGAGACATTTCCATGTCCTTCGTTACAAGCAAGGTAAGGAAAACATTGTTGCAGATGCCCTTTCCCACAGGTATGTCTTAATCTCAACACTTAATGCTAAATTACTTGGGTTTGAACATATTAAGGAATTGTATGCTGATGACCATGATTTTAGTGTTGAATATCAAGCTTGTGAAAAGATCGCAATCGGTAAATATTATAGGCATGATGGCTATTTATTTCGGGAGAATAAACTATGTGTGCCTAACTGTTCTTTGAGAGATTTGCTAGTGAGAGAATCCCATAGAGGGTTAATGGGGCATTTTAGAGTCGTAAAGACTCTAGCAGTATTACAGGAACACTTTTATTGGCCACATATGAAGTGAGATGTTGAAAGACTTTGTGGTAAATGAGTTAATTGTAGGCAAGCCAAATCAAGAGTCCAACCTTATGGCTTATACACCCCTTTGCCAATACCTAGTGTACCTTGGACTGATATTTCGATAGATTTTGTGCTAGGTTTACCTAGGTCTAGACAAGGGAAAGACTCAAATTTTGTGGTTGTCGATAGATTTTCAAAGTTGGCACATTTTATTCCACGCCACAAAACAGATGATGCTTTAGGGAGATTATAAAGTTGCATGGTATGCTCAGGACAATTGTTTCTGATAGGGATGCTAAGTTTTTAAGTTACTTTTGGAAAACCTTATGGGCTAAGTTAGGAACTAAGTTGTTGTTTTCAACTACTTGTCACCCTCAAACTGATGGTCAAACAGAAGTTGTGAATAGAACTTTATCTACTCTGTTGTGAGCTATTATTAAAAAGAACATTAAAACTTGGGAAGATTGTTTACCTCATGTTGAGTTTGCTTATAATCGTTCCGTTCATTCTGCTACTAAGTATTCACCGTTTGAAATTGTTTATGATTTTAATCCTTTAACCCCATTATATTTAACTCCATTACCTGTTTCTGAGCGTGTTAACTTAGATGGCAAGAAAAAAGCTGAAATTGTTAAACAGATACACGAGAGGGCGAAGTTCAACATTGAGCGGAGAACTGAGCAATATGCTAAACAAGCTAACAAAGGGCGACATAAGCTAGTCTTTGAACCTGGCACATGAGCAAGGAACGATTTTCAGAACGAAGGAAATCTAAGCTATTACCTCGAGGGGATGGTTCATTCCAAGTTTTGGAACGGATCAATGACAAAGCATACAAACTGGATTTGCCAGTGAGTACAATGTAAGTGCTACTTTTAATGTTTCTAATTTAAGTCCTTTTGATGTAGGTGACGATTTGAGGACAAATCCTCTTCAAGAGGAGGGGAATGATGAGATTAAGGATAAGACTATCACAAGCACATGGGATGAGGTATATTTAGATCCTATTCAAGTTCCCGTCAAACCCGTTATGAGAGCTCGAGTAAAGAAATTCAAAGAAGCGCTTATTGGATTGATTCAAGCAACTTAGGCTTAATCAAATTCATGGAGGCCTTTTGAAAGAATCGCTCATGATAAATGCATGATTCAGGCTTTTGAAGTTTCCAAATATTCACTTCCATGAAATAGGGAGTTGGTTTGCACATTATGGCGGAAAAATATATTATTTTCCTTTTTCGGATACTTGATCATTTCTTAAGGAGGCTATTAGGAAAACAATTCAGATAGCTCTATTTTAATTGCCTAGTTTCCATTTAATTGATGTAAGGCATTTAAAGCCAAATATGATTCTGATTTGGTTTAAATTCTTTCCTATTTACTTAGATTAGGATTCTGATTTGTTTTAAATTCTTTTCTATTTAGTTAGATTAGGATTCTAATTTGGTTTAAATTCTTGTAACTAACCCTATATAATGTACTCGTATCTAATAAACGAGAAGAAGTTTTTTTTTTTTATGCAATTGTGAGAGTTAATTCTCTTTGGTTCTTTACGAACTTTTTGAACTTATCGGATTTCTGTGGCGTTCAATATCTTGACTTATCAATCAGACCTTCCATAGCTGATTGTGGCGTCTTCACATACCAAGGTTCGTGCTTCCAATAAGCATTAGGTCAAGGTTCCATTCCATTCCTGGGTTTAGATTCGATCTTGGGAACTAATTTGGTTAGGGTCGCGTCAGTTCTTGACGGGGTTCGTATCACAACCTATGACCATTAACCTTGAACTCTTTACCTGTCTTTAAGCTCCTGATCAAACAACAAAAGGCCCAACCCATCGAGAACGCAACTTACCTGGAAACAACTTAAGGCCAGAATGAAATAGCGAAACTTTCTCTCCAACTTCAAAATTCTTTCTCAAGATTTGCTTATCGTAAAAAGCCTTAATCTTTTCCTTATTGATTCGTGAATTCTCATAGGCATTATTTCAAATTTTCTCTAATTCTTGCAAATTGAGCTTTCTGTGTTGACCAGCGACATCCAGTTTCATTTTACATTATTTCACAGCCCACTAAGTTCCATTTGAAGATAACAAGCTTTACCATATACCAACCTGTAGGGTGACATACCAATAGGCATTTTGTATGCGGGCCTATATGAACCCAAGTTTAAAAGAAAATTAGCTACTTATAATTGAACTAAGGGTAAAATAGAAATTTATTAAAATACGTAGAAAATATAAGATAGAGAAAGAATTATAGAAAACTAAGCTCAAAAATAGATTTAACAGTGTCGAAATAGGGGGGAGAGCCACCTTTTTAAAGATACACTGAATAAATCATGGCCATCGGATTAAATATAATTCGGACGCTTAGGATTGTACCACGTCATCAGTCAACAGTATGTGGTTTGACCACGGGTTTGACAACGCGGTTTGAACAGTAACACGACTTGAACACAGTTTGAACAGTGACGCGGTATGAACAGTGTCGTGAACAGTACCGTAAACAGTACTGTACATGTGAACAGTACCATTTTTTCTTTTATGCTACTCCTAAGGTTTTCGACCGTCCTGAGTTCAAAAGTGATGTCCGTTTTGCTATCCCTTCTCTCGTTCATTGTGAAATAACTATGATGCCCCTAAAATACATAAAATACTTAATTAAAACAAAACACACGTAATTAAATAGCACGGGACTTAAATATATAAAAGTAGAGATGTTAGTGAGACTTGAAGTGTAAAATGATAATTTTCTCATTTATAAATATACACTTTCTAACACTCAACACCCCCCCAACCAACTTATTGCTGGTCTCTAGCAAATAAAGCGAAAACAAAATTCAATCCAAAATGATTTTTTTTTAAACAATCGTGTTCATTCAATTAGACTAATGATAGCAATCAAATAAAAAAAACATCACACCCACATCAACCATCCACACGCATCAGTCCAGCAGACTTTGTCACAGCTATAATAATCAAGCCACTTTCAATAAGGACATGTCAAACCCTAAAATCTCACCGGTAATAGTGACACTCTCACAAGAAAATTAAACCCAATGAAAATTGTCACTTCAATGAATGATAAATTGAGTGAAGATAATAAAGAAATAATATCACACACTCTCCCAAGATGAAAGGAATATGCCCACAGCTTAAAAATAATGCGATCTCAAATAAAATACTAGTCAACCCAATGTATTTATTTATTTATTTATGCATTACTACATCTTTTTAGCCCATGTAACTAGCTTCTACTACAGACTATAGTTTCCTAAAATCAAGGACTTTTATTAAGACGTAACGTAGGCTAGGGACATGGCTAACAAAGAAACAGAAATAGAGAAAATAAAATATATGTTTGAGAAAAATAAATATCTTTTGGAAATTAAAAGGTGCATTTCACTTATTTATTATTATTGTATATCCCTCTTTTTTTTTCTTTTTTAAAAGAACTTTGTTTTCTCTTTTTTTTTTTTTGGTATTGCACAACTTTACTAAACAAAACAATTTATTTATATTTTTCTCAAACATGAATAGGTGATGGAACTTGTAAGATATCGGGTAATACTCCAAACAAAGAAAAGATTTTTTTTTAAAGGCTCAAAAGGGTTAACTATGGATATTTCATAAAAGGGATGGCTAGAAAGGCTCAAACGGGTCAAAGATGGCATTTCCATCATCTTTTAGGGCTCTAAATAATCTTCCATATCTATTAGTTAGATGGACCTCCAGATATAACAGCACACATTTTTTTTTTATTTAACTCTTTTGTTTTAGAGGGTTGACTCAAAGGAAATCTAGAGATCATGTATAAAATAATAAACTGCTAAGTTGTATGAAAAATGGGCAAAAGGGTTACTCTCCAAGAAAAATGATAGTCTCAAAAACTCACTTGGTACTTATTATGACATGTTCATTCCTTCAAGCAACTCATATTTGTCTTCGACATCAATATGTAGAGTAGCAAATACGGTGTTATATCTCTTAAAACCAAAGATAATACAAATATTAAAATTTGAAATTCATCATGTCATCCAATGTTAAAACAAATCACACAATTTTTTTTAAACAACATTCTACCCCCTAATCTATTTTAAACATGAAAGGAAAATATGCATGTAGAAATGTGAAAATGATGCAGAAAAACTAATTTAGAAAAGTAACACTTAAAATGATAGAAAAAGAAAATGATTTCTTTTTGGTACTAAGAAGATGCGTTTCTAGAGGCACTACACTCCATATTCAGCCATCTTCGGCTCAAAAATTTGAAAATGTAATTTATAGAGGAGAAGTCAAAAGAAAAAGTTAGAAAGATCATATGTAAAATGAGACAATTTCTTTTGTTTTTTATTATTTTTTTCTTTTTTTTAAACTAAGAAGATGTGTTTCTAGAGTAACTATACTCCATATTCAGCCATCTTCAACACAAAAAGTTAGCTACAATTAGTTTCTACAACAAAAAATAAGTAAAAACTTAACCAAAATTCCACAATTGTCGACTATTCCCTCCCCCCAACCAGAACGAAACATTATCCTCAATGTTTGAAAGGAAAAAAGTAGAGCTTAGAAGACATCACCTGGGTGGTGCAACACAGAAGAAGATATTTACAGGCGGAGAGTTAAATCTAATTTGTACTTCTTACTATGGCTACTGTTACCATCATTATTTAGATACTCCAATACCAAGGTCCTGCGATCTGGCTCTAGTTTATAAGCTTGTAACAGATTAATTATCTCATTAGCAGTGTGAGCACAAATAAAAAGTTTTTTCGCTGTGGAAGGAATGAAATAGTTTTTTATTGCATGCTTAAGAAATGCGATGAAGTCATCATAAAAGTTATTGACATTTAACAAATCGATGAGTTTCTAATGAATGTGCAGATGGGCCCAAGATGCTAATATGATAAGTGCCTCTAGAGTTGCAAGACCTCCTGGTAAGAAAATAAAAGCATCAGCATGATTAAGCATTTCAGTTATTCTTTCTTGCATACTTGAAACTACTAACTCTTCTCCAGTCAGTCGGTGAGTCAGACAAATAACCCAAAGGTTTTAGGGTTGTTGGGATGATGCCTAACACTTGGCTTCCTCTAACATAAGCAGCTTCTATGACCAGTTTTGATGACCCTCGATCACCTCCGCCATATACAAAGTGTAATTTCCTTGCTACTATGCTTTGACCAAGATCAATGGCTGCCTCAATGAACTTTTTATATTTGCCATAGTTAAATTCAGAAAGCACATAAATGTTCTTCAATTGTTTATTGGGAGTAGCTGCCATTGGGATACTTCTCAAAAACAATTTGTGAGTGTAAACAAAAAGAATCATATTTAAGGATCTTGGCAGTAGTGGGTCACAGCTGTGAATGAGGTATCATGTCTATGTCAATTAACATGTAAAGCACATGGCTCGAGAGTCAAAAAGGAAACAGTAAAAAGGAAAAGCAAACAATGATAAAATAAAATTATTAAAGATAATAATGCAAATGGTAAAACAGTGAAATAAAATAATAGTGAAGTAAAAGGATATTTAAAGGTAGTTGCGACTATGGCTCACATCGTCCTCTAGTTTTACGTCCAGAAACGGCTTCAATGCCCTCTATGGGTCAAGGATAGGCTTCCCATCAAGTTTTCTTATAAACTGGCAAACAGGGTCGTTTATAGTCAGATTTCCGAGATTGTATCGTGCATGCTCTTTCTGGAATGATGGCCATAACCAAAGAATCGCTCCTTGCACATATCCACTGGGATGCGTTTCAAGAGACAAAATGATATCATCCAATGACTCCTTTTTCAAGTCATCCCTAATGAATTGAATCTTATTTTCTCTATTATCATATACCATTCCTAAAGAACATAGTTTTTTATCGCATCTTATTCTGACACACTTATGATAAGTAACCGAAATTTTTCGAGCTCTGTGCTTTCTTGCATAATTTCCTTTTCCACAACTAGGCATGTATGCAATAAATTTGGGAGGCAACTCACTTGCCATTCGTACTTTAGCCTCGATTAACGAACGGATGTTTGCAGGTATGTTATTCTTCATAAGTAATCGCATGCGCTCGGACCAAGTTTTATAGATTATAAGGAGGGCATTCTGAGGAAGTGAAGGGAATCTACTGTGAAGCTTTGCCAAGATCTCGTTTCTGTCCATACCTTCGCCTCAGAAGATCAGTAATTATGGGAAACTAAAGTAACCGACTTGATTGTCACGGAGTACCGTTATCCGCCACTTAACCGGGGTGACAAACTAAAACACACAAACGGAGTAGCAAACAAAAACACACAAAGAAAATTACAATCGTCCTCTTATGGAATTTACCTCTAGCTCCAATTGGATATTGAAGATACCTCCCTCAATGTCTTTGAGTTGTCTTTCTAAATCCTCAACGTGGGATACTAACTCTGGTGGTTGCAGAGCCCAAATACGATGTGTTGTACAAAATTGAATCTACCTTTTGAGATGAGTTTTTATACGTTGAGGATCTGTCTCATAATTAAAAGTGATAAAAGAAAACTTAATGGTTAAACAAACACACTTATGCACAAATAATTTCAATTAGCAGAAGAATAGTAAAAAGAAAAAAATAAATAAATAAAATCACCGAAAAGAAAAATCTCAATTCAAATCTGGTGGGTCACTCAAATTTATTTCCCTGTCCTCTCCATGCGGTTGGTACTCTAGATATGTCTTTAATCTTTGACCATTAACTTTAAATGTGACATCGTTCTTTGGGTCCTTAATTTCAATTGTCCCATGTGGAAAAACAGTATGAACAATAAAGGAACCAGACCATCGAGAGCATAGCTTACTTGGAATAGGTGTAAGCGAGAATTGAATAAAAGCACTTTCTGACCTGGAATGAAAGATTTTCTCATAATCTGCTTGTCATGAAAGACTTTCAAAACTGAATTTCTTGATGGCCCAGTACGCACGATGCTCGAGTTCCACAAGTAGCTGACAAGCTTTTCCATACACTAGCCTGTTGGGTGACATCCCAATCGGGGTCTTGAAAGCCATTCTATATCCCCATAACGCGTCATCAAGTCTTAATGACCAATCTTTTCTATCCGGCCTCATCGTCTTTTCTAATATGTGCTTTATTTCTCGATTGGAGATCTCAACTTAGCCACTGGTTTGCGGATGATACGGGTTCACCACTTTATGAGTGATAGAGTACTTTTATCAAAAGTGCTTTGATTGATTTGTTGCAAAAGTGGGTACCACCATCACTGATTATTGTTCAAGGGAATCCAAAGCGTGAAACAATGTTGCTTTTCAGAAACTCTATCACCACTTTGTAATCATTGGTTCTGCATGGAATTGCTTCTACCCATTTCGATACATAATCAACAGCAACCAATATGTATTGATGGCCAAAAGAAAAAGGAAAGAGTCCCATGAAATCGATACCCCACACATAAAAAATCTCTACGACTAAAATTAGATTTAGTGGCATCATCTTCCTTCGTGTAATGCTCCCCATTCGTTGACACTTATCACATGAAGAGCAAAAGGTGTAAGCATCTCGAAATATAGTTGGCCAATAAAAACCACATTGTGAAACTTTAGTCATTTTTTTAAAGTCTTTGAAATGGCCTCCACAAGCTTGTTCATGGCAAAAAGAAAGGATGTTCTGAATTTCATTCTCTAGGACACATTGTCTAATAATTTGATATGCACAATACTTGAACAGATATGGGTCATCCCAGAAAAAATTTTTTATTTCTATAAAAAATTTAGCCTCATCTTGATTGGCCCAATGCTCTGAAAGTTTATCTGTAACAAGATAATTAACTATATCAGCATACCATGGTAATACTTCCATACTCATTAATTGCTCATCTAGAAATGACTCATTCAATATTAAGGGTTCTGTAATTGTGTCAAAATGGAGACGAGAGAGATGGTCAGCCACAACATTTTCTGTCCCTTTCTTATCGTTGAATTCCAAGTCAAACTCCTGCAAAAGCAACACCCAACGAATTAGTCTAGTTTTTGCATCTTTTTTTGTGAGAATATATTTCAGAGCAGCGTGATCTGTGAACATAATAATTTTACAACCAATGAGATAAGATCGAAATTTCTCTAATGCAAATACACCTGCTAGCATTTCTGTTTTAGTAGTTGAATAATTCAACTGTGTATCATTTAATGTCATACTAGCATAGTAAATAACATGAGGAATTCGATACTCTCTTTGTCCTAATATTGCTCCTACTGCATAATCAGATGCATCACACATGGGGTCGAATGGTAAGCTCCAGTTTGGTGGCTCAACATGTTTTTGTAAGATGACAAATTTCCTTTGCCAAAAGACAGAGCTACAAGACATGAATTATTAAAGACAAAATGTTAATCCTCAACGAGTAAATTACATAAGGGTCTAGAAACTTTGCTAAAATCCTTAATGAAACGTCTATAAAAACCAGCATGCCTAAGGAAAGATCTTACTTCTCTGACTGTTTTAGGTGGAGGAAGGTTGGAAATGAGATCCACCTTGGCTTTGTCAACCTCAATACCTTTGCATGAAATGATGTGACCGAGAACTATACCTTATTTTACCATAAAATGGCACTTCTCCCAATTTAAGACCAAATTTTTCTCGATACATCTCTGCAGAACTTTTGTCAAATGATGTAAACATTGATCAAATGAATCTCCAAAAATAGAAAAATCATCCATAAAGACCTCAAGAAATCGTTCAACCATATCAGGCAAAATACTTAACATAAAACGTTGAAATGTAGCAGGTGCATTACATAATCCAAATTGCATCCTCCTATATGCAAAAGTGCCAAAAGGGCAAGTGAAAGTTGTTTTCTCTTGATCTTTTGGTGTTATGGGAATTTGATTGTATCCTGAGTAGCCATCTAGAAAGCAATAAAATTCATGGCCTGCTAATCTATCAAGCATTTGATCAATAAATGGTAAAGGAAAATGGTCTTTACGTGTGATAGAATTTAACTTTCTATAATCAATGCATACACGCCATCCTGTAGTCACTCTAGTGGGTATCAATTCATTATCAGTATTGGTAATTACTGTGACTCCTGACTTTTTAGGGACACCTTGCACAGGACTGACCCATGAACTATCAGAAATGGGGTAAATGATACCTGCATCTAATAATTTAAGGACTTCAGTTCTAACAACTTCTTTCATGTTAGGATTTAACCGACGTTGCATTTCCCTAGTAGATTTAGCATTTTCATCAAGGTGAATATAATGCATGCAGTCTGCTAGGTTTATTTTATGTCAGCTATGGTCCATCCTAATGCTTCTTTGTGCTCTTTTAAAACATCCAACAACTCACTTTTTTGTTCGTCATTTAGGGATAATGAGATGATTACCGGTAGAGTGCTTTCTTCTCCTAAAAATGCATATTCCAAGGCGTTGGGTAACGGTTTGAGCTCAAGTTTTGGTGGTGATTCTGATGATGGACTGAATTACTTCTCTGATGGTGCTAGTTGTTCAACTCTTGACTTTCATTTATTAGTGTCCATGGATGGTGCTAAGTCAAGAAGAGCGTTGACCTCATCGACTAATCTGTCAATATCAAAGTCCAAACCAAAATGAGTTAAACATATTTATAAAGGGTCATCACTAAGGTTTGAAAGAAAGTATTATCAACTAATGCTTCAATTAAATCCACATCAACAATTTCATCATCTGTATTATGAGGTTGTTTGGCAATGTTGAAGATATTTAGCTCTATAGTCATGTTGCAGAAAGACAGCTGCATATTTCCAGTCCTACATTGAATGTGAGCATCTGCAGTTGCCAAGAAAGGTCAGCTGAGAATAATAGGGATGTGCTTCCTTGAATCCTGGATTGGTTGAGTGTCAATTACAATGAAATCAACAGGAAAATAAAACTTGTTTACCTGGATAAGCACGTGCTCCACAATACCACGAGGTATTTTTGTGGATCGATTTGCAAGCTGTAACACCACTGAAGTTGGGTGTAATTCTTCAAGTCCAAGTTTCACAAATACTGAATAAGGCAACAGATTTATACTAGCTCCTAAATCCAATAAAGCATTCTCAATTGTGTGGTTCCCTATACTACATGAGATAGTGGGAGAGCCTGGGTCATTACATTTTAGAGGAATTTTGTGTTGGAGTATAGAACTAACGTTTTCTGTTAAAAATGCATTCTTTTGAACATGAATGTTTCTCTTTTTAGCACAAAGGTCTTTAAGAAACTTGGTATAAGATGACATTTGTTTTATAGCATCAAGTAAAGGGATGTTAACACTTACCTGTTTGAAGATTTCAAGAATCTCACCTGTGGATTTTCTCTTCTTTTCTTTAGCTAACCTTTGAGGAAATGGAGCTTTAGGAATATACTCTTGTGGATTGGTTTCTTCTTTCTCCTCCGATGGTGAGTCTTCAACATTCACAGGTACAATTTGATTTTCTTTTGTCGTCGGCATCTCCACTTTGTTGTCGAAACCTCTCCATGTTGCTGTGGCAAATTGGTATTTACTTCATGTACTCCTTTAGGATTAGGCACTAGTTGACTTGGAAACTTGCCTTTCTCAACAGTCATTGCCAAGGTCTGAATTGAAGAAGCAAGCTGTCCCATCATCTTCTCAAGGCTTGAAACTGATTAGGCTTGTGAGTTGAAGCCTGCTCTCATCTCATTTCGTAGTCCATCAATGGTTCGGTTCCGTTGCTCAATCGTGGAGTAGGTAACATTCTTGAAATTCTGGAGTGCATCCTCCCATTGTTTGGGTTGAAAGTAATTCTGGTTTTAATTGTATGGTTTAAATGGTGGCTGAGAGGCTTGAGAAACTTGAGGAATTGGTTGCATTGGTGGAGCTGGAGCTGCTGGTGCATTCTGTTGGAATCCTTGAGACCATGAAAAATTGGGGTGGTCTCTCCATCCAGAGTTATATGTGTTGGAGTATGAGTTGTAATTTGATGGCTTTCTGATGACACCGATGGCATTGGCTTGATCTGAGTATGAGTCATGGTCATGTGGCTCTATTGATTTAGCAGTCATCAATGATGCTATTTGTCGAGAAAGGCCTTCAATCATCTCTTTGACTTCTTTGATTCTCGAACTTGACTTGCCAATTAGTATTCCTGAGCGATCGACTTCGTTGTTGGGAATTATCCGCTTGTCGCTGGAAGATTTCCCAAATCTCTGATGCATTTTTTGACATTAGCTCTTCTCCACTTGTTGCCATTAGCCATTCTTGCACATTTGGTAATAATCCCTCCAAAAGGTATTGGCATTGGTGCTATTTCTCATACCCATGATGTGGACACTTCAAAAGTAGCCCATTGAATTGCTCCCATGCTTCGAAAAATTGCTCGTCTTCTCTCTGGGTAAACTCTGAAATTTCCCTGTGAATAGCATTGGTTTTATGCGCTGGGAAATATTTATTCAAAAACTTTGTTACCATTTGTTCCCATGATGTAATGCTATTAGCAGGCAATGTATTAAACCATGAACGAGCTCTATCTTTTAAAGAAAATGGGAATAATCTAAGTTTAACATCACGTCTAAAAAATTTTCATATTTAAAAGTTTGATAAATAGTATGAAAATCATTCTCAATAGCATTGGTTTTATGCGCTGGGAAATATTTATTCAAAAACTTTGTTACCATTTGTTCCCATGATGTAATGCTATTAGCAGGCAATGTATTAAACCATGAACGAGCTCTATCTTTTAAAGAAAATGGGAATAATCTAAGTTTAACATCACGTCTAAAAAATTTTCATATTTAAAAGTTTGATAAATAGTATGAAAATCATTCAGATGATTATATGGATCCTCATTTTCTAGGCCATAGAATGTTGGGAGACAATTTAGCACACTAGGTTTTAACTCAAAACTCCTAGCAGCTATATTTGGGTATCTTATTATATGATAAATAGTATGAAAATCATTCAGATGATTATATGGATCCTCATTTTCTAGGCCATAGAATGTTGGGAGACAATTTAGCACACTAGGTTTTAACTCAAAACTCCTAGCAGCTATATTTGGGTATCTTATGCATGATGTGCTCAAATTAGTTAAGGGACTGAAGTAATCCTTAAATGAGCTCTCTTGTGGTTCTGATTGTTAGTGTTGCAAATCCATTTCAATTTTATTTTTAGATGCAGCGTATTTGTGTGTGCGAAGTATTTTTTTCTAATTCAAGGTCTATAGCCTCAAGATTAGGAAATTGTGACCTTTGACCATGCATGCAAAGAATACACAAAAAATAAAAACAAAACTTAATAAAAATAAAGAAGAGAAAAATTACGATACTAACCTTGTCACGCTGTTACAATCTTACTATGAAAACACACAAAAAAATACGTGAAATAAAATAAATAAAAATAAATTAACAAGATAAATAAAAAATTTTAAAGAAAAATAACTTGAAAATTAAATTGAAGAAATTTAAAGAAGGGAAAAAGAAATTCTTACCTAAAAATGTAAATTCACTTCTTTTTTTTATAGGAAACAACTAAAAAATTAATTCTAAAAATTAAAATACTTACCTTCCCGGCAACGGCGTCAAAAACTTGTTGTGTAAATTTTGTTGAACTCGCAAGCACACGAATCTACTGTAGAATAGATCAATGGTGTCGAATGTCGATCCCATGAGGAGGTAGATTTTAATTAGGTGTAGAATTAATTTTGTAAGTGGGTGATTAGATTTATGGGGAAATTGATTTAAACTATACTAGAATTTAAATTGGAATAGCAAGAATAAATTAAACTGGGAACTGCTGAAATAAAGTGCTTGGGTATCTGGATCTGTATCAACATGCACCATGGGCTAAATATTCCTTATTAATGCCAATTAAATCATAAGGGGGGAATCCACACCTCATGAACCACACTCTAATCAATATGGTGCTAAGGGCTTATCGTGTCAAATAGTAATAACCTTGTACTAGGGAGCCGGTTAAACCAGAGCGGTATCTAGACAAGAATATTACTATTTGTCGATGAAAAGTCAAAATCTCCACAAAAATTAGAGAGGAAGAGAAAGTAATTTACCAAATAAAGCTCGTGACACGTGTTGAGACTTCACCTTCAACCCAAGCTTTAAAGAAAATGAGCTACTCATAATTGAACAAGGGTAAAATGGAAATTTATTAAAATACGTAGAAAATATAAGATGGAGAAAGAATTACAAAAAACTAAGCTTAAAAATGGATTCAGGGGTGTTAAAATAAGGAGGGAGAGCCTCTTTTTTTTTTTTTTATAGATTTACTGAATAAATCATGGCCATCAGATTAGAAACAATTCGGACACTCAAGATTGCGCCACGTCATCAACAGTACGTGGTTTGACCACGGGTTTGATAATGCGGTTTGAACAGTAACACGGTTTGCACACGGTTTGAACAGTGACGCGGTATGAACAGTGTCGTGAACAGTACCGTACATGTGAATGGTACCATTTTTTCTTTTATGCTCCTCCTGAGGTTTTCGACCGTCCTGAGTTCAAAAGTACTGTCCGTTTTGCTATCCCATCTCTCGTTCATTCTGAAATGACCATGATGCCCCTAAAATACATAAAATACTTAATTAAAACAAAACACACATAATTAAATAACGCGGGACTTAAATATATAAAAGTAGAGATGTCAGTGAGACTTGAAGTGTAAAATGATAATTTTCTCCTTTATAAATATACACTTTCTAACACTCAACAACTTCCCTATTAGACACCCCAGATTGCCCACTAGTTTGTGGATGGTAGGATGTAGACACCTTGTGAGTGATGTTGTATTTTCAAAAGAGGGCTTATACTGACCTGTTACAAAAGTGAGTGCCTCTATCGCTGATAATTGCTTTTAGTGTTCCAAACCTTGCAAAGATGTTACATTTTATAAATTCTACCACAACCTTAGAATCGTCAGTTCAGGTGGCTTTTGCTTCCACCCATTTTGAAACATAATCAACTACAAGAATAATATAGAGATTACCAAATGATGAAGGAAATGGTCCGATGAAATCGATGCCCCAAACATCAAAAATCTCAACTAGAAGAATAGGAGATTGTGACATTTGATTTTTAGGTCCCAAATTACCTGTTCTCTGACAACGATCACAACATTTGCAAAATACCTTAAGGATTGTTCTCTTTGGTCCAAAATATCCTCCACAAGCTAGAGTATGACAAAAGGTGAGAACAGAAGTAAATTCAGTTTCGGGTACGCACCTTCTAATAACTTGATCAGAATAATGCTTCTACAAGTATGGCTCATCCCACATATAGTACTTGACATCACCCTTGATCTTGGCCTTTTGTGTACGGGTTAGCTCTTTCAATATTGTCCTGGTAACCAAGTAATTTACAATATCTGCATACCAAGGAGTAACTGTACCTACCTGTAATAACTGTTCATCTGGAAAGTTCTCATGCACTGGAAGTGCATCTTTGTTATAGGTAAGTTGACTCAAATGATCGTCTTTAAAGATGTTTGCACAGCATTGACTAACTTGGAGATTCGGAATAATGATAAAAAGTCTGAACGAGCATCGTCTGAAGCTTTGGTGAGTAGAGATTGGGCGATGGAGAAAAAGAAGAAGCGTGGTGGAAAGAATTCTTAATCCAAATCAAAAAGTAGAAATATAGCTCGAGATGAGTGTACCTTTTGTCATGAAAAGGGTCATTGGAGGAAAGATTGTTCGAAGGCTCAAAAGAGAGATGAGAAGAAACCAGTAGCAGCAAACATGGCACGTAAAGATGAAGACTCTGATTATTCATTAAGTATTACTCCTGCAGCATACGTGGCTAGTTCGAGCGAGTAGATACTTGATACTGGAGCAACCTACCATTTGTGTCTTGTTAAGGAATGGTTTACCGATTTCAGCGAATTGGAATCCAGTGCAGTTGTGATGGGGAATGATCAGCCTTGTCGTACAATGGGGATAGGAACAGTTCGGCTCAAGCTATTTGATGGAATGATCAAAGAACTCAAAGAGGTTAGATTTGTTCTAGCTTTAAAGAAAAAATCTAATTTCTGTGGGTGCTTTGGAAGCTAAAGGCTATAAGGTTACCATTGAAGATGGCACAATGAAGTTTACACATGAGGCTATTGTGATTCTGCAAGGAGTTCAGCGTCACAATTTGTACTATTTGAAGGGAGGTACAACTGATGAAGCAAATGTTGCTGAGGCACACAGTGACACCACGAAACTATGGCATGTACAACTGGGACATGCTGGAGAGAAGTCTTTGCAAACTCTGATGAGGCATGGACTCTTAAAAGGTACCAAAACCTGTAAATTAAAGTTTTGTGAACATTGTATAGTAGGTAAGAAAACAAGGGTCAATTTTGGTACGGCTAATCACGATACTTGAGAGATTCTCGAATATGTTCACAGTGATGTATGGGGACCAATCAAGACTGCATCAATTGGTGGAAGCCATTATTTTGTTACACTTGTTGATGATTTCTCTAGACGTGTGTGGGCGTACACCATGCGAGCAAAGGATGAGGTTCTAGAGATTTTTCGTGAAATGAAAGAAATTGGTAGAGACTCAAACCGGCAGAAAGATCAAAGTATTGCTTTCTGACAATGGAGTGAATATACTTCTGATCCATTCTTGCCAGTATGCCAAAGTGAGAGCATAAAAAGACATTTCACAGTGAGACATACTCTGCAACAGAACAGCGTGGCTGAGCGTATGAATCGTACTTTACTGGAGAAGGTACGATGTATGTTATCTAATGCTGGTTTAGATAAAAAGTTTTGGGCTGAAGCTGTCAGTTACGCAAGTTACTTGATAAACCAGTTGCCTTCTACTGCAAGTGTAGGTAAAACTCCTATAGAAATGTGGTCTGGAAAGCATGCACAAGACTATGATTCCCTTCGTATATTCGGGTTTCCAGCTTATTATCATGTCAAAGATGGTAAACTGGATCCTCATGCTAAAGAAGCTATCTTTGTGGGATTCAAAGGTGGAGTAAAGGGCTTCAAGCTTTGGGATCTCGAAGATAAAAAGATTGTGTGTAGTAGAGATATCACGTTTGATGAAGTTTCAATGATGAAAGCTTCAAGTTCTCAACAGGTGGAGAACAAGACCACAGAGGTATTGCAGCGGGTGGAGTTTGATGCAACTCCATATATACCAGTTAGTTCTACATCAAAGAAGGATTCAACTATAGAGGTGACACCTAGAGTTGAAGAAGAGGTTGTTTCTTTTGATGTCCCATAAAATGAATAAATAATTGATGGTGTAGATAATGATGATTTTGTAGCAACAAGAAGGCCAAAAAGAGAGACAAAAAAACCCGAATGGCTTATTAAAGACATAGTGGTAGCCTATGCACTTCCAGTTATTGATGATGACATCCCCAACACTTTCGGTGAAGTATTACACAGCAGTGAAAGTGATCAATGGAAGTTAGCCATGGAAAAAGAGATGAAATCTCTCCATCAAAACCAGACTTGGGAACTTGTAAAGTTACCAAAGGGAAAAAGGGCTATTGGCAATAAATGGGTCTACACCAAGAAGCAAGGATCTCCGATTCAAACAATTTCTCGATACAATGCAAGGCTCGTAGTAAAAGGCTTTGCTCAGAAGAAGGGTATTGATTATAATGAAGTTTTCTCTCTAGTTGTAAAACATACTTCCATTCGTATCCTGCTTTCCTTGGTAGCTGAATATGAGTTAGAGTTGGCTCAATTGGATGTTAAGACGGCGTTCTTACATGGAGATTTAGAGGAGGAAATCTATATGACTCAGCCTTATGGTTTCAAAGTTGCTGGAAAGGAGAATCGTGTGGGCAGATTGAGTAAATCTTTATACAGATTAAAACTAATTCTTCGAATGCATTGAGTTTGGAGAATTTTTAAACTACTGTTGGCTTGATCCTAAATTTTGGGTACGTAGGCAGTCATAGAGATGCAGCCAATGTGGATCTTTTTGAAGATCGTGTGAGGGATGAAGTTTGGAGGATTATTGTCAATTGACTCAGATTTGGATAAATTTTCGCCGAGGTGGAGATTTGTTGAAAAGTCAAAGCCGTGTGGTGGCTTTGCCACATACACGGCATGCACGCGTTTTGAACGCGGTTTGGATGCGTTCAGAACCCAATTTTTCTTGATGAATAGTGCGACATTTTTCCTATAAATAGCTAAGCATTCTTCATTTGTTAAGCATCCCAAAATTTGTTAAGCTTATAAGTTTCTAAACTTTTGAGAGGAGAGAAGTGTGTCTGGCGAATTTATTTTTCTTGCAGAGTGTGAGAGTACTGGGTATATTTGGGTTTCTGGGAAGTGAGATTCGTTACTCAAATATTTGTACTCTATTAATTGTTAAATAAACTTATTCTTTCTTGCCTCTGTGGATGTAGGTTTAATTACCGAACCACGTTAAATAATTGTGTTCTTTATTTTTCTATAATTATTTGGTGCGCTTGATTCCGTATTCCGCACACAACATGGAGAATTGGTGCATTGTGAGAACACATCATAGAACTACAATCACGATTTCCCATGCATAACGCGTGCTAGATCAACCCTCTTTAGTTAATTACTTTTAGTTTTTAAAACTCATTGTATTTGACGCAACTAGATTGAAATTTGAATATAAGTATAAAACTGCATTCTATTAATGTGGACCAAACAAAATTAATTTATTCTAATGTAGAACTTCCAATTGATAAGTCGAGCCTTATCTTTTAACAAACATAATCAATGCACAAGACAACTAAAGAGGTAAAGGAACCTGCAAAGAACAAGAGGAGGCCCCAAACTTGACCCTTCAAATGAATTACTTGTATCTAGTGATTGCAATGATGACGGGAGGGGATCCACGTCTCCATAACGATTTTGATGTTTTGCTTATAGGACTCATATCCTCCTTGTTCCTTTCATAACTATTTGAAAAGAAGACATGAAGAGCCCCAAATATTAGACTATCTCTAATGGGAGATAGAAAAAGGATGAGAATTGCACTTATATATCAATTTCTTCTTCTTGAATAGAGATGGCCAATGGCCCGGGCAGCATCTGGAACGGTACCGTCATGACATGTGTTTGCATAGTACAGTAGGACATGAGCATATTTCGACTGGGGACGCGACGTGATGCTGCACGACACAGCATGGCACGCCCACTGGTTAGGTTGGACTTAGAATTTTAGGTATACGATTCTTAAAAGTATAGCACAATTAGATATAGGTAAAGTATGGCACGTGAAAAAAGCCTGCAATAAGCATGTTTCTCTTTTTAATGAAAGTAAACTTAAAATTGAATCTTTTAATATATTTTATTAGCATAATTTTTTTAAAAATTCATTTAATTCTTAGTTTAAAAAAAGAAATGCTCTAATATTTTATGTTTATAATTTATTAAATGAATAGATATATCATGATTTTAATAAATAAAATTATAAATATCAATTTTATCAAACCTATGTACTAATGTTATTATACACTATGATTTATGACTCTATATAAGTCCAGATTAATATTTAAGTTAACTCTTAAAAAAAATTATTGTTATTATTATTGTCGTTGTTAAGTATTAAACAAATTCTAATATCGTAGGGTTTAACTTAGAGGTTAGTATTATATCTTCTTACTATTATTAGCTTATTATTATTGCATATAAACTTGAATTTGGACTTTTAGTTCTATTGAATTTGCTAAAGACATATAGATCTAAAAAAAACATATATGCTTGAAAAAATTATACCAGCAACTTGACATGCACTCTTAAAAAAAAATTGTCGTACTTTTTTCTTCTTTTTTTCTTAGGCACGATCCACAACACAGCACGCATGAACACAACACACGTGGGCACGGCACGCAAGGGCACGACACGTGTGCTGGTCTGAGTCTAAGTAAAAAAAAAAAGGCATGGCAAGGTACAATACGAAGCATATGGTAGGCGCGACACGACACGAGCATGAATCCACATAGGCTTTCTTTATATAGCAAGCATGACCTCTTGGGCACCTATGTTCTCGAGGAAGAAATGGATTATATGTCAATTGAATTTCCAGCTCACTCTAGCATGTCTCGTCACTTGTATAAATTTAGGATCTTCTACACCTGTGTATACTTAGAAATATCCAAATATTTTGACTAGTTTCGCAAGTTGCATGGGGTTCTCCTAAATTTTTATTCCCAACCCTAATTGAAAAGGTCTCCAAGGGCTTGTTTACGTGTAGTTTTTTACCATCCTTACTCATTTATGACCTTCAAAAGGCATTTTCGACAAATAACAATTCTTGATGTCCACATCATTTTCCCTAGTAAATAACTTGCTAAACTATTTATAAAAGGCCACATACAAGGTCGAAGTCAATGCTACCTTTCCCAAAGTCAGTGACCTGAGCCATATCCCTAACCTAAGTGGAGCTCTGTTAATTAGCACATGTAATGTATGTACCAGGAATATCCTAGTATATAGAAATTAAATGAATTCATTGATAATTAATGCTTTAAACTATTTATATCAAATTCAAGTTTCACGGAACCTTCAAGCCCAAATTGACAATCCTAACTTAAAAGCTCTAACAAGAAACTAGGAATCAATCTTATCTATCTTTTATTGATTTCACAGGAAACAAGAAATTTTGTAAAAAAGAAATAATATACAGTCCGCAAAAAAAGGACTAGCAACCTAAATGCCCTGAAAATGGCAAACACTATACAAAAGAGAAACAACTTTCCTAACCAAACCAATACCCTTAGGTGGTGTTTGGTTTGAATAAAAGTAAGGAAAAAAAGGAGAGGGGAGTTGATGCGAATGCCACAATGAAACGTTGAAACCCTCACTTAATTTGAAGTTTCAATGTCCCAAGAAAGTTCTAAACAAATTTAAGACAAACAAAACCTTGACCCAATGCTTAAGAAAATATGAACCAGAGGTATAGAGAATGATATTGATGCCACACTTAAGATGTAGATGAGAAGATGACTGATAAGTCTAGATTTGAAACGCCACAAGAATGTAAATTCTTGATAAGTTCACTAGTTCTTAAAAGAACCAAAGAAAGAATAATATTTCAAATTCAAATAACATTAATCTCTAATTGTCTTACAAAGCAAGTTTGCTGAGTTTAAATACGCTAATAGAAACCTAATATCCTAAAAATATAAAAAAAAAAAAATTGGAACAACCCTTCAAGTATATGTTTGTCAAAGGATGTTTCAAAAGTCTTCACCAACCCACCATTAGTAATGCTAGTCATTGACAAACTTAATGCTAACCTACCATAATTAATGCTATCATTAACAAACTTACTATTAGCCCACCATCATTGATGGTAGACTTACCTTATACATTGACAAACTTGAAACAAAACAAACAAATGAAGTTGAATAAACAAAGGAGTCATTGGAAATTCCAAGTCTGAACAAGGTATAACAAATTGGTCATAACTCCTTCTAGAGAACTGCAAATTCAGTTTTGTAAATTGCATTGGAAAGTTAACTTAATTATCTTTCAAATGGTATATAGCTTGCGCATTACTTCTGGCTCAATCAATACCAGTTTTATTCTAAATTTGCCCTTTCTACATTTGATCCAAATTGTGTATTTGGCTGCTCAATAGCTTGAATAATACCCCCAATGTCTTGTCTTCTCTCCAAGCCCAATTCATGATGTCTTGCATCTTGAATTGCATTTTCAATCTATATTTTGTCAATTAATCCATTTAAAGTAGCTTGCATCTTTTTGGCTCTAGCTCTTATAATTAGGCCTCTATGAATGTGCAAAAGATCAATTGAAGCTTTAACAATATTCCCTTGATGGTTCTTATTAGAAATGGAAAAAAGGATAGGAGAGTACATTGAAATTCTTTTCTAATGTTTGATTTGTTACAAAATTGTACAAAGAAAGGAAATGCCTTATTTTTTTTTTGGGAAATTATCTACCGTCCACTCATTTTTTCACCATTTTTCAAAAATACACAATTCTTTTTTTTCGGTGGAATCCACCTGAAGTTATATTTCTTTTCACTTTTCCATTTCCGTTTGGAGACTGTTATAACTTTGCTAACATTATAAGGGTAAAATCATCATTTCACAACGACACAGTGGTGGATAGGTGCAAAACAATATAACTTCAAGTCCAGTTCAGCAAAAAAAAAATTAAGAATTGTGTATTTCTGAAAAAATACGAAAAAAAAGGTGGTCCGCGAATAAATTATCTTTTACATTTAAGGGTAAAAAAATCATTTAAATAATATTCGGTTAGTTTTCTTAATGGTACACAAACGAAAGTGGAAAAGTGAAAAGAAATGTAACTTCAGGTGGATTTTAGCTCAAAAAAAAAGAATTGTGTATTTTCAAAAAAGTTAGAAAAAACGAGTGGACGGTGGATAATTTCTCTTTTTTTTAGACAATTTCATCCTTTAATTTTAAGCTTTCAATATTTATCATAAATATAATCCAAAAAATTACACAATAATTTATTTAATATACTATATAACTAATAAAAAATATCTTAAACAATATAATTATATTTATAATTAAATTCTATTTAAAAAGTTTATTAACATAATTTTATTTTATAATTAATTTAATTTAATTTGTTTTCAAAGTTGTAACATAATACAAATAATTTCTTAATTGTATATTATAATTTTAAAATTTTATTTGAAAAACCAAAAAAATAGAGTTGCCGCTGTTGCCATTAGAGCACATCGCCACTGGCCACCACTATACCAAGTCATTTCAAATCAAGAATTATATGAAAATTATCAAAAATTGACAATCTATAGATTGAAGCAACTTATTTGGCCAAAATACTTGATGTTTGTCTAGATTTGGGAAAGTTAGAAAGTTTTCAATTTTTTTAACTGGATTTGAAGAAAATAAAGTCATTTTTTCACCTCTATGACAATATAATGACGTTGTCCATTGGCTAGCGAGGCCAACGATACCAGCGGTAATGTCCTATGCGCCAATGGTGATGGCGTCGGCGGCAGTCTTACAGCTGTTAGATTTATATATTGGTTTTGTAAATTAATTAAATAAATAAAGTGATTTATTAAATTGTTTAAATCATTACTTTAACTTTTATTGATATAAAATTAATTATCTACATATTAAATTGATAAAATAAAATTGTAAATAATAGCATTAAACAAGTTAACAATAGATTGGAGGGGTAATTTTTGATGTTTTGAACTTCCAATAGAAGAGAAATTTAAATTCATCACGCTTTAGTATGGGATCTAAATTCCACATTAAGATGTATATTAAATTTGAATGAAAATTAAATTGTTATAAATTATGGTCAACCAAACAATAGAAATAAGAAAGGAATTTAAATTACTTTCCTTTCCCCCTTCCTCTCCTTCCAACCAAACACTACCTTAAATTTTACAACAGGCTCTGATCAACTCACTTCTGCCTACTTAAATACTTTTGTGTTGTCAATGGCACTGAGGCTCATAAAAATATATATAAACATTTTTTTTTTGGTTCAGTTGTTGAGTTAGGGATGACAAAACTCCCTATGGGTTTGAGGCCTATTGGGCACCATCCCAAATGGGGTGAATTTTAAATAATTTTTGGAGAATGGGGTGGGGAATGGGTGAAAAATAATCCCAAAATTGTTAATGGGGTGAGGTTTGGTTTTGCACTCCCCACCCCAATCCCCATTATATGAAAATATTTTTAATTTTTAAATTTTTAATTTTTTATTAATTAAAATATTAATTAGTAAATTTTTTTTATTTTTACCTAATATATATTAATAACTATATTATAATTAAAAAATTCCTTAAATACAATTCCTACTTAACCCTAAAACAATATTATTATTTTTCTTTTCTCTCCTAACTGCCGCTCCATTGATTCCTCATTCCTCCGAACAAATCCAACCCCATTCTTCAACAATTTTCGGCAAAGTTTAGTAAGTTGAAAATATTTTACGGTACACTAATACTTTGATGATAGCTTGATCTTGACTTGACATACGAAAGTATATGCAATTTGTTTTATTATTATTATTGGCTTGTATTGTCACTTTAACTTGCTTGATATAGTCAAAATTTCAAAAAGCATCTATTCTTTTATTCGTTAAGTGCTAACATGACAAATATAAAATGGCTATTATTTTTGTCTTTTTCTATTGAATTTTATAAGAAGCAATCTAACACGAGGACTGAATGTTTAATTTCTCTTGTGGTTCAAGTAACTTGTTGGGTCACTTCTATGGCATTAAAATCTTTTTAATTAATTGATTGTCAATTGCAGAACAATAATTGCTCATGCGGTTCAAGTGGAAAATGTCAGGAGAATCATATGAGAATCAACAAGATGGCCAAGTTCCAGCTGATATTGTTGATATGCCGATGCGTGAAGAAGTACCTGATAATGATCCAGCAATAGTTTCTGAAGTAGAGGTTGAGCATAATGGCACTCCAAGGACAAATTTAAGATTAACGATGTGGAATCATTTTAAAAGGTAGAAAATTAATGGAGAATACAAGTGTGTTTGTAACTACTGTGGTTAGAGACTGGGAGGAAAAATTAAGAGTAGGACCAAACACTTGCATGATCATTTCAAAATATGCCCTTTGTGGAGACAGAAAAATGTAAAAGCAATGTTGAAGGCCACAAAGACAGTTGAGGGAAAAGTGAAAATTGATGCTTGTAGCTTTGATCAAGAAAGTTCACAGAGAGAGCTTACGAACATGATAATCTTGCACGAGTACCCTCTTGGCATGGTTGAACACATTGGATTTCGAAGGTTACTTAGTTCTGTTCAGCCATTATTTAAGGTGGTTTCCCGAAATACAATCAATAATGACATCCTAATGATCTATGATAATGAGAAGTCTAAAACAATGAGCTCGTTGGAAAGTAATGAAAGTAGAATTGCTATTACTACTGATAAGTGGACTCGCAATAATAAAAAAAAAGGGGATTTATGGCCATCATATCACATTTCATCGACGAATCATGGAAATTGCAGAGTCGAATTATAAGGTACCTTTTATAACATGAAATTTATTTTAAATTATTTTTATATTAGCATGACTAAGTTTTTTTTAATATCTTTGATAATATTTGCTTTTTAATTAATTGTTATTCTTCATTCATAGGTTTATCTATGTTCCATATCCGCATACTTCTGATGTTCTTGCTAATGTGTTGATGGACTGTTTATTGGATTGGAATATTAATCGCAAACTTTCTAATTTAACAGTAGATAATTGTACCACTAATGATGCTATGATTGAAATTTTTACTGAGAAGTTATCTAATAGTTCACTTCTATTGGGTGGAGAGTTTTTTCATATGCGTTGCTGTGCCCATATCCTGAATTTGATAGTGAAAGAAGGATTGGATGTGATTAGTAATAGTGTTGCTTATCGGACATCAACACCCAAAAGAGAGGAAAATTTTTTTGAAGCTGCCCACCATTTGAATATCCCAAGTAGTAAGAAGTTATATCTTGATTGCAAAACTGGGTGAAATTCTACCTATTTAATGCTTCATATTGCTTTGATATATAAAACTATTTTCCCTCATTTAAAACAAAGAGAGTCACAATATAAATATTTGCCTTCTGAAGAGGATTGGATGTTGGCCACGGAGATTTGTGATAGATTGGAAATATTTTTTGAAGTGACTGAGTTATTTTCTGGTACCCAGTATCCTACAGCCAACCTTTACTTTCCAAAGATTTGTTAAATTAGGCTATGCTATTGCTATTCCAAAATTTGACCAATATTGAAATGTGATTCATGGGATAATGGTTGTACCCACTGTTTTAGATCCATGATTCAAGATGAAGTTATTGGAGTTTTACTTTCCAGAAATGTACCAAAATGATTCTTCATATGAAATTGATAAAATTTTTAAGATTTGGTATGAGTCAGTGACAGAATATCAGTTGAAGAATAATACAAGAGAAGAAGTTTATCAATCTACAATAGCTTCATCTTCTCAATTAGAATTGGTTTTGGGCAAGGTGGATCCTTTGGCATCATTTGACTTATTTGTTAGTAATACCACTAGTGATGAGCATGTTAAGTCAGAGCTGGACCATTATTTAGGGGAACTTGTCTTACCTAGGTCTTCTAACTTTGACATATTAGCTCGGTGGAAAGTAAATTGAAGTAAATATCCTACTTTGCATGCTATTGCTAGAGATATTTTAGCCATTCTTGTTTCTATAGTTGCTTCTGAGTCTGCTTTTAATTCCAGTGGTAGATTCGTGAGTCTACATCGTAGCAGGTTACTTCCTAAAACATTGGAGGCTTTAATGTGTGCTCAAAATTGGTTATAGGCAGAAATTAAAGATATGTTGTATGAATAAATAATTTGCATTAAAGGGGTGTGTGTGTGTGTATTTAATTCTATTTGATTTTTATTTGGTTTTAGCAAACTATTGTTCATATATGAGTTTGTTTATATAGAATCTTCCTTATTTCTTTGAGAAAATTTAGACTTCAGAAACAGAGAGAAACTTTAAATCATGGCATCTACTTCATCTAACGAAGCTTCTTCTTCTTCTATCACTCCTGTTTCACTTTCTTCTACCTTATCCTTACCAAAATCTTGCACCAAACAAACTACCAATAAAATTGAAAACCTTGTTGAATACTCCTATATCCCTAAATCAGCTCAGATTAATAAGTCTTCATTCCCTTTTATTAGCCCTTACCAGGTTTACAAGAGAGGAAACTCTTTCATCAGAAGTATAAAAACCCTCATTTCCACTAAAAGACCTCACTCAAAAGAATACATCCAGTCCTCTCGATTGGATCAGTGCACCCTTCAAGCTACTACAGCTGAGCAATAAGTCACTCTGGAAATACCCCCAGAGTTGATTTCCAACTGGAAAAGAGAAAGCTATACTCACCTCCACCTCGGGGGAGTAAGATTAATCCTGACCTTACATGAAAGGAAATGATTGCCAGTTACAACTAGAGTTTCTATTCTTGACACCAGATTCAAACAGTATCAAGATGCTGTAGTTGGTACTGTCTTGACCACCTTACATGGAAGAAGTGTTTTTCTCACTTTCTACCCGAACTTCAACATGTCCCTTTAAGACACCAATCTATCAACTGCCTTGAAAGTTTAAGTATAAATTCAAGGAACAAAACAGATCTCTTCAGCAAAAATTGCTACTCTTCATCATCAATTGGTCTATAAGCTTCAAAACCATGCCTTAGATCTTAAAACCACTCTGACGCTCTCATGGGCAGAATTAGACCAAATCCCCACCATCATCCAACTTCCCAAACAGATCCCTCGACGTGAGCTTATAAAACTCATGCCACTCGAATGGATTTCAAACTATGAAAAGTTCCACAACAATACTACCCAATTAAGGCATCAAAAATTATGTTTGAAAGAAGGCGAGATGGAACTGTCAGAATGACTTTTCGGCCTCCACCAAGTGCTCCTCAAGAGCCTCCAAGGCTATCATTCACATACTCTTGAATGATCACAGCTGTTCAGACGGCTTAAAAAGATCTGCCAATTACAGGATTCAACTTAGAATGATACCTAGTATACCTCGTAAAGTTAAATGGACACTTTTTATGGAATACTCCGGGATTAGGAATGTGCGACCCATATTGTCCCTGTTGGGATGATTGGGATGAGGATGACTAAGATTCAAAAAAAAAAATCATTCTCTTTGCAAACACAATTCATCCAAACCACTAAATAATCCTCCTCCTCCACCAACTCCAACTCCATTACCCATATACAAAAAAGAGCTTAGATGGATTGCAAAACATTGCAAGACTGAAGTTTCTTCACCAGTCTAAAATCCAACCTCTCTCAGACAACCCACAACTTGTATGATGTTTTCCTCGACCTCAAAAGACTATTCTTCAAACTTCCCAACCTTAGAAACCCAATCTAATTCACAACGAAATGTTATGACAAAACTTTTTATTCCCTCAGCCATAACCTCTACTGGACAACTAGAAGAACTCGGACCATTTGAATCAGTCCTCAATTGGCAAACACAAAATGCTAGAGCACAAAATGATACATCAGTAGACATCCACAAAAAAGTTGACAAAATCAGTTTGTGAACTGACCAGATTGAAACCAAGGTTGATTCAATAACCTTGCAGATGCAGCAGATTTATGGTCCTGAGTTCGACTAAAAAGAGAGAGAAATTAGACGCCTGAAAGCAGAGCTTGACCAAATTGAATCAGAAAAGCAAAGACCTACACTTTTTAGTAAGTCACCTCCTTTACCTACCATCAGTCCAGCTTATCACCCATTATCTCCTATGCTTGCACCAATGAAACCTTATGATCCTTCCAAACTATTTGGAGTGACGCACACTCTTTTAAAAAAGGTGCCACAATCACCACGGCCAAAACCCAAACCCAAACCCCAACCTAGACCAATCAAAATCCACCAGCCACCACCAACTTCTACTGTTACACAAGAACAGTCTCCAACACATACTCCTGTGTTTACCCAATTTAAAAAAACAACCATCCCAATCCAAAGACAAAGAACCCATGCACCAGTATGCTTCCCAATAAATTGAATTCCACAAGTTCCATAGATTGTGATACTTCGGTAACACAAGCCAACACAGAATCTTCCCAACAAATTGAAGTTTCCACAAGTTCCACAGATTGTGATACTTCGGTAACACAAGCCAACACAGAATCTTCCCAACAAATTAAAGTTTCCACAAGTTCCTTGCCTGAAGAATTACAACAAAAAATATAGAAGCAACTTACAGTTCATAACCTCAATCTTGACAACATCTTTTTAGGGAAAATCTTTCAGATGGCAAAGGGATGTTTGGAAAAACTCTGTGCAGAAACAGTTCTTTAAAGATCTAATTAAAGACAAAGAGCCTTTCAGAAGTGCCTGTAAGAAAGCATACTTGCATATCAAGTGCAAAAGCAAAAAGGATTGTGATTGCGATTCGAAAAGAAAGAAGCATTTTAAAAAAGTCAGGCATTCAAACCATTCTTCAAAGCTGAAATCCCACAGATGGAGAAAGCCATACAGATTTTTCAAGAAAAAATCATTTTCTTCTAAAGAACAGAAGAAGAAAAAGTCCAGTAGGTACTTTATTTGCAGCAAAAAAGGCCACTATGCAAAGGATTGCCCGAACAAAAAAGAAAAGGCAGCCAAATTAATAAAGCATTTACAAACTATCACTGAATATTCTCCTGAAAAAGAAGAAGTAGAGTTCTACTTCTCCGAACAAGAAGAACCTACTGATGAAATAATGTTCGCACTAGAAAACTCATCCGATGATTCAGAAAATGATGAGTTCCAAACCATCTTTCAACAACAGTCATTATCCCTCAATATTATCATTCCCATTCCATCCATCAAACTCCAAAGCTTACTTCAAAATTCTAAAGATTCATTCCAGCAATTGGATTCTGAGATACTGGAGCTGAAAGAAGCATGATAAACCCAAACATCCTTCCAACTCAATACTGGAAAAATCACAAAGAACATTTTAGAGCAGCAGATGGAAAAATGTTCACAACAGATTTGATTACCAAAAAATCCATTGGTATTCAAATTTTCCCAAATTGTGTTATCTGGACAAAAAATTATTTGTTCAAAACTCCCTAATAAGGATATCTTGTTAGGTTTTGATGTCATTCACTAGATAAAATACCTTCAAATTCTTCCCACAGGAATAAGAGTCAGGTCCATGTTTAAATCCTTCACAGAAATTCTTAAACTTTACAGTTTGTCTAAGTCTCCACAGTCTTATCAAGAAATCTCAACCAAGCTTCTCAAATACTACCTAGAGTCTCATTCTAAGTTCACTCATCCAAACCCATTGTGGAAAAACAAGTCTTTCTTTATTCAGTCACCTTTCAAATTGAATGAAGAATGCTCACAACTTTTGGGCCAAGGACTTATCGAGCCCACAAACTCTCAATGGGCTTGTCAGGCGTTTTATGTAGAAAAACGTTCTGAACTTGATAGGGGCAAAAAGGGAATAGACTATCAACCCTTAAACATGTTCATACAAGATAATAAGTTTTCTTTACCAAAAAGACAAAGCATCTTCACTTATCTCAAAAATGCCTAAATCTTTTCAAAATTTGACCTTAAGTCAGGTTTTTGGCAACTTGGCATTGAACCCTCAGAAAGATACAAACCGCCTTCTGCATTCCAAAAAGACAAAACATCTTCACTTATCTCAAAATGCCTAAATCTTTTCAAAATTTGACCTCAAGTCAGGTTTTTGGCAACTTGGCATTGAACCCTCAGAAAGATACAAACCGCCTTCTGCATTCCAAAAAGACAAAACATCTTCACTTATCTCAAAATGCCTAAATCTTTTCAAAATTTGACCTCAAGTCAGGTTTTTGGCAACTTGGCATTGAACCCTTAGAAAGATACAAACCGCCTTTTGCATTCCAAATGCTTATTTCTAGTAAAAAGTTTTACCTTTCGGATTGAAAACTGCTCCTTCCATTTTGTAAAAAGCCATGGTCAAAATCTTTCAACCCATCTTGCATCATGTATTGATTTATTTTGACGATATTTTGTTATTCTCAGGAACACATGAAGATCATCACCAATTATTAAATCAATTTTTTAATATCATCCAGTCTCACGGAATTATGTTGTCGCCCAAGAAAAGTACTATTGCAACAGACAATATTGAATTCCTTGGAATGATTATCAAACACGAACACTACCAGCTAGGAAAGCACATTGCACAAGAATTGATGCACTTTCCAGATCAACATCTACAACAATTCCTTAGTATTATCAATTATATCAAGGATTTTATTCCTCAAGTTGATCAACACACCAGTCAACTTTCGACTTTATTGAAAAAGAAGCCACCAGAATGGAATGATGACCACACACTTGCTGTCGCTACTTAAAAAAAGATTGCGGAAAATCTACAGCCATTAAAGCTTATCAAAGATGGCAAACGGATACTCCAAACAGATGTAAGTGATGACTCATGGGGTGCTATTCTTCTTGAAAAAATCAATGGAAAAGAAAGCTTTATCACTTATACTAGCGGACATTTCTCTAACACACAACAGCACTACCATCTTATCAGCTATCACTTTCTCATCCGAAAGGACAACTCAACATTCTCCAACATTATGAATTTCAAAGGAAAAACAGTCCTAGAAAAGATGTTGCTCAAACTAAAGGATTGGTTTTCAAAATATGACTTCTCTGTGAAACATATGAAAAGATATCAAAATCTAATTCCAGACTTACTCTCACGGCTTGCAAAACCAAACTCAACCCTACATTACATATCCTCAGAATACCATTTCCTCATTATCTTCATGGCTAGCTCATTGCCCAAAATAGCCTTTACAAAAAAATCCTTCCCCCTTAACATGACTTTTCAAACACCTCATCAAATTCAGGATTTCACCAAAAAATTCCTCTTTAGGTTTTTTATGAACATTTATATGATGAGTAAAGAACCTATGTTCTTTCCCTCTTTTCACTCTGATAAACTTTTTCTCACAGGACTAGTAATTACAGCCCATCAGGATATTACAGAAGATAAACTTTGATACACCTAGTGCCTTACTGTTCTGTATGCAACCAAAATAGTGTTTCATGTTTTACCTCTTCTCAATAGGCTCAACAACTCTGACCTATCGACCTCTCTTCTCTGGATACTCCTTGAATAGTTCTCACCATTACCATGGTAGAAAAGGAAGTTACAACAAATTGCTGAAACACATCAACTTAGAAATCTTCCAGATTATGAAGGCAAACAGTTCACTTCTGTCTTCATCATTCATCATCCATACTTTCAACATCCTCACACCAGAGACTTTTGGACATAGGAACAATCATATGAATGGATCATAGTCCCACGCATGCCTTGAACAAGACTTTCATATCAAAACCAATCTAAAGAATTTTCTCATGGAACTTAACCACATTCCTCCAGACCAACCTGCAATACTTCACACATCTCTCGGTCCAAAACATGACATATTCATGGTTCCTACACCATCCATCAACTCTCAACCTCCTAATCGTGGAATCATCATAAAAGAAGAAAAGCCAGATTACATTGATTTTCTGTTTCAGGACTCCTAGGATCCTTATGCAGATTTCACTTATCTACCATCACCATCACGTGATTTCCCTGAAGCATCCTCATCTTAATACCCACCGTTTTCATCACAACCTGAAGATTTTTCACAACCTATTTTCCCATCAGAACCACCAAGCACAATAGCAAATGCACGATATTGCCCTTTCCTTGATCCCAGAAAAGACAAAAATCCATATCGTGATCCAGATGAAACAGAGTCCTCAGATGCAACTATTTCACTTTAAGCTATTTGTTGTTTTGTAATAATTGAGTAGTTTAGCTTCATCTTTACTTTTTCTAAAGTTTGCTTTTGTTAAAGTAAAGTTTGTCATTTGTCATGATTAAAGTATGCTGAGTCATGCTTTAATTATTAAAGTTTGTCTTTATTGCTTTTTGCTTTAATTATTATAGTTTGCTTTTACTTTTGTAAAAAGAATCTTAATAAGGGTCCGGTCTTATCAAGTTCACTTGCTTTTCATCTAATATAAAGGATGTTCTCCTCCATTGTAAGATATGGATGATCAAGAAATAAAATTTAGTGTGATTTCCTAAACATGAGTCTCTAAACTCTCTTCCTTCTCTCTTGCAATGAAGTTCTAAAAATTTTAAAAGGAAAACAAGGAAGCTTTGAATCTGTTCATTTTGAAAACAAGGAAGTATGCTCTGCACTTGCCTCTCGTAAGAATCCTGTGCATCAGAAAACTTTAGATGAATTTATCTGTTTTGGTACCTTGTTTTAAGACAAGAAAGTTTGGTTTTGGGTTGTAAAACCTAAAATAAATTTTTTTTGAGTTTTCTGTTTTTCATTTGGGTATATCGATTGGAAACCCAAGCATGCGGGCTACTGGTCCAAAGGAAGATTTATTCGTCATTGCTTAGGTCTAACAACGCCACGTACTCTTGAGCTCCTAAAACTCGTGCCACTCGAATGGATTTCAAACAATGAAAAGTTCCACAATAATACTGCCCCAGTTCGGGTTCTTTTACAAAAAATAGATGCGACTCATTTTATGAAGATTCAGACGAAGTAAAATTATATTTGAATGAGGGTAATCATCTTATTTATTTCAAGTGTTTACAAATGATGTATAATAAAACCTTTTCTTAAATAAATTTGTAGTGAACTAATAGTTATTAATTTTATTATTTGATGTTGCAGGATTAAAGTGACAATCATAGGCTATATGAATATGATAAAGAAAAGATGAAGCCAAAGAAAGAAGGATTTAAAACATTTGCAATACATTTTTTTTCTTTTAGTTATTATTTATTCAAATATTTTGTAGTTTTGATATCATTACAAGATATTTTTTCAAACTTTTAAAATTTTTTTCAATAATTTAAGTACTTTATAAAATGGTGATGATTTTATTTTATTTAAGTCTCTAAATTTTTATTTATTGAAATTATGTATTCATACCTATTGTAAAATAATTAAATAGGGAAATGGGGAATAGGGTGGGGAAATCATTCCCCACATAGGGATTCCCGATCCCCACCCCACTAAATTTATTGGGGAATGGGGGCTAAAATTTTTTATGGGGTGGGGAATGGGGTAGGCCTCCTCACCCCCACTCCACCCCATTGCCATCCCTATATTGAGTAGAAAAGATACCACAACTACAACAATGTATGGTGGTCATGAGTTTAGACTACATACATAACATGTTTTATCTGTAGGACCATGATGACCAAAAATCATACAGAGGAAGCTCCCCAAAACCAATTACAATGACATTTCCTATTCGACAATCTCAAAAACCCTGAATAATGAGAAAATGATTGATGGCGAGTAGGAAACATTAGATATAAAGAATAATGAGCACAAAAGCAAAGGGCTTTACAATATCTTAAGCGAATAACGAGCACAAAAGCAAACCGTATTTACAAGTATTAATAGCGCATCGTGTTCCTCCACTTGTCCTTTAAATCAACTTGAACATAAGCAAGTTTTACATCAATATAAAGAATAATTTAACCCCCAAACAAAAACAAAGAAAAGAAAAACGTAAATAACATTATAGACCGGTACACAGAGTTCTTTCTTTAAATTCTTCATGGTTGGATTTTAAAATAACCTTCCATTATCCTTTAGCAAACCTTTATCATAGAGGAAATAAGAATCAAAATGACCATAAAAAAGGGATTAAAAAAAAAGATACACTCTTTTTTAGCACCATTATTCGCATAAAAATAAGAGCAATAACTATTCTACTATAAGCCATTCTCTAAGCTAGAGTAACAAAGTTCTATGAGCCCTATGATCTAAAAATGCCAAATTGTCTTTAATTTGAAGACAAGAGTGTTGACATAAATAATCCTATAATATTAATTTTGATGATAACAAATCTTATATATTTTTTATTAAAAATGTTGGAGCTATTAATATTAAACAAACTCTTAAAGTTGTATAATATTTTAGATATGTTTAAGAATCTAGATAATTGTTAACTTTAATCGGAAAATCATTTTCTACAAAAAATTGTTTAAATGCTTATTATGGAAAATAATGGTGAACCGTTTATTAAAGATAGTGAACTAATAATTTCTAGAAAGGAATTACATTGTAACAGTGAACTGTTTACTAAGAACGGTTAGCCAAAACTTGTTTTGGTAGTTTCTGGAAATAAATGGCTAATCGATAACTTTAAACGGTTAACCGACTATTTAAAATCTCAACTCAACAATCATTTGGATTAGTCAAAATGGTGAGTCAACAGTAGTTAAAGCGATTCTATTTTTCTCGGAAAATCAACAACGGCTAGTTTTCAGCTCCAACAATAAAATGGCTCAATCAAATTCAAACAAAGAATGATCCAAGAGTTATCATTGAGCTTGCTACTGAGTATACAATTCTTATTGAGCATTAAGCTTTTTTTGTTTCATTGATTCACACTTTGAGTTTTCATTTGTAACCACATACATTGGGTGAGAGAAAATTCATTCGTAAACTTTATTTTTGAGTGGTTGTAAGTGTTGGGATACACTTGGGTTAAGAGATTAGGGATAATCTCTTGTTGTAAAGGTCTATTGACACTTTAGAAGTCAATTGTAAGAGTTGTTGAAGCCTTGGATGCTAGCTTAGTGAAATCCTCAAGCCCGGTGAGCTTGGAAGCGTGGAAGTAGGCACGGTTGGTCGAACCACGTAAAAATCACGTGTTTGCTCTCTCTTATCCTATCTCTTTAATTTCCTATTGCACGTTAAGTTGCATTAAGTTTTTAGTTGGTTAAATTTTTTAGAAACCTAATTCACCCCCCCTCTTGGGTTGCCTAGTTAGTATTTGAAAGAGAGGTGTAAGTACAATCATCTCTGGCCTATCACAATGCCACCCACCTCATTGATGTTCCCATAAAATACACTTGACACATAAACATCGGTAACGTATGCGCAACACTCATAGTTACAAAGAAAGTATCAAACTCAAATGACTATCAAGGTTAGATATTTCAAAGGTTTTCCTTAGGAGAACCATATACGTTTCCACCTCCTTCCTTAAAGCTTCTTCTTCCTCAAGATTTAATCTCCTCTTCTTTCTCCTTCTAGCAAATTTGGTGATGTCATGTTTCTTTAATGGAGACACAACTTTTCTCTTTGGACTAGATAAGTAAAATCTATTCATATGATTGGATGGCGGTCCATCCATTGAATCATCACACAGCAAAAGTGACCCCATAATATCAGACATATTTAAATTATGGGTTTAATTTACCTCTTAACAAATTGACCATCTTCAAAATACACCCAAATTATTTTAAACATCAATTTTCCCCTAGTTATGGTTAAGAAGATTTTTCTTTTTCATCAACATGCCCCATTTGCCATTATCTACTTATTAGTAATCGAAGGTAAGTTGAGGTTTACAATAGTTTTAGGGCATTTGGAAGATAGTAAATTTGTTAGACGTAAACTGAAAATAACCCTTAAAATAATTTAGACCACAAATTTAGAAAAATGTTGATCCAAGTACAAGGAATTCATCTTAATGTTCTTGAAAACTTCATCAACCAAATAAAGTGTAAGCAGAATTTTATTGCATTTCCATGTCAATGTGAATTTAAAATTATTCAATAATAAAAAAGGAAATGGTCAACGATATAGATTTACAACTCAAGCAATGTTAAAAAAGGGGAAAAAACACACATTCTTCAAGAATAAATAGATATACACCATAATGGTGCGAACTAGTGACATAAAATAAGAGTCTTTTTGTTTAAAGGTTCATATTCTAACTATCCGTGCATATTTCTAGTAGTAATTAAGTACTCAACCAAGTAAGCTATTCAAGATCATCATACTGAGAATTCCTTAAATAGATCAAAATAGCAGACAACTTGCTCAAAACAGTAGACAACTTGCTAACTTTGAACATGCTTTAATCCACATTTTCAAATAAGTATGCTTTTAAGTGCAAAACTTAAGCTTTCCCATTTCTGTTAATTCAGCAATAAATTTTTCACAAAGTATTGAAGTAATTTGTCTTTTCCATTTTCAACATATTAGTTCTCAAGTTCAGGCAATAAATCTAACCATCACCTGAGCTCAGGTTGTTAATTAACTGGCCTAGAAGAACCAAAGACTTTTAATCTAAGTAGCTACTCTTAGGGGGAAACTGTTAGAATCTAGCCACTGACAAAACAGTAACCTAAAAGGGAACAACAAAATTAAGCATCGAAATGCACCTATATAGAATAAACTAAAGATATTCTTCCATTGCAAAGTAATAATAAATAAATATATAAAAAGATGGCCGCATATGAGGACCTTATGATTGCACAAAAGTTGGAAGAATTTAAATCATATAAAACAGATAAAGGAAACAAAATGAAGCAACCAATATGAAATACAGTGTCAAAAATACAAACATCATCTGCAATTGAAGATAAAACAGTAAACAAAAACAAACAACAAACAAGCACCTCATAGGTTTGGGCAATACTATTCTTTTCTATTAAGCTGGGTATTGGCATATTATTTTGATAACTACAAGATTCATCTTTATGATTACCCTTGTTAGCTTGTACATGATCCACATAAGCATTAACAAAATGAATTCAACACAGCTTTTTCTACATTACTCCCATTTCCACAGCAGGCTCAGGAATTTGATTTTTTTTGGCCATGTCAGATACCACAGCCCTGCCCATAGTAAAACATCAGGAAGAGGGTCCGTTATAATTGCATGCAACTCCAACGAACTGGGTTTAAGTGTTTCTTGAACTTTATCAACTTCCGGGGTAGGCAAGGCATCATATTCACTACATGATTCATTTAAGCTCAAGCCCTGAATATCAATAATCTCACCTCTTATGCATCTATGAAAAGCAATGTGCTTGCACTTAAGCTGCACATATTCTTTTTGAATTCCTAAAACAAAGCATGTATGCTTAGTTGTAACAACAACTATATAAACAATAAACATTATAACATTAAGTGCTGAAATGATCACTATCAAAATTACATGCTGTTAAAGATTTTATTACAAAATGTTTGAAGCTTAAAAGTGAAAGTGGTAAAAATTTAGGAAACAATACAAAAATGCAAACCTGAATGCAATGTGAGTTTGTTCCCTAGAGTATGTTTAATATTGAGACGTGAGTTTTAATCTACAATGCCTCTATGAGATAGAATCACTTGATATCAAGTATTAGTGGGCGGCATAGTGATAAACACAAGCTACCATGTAAAAATAGATGTTTTACTAAACACTTTCCCTGCTGTACTTTCAAACATACCATAAGTACAAAAAAACTAACTACACATATTGGAGTTAAAAGCCCTTCCATCGAAAGTACCTAAAAGAATATTTTGGAGAAGAACTTATTAGTGCTTCTCTATAAGTGCTTTCTCAATAAAAATAACTTTCCAAAGAAACATATTTCTTCAGAAATCACAACCTATGTGTTTTGTCTTTTTTTTCTTTCCCCTCTTTTTAACCTTAATTAAAGCATTAAACACTGCTACATACATAAAATAACTATGTTACTTGAAAGCCCTTACCTCAACAAAATACATCCAAATTAAGGTCTCTTTACAGCGGCCCTAAATGGACACTTAGGAACCAAAAATTAACTAAAAAAGCAAGCAAAATCACATTATGTTTCTTAAAAATAAAAAAAATACAACAAATTTTTTTTTAAAAAAATACCTTTGCTTTTCTCTTTAACTACAACAACTCTCCTTCAACTTTATCGGATTCATGCTCCTTCAAGTGCCCAATTTTCCTGACTACTAATTCTAAAAAAGTCGGTCCCATGCTCGCTTATGCATTTTTTAAATAAGCCTTAACCATTAGCAACGCGTGGTTTTGAGTATTCTTTTCCAACAGTTTCTTCAACACATCAACATCCCAAATCACAGTCTCTAATTCATCCCTCTAGATACGTAGTTTCCCGCTTTCAACTAAATTTTGGATGTCACCCCTCTAAATGCTCTCCATGGCTCCAAAATACTTGCTTTGCTCCGCCACTGTCACACCTAGAAACCTTACCAGACAGTCTGCCGTAACAACACAATATGCCACTTTCATCGATCCTATGATAGCCATTTCCTCTTCTTTATCCAAATCTATGATTGTTTTTAGATTTTCGAGGATTGAACCCTCTGACATTTCGGTTTGCATGGAACAATGGAAGAGGATTTTTTTTTAAACATAAATTGTTGTTCAAAATGGGGAGTTTAGTGAGGATTTTATTGATTATATGATTGGACAGTGAATTTCGAAGCAGGAATTTGATCACCTGTCGTGACACATCTTCGTCAATTTTTCAATTTAATTTTTTTTTCAACCGAGAACTCGAAAATTAAGGTAATTGCGGCAGATACCCTATATTACTTTTAGAATTATCTTAATACCCTAAAAATAGAATTTATCAAAATTTTCATGAATGCCCTCTAAAAACTCATATGAAATTACTAAAGTATCCTCAACTCAAAATGCTAATAGGTAGATACATGACTCATACACAACGTTTTTAGAGAAGAGCTAGAGTTTGGAAAAGGATAAAAGTTGATTCGCTGCTGCAGAATCATTAAAAGCCAATTTTTTGCTGCAAAATCACCAATATTCGTCTTCTTTAGGTAAATAATCAATTTCCTTCTTCTAATTAGTGGATAGAGTTTTGAAACTTAGGAAAAAAAGCAAAAGTTTGGGGTTTTATATTGAATGAATAGATTAAATTGATTGTGGGTCTCTCATAGGATATTGAAAAATAAACTTTGTAACTATTTCGCTTGATGGAAGTGGTACAATTTTGATGGATTGTGTAGATTATAATTAGTGTATTACACCACTCGAGGTCGTGTAATACACTAATCAAGGTTGTGTAATACACATGACTTCATGTAGTACATGATCCTCAATCGTTTATTACAAGACGTACCGTAAAATTACATGACCTTCAGTCGTGTATTACACCATCTTCATGATCTTAGTCCTGTATTATATGACTTTCATGTTTTACACGACTTCAGTCATGCATTACATAAGCTCCTGTACTATATAACTGCACGAGTACACGACCTCAAAATTACACGACTTTTGCCATTATTCTTAATCTATAAGAATAATTTATTTCTTTGAAGACTTAATTTGTGGTAAGAATTTATATTATACTATTTTAGTTATTTATTCAGTATATAATTGGCTATTCTAAAATTTTGAACAGAGATTGCAGTGTGTTTGTTTTATGTTACTTGGAGACACTTACATGTGGTGAAGACACTCAAACCTATTGCACTAAGACACATGTCTCTTCCTATTGATGGCAACTAGCTGAAAGTTTTGTCATGACAAGTCGTTACTTTTGGAGAAGAATTAATTTGCTATTTATTTAAATGAGTTGTACTTTTGATCTTAAACTTTTGTAAGTGTACTTCAAATCTAGAAAAGTTTATGTTAGTTGAACTAGTATTGTAAGTTTGTATTAATTTTACAGTAGTTTGAGCATTATCTCTTAAGGCTGAATCAATAACTGATAATTGCTCACCCAAGCAACTTGAGATATTGTTATCAATAACTTAAGATATATTTTCTACTAATTCCGCATATGCTCTCAATTGTGGTATCATTATCCTTTAGCCTCAGAACCTTTGAATCTATACTCGATTTTGTTTAATCCTTACACCATTGAAGGGAATAGGTAAATGTACCAAAAACATATGTGTTGATACATTAAAAACAATATTATCAAATTTCATATATATTAACTCACGACCTACGTGATTTACACGACCTACATAATCACGACTTATGCGACTACATTACTTATACGACCTACATGACTACATTTTTTTACAAGAATGACACAACTACATTACTTACATGACATATATAATCGACTACATAACCTACATGACCAACAACATGACTTAATCAACCTACAAGACTGCATGACTTACACGAAATTGGAAAGGATACATTAACCTAAACATTTTCACCATAAATACATGTTTAAAAAGATATCTTGCTGAAGAAACTAATTAAACCACCTACATTGCATACATTTTGACATATAAGGGAAAAGAGTGAAAAAATTGAAAATAGAATATTATAATATGAGGAAAACATCTAACAACATTATAATGTAAAACTTAAAATCTAACAACATCAACATACCTCATTGGGTTGTTTAATGATAAATGCACCACCTTGCAATTGAAAAAAGCATTGGAGTTAAATATGTGAATAAATAGTTCTATTTGTGTAAAAGGTTATGAGAGGTGTTTAGAGATTTTAAGAGATTTTCTACTTGCATTGAGTAGGAACATATTTTGAATGTAAGAAAAGAGTGAAAAGGAGTAGTTTTGATGCACTTAGGATATTTTAGACTTTACGAGTATTTCTTAGAGTATCCATGAAAATAAAAAAAGGACAAGGGTATCCAAATAATTTTTGAACTATTAATGGATATTTAATTAAGAGAAATTATCACTGCACCACTTCTATTTTATCTTATATTCATCGAACCACTGTAAAAATTCTAACATGTTCTCTGCACTATATTTCTTTTTAAATTTGTATTAATTAGCCACTTTTACACTAACACTGTTAAATAATTTAAATGAAATGATAATTTTACCCCTAAATAAATTAAAAAACCATTTTATTTTATAAAATTTTTAAAAAATTATAATTATAAAAATGCCTCTAAATTTAAGAATAAATCCCAAAATTAGAATTTTTATTTTTTAATAATATATTTTAATAAAAAATTTCCCTTATAAAAATAATAACAAATTTTGGGATTTAATAAAAATCTCTAAATTATTAAAATTTTAGGATTTATCTTTTTAATAAATAAATTTAGTTATTTTAATAAAATTTTGTAAAATTATAATTTTTAATAAAAATAATTATTAAAATTTTACAAAAATCAAATTTAATAAAAATCAGTTGAGTACCTCTATTTGAGATTTATTTTTTATTAAATTTAGAAATATTTTTATAATTATAATTTTTTAAATTTATTTAAGGATAAAATTTTTATTTTATTTAAATTATTTAATAGTATTAGTAAAAAAATAACTAATTAATATAAATTTTAAAAAATAATTATTAAAGTTTTATGATAATTAAATGAACACAACGCAAAAAAGAAATAATACAATGGTAATATCTCTTTAATTAAAAATCCCTTGAAAAGCTACCCCAATATTAGAAGTTGCACGCGACGTGGCAGCTAAATAATACAATAAAAGGAAGAAACGGGTAATAACATCTGGGTACACACTTTTAGTAAAATTATAAAGGAAGACATAGTTTATGACTTTTATGCGTATACCAAAAATATACGCCCCCCCATACTCTGTGAACAGTGAACTGTCGTGTCTTTTGAACGTTACCTAATAATACCTTCCGAGTTTCAACTAGTTTCAGTAGGCCGTCGAATTAAAACCCTCTGTAATAAGGGAAGAAGAAGAAGAAGAAGAAGAAGGAGAAGAAGAAGATAAAAGAATGGGAGGGAATGGTTGCGTTTGGTCTTCGGACGAAATTGTGATCAAATCACCAAACGACAAGAGACTTTACAGAGTGATTGGGCTGGAGAACGGTCTTTGTGCTTTGCTTGTTCACGATCCTGAGATTTATGCCGACGATTCATCTAAAACCCTAGAAAACAACACCGAAGAAGACGAGGAAACTTTTGACGACGAAGACGAAGACGACGAATACGAAGACGAGGAGGAAGATGATGAAAATGATACTGAGAAGGAAGTGAAAGGAAAGGGAACTTCTTCACAGACTAAGAAGGTTAGATTAATTAGCTATTTCATTTTTATTTTTCAAATATAATTTTTTTATAGTAGAAAATTTGAATTAGAAATTTTAAACTTCACAGGCAGCTGCTGCAATGTGTGTAGGGATGGGCAGTTTCTGTGATCCTGTGGAGGCACAAGGCCTCGCTCATTTTCTAGGTTTGTGGTTTATTTTTTTTTTAATCCAATTGAAACTTTGTAATCTACGAGGTGTGTTATGAGTGAGTTTGTTGAGGTATGTTTTATGATTTGCTGCAGAACACATGCTTTTCATGGGGAGTACTGAATTTCCTGATGAAAATGAGGTCTGTTTGTTTATGTTTTTCCCCTCCAACACCCCCTTCATATTTTGCCAAACAAAGTAGAAGAAATTTAATCAGTTTCATGAAAACAGTTGGTTCATATGGCACTATGATGACACTAAAATGATATCAAAACTTATACTCGTTATGTACTGTAAATTTGAGGTTGATATTGATTTATGTGTCATAAAATGATTGTAATTGGGCCTACCAATTTGACTCTATTCTTTGCTAGTATGATAGTTACTTATCCAAGCATGGAGGTTCATCGAATGCATACACGGAAACTGAGCACACTTGTTATCATTTCGAAATCAAGCGGGAGTTTCTTAAGGGTGCTTTGATGAGGTAAATGCTTATTTCTTCATGTATGTAATTTTTTGATAACCATAGTCCTTGAGTTTATTGATTTTTCTTTCTATATTTGTTTTAATGAAGCAGATTGTGGGCTTCTGTCTTTTTTGTTTCTTATGCCTTCTTGCTTTGACATTGAGTTTTGTTGTCGTCTGCAATCTGCTTTCTCAATTTCATACCATTTAATAGATATTCTATGTTGATATTTATGTTACACATGCAATTTTATGTGAACAGGAGAACTGCTATTCTTTTAGCTAAAGTGGGTTTTTTAAAGCTTATCTGGAGTTATGTTTTGGTTTAATTTCTCATCCTCTCTATTGGTCATTACTTCTTGATCATCATTCATTTTTTACCAATATACATTTTTTATGTTTACCATGATCTTTAGTGTCATTGGTTCTTATCTAATGAAGATTATGCTTGACATGATGTTTATTGCTGTTGCATTATTTGGTGCTAGTAGCATGACTCCATACATCTAATGTTTAAGTTGCATCAACGAAGTCATTTCTTTTACTATCAATCCTTAAAAGATAGCTGTCATACTCTGCATTCACAGATTAGGGGATTGGTTGGATGTCTTTTAAGCTGGTCTTTTTGCCTTATCAGATTTTCTCAGTTTTTTATTTCACCCCTTATGAAAGTGGAAGCCTTGGAACGAGAGGTTCTTGCTGTAGATTCAGGTGTGTATTATTCTTACCTAATACTATTAGATCTTTTTTTCCTTGAAAGATTTCAATTTTAACTACATTTATCATTTAGTTCTCATTGCATTGCTGTCATGTTGTTCATTGCTGAATGTTGTGCCATAATATGAACAATATGGATGATAGAATTTAACCAGGCTTTGCAAAATGATGCTTGCCGCCTTCAACAACTTCAGTGCCATACATCTCAACTCGGTCATGCTTTTAACAAATTCTTTTGGGGTAAGCTCACCAGTACTTTGTTCATGTTTATTGGACTATGTATTTAATTGTTTATATTGAAATGTCTTTTTGTCTTCATTTAAGGGAATAAAAAAAGTCTGATTGATGCTATGGAGAAAGGAATCAATTTGCGGGAGCAAATTATGAAATTGTACATGAACTATTACCAAGGTGGGCTAATGAAGCTAGTTGTCATCGGAGGAGGTACAGTTTTCCTTTTGAGTTGCTATATATTATTTATTTTATTACGCAGTGCTTTATTCTTAGTTGAGAGGGAACAGAGCCAGTATTTGAAAATTTTCAATAAGTTGAACTGAATTCCACAAAGCTTTTGGCGGTGGAAGTGGGGATATTGTACAGATGATGAATTAACGTAGTTTGAAGAGCTAGTGTTAGCCAATATGGTGGTGGGATGGCATGTCAGTGATGGTTTGGCGGTGATGGAGATACTGTTGTGATCATTTAGTGTTAGATATGGTGATGGTAATCATATGCAGTGTGGTAGGAGAGGGGATGGTGTTGCTGGCAGCATGATAGTGCACTGCAGAAGTGGTGCTAGCCATGAGGTTTATGATTTTCTGGCGTTGGAGATGTTGATGAAAAATGGTTCAGATTTGGAGGCATTGAGCTTGTTGATAGGGGTTGTGAAGTAGTGGTGACAACACCTCTTCTCTATTGTAAAGCTTTGTCCTCCACTCATAATTAATATATTGTTTCATGTCCTTTGCTTAAAACGGAGTTCAGACCCATTTTCTGGTGTTGTGGGGATGTTCAAATGTGGCTGAGGTTTGGAGCCATTGAGCTTGTTAATGGGGTTTGTGTAGTAGTAGTGACAACACTTATTCTCTATTGTAAAGCTTTGTCCTCCACTCTCATAGTAGATATACTGTTTCATGTCCTTCACTTAAGACGGGAATTCAGAACCATTTCCATTGCACTGTCATAGATTCCACGGGTGAAACTTCCTATTAAGATGAATCACGTTTTAAGGTGAAGCCCTATAGCTAGTTAAGGCATTTAACCAGTAAAATTTTTTAGCCTCAAAACTTTGTGAATCATGGACCTTGTGGAAAAGGGAGTTTAGGTTCCCTGTCTAGTAAACTGAACCTCTTGCCCTTTTCTAAACGTCAAGCTTATCAAATGATAATCTATGACTTTTTCACTTTTTTGTTTTAGTGTCTCTAGGGAATAGTTCTTTTACAAAAAGATGGCATTAATTCCTCAATGTGAAATTTTTGTGATTCTCATAGTTTTACTTTTGTCTTGATTTTGGTTAAAAACTGAAATAAACATTAGCACACATTGGCACATTTGTTTTAAAATGAGCCATCTACACTAATAAAGGAATTGGTAATTGATATCCTTTGTCATGCAAGGTTCCAGAAAAAAACTTTGTAATGGATGTTGTTGTTGAATTGGATAGAAATTTGATGATTTTGGTGTTTTAAGTGTATGTGGTCTTAGTAGTATTGCTTGCTATTGCTGCAGAACCTCTGGATACACTTCAGAGTTGGGTTGTGGAATTGTTTGCCAATGTCAGAAGAGGTCCTGAAATAAAACCTCAGTTTACAGTGGAAGGAACCATATGGAAAGCTGGTAAACTCTTTAGGCTGGAGGCTGTTAAGGATGTTCATATTCTGGATTTAACATGGACCCTGCCATGTCTTCATCAAGAATATTTGAAGAAATCTGAAGATTATTTAGCCCATCTCCTGGGACATGGTAAGATATATCATTGCATTCGATATAGGAATTGTACGCATGTGTATCTCTGTTTCTTTATGTGTGCAGAAGAAAGGAATGTTGATCCTGGTTCGCATTTCTCAATATGTTACTGTGGTAACTTCTGATGACTTGCTTTGTAAGCCAAGCCATCATTAATTCTGACTACTGTGGCACTTTGGTTTCCTTTATTTGGAAATCCTAATCTCACCTAGTGTTATTTGAATTGTTGTGGGATGAGTTTGCCAACAGTCTCATAAACAAACCATGAGAAGAATAATTAACTTGTGTCTACAGTTAGATTTCTGGAATAATCTCTGTCCTCATTTTTCTGGCTAGGATGTTTGACATTACCCAAATTTATATGATTTCTATGTTCACCATGTGTTTTTGCATTTAAGTGCAATTCTGAGCACATTATTTATATTTTCAGAGGGCAGAGGAAGCTTGCATTCCTTTCTTAAAGGCAGAGGGTGGGCAACTTCTATTTCCGCTGGTGTTGGTGATGAAGGAATGCACCGATCTTCTATAGCTTATATCTTTATCATGTCCATACACCTAACAGATTCTGGATTGGAAAAGGTATTTATCTTGTCTCCTGTTAAGGATATCTTCTCTTGGTTGTACAGAACAACTGAAACTGACTGAAAAATGCTTAGGAAGCTCTGCTAGTTTGGCAATTTGAATCACATGGATGATAATTTAGGCTTACACAAATTTCTGGATGAGGATCATTCAGTTATTTTTGGCATGTTTGATCAGTTATGACCTTGCTTAGGAAGCTCTGCTAGTTTAGCAATTTTAATCACGTGGATGATAATTTAGGCTTACACAAATTTCTGGATGAGGATCATTCAGTTATTTTTGGCATGTTTGCTCAGTTATGACCTTGCTATTTGTAGATGGTATAATATGTTCATGTAGATTACTTGAGAATTAGTGTAGCAGAAAGCAAGTTCAGGACTTATTAACGTTTGATGCTCTGTTGCTACTGTGTGGGAAATTCGACTTGCTAGGTTCACAGGGCTTTGTTCCTTTGTGTGGCATAGTTGCCCTTTCTCTCTGATTCTCTGACTACTAGAATATATGTTTAAAGTGACTATGCAGATTTAGATTCAATGTTATTAATCTTCTTCTATTAGAATGCTAAAATGTTATTGGTTCTTTTCCATACGGTTCCCTTATTTTGCAGATCTTTGACATCATTGGCTTTGTTTATCAATACATTAAACTATTGCGCCAAGTTTCTCCCCAAAAATGGATATTTAAGGAACTTCAGGACATTGGGAACATGGAATTTAGATTTGCTGAGGAGCAACCTCAGGATGATTATGCTGCAGAACTTGCAGGTTCACTTTATTGACTATTAGCTTGTCTGATTCTTTTGATGCTACTTCTGAATTAAGGTGTTACTGGTTTCCTTATTTCATTACTTTATGAGGGTGTACACTGTAATCGGAAGTTAAGACTATCATTCAATTGACCTTTAGATTTTCTCATAGCCAATATCCTTTTATAATATAATCAACTGACTACTGTTAATCTAGAAATCTTATTGAGTTTCTTGTGCCAAATGCAAATTTTGTTATTTGCCAGTTGCCCCACTGAGAATTTATTAGAAGTGATAGTGAGCTTTGGCATCATTATTGGTCTCAAAGTCAACATGGCAAAATCCAATGAAGAAGGGGTATTGAGCTAATTTAGTTTTTTGGCATCTATTTGGGCCTTTTTCTTTTCAAGGATTTTCAAGATTCTTTCCCTTAATTGTCCTATGAACTGGGAAGTTATTGAGCTAGGTTTATCTTCTTAGAGATTCTTGATCGGCGTGGGCTGTTTTCTGTTTGCAACAGGTAGACTCAAAATTTGTAAACTGTTTTTTTTTTTTTTTTGGGGGAAATTATCATTGCATCACTTTTCTTTTGCCTTATGTTCATCCAACCACCACAAAATTCTAACATGTTTTCTGCACCAATTTTTTTTTTTTAAATTTGTATCAATTAGCTACTTTTGTATTAACACCATTAAATAATTTAAACGAAATGATAATTTTCTCTCTAAATAAATTAAAAGATCATTTTATATTGTAAAAACTTTGAAATAAAAAAATTATAATTAAAAAAAACCTCTACATTTAATAAAGAAATAAATCCAAAAAGAAGAATATTTATTTTTAATAAAAATTATTTTAATAAAAAATTTCCCTTATCAAAATAATTACAAAATTTTGGGATTTAATAAAAATCCCCTAAATTAATAAAATATTGGGATTTATTTTTTAATAAATAAATTCAGTTATTTTAATAAAATTTTGAAAATTATAATTTTTTAATAAATAAATTCAGTTATTTTTTATTAAAATTTTGCAAAATTATAAATTTTTAATAAAAAATTATTAAAATTTTGCAAAATATAAATTTAATAAAAATCAACCGGGCACCTCTATTTTGAATTTATTTTTTTAAATTTTGGGTTATTTTTATAATTATAATTTTTTTATTTTTCAAAGCTTTTATAAGATAAAATGGTCTTTTAATTTATTTAGGGGTAAAATTGTCATTTCATTTAAATTATTTAACGATATTAGTGTAAAAGTGGCTAATTGATACCAATTTAAAAAGAAAGGTGGTGCAGAGAACATGTTAGAATTTTGTGGTGGTTGGATGAGCATAGGGCAAAAGAAAGGTGGTGGAATGATAATTTCTTTTTTTTTTTAATATATATATCCACATTCTAATCAGGCTGATTTGTTTTCTTTTGTGGACACCTGGTCCACTCTAGTTCTTGCCTTTATTTTTATTAACATAGTTGAAAGAAATGTTTGGCCACGTTGCCATGTAATAAGCATTACAAAAATAGCAAGTAATTATTCGATAACTGTCTACAATGCAGGGATATTGTATCCTATTCTATGTAAATTTTTACCTGCAAGATCCTGGATGTTACTGCTTTTATTTAGTGGAGTAATTGACATGAAAATGTTACACATTACAAGAAAGAACTCTATTATCATCATTCTTATCTTCTTTGGATTATATTGTTTCTCTCTAATAAACTCTTATCTATTATATTGTTTCTCTAATAAACTGTATCTAAAAATTTGTTATGGCAGGGAATTTACTTATTTATCCAGCAGAACATATCATTTATGGAGACTACATGTACGAGGTGTGGGATGAGGAAATGATAAAACATTTACTGGGTTTCTTCATGCCAGAAAACATGAGGATTGATGTAGTATCAAAATCCTTTGCTAAGTTGCAAGGTAATTTAATAGCTAAACTGTCTGTTTCTCTAGATGATAGTATTGCGTGGCTAAACCTTCTTTAGGACTCATGGATTATATTTGATGATCATGAATTCTATCTTCTGATTAAATGAACTGAGTTGTTTTTCTTTTGTTGAAACAATTTAGCTAAACATTCCTAACAATCTTGTTTCTCTTCCAGATTTCCATTATGAGCCTTGGTTTGGTTCATGCTACACTGAGGAAGATATTTCCCCATCTTTGATGGAATTATGGAGGAATCCTCCAGAAATTGATGTGTCATTACAACTGCCATCCCAGAATGAGTTCATTCCAACTGATTTTTCCATTCGAGCGAATGACATATCTAATGATCTTGTGACTTTCACTTCTCCAACATGTATAATTGATGAACCATTAATCCGATTCTGGTACAAGCTAGATAATACTTTTAAACTACCCCGTGCGAATACATATTTTCGCATAAATCTGAAGGGAGGATATGATAATGTAAAGAATTGTATTTTAACAGAACTTTTTATTCACCTTCTTAAAGATGAGCTGAATGAGATTATATATCAGGTTAGTCGCTTATCTTTTATCACGAATGAAATTTTGCTTCTGCCTAAATTCTGGCTTATCATTTTTTTGATTCTTGACTGATATAATCCTGTGAGGCCAAGCTGGCTAACAGTTAGGTATGTTTGACACCCCACCGAACCTCAAGGTGTTGGATTGAGTGGTTAAGACCCTTGGATTCAACCAAGAGGTCTGGGGCTCAAATCCCTTGGGGCCATCTACCAGGGATACTAATGTACCACAGGATTCCTGACCATCAAGGTTATAGGGTTTGGTAGTAGTCCCTAGTTTAGACCTCTGTGAACATAGATAGGATGAGGGATACTTGGCTATATTAGAGAAAGCAAGGATTTGTAACATTGTTTATTGAGGGAAACCAAGACGCATCCCCTCAGAAAGATTCCACCATGCACACTCCAGAATTTGTGGTTCATTAAAGGTACCCATTTACATGTTCCAAATTTGGGCCTCATCTAGCCAATACCATGAGCATAGGGACCTCCAGCATCCATCAATAAATTTGTGTACTTGTTTCTTCAGTTGAAAGGGAAAGTGTTAAGTTTTTTTTAGTGAGTTTTGATTTTGTCTACAAAATATTTTGCTTTGGTAGTGTGAAAAATTCTTCTGCTATAAATTCATTAATTACATCTAGCCATCTTGATTACTCTGTTGCTAAGTTTATACATTTTCCCCATGTTCTTACAAGTAAAATGTTGAGATATTTTTTTTTTTGTTCCCGACTCATATTTGTCTATATTTGATGCCTTGTTTACCTTATTTCTTCTACTTTCTAAACTTCTTATTCCTCTCAAATTTTTTCATATATGTCATTTGAGGTCACTGGATGATAGAAATTACCATTGGTTGTCTCCAGGCCAGTGTTGCCAAGTTGGAAACTTCTGTATCTATCTTCAGTGACAAGCTGGAACTAAAGGTGTATGGTTTCAATGACAAGCTTCCAGTTCTCTTATCTAAGGTTTTGGCAATAGCCAAATCCTTTCTGCCATCTGATGATCGTTTTAAGGTAGCCATACTATTTTTTTCCCCCCTTCTTTCTTCTTTCTTTTTAATCTTTTTCATTATTATTATCTTCTTCTTCTTCTCCTTCTTCTTCTTATTATTATTATTTACATTCTACCATTTTCCAGCCATCCCTTGCTTGCTGTGTTATTTTACCATTTTCTTACTGAGAAAGTCCTGGGTTGTTGGTTCTTGTATTCTCATTATCAGCTGACCTGAGAAACTTTTGTCATGAGTGGTTCTTGTTGAAAATTGTATACTAGCTGGCAAGCAAGTCGGCAGTTTGATTAGTTTCTTATGCATGATAGATTTAAATGAGACAGAAGCAACTGATTGTTTATAGTTAATACCAGTTACTTAAATGTATGTTGGATAAAAATTTGATGCTGCATTATTAAGTTGGGAGGAGTAGAATTTGTTTGTTTCTTATTTCAGCTTATCTTTGATGAAACTGACTAGGAACTTAACAGGTCATTAAAGAAGATGTGGTGAGAACTTTGAAAAACACCAATATGAAGCCGCTTAGTCATTCATCATACCTGAGACTACAAGTTCTATGTCAGAGTTTCTATGATGTAGATGAGAAGTTATCTATACTACATGGCGTGTCTATTGCAGATTTGATGGCATTCATTCCTGAGCTTCGTTCACAGGTTTGCTAATTACTAAGCAAATTAGATTTTCATTGATTTTATTTTTTAATTTGTGCTGCAAATTCTTTATAAATAGAATTATTTCCTTAAACTTGATGGTGTGTGGCTGGCCAGAAGAATGTTCTGAACGAGACACATGCTCACATGCCAATAACTCCCATATTGTCAGGGAGCCGTTGCATGTTCTCTTTTCCATTTTACCAATGAAAGCAGCTTTTTTGATCTATGGAATTGGCGATCCTTAGAAGCAAAGGAAAAGGAGAAAAAAGAAAGGATAGACCGCCAAGGGTTGTTCAAGCTGGCATTGATAGCTTGAACCCTAATTGTGGTTTCCCTCGAAAAAAACAAACATTAGTTTTTGGGCACCTCTTGGCCATCAGGGAAAAATAAAATAGGAAATTGAGCATCCAATCAATTTAATTCAATATATCTTACTTAAAATGAATTTAAATTCATGGATAAATTCTGCTGCTTACCCTAATGAAGACACTTTAGTTTTTCATCTTGAATTTCTGAAATACCTATTGACTTTGTAAGCTAACATTGAAGGGGTCAAAATGTGGAAACTACTGACAGGTGCCTTCTAATGGCCAAGGTTATCTATCAGCAGTCAAGCCTCAAATTTTGTCAACCTATCACAGATGCCTGTTGAATTACCAGTTCTTAATTAATGCCAATTTGCCATTTTACCTAGGACATAAGTCAATTTGATTGATTAATTTGGACTTCTGGTTTGAGTTATTTGTTTTATACTTCTGTCTTTGACGTAAGACTTTTTCAATGAGTCCTACCTACTAATGTCTGCTTATATAACAGCTATATATTGAGGGCCTTTGTCACGGCAATTTGTCACAAGAAGAAGCGATTCACATATCGAATATATTTAAAAGTATCTTTTCTGTACAACCTCTTCCAATTGAAATGAGGCATCAAGAGCGTGTAATTTGCCTTCCCTCAGGTGCCAACCTCGTACGAAATGTGAGCGTGAAGAATAAGTGTGAAACAAACTCCGTGATTGAGGTAGTTGAAATGGACATTATTTAATCCTTCTTTGGGCTGCTCAAATTTTGTGTTCCCATCCTTCAGTTTTCTTTTTTGCTAATTCTTTGGTTTTTGCTTTGCAGCTTTATTTCCAAATTGAACAAGAAAAAGGAATGGAATTGACAAGATTGAAGGCCTTGATTGATCTTTTCGATGAAATTTTGGAAGAGCCGTTTTTTAATCAGCTAAGGTGATCTTTCATTGGGTTGAAATTCTTTCTCAATCGATGATGTTGTTTTATGGCCATAGATTAGTTCCAGAGGATTTTACTGGTGAAAGTTCTCAGGCTTGAGAATACTGATTTAGACCAATTTCTTTTCGATAGGATGCGGGTGCTGTCTGATTATAACAGGAGTTTTTTCTGTGTCAGAAATTTGTCTGGTCTATTGTTTCCCTACTTGTTCTAGGACAGACAAGGAAAGCTAGTTTCAGTTTATGAAGCAAATAATTTTCATACGGAATGGTTCTCTTAGATGTAATCTCCTAGGTTGAGCTAACGACTTGTGCATTGTTTACGGTTAATGGAAAAGCATTAAAGAGCCGTTGACCCATAATAATGTTCAGCATTATCTTTTTTGTTTCCTTTTTCTAATTTTATTTTGTGCGGATGTCGGATGGAAGACCTAGAATCAACCATCAATGACCTCAGTGGCACTGAGTTTCAACTGGGATTGATTTTAACCCATTCTTCCTTTATTTTGGAATATAGGACAAAGGAGCAGCTTGGTTATGTTGTTGAATGCAGCCCAAGGGTAACATATCGCGTTTTTGGGTTTTGTTTCTGTATTCAATCTTCCAAGTACAACCCAATCTATTTGCAGGAGAGAATTGACAACTTCATTAGTGGTCTGGATGAGTTGTTGGTAAACATAGAAATCCATCTCATCTAGTTTCATTTCTTTTTTTAAAATGATCTTTGTATCAACGATTGATGCTTTCTCATGTTTATGCAATGGTTTAAATGATCGTAATAGCGAGTCATGCCGTATAAATTTTGTCACGTTATTCTTATGTAATTTTGGGTACAAATAACATATGAATCTTTCTATTTTTAAAATGGGATTTTTTTTCCCCGAAGAGGAGATTGTCTACTTACCAGCATTTTTTCGTATATCTAGGGTCAGTTTCTATATATAGCCATTGAGCATCTGGTATAAAGGCAGTCAAAGACCTTTCTGGGACATTAAATATCCTGGATTTCATTTGTTTTCAGTCACCTCTTATGAAGTGGTGCAGCTAACATTACCAAATAGAGGAGCTGCATGCATGCCAGTGCTATTCTTGTATGTTAGAAAGCATGAGTTTTGTTGGTGAATCTATTTAGTTAAATAAGGCATGGTCCTGGTAGGACAAAAAAGTTTATTTTTTGGGAATCAATTACATTCCATATTAAATAATTTAGTATAGTGGGTATATATATTTAATGAGTTGTTTGATGTCCTACTTAATTTATCTTCTACTTTAAAAATTATTTCTTGAAAAAAATTATTGAATAATAGGGGTGAGTAGTAGGCTTTGTGGTATAAAATGATTCATCCTTTCAAGAACCATCCTGTGGGGCTGAATTTGGCTAGAATTTATGGCCGATATTCTGACCTATGTGTATTGTTTATTGCCACGCCAATTTAGTGCACCTTCAATCTCAACTATCAACTTTACTTAATCTTTCCTCCACGACACTTTCCTTATTTTAAACTATGTACGCATTGCAGGAAGGTTTAGATGATGAATCTTTTGAGAATTACCGAGGTGGTTTAATGGCAAAGCTACTGGAGAAAGACCCTTCCCTTACATATGAATCCAATCGATTTTGGAATCAGATCACCGATAAAAGGTACTAGTGGTTTTGGTTGGCATTGATAATGGTTACTACTTTGTGTCTATACAGCTCCTTAAATATCTCAATTAATAATCTGATTTATGGTGATGTGATTTCCGGCTACTGAAATTGTCAATAATACTGTAGTTTATAAGTTAGGGTATAAAGTTGGTATCCAATTGATAGGGCACCTATCAATGATTAAAATCAGCAAGGAAGTTGTGTACTTTATTAATCCACAATTAATGTGTAATTCTGTTGCCCCTATTAATGAGTGTCGTGTCATCTGCCATATCAGTTAGAACAAAAAGTTTGTATCCCAACTTTGTCCAGATGGTATTATTCATTATTTTAAAAAAAATATTTGAATGCTCCATTATAACTTCTGTAATTATTATTTTCAGGTATATGTTCGATCAGTCACAGAAGGAAGCAGAAGATCTTAAAAACATCAAGAAGAATGACGTTATCAGCTGGTATAAAACGTATTTGCAACAATGGTCTCCAAAGTGTCGGAGACTTGCAGTTAGGGTATGGGGTTGCAACACCGACATAAAAGAATCCGAAAAACATTCCAAGTCTGCACTTGTTATTGAGGACCTCACAGCGTTTAAGTTGTCATCTGAGTTCTATCAGAGCCTGTGCTGAAGTTATACAATGCAAATTAGATAAAAATACTGAAACCATTTATCGACGGCCTAAAGTTTGAGCCACAGAGTAGAAGTAAAGATTCATTTGTTCGCCTAAATAACCCGATTAAAGCTGATTAAAGCTTTTGGGAAACATCATGTAATAATATAATTGGTTGATGCAACCTTCATGTAACATTTCAATTCTTTTTGATATAGAAATATTATTTGGTATTTCCAATTTTCATGTAACATTTTCATTTGGCACTTTTCTTCATTAATATTGGTCTGTACTCAAATGAGTTCCGTTATACACAATGCACTGCCAAGTGCCATGTTGGGGCTGAAGTCCTAAGTTTCCGTTACGTGGGCCCAAAACAAAAGACAGAGCAACCGCTTCTGATCTCATGGTTGCTGTTGATCTCATTCACCGTTTGGAAGTAATAGTAGACAAAACCGATGGATTATGATACATATTTTAAAACTGAATATTAATATATCTTAAACTATTATAGATTTTAATTTACTTATAATTATTGTTCAAAAGATAAAAGGCTAATAAGAGCTCGTGGATGAAAATAATATTCGATGATTGATAACCACTCTTGATTCTCCTTGCGGTGTCAGAATTAAGGGATTCACTTCAAATGGTTGAGAAATATTTTTGAGGATTATCAATTTATTAGGGGGTTAATTTCAGCTACTCTCCTCGTGAAATGACAATATTTAAATCGTCCTCTTACTATTGAAAACATAAAGTTATCTCAAAATTCGTTATTTTTAACTATTGACCTCCGTTGATTCATAAAAGTACAAAAATACCCCTACCTTAATAAAATATTCTTGTAACAGTATTGTGAGGCTAAAAAAAATTTTGATATATGACTAATCATTGAAAAATAAATTAAAAAATAAAATGTTTAAATGACTTAATGGGCCTAAATATATTTATAGTTTTCCTAAATTAGACATGTTAATTAAATAAATTACAAGACATGACATCTTATATAAATTACGATAATGTCATCTTTGTCTTTTTCTTTAATTTCTCTTCATCTTTTCTTTCATTTTTTCCTTATCCTTATTCCTTTATCTTTTCCTTTTATTTATTTTTTTCTCATCCTTACTCCTTCCTCTTTTTCCTCATTTTTTTCTTTCATATACATGACTCCAGTGACCTTTTTTTCTTTCATTTCATTTTTCTTATCCTTACTCCTTTTATTTTCTTTTTTTTATTTTCCTTTTTTCTATCCATATTTTCTTTAAGTACCTTTACAAAATGAAAAAAGAATAATAATGATAATAATAAAAATATGAAAAAAGGTAAAATATTATTCTTTTTCCATTTGTAGCTTTTAATTAATTGCTATATTTATCTTTTTAAATAAATTTTTAAATGTGAAAAGGTAAAATTTAATCCATTCAAAAAATTAGTCATATAGGCACAAAATAAAAAAATATTTTAAAGTATTAGGGAGCAGACTATAAATATTTGAAATATTTATATGTTTTTTGAAAAACCTAGAAAGATTTGGACTCATGAAAATTAGTCTACTTAGGTTTACCCTTTTTCTGTTAATTTACTGTTAGAAAAATGTGCAGATACTATTTTATCCTTTTAGCCGTTAAAAATAATTGAGAGATAACGAGTTTTGGGGGGATAACTTGATGTTTGCAATAGTAAGGGGGCGATTTTAAGATTGTCTCTTCACGAGAGGGTAGACCAAAATTAACCCTTTGTTAGGGGATAAACCAAAATAAGCCCATATACATATGTCAGGTTTATACAACAAGATGATAATTTGTCATCCAAGCTGTAAAGACAATATAGAAAATCATGAAACCAATTTGGGTTTATTAGGACAGCAAAGTTTCTTTCCCTTATATTAAGGATCCATGTGATAATGTTATAATTTTTAAAATAATTATTTTTAGTTATGCAGTAAAATTCTATTGTTAAATGTATTTAGTAAATTTTAATATTAAACAATTGTACAAATGCAAATAATTAAAATAGACATAATGTTGAATGAAATTAACTTATATAATAATTACGTAGGTAATATTTTTATTGTATGTATGTATGTATATGTATACACACACGCGCGCGCACACACACACAATAATATTTACACTTTTTAAATTTTATTTCTTATTTTTTGCTATCTTAAATAATTGATCTTGAAGGCATTTCTCTTTTTCTTCACTATTGTAACAAACTCTTTTTCAGTCTACTTGCTAAAGTAAGATGTAAAAATAGTGTTCTATGGAAACAATGAGCTGAGAGAAATTGTCATTTTATTTGAAAGTTTATTTAACTCTCTTTAGAGTTAGTAACTCTATAAGTGCTTTTGTATGAATGCCAGCATAGTGAGCCCAGACAACTTTTTTATAGGCATGTTGCCATCAGTTTTAAAGAAAGATTTGGTGCCCTAATTACTACACCACATATTCTATTTGGATAAAGATACATGGCGTTGCTTATGAGGCTTTAAATCTTAGGTATTGTGCAGGCAATTTAGAGATATCGGTCGAGTAATTTATGTAGGGACACGTACTGTCCATTAGATCATAAAAAGAAATGTGTATCATAAATAAAGTTGTATGGAATCAGAGAAAGTGAAGTGTTTTGAGAGATTCTAAAGTTGTTGCATTTCTAACTTGAAAATATATTTTAACACTACTAATCACACAATTAATTAGCTGGGGTAAATAGTCTTCATGGCAAAATTTAGTGCCTTCAGCTTGAATTTGCTGATCAGGCATAGTGGTGAGGCAATTAGGTACATCAAGAATAACAACTGTTGTGGTGAGGCCTTAACACCTATAGCTTTTGATAAAGAACTAGCTCTAATACCTTGAATACGATTTACAAGAATACTTTTATGTTCTACCTTGAAAAAGTATGATGATACAAAGATACCTAAGAGAAAAATATCCTTAAAAGCATACTTATAGACAAACAAATATTTAAAGGACAATAATAGAAATAACAACAAATTTTAAGGATGACTTCTTGCTGGTAAAATTTGAATAAAAGAGGAGTCTGACATATATGGAATGTTTCTCATACCTAATTGACTCATGCAAAGAATGAAGGGAAACTGAAAGGTTAAGGATAAAGTAAGAAGTCATTAAAAGGAGCATGAGCCACCTTAGAAATCAAAAAATTACAAAGGATGTCTTCTGAAACATCCAAAAATCACCACGGACAACCAGAACATTGATAGCTCCACCAATGAAACTAATAAATGCCATCACAACTTGGTCCCCTCCAGAATCACCTATAAAGTATCTCTCTAAAGGTCAATTGGATTAAAATGAAGAGGAGACCAATTGAGCAACTGCGTAAATTGCCATTAATAAACTCAACAACACCACAACTGTATTGGCTCAATTGAAATGAGCCAATAAGAGAAAATAGCATGCTGTTTGTAGAGATAGTCTTACAGAAGATAAGTGTCAAACACTTGGGAATCAAAGAAACTTAAGGTGAATCGCCAAATTGATCCTTAGCCCTTATTTGATAAGGACAACAGCCAACAATGACCCGCTATGTGTCCAAAAAGGCAAGATTTCTCACTCCTACAACATTTCTCTCATTCAAGGGTTTCTTTAAAACCCATCAACTTCTCCAGCCTTCAACGGACTTGACAGTTGGAATGTCGTTGCTAGCCACCACTAGGGCTGGGCAAAATAGCATTCGGATCAACCCGATAGGGTTTTGGATTGATCGGGTTGAACAAAAACTCATCTGAATTCAACCTGAATTTACAACCCAATCTTATGTTCGGATCGGGTTCGGTTAACTATTCCTAATCAATGATTTAACATATGTTTTATAATATATTACCCATTACAACTATTTGTATTTGAACTAAACTAAAAAATCCAAACTCAAAACAAAAATTTGGGCTACGTTTGCTGGATTTCGGATGGAACCTGGAAGAGAAACTTGATGATGAAGTGTGTGGAGCCGCGAAGACAGCAGATCGGTAGGTGGTAGCAGCAGATCTGGTTGCGGTCCTTGTGAAGCAGTAGATCTGGTCACGGTCCTCGCGGAGTAGTAGATCGGCTGGCAGTTGGCGTCGGCGATGAATGTGGCAAGCATGTGTTGGCTGCGGCTGTGTGTTTGTGTGTTTCTACTTGTGTAACTTGTGTTGAGTGTTTACTTGAGGGTGGGGCAGTGACTCATGAGGCGTGAGGGAGGGGAGCGGAGGCTGGTGTACACTGTGTGGTCTCTCGTTGAGGCTTGAGGAGGAGGCTGTGAGGCGTGAGGGAGGGGAGTGAGGCTGCTGGGTGCAGCTAGGTGCGCTGATTGTGTGGTCTACTGGTTTTGTGCCTCTATCTTTACTGGTTTTATGCCTTCATCTCTGTGATGTGTGTCGTATACGTGTGTGGCGTGTAAGGCTGTGTAGTGTGCGGTCTATGCTCTGTGGCATCATTGGTGCTTGACTGCTTGTTCTGGATGCATATGTGCTGTATCAGTGTGGATTGTTCACTTTCTTCTTTAAGCCAACCCGTTCGGGCTGTCAGATCGGATCATATTTCACCCGATCTGATCGGGTTGACAACATTTGATCCGATCGGATATTATGGTCAATCCAATCCGATCTGAACTCAATTTTTTTTGGATCGGATCGGACTGGATCGGGTTGGATCGATTATTTTGCCACCCCTAGCCACCACTGGCGTGCCTCTAAAAGCTTTTTTTCTTTGTTTCCAAAATCATCCCAATTCAAATCGTACCTTTAAAACTACCTTGAAACAGTGTAACCTCCATCATTCATCAAACCACCTATCAAAGTGAAGCTCTCATAATATTTTTGGCCTAAACCAAAATATTTTGGTGTCGTTTGAATGGTTCGAGCAACAAGTTCACTGTCTCAACCTCCATTGACAAAAAGAGCTTCTTACCTCTAAAGAACCCTCCCACTTCATAATCTTATCCTTCTTATTTTCTTATTCCAGCAGCTATCTTTTCGACTAAAGATCACACATTTCATTTAAAAAACTTCCAAAAAGCTTTTACCTTGACCCACAAAAACACTTCTTTTACCTATAAACCATGGTCTCCAATAACCCACAAAAAGGTGATGACCACCAAAAAGATACCATTGAGGGATATGAGGAACAATCAGAAACCATAGCCAATCGAACATGGGCGACTAGATGCAAAGCTCCAGTCAAAGCAGTCTAACAAAAAAAGAATTATTTCACTCAAAATGATGTCCAATGTGTTGATAAGAGATGCCAGAAGTTGTCTATCGCATGCTCTCTAACAAAATCGCTCATACTAAACCATTTGCTGGGATAATTCCAATAGCCCCATCTGCATAATAGGGACATTAAATCCACTACTACCCGTCACAGCATTGTGGGACGACCAAAGAAGCAAACCTTTCCCATTTTTGTTAACCTGCATGACAAGCTCAATGTTAAGCACTGATATGAGGAGGAAGAGATGGCTAAAAATGAACTGCTCAATGTCAACATACTGACTGAGCTCTACCACCTCTGCAACAAGGTAGATAAAATTACAAAAGGAAAAAAGTCCATTTCTAAATATCTCCCCCTTGCATCCTAGTAATCTTTACTCAACAAGGAAATCATTAGTATAGTTCCTCTAAATGGCTTCACAATACCCTAAATCTCACCATACAAAAATTGTATCAACCCCGTCAAGCATATTGAGACTTGCGTAAGGCCAAATAGTGATTAAGGGCATCCATAATAACATCATTTATCACATTTTCACCCACAATTTGAAGAGTGTAGCCAAGGTGTGGCTCTAGACCCCCCCACCAAGAGCAATTTGTCATACGAATAATTGTAGTGGGACTTTCTCACCCAGCTTCAGTATGGAAGAAAAGAGCAATGAGATTTCTCATACTTATGTCAAAAAATGCAAAAAAGAAAATCTTTTGATAGTTATCTTAAGTGATTTCATAAGAAGAACTTGCATGTTTTTCCATACAGTGAATGAATAACTCTTATAGGATTAAGACAAAAAAGCATGTAGAAATTTTATCAAATACGATGAACCCAAAACATATGCCGCATCTCACTATTGGGTACTTAAACTATCAACATTGAAGAACACTACAACGCTACACCATCAAGAAACTTGATATGGTTTAACCACCATGGGCTAAATCTTCAAAGAGACGAGTATTGTGCAAATTTTATTGAACTTGCAAGTATACGAATCTATTGTAAAATATATCAATGGTGACGAGTGTCGATCCCATGAGGAGGTGTATTTTAATTGTGTGTAGAGTTAATTTTCTAAGTGGGTGGTTGGATTTATGGTGAAAGTGATTTAGAATATCCTAAAATTTAAATTAGAATTGCGAGAATAAATTTAAGTGAAAACTATTAAAATGGAGTGCTTGGGTCTCTAGATCTGTATTTAACATGCATTATAGGCTTAATATTCCTTATTAGTGCCAATTAAATCATAAGAGAGGGGGCTTTCCACTCCTTATGAACCCCACTCAAATAAATATGGTGTTAAGTGCTTATTGTGTCAAATAGTAATAACCTTGCACTAGAGAAATAGTTATACCAGTTCAATATCTAGATAAGATTATTACTATATGTAGACGAAAAGTCAAAACATCGACATAAATCGGAGGGGAAGAGAAAGTAAATTTATCAAATTAAGCCCATAGAACACATTGAGACTTCACCTTCAACCCAAGCTTGAAAGAAAATTAGCTACTCATAATTGAATAATAGGTAAAATAAGAATTTATTAAAATACATAGAAAATACAAGATAGAGAAGGAATTACAGAAAATAAAGCTAAAAAATAGATTCAGGGGTATCAAATTAGGGGGGTGCCCCTTATTTATAGATACATTGAGTAAATCATGACCATCAGATTAAAATGATTTAGACGCTTAAGATTGCACCACGTGGCAAGTTCTAATTGGATAGAATACATCATCAGGGCTGTCATTTCATGTATATGTATGTATCATACACACGTTTTCTAACATACTACCACATCACCAGTCAACTCCACATAACCCTTTTAGTCTAATAAGATCGTGACACATTATCGGTCAAGCCACGTCATCAGTCAACGCCACATAAGCAGTCAATGCCTCATCATTCGTCCAATCGAATGCTGGCATGTCATTAGTCAATGCCACGTCATCATATTGTATATGTGAACAGTGTCGTGATATAGTACCACGAACAGTATCGTATATGTGAACAATATCGTTTATCCTTTTATACTCTTCCTAAGATTTTTTACTGTCCTGAGTTCAAAATTACTGCTCGTTTTGCTATTTGATCTCTTGTTTATTACGAAATGACCATGATGCACCATCTGGGTAGTTGTACGTGGCGTTGTTACACCAGATCTACAACAGTACAAGGCTGTCCTTAGGGCCAGTAGCCCGCAAGTTCTGGTTTCCAGCCAATATACACTTATCCATCGAATACCAAATCTGAAAATCATCAAAGAAAACGGTTTTCACGATACCACCCGAAAACACGGTTACTCTGAACCTTCAAAGAGGGTGAACATTGTGATAAAACAATTTTAATTTTTTAAAAATCAGTTTTGGAGGATAAATCAGGACCTTTCTGATGAACAAGATCCTTGTTCAAGGCAAGTGCAGAGCATACTCAGTACAAAATATTAAAGGTGAGCATACCATTATTAACTCTAATAACTTCTTCGATTCCTAGAAGAGAGAGAGAGTTTAGAGAGACATGATGTAGAGAAAACTTGATTTCATTTTAGCTTGGATTTTACAATAGAGAGAGGCTCTTTATATAGAGGCCTTAGGGTGATGAGATAAAACATGTCCCTTATCTCTTATCAAAAGTCAAATAAAACATATAATAATTTAAAGCACACCTTACACTTGTCAACATAAGACCACACTAAAGACAACTTTAATAAAGCACACCTTACACTTGTCAACATAAGACCACACTAAAGACAACTTTAATAAAGCACACCTCAAGTGTTTCATTTGTAAAAGATGGGGTCATTTTGCTAGAGATTGTCCTCACAAATCTGCCCAAGCTGTCAGACTCGTACAACACCTCCAGCAGTCTTCACTGCTCTCTGCAAATTAAGATGTTAACTCTAACTTTTCTGAACAAATAGAACAAGATGAACAAACAGTCTTCATCCTTGCAGAATCATCTGATTCTGATGAAGTTTCTGTTATTTCCACAGTCCAAGAAATCAACCAAGTATCTAAACCATCTAAACCCTCTATTCCCTCTGTCAAAATTTCTATTCTTCCCTCAAAATTTCACAAGCCCGTCCCAGCCATAGGTTTTTTAGATACTGGTGCAGAAACTAGTATGGTCCTTCTGTCCTTCCTTCTGGTTACTTAAAAACTATTCAAGGTTTTTCAGAACCGTGAATGGAGAAATCTTTGAGACAAAATTGGTTACCAAAAAACCCATTGGTATTTGATTCTTTCCTAATTGTGTTATTTGGAAAAAATTGATTGTTTCTCATTTTCCCAACAAAGATTTACTCATCGGTTTTGATGTTCTTCACTTGATCAAAAATCTCTTCACAACCCATTCAGGCATTAGGTATAAACAAATGTACCTTCCTTATACAGATACTCTACTTCTGTATACATTGTCTGAAACCCCTTCTCCTTATACCTCTATTTCTCAAAAATTCCTTGAATATTATCCAAAAAGAATATCTTTGATATATCTGGTCTGCTAATGGCAACTAAAGTAGAAGAACAAGGCACCTCAACCCCTATTGTTGAAAGTTCTGATGACGAAAATGATGCTCAAACCTCACAGACTGAACCTGTACCACCAATTCCTCCACCCATTCCAGATCACTCATCAAAACCAGCCTCCTCATCTTAGTTCACATTTGATGACATTCCTCGTCACAAATGGCCAGCTAGACATCAAGAATTTATAGTATAGATTGATCTTCAAATTACAAAACCAAACGTTCAGTCAGACTCCGTCCTTCGAGAGTTTTTATCCTAATCAACAGGTTCCCTACAGGATTGGCTTGAAAGTCTAGGATAAGACAGAAAACTTCAGTTTATTCAAACAACAATTGCTACTGCTCTCTCTATATCATCTATAAACAATTCATTGGAGAACAATCAGCCTCTAATGAAGCAGCAAGAAAAGATTATCATCAGATGAAAAGTTGTTCTCTCAACCGACATCATTTGGAAATGCATTACAAGCGAATGAGCATGTTATTCTACAAGCTGAATAGATTCAATATCCAACATTAAAACATGTCTCCATAGCTTCTCTTCCTTCAGAGCTACAAAGACAACTCACAGCTTCTAATCTTGACATAGCTAACATCTCTCTTGAAAAGATTTTCCAAATGGCTATGTTATGCCTAGATAAAAGCTGTGAACAAAAAGAATTCTTCAAAGACTTCATAGAAAACAAGCAACCTTCCTGTAAAAAACCTTACCTCAAGATTGAATGCAGAGATGAAAAGAAATGTTCTTGCCCAACCAAGAAGAAGAAACATTTCCAAAAACATTTCCATAGCTCTTCCCACAAAAGGTCCAAAAAACCCTTCCGGTACTTCAAAAAGAAAGACCCATCTCAGTACAGAAAAAAAAACACAACCGTTGTTTCATTTTGCAAGAAACGATGTCATTTTGCCAGAAACTGTCCACACAAATCTGCAAAAGTTGTTCGACTCATACAACATCTCCAGCATTCTTTAATGCTTTCTAAAAATGAAGATGTTGAGTCCAATTTCTCAGAACAATTAGAACAGAGTGAACAAACTGCTTTCATCATTGCAGAATCATCGACACCGATGATATTTCAGTCATTTCTACAGTCCAGAATGTCAACCAAATTTCTAAACCTTCAGTCCTTCAATCAAGCTTCCAATTCTTCCTTCTAAGTTTCATAAATCACTTACTGTCATTGGTTTTATTGATACTGGTGCAGAAACCAGCATGATTAATCTCTCTGTTCTTCCTTCAAGTTATTGGGAAAATCATTCAAAGTTTTTCAGAGAGGTAAATGGAGAAATCTTTGAAACTAAATTGATTACCAAAAAACCTATTGGTATTCAATTCTTTCCGAATTGCATCATTTGGAAAAAACTAATTGCTTATAGGTTTTGACATCCTTCAACTGGTAAAACAACTTTTCATCACCCATTCAGGAATCAGATTCAAGCAAATGTTTCTACCATATACAGATACTCTACATCTGTATACATTATCAGATATACCCTCTCCATACCACCACATTTCTCAAAAGCTTCTTCAATTCTATCCAAAGAATCATTCACAGTTTAAACATCCCTCACCACTCTGGAAAAATGAACAGTTCTTCATTCATCTTCCCTTCAAGCTCAATGAAGATATTAATCCAACAAAAGCTTCTCACCTAGGTATGACTCCTACTGATCTCTCACTTGGAAAGCAAGAATGTTCTCAATTGCTTCAACAAGGTCTTATTGAACCAACTAATTCAGATTGGGCTTGTCAAGCCTTCTATATTGAAGAAAGATCTGAATTAGTTCATGGAAAAAAGAGATTAGTCATTGATTACCAGCCACTTAATTCATTTCTTAAAGATGATAATTCCCCCTTCCAAAGATCCCGTCATTATTTGTTCATCTTCAGGGGGCTCGAATTTTCTCTAAGTTTGATCTAAAAGTTGATTTTTGGCAACTCGGCATTTCATCAAATGATCAACCTAAGATAGCCTTCTGAATCCCTTATGCTCACTACCAATGGACTGTCATGCCTTTCGGCCTCACATGACCATGAGAGTCACAAACAACTCCTGTCAGACTATTTTCACATCGTGGAGACATATGGCATCATGCTTTCTGAAGAGAAAAGCAGCATAGGAAAATAATCTATTGACTTTCTTGGTATGGTGTTAAAAGATGGTCATTACCATCCTGAACCACACATTGCAGAAGAGTTATTAAAGTTTTCGGACACAAATCTCAACAAAAAGTAGATACAGCAGTTTCTTGGAATTGTTAATTATGTTTGATACTTTATTCCAAAAGTTGCGGTCCACACCGGAAAGCTTTCACACATGCTTAAGAAACAACCCTAAACATGGGGTCCATAACAGACTAAAGCTGTAAAGCAGTTAAAGATGATAGCCCAATCACCTCCTCCACTCAGAATTCCCACAGATGGCCAGCGCATCCTTCAAATAGATGCCAGTGATGAATATTGGAGTGTTATTCTCTTAGAAAGATTTGTTAACTTAGACCATTTTTGTGCTCATGCAAGCGGACAATTCAAAGATTCAAAGAAGAACTATCACGTGATCTACAAAAAAAAAAATTTACGGCAAAGTATGAGATAAAAAAGTTTGAATTCCATCTAATCAGCCACAAATTCCTTGTCAAGATGGATAACTCTTCTTTTCCAAAGATCTTTGATTTCAAAAACAAGTTGCTTCCTGATAAGCAACTACTCACTCTCAAAAACTAGTTTGCAAAATATGACTTTACAGTCCAGCACATTAAAGGTGAACAGAACCTCATCCCTGATTTTCTCATACTACCACCTCCTATGAATAAACCATCTCTCATCTCTTCTATTCAAAGCATTCCAATAATAGCCATGAATCGCCAACTTCCATTCAAAGCTCTCACCCAAAAATCATTCATTCTGAACATTCCTTTTAGTTTGGCTTATCAGATTCAAGACTTTGCTAAGAAATTTCTTTATAGTTATTTCTTCAATGTCCACACCATAAAACCTAAACGATTCCCCTCTCCTTGCTTGGAAAATCTGTTCCTCACAGGTTTCACTCTCACAAACCTAACCATCTCTGAAGATGAGCTATGGTACATGTGGTACCTCACCACTCTGTATGCCACAAAACTTGTTATTCCTCTTAGACCAGTCCTTCGACATATCTCAACTCTAGAATTTGCTTCCACTTTGTTAGGGACACTTCTTAAGAGGTTCTCATCACTTACATGGTGGCGTAAACAGTTGCAAAACATCTCTAGTTTCTGCCAACTGACAGAATCCCTGACCAAGAAGCAGACCTATTCACTTCGGTGTTCATTGTCCATAGACCTTATTTTCAGCATCCAGAGACAAAAGACTACTGGACACAGGACATGGCATACGAATGGAAAACGCACCCTCAACCTTTTTCTCTCACACATGACCCACCAGTCACATCAATCCTCAAAGCCTATCTCATGGAACTCAATAACGTCCAACCACCTGTCACAAACATCCACCACACATCCATCGGACCATCTCACACTCTTGGGATCATACCTAAATTTCAAGCCTGTACTCTAGGATCAAGTTCTAGTCCTCAAGGAATTCTTGTTATAGAACAACGTCCTAACTACACCAATGTCTTATTCCAGGATTCTCAAGACCCATGGGAAGATTTCCAATCCCTTTTTCCCACTGAAAATACACAATACACAATCATAAAACCTGAACCAGCACCTCCAGCTGCTCCAAAGATCGATGATAAAGATGAAGAATATTTGATCCATCAACAGATATTACGCACAAAAAAACAATATGAAAAAGAGATCGGTGATGTGTCTCCATCACGGTTCCCATCCACTCAATGATGACAATCAAGCACGTGAAGGTTAATTAAAGTTTGCTTTTAGACAAGGGTCCTGTCTTGTCTAACGTGTGTTTTTCTTTGGCGTGATTTCTGTGTATACTTTTGCTTTTGCTTTTATATTTCTGTAAGCTTTTGAAAAAGATAAGGGTCCCACCTTATCTCTTTCTCTCCAAGCCTCTATATAAGTGGCCCCTCTCTTATGTAAAATTCAAGATATAATCAAATTAAGCTTTCCTCTACCCCTTATCATGTCTTTCTACATTTCCTCTCTCTTCTAAGAATCAAAGAAGTTATTTGGGTTAGTAAAGATACGTTCACCTCTAACTTTCTACACTGAGTATGCTCTGCACTTGCCTTAAACTTAAGGATCCTGTGCATCAGAAAGGTCCTGATTTTATCCTCCAAAACTAATTTTATAAAAACAAATTATTTTCTCACAATGTTCACCCTCTTTGAAGGTAGGGTGATCGTATTTTCGGGTGGTATGGTGAAAAACTGTTTTCTATTACGATTTTCGGATTTGGTATTTGATGGATAAATATATATCGGCTGGAAACTAAAACTTGTAGGCTACTGACCCTAAGGACAGTCTTTGCACTATTGTAGTTCCAGTGTAACAACGCCACGTACAACTACCCAGACGGCCATGAAAGCACTCTTTCTTACCTTCAATTTCCTCTTAACAGTGCACAAGTCCTTAAAAAATTTGGCATATGAAGGTACCTGTTTGGTTACATCTAATAGATGAGTGTTAACTTTCACTTGCTTAAAGATTTCGTAAATTTCAGAAGAATGGTTTGATTTCCTTAGTTTATTCAATGCATAGTAGTTCAGGTGGAACACTATTTATTTCTTCATTAAAAATTTCACTTGCTTAAGGTACCTGTTTGGTTACATCTAATAGATGAGTGTTAACTTTCACTTGCTTAAAGATTTCGTAAATTTCAGAAGAATGGTTTGATTTCCTTAGTTTATTCAATGCATAGTAGTTCAGGTGGAACACTATTTATTTCTTCATTAGGTGTAAGTTCATTTAGTCCTTCCTTACTGTTTGAATTTTCATCATTTTCATAATGTTCAGGCATAGGTCTATCAACAACCTTACTACTACGAAGAGTTATAACTGACTTGACTTGGTCCGTGAGTGGATTTTGTTGAATCTTAGGATTTGGTTGTGGCTGGGTTGGAAATTTTCCTTTTTCCTGATTTGTGAGTGCAGAAGTAATTTTAACAAGGGTATCTTTCAAATTAGAAAAAGTTTGTGCATTTTGATTGTTAATAACATCTTGCTTTCTAATGAATGAATGCATTGTGTCTTCTAGATTTTTCCAGGGTGGTGGAACATATGGTGCATAAGGCCGAGCATTTTGAAAATTTTGTGGAGGTGGTGCTTGTGAAGATTGTGCATTATTATTATTCCTCCAACTGAAATTTAGATGATTTCTCCAACTAGGATTATAAGTCTGTGAATATGGGTTTGGTTTATTGAAAGTGCTAATGGCATTAGCTTGATCATTTAGACATTCTTTAAGTACAGGTAGAGTGGGACAATCTTGAGTGAAATGATCATTCGAACTACAAATATTACATGCAATTTCTTGAACAGATTTTACTTGATCACTCTTTTTGTGCTCCGAAGCTTAAACTTTCCTAACTAGGGATGCAAATTTTGCTTGTAAATCATGGTCTTCCTTAAGGTTATGGATTCCTCCACTATATGGAATGGTTGTTGATTATTTGTCAATTCAAAAGTTCCAACAGTATCCCAATGTTATGCATTTTCAGCTAATTGATCAAGGTAATCTAGTGCATCCTCAACATTTTTATCCCTAAACTCACCATTACACATTATTTCAACAACTTATCTACTTTAGGATATTAAGCCCTCGTAGAAATAAGTGACCAATCGTCAAGTTTCAAAACCATGGTGTGGGCATATGTTAAGCAATTCTTTAAATCTATCCCAACATTATTATAATGTTTCTCCATTTTTTTGAGTGAAAGAAGTGATTTGTCTTTTAAAAGAATTTGTTCTATGAGGTGGAAAGAATTTTTTTTCAAAAACTATTCTTGCATGTTATTCCAAGTTCTTATTGATCTAGATCTAAGGTTTTGTAGCCAAGTTTTATCTTTATCTTTTAATGAAAAAGGAAAAAGCTTTAATCTAATTATGCTTATGCTACAATTTTGGTCTATCTATGTATTACAAACTTTCTCAAAATCTCTTAGATGCAAGCATGGATTCTCAAATTCTAAACTATAAAATGTTGGTAAAAGTTGGATAATACCTCATTTGAAGTTGAATCGAGATGCTTCTGAAGGAAATACTATACACGACGGTGCTCCGGTTCTGGTTGGATTCATGTAGTCTCTCAAAGTTCTTAGTTGATGTGGATCATGTCAATGCTGAGAATGATTATCTCCCTAATCAATTTGAGGATTAGGTTCGCCTGTTTAGTTGTCATCTTGGTTCTCGTCCATGATTGGTAGTGGAGATTGAGATTTGCGAATTAACCTGCCACTTGAAGTTCAAGACCAATGTCTCATGCAATGGTTATGTCACAAAGGTAATATTTAAACAAATTAGTAACACAAGAACTAAATAAAAAAAATAAAAAAATTAAATATGCAAATAATATAAGTGTACAAAAATTAAAATTAAAAAATAAACTTAAAATTAAAATTAAATTACAATTTTGGTGATTGAACCCACCAAATAAATTAACAATATAAAATAAAACATAAAATAAATGCAAAATAATAAAAAACTGAAAATTAAATAACAATTTTGGTTGGTGGTTGAACCCACCAATATAAAATAAAGCAAAAAATTAATAAATAAATGCGAAATAAAATAAATATTGAAAAATAAGTAACTGAAATAAAAAATAAATAAAATTTAAGAGTTAGTAGTTAGTTTGTTTAGTCTAAATTAAGTCTAAATAAGTCCAAGATGTAAGTCCAAGTCTGATTATTATGAGAAATTTCGTCTAGGGATCTTATTGCAAATTATTTATATATTTTATGGCCACATCACAATTTTTAGAAGTTTAAAATTGAGCTTTGTGGTATGAAAGTGAAACTTCTGAAAGATGTTGGGGTCGAAGAGAATTTATGAAAGGAAAAGGGGTATAAAGGAAACTTTACACAAAGAGAAAAATCAAAAACGGAAGAATAAAGCAAAATAAAAACTTTTCATCTGCAACGGTGCCAAAAACTTGACATAACTTAAAAATAATTTTTAACTCCTAAATATAAGAATGTCTTATTATATTATAGTTCGGTGAGTCCGAGGTCGATAGACAAAGAAAAGATTTAATTAATTTATTTTATCTAACAAATGAAAATAAAGCTTAAATATAAAAAATTTAATTTAAATAAAACTATGAAATCGAATTAGTTAGGATTGTAGATCCACTCTTAGTAGTAAATAAAACTTAATAAATTATTTTTGCCATTTTTTTAGATTTATTACCCAAAAGATTAATTATATAAATTATTATTATTTTCCCTCTAATTTTATGATAGAATAAGTATTTATTACCCAAAATACCATTTTACCATACCTTATATTAAGATATGAAGAATTTATTGTGCCAAACTCCCTTATTTGTCTACAATAAATCAAAATTTCAAAATATAAATTTGTATAAAAATAAATAAATAATAATTTAATTTATAAAATTAAAAATAGAATTTGAATAAATCATATTTATTTCATAAGAGTTTCACCTTACCCTAACTATTATTATTTAGTTAAGCATAGTTGAAATAAAAAATAATTATTAAAATTAAATTACTTATAATTAAAAGTAATAAAAACAACTAAAATTGAAAATAAAACTAAATTTTTTTGTAAAATAATTATACAAAATATTAAAAATGCACTTGAAAATCAAGATTACAGGGAGATGGAGAGAATTTGAGAAGAAGAGAGATGTAGAGAGATGATTAAAAACATAAAAATGAGTTTCTATTTATAGAAAAATAAATTTAAAATCCAGTGTTTTGTGGTCCATCATAAGTTTGATGCATGCGCTCCTAGATCAAGATCCAACGGATGGTCAAACTTTAAAAGTCAACATCACATGTGGCATCATTTGACTCGTCTGATTTTTGCTAAAGAACGGTTGAGATTTAACTAGTCAATCTCGAATATAAAGATTCGGATCCTACAACTTGCTTCACCAACCATTACCACATGGCACAATCATGGCCATTAAATCATGAACGGTTGAGATTTAGTTAAAATTACTAACTATCCCATGCACTCATACCTATTGTAAGGTCATTTTATCATCCAATCAGTACTTGGTCAATAGAAAAAGTCAATTTTTTTTTACACAAGCCCAATTTTAAGCCGATCTTGATTCATCTTAAGGTTTTCAGACCTCCAGAATCCAAATTTGATCTCTCTTTATCTGTTTGGAGTCTCGAATTATGTGAAATTAATATTTTACCTAATAAATACACAAAATTAGATTTATTTATAACATAATTAATAATTCCTAATATATTGCATAAACACAAATATAAATTATAACATAAGCACAAAATAACATTATTATCGCTTGATAATTAATTTTTTTTTTAATACTAATCACATTTTTATTTGTCAATTGGGTCAATGGCATCGCGATCTTCAAGAAACCTTCTACAAATCTTCGGTAGTATCCAGCCAAACTTAAGAAGCTTTTGACTTCTTTGGCATTAGTTAGTCCAGACCATTGGCTTACAGCTTCCACCTTTGAGAGGTCTACTGAAAGTCCATCCTTAGACATGATGTGTCCTAGGAAAATAACTTTTTCAAGCCAAAATTCACATTTCTTGAGTTTTGCATAAAGTTGCTTCTCCTTCAAGGTCTGAAGAGTGATCCTTAGGTATTGAGCATGCTCTTCCTTTGATCGTGAGCAGACCAAAATATTGCCGATGAACACTACTATGAATTTATCTGAGTAGTCTTTAAATACCATATTTATGAGGTCTATGAAGGCTGCTGGGGCATTAGTTAGACCAAATGGAATGACGACAAACTCATAGCGTCCATAACATGTTCTTGATAGTCGCCTTATTTAGCTCTCGATAGTCGATGCACATTCGCATTGATCCATCTTTCTTTTTTATGAATAATATTGGTGCTCCCCATGGTGAAAGGCTTGGGCGTATGTAGCCTTTGTCTAGTAACTCTTGCAATTGACTCTTTAACTCTTTTAATTCTGTTGGGGCCATCCTATAAGGCACCTTTGAAATTGGAGCAGCTGGTAACAAATCAATTTTGAACTCAATTTTTTGATCCGGTGGCAATCCTGGAAGTTTTTCAGGAAAGACTTCATGAAATTCGTTCACCACTAGAATATCTTTCAACTTTGGTCTTTGCTCTTCTGTTTCGTTGACCACGCTGGCCAAGTACCCCTCACATTCTCCATTTAATAGTCTAGCTGCTTTTAAGGCAGTGATAATTAGACATTCTATTCTCTTTGCATTCTTCTTTAAATGTAAATGATTCCTTTTATGGTGGTCAAAAAGTTACTTTTTTTTTTTGCAATCTATCTTGGCATAGTGCTTCGATAACCAATCCATGCCCAGAATTATGTCATAGTCATACATCTCGAGGATTATTAGGTCAACACATTGTGTATTACTACTAATGCTAACTTCACATGCCTTAACTAATTGTCCTGAGTTTAATAGTTCACCTTATGGTACCATGATACTAAAAGGCCTATTTATTATGTCAGGGACATTTTTCATTTTCCTAATGAATACTGGTGATGCAAATGAATGTGTAGCTCCTGAGTCTATTAGCACATATGCAGGAGTTTTCGAGATACTTCCGCATCAGTCTTGGTGAGTGTGAATACTAGAGCATTAGCCTTTTCTTGTTGCATACCATTTTCTAGGCAGTCCCTAATGAAGTGTCCTTCCTTTCCACATTTAAAAAATGTTATGGTATTTGCTCAACATTCCCTAGGGTGAGTTCTGCCGCATTGATTGGACCACTAGTGTTTTCTTTTATTCTGATCTTGGACCACTGGTGTTGCCTTTCTCTTATTATTATTTTAGCATTGTCTTTCTACAAAGTTCCCCTAATCCACACTTCCTTTGTTTCTTCGTTTTTCTTCTTATTTTTCTTCATCTGCTTGCTCAATTACCAAGGCTAGATTGATGAGTTTGTTGAAGGAAGCATCACGAACTGCAGCCACCTTTAAGTTTTTTGCGAGATCTTTGTGCAATCCGTGCATAAAATGGTCCTTTTTTAAGTCTTTTGTTGCAACCATATGTGGGGCGTATTGAGAGAGCTCATCAAATTTTCGGATGTACTCTAGCACAAACATCTTTCCTTAAGAGATTAAGGATAAAACTGTCACAAGCACATGAGATGAGACATATTCAGATCCTGTTCAAGTTTCCGTTGGACCCGTCACAAGAGCTCGAGCAAAGAAATTCCAAGACACGCTTAATGAATTGATTCAAGCAACTTGGGCTCAATCAAATTTGTGGAGGCCGTTGAAGGAATCACAAATAATAAATGCATGATTCAGGCTTTTGAAATTTCCAAATAATCACTTCCATGAAATAGGGAGTTAGTTTGCCCATTATGGCTGGAAAATATGTTATTTTCCCTTTTCAGATACTTTCCCGTTTCTTGAGGAGGCTATTATGGAAACAAATCAGTTATTTCAATCTTAATTGCCTAGTTTCCATTTAATTGATGTAAGGCAATTAAAGCCAATTAGAATCCTAATTTGATTTAGATTCTTTCATATTTACTTGATTATGATTCTGATTTGATTTAAATTCTTTCATATTTGCTTAGATTAGGATTCTGATTTGGTTTAGATTCTTTCCTATTAGGGAAGATTCAGATTCAGATTTGATTTTTTGTTAGGATTTATTTCCAAAAATCCTTGTAACCAACCGTATATAATGTACTCGTATCCAATAAACAAAAAAAGGAGTTTTTTGATGCAATTTGTGAGAGAGTTAAATCTCTTTGGTTTTTTACGAACTCTTTGAACTTATCAGATTTCCGTGGCGTTTAAACTCTTGACTTATCAAAAAGACCATCCATAGCTGATTATGGCGTTTTCACATACCAAGGTTTGTGCTTTCAATAAGCATTGGATCGAGGTTCTATTCTATTCCTGGTTTTAGATTTGATCTTGGGAACTAAATTGATTAGGGTCGTGTCAAGTCTTGATGGGGTTCGTATCATTTGGTATCAGAGCCTAGGTTCCAAGGTCAGATCCATCTATCTTTGTTATTTTTCATTCTTGTTTGAATTTTTTTTCATCGTTGTTCTAGTATCTATAAAATAAAAAAGAAAAAAAAAGTGTCGTGAACAATGCCGTGTGAACAATGTTTCATGTAAACAGTACCGTGTGAATAGTGTCACATGAACAGTATTTTTAGGGTTTATTTTTATATCAATTTTGCGTCCTTGTGATTTAATTCTCCTTTAATCCACAAGTTTTACTTATTCCTTTTCCTAAAAAAGAAAAAAGAATCTCCAACCTTCTCTTAAAATCTTTCATTTTTTTCCCATTATTTGTGTCCTTGAAATCTAAAATAATTTTTACCCCATAGGTGGAAATTTTGCCAAAAATCAAAACTCGACTTTTGTATACATTGCCTTCTTACTCTTGAAATTAAATTTTCCTTAGTGTCATCTTTGTGAATTGCTATTAAAATCCTGATATTGGCTTGATTAGTTTGATAAGAACTGAGTGAGGATTACTAAGAGTGGAAAAAGGCAAGAGAGTATGAGCATATTAGAGGGTAAAAGCCTATTAATTTAACTGAAACACAAGTGGAATTGAGTGAGTCATTTTTCTTGCGTGAAACACGTAAGAGAGTGAGGTAAGATTCTTCCACATTATTTATAACTTGCTTTTGTAGATAATAGCTATGTCTCAAAACCTAGAACGAAACACAAATGAAGAGGACCAATCCGCAACTACTCAGAATTTACAAATTCAAGCATTGATTGGAAAGATGAGAAGGATGATGAGGGCTGAGTTAGAGCTCATACACGAGTGTTTGGATCAGGTAGAGAACAAACGTGCAAGGCAGCCACAACCCGTTCCCCAAGTACGTAGGAGAGAAAGAGCTCCAGCTAGATGAGAGATTGATGACTATTACAGGGATGAGTATGATGAGGGTGAGGACTCAGTGGGTAGCTATAGGAGAGACGGACAAGGTAGGAGAACTAGGAATAGAGATGATGGATTAAGTGGCATAAAGATGAAGATTCCATTTTTTCAAGGAAAATTTGACTCAAAAGCATACCTTGAATGGGAGAAGAAAATGGAGTTCATATTTGATTGCCACAATTGTTCAGAGGCAAAAAAGGTAAAATTGGCTGTGATTGAGTTTTCTGACTATGTTTTTACTTGGTGGGATCAACTTGTTATAAGCAGGAGGCGAAATAGGGAACGTCCAATTGAGACATGGGATGAAATGCAATCATTAATGAGAAAGCGTTTTGTACCTAACTACTATTATCTAGACTTATACCAAAAATTACAACGTCTTACATAGGGTAGCCGAAGTGTTGAGATTATTATAAAGAAATAGAGATTGCCATGATTAGAGCAAATGTGGAGGAGGATAAAGAAGCTACCATGGCTCGATTCTTAAATGGTCTTAATTGGGAGATTGCAGATAAGGTTGAGTTGCAATATTATGTGTAGATTGAGGAAATGGTCTGCAAAGCCATCAAGATTGAGCAGCAACTCAAAAAGAGGGGTAACACCTGTGCAACCTCAAGCTCGAGTTCCACTCTTCAGAAGACGTGCTATGTGAAATAAGATGATAGGCCACAAGCATCTACTGCACCTAAGCAAATAAGCGAGCACTCCAAGCACAATTCACAAGGTAACAACGTGACTCTTACTATTAGGAATCGTGACATTAAGTGTTTTAAATGTCAAGGCATGGGGCATATTCCAAGTGAATGTGTGCATAAAATAGTTATGGTATTCCGGGACAATGGTGAGATTGTAACTGAAGATGAAACGAAAGAAAATGAGATGCCACCACTAAAGAACGTCGAAGATGAAGAGTATTTAGCCCCTGGGGAATTGACTTTAGTAGCGATGAGAGCTTTGAGTGTGCAAGTAAAGGAAGATGAATCAGTGCAACAGATGTTCAAGACAAAGTATGTAGTATGATTATTGATGGAGGAAGTTGTACTAATGTTGCTAGTACTATCATGGTAAAATGACAGTAGAGAGGTGAAAGTAAACAAGCAGATACTAATGACTTTTTGGATTGGCAAGTGTGAAGATAAGGTGCTTTGTGATGTAGTGCCAATGCAGGCTGGACACTTTACTTGGGCGGCCTTGGCAATTCAACAGACGTGTGAAACATGATGGCTTCAACAACAAATATTCATTTATATTTAATAAACACAACATCACTTTTGTTCCATTGACACCTAAGAAGGTTTATGTAGACCAAATAAGCCTACAGAAAGAGAATGAGGAAAAGAAAAAAAAAAGAGAAAAAGATAGTAAAATTCAAAAAGAGGCTGAAGAAAATGTGAGAGAAAAACCAAAGAAAAATATGACCATTGAGCGAAAATCAGATGGAAAACAAAAGAATTTCTATGCGAGAGCGAGTGAGATAAAAAAAAGGGGCTGTTTTCACATCAGCCAATTATTGTACTTTTGTACAAAGAGGCATTTTTGAACACTAACGAATTTGACCTTACTTTGCCTAGCTTTATTAACTTTCTTTTGCAAGAGTATGAGGATGTCTTTCCTGAGGAAACACCACATGGTTTACCTCCAATATGAGGGATTGAGCATTAGATTGATTTTGTGCCCGGTGCAGCCATTCCAAATAGACCAGCCTATAGGAGCAATCTGAAGAAGACCAAAGGAACTTCAAAGGTAGGTTAATGAATTAATGAAAAAATGGTACATGAGAGAAAACATGAGTACATGTGTAGTTCCTATTTTATTAGTTCCTAAGAAGAAGAAGGATGGGACGTGGAGGATGTTTGTTGACTGTCGAACCATCAATAACATAACGGTAAAGTATCAACATCCCATTCCTAGGCTAGATGACATGCTTAATGAATTAAATGGGTCTTGTGTATTTTTCAAAATTGATTTGAAAAGTCGATATCATCATATTGGAATGAAAGAAGGAGATGAATGGAAAACTACTTTTAAAACAAAATATGGTTTGTGTGAATGGTTAGTCATGTCTTTTGGTCTAACTAATGCCTCGAGCACTTTTATGAGACTTATGAATCATATCTTGCGAGCTTTTATTGGCAAGTTTGTTGTTGTTTATTTCGATGATATCCTCATTTATAGCAAAAACATAAACGATCATGTAGTACATTTGAAATCTGTTTTAGATGTGTTTAGAAAAGAAAAGTTGTTCGTTAATATGAAGAAGTGTACTTTTTGCACCGACAAACTTATGTTTCTAGGATTTGTTGTGAGTGCACAAGGTATACAAGTTGATGAGGAAAAGGTACGTGCAATCCAAGAGTGGCCGAATCCCACAAGTGTAAGTGATGTGAGAAGCTTTCATGGGCTTGCTAGTTTCTATCGACGATTTGTAAAGGACTTTAGCACGTTAGCCGCACCACTTACTGAAGTAATAAAAAAAGATGTTGGATTCAAGTGGGGAGAAGCGCAAGAGAAGACATTTCAAATAATCAAGTAAAAGATGACCAATGCTTCTTTACTGTCTTTACCTAACTTTAATAAGACATTTGAAATTAAATGCGATGCTTCAGGTATTGGTATTGGCACAGTCCTAATGCAGAAAAGACGACCAATTGCTTACTTTAGTGAAAAGTTGAGTGGGGCAGCTTTAAACTACCCTACTTACTATAAGGAGTTGTATGCGTTGATTCGAGTGTTAGAAACGTGGCAGTACTACCTATGGCCGAAGGAGTTCATGATTCACACCGATCATGAGTCCTTGAAACATCTTAAATGCCAACATAAGCTGAACAAGAGACATGCTCGATGGGTAGAATTCATTGACCATGATTTTAGTGTTGAATACCAATCTTGTGAAAAGAATGCAGTTTATAAATATTTTAGGCATGATGGCTATTTATTTCAAGAGAATAAACTATGCGTGCCTAACTATTCTTTGAAAAATTTGTTAGTGAGAGAATCCCATGGCGGAGGGTTAATGGGGCATTTTAAAGTTGTAAAGACTCTAGCAGTTTTACAAGAACACTTCTACTGGCCACATATGAAATGAGATGTTGAAAGACTTTGTGGGAATGTGTCACTTGTAGGCAAGCCAAATTGAAAGTGCAACCTTATGGCTTATACACCCCTTTGCCAATACCTAGTATACCTTGGATTGATGTTTTGATGGATTTTGTGCTAGGTTTACCTAGGTTTAGACAAGGGAAAGACTCAATTTTTGTGGTTATAGATAGATTTTTAAAGATGGCACATTTTATTCCATGTCACAAAATGAATGATGCTTCTAATGTTGCTGACCCATTCTTTAGGGAGATTATAAGGTTGCATGATATGCCCAGGACAATTGTTTCTGATAGGGATGCTAAGTTTTTAAGTTACTTTTGGAAAACCTTATGGGCTATGTTAGGAACTAAGTTGTTCTCAACTACTTGTCACCCTTAAATTGATGGTGAAACAGAACTCTGTTGCGAGCTATCATTAAAAAGAACATCAAAACTTGGGAAGATTGTTTACCACATGTTGAGTTTGCTTCTAATCGTTCCATTCATTCTTCTACTAAGTATTCACCATTTGAAATTGTTTATGGTTTTAATCCTTTAACCCTATTGGATTTAACTCCATTACCTGTTTCTAAGCGTGTTAACTTAGATGGCAAGAAAAAGGCTAAAATTGGTAAACAGATACAAGAGAGGACAAAGTTCAACATTGAGCAAAGAACTGAGCAAAATGCTAAACAAGCCAACAAAGGGTGACATAAGCTAGTCTTTGAACCTGGCGATTGCGTGTGGTTACACATGCACAAGGAATGATTTCCGGAACGAAGGAATTCTAAGTTATTACCTCGAGGGGATGGCCCATTCCAAGTTTTGGAACGGATCAATGACAATACATACAAATTGGATTTGCCTGATGAGTACAATGTAAGTACTACTTTTAATATTTCTGATTTGAGTTCTTTTGATATAGGTAATGATTTGAGGATAAATCCTCTTCAAGAGGAGGGGAATGATGAGATTAAGGATAAAACTGTCACAAGCACATGGAATGAGGTATATTCAAATCCTATTCAAGTTCCCGTCAGACCTGTTACAAGAGCTCAAGCAAAGAAATTCAAAGAAGCGTTTAATGGATTGATTCAAGCAACTTGGGCTCAATCAAATTCATGGAGGCCCATTGAAGGAATCACACATGATAAATGCATGATTCAAGCTCTTGAAGTTTTCAAATAATTACTTCCATGAAATAGGGAGTTGGTTTGTCCATTATGGTAGGAAAATATGTTATTTTCCCTTTTTAGATACTTTCCCGTTTCTTGAGGAGGTTATCATGGAAACAAATCAATTATTTCAATCTTAATCGCCTAGTTTCCGTTTAGTTGATGTAAGGCAATTAAAGCCAATTAGAATCTTAATTTGATTTAGATTCTTTCCTATTTACTTATATTAGGATTTTGATTTGGTTTAAATTATTTTCTATTAGGGAAGATTCAGATTCAGATTTGATTTTTGGTTTAGGATTTATTTCCAAAAATCCTTATAACCAACCGTATATAATGTACTCGTATCCAATAAACAAAAAAAGAAGTTTTTTTTATGCAATTGGTAAGAAGTTAATTCTCTTTGGTTCTTTACGAACTCTTTGAACTTATCGAATTTCCGTGGCGTTCAAACTCTTGACTTATCAATCAGACCATCCATAGCTGATTGTGGCGTCTTCACATACTAAGGTTTATGCTTTCAATTCTTGGTTTTAGATTCGATCTTAGGAACTAAATTGATTAGGGTCGCATCAGTTCTTAACGGGGTTCGTATCACTTCCTTATTGTAAATTGATTCCATTCTATTCTAGGTTCCATTCTATTCTTGGTTTTAGATTCGATCTTAGGAACTAAATTGATTAGGGTCGCATCAGTTCTTAACGGGGTTCGTATCACTTCCTTGTTGTAAGTAAACAAACTCTCTTCTTTTGGCTGAGGAAACAGTCTCTGATGTTTTCCTCCTATAAGGATCATTTTCCTCCTTTAAAAAAACGGACGGATAATTAGACAAAGGTTGTTACCAAGACTTTTATATAATCTCCCGTCACTCCTACTGGTCAAACTGAAGATCCTAGACCATTTGAAGCAGTTCTTAACTGGTAAACACAAAATGCCAGAGCCCAAAACATGACCAGAAAGTGGATAGTATTGCTGCTCAGTTGGAACAGATATACCTCAATCTGCAGACTAGAATATCTCAACTTGATACTAAGCTCCGGCTTATGATCAAGAACAAATATTGGGGTCCTGAGTTCAATAAAAAAGAGTCAGAAATCCAAAGGTTTAAAACTGAATTAGCTCGGATCGATTCTGACAAACAACAACCCTCCTTGCTTACAAGATTCCCATCAATACCTTTGCATACTCCCTGTTTCAGCACATATCAACCTTTCTATTTTCCTTCTCGACAACCAATGGATTATTCCAGATTCTTTGGAATGACACATATACCTTTATCTTCATCCCATCAGCCTAGCGTTCAACAACCAACACCGCCCATATACCCAAAAACGACAGTAGAAATACTAGCTTTTCAAGAACTACTCAAAGCTACTCCAGAACCACAACCTATCCCCAAGGATAAATCACCTTTACACCAGTTTTCATCTCAAAAGATCGAACCAACTGATGATTTCTCTTCAGTCTATGACTCCTCTTCATTAGAAACTAAAACGGAAATTACGGACCAATCCTTTGACACTGATGCAGATTTAACAGACATCTCTAGATTACTTATGGTTGAACCATCCACAGGTTCCAACAAACCATCTATTTCTGCCCCTTCTACTGATCCTCTAATTGTTGAGAAAGTAGAAGAAGAAAGTGCTATTATTTCCTTGAATTTGCCCAAAAAAAAGTAGCCCCTACAGCATCCTCTTCTCCTAATGATGCTCCTAAGCCTTCCAGTGGACCATGGTTTACATTTGATGATATTCCCAAGGTCAAATGGCAAGCCCGATTCCAAGAATTTGCTGCGTGGATTGATGTCCAAATGATCAGACTTCATTCTCAAACAGTCCTCCGGGAATTTAGCTCAAGATTCACCGGATCTTTAAGAGACTGGTTTGAAAGCCTCGGCCAATATAGGCAACTACAGTTCGTGCAAGTTGCAGAAGTTTCAATTGCTCTTGTAGTCATTTATGAACAACTTCTCGCAGAACCAGTTACAGCACAGGAAATTGCTTGCCAAGAATTTCATCAAATGAAGTGTTGTTTTTTAGAAAGTAAAGATCTCGGCTATCATTACAAGAGAATGTCCCTCTTGTACTACAAGCTCAATGGCTTTAATGATCCCATATTAAAGCATGTTTTTGTGGCTTCACTTCCTAAAGAACTACAACCAGAGCTCCAACGACAGCTTCATCTCCACCATTTGGATGTAGCAAATCTTTCTCTTGGAAAAATTTATCAGATGGCTATTAGCTATCTTGATAAACTTTGTGAGCAGAAAGAATTCTTCAGAGATCTTATGAAAGAAAAACAGCCCTTCAAACAAGCTTGCAAAAAACCTTATCTCACCATCAAATGCAAAGATCGAAAAGATTGCGATTGCCCTACAAAAAAGAAATCTAATTTTCGGCAAACTTCTTTTCCTCACAAAAGGAAACAGTCTTCCTTAAAAAACGCCAGTTCATATCGTTTCTTCAAGAAAAAAAATTCGACTAAGTCTCTTCATTCAAAAGGAAGTCGGTGTTTCATTTGCAAAAAAAAGGGTCATTTTGCTAGAAATTGTCCTAACCGTCCTGCCAAAGAAGTCAGACTCATTCATCATCTCCAAAAATCTTCATTGCTTTCAGACTCTGATGATGTTGAGTCATTCTTCTCGGAACAAGAAGATTATGATGAACAAACTGCTTTTGTCCTTGCAGAAAGATCAGATAATTCAAACAATAAACACATTTCTGTAATATAGACAGTTCCACAGCTTCAACTTGCTACTCCAATTCCATCTATCAAAATTTAAATTTTAACAGGAAAGTTCGATAGGCCCATTCATGTTATTTGATTTCTTTATACAGGAGCTCAATGGTCAATGATCAATCAATCCATTCTTCCTAGCCAATGTTAGGAACTCCACAAAGAATACTTCAAAGTTGCAAATGGTCAGTTGTTTCAAACTAACTTGATTACAAAAAAGCAAATAAGAATACAATTCTTCCCAAATTGTATACTCTGGGTCAAAATTGTTGGTCCCAACCTACCAGACAAAGACCTCTTAATTAGTTTTAATGTCCTCCATCTCATTAAACAACTCCATGTCACAGCCACAGGTATTCGTTATAAATAAATGTTCTAACCATATACCCTAGTTCTGAAATTATATTCTCTGTCTAGTTCACCATCATGTTATGAACCCCTCAAATCCAGAATTCTTCCTTATTGCCCTGAAAACCACAGCCTGTTTTCACATCCTTCTCCACTTTGGAAAAATAAAAAAAAAATTCATTAAGCTTCCTTTTAAGCTAAATGAAGATATCAATCCAACCAAGGCTACTCATCCTGGAATGACACCAACAGATTTGGTGTTAGCAAAGGAAGAATGTTCTCAGCTTCTACAATAGGGTCTCATTGAGCCTACAAGCTCTGACTGGGCATGCCAAGCATTTTATGTGGAAAAAAAGGTTTGAAAAAGTTCAAAAGAAAAAGAGATTTGCTATTTATTATCAGCCTCTCAGTTGTTTTCTCAAAAATGACAAGTTTCCTCTTCCAAAAATTCATTCCTTGTTCGTGCATATCAAAGATGCTTAGGTATTTTAATAGTTTGATCTCAAAGCAGGATTCTAGCAATTAGGAATCCATTTTGATGATCGCTACAAAACTACTTTCTGTATTCCTGATGCACACTTCCAATGGAAAGTCATGTCTTTCGGCCTCAAAGTGACCCCCTCACTTTTTCAAAAGGCAATGATAAAACTCTGTGGTCCCATACTCCATCAAGCTCTTATCTACATTGATGACATCCTTTTATTTTCAAAGGATCATGATTCTCACCAACAACTCCTTTATCAATTCCTCGATATCGTGGAGACACATGACATCATGCTTTCTAAAAGAAGAGCACCATGGGCCAAAGCTCTGTTGAATTTCTTAGAATGACTCTCAAGACAGATATTATCATCATGGACCACACATTGCCCAAGAATTACTCTATTTCCCTGATGAGTACCTTTCAAAAAAGCAGCTACAGCGATTTCTCGGGATAGTAAATTATCTTCGAGAGTTTCTCCCTCATGTCACAATACATACCAGCCAGCTGTCAAAGATGTTAAAAAAAACTGCCCCCTCTAGGGAACTGAGCGAGATAATTTTGAGACTAAATTATCTCAAACACCTTTACCTCTAAAGATTCCCACAACAAGACAACGCATTTTGCAGACCAATGCCAGTGATGAATTTTGGGGAGCGATACTTCTGGAAAAAATCAATGAAAAAGAACACTACTGTGCTCTTGCCAGTGGACAGTTCAAGGAATCAGAAAAGCATTATCATGTGACATACAAGGAGATCCTAGCCGTTAAATACGGAATCCAAAAGTTTAAGTTCCATCTAATAGGATATCATTTCTTTGTCAGACTAGATAATTCGTCCTTTCCAAGAATTCTCAAATTCAAAAATAAGACGTTACCAGGCAAACAGCTCTTTTGTCTTAAATCTTGGTTTTCCCAGTATGAATTCACAACCCAACACATCAAAGGAAAAGAAAACCTCATCCTAGATCTATTATTCAGACCTACCATTCCGGTTTCTCTCTTCTTTTCATTTTCCACCATTCTGGTTATCACCACAGTAAATTTTTTACCTGCTTATGCTTTAACTAGAAAGACTTTTCCTTTAAACCTCTCATTCTCCTCAACATACCAGATACAATACTTTGCAAAAAAGTTTATTTTCTGGTATTTCATGAACATCTACAGAAACCAACCCACAAATTTCCCTAGCTTCCATCGTGATCACCTTTTCCTTACTGGTTTGACAATCACTCCTACCAGAGATATCCAAGAAGATGAGTTATGGTATCTATGATGTTTGTCTCTACTCTATGCTACTATACTGGTTTTCCCCCTCTACCCAGTTCTTTAGGCTTTGATAAATCCAACTCAGTCTCAATCACTTCTCTTGACACTCTTTGAGTGGTTTTCTCCCTTTCCATGGTAGCGAAGACAACTTAAGACAATTGCTGAATATGAAAAGGACCAGTTTACTACTGCTTTTATCATCCACCGTCCATATTTTCAATATCCTGTTACAAAACTCTTTTGAACACAAGATCAGGCATACAAATGGAAAATCATTCCACACCATTTTCCTCTTACTCATGATCCAACCCTAATAACAGAGCTCAAAACCTTCATTTTTTAACTCAATCATGTCCAGTTATCTTCTCATGACATACCACACACTTCATTGGGTCTTCACCATGACCTTCTGGTCATCTCTTCGGCTTCAAACTCTCCTGAGTCTCCCAGTGGAATCATTCTCAAAGAAAAAAAAACAAACTACACTGATATTTTGTTCCAAAACTCCCAAGATCCATAGAATGACCCACACTCATGGTGACAGATGCTCTTTCCATATATATAGCACCCGCTTCAGCATCAACTTCTAATGTAGCAGCTTTAATTGACTATGACTAGCATTATGCCAACTTGCCATGGTGGAAAGAGCCTTTTGCATAAATCGACAGCGATGTCGATAATCTGTCTGCCTCTCACAGTATGTAAGCCTTTTGCTTTAATAAAGATAGGGTCCTTGCCTATCTTTACTTTTAAAAGTTTGTCTTTAGTTTTGCTTTGTTAAAGATAGGGGTCTTGTCCTATCTTTTGCTTTTGCTTTTCCTTTGGCTTTATTAAAGATAAGGGTCTTATCCTATCTTTTACTTTGGCTTTATTGTGTTTTGCTTTTACTCTCCTCTATTTAAGAGAGGTTCGAAGAATAAAGAAAATAGAACTTGTTTGCAGAACTTGTTTTCCAAATCTCATATCTCTTATTCCTATCTATGGATTTGTAAAACTCCTTCCTCTTTCCCTAATAATTATGAAAAAAATATTAACAGTCACAACAATTCATCTTTTCTATAACGAGTATGCTCTACACTCGCCTTTTTAAGGATCTTGTGCATCAGAAAGTTCTCTTTATCTTGTTATCAATTCTGAAATCATTTATCACAATTCACCCTTCCTTGTTGCCATAGGTTTTGGCATATTTCTGGGTGGTAAGTGGCTGGTGATCTCCCATGACTGGTTCTAGAGATTTTTCCTGTTTGGGTATAGGTTAAAAACCCGAGCATGTGGACTACTGGTCCAAAGGACAACTTTGTCGTCATTTTTGTGGTATAACAATGCCACGTACATCGACTGGTATCAGAGTCAGGTTTCGATCCTGGGACCTGTGGGTTATGCGAATTTCAAGAGTGACATACTGTTCAGATTGGGTTGCTTGAATAGCACATTGGTCTAGTCGCGAAGACTGGACGTACTCTTTAGGGACTGGTCGTTTTGTAGAGATAAGAGTACGGATGATGCGGGTAAACGAGTTTTCTCGTTTATATAACTAATACGGGCTTATAAGGGAGAGAGAGGATTTATTAATTTGAACATTATATAGCCTTTTAATTGGTTTTGATGTCCTTCATCTCATTAAACAACTCCATTTCATAGCCATAGGTGTCCGTTACAAACAAATGTTCCAGCCATATACCCCAATCCTAAAATTATATTCTCTGTCTGGTTCACCATCATGTTATGAACCCCTTCAAAATTCCTCCTTATCCTGAAAACCACAGCCTGTTTTCACATTCTTCCCCACTTTGGAAAAATAAAGATTTTTTCATTTAGCTTTAACTCTAGACGGTTAAGTCTAAATAAGAGCACCTTGCTCTAATACCAAATGAAATACCAACTAGGCGACTCGAGAGGGGCTTGAATTGGGTTTCTAAAAATTTAAACTAAAACTTGATGCAATATAAACTAAGCAACCAAAATCAAAATAAACAAATTAATGTGCAATGAAAAATAAAGAGATATGGTAAGAGAGAGCAAACGCGTGATTTTTATGTGGTTCAGCTAACCGTGCCTACATCCACACCTCCAAGTCACCGGGCTTGAGGATTTCACTAAGCAAGCCTCTAAGGCTTCAACAACTCATATAATTGACTTCCAAGGTGTTAATAGACCTTTACAACAAGATATTATCCCCAATCTCTTAACCCAAGTGTATCCCAACACTTACAACTTTTCAAAAATAAAGATTACAAATGAATTTTCTCTTACACAAAGTGTTTGATTACAAATGAAAGCTCAGTGTGTGAATCAAGGAAACATAAAACAAGTTTAAAGCTCAATAATGGTTGTATGCTTAGTAGCAAGCTCAATGATAACTCTTAGATCTCATTTTGTTTGAATTTGAGTGAGTCATTTTATAGTTGGATTTGAAAACTAGCCATTGTTGACTTTCTGAGAAAAATCGGATCGTCGTTAATTGTTATCGGTTACCGTTTTGACTAGTCCAAATGATCATTGTGCTGAGATTTCAAATAGTCAGTTCACCGTTTGATGTTATCGATTAGCCATTTATTTCCAGAGACCTGCAAAACAAATTATGACTATCTACTCTTACTAAACAATTCACAGTTATAATTCAATTCTTCTCTGAAAATTATTGGTTCACCATTTTCCATAAATTATTCATCATTATTTTGCAGAATCAGCATTTCAACAACTTTTAATATAACATGCTTTTTAGAAATTATTGGTTTTCTGTTTTCAACAAACTATTCACCTTTATTTTCCAGAATCATTTTTTAACAACGTTTTGTAGAACATTTTTTTTCGATTTAAGTTGATGATTATCCAAATTGATAAACATGTTTAGAAATGTTATACGGTTTTTAAGAGTTTGTTTATTAATGAAAGCTCCAACATTTTTAAAGTTTGTTATCATCAAAATCAATATTATAGACACATATATGTTAATAGAAAGCCTAATGAAAATTAAGACAATGATGAAATTAGAGAATTTTTTAACACTGTGAAAATTATCATGAATATGACATGAAAGAGCATTAGTAACGTGTATTAAGCTAACATAAAACCTTGAAAATGTGTAGACGAATTGGAATAAATGATTATAATCCAAAAGATCTTACTCATCTTAATGTCTCCAAATAGAGAAATATTAGTGATACTAATTTAGATTTAATATTTATCATTCATGTAATCTATAATAAATGCTTCTTGTTTATATTTTTTCTCTTTGAACTTAATATTGCTTGAAGCAAATGATGTATATTACAATTCATCACACACACTTGATTGAATACTCCGGAGGAGTTATAATTAATTGAGTGCTCCATAAGAGGTATAATCTTGCTTCATAAGAAGTATAATCTTGTTACAAAGTAGAACAAAAATTATGGATTTCAAATTCTCGATATTCAGCCAGATCTAGAAGAAATCTACCAAGTTTTAGATTTATCCACCGAAATAGATATTATTTTGAGATTTTAAGTGCAAATCATGTAGAGCATTTCTGTATTGCCAAAATTATGATTTTAAGTGCAAATAATGTAGAGCATTTTTGTATTACCAAATTATTTAAGGCATTAAATACATATTAGAGAAGCTTAAAACCTTCTTAATTGGGTCGTATCATAAACTCAAGATGCAATTGTAAGTTATACAGTATATGCTAAAAATTCATTGATCCAAATTTTAAGTGCAAATAATGTAGAATATTTTTGTATTACCAAATTATTTAAAGGCATTAAATACATATTAGAGAAGCACAAAACCTTCTTAATTGGGCCATATCATAAAACTCAAGATGCAATTGCAAGTTATACAGTATAAGTTAAAAATTCATTGATCCAAATTTTTCTAAATATGAAATAATTGCTTGGTCACCCAGGATTTGTAATGATGTGTTGAATTATGAAAATTCTTATGGACATCCATTGAAGAGCTAGAAGATTCCATTGTCTAGTGAGATGGTTTATATCACTTGCTCGCAAGATTACTTGCACAGATTTTCATGTTATGGTTTATAGATTGACTATATGTATAAACAATGCATGTCAACTCACTTCTAAAACTTCTTATAACTATTGTGTATCACTTAGAATTGATATAGGGCACCCAATACCATATATGCATACCTAGAATGTAGTAGTAGGATCCTTCATCAAATGTTTTCTTGTAATTTGTATAAAATTTATTATTGCTAATTCAATTACCTATTTCTGCATAGAGATATGCCTTTTTGAATGCTGCGGCATTGATCAGCTTGAGGCCTTTAGCCTACCACTAATACTCCCCGTCACAATTAGTATTGGAGCATCAACCTAGAATATCCCACTTACATACCTTTAGTTGTGTTGTACAAGTGCTTGTAGCACTCCCCAATAAATTAAGATGAGACGCCAACATCGTTTGGAAAATTATGTGAGATTTAACTTATCATATATTATTAGATATCGAGAGCCCTGAATGGGTGATCTTTCATCACACGTTTTGTGGATTTCACTTGGATAAGACATCTTTTCCTTCATTATGGGATAAAAGGCCTCTTAAAGTAAGGCATGAACTTTCTTGAAAATTTTCTACTATGATTTATCTACATCTCTCACCAATCAAAATAAGAATAAAGTGCAAAGACAGTGAATTTGTGGCAAATTACTTGCTAGATATTTATGAATGCAGTAAAGGTAACCAAATCACTTATTTTAGCTACTTATACATGAGCCAAAGTGGTTGTTTCTACTAAATAGTCAGGTGTAAAGTCAATTAATGAATCATCCATTACATGTTAGAAACTAACAGATTACTTGGTTTCAAATGCATTCTTCTCTTGAAGAGGAAAATGAAATATCAAAACTCTATCAAAAATAATGCTCAACTAGTGGATATTTTCATATTATTTGAATCAATAGTTTTAGATGAATTAATGGTTCTAGAAGAAGCATGTCTAAGAAGGACACATGTCCCAAAAGAGACATATGTTCCAGAAGAACTAATTGTCCTAGAAAAGACACATGTTCTAGCTTCTGAAGCATGAAAATCCAATATCAAGGATATGTCTACATCTACAAAGAAAATGTGGGATCTTAATGAAGTCATCGTCAACAACGAATTTTCAATCACAGTAACAACTGAAATTATAAATGATTTTCAGCTCAAACTATTGATGAATTTGGACAAACATATTGTTGGACTCAATAGAAAGAAGTAGTTCCACCAAAATTGACTTTGTTAGCTAACCATGAACTATTTGGAGCGGTAGTTCTAATACTTGCCAAACTTGTTAGGTATACTGGTTAATTGTATGGAAATGTAATTAATATCATGAGATAATTAACAAGCACAAGTTCCCTATATAACCATTATTAATTATGAGGATAGTATTCTTAGACGATAAATACCATTAAATTTTGACTTTAAAGTAAGTTTGGCAGTCCTAAAAAGACTTCATGTGCATCTTATAGACCTAGTAATCGATGCAATAGAAGAAATTAAAGGAATATTAATTAGATTGAAATTTATAATATTTAGTAATATTTTAATTAATTTATATTCTAGTCTAATTTGGTTGTCTATATAAAATTTTTATCGTTTATGCATTACTCATTTAAGCTGTATTTCTAACTTAGGTATAAGTCTTATTAAAATAGGTATTTAGGTATTTCTAATTTAGGTATAAGTTTTATTAAAATAGATTTTTTTTTTCAAATTAGGATAAGTTTTATTTAAATAAGTTTCTTTTGTAACTTTTACAAGCAGACTTTGGTTTTTTTTATTGATTATTTCTTATAATAAACTCTTGGTTTCAATTCTATTCGTATTATTTCCTAATATTTTGCAGAATCAATGAGTTCTAATGCCTTAGATGCATAGGTATTCTTAGAATCAACATAGATTTAGTTTATTTATTTATTCTGATATTCTCAACAAGCAACAGAATATTGAAAATATCTCCATATATCCATCATCCTACATCTTTTATCTTTCCATTGTGTTAGCCTCAATGCAAAGTATATGGTTATATTCATGTGAGAATTTTTTAAGGATTCAAAATGCTTGAAGCATATAGATCAAAGGATCATAATCTATGTTCATTAAGTTACAAAAATCCTTGTATAAAATGAAATAATTTGGGTGCATGTGATATTATATAAAAATGATCTTAGTTACCTATGTGTATTCACTAAAAAAATCTGAATTTAGATTTCTAATTATTGCATTTATATGGATAACACGATTATTTTTAGAACTCTAAAAGAGCTTCTAAAATTGCTACATAGTTGAAGAATAAATTTCAGATGAAAATTTTATGAAAACAAAATATTGTCTAAGCCTATAGATCGAGCACAAACTAATTAAGTACTTATGCATCAGTCTACCTATGTTGAGGAGATCTTAAAGCATTTCAATATGGATAATGCTTACCCATTAAACACTCCTATGGTTGTTCGGTCTCCTGTCCGACCTCAAGAAGATAACGAAGAGATAGTTGGTCCAAAAGTACCATATCTAAATTCAAATTGGTGCTTTATTGTATTTAGCTTAATGCACCATACCAGACTTTGTATTCTTAGTGAACTTCTTGGCGAGATTCAGCTCATTACCAATGCAATGACATTGAAATGTCATCAAACATATTTTTCTATACCTTATTAAAACAGAGAATTTAGGTCTAGTTAGGTATACTGATGCTAGATACCTCTCCGATCCCTATATAGCTCATTCATATACGAGATATATTTTTACATACAATGGTACAACAATTCTATTGTGATCTATGAGACAAAGTTTTGTTGCCACCTCCTCCAATGACTTTAGGATCCTTGTACTAAATAATAGGAACTGTATATAGTTGCGAACTCTCATCCGTCATATTTAGAGGATGTGCAACTTGACTTTTGATACAGATCTTCCAACAAGATAATGCCATTAGTATTGTGGTAGTTTAAGGAGGATATATTAAGGAAGTTAAAATTGGGAGCACATCACCAAAGTTCTTCTGCAATAATGAGCTCCAGCATAGTTACATATGAGGGGAAGTTATCTTTCATGAGGAGCATATATTTTGAAGTTAAGGGACTCTTGTGGGAAAATGTGAATTATACTCTTTTTCTTTGATTAGGTTTTATCCAGCTAAGTTTTACTTGCAAAGTTTTAATGAAGAAATATTAAACACATCTAGTAATATACCTATATATTATAAAATTGTATGTAAATAAATGATAAATCTAAGGGGAAGTATTGTAAATGAAATGGATTTACCATTTGTCCATATCGAAAAATTAACAACCCCACCCTATTTGCACCTTATAAATATGAGTGTTTAGCTTGTAAATAAATCAATTAATAAAAAGATTTGATAAACCCAATAAAATGTGCTTTGATTAGTGACTTATTTTTTTGTTCAAACTTTCATTTATTCATTGGAGATTGTTATGTTACATGATTAGCGGCCGTTGGATGAAAATCCAACAGTTGTGGAAATATAAAATAATAAAATTATATTATTTTTACAATCATTGGATTTAACCCAACGACTACTACATAATCATGTATATTACATGATTATGTAACATAACAAAATTCTTAGTCATTTTATTTATAAAAGTTTGTAGTTTATCAAGGACAATGAATAAATGAATGGTTGAAACTTCAATGAACGAAGCCAGTCACGTGCGAACTGGAGAAGCATCTCGTGTTAGAACTTGGAAAGAATCGCATGAACGAGTCATCTACTAGTTGTGTCCGAGGAGATCTGCATTTTACATGCCCATCACTTGATGTGCACTTATAATTCTCCCCAACTTTTCAGTTTAAAAAATACAACAATTTAATTAGAACAATTTAAACAGTTATAAACGGTAACTGATTATTTGTATATCGATATGTTAAACCAACTTCAGCAGAAGCTTCAGGACCAAAATCAAAGTATACCCTAAGACGCCTATCTTTTCTCAATCTATCTACACAAAATAATAACAATGAAAGTGACCATTAACAACGTATCTCTACATGCTTCAGAATAAACATTTTCACAATATTGGGAAAATAACGTGAAATAAACCGTGCAACCTTAGCATTGCAACCAGTAACCTGAAAGAAATTTTAGCGGTGTTAGGCTGCTGTCTACACATTGAAGCAAATATTTTAAACACCAGCATATATTCATTTTGGTTTTCCCTTGCAGATTATAGGTACTCTGTAAGCAAACAAAACTGTTGAATCTTTGCCGTACCTACACCAAAACAGGAGGCGGCAAAATGGTTAACAAAATAGAGTTAAACGACCAAAGTCTTTCGGCCTGCATGGATTGGAGTTATCGAGAGATGGTTGGAGGCGTCAAAGAGAGTTAGTCTCTATGCAAAGCATCCTCCAATTCCAGTTCCAACCCTATACGATTTTTTATAGAGGCTCTGGCATCTAGAGGAGTTTTGCACTTCATTTGTAATTCCTTGAATCTGTTAACATCGAAATTGAGCTTCTTGAACAATTTCCTCTGCCTAGAAAGAAAGAGCCTCTTCAACAGGTCTTGGTAAGTAGGATCTCTTGAAGTCATCAAGAAGTAGGCATAGCCTAAGATTATACCAGTTGTTGTGGTGAAGAATGCAATGGGTTCCATCACATCCCATGAGAATTCCCAGAATGTTAGGCGGAAGAAAAGCCCAATGTGTATGATAGATAAACCCAGACCAATCAAGAGGATGCGCCTTACTTGCTTATGTGCCAGTACATCAATTTCTTCCTTCTTCTCCTGCAGCATCTTTAATTCATCTCTCATAGGGTCGTTTTCTGGATGTAAAGCAAGGGGCACTGCTCTTCTAACAAGATCCACCACCTTAACATTAAAAATCAGATAAAGTAGTAATAGTTAATAAAACCTAGAAGCAAAAAACATTCAAAAGCTGTTCACTTTGTCTCTTGATTAAACAAATTGGAGTTGAACCAGTAATCCAGAAGCAACATGTAAGAACACTAAATTTTGTTACTACTTTTTAATCTTGTTAACAATTGAGAATAATCAGCAAACAGCTCACTCAAACACGGATATCCACCAACCAGGCACCAATACATTTGACTCGGCACATTCTGAAGACATTACTCTCCATAGTGAACAAATTACGGTCTCCAATGCATGAAGTATTAGGTATCATGATTTATTGATTCTCATATATAGTGTTTTGTCATCTATTTCTGTGTCTATGTGCGCATCCATGAGTACATCTGACAGTAGTGAGAGCAAAATTAAAACAAAAAATTAGAATGTTGTTTATTGCAACCAATCAAATAAAGCAATATGAACAAAGGCATATCAAATATCGTTAAACAAGTCCTCAGTATCAACTAGCTTCAACTCAGGTCAGTCAACTAGAGAAATCATTGGCCAGTCCTCTCTATTCGGGCATTCTATTATTCCCCTTCTAGCCAATCAAAGACATAATTAAAGGCAAGGCACTTTTTCTCCAAGTCAACAAAGACATAATTCAACTATAGGGACTTAAATAAATCACAGTTGCAAGTGTAAACCAAACATTTTACAAATATGACTTTTAAGCCACAGCTGCTAGGCAGCCAGACCAAACAAACCCTAGGCAAATGGATCCCCTAAACTAGGCCCATTGGCACCATGCCTCACAAGCCATTTTGGCCACAGTCCCTCTCAGCTCAACAGGACTTCTCATAATAGCAGTCCATCTCCACCGCACAAGCCCTCACAACCCAACAGACCTCTCATCCCTCTTGTACCCTAGGCATTCCTAGGGCTAGCCCTTCAAACCCGGACATACCTCATGAAGAGCACTCAAGAAACTCCAAAACTACACCTACAGTCATCTTAGTAACTCAACAAGGCCCAAGATGAAACTTACCACCAAGGACGATGCTATATAACCCGCCAGTGTAAGAACCCTAAAACCTAAGAGCAAGTGCAACATTAGACTCGGTTAAAAGGACATGCCGAGGTCACCAGCACCTAGGAAAGGAAGGAGACACCAAGGTCATCATCATTTACTAAATCAACCTCTCTACAAATACCTCCATTTTCAATACGAGAGGGGTCTCTCAAACTCATTTTTATACATACACTTTCTCTTAGATTCTCATAGTTGAGCACTTCTGTTTCCAAATTCATATATGTGTCGACATGCTAATCTTGAGGGTTTTTTTCTTAGCAAATCATCATCTGTCCCCCTCATGCTATCTTTTGTTTGGCAAGAAGATGTTAACCTCCAGAGCGAAATACACCAAGAGAGCCAAATCTCCACCCACCTCGATTTGTTCAACATATCTGTACAGGACAGTTAAACCCCTAAAAATACCTTGAATCATCCCTCCAATCCAGAGGTGCTTATTGATCCAAATGCATTCATCAACTTCATTCAAAGGACAAACTTGTTTGTTTTTCAAGTAGATTGCTGCACAGGAGTGGCAAACACTACATCTTTGATTTAGGTCAACGATTGCAAATTCTATTTAACCTGAACCGCGAATACAGATGAAAGCTTAAACTCAGAACTATGTGAAAAACATAAACAACCCAAAGTCAAAACTAGTTCATTATAGAAATGAAATGTTGAAAGCCAGAATTTGATTTAATGGTCCCTCCTGAGTCCTTTGCTTATTCTAATGAAAATTCGAGAAAACCAACTACCCAAGTACCCAAAATCCATCTTACATATGCATACAAATATTAAGATAAATATCCAAGAAACATTAAGCAAATGGTAATGGAATTAGAGGATTGGGAGAACCAGATGACTCTATTTTTGCAAATCTGAATCATAGTTGGACTTGGACCTAGGAGTAACCAAGAGATGCCAGCCAATTATCTGTTGGGATCCTTCCTTTGAGCAAGGCCAAACACTACATTTTAATGGAAAACCTTCACCAGCGAAAGAACTTATTAGAAGGCCAATTCGTAGTAAAAATGACTAAGAACATACCCAAATAGTTAAGCAGGATATGGTTTTACTTCTGGTAAGGAAATATTTAATAAATATAAGATTGCAATAAAAACTCCAAAGAAACAGGAGAGATACAATTGTATGACAAAAGCAGTAATGATAATGATAACACATTAAAGCAAGAAGTTATACCTTGTCGGGATGAAGATAGACCTTGTCCCGAAAGAGAAGGACGACACCAGCATCATCAAGAACACGTGCAAAAGCAATGGCTTCATCTATAGTTCTGGCAACACCCATGCTGGAGCATGCTTCTAGAAGCTCCGGGTATCCAATCACTTCCTTGCCTTCCATACCAAGCTTTTTCTTCAGGGCTTCCACATTCACAAGTCTCATCAACTTCTTCGCCTCTGCTAATGTTATGCTCTCCGTCCCAGATTCGTCATCACCATCACGTGGCGGTGGCGTTGTCGTTGATGATGACGATGAGAACGAAACAGTCTTGTTGTTGCATAATAATAATAATGGCAATGGGGTTACTACTGTTGTTACTCCTGTCGCTCTATAATTGTTATAATAATAATTAGGAAAATAAAAATGGGAAATACAATGAGAGTCCACCAACCGCGGTGTTGTTGCCGTTGGAGATTTCATTTTCTTCCAAACCGCCGCTGAGCCGTTCTGCGTCGACCACCAAACTTTCCTCCTCCACATTTTTGTGTTTTTATAATTTTCCAAATTTTTATTTAAATCAAATCACTACTGCCGCCGCCGCCTCCGGCCAATACCATCTTATCGATTACGCTTATTATCGTTCCTGACAGTGACTGATAGATCTATTTGGTTCCCAAAAAAATAAGATATATATATAACATTATTAAATAAATAAATAAATAAAATGTTTCTTTAAATAGATAGACAAAGATATGGAAGAGAGAAAAGATGTACTAATCAAGCATCTTAAGTGAGAATTAAATAAATAAATAAAAGACGTGAAGATTTAATTCTGGGGCGAGGAGACAAGTCAGGCAAGTACGGCGGGCTAAGGGAAGACCAAACTACTTACGAATTACTGTTTCAGTTACAGTTAGTTGTTAATACTAATTATTAAGCTAACACCTGATCAGTGCCGCTGCTATTACTAATAATAAGAGTAATTTCGAGTTACTCCCACTAGAATTGGTTAGTTTTAAATTATTTTCTTTTATTTTTTAAAACTTCAAATTATCTCTCCATTTGATTAAAAAATAAAAAAAAATAGAAATGGATTGATGATTTTTTTTTAACTTTAATAAAAATAAAAATAAAAATAGGAAGTAAATTAAAATTTTTAAAAATAAAAAGGTTGATTTAACCCTGATAATAACCCACTACTCTGCATTTGACTCCGCAAACTTCTCTTTTCTCTGACTCAGACCTTGTCTTTTACACTACCACAACATCTCCTTTTTGCGTTTTAGCAACACCCCCATTTTGCGTTTTAGTAACATCCCGTCCTCGAGTTTCCTCCTCACTTCACCTTCTACCAAATAGGACATTCTCTGTCCGTTTCTTTTATATAATAAATCTCCCATTTTAATTTTTTTAATTCTTTCATACTATGATTATCAAAATTCAATACTATTAAGGCAAACGTTAAAGTTATACGTGTTATAACTAAAGGTGCGTTTAGGATTGAGATACTGTAGTTTTTAATTTACAGTTGTTGTGAAAAAAAAATTATGACTATAAAATAAATATTAATAATATATAATAAATATAAATTTTAAATAATAATTTTAATAAAATAATTAAAAATATAATAAATTTTCTATTATACAAATGAAAATTTATAATAACATAGTTTCCAAACTACAGCTGTTAGTATTTACCAAACATTTTAGTGATGTAATTTAAAAAATATAATTACTCAATCTCAATCTCAAACGCACCATAAATATGAAATATATTTAGTCCAAATCCGAGTAACAGGTGAGGCCATCTTCCGATTAGGATTGTTGTAAGTTACAACAGCTACGTCTTGTCAAGACCCATTAGAACAAAGGCTAAGTTACAATTGCTATTACTTACCGTCTGCTTGTACTCAATAAAAATTAAGTAGTAATTCATGATTAATAAATTTAAAAAATAAATAAATAAGTTAAGTCTTACCTATTCGTTATCACTTTTAAAAAAAAAAAATCACATAAGATTTTAAAAAAACTCTTGGTGAGGCAAAAAGTGGGGCCATCTCCTCAATTGGGCAGGCGGTAAACTATAACAATTGTAACTTATCAAGACTCAATAATAGAGTCCCAAACCCAACTCAAACAATTTAAAGCACCTTGTACTGCATCAGGGATGGCAAAATTCGTGAGGGGCCAGATGCTTTTATTTTTCCTATTCGGGGAGGGTATGGGGATAATTTCATACCCAATTTCTTATTCGAGAAAGGGACGGGAAAATTTTTTAACCCAATTTCTTATTCGGGGAGAGGACGGGGATGAGGCGGAATCCCATCCCCTACCCATTTCCCAATTTTAAATTTCATTTTAATCTTAATTTTTAAAATTACTAGTAAATAAATAATAAAATTTGAATTATAAAATTATAAATATTGGTAAAAATAACAAATATCAAAATATTTATATTATTAAACTTTTAGGCCTAATTATCTAATTAAAGTCCTAAATTTTTATTTAGAACATTAAAAAGATTAGGTAGATTCTATTAGTCCAAAAATTTTATTTTAATTTTACTATTTATTAAATATTTTAAACTTAAATCTATTTTTTATTTATTTTTAGATGTTATAATTGCCCACAGCAAATTACAATTTTAATATCTAATCTAATATAATCTAATATTTACTCTTGATTTGTTCCGACTTAACTATTATCTTTGCAGCTTAAATACCATATTTATAAATTGTCCACGTCACCATTGAAAAAGTTAATTTTGAATCTAAATTCGATTTTTTTTGTAACAATTTTGTATTAAACTATTAATTTGTTCATGATAGTTTTGTAAAAAAAGTTTGTATCTCTTGCATGCTGCGTTACTGACTAATTTAATAGATATGACTTTTATAATGGATATTAATGTAAGATATATTTCGAACTTTACTTTTATTTAAATTTTTTTATTTTAATATGATTAACTCAAAATCGCAAAAAAAATGTATTAGTTATTCGGGAATCGGGGAGGCTCGGGGATCCCCTGTTATTATTCGGGAAGGGAATAAGGATTCTCTCAAGTAATTATGATGGGGACGGGGAAGGAATGAGGACATACGTAAAATATCGGGGATGGGTACAGGGAGATTGGTCCCCTCCCCTCCCCTCCCCATTGCCATCCCTGTACTGCATCGATGCATCAGAAGTCCCAATAAGCCCCCAAATTGTAAAATATTAATAATCACTACCAAAAAAAAAACTAATAATAATAAAAAAAACCTTGAAATTACGTTCAATCAGTCTTGATATTATTATTTTCATTAAAATATATCGTTACCCTTCGGAAACAAATAAAGCAATTGAGAACTTAGTGCAATCCAAGTCGGATCCACTCCACAGCCCAATTTGATATCTGGCTACCAAAACAATCATTATTCATGCATTCTGTAAGCCAAACCATAACCCAGTTACTCTAGCTGCATATTAGAAACTAAGTTAGAATCCCTGTTTATTCATTTTTCTATAGAGGGAGTGGGAAAAAGTGCGACCAGGAAGAAACTACTTTACAATTGAATGTACATTTTCAGTCCGAGTTAAATTAAAATCCATAAGCATTTCTCGTTGCCACCTGGAAATGTAAGCACTCATGATCATCGACTGTGTCTAGTTTTGGAAAGAGTTCTAATCAAACCTTTGGCTATCTTCCAAAACCAAAACACATTCATAATTGCCAACATAGGGGGAACCACAAGCAAGCTGTAAAAGCCCAAGGGGAAGATTTCTTTTACCTGAAACAAAACAAGAGAAACTCAGTGGGCCAAACTCTTCAATTTCTTCTCTTCTCCCACAGAGCAACAGTGACAGATCAGGCCAACAACCAAAGCTTTACCATAATTATATGGAGCTGGTTTTAAAATCCGACTAAGCCATTAATAAATTTAAGTTACCGGGAGGTAATGCATGGGAGTAATGTTTTCTACAATCATTTTGATCTATCTATGCTGACAAAAATTTAGAAAGTACTTTTATGCTTCCGTCAACTTAAAAAAGAAAGACATTAGAAGAAAAAACAAAAAAAAAATCTATACATTAATAACCCAAAGCACACTGATGAGAAGGCATAATGATTTTCATCTCGGCACTTGAATAGGTTACCATGATGTATCTGGTCAGAAGTCAATAGTGTAGGATAACAAGAAAAGCTAGAACTGAAAGAATCAGTTTCAGTTATTTTCAAGTTCAATTACCACTCACCTGATCAAAATGGATAGCCATGTGGACAAAGAAGTAGATGAACAAAAGAATCCTGGCAACCTGGTGAGCCCAAACGTTCATATGCCATATTAGAAACATTATAGAATGAAGGACAAAATGACCTGAGATCTATAATTACAATAAACAGCAGACCTGACCACATAAAATAGATCACCAGTCATTTCAAATTCTGAAACATGTAAACAGGTCAGAGTCCTTTCAATAAGATAAGCATTGAACTGATACAAACTTCTTGTAATTTACAAAGTCAATGCAAGATGGTATAGTAGCATATAAATTCAGATACAACATTCAAAATGTAACCATTTTCTCCTAGAATATACTTAATCAAACCACTTTGAAAGAAATATCTGCTATATATACATATTTTTTTTTTCTTTGATAAAATGTTAAGTAGATTGTATATAAAAATAAAATTTAGAAAAGGTGAACAAGATGTCCACTAGCTCCAAAAACACCCTAAGAATTTACAATACCTGCTATAATTAAAAAAAAAAAACTATCCTTTTCAAGTTCTAAACTTTTCTCGTAAGATGGTGACTGGGTAAACAGATCCTAAAAACAAAATATAACATGAGGCCATAACCAAACAAAACAAGACTACAGAACATGCCAAAAAATTTTAACTGCAGAGAAACAATGAATCCTTGTCAATCCATTCATTGACAATTGCAGCAGCAATTGGGAAAATCTAACCCGCAAGAGAATAGGGACTGAAAATAAAAGAAAAGTGTCCATCACTAATATGCATGCAATATATTCTTAGAAATTATTTTGGCAAATTTCATAATAACTAAGTCAAGTAACTTTGCCAAAATGGGAATTAACCAGAACATGCTTCAATGCAATTGAATGCACTTCAGTTTATCTTCATTGTTCCAATTGAAGAAGCATGCACCTCAAGATACACATATTATTACATGAAAACATGAATAAATAAATAAATAAAGAGGTTTAAGGCATACAAGACATTACCAACCACCCCAGGAACAATGCAACACCATTGCAGATGTAAATATTGGAGCTTTTCAGACCAGCAACATCTAAATACCTGAATAAATTATTATGCCAATCATGTTGTAAGCATGTTGACAACAAAAAACAAATGTGAAATACTTTCTAAAAGTTATCTTTACCATCTTAGATTTACAAAGGGTGTCGTAATCTCTGTGAAGAGAACCATTAGTATGTATATTTGTGCTTTACCGCTTACAAGGGCGAGAAAGATTGAAAACATGGATAGCCCATGATGAAGGACCTAACAGAAAAGAGGAGACATATTAGTAACCAAGTTCTATGAAAGGTAAACTCGGGAAAATAACAATTTTTTTCAAATGTCCAAGAGAAAAATCTGCTGGTGCCTAAACTTACTTATTGCCAAATACTATGGCTAACCATAACCTTACAAAGATTTTTATGTATGTCTCTATGTAAAGTCTCTTGCCAGTGTAGAAGACTTGTGATCATAACCCAATCACACCAGTTAAAGGGTTACTAAGGTTGGGTTGAGAGGTAAGGCTAACGATAAAAGACCCAAAAAATGCCAAAATTAAAATTATAAATAAAAACCAACCACCTCCATTCAGAGGCAAGAATTATTTTTTTTTTTTGAGAGGAGAGGCAAGAATTATTAAAATTAAAAAATTAGGATAAATAGATAGTCTCACAGGATGGTCAACGTAATTGAACATCAAGCATGAATACTGTGTACTTACATATTCCAGACCACCTAAAGCTGGATAAAGCCAGAGAATCATTGCCAGGTCCGACAAAAAATAACCAATAGAGATCTGTATAAAAAACCAAATAAATAAGGATAAGAAAGATGTAGGGGGGAGGGAAAAAAAAAAAACTCCAGATGAGTGTAAAAGAAATTTACTTTCTCAATAAAACTTTTAAGTTTATTGCTCCATATTTGGTTTCAACTTTTGACCAGTTAGATTCTCTAATGTTGCCTACCTATGCTGATGCAAAAGTGAAATGTGCCCATGCAGCCTAACACAGTTACTATTATATAGTCCAAAACCAAGGTTTGACAGGTGATCAAGCGGAGGTCACATCCTTTCTCATATGTATCCAGAACTTCCAATCCTTTTTCTTCTCATCTAAATTGAATTAAACTCTCCTACAATAATACTTTTCTAATAACCCAAGAACCAAAAATTCACCGAGCAAAAGCTATCCATTTTAATTTTCTTTTTCTGGGTACATATTTATCTGAATTTTCTAGAATTTAAATTTCCAGGCTTGAATTGTAACTCTAATTTTCATGCCTTGGATTAAGGTAAAGTTTAATCCATTGCTTTCCTGGGGTAGGAGACGTCAAATTCTTTATCAGAATAGAATACAAGATAATTCTCTTGGTGTCAATATAAATTTCTAACCGCCACCCTGATCAAATCATATAAATCCAATTAAATCATTGACTGATACCAAGTAATGCATCCCTAAGGACTATTGTAATGATTCCAAATCTGTGAAAAGAGTAGAAAAACCATCTTATGTTTACTTGAAGATGCTAAATGCAAAGTGACTAATGCTTTTTTTTTTTTTTGAGCAAAAGTGACTAATGCTTACGATAGAATACATATGATAAACATCCTACATGGACTTACCAAGGGAGCAAAACATAAATTATGATTAAAAAAATAATAAACTCCGCATTCACTCACCCCCAATACTGTTTCTGATAAAGAAGATGTTCTGTTTATAATTAACTCATCATGATAATCTTCACTGAAAAGATCTGACAACTGTAGGAGGTATAAAGAAGCAGTTGAGGCAATAAAGGCATGAAATGTTGAAAAGCCCCTGTACAACAATAGCCAATGCTTACAGCACAGAACTAAGTATAAACCATGTGCAAACTTTATAAGCCTAAACAAGAATTAGCAATTGAATATTCTTACCTGTTGTTCCATTCAAGTTTCTTTTCATTGCTCAGTTTTCTAAATCCCTTAAAGCACAAAACACTGATGATACCTGTTAATTTATAAACCTTCAAGAACAAAGTTGGACAGATTCGGAAGCTATTAGGAAATGCCAATTTATCTAAAAAACAATGATAAGACTTGCTGATGCATTCTTTTATCTCACTTTACTAACAAAGAACCATTAGCAGAGGATTTACTATAACAGCACTAGCCTGCAAAGTATTTTCATAATCTAAAGCTAAAAGAAGTGGGTTATTTGTTTATTAAGAAGTAGCCATAGAAGACATTCTCTCCCATACAACCATTCAAAACTGTTCTAGCTTTCCCTCTCCATGACATTAGGCCAAGTTCTCATTCCTGGTCTGAGTTAAAGCATTATCTTTGGACCCTTATCTGATGGCTTAACCTTTTTGAGTCAAGCAGTAACTTTCCACAGCCAGCTTGACCAAGAAGTCTTGTGTTTGAATCACCTCACTGTTAATTAAATTACAATAAGTTGTCCTTGTTTCTGTTACCTGCATGAGGGATGTTAAGAGCTTAAATGTAATTTTTGGACCCCTTCCAACCGCTTAAAACTTGAGTCAAATGATAACTTATCAGTCTGCAAACAAAGTAATAATCTGTAAATCTCAATTGAGATCATTTTTCAGACCAAGAAATTCCTTAATAAAATCCAAATTTTTTGCTTTGGCTTTGGTTCAAACAATAAATAACACAGAAACTATTTCACAAAAGGAAAAGAAAAAAAAGAAAGGCCATTTAATGATGAGTCCTTTCCCACCTTGGTTTGTTTTGTGCAGAAATTGGACAGACAAAAACACACGTCATTCACTGCTTAACAGCTTCTTTTTTATGGGCAAAGAGACATAAGGAAACAAAAATTTTGAGGGCAACTCCATGTTCTTTCATGCACTTCTGCAGGAGAGCTTTTTGGCTTCCAATAAAAGAAAGGAAAATAAAGAGTCTTTGGAAATATACAGTCCTTGCACTTTTATGACTTTTGAACATAAAAGAGATTAAAACATTCTTTGCTTGAGAGTCAGAGCCCTTTTTTGATTAATCAGTTTTGCAATTCAAAAACATTTGCTTTCCTAACTCTTAAGCACACTTCAGCCGTCCCAAAATTAATGCATATAATCAACTCATTGATTTATCAGCTTTACCTTTGCCTTTAAACAAAAAATGATATATTAAGTTAGTCACCCATGATGAAATCTAAAAATGAACTTGCAAGGAAGAATATATTTTATGAACGCAGGACTTGTTAAAAAATAGGTCACCATGTATATGAATACATTTGAGATTACCAAAGGCCTGGGACTTTTGTCTAGTGTTTCATACTAGATTGTATTAGTTTATCTTAAAGATTTCATTTCAATTAACATTTCATATGGATTAATTAGTGAAACATGGGATTCGAACATAAGACCATATAGTCATAATTGCAATGATACCAAGTTAAGCTACCATCAAATCTAGAGGTTGGAGCTTATTGGCAAAAGGCCTTAGCTATAACAAATAGCACTTAGAGCATAATCATAACATTTAATGTTTTAGTCTAAGTCACATGCAGTCCTAGAGTGTACTGTTTTTTTTTTTTTTAATTAACGAACACACACTAGTGAGGCTCAAACCTAGGACATAAGTCCTAGGGAGACTACTCCTTGCCATTAGAGCTAGACCTTGGCTTCAAATCCTATCTTCATACTCCTACAAAGTACAACCATTAAAAATCGAACTTAGGCATGAGATAACTAGTCAAAGTTTATTCATAATGGAGCTAGGATTTCCAAAGATCCTAACTTCCCTGCATAAATTTAAAAAAAAAAAAAACTCGTTTTAGGTTTTTGTGAGATACTTTATTATCACAATCACCAATGCATGTTGGCAACCAAGCCAAAAATATGTGTGCAATAACAGAGAGAAAGGAATTCTTAGCAAGGCCTATCCAAGGCCTACCGGTCTGGCTATTCTAATACTCTAATACTTTTGAAAGCAAAAGATTTCCACATCATTGTTTTAAAGAAATTAAGAATGGAAAATCTTTAATACTTGAACCTTACGAAGAACTAATCTTGAAAACATTAATCACTAGGTCAACTTCACAGAGTTTTGCTGTGTGATGTTAACAAGCAGACAATTGTTTTTTTATTTTACTTTTTTTTTTTTTTGTGTTTCGGGAGTAAAACATGAAAATTTGGTTATTCATCATGTATGAGGACTGGGTGCATTGGTTGTTTTACTGAAACAGAAATCTCGTGCACAATAATTATAATTTTTTGGTTTCAAAATATGCTTCGAGAATCAAAACGCACTTTATAAAGAATGTTCAATTCATTTTTCAGAACTTTGTGAAACAAATTTGATATTACAAATATTTAACAATCAATTTTACAGCAGTTTCGACTTTTCTATCATTGGTTTTGCAACTTGGAACTAAAGTTTTGAGGAACTAATGCGCTGGAATCGCTGGAGACAAGACGGTATAAAGTTCATGTCATAACAGTTCATGGTTAACATATTAGTACCCCAACGGCCCAACTAGACTTTTATAACTGCCAGAAAATTAAGCAACCTAGCTATCTTTGTCGGTATTGATGACACTAGCAATTTAACGTAAGCCCAGTTGAAGAGCAACCAATTTAGATAAAAACTTTACCCAGTCTTAGTAAAGACAATACCCAGTAATCATAATTTCACTTACCCTATCCCACAAACTAAGCTATGTTAAAACTAGTTAGTTCTACATTCGAACTCCTATTTTGGTTCTCTTTTTAAGTAAAATGGAAATTTAGCCTAAATGACTCAGTAATGTACGTAGAACATGGCTTAAGCTATTACAAGAAAGACTTACAATTGTGCACATGATGATTCCAGAGAAGACGGATACTAGCCAGTAAAATTGTTTGCTTGGACTGACATTATCCGCCATGCTGCTCAAACTGCACCAAAAGGGCATAAATGTAGAAATCATTAATATGAATTTACACCCAATAAACCAAGTAACCTAGAATGAATGGCCAATGACCATTAAATGTCTGTAATGAGTTAACCAGTAAATATGAAAAACCAATTTAAATTAAATTATAGAAAAGATAAAAAAGAAAAAGAGAGAAGCAAGAGCACGGCAGTTGCTTACAGAAGAGAGACCATGAAATGAAATATTTTCTTCTTCTTGTTATGGATTCGGTTCTTACAATGAATTCAATTACAGTGAATTCGGTTCTTACAATGAATTAAGAGAGTGGGATTCGATTTCAAAATCATAAATGCTTCTATCCACGTCACCAGCTAACTTCGTTTCGGACAACATAATGACATTGCTAAATAGTTACAGTTTGGGCGGCTGCTAGGTCATAATACCGCTTGGGCAGCTGCTAAGTGATATAACTTACAATTATTCGATAAATAATTGACATAAAAATAAATTTTTATAACCTCTTAATTATTTGATAAATAATAATTAAATTAATTTTAAAATTATGTAAATTAATGTAAATTATAAATAATGTATGACCTTGTTCATGATGCATCCCCTAACCCTTCTGTTCTTCTTCCTTCCTTGTCGGTTTTACTTGACCAACTATTATCAATTCAATGCAAGGCAGCTGGAGTAAATGCAAGTTTTCTCGTTTACTATAATTGTTTATCATATTCAATCAACAATCAATTTTTTTTTTTTTTGGACCAAGATTCACTTTCAGTATTTTTTTCTGTTAATTTTTTTTTAGTGAAATAAGTAGTTAAAATTAAAAATTTTAAATTTGATGTTGATATTAGCAATCAACCTAACTTTTCATCAAATTTAAAAGATTAAGAGAGCTTAAAAGAGAAAAATGCTCACAGAAAATTCTAATCGTTTCTTTTAACAAACATTAATACATCTTGGTATAAACCATTCACTGTTCTATCATTATAATTTGAATAAGTAAATTAAGTTTTTTTTATATGTATTTTTTTAATTGTTGCAATTTATTGTGCATGTATATTAACAATTTAAAATTTATTAAAAATCTTCTATCCAACATAACTTAAAAATTCTATTTTATTATTTTTAGGAAAATATTTATCTCTATTTTTATTCACATTTTGTAAAAGAAAGGGACAAAGAGAATATTAGTTTTACTAAATATTCAATAAGTTGCATGCTTATGACAAAGGCACCCTCGATTTGATAGCGACAGTTTCATGTTATTTTGCACCAATGCTTAAGCATACACATAAAAAATTATAAGTGTTTGGGGAAAACATGAGTGCATATAAAGGCCAATAGCGCAACAACAAGTGGCAAAAGGAGTCAAACAAGTAAGTCATTTTTTTTACTAGAAAGATCGGACAACCCGTAAGGAATTGGTAGATAAGCTCCTCAAAGAAGAGAGTAATTTTGGCAAAACGCAAGAATTCAAAGGATATTATCGAAAAGTGAATTTTGGTGGTTAGCTATCGCAGGTGAATAGTGCATGCCATTTTGTGAATATCAAGCATAACTTAAAAAATCTATTTGGTTATTTTTAGGAAAACATTTATCTCTATTTTCATTCACATTTTGTAAAAAAGGGGGACAAAGAGCTTATTAGTTTTGCTATATATTCAATAAATTGCATGCTTATGACAAAGGTACCCTCAATTTTGTAATGGGGCTTTCATGTTATTTTCCACAAACACTTAAGCATACACATAAAAATTATAAATGTTTGGGGGAAATATGAGTGCATATAAAGACTAATAGGGCAACAACACGTGCCAAGAGAAGTCAAACAAGGGAAGTCATTTCGTTCAGGATAGCTCGTAAGGAATTAGGAGATAAGACGTCATTTTGTTTGACACAAGATATCTCGTAAGAAATTAGGAGATAAGCTCCTCAAAGAAGAGAGTCACATCATTAGGAAATTAATATTATTAAATGAGCATAGATCTAATATCATAACTATTTTTGTTCTGGTTAAACTTGATTACCAATTTCTTAATGACTTGCTTAGTCTCAAGGTCGTATCCTCCATTCTTTAGCATTCGAGCTCTCTTCCATAGCTCACTTCTATCAATTAAGTCTTCAGAAAGACCCGATTCTACACACTGTTTTGATAAAAGAAATTAGATTAGTAAACTATTAGAAAAATGTAATAGTTAAAAATACCATTTATACCAATATATACAAACTTACAATTTCTTTCATTAATCCAACATATCCTTTTCGACTAAGACAGTGATTACACTTGTTTAAAGCTCTCTGATTCTTATTACATAAGAAAAAATATCTTTTTAACACAATATAAATGTAAAGTAACTATTAGCATATTACTTGTCCTAACTTTGAAATACTTACTTCAAATGATTCGGATAAACGTTCATTGACAAACTTTATCCAAACAGGTCGCTTTATTTGAGGGTAATCAATTGGCGGTGTATACAGTTTCTTTTTATCATTTGTGAACCTCCAGATATAGTTTTTCGTCAACATATACTTGAAGTTTCGAAATGTTGTTCTGATTGACTGTATTACCTACTTCCTACTTCTAGGATGAACAATGAAACGACCCTAAATATGGAGGAAGATTGTTAAATTGTCAGTTAATAAAAATCCAAATCATATAACTAATAAGTGAAAAATGACAAGAAAATGTTTAAGTAGAATGTAATAAGTTTTTCAAGAATTACCAGAACAGATTTCCACAAACGCTCCTTTGTCTCGGGAGGAACCTTACGCCAATCGGAATAAAGAATAGAAACTGATGTACGAGCCAATATGCCAAGAAAAGACGCCAACTTAGTCGCTTCATCCCCTACAGCAACACCCATTTCATTGTATTGCACCACAATCTTTCCCTTTCTTGTTTTAAGTCTTTTATTTTGCCTAGCACCCATATTCACACCTCTCCTCGAGTTACTACTTTCAGGAACATTAACATTAGGAGCAACCAAATTAGCACCATCTCTCTCAATACCATCTAAATCATCTCCATCCAAACCAGCACCATCAAAATCTCCTCCATCAAACTCAATTCCATCTATCTCAGCAGCATCCAACTCAGCAACACCATCCAAATCACTCTCATCTTTTTCACCTTCTAAATTACAGTCCTGATCAGATGCACCATCAACCACAATATGTTTTCCCTTAGCCATATTACTGCCCCTGAAATAAATAAATGAAGAAAATTAGTTAAATGATTTTATCAACCTATATAACAATTAATCAGCTACGTAAACAAAAAGTTAATCAATTTAATATCATATAAATTCGTAATTGAAAAATAATAGAGGGTAAATAGTTAAAAAAAACACTTACTGCAAGAAGCTAATCAATTTGTAACCGAAATTCCCTCTTTACTGTTATGCGCGTAGATCGCTCAATCACCATTAGTGGAATATAACAAAACATTAGTTGGTAATTCTCTGGTTAATGGAGGATATTCTACTACATTATTAAATTCATCTTTATTTATTTGATTGAGATTACTTCTAATAGGCATATGACATACAATAGACCATTTTGTTTGAATTTGATCATTTATATAAAATATTTGTTTGGCTTGAGAAGCCAATATAAATGGAACAGATTTATATCCTAATCTGTTTATGTCTACTAAGATGAACCCAATCACACTTCAACACAGGGACTGTTAACAAATGATAGTCAAGTACCCAAATCTCATCTATAACTCCATAATATGTCATGTCACATATTTCAGAATCAACTACACTAACTCCACTATTTTGAGTTACACGACTTGAGTCTCAGTCTCATGTAACAAACTGGAAACCATTGATGTCGTAACCATTATGTTTAGTTACAAAAGGAAGAGGCCCTTGTGATAACCAACGTAAGGTATCTGATATATGATCACCTTTTTCAATTAAGTCATATACCTAGCAAGAGAAAAATGATAAGTAGATTTATATCGCTAGAAAGGGGTAAAAAAGGGCTCAACAAACTTAGTAAAATTAATGATATATATATGCTTCAACTTTATCAGCTAGCCAATCGGCAAATGTACAGTTGTGTTCCTCTTATAATCATTTGTCATTTTGATGTGGATAACATGTTTAAGCCAATCCAAGTGGTCACTAAAGATTCAGAACATGAAAAATTATTTTTTCAGATTAGAAAAAACAAATCTAGATTTGATTAGAACAAATTAAGCAAATTACCTAATGTATGATACCACTTCTTGTGTGTTATGCAAGATAAACAAATGTGCTTGATCTAGCAAATTTGCAGGAATTTGCACCACTTTCCCACCACACATTGGCTTATCTTTTGATAGCTTTTGCACATGTCTAGTGGAACCCCAACTGTACTCATGTTTAACATGTATTCTGCACAAAATTCTAATGCTTCTTCGACAATATAACTCTCCGCTATACAACCCTCAAGACGATTGCAGTTTCGGACATAACTTTTAAGAGTTTTCATGTATCTCTTAAAGGGATACATCCACCGAAGATAAACTGGGCCACATAATCTAACTTCATTGACTAAATGCACAGTCAAGTGCACCATAATGTCAAAGAAAGGGAGAGGAAAACATTTTTCTAACAGGCGTAAAGTCACCACATGGTCTGCCTGTAATTTATTCAATGTTGTCACATAAACCACATTGGAACATAACAAATTAAAGAAACAACACAACCTAATCAAAGCTCCTTTCAGATGCTTTGGCAAGACCCACCTAATGGCAATAGAGAGAAGTTGTTGTATAAGAACATGGCAGTCATGTGACTGAAAGCCCCGAAGTTTAAGGTTTTTCATTGACACAAGATTTCTAATGTTTGAGGAATATCCAGCAGGAACTTTTATACTTTTCAAAGCTTTACAAAGCCTTGGCTTTTCATCTCTCGTTAATGTGTAACAAGTTGCAGGAAGGAAGGTGCGCTTGTTCTTTTGTAAAGTTGGTGCTAGTTCATCCCTGATTTTCATGTCCACAAGAACATTCCTTGACTTAAGACCATCTTTGGTCTTTCCCAGAATGTGGAGTAGTGTTCCATAAATGCTCTCGCACACATTCTTTTCAATGTGTATAACATCTAATTGATGACGCACAAGTAAATGCTTCCAATACTCTAAATTATAGAATATAGATTTTTTTCTACTATATGCGGTCATCATTTTCGGAACTTTTACGTTTTAATAACTTGTTCTTCCCCCATTTATAATCAATAGAATCAACCAGCCCTAAAACAGCCTCACCATTCAACGGTTTCGAATCAAACTGTCTCTCTATTGTGTTGTCAAAAGCTTTATATTGGTCACGAAATTTGTGATCATGAAGAAGCTAATGACGGTGACCGATATATGCATTTTTTCCATTATGTTTAAGTCTACATTTAGTAGTGTCTACACCACAATATGGACAAGCATTATCTCCTTTAGCAGTGCAACCAGCTAGATTTTCGTACGCCGAAATGTCATTTATAGTCCATAATAACTAGCCCGCATAGTAAAAAACTCCTTTCTATAGGCATCATAAGCCTCCACCCCAACTTCCCATAAAGTTTGCAAATCTTCTATCAAAGGAGCCAAGTACACATCAATGTCATTACCCGGTTGTTAAGGACTAGAAATCAATAGGGACAACATCATGAATTTTCATTTCATACACAACCATGGTGGAAGATTTTATGTCACTAGAATAACTGGCCAGCAACTATATGTATTACTAAGAGAACTATTTGGATTTTTTCCATCATCTGATAAGGCAAGGCGAAGATTTCTAGGATCTAATGCAAAAATCAGCCATTTGTCATCTATTAATTTCCATGATGGTAAGTCTGCCGGATGTCGGAGCTTACCATCATCGACTCTCTCATTTGCATGCCAAGTCAAGTCTTTGGCAGTTTGTGAGGACTGAAACATGCGCTTGAATTTAGGTATAATAAAAAAATACCATAAAAGCTTCGCAGGAACCCTTTTCCTATACTAGTCAACACTACCATCTTTTTTTTTCCATCTAGATAAACCACAACTAGGACATTCAAAGAGACTTTTATACTCATTTCTGTAGAGTATGCAGTCATTTGGGCAAGCATGTATTCTCACATATTCTAAGTCTAAAACGGACATTGTTTTTTGACCTCATACATAGACACAAGAATTTCATTACTTTCAGGCATCAACTTGGCTAGAAGACCTAACAACTCAATAAAACTTATGTCAGACCAGCCAAATTTACCTTTTATATTGAACAAGCTAACCAAAGTGCCTAACTTAGTAAAATTTGTGCATCTCGGGTATAAAAGCTTCTCAGCCTGTTCTAGAAATTTTTTAAATGCTTTAGGATCCGCAGCACAATCCATAGAAGCATCTTTAACCATATATATTGTGTTACCATTATCGTAGTCCACAAACTCAAACGGAACATCTACTTCTACATTAGAAAGTGGTGTGTCATGGACATTTTCCCCATGCCAACTCCAGATTATGTAAGAAACATCAAAACCATGAAAATACAGATGTTCACGAATAACCTTATATATACGAAAGGACAGATTCATACATTTAGTACATGGATATCTAATAACACTATTGCCTTCAGCATTAGCAATAGCAAACCTCATAAATTTTTCAACCCTATCTTCATACTCTTTTGCCATTTTACTACAATGCATCCATGATTTATCCATTTTTAGTTTCAATTAGATCTGATCCTGACACATTAAGGAGGTAGAATATAAATAAAAAATCAAAATATATTACCCATACATGTATGCAAGGTACAAATTAACAATGACTTAAATACCTTTGCTGCAACATAAACAAATGAAGATGAAAAACATCCAAAAACAAATGAAAAACACATGGAAGAATACATAAACTGAATTTTTCTTGGCACATGCTCATCTATATTTTGTTCTGCTATAAATAAGACTTAAGTCCAAAAGATATTATGATCACAGGTTTGGTCTAGCAAAGAACACATAGACTATTTGACATCTATAACATTATATTATTAAAAGAAAACAATTGTTCTACTAATATTCTTTGCCAATGCAAACATGGTCAAAGTCTTAAGACTGATCTAATTATCTCAAACTATATGATTTAGTGATGTTTTCTATTTCAAAACTCAAAAGCAAGGCTGTTGTTTGTTTTACATGTCTAATATTGCTTTAAGCATGTGGTTTGGTGATGTTTAAGTTGCTAGAAAATTAATTATAGAACTCAAAGGATGATAATTATGGATTCTCTAAAAAATTTGAGAATTGTTAGACTATTATGGTAAGTTTTATTGTTTCAAAATATGACTAAACTATACTTAATTGACTTGAAATTTTGAGCAATTAAAGCTGAATATGTATGTTTCAAGTTTGCAGATTTTGGAACTAATAGTTGATTTTTTATTAATTCATTGAATTGGTCAGCTGCTGTCCAAAGTTATCAGAAACTCTGTATATGCCATGTTTGGTGTTATAAATAAATGGTGTATTGGTATCAAAATGAGCTGAAATTTAGATACATTAAACTTTAATATGTCTTTCAATTATGGAAAATTTCATGGTAATTGAACTTGTGGTTTATCAATTGTAAGCCCCTTTGACAGAGGTGTTCTACACTAGCTCAATGATATCGAAATTATATGAAATTTTAATATGTTATATAATCATAGATCTATCTATGTTCTGGAAAGTTTTATTCCTATATATTAAGTATTTTAATTTTAATAAATCACTAAATCTCAGCTATTTCTATGTAAATTAAAAGGCAATTTTGATTGGTTTAGTTTAATCCTGTGAGACCCTATTGTAGAGTTGTTTAAATGGCTTCAAATTTTGATATAGAAATAAATTATACACTAAGGCTGAGTTAGATAAAGCCCATTTTAAGTGATCGTACTATGTTTCTGGAATAATTGTTGCTGTGTGAGGTAAGCCTTAGCTGGTATTATGTATGGGTGCCTTATGCCAAACAGATGACTAGGTTATACTAGGGAAACACTTGTACGTGGCTTGTTACACCAGTAGTGCAAATTGATATAGTCCCCATTCAGGTTGACCATCAGAATATATGTCACTGGTTTCCCGCCTATATACAGTGAATCCCTAAAAATCTATTTATGTCCTAGGCAAGTCACATTTAGTGCACAAACATTTATCTAAGTTTGATCCAGAATTGTACCTACACTATTAACACAATTTTCAAAAACAAACAAAATGCCATCAAAATAGATAAAAACTGTTATTAAACAAATATAAATGAAACAGTTAATACTTTAAACCCAACAACAAAGCATTTGGTACAAAATACTGAAGAAACAAACAACCTATTACAAAGAGCAATCACATAAGCATATGGGGTATATACAGTAACAGGAAAAATGTTACCTGCTTCGTAAAGCGTGATAAAACTAGATCGATGAACAGAGAATTAAGTGAAGAAACCAAAGTGCATCTGATAGAAACAGTTACATCATAGAAGAGAATCAAAACAATATGTTTAACCAAAGATTTACGCTACGAGACATATAATACCATTAATAAAAAATATTAGAAGAACATGCAGCTTCAATTTTACCCACATGGATCGATCTAGCCTCCAATATCCAAGATAGATAATACCAAAGATTCCCCAAATGAGGGTTAGGGTTACCTTAAGAACTGGCTTAATTTTGTTTGCTTGGCTGGTGCTCTCTATGCTGCGAAGGCATTGACGTACGGTTTTAAAACGGAGAGACAATGGTTTTATTAGGAAATTTTGAAACGAAGTAAAAAAATTGATGGTATTAGGAGCCAAAGTGAAACTGAAAAGGTTGATGGCTTAAAAAGGGGGAGGCTGAACTAAGTATGACAGCAATGATAGTGTATGAATGGTAGAAGAGCGGGAAGAATTAGTTTCAGAAAAGCTAGGGTTTGGGAACGGTGGCATGAAGGAATGAAAGAGACAGCACTTAGGGATTTGGATGAGAAACATGAGTGTTTAACACTTAGAAAAAAGAAAGAAAGCTTAAGCACTTATTAAAACGGTAGCGTTTTGGTGGCATTTTTTTAATTACTAAAACACATCTTTTGTTTTTTAAATAAAATAATACATCAAGTTTAGGTCAAATGTGGTCAAAATTATTTTTCTACAATACTTTTTTGATAGAATAAATTTCTATCACAATTCTATCATAATTCTATGATAAAAAATAATCATATCATAAAACTATCATACTTTCATGATAGTAAATATTTCAGTCACAAGCCCATCATAAATTTATGATAGATTTCAAATTCTATCACAATTCTATCGTAATTTTATGATATACCTATAATCTATAATAAATTATCTATCATCTATTGCCTGTTTTGTTGTAGTGCAACTTCCTGATCCACCATCAATGGTTGTATCGTCACCATCACATCGAACATTCAGAGATACATCCTTTATTACTTTCTCGATCCAACCCATAATATTTTTATGACTTTCTTCATTTTTTGAAGTTACCTCAGCAACATCATAAAAAAACAGTGCACTCCTCTTTATATCGCTGATGTTCAATGCTCGAACTTCGTGCATTATAACTAATTTTGACTTTACTATGGAATCTCTGCACATCTTTCCTCCATCTTCATAGGATATACTTTTCAGGCAGTAATTGTGTATGGTTACGTGACAACACTACGATAGCTTGTCTGCAAGGAATGCCCTTATATTCTAACATTGAACACACACAACGAATTTCACCCTTGTCTTTTGCAAAAATGACTTTAAAAGTTTTTTCTCTACTATTTTCATCGTTTTCAATAACTTCATATTCTGATCCCCCACAACTGAAAACCTCACAATATATCTTATTTATCAGCTCTTGCTGAAATTCTTGAAACTTGGAAATAGTGTACACTTCTTCAACTTGCTTCTCCATTACAAAACTGGTACAACATGGCATCCGTTGGCTAAAACACCTAGCATCCGCTTGCCATTCTTTCTCAATTTTACTTTCCATTGCTTTCTCATATTTCTCCACAAATTGCTTCAAAGTTGTTTTTGAGTTAACATACCTATTAAAGAAAGCATTCATACTCTCACTACGCTGAGTGATTGACATTCCAGTCCAAAAAGTAGTTTTCACGAGACATGGAACCTAACGATTTCTTTCCTCATATAAACTATTTAATCACTGATTATTACCAAGATCACATTTATCTAACATGTCACGCCAAGCTTCCTCGAATTCAATAAGAGTATGTGAATCATAAACAACAGAATGCAATATAACTCTAATGGCATGATATTCTGCATACCTTCCTAACTTCTCAAACACTTTCTTCAGTATATGCCACAAACACCATTGATGCCTAGGGTTTGGAAAAACAATCTCAATTACATTTTTTATAGCTTAGTCTTGATCTGTAATGATTCCAAGGGGAGAAGAGTTAGACATACATGATAGCCCTGTGTCAAATAACCACATAAATATTTCCGTGTCCTCATCCAAAATCAACCCACATCCTAACAAAATTTATTGACCATGATGATTAACTCCTACAAAAGAAACAAATGGCATGTCATACTTGTTTATAAGGTATGTGGTATTAAATGTGCCAACATCTCCAAAGCCTTTATAGGCTGTCCTACTCCTTGAATCTACCCAAAATACATTTTTTAACCGATCCTCCTCATCTAGGTCAAGACTGAAGAAAAACGCATCATTTTCTGTTTGCATTTTCTTAAAATATCTCTAAATTGCAACAACATCCCTTTCTTCGAGCCTTAATCGCCCCACCTTGTCAATATGATTTCTAGCATCTCTTTCAAAGAATGAGACATTTTTAAAGCCACTAGCCTCAACAACAATCGACTTAAAACTTTGAGCCATTTTAATTCCAGCTTCTTCATTTATTTCAAGCTGCTTTTTAACAAAAGGACTAATGGTACAGTTGCATCGATAATACCTACTCTTGCTTGGACTCACGACATGATTGTGTTCAAGGATTAAATTTCTAATTACTCATTTTCCACTAACAAAATCCAAACGTCCTCCAATTTTAACATTGCATCCAATTTTTTGGTTTGGTTGAAGCCGCAAAATATTAGTAGATTTGGCTTTTGACTTACTGTTTCGCCCACAAGTAAATATCTCAAACTCTCATTATCTCCTTTTCTACAATATCTCCGCATCACAGGAAACCCTCTTGTAGGCCATAAGCTTTATAATATTCAAACATTTCATTAGGACTATTAAAAGACATCCCAACCGTTGGCTCAACAACTTTTTCCACCACCAATTCCTCATTATTTTCTTCCAAATCAACCCCCTGTAAATCCTACAATTCTTCAACTTCATCAACCTCCTCCACTTGTTCTAAATTACCCATTAACTGCTACAAATTAAAACAATTCAATATATTATTAATTATTTATCGCAAATTCATTAAATTTAGAAACAAAAATTAAATAACAAAATGAAACAACTCAAGATTCAAATTGAAACAGTTCAAGCTTGTTGTAAAAGCATCGCAATTGGAAAATGAAATTGTCAAATAACGGCAATATCGCTTCACGAAATAAAACAACAAATTCTTTTCAAATTCCGCTACCAAGGGAAGTACAATGCAGTCTCGTTACAACTGCGGAGAGTGTGAGACCCTTGGAAATAAGCAAACAAATAAACAAATTACAAACGGCTTTCTCATGAAATCGACAAATACAAATAGCTAATAAAGCATTTGCATGATACATGCCATCTACATATCTAATACAGGGCATCTATCCGTTCTCATTTTTGTGATACTCCAACAAATTGCACGTGAGCATATAATTCACCAATAAACCCAAAACAAAGTTTCATACAAACATGAGAATGGAAATGAGATAGATCAAGTTCCCCAATAAAAATTTAGGCTTCAAAAAATTCAATAAAATTTCAAGCTTCGAAAACAAAATGCTGCCAAAGAAGACAGTACCTTAGCTTGTGCAAAGCCATGTATAATCGAAACTGAAATTTGTAAATGCCGAAACTTAATCTTATGTTAGAAAAATTTTCACAGCTGTTGTTAATGCTGAAACTCAGCTTTCAGGGATAATGTCAAGACTCATCCTTGTTCAAGCTTTTGCTTTTGCCTTGTTTAGGCCAAATCCCATCACCTTCGAGGAAGATAACAACTTAAGGATTCTACATTTGAGTTCTGTCATTCAGCTGTGTGGTGAAACAAAGAGGAAGAGAAAAGCAGCTGCCTTTTATCTTGCTTTTACCTACATCAAACAGCAATGTTTAATAAAGAAGCAAAAAAAAAAAAAAAAATCAAACGGCATCATTTTGTTTAAGTTTCGGGGTTTAATTCGGGACAAACATCAACACGATTGAAAAAATGAAAAAAAAAATTCTTACCACAAAGCACAGATGGGCCGTCACCCTTCTGCCTCGCTCCATGTTTGAAGCTGACAATTCTGACTACAAAAAATGTTATTATTTATGTATATTTCAATATTTGTTGTCAAACTATGTCTTAGTCTTTAGGAAAATTATCATTCGTACACCCTATATTTGTTTTGTTATAAAAAATACTATAACACTTTAAGGGTGTATCAATCGTCCACCCTAAATGTATCTGCCGATCATCAAATCGTTAGTTGCCGTTTGAAAGTTAACGAAATTACAGCGAATTGACGATTTTACCCTTGAAAAATATCACTTGTATCATCTTAAATTCTCTTTTTATCACTTGTGTTCCTTTAAATTATCACTTGTGTTCCTTTAAATTATCACTTGTGTTCCTTTAAATTATTACTTGTATCATATGGAAAGACCAGATTATCCTTCTGGCGTCATTATATTTAAACAGCAACTAACGAGTTGGTGGTCAGCTGATATATTTTGTCAACTTAGGGTGGATAATTGTTACACCCTCAAAGTATTGTAATATTTTTGATAATAGAGTAAACTAAGGATATACGAATAATAATTTCCCTAGTCTTTATTGTTTATAATATCATCATTATTATTATTTACTGAAACCTTTGTTAGATTAAAAAGAAATCTAAAAATATTAAATCTCCATTTACCAGCAAATAACTGATTAATTTAGAGAGTAAAGCCTAAAAATGTAAAAGAAAATCTTTTATGATGTTTCACGCTTACACCAATATAAATTGCGTCAATTTATGTTAGTTAAGCTACAATTTGTTGAGCGTGCCGTATTCCAAAGACTTCAAATCTCAATTGCCATATACATCCCAATAGGCAATAGCCCACGAAGCTGTTCACAAAAGGAATATAAACATACTTATAGAGAGAAATATACATCCATGGCAACAATACCATTCAATCTTAGCACAGGACAAAACAAAAGAAATTCCAAGCAAAATTACGGTTAGTCCACAAGGTCTTATTTCACGTCAAAGCATATTGACATCTGGGAAAAAGGGAAAAAGAAAAAGCATACGACGGCCGATGCATACAACACACCATATTTACAACCTCCTGTCTTATTAGTAGTACTCAAAAAACATGCATCACAACATTTCATCTTGGCATCATCATCTAGTAACCTCCTTGTATGAAAGCATTCAGGCGGTTTAACTCCTCACGATGCTCACTTACCACAGCACGAACAACATCTCCAATGGACACCATGCCTATCATTCCCTTGTCATCAATTACTGGAATGTGCCGAATACGGTTATCTGCCAAAATCAAGGGCATCAGGATTAACTCATCTAGATAAGCAATAAACAAACAAATTTAACCTAGGGCAGCAACATGTGACCTGTCATCAATTGCATTGCTCGCAGAACCTTGGTGTCAGGTGAGACTGTGATCAGCTTGTTCTGTAGCCGCCGTAGATATGATCATCAAACAGCCAATACACACACTTATGCTTGCATGAGCAGAAAAGTTTGCATGTTCAATTGTAAACAACCTTAGAACCAAACAAATTTTCCTGTGAAAGGACTTGTTCATACCTCTTCAGTCATGATGTCCCCAACTTTAGTTGACTTGGATGATCTTCCCTGCACTATGATCTTCCTGAGATAATCTGGAATTTAATTGTAACAGAGAAAAATAGAAAAAAATTATTAAAAAAAAAAGTAAGCCAAAGGCATTGCACAGCACCATTTCGCCAGCAAGGCCATCATTACATTCCTAAAACCAAGCAAACTGAGCACACAGAGATGTAAACGAGAAAGTCAAGAAGTTAAAGTCAAAAGTTGCAAAGAAAAATGAGCTAATTCAATCAGAAACTCAATAGAAATAGAATTTTCACTCTTCACGTCATTCTGCCTATGCACCATGATTTAAACAGATAAATGTTCAATTGCTACAGCCAAAGCCAGGCTCAATAAGATTGCGACTATTGAAGGCGGTCATTTAACAAAAGTAGTACAAATAACTCACTAAAGGAAAAAGAAAAAAATTAAGAGAACCAGAAAGGAATATAAGTCAAAACATCCAACAACACCTAACATTTCCGGTACATTCATATTATTTTCAATTATGGCATGCTTTGAAAATACCTCTCTCTGTGATGATCCCAGCAACAGACTTTTGCTCTCCAGGTTTGACTACAACCAACGCTCCAACATTATGCTGTGTCATCTGCAATGATAATCAATTAATTAGACATCTAAAAATGTCATCGATTCATAATAAAATAAATAACTATTTCAAGGAGGTGGCTGCTCACCGACTTGACAGCATCATACACAGTGTCGTCAGTAGTGCACCAAAGCCAAGAGCCATCCGCACCTTTGCCTTTTGCTTTCAATATGTCTGAAATTGTTGTGCTCTCGAAACCATGCTCTTCCATACGAGCAGATGAAACCGACTCGAACCGCGAAGAAACTACAGGCCTAAGCATCGGATTGACCAAACGGATGCGTTGCAGAACAGCAGATTTGACGATATTTCCATGGGATAGAAATGATTGAATTGCCCCTTGCATTTTTTTTCCTATTACAACATAATCAACAATGATGAAATAGAATCTTTCCTGAAGACCAAAAATCATGGGAAACAAATCCTCCACAATTTTGTCATAACTCATCAATTAATAAGCAGATAAAACGATATGAAATCTCAAAGAGTTAGATAGGATTCATCTTGATCAACCGATCCGATTCATTTTTCGGTTTGAGTTTACTCATAAATTAAAGGCTCAAGAACAAGATCAAAACAACGATTACGCCAAGAAAGGAAGGAATTTTTACCTGTGAGTGTGAGAGAGCAATATTGGTAGCGGTGGCAGAAGCAGCAGATACGGGATAAAGATTGAGAGGCTTGCTGTAACCCAAATAGAATAAGGAGAAAATGGTAGTGGGTGAGAGCGACCCGTGAAGCTAACTTTTTACTTCTTTTCCTATTTGATTATTACCATGGCACCCTTTAATATACAAAATTTACATTTAGATTATTATTTAATAAATTGTATCAAATTAACCCCGCTTGTACAGGGATGTCGATTTTTTTTTTTTGAAAAGGGGATGTCGATTTTATAAATACGTAAACGAGACCAATTTTTACAATTTTGGCTGGTACAGGTACACGGGTAACGATGGGAGTTTAAACCTCCATTTAGTTAACTGATATGGGTTTAAAAAATATTTTATTATCCGCTTGGTGCCCAAATCTGATATCTTGTGTATAAAAGCAATTTTATTATGTATATTATTTGGGGATAAAAAGGGAGATTAATTAATTAAGAAAATGTAATTATTGATGGGATTTGTTGAAGAGTTATGTGCACTCCTCATTTTTCTCCATCACTCATCTTACTTGCAAAATGCAATGACTAAACTATCATCACCAAAGCCTGGACATTTACTTATGTATTCAAAGGCCATTTTGGGGAGACAAGCATAAAAAATTATAAAGGATAGTGAGCAAAACAAGGAAACGGAAGGGTGGAGAAATAAAAAGGGGAGTGGGGCTACCCAGGGAGGAGGGCTACCTGTTATATTTCTTTTGGAGGCCGAAGGATTCGGCTAAGCCTAAAAAAAAAAAAAAATCATTCTTCGTATTGGTATTTGATTTTATTTTTAAGTTCTTTATCTCTATTTTTTGTTTTAAATAAAAATTATATATTTTTATTCTAGTAAACCCATAAACTAACTTGAACGTCGAAGGGTTATCGTAGGAAAAACATTCGGCGCCTCTCACCGTCTTCTGTGATTTCAAGTATTCACAGATTAATCACTAGTGGTCACAGAACATCTTAACGATTGGCAAGCTGATTCTCTACCAAATAACATTAATTCTGGTGCAGGAGTCTAATATCAAATCACTAACCGAGTAGATTTGATTTCGACATCAACATATATATTTGAACACATTCATTTCATTTTAAACCTTTTAAGTCCTGATTAGGATTGAGGTGTTGTAACTTTTAAGTTACAGCTGCTGCAGAAAAAAAAATGTAACTATGAAACAAAAATTAATAATATATAGTAAATATAAATTTTAAATAATAATTTTGACAAAAATATTAAAGATATAATAGATTTTCTATGATACAAGTGAAAAATCATGTTAACATAACTTTCAAGATATAGCAACTAGTATTTCCTAAACACTTTAGTATTGTAACTTTTAAGTTAAAGCTGACCAACCTCAATCCCAAACACACTCTTAATGCAATATAAGTTTATATACTATTGTGTAATATAATTATTTACACTAACAAAATTTTAAAAATTCAAGTTTAACATAGAAACCATTTTTTAAATGGTAATAGTTTGTGCAGTCAATATTTTTCAATTTTTTAAAGTATTTTAAACATTTTGAGTCTTTATTAGTCTTCTATGCCTTATAGGAGTTTTGGAAGCAAAGAAATAAAAGGAGAAGAAAAGTTGGGTTAGTGTGAAAATTACTCAAGGTGCAATTTTATGGATTCTGATCAACTTCAGAATGATTTTTTTGCTCAGTTTACATTATTGGGTTTTAGTGGACTTATGATAAGGTGAAGGATCGTATTTGCTCTGAAAAGATTGGTTATTAAAGGGCTGACCAAAATTTCCTTTTAAACCTAATAGGAAATGTTTTTCATAAGTTAGTATGTTGTATGGACTTATTTCCTTTGTTCAAAGATATATTCCTAGTAGGAATCTAAGAATAAAAACAATTTTACCAAGTCCAACAAGGGTTAGGGCTGACAACATATAAAAGTCATAATGAAGGAGGCTTAGGCATCAACAAACAATTCAATAGGGGAGAAAAATGTGAGAAGAGGAGGAGAGGAAGCTTCAGAAGAATAACAGGCTACATGATAAAAACTCAATCAATAAGATTTTATTTCTTTTATCTTTTGTTAGTTTTCATTAACGAATTTAATCTTAAATGTCTTAGACATGTGCGACTAGTTTTCCTAGTAGCTAAAGGTTGATTTCATAACCTAAGACATAGTTTTTAATTAATGAAATTTCTCTAGAGTCTATTATATTCCACCGGCTCACTTTTATTGTTTCCTCATCTCTAGTTATATTTTCTTATTCACCAAGGAAATGTTGTTGGATTTTTTTAATCTAGTCTTATTGGATCTTTAATCTATCATTGAGCTTATATGTGAATAATTATTGTTGGGACTATCATATAAGATTAAGACTAATTAAAAGTGATCTATTATGGTTTTTGGTATTATGAGTTTTAATGTACCTAATTCAGTATGGCCTTTTAATGTGTGGAGAGCTAATTGTATTCTAATTTTATGATGGGCAAAATTAGAATACCTAATGACAATAGGAAAAAGTTATCTATATAAGTGGTCATGGTCTCAATAGCGGCTCGACCTCTAGGCAACTTAAGCGGTTGTCTAGGGCCCCGCTTTACATGAAGGCCCCACGAGATGATTATTTTGTATATAAAATGAGAAAGTGAATTTAAAAGTCATTATTATTCATTTAATTTATTATTATTTTATAATTATCTTTTCCTAAATAAACTATCAAATTCCTATAAACTTTATTTAATGTAGTACTTAGTAGTTTTAATTTCTACAAAACTGATAAATTAATAGTTTAAATCCTCCAAATTATCTATTTCATTGTTAGAATTAATATGTTATATTTCAAAAGTTTTATATTCATTTTAAACTTCTATAAAAGTCTCAAATTTTATTACTTATTCATTAAAATTTTCCTCCAACAATCAAGACATGATATGTTCTTCGTGTTTGAGAGAAAGAAAGAGAGAGAGGGAAAAAAAAATCCTTGCTTCCTCTACTTTCCACTTAAGAAGAAAAAGAAAAAATCTAATAGTTTTATTCTATTCTCTATGACTATTGGTCATTACTCAAATCCTCAAACAACTAATATTAACATAAGTTAATTTATTATTTCATCTCAAATTTCAAATTTTATCTTTCTATTATTCTTTTAATTAGTTATGTTATTTATTTGTTCTTATTTCTTTTTAATATATTCTTTTAATCATCTTTTTTTTGTGTGATTGTTTTATCTATTTTGAAATAAAACTATATCGAAAAACTTTAGAGAATAGAAGAATAGAAAAATTTTAGAAAAGGAGTAGTAAAAAAGATATAATTTGAGTTAAAAAAAAGTGGAAATGTTATAATTGAATAAAAATTTCATGAATTAGCAACAATATAATAGAATTTACTTTCAATAAATAATATATAACTTATCTATATATATATAATCCTAAATTTTAAGAAGAACTAATTAAAATTATTTGCCTAAGGCCCCAAATATGGTTGAGCCGGCCCTGCATGGTCCCCAGATCATACGTATCTTTCTATTCTTTCTGATATCCCATCACCAGAGAGAGAGCACAGAAAAACTTAAAGGATTCTCTAGGAGAACATGTAGATCTGGAAGGCTAACCGCACAAATCTAGGGAGCAATTCAGCCTTATAGATTCAGGTACACTTTCCATAATTCGTTATTGATTTTTAGTGATACAACATGAATGTTCCAAAATTATAGGTGATGATTTTCACCAAAGAATTTCTTGTTCTAACAAGTGATATAAGAGACTTTGCATGTAAAATCAATCAAAATCGAATTTATTTTTTGATTAATGATTACATCTTTGATGTTCTCAAATTTAAGAATACCAGAATTATTAAAATTTTTGAGTTTGAGAATAAATTAAGGATTAAATATGTTTTTTTAGTCTTAAATTTAATAATTCCTTAATCAAATTTGAGGCTAACTTTTGGTATTAAGTAAAATAAATTCGGAATTTCAGAAATTTTTTTTTTTGGGGAAAAATTAGATAAAAAAAAATTTTGGTTTAAAAGTTTAAAGCAAGCAGCAGCCGATCCACCATCGACATTCAGGGAAGGCATAGCCGAATGTGGTTGTGCGGGTTAGAGCAGTGGCCATGGGCCACCGCATCAAGAAACCAAAAAAAAAAAACAAAAGAAAAGACACGACATTTGGCTATCGGCAAGGTGCGGCAATGGCAGGTTGTGAAAGCGTGACAATAAAGAAGAAGAAAGCGATAAGAAAAAGAATTAGAGTTTTTTTTTTAATTTTGATTTGGGGCTGGTTTATGTCCGGTGTGGGTCAACCTGAACCGATCCAACCCTAGACCGGTCAGGGTTTATATATATTTTGAGATGAATTAGTTGAAGCAACATGTTGCCGAAATGACCTCTCTTCTTATTCATTTAGGAATGAAAAATTTAGTTTGTTTCATGATTCAAAACTGGTTGGTTCAGTTTTTTGTTAGGCAATTGCTTCATTTAATGAATCCTTGCAATTAAGTACACTAGGTTTAAAGAGAAAATTAACCAATGAGAATTCAGCTACGTTATGATACAAGAGATTGGGTCATATCTCTAGACAGACAATAGAGAGACTTGTGTCAGATGAAGTTCTTGACCTTTTAAATTTTATAGATTTTGACATATGTGTTAATTGTATTAAGGGGAAACAAACCAATAAAAAGAGATTTGAAGTCGATAAGACTTTGGACATCTTAGAATTCATATATACAAAAATTTGTAGGTCATTCCCTACAGCTGCTTGGAATGGTCAATAATATTTTATGACGTTCATAGACGATTTTTATAAATATGGCGACATATATCTCCTCCATGAAAAGTCACAGTCCTTGGATATGTTTAAAAATTTTAAGGTTAAAGTTGAGAACTAGGGAAAAAAATTAAAAGTTTCAAATCTAATTATGGTGGTGAATACTATGGCAGATATGATAGTTCAGGTGAATAATGTCCAAGACTGTTTGCTAAATTCTTAGAGCAATACAGGATCATCCTATAGTACACTATGTCATTTCACTCACTATGAATGGTGTTGTTGAAAGATAAAACAGAACACTTGATTGACACTAAAAAGTGTACATTTACACTTATTGTGTCAATTAATGTGTTCATTATTTTTAAATTATCTTAATACTCCCCAAATATATTTTTATGTTAAATTAATTCACAATATTTTAATTTTTATCTTGCAAATATTTTTTTAGGAATAAAGAAGGAATTGGAATTGAAAGTGGGATTAAAGAAGAACTACTGAGCACAATTGAGGAGATGTAATAATGAAATTAAAAAATGAAAAAATAAAAAAAGAACAAAAGGACAAAAAAAAGGCAACCATGCTTTGGTTGCTCGTGATGGTCAGGAGGCGTGATCTCAACATACACATATATTATAAAATAAATAAAATAATAAGTAAATAATAAAATGAAGAAAGTTAAAGGCATTCGTTGCCTATAAAAAAGGAGGAGAGCTAGTGAAACAAAGTACAAAAGCTGGGAGAGAGAGTTGAGCCAGAGAGAGGGGTTTGGAGTGAAGCTGAAGAATTTCTTTCTTTCTTTCTTTCTTTCTTTCTTTCCTTCTGTATATATTTTTCTTGTAAAATATTTCAAAAGTTTATCAAATAAAAATAGTATTGTGTTTTCTTTCAATATGAGTGGCTAATTTTATTAAAGTGATGTGAAAGGTAAAGCTCAAAGTTTCAAACTATTAAATTTATTACTTTATCAAGTGAGTTTTAAAGTTTATTCTATTCTTTTCTGGTTAATTTTATGTCATGTTAATTTCTTTGAATTTGTACGATATTTTGACATGATGTTGACACATTAATATAATTGTGGCACATTAGGTACTTGATTCTATATTTATCCACACACATAGTTAGTTGGGAATTAAATGATATAATAATTAACTGGTGAAAGTGAGGAAAAATATAAAAATGAGAAAGTATTAAAATTAGAGTTTGAATAACTGAGAGTGGCTAACGTAACCTTAGCATATTTTTAAATCAATTTCAAATAATTTCTTTTTCCCACAATTAATTTTCTTTGTTTTAAATTGACAACTAGATTTTAAATTCCCCGTGGTTCGACCCTGGACTCACCGGTTTATATTATAACTAGAAACTCTTATGTTTTGGAGTAATAACATTTTTGAGTCGTGTCAACGCTTAAGGATATAGAGAAGAGTATGATTTATCTTCTACCTTACCAGAATCACTCTGGGGAGAAGCACTTAAAACTGCAGTGTCTATCCTTAACAGGATTCCAACTAAAGTGATTGCTAAAACTCCTTACAAGCTTTAGGTGGGTAAAAAGTCTAGTTTAAAGCATTTGCATGTTTGGGGATGTATAGTTAAGGCAAGGCCTTATAGGCCTAATGGGAAGAAACTAGACTCGAGGATGGTGAGTTGCTATTTTATTGGATACTCATAACGATGCAAAGGGTACAAGTTTTATAATCCCACAACTAAGTCGATTTTCGAGTTGAGAAATGCTTTGTTCTTTAAAGATGTCGAGTTTGCACGGGGAGATACAGTTATAGATTTTTTCTTTGAAGAAGAACATGTTGATATTTTCATAGATGTTATTGGCATGGATCAGGGCCTCATTCTTAACTTTGTTCAAGACACAACAGATCAAGACAATGTTAGAGAACTGCCATACAAGAAGTTGTTCCACAAGAAAAAAACTTTACAACCTCAAGAACATATGCCATTGAGGAGATCCACTAAAGAAAGGAAAAGTGTAGTGCCAGATGACTACATTGTATTTCTCTAAGAGTACGAGGTAGACATTGGTGTGATGGAAGATGATCTAATGAATTTCCATCAAGCCATGGTGAGATTTTTAATGTTATTGACAAAACAATTCATAGGGTTTTCGTAAGAGGAAAATGCAAGATAAAACTAAATTATTCCACTTTTATTTTTGCTTTGTGAGTATAGATATAATATATAGTTATACAATTGAGAACATGTTAAACATGTTCTCAATGAATTACAAACTAAATTTCAAAATAGATTACAAAAGAAAATCCAAAAGCAATCCTTCTCTCTCTTAAAATCTTATCATGATCTAAACTGTGCATCTCTCTGGCTCTCCTTATCTTTATTTTTAAATATCCTTTTTATTTTAAAAAATTTCAATTTATCATATATTTTTGTTAAAAAAATTATCAGCATACTCTCATTTTAAAAAAAAACTTGAGGTTTTTTAAAATAAAGAAAATGATTTGAAGATAATTTAATTTACAATAGGCAAATTTAAAATTTACCCTTTAAAGAGAAATTTGTTGTGGATTGTTGATCCAACGCTAATGAAGAATGAAACAGAAGTTTTTACTTGAAAACTCCAACTGATCATATATTTTTGTTAAAATACCAAAAAAAAATTCTTCAATCCACTCTCATATTTTCTTTATCTTTAAAAAAAAATGAAAGTAACTTAAGGTTTTCAAAAGTAAAGAAGAAGGCAATTTGTAGACAATTAATTTACAATGGACAAATATGAAATTTACCTTTAAAGAGAAAACTAGTGTAATCTACTGATCCAACACCAACGAGATCAAAATAGAAGCTTTTACTTGGACTGGGCTGTGAGAATGATTTGGACTATTCGAATTTTAAAGTCTAATTTAGCAATTAAAGTTGATTGATTTTTGTTTCGTTAACCATTTTAAAGAGGCTTCTCTCTGCCACTTGGTCAAGTAGTGAGCTCCTGCTCTTACATAGGGCACCTCAAGTCACCATATTACAATATGGGGACTTAATTTCTCCCTCAATTAAAAAAGGAATCGAGTGGAGATAATTTTCTCACTTAAAAAATATAAGTGGAGTAGACATTTCTCGAATGTTAGTGACGGTAGAAAATATATGTAGTGCTTCATGAGATTTAACGTGTAAAATAGTTCCATTAATTGTTTGATTATAAATATCAATAATTATTTGATGTAATATTAGTTATAGTTTAATTATAATATCAGTATTAAAAAAAAAGTGGCTTCTCTCTCGCATTGAATTTGATTGATTTTAATTATAAGTTATTGGTTTTTTTATTGACGTTAAATTTTCAAAAAACTTTATGTATCAATAGTAAATAACAAAATAAGGTAGTTGTTGATTGGCTTGATTATGCCTTTGTCACCCTTGTAAGTTCTAACTTTGGTGAACCAAATTCTTGAATACATATCGTGTAGATTTGTGATTGACTCATTTTGTGGACAGGGTCTGGACCTTAATTTAGTTCTTTAAAACAAAGCCACTGCTACTGAGTGCTAATAAGCATCCCTCAACAACTATATTAAAGGTGTGGGTTCAAGCTATATGTCTTAATTTCTCAAAATTTATTAAGGTAATTATCTCCTCATATATTTGCCAGAGTAGATTTTTAAGTTGTATTTGATAAATTTTGTTAACTAGAAAATATAGCATACATAATTTATATTTGATAAATGAATTTTATTATTTTATTTTATTTTATTTATTTTATCTCTAGTAATATTACTAGTACTAACTACAAAAGACCTCTATCTTGCATCATAACTGACTGGCCTCAATTAGTTAAACATGTATTTTTTCCCAATTATTGATTGAGTATTTGATTATTGAATATTTATTGCAAGATCTAAATGTGTTTGGCAATATGAGAAATTTATTCAAAAAATTCATAACGTCAAAATCATTAATCTTCATAAATAAAAAAGTTGTCTCTCGATTTTTATTGATATGAGTGGCAACTAGGGCTGGGAAAAATCTGGTTAGGGTCGGGTTCGAATCAACCCAATCGGGTTTCGGGTTGGTCAGGTTGAATAAAAATTCATCTGAATTCACCCGAATTTATAACCCGATCCGATCCAATCCGAATATATTCGGATCAGATCAGGTTGAAAAATCGAGTTGAGTTCAGATTGGATCGGGTTCGGGACGGGTTGGATTAGGAAAATGCTTATTAGCACTTCACTTTCACAAATATCATACCATCAAGTTTCAAAACTCAATCTCCAAGCTTCCAAAACTTGATTTGACAACCAAAATTCAGGTTGCTGCTTGCTGGGTTAATGAAGCTTGAATCGGATCGGGTGATGGTGGAGGAATGGAGCCTTGGAGGTGGCGCAACAAATCTGGTACTTTGTAGCAGTAGATCGGTCGATTGGAATCAGATCAAGATCCTCATGGAAGCTTGGTGGTTGTTGCATAGTGGTCGGCTGCAGCTTGCTTTGTTAAGGCATTAACTTTGTGTGTGCGTGTGTGTGTGTGTGTGCGTGTTTTGTTTATTTGAGGGAGGATGTTACAGGCGACGGGTTGTGTAGCTGTCGGTGGTGGGTTCCAAGTTGTAGGCGACGAACTGTGTGGTTGTCGGTGGTGGGTTCCAAGTTGCAAGAGAGGGAGGTTGTCGCCTATGGGTGGATGATGTACCGATCGGTAGTGGGCTACTCACTGTTGCTTTAGTGCTTGTGTAGTTGTGCCATATGCAGTAGTTAGGCTTTTGTTTGTAAGGGTTTGTCTATGTGGATCGTGAGTGTTGAGAGGTGTGTGACTGTGTGTGACTGTGAGTGTTTAGGAATTAAGATAAGGTTTGTGGTTATGATTTTTTATTTTGTATTTCTGTTTCTTTTTTAATTTTGTGTCAACCTGATTGGGTTTTCAGATCGGATTGGGTTTTAACTGATCCAAACATGACCCGATCGTGTTTATGTAATTGCACCCGATCGGGTTTTATTCACAACCCGATCCGATCGGAACCCAAAATTTTTTAGATCGAGTCAGATTAGGTCGGGTATTTTGCCCACCCCTAGTGGCAACAATTTCAACTATAAGTTTGCTCAAAATAATATTATTCAAGTGTAATGTGTTAAAATGTGAATTGAACTCTCTCTCTCGTGTTTAGAGAAGGAGAAGATTTGTGTGGGACGCTAAAGTGGTACATTCAACTAGTCAAGATTGGACTAATAAGACCTGCCAAATGACAATTTCCAACTGATAGATTGCTAAGCTAATTTTATAGTTTTATTTTGTGATTGATCAGTTCTAAAGTTTTTAATTCATTTTTGGTTCAATTCTATCATATTATTTACCTAATTGAAGACCACATAATATATACGATTAGAAAGAAGATGAACCTAGGTTGAAAAGAGAGGTAATATTTTATGTAAAAGGACTCCTCAAGAAATGTAAATTTCCTTTATGAAGATGAACTAGTTTACCAAACTAAACTTTTAACAAATCAATCATTCATAACATAGGTAGCACAAGAGGAGTAACGGTAGTAGCGTTAGATCAACGCACAGACAAACAGAGAATCTTGATGGACCCAATCTAATAAGTAGTTATTGATACTTTTATATAAACATATTAATGGTCTTATTGGAAGATCCAAATTCTCCACTATTAATCCAACACCACTTTGTCGACTAACAAACACCTAAATAACTCATTTATTTACATCAAATAAGCCCCTCGTTGGTGTATGAACTATAAAGTTCATGGCTAAATACCGACAGCAATAAAAAGACGAAAAGATAAAAAGGACTTAGGAAAAAGAATAACAAAGTGCTTAAAATTGTCGAAAGGAAAACAAATGGGTGTCAACGATCATCTGGTCAAATGCTAAAATGATGAGAATCGATCTATCTATCATTTCAAAATGCAAACCAATGTAGATTGTAGGGATGACTAAGCTCAAGTGTTCAATAAGTTCATGGAGAAGTCCTAAACGAAATATAAACATTATATTTTTTTAACAGGAACATACAATATCTTTACTTGGAAAATTAATAAAATTCAAGAACTTAAAAACTATCACATCATTTTCGTTATATATATATATATATATATATATATATCAAATTAAATGCTTACATTTAAGTGGTATCAGAGCCATCCAGGGTTCGAGCCTCGGGGGAGGAATGGGCTTAATATATATCCCAGACTACGTGTGCTAGGGGCCCGCACCCTTGTGGTGACTCCTACCCCACACATGTGGGTGATGTGGCACTAAACGTGGAGACGTTACCTGGTGGTCCGGGTGCTCTTAAGTATAAAGTAGCGCCTCTCCTAACAGATGCTTCTACTTTAGAATGGATGTTTAATTTTGAATTATTGGCGGCAGAAAGCTTTTCTTTTGTTCTTTCTTTATATTTATCTGGAACAAAAATTTCTTTAATACAATTTAAATCGGCACCAGTGTCAAATAAGGCAATGGTATCAATTTCAAGTTTATATTTTATATATATATATAATTAACAGTGGTTTCTACATAACCTTTCTTTAGTTATTTTCAATCAATAATTTTATTAGGGCTTTAGCAATCTTTTTTTTTTTTTACCACAAGGCTCAAACAAAAATATTAGATCTGGTTCCCAGAACTAATATTTAGATTGAATGGGGGGAGAAGAGAAGATACAACAGAAGACAGAGATCCGGTCTCTTTGCTTCTGAGGAACGTACAATTTTTATGAGCAGATCTGATATGGAAGATCAGATCGCCGAACATGCATAAAGCTTTAAATAAATTGCATAAAAGTAAAGTGCATAAATTTAAATTGCTTTAAAAATAAATTGTGGAAATTTAAAGTGCATAAAAGTAAATTGCGGAAAATTAAAATTAATTACAAACTTTAATTGCTTTAAAAAATTACAAATTAAATGCTTACATTTAATTGAAAGCTTTAGAGAGAAATATTTTAGAAAAGGAAAAAAAAAAAATATATATAATAGAATATGTTGATATTCGTGCATAATTAAATTTCAATTTATGAGAAATCCAAAAACATATCTTTTGATTCCCTAATACGAAAGTAGATCACAACGAAACTACGTCATTGTCAATTAGAGGAAAATTATCATGCCACCGTATGCTTATATTCGGAAGATAATTATTTTCATGTTATTGTATGCTTATGGTCGAAAAATAATCATAAAAAAATCCCCGCATATCACATTGCAAAAGCCCACTGACTTTTCTCTCGTTTTCAGGCACACAAATCTTTATATGTTCTATGAGATTTTCATGCATCTAATATACTTATTTTTGATACAATAGGCTTGCTTATGTAAAAACTCATGAGAATCATAGAAGTCAACCAAAATTTTTTATAATTCTTAGAGTCTAATTCGACTTATAATAGTTATTAGATATAAGATAGGCATATTTATATAGAAGTTCAAGAGAGTCATAGAAGTCAACAAAAAATTTTATAATTTTTAGAGTCAAATTAGACTTACAACAATTGTATGGAACTTTATCTAAAAAATTTCTATAGATTATTCTTTATATTGGACGATCCAACACATTATGAATGTCAATTTCTACTAAGTAAAATTAAATATTGTTCAAAATAAATATATCAAAAAGAAAAAGAGCAAATAAGTTATTCCATGATTGAGGTTATTATTTACAATTAAATTAAAATATAAGTTTATTTATGTATCAAGAAATTTTCCATTTCCGTACAAATAATTTTCTTTTCTCTAAATTTCAATTTAAAAAAATTCTCTATTTTTTTTAATTTTCTATTTCAAATATTGGGCAAACGATGTCGTTCCGCTTAACAACTTGATCCACCCACACTTTTTGAAGCCAACTTGCCAGCCGCATTATACAAGCCAAACCAAAGGCAGCGGCCTGGGTGAAATTGACATAACATGCACTCTACAATTCCAAACTCGCCGTGGCACCACGTGCTTAGACTATTTTCACTTACACGCTAATAAAATAATACATTACACCCAGGATATTAAATTTCTCCCGATAGAGAGCACTAATATAAGGTTGCTTCAAACATCTCAAGCCTACCCTCGTCAGTCATCGAAGGACACTTGATTCTCTGTATGTTCTTTAATTCTTAATCGTTGATCCCAATCTCGTTTTCGACGTCTTTTTTACAAAAACGTCGGAAAAAATGGTGATTTTTTTTTTTACTCTAGTCACTGTCTGTTTCGTTCTAATACTGATTACTTTACTTTATCTTCCCTTTGGTTATTGAGAAAATTGTTTTGAAAATGGAGGAAAATTCAAAAACATATTATAGACTGCTGCTTTTGTTTGGTTATTCTGATTATGTTGAGTTTAGCTCTTTGATGTTAGATCCTAATTTTAATTCCTAAATTCATATGATTTAAGAAATTGAAATGGATTTATTGATTGTAACGTGTTATATGTGGTTTGTTAGGTAGCAAATCTAATTTTATTGTATCTGAATAAATCTTTGAATCATATTCATTGAAAGTATAATAAGATAGATTTCATTGTTATTATGATCGGTCAAATTTGATGTTTGGTGCATGCATGAGAAAGAAATGATCCCCTAAGTTAACTACCTGATTGCCTAGCTCATCTATTTGTGTGAGATTTGATAACTTACACTATATAATTCTCTAATTTTTGGATGAAATTGTTACTAAACTATCAGTTTATGTTGATGTAATTGGTAACTTTGTAAGGTTTTGTGAGTGTGACAACCTCTTGGATCCCATTTGACTAATTCAAAAATGTGTGGAAAATGCCTTACTATTATTTCGTAGAAGAAAAACTTGCAAAGCCCCATGTAGTTTTTTTTTTTTAGTTGATTTGCTTCGATTTCAATTTTGTGGACGAAGGCTTCAAGTTTAGTTTCAATTTTGTGTACATTCTCAATATTTCAGCATGTGTACTAACTATGGATCCACCAACAAAGCAAACATTATTTAAGATTAAGACATTGTATAGATTGACAATGCTCATGTACACCTGGTCTTATGGTATATCAATTTGTGCTGGTTTGGAATTGCAAGCCAACGCAGCATCTGGTATGGTTGTGCATGATGACTGCAAATTTAAGTTTTTGGAGCTCAAGGCAAAAGAACCTATTAGTTAATTGTTTTTAAGATCGAGTAGAAGCAGAAACAGGTTGTTTTTGTGAAGCTTGGTGAGTCAGCTCAAAGTTATGAGGATTTTGCTGTAGCACTTCCAGCTAATGAATGTCGTTAAGCTGTCTATGATTTCGATTTTGTCACTGCGGAGAATTGTCAAAAAAGCATGATCTTTTTCATTGCATAGTATGCCAATTACCTTTATATTTTAAAGCTTAAACTATTTGTTGTTGCCCTAGCAGTTATTTATAGTTTGTGCAGTTTTTTGAAGGTCTCCTGATACATCAAGGGTGAGAAAGCAAGATGATTTATACAAGCTCCAAAGACAAATTTAAAAGAGAACTTGCCGGAATTCAGGTAGAATTGCAAGCGACTGATCCTACTGAGATGGGCCTTGATATTATTAAAAGTTGTGCCAACTGAATTTAAATGGCCATACCTTGTGGAAATTCCTCCATTCAATTGTCTTTACTTGAGTGAAATATTTATATTTTCTTGGATGCTTGATAACTCTATGAAATGAGAGTTATCATGGCACTTTTAGAATTAAATCAATATTACTTAGAGAGTAAATAATGTGTTTTTATTGCATTTGCTAAGTGTGAACCAGAATTCAGTGAGCAAGACAAATGATAATGTCGACCATCAGACCTGACAGAAAACAACATGTCAAATAGAAGCTTATCAGGACTGTATGACAACCATCCTGTGACCGACAGAATTCGATAAACACTTGCATCACTTATCAACATATTATCTTAAATGGCAACTCATTACTGTCGTTTTGGGATACATATGTTATACACATGCTCAGCATATGGGAAATTAGTTACAGATAATTAAAAGAAGTAGCAAAATTCTGGGGTCAGCTGCAACAAACCCAGAACGATTTGCAGGCTTCTGATGTAGGTTTGTAGAAGCTTCTAAGCTTGTATAAAAAGAGGCCCTGAGAATTGAAATAAGGGAAGTTGGGTTTTCCTTGTAATCTCTGAAAAAGGCTTGAGCTTTCTATATTCTTGCATCAATAAAGAATCATAGCCCTGTTCTTCAAAGAGGATGTAAGCTGTAATGACTGAACCTCTATAAATCTTCTTTGTATTTTCTTTCTCTGTGGTGTGTTTCTATTCTTGTTTTGGAACGTGTTGAATCCTATATGTCTTGTTAATCATTCTTGTATAAGTAATCAGTGTGTAGAATATTTCCTGGAAGTGATTCATCTCAACAGATTGGTATCAGAGCTTACATCTCTGATTTTTGTTTTCAAGGATGGAAACTCAGAAACCGAATGTGGAAAAGTTCACGGGTGAAAATGATTTTCATCTTTGGAGGTTAAAAATATGGGATTTACTAGTTCATCAAGGAATTGAAGAAGTACTAGAAGAAAGTTCGAGCTCTAAGAAACCAAGAAAGATTAATGATGAAAATCTTCAAGATGCCATGGACAAGGCACACAGTACTTTAATTATAAGCCTGGGAGATGATGGAGTCTTGAGAGAGGTTCGAGATCAGACTACAACTGCTGGTCTGTGGAAGAAATTAGAAGATCTGTACAGAAAGAAGTCTCTAACGAAGAGGCTTAGTACTAAAAAGAGATTGTATACCCTTCAAAGGGAAAAAGGTACTTTACTGGCCGCTCATGTGGATGCCTTCAATAAAATCATCTTAGATGTGGAAGATATCAATGTCAAGATTGAAGATGAAGACAAAGTAATTATTCTCTTATCTTCTTTACTATCCTCCTATGAGCACTTTGTTGACACCTTGCTGTATAGAAGACAAACCATAACTATGCAAGATGTTAAGGAGGTTCTGAGCTCTAAAGAAAGTTCAAAGAAATCTGAAACAAGGGTTGTTGAGGGTTTGATAGCAAGAGGAAGAACAGAGAAGAGAGAAAGCTGGAAAGGGAAGAAAAATGGGAGATCAAAATCAAAGAACAGAACTCTGAAGTGTTTTCAGTGCCACAAAGAATGGCACTTCAAGAGGGAATGTCCAGAAAGGAAGAGCAATCCTAAGGATAATAAAGATAAAAATGGAAATGCTGTTGTCGTTGCTGAAAAATCAGATGATAGATTTGACACGGCTGGAGTTCTTGTGGCCTCATCAAACCAAATGAAGGTAGGTGGGTATTTGATTCTGGTTTTACATACCATATGTCTCTTAATAAAATTTTTTTTTCAACTTATCAACCATATAATGGTGGGAAAGTGTTGATGGGAAACAATACATCTTGTAAGGTCACTGGCATAGGATCTATAAGACTAAAAATTTATAATGGCGTAGTTAGGGAACTTATGAATGTTAGACATGTACCAGAATTAAAAAGAAATTTGATTTCCCTAAGTATGTTAGACAAGGTAGGGTGTATTATTAGAGTTGAATCCAGTGTGTTGAAGGTGCTGAAGGGATCTATGGTATTAATGAAATGTGATATGTCTAATGGCTTGTATATGTTACAAAGAAAGGCTATATCAGATGAAGTTAATATAGTACAAAACCAGATTCAAGACAAAACACACTTGTGGCATTTGAGGTTTGGGCATATAAGTGAGAAGGGGTTGAAAGAACTAGAAAGACATTGAGCTCTAGAAGGTCATAAGATAAGTGCCTTGGGGTTTTGTGAGGAATGTATCCTAGGCAAGTCCTCAAGAACCAGATTCAAAACTGCAGTGCACACAACTAAAGGCACTTTAGATTACATGCATGCAGATCTGTAGGGGCCATCACAGATTGACTCTCTAGGTGGAGCTAAGTACTTCTTGTCCTTAATTGATGATTACTCTAGGATGGTCTAGGTTTTCCCATTAAAGAGTAAGGATCAAGCCTATGAAAGCTTTAAAAACAGTAAAATGTTGATTAAAACATAGACAAACAGGAAGGTTAAAGCTCTGAGAATAGATAATGGCTTAGAGTTTTGCAATAAACTGTTTGATGAGCTTTGTTCAAGAAGTGGAATTCTGAGGCATAGAATAATCAGTCATACACCTCAACAAAACGGGCTAGCTGAAAGAATGAATAGGACCCTATTAGAAAAAGTTAGGTGCATGTTATTTCATTCCAAGCTGCCAAAAACCTTGTGGGCTGAAGCACTGAATACAGCTTGTTATTTTATAAATATAAGCCCTTCCATAGCCTTAGATTTTAAAACTCCTTATGAGATTTGGTCAGAGAAATTGGCTGATTATTCAAAATTAAAAATCTTTGGCTGTATTGCTTATGCACACACAACAAAGGGTAAGTTGGAACCCAGGGCCTTGAAGTGTGCTTTTCTAGGATATCCTGAAGGGCTTAAAGGTTACAAGCTATGGTGTGTTGATTTACAACCACCAAGGAGTATAATTAGCAGGGATGTAGTTTTTAATGAAGCTGAAATGTTAAAATCTAATATACTTGTTATTAAAAGAATACAGAAAGTGCCAAACCCTGATGAATTACAGTTTGAGGTGGAGCTAACTGGAAACAAAGACACAGATATCATAAACATTAATGACTCTGAAGAAGAGAGAACAGATAAAGCTACTAAACAACCAGCAAGCCAAAGCTTTATTCAAGATTATCAGCTCACAAGAGATAGGGGGAAAAGAAAAGTGAAAGCACCTAAGAGGTTGGGATATGCTGATCTAATAACATGTGCCCTGACAGCAGCAAATGAATTGGAGAGTGAAGAACCAATAAGTTATGCAGATGCTATTGCAAGTCAACACTCATCTCAGTGGATTAAAGCCATGCAGGAGGAAATGGAATCGCTTCATAAGAATCAGACCTGGGAACTAATAAAGAAACCAGAAAGCAAGAAGACAGTAGGCTGCAAGTGGATATTTAAACTAAAGGAGGGGATACCTGGTGTTGAACTAAAAAGGTTCAAAGCCAAGCTGGTTGCAAAAGTATTCACACAGAGAGAGGGGGTTGATTTTATAGAAGTCTTCTCCCCAGTAGTTAGACATACCTCAATCAGATTAATACTCTCACTTGTGGTTGTTTATGACATGCATCTTGAACAGATGGATGTTAAAACGACTTTTTTGCATGGAAAACTGAAAGAAGAGATTGTAATGGATCAACCTGAGGCCTTTATTGATTTAAAGAGACCAAATTGGGCCTGTTTACTGAGGAAGTCTCTATATGGCCTCAAACAGTCACCTAGGCAATGGTATCTGAGGTTTGACAACCATATGCAGAAACTGAATTTCTAAATATGCAACTTTGACTACTGTGTTTATTTTAAAAGAGTAAATGAGGGTAACCTATTGTATCTGGTACTTTATGTTGATGATATGTTATTGGAATGTAGAGATGTGAATCAAATAAAGAAGTTGAAGCAGCAACTGAAGCATAAATTCGAAATGAAAGATCTTGGTTCAGCAAGGAAAATATTTGGGATGGAATTCAAAAGGGACAGGAAAAACAAAACCTTATTTTTATCTCAGGAGGGGTATATTACCAAAGTTCTGAAAAAATTCAGAATGACAAACAGCAAAGCAGTATAGACTCCAATAGCACCACATTCAGATTATCAAGCCAATTATGCCCTACATCAGAACAAGATAAGTCTGAAATGGCTAAAGTACCTTACTCAAATGCAGTTGGTTGTCTAATGTATGCAATGGTGTTAACCAGACCAGATATTGCCTATGCTGTAAGTGTAGTAAGTAGGTTTATGGCTAATCCTGGAAAAGAGCACTGAAGGGTTGTGAAATGGATACTGAGATATATGAAAGGAACATCAAGCTATGGACTGGTGTATGGTGGTAAATGTATAGATGAAAACTTGGCAGTGGGTTATGTTTACTTAGATTATGCAGGAGATCTTGACAACAGAAGGTCTCTCACTAGATATCTATGTACAGTAAACCACTGCACCATCAGCTGGAAAGCCACACTTCAGAGTGTTGTTGCCCTATCAACTAAAGAGGCTGAGTATGCAGCTGCAGCAAAAGCTTTCAAGGAAGCAATGTGGCTAAAACACATATTGAATGAGCTGGGGCATGAACAATCATCAATCAAAGTCTTCTGTGACAGTCAAAGTGCAATTTGTCTAAGCAAAAATCATGCTCACCATAAGAAGACCAAGCATATAGATATCAAGCTCCATTTCATTAGACTTGAAGTTACCAAGGGGTAAAAATCCATACCAGTTAAAACATGGCTGATATGCTAACCAAACCAATTCCAACTACTAAGTTTAAGACCTGCTTAGACTTAACTGGTATCTGCACAATATAGAAGTGCATAGTGATGAAGATAAGGTGCTATGGATATGCAAGAATTCAGGTTCAAGGTGGAGATTGCTAAGTGTGAACCAGAATTCAGTAAGCAAGACAAACGACAATGTCAGCCATCAGACTTGGTGGAAGACGACATGTCAAATGGAACCTTATCAAGACTGTACGACAACCATCTCGTGACAGACAGAATTCGATAAGTGATGCACGTGTGTAACACATGATCACTTATCAACATATTATCTTAAACAGCAACTCATTACTGTCGTTATGGGATATATATGTTATACACATACTCAGCATATGGGAAATTGGTTACAGACAGTTAAAAGAAGCAGGAAAATTTTAGGGTCAACTGCAACAAACTCAGAACGATTTGCAGGCTTCTGATATAGGTTTCTAGGAGCTTCTAAGCTTGTATAAAAAGAGGCCCTGAGAACTGAAATAAGGGACGTTGGGTTTTCCTTGTAATCTCTGAAAAAGGCTTGAGCTTTCTGTATTCTTGCATCAATAAAGAATCATAGCCCTGTTTTTCAAAGAGGATGTAAGCTGTAATAGTTGAACCTCTATAAATCTTCTTTGTATTTTCTTTCTCTGTGGTGTGTTTCTATTCTTGTTTTGGAACGTGTTGACTCCTATCTGTCTTGTTAATCATTCTTGTATAAGTAATCAGTGTGTAGAATATTTCCTGGAGGTGATTCATCTCAACAGTATTTTTGCTACATTTTGCATAAACATTCATTTTAGTTTAGTCTTAATAAATTTTGTTTGATTTAGAATAATTCATGCTTAGATTGCGTGCATAATTATAGGTGTTTGGAAGCTCAAGTTTCAAGGAAGAAATACTAACACAATAGACTTGCAAAAATGAGGAAGAAACGTGACTAAAAAAGAATTTAAACAAATCTGAAGCAGTGCAGTTGTTGTAGCCATTGTTGTAGCAACCATTGCTGTAGCAATCCTAGAGCAACGACAGAGGAAATTTTGCGTGATCTGTAATTTCCTAGTCTGACTTATGCGCGCCTTAAGCTTTCGTTTACCCTAATTTTCAAGTATAAAAGGAGCACTCATCATATGAAAGAGGCGGCGGTGAATTAACATCAAAAAAATCAGGAGAAAAAAAAAAGAAGAAGAAGAATTCAAGGGAGAACAAGTCTGCACCATTGAAGAAATTTGTAGAACTATTTAGACTCAATTTTTATCATTCTTTACTTATTTCCTCATTTACTCTTTGGTTGAAACGACGTATTTCATGGCTGATACTTCTCTGTTTGTTTCCCTTTTTCCAAGTTATGAACTAAATTTGATTGTAGTTGAGTGACAAACAATCTAAACGGGTTCTTGACTATTCTTATGAGTTATTGCACGTCTGCTGCAGCATTTTGCTCTAACAAATATATTTCAATCATTATTTTGGTTGACCTCTCATTTAATGGTTCAAGTTAAGAGAGAGCCATAAAATGATCTGTCTTAGTAGAACTTATTAGAGTAATACTTGATCTTAATTTAAGTTTCCTAGATTGAGTTTTAACTTAAGTCCCAAAAAGGCCGCACTTGAGTTAAGATTTGTGAAAAACTAGACATAGGGACTTACCTTGTAGGGTAAAGAGAGTATATGTTCGTAATGCCATTTCTTATGTGATATAACAACTGGTTATTGTTAGGTTCTATAAGGGTATAAGGAGTCCAACAAGTGATTGTTGAGGATGCAAAGTAATTATTCCCAATGCTTTAGGAGTTGCTGCAGCAACTGGTGTTAGTTCGAACAAAACAGTCAACCCATAAAGAAAGTTTGATCATTCAACTACCCATTCTTATTAAATTCTTTTTGCACAACTTATCTAGTTTACTTATTTACTGCATTCATTTTATTAAATTGTTAATTCCAGTGGTCAGTTAACTTTAATTAGAGTTTTCTTTAGATAGAAGGAAGTTTGCACTACTGCGATTGCTATAGCATTTCTAGTAACATCAGTCTCGTGGAGACAATCTTAAATATTCATCACTTTATTACTTGTTGTGTACACTTGCACATTGACACCAATAGCAATTGAATTAAAGTACCCAATAATGCTTCCCTAGTTTCTGGTATATTTTGTGGTTTGTTATTTATAGAACCTATGTGTTCGATGTCTTGTAGTATGATCTCTACAAGCTAATATGTAACTATTTTGCGAGGGAATAGATATCTCACCCTTAGTTTGTTTTCAAATTTTAATGTCTGACCCTTGTCATTCTAACTCAATTTTAATGCCTGCTCTTATTACTTGTTTGGTTGCTTATTAACTAACTCGTTTTGTACTATTGAGAAAAATATATGAAGAGAGCAAATTACTTCTTGGAAAGTACAATGAGCAATAAGTAACAATGATTCTTTACAGTTAGTATACTCAATGTATGAAAGGACACTTTGGAAAGGTCAATTAAGCTTCATGAATATTAGCCTCTAGTATTTTAAAATGGTAATACGTACAACCATTAATGCATTTATAATTTGTGTAATTAAATATAATATAACCACTACTTGCATAATGGTTCTATTATTTCAAAATAAATGCACATGTATCATAATATTATTTATTTATTTTATGATTGACATAGTACTTATGATATATTTTAAAAAAATTTCTTTAGTGTTAGAGGCTTATAAGTTCATATCAATTTGTTATAGCTTAACCAACTAGTTTAACCAGCTTGTAAACTAGACTGGAGTATCATGTGTACAGTGTAATCTAAGTGTTATTGATAAGAGTAAAGCTTTTGCAAGTAAATACAAGTAGATGCACATTCAATGCAGCGGTTGCAAACTGATTAATGTTTAGTCCATTGGAAAAGGAAAGGACTATGTTTATTCTAGCATAGTGTGGAACACGAATTTTTGTTAATCTTGCGCGGCCTTCCAATACATTTTCATTGGTTCCCGAAGTTATGGTTGTTTAATTAATTATAACTGCCCAGTTTGTACTTACGGAAATGAAAGAAAAAAAATCTACGCAATTCGCTTTCTATCTACTTCGTTTCCTTAACATTCTAGTTGTCTATTTGATAAGATTATATAGGTTGGCTTATATGTCCCCTAATATGAATTTTTCTTTTATATTGCCATTGGTAAGAATTCATTCCAATAATATGTTAGGGGTGAGTCTCAACTGTAATAAGGAGTCAAAACTCTTGAGTTTCAACTGATGCGACAGATGATGTGGTTAATAAATAATCTAATGTAATTTCTACAATTACTCTGAGACATTTTTTTAGATTTTGTGGGATATGATATAAGGAAAGTATAAAAACACTATAACCTCAATAAATTAATAGTTTAAAACCATGAAAGATTTATTAATTTAGTAAATATTAATATATCGATAAATTAATAATATTTTAATTTTTAAAGACAATATCAAGTTCATAATAGGAACTTTTATGAAGTAAGATAATACAATTAAATAATAAAATGATTATGTCAAACTGTGTGATATGATTTTGATTTGATCTTGATTAAAAAAATCAATTATGTTATATACTTTTCACTAGATTACATGGCTGAATCATAATTACACTGTAACTCATTAGAGATGATTTTTTGGACGCAATAAATTAACCAAGCTCTCTCTTATTTTTCTTAACAGTGCACATAGAATACAACAATGACCAATAAAATGTGTAAAGCATTTGTCAGTACAACAAAGAAAATTATAGACATATCACACGTATTTGTTTTCAAATTAATTAATTATTAATTTTTATATTTGCTAGGTCTTATAGAAAAATAAGATTTTTAAAAATTATTATATAATAAATTTATCGAATTATTAATTACCAAATTGACCTCGATCAATAAAATTATTATTTGTATCAAGATTATCAATTTATTGAGTATTAATTTATTGAAATTCTACTATACTGTAATGTGGAATAGGCTGCCAAGGGCGTGGTCGGGTTGGTTGCAGTGCAACTGTAACCTCTGCTAAAACCCAGGTTCGAATCTTGGAGAAAGTAAAGGGGTAAAAATTGTATTTGAACTTAGCCACCCCTTTACCTTCAAAAAAAATAAAAAGAAAAAAAAATGTGGAACCGGGACACAGGTGAAATACAAGTGTGCAACCCAAGAGGGGAGATGAATTGGTATTTTTAAAAATTATCCTAACAAAACCACACAACAATCCAATCTAGAGCCTTAATAAATTCAAAAGCAATAAGTTCAAACAAATCACAATAATAAATGAACAAGGGAAAAGAGAAACAAACACACGAAATTTTACGTGGTTCGGCAATCCCCGCCTACGTACGCGTCTCCAAGCGATCCAAGCTTGAGGTTTTCACTATTCAAGCCTTCCAAGGCTTAAAATGCTTACAATTGACTTCAAGGTGTCAATGAACCTTTACAACAATGAGATTATATCTCAATATCTTTACTCAAGTGTCTCACACACTCAAACACTCACAATTTAGATAAAAAATGAAAAATACAACAAAAACTCTCTTAAAGAGTAGATGAACAAAATGAAGAACAATAATGATTACATGAATAATGATTTGCGAATTGAGAGCTCAAGATAAGTTGTGTGCCTTTTGTTTATGCTTGCTAGAGAGAGTGAAAATGAATTGGATTTGAGTTTTTTTAATTAGAGCTAAAAAACTAGCCGTTATGAGTTTTTTACTCATAACCAGATTACTGTTTATGGTATTCGGAATTCCGCTTGCATATTACCGTTAAGGCAAAAAATTGAATTTTTTAATATCCGGAATGCCGCTTGTGATATCCGGATTGCCGTTTATGCTCCAGAAGCTTTCTGCCTCGTAATCGAAATTCTGTTTAGCATATCCAGATTGCCGCTTGCTACAGTAACGGTACAGTGCACTGTTTACCAAAATTATATTTTGACCCCAAAACTTTATGAAACTGAAGTATGGCCCAAAACGTTATAAAAATTTACACTTAAGTCTAATTTCAGAATTTCTTAATAATACTTTGTGAATCCCAAAACTTTCTGAAATTATGAACAAGCCCAAACTTTGTGAAATTTTAAAATGGCCCATAATATTTAAATATTTTCAAATAAGTCTAAATCCGAAACTCAAAACAATATTTATTAAAAACAAAGATTGTAAAATTTTTTCACTTTAGTTCACAACTTTGAAAAATAACTTAACTCCATAAAATCATTTTCTTGTTTTAAAAGCATAATATATAAAACTTTATTTTTAACTACTCTCAATTTTCTTTAATCAACACATGTGGTTTGTTATCATCAAAATCAATATTTATAGCCATATAGGCTAACAACAGGTCGTAACTTATTTCGACTGGGAGGAACCTAAATACCCCAGAAAATGTAAAATGTTTGACATTGGGTTGGGTATGGGCCTAATAACTGACGGTGGATGTTGGGGGTTGGTTGGATCCAAATTTTGGGCCCCGAGGACTAAACGTCCCAAGATGGCTCAACCATCGGCCCTGGAAACAAACAGAGCGTTTTGGTTGGTAGACTATTAAAACACTGCTAACGGCGTCGTTGGCATCTCCTTTGCCGCCGAAGTCAAGGATTCAGGATTGGTTTATGCAATTGGTAGAAAAACAAAAACCCCCAAAAATGACCTTTAAAAAAAACTATAAAAAAATCAGGAAAATTTGGCTCTCTTCACTCCAGCTGCAGTGGGTTTTTTATTTAAATATCCTAAATTTGCTCTTAAATACCAAATTTATACCCTATTACATACATATACTTCACGAAGATAAGAAAAGTAAAAAATAACCTTAAGAAAAATCAAGAATCCACACATTTTTTCCTCTCAGTACAGGAAGCAGTTGAGTACGAAGTCGGGTAAGTCGAGAATTTAGTTGAGTAAGAATTGGAGATAAGTAAGTCGAGTATATGGTCCAATAGAAAGTCGAGTGAACATATTAAATGAGTTGAGTATTAAATGGTCGAGTATTAAGTAAAAGTCAAGTAAATTTTTTGAATAAGTCGAGTAAAATTTATATAATTTTTAAAGAGGTCGAGTATTAAGTCGGGTAAGTATATTGAGTCGAGTATTAATATTTTTAAAGAAGTGAAGTCTGGTAAGTTGAGCATTCAGTCGAGTAAGAAGTGAAGACAATTGAATAAGTCGAGTATTTAGTCAAGAATGAAGTCGGGTATGAAGTCTAGTAAGTTAAGCATTCAGTCGAGTAAAAAGTGAAGGCAATTGCATAAGTCGAGTATCTAGTCAAGTACAAAGTCGGGTATGAAGTTTAGTAAGTTGAGCATTCAGTCAAGTAAGAAGTGAAGGTAATTGAATAAATCGAGTATCTAGTCGAGTACGAAGTCTAGTAAGTTGAGCATTCAGTCGATTAAGAAGTGAAGGTAATTGAATAAGTCGAGTATCTAGTTGAGTACGAAGTCGAGTATGAAGTATGGTAAGTTGAGCATTCATTCGAGTAAAAAGTGAAGGCAATTGAATAAGTCGAGTATCTAGTCGAGTACGAAGTCGGGTATGAAGTCTGGTAAGCTAAGCATTCAGTCGAGTAAGAAATGAATGCAATTGAATAAGTCAAGTATCTAGTCGAGTACGAAGTCGGGTATGAAGTTTGGTAAGTTGAGCATTCAGTTGAGCATTCAGTCGAGTAAGAAGTGAAGGTAATTAAATAAGTTGAGTATCTAATCGAGTACGAAGTCGGGTATGAAATCTAGTAAGTTGAGCATTCAGTTGAGTAAGAAGTGAAAATAATTGAATGAGTGGAGTATTTAGTCCAGTAAGAAGTCAAGTAAGTAGATTGAATGAGTCGAGTATTAATTTTTTGTTGGCATTTTATTGAGGTTATTTTTGTATGTTTAAAATTTTTTTTAAGTAAATATGTGTAAAGTTAAAAATTTTAATGGATGGAGGTATATTTTGAGTATTATAAGAGTAACGGGATATATCACACACGCAATTCCCTCAGCTACAGCTCACTAGCTCATTCATGAAAGAAAGAAACTTTGTTTTCCAACTTTTCATGTTCAATCTCTGTCAAATCCCCTAAAATGTCATTCTCTTCGTGTCTCAATAGTTACCCTTGGCCTCTCCCACCGCAACCCCTCCTCCCTTTCTCCCCCAAACCCACCACCATTTCTTTTGCCTCCACACAACACCATGACCATCAGCAGCTCACCTCACGATCATCTTCATCTTCCACTTTCTCTCGTCAGCTTCCTTCCAATTTCACTTCAACTCAACTCCTCGACATTCTCCGTCGCCAAAGTGACGAGTCCTCAGCGCTCCGCTTGTTCACTTAGGCCTCTAAGCAGTCCAATTTCTCACCCAATTCCTCTCTCTGCGAAGAACTACTGACCAAACTCGGAAAGGTCGGCTCTTTTGATTCCATGAGACGCATTTTAGAAGATATGAAACTCTCCGGCTGTCAAATTCGTACGGGTACTTTCCTAATTTTTGAAGAAAGTTATGCTAAATTTGACATGTACGATGAGATTTTAGAAGTAACCCAGTTGACGAAGGATGAGTTTGGATTAGAACCCGACACCCATTTTTATAATCACTTTTGGAATGTTCTTGTTGATGGCAATAAGTTAAAGCTAGTTGAATCTGCTCATGCTGATATGGTTAGTAGAGGGAGTAAGCCTGATGTTTCAACGTTTAATATATTGATTAAGGCTTTATGTAAGGCTCATCAAATTAGGCCTGCTATTTTGATGATGGAAGAGATGCCTAGCTATGGTTTGACACCTGACGAGAGAACGTTTACGACGTTAATGCAAGGGTTGATTGAGGAAGATAATTTGGATGGTGTGTTGAGGATTAGAGAGCAAATGGTGGAACACGGATGCCCCATTACTAATGTAACTGTTAATGTTTTAGTTCATGGGTTTTGTGAAGAGGGAAGGATAGAGGATGCGTTAAGTTTTAAACAAGAGATGGTGAGTGAGGGATTTTATCCTGATCAGTTTACGTACACTACTTTGGTGAATGGTTTGTGCAAACTGGGACATGTCAAGCAAGCGTCGGAGGTCATGGACATGATGCTTCAAGAGGGGTTTGATCCTGATGTTTTTACATATAATTCTTTGATTTCTGGATTGTGTAAATCGGGTGAAGTTGAGGAGGCGGTGGAGATTTTCAATCAGATAATTTTGAGGGATTGTTCGCCTAATACCGTTACTTATAATACTCTGATTAGCACCTTGTGCAAGGAGAACCAAGTTGAAGAAGCCACTGAACTTGCTCTTGTCCTCACAAGCAAGCGAATTTTGCCTGATGTTTGTACATTCAATTCCCTGATACAAGGTCTCTGCTTGACCAGTAATTTTGATGTTGCAATGGAATTGTTTCAGGAGATGAAGACTAAAGGGTGCCAACCTGATGAATTTACTTACAATATGTTGATAGACAGCCTTTATTCTAGAGGGATGCTGGAGGAAGCTCTCAAACTGTTAAAAGAAATGGAATGAAATGGCTGCGCAAGGAATGTAATGACATATAATACTTTGTTTGATGAGTTTTGCAAACTCAAAAAGAATTGAAGAAGCAGAGGAGATCTTTGATGAGATGGAAATCCAAGGGATTTCACAAAATTCTGTGACCTACAACACCCTCATCGATGGTCTTTGTAAGAGCAGGAGGGTGGAGGATGCTGCTCAGCTTATGGACCAGATGATAATGGAAGGGTTGAAACCTGATAAATTTACCTGCAATTCCCTTCTTACCTACTACTGTTGGGGGGAGACATAAAAAGGGCTGCAGATATTGTCCAAAATATGACTTTAAATGGGTGCAAACCTGACATTGTTACGTATGGTACCCTAATTGGGGGGCTGTGTAAGGCTGGTAGAGTTGAGGTTGCAAGTAAACTCTTGAGGTCAATTCAGATGAAAGCAATTGTTTTGACTCCACAAGCTTATAACCTTGTATTCAAGCTCTCTTTAGACAAAAAAGAACAACCGAAGCTATGAGGCTTTTCTGAGAAATGATGGAGAAGGCTGATCCTCCAGATGCTCTTACCTACAAACATGTTTTCCGTGGGCTCTGTAATGGTGGAGGACCAATTGAAGAAGCCATTGATTTTGTGATAGAGATGTTAGAGAGGGGATTTCTCCCAGAGTTCTCATCATCCTCCATGTTGGCTGAAGGACTTGTTTCTTTAGGGAAGGAGGAAACTTTGGTTGAGCTTATTGATATGGTTATGGATAAAGCAAAATTCTCAGACCGAGAAACTTCAATTGTAAGGGGGTTTCTCAAAATCCGGTAGTTTCAAGATGCATTGGCCACTTTCGACGATATCTTGGATGGTCGGGTGCCCCAAAAAACTTTCCAAGATCAAAATATTTTTAGTATTGACTGACTTACTAGTATTTTCCTCCCTCGTTACTTATATGAAGTTTGGTATTGAACATTTTCTCAAAGAGTAGTCTCGGGACGTTGATGCAGAGCAGACATAATGAAAGAAATGAAGAAATTTTTGAGTTTCCTATGCTCAATTGGTGCTTGGGCCATGACCTGCCGGCATACTGTGATCCTGTTGGTGTTTTTATTTCTGGCCTTAATGTTGCGGACCGCCCATGTTACTAGCCCAATTGCCCACCATTTCGGGCTAGAGAGCCAAGATAAGACCAAGAGTGCTAGCTTGGCCCAATTCCGGAAGCTTCTAGGTAACTCTAGCACATGTGAGCTTGTAAATATTCTAGAATTCTCTATACATTTCCAGCACATGTAAATTCTAGATAGTTAGGTAGATTTCTCTAGAATCTCTAGAGCACAGCAAGCCTCCCCTATAAATAGGGCATGGCATTTAGCATTTTAGCAACAAGCTTAGAGTGAGCAACAAGCTTAGAGCAAGCAACTCAAGCATTGTAAACTCTCTCTTGTAATCTTTCTTGCAAGCAATACAATTCTCTCATTTGGCTCCATTGCTCTCTTCTCTCTAGCTCTTTAAAATCCTCCAAGGCTTAGCTAGGCGAGAAGCTCGAAGGCTTACTTAGCAACACTCGGCAAAGGTTGTCTAAGTGCCGCACGGGTTCGTTGCGCAAAACACTCATCCCGTGACAAGTGGTATCAGAGCAAAGGTTTGCACCCACGCAACTTAGCTCACGAGCAATGGCCAATCCTTCAGCTCAAGAGGGTGTTGTTGGTGTGGATGTTCCACCGGAACCAAGCCGCGGCCGTGAGGGAGATCGCGCCCAAGGCAAGACTCGTGGCAAGTCCAAGGCCCCATCTGTTGATGCGGTAGAGCCTCGTGTAGCCACTCTCGAAATTGCATTGTCCGCCGCTCAAGACAGCCTCGAGGGACTAGAGGAAAGAGTGGACGGTCTCGAGGGAGAATACGCCGAGTTTACGGTGGCAACAAAGGCCCTCATCCAAGATCAAGCGAACACTCTTCGAGGTGAGTTTCGATCTTTTCATGATGAGTTGCTTAAACTTCGTAGCTTTGTTCAAGATGAGCTACGCGCTGTCCGCGCAGAAGTGGAGGAAGTCCGCTCGGATTGAGCATGGCACAAGCGCACACTCTCCGCTAGTCCAGCTTCCGCATGTACGAGTGATGCGCGACGCATTGATGTGCCGAAGCCCGACACTTATGATGGCACACGCAATGCCACGGTCGTGGACAATTTCCTCTTCGGGCTAGACCAATACTTTGATGCCATGGGTGTGCGAGATGAGGCGTCGAAAGTGGGCACAACACCCACCTATCTTAGAGGCGCTGCACAACTATGGTGGCGTCGGAAGCATGGCGAGATGGGCAAGGGCATTTGCACCATCGACACTTGGGCCGACTTCAAGCAAGAACTCCGAAAGCAATTTGCCCCAAGCAATGCGGAAAAGGAAGCGCGAGCGCGCCTACGTCGCCTCAAGCAATCGGGTAGCATTCGTGACTACATCAACGAGTTCACCACCCTCATGCTCGAGATAAGCGACATGTCCGACAAGGATTCCCTCTTCTACTTCCAAGATGGCCTCAAGGATTGGGCCAAGACCGAGCTTGATAGGCGTGGCGTTCAAACACTTGACGATGCCATCCCTGTTGAGTCCCTCACGGAATACTCCACCCAATCCAAAGACAAGAAGTCTAGCCAAGGCAAAGGTGGGGGAGAGAATCGCAAGGACAAGGGCAACAACCGCAAAGATTGGGGGTAGAAAAAAACCTTCCAGCAACAAAAGCGGGCAGGGTAAATCGGAGGGCAAGAAGGAGGCACCGAAGCCGCGAAGCCCATGTTTCATATGCAACGGTCCCCATTGGGTGCGCGTCCGGAGAAGAAGTCGCTCAATGCTCTTGCTGCCCAACTCAAGAGCAACCCCACTATGACCACGGAAGAACCCCAACTCAGCATGGGTTCCCTCCAACGTCTTGGCGCACTCAACCGCCAACGGCCCGCACTCACGAAGAAAGGGCTTATGTATGTGAGCGCGAAAATCAACGGCCAGTCCGTGCGCGCGCTGCTGGACACGGGAGCAACACACAACTTTGTGTCCGTAGATGAGGCCACACGCCTAGGCCTCAAGGCCACCAAAGAAGGAGGTACAATGAAGGCAGTGAACTCACCCGCCAAGACAATCGCGGGAATTGCACAAGGTGTGCACATAACCCTCGGTACGTGGAGCGGAAAGCTTGACTTCTCCATCGTGCCCATGGACGACTTCAAGATGGTCCTCGGCATGGAATTCTTCGACCAAGTCCATGCCTTCCCGCTGCCCGCTATAAACTCCCTAAGCATCCTCGACGGGAGCAAGGCATGCATGGTGCCCACGGAGAGAGGCAAGTCCGAAGAAAAGACACTCTCGGCCATGCAATTCAAACGGGCTTTCAAGAAGGACCCAAGCTTCTTGGTATCCATCCGGGAACTAAATGAGAAAAGAGATTGCGGAAACAAGCCAAGCCAAGTCCCTCCGCGTATACGAGCTGTCCTCGATGAGTTTAAGGACGTGATGCCTCCTGAACTTCCAAATAAGCTCCCACCTCGACGAGAGGTAGATCATGCAATCGAGCTGGAACAAGGCGCGAAGCCACCAGCCTTGGCACCCTACCGCATGGCGCTACATGAACTTGAGGAGTTACAGAGACAACTCAAAGGCTTACTGGACGCAGGCTACATTCGACCCTCAAATGCCTCAGTCGGTGCACCGGTTCTCTTCCAAAAGAAAAAGGATGGATCGTTGCGGATGTGCATTAATTATAGAGCGCTTAACAAGATCACCATCAAGAACAAGTATTCGATTCCATTGATTGCGGACTTGTTTGAGCAGCTTGGCAAGGCGCAGTACTTCACCAAACTCGACTTGCACTCCGGGTACTACCAAGTGCGCATAGTCAAGGGAGACGAACCGAAGACAGCGTGCACAACAAGGTACGGGTCTTTTGAATTCCTTGTTATGCTTTTGGTCTCACCAATGCACCCGCCATATTTTGCACGCTCATGAACAAGGTGCTTCAACCATTTCTCGACCGCTTTGTGGTCGTGTACTTGGACGACATCGTGGTGTATAGCGCCACGCTTGAGAGCATGCCCAATATTTGCAACAAGTCCTCCAAGTACTCCGAGACAATGAGCTCTTTCTCAAAATGGAGAAGTGCTCATTTACCCAACAAGAGGTGGAGTTCCTTGGCCACAAGATTGCGAGCGAGAAGCTAATGATGGAAAACACCAAGGTGAAGGCCATCCTCGAGTGGAAACCTCCCACAAAAGTGCATGAGTTTCCCTAATTTCTTGGGTTGGTGAACTACTACTGCCGCTTCATCAAGGGTTACTCAGCCAGGGCAGTACACTTGACCGATTTGCTCAAGAAAAAAAGAACGTGGCGTTGGTCTGAAGAATGCCAACGCGCATTCGAGGAGTTAAAAAAGGTAATTTCGGAGGAACCCGTCCTCGCTCTTTCGGACCACAACAAGCCCTTCGAAGTTTAAACAGATGCCTTTGACTTTGCCATTGGTGGAGTTCTTATGCAAGAAGGCCACCCCATAGCGTTTGAGAGTTGAAAACTAAACGATACGGAACGCCGCTACACGGTACAAGAAAAAGAGATGACAGCCATCATCCATTGCTTAAGAGTGTGGCGACATTACTTGCTTGGCTCACACTTCACAATCATAATGAACAACGTAGCGACAAGCTACTTTCAAACACAAAAGAAGTTGAGTCTGAAGCAAGCAAGGTGGCAAGATTTCCTAGCAGAATTCGACTATTAGCTCGAGTACAAACCGGGTAAAGCTAATGTTGTTGCGGATACTCTAAGCCGCAAGGTCGAATTGGCAACATTTAGCATGAGCCAACCAAAGTCCGACGTTATCTCACGCATCAAGGAAGACCTCCAACAAGATCCGCTAGCAAAGGACTTGCTGGAGAAGGTGCTCGAGGGAAAGACAAGGCGATTTTGGCAAGAATAAGGCATCCTCCTCACCAAGGGAGATCGGTTGTTCGTGCCAAGGTGGGGAAATTTGCGGAAGGAAGTCATCAAGGAGTGCCACGACTCCAAGTGGGCTGGTCACCCCGGAATTGAGCGCACCACCGCACTAGTCCAAGCCTCGTATTTTTGGCCGCACATGAGGGACGACATCGAGGCATATGTGCGAACTTGTCTTGTGTGCCAACAAGACAAGGTGGATCATCACCTACCAGCGGGATTATTGGAGCCGCTACCACTCGCAACAAGGCCATGGGAAAGTGTCTCCATGGACTTCATCACATCACTGCCCAAATCCGAAGGGTGCGGCAGCATCATGGTCATTGTCGACCGTTACAGCAAGTATGCAACCTTCATTGCCGCACACCGGTGATTGCAAAGTTGACGAGGCAGCCCGACTCTTCGTCAAGCACATTGTGAAGCTTTGGGGAGTCCCGAAGAGCATTGTGAGCGACCGAGACCCTCGGTTCACTGGGCGTTTTTGGACGGAGCTCTTCAAGATGTTGGGGACGGATCTCAAGTTCTCGACAAGCTTCCACCCACAAACGGATGGGCAGACCGAGCGCATCAATGGCCTCCTCGAGATGTACTTGAGGCATTATGTGAGCGCTCATCAGCGGGATTGGGCGAAGCTACTCGACATCGCCCAATTTTCTTATAACTTGCAGCGAAGTGAGGCTACGGGCAAGAGTCCATTCGAAATCATCATGGGATTTCAACCTATGACCCCCAACGCCATAGCCTCAACTTATGGAGGGGAAAGCCCCACGGCACACAAGCTCGCCCGTGAATGGCACGAGGAAGCGGACATCACGCGAGCCTACCTCGACAAAGCCGCGAGGAAGATGAAGAAGTGGGCGGATACCAGGAGACGGCACGTTGAGTACAAGGAAGGCGATCAAGTCATGATCAAGCTCCTACCCCAACAAGTCAAGACTTTGCGGAAAGTGCACAAGGGGTTAGTGAGGCGCTACGAGGGTCCCTTTCGAGTTGTACGACGTGTGGGCAACGTCACATATCAACTCCAACTTCCGCCAAGACTCAAGATCCATCCGGTCTTTCATGTGAGTCTTTTCAAGCCATATCACGGAGACGTGGGAGACCCAAATTGCGAAGCATCAAGGCGTGCACCAACCGCCGTTGTCACTGCGTTCGACAAAGATGTGGACTACATCATTGCGGATCCCGTGATTCGGAGGAGAGGCATGCCACCATACAACGAGTACTTGGTGAAGTGGAAAAACCTCCCTGAGAGCGAAGCCACTTGGGAACGTGAAGATGATTTGTGGCAATTCGCTGAGCACATCCAGAATTTCAAGCACGAAAGCGCGACGAGGACGTCGCGAGCTTAGGTGGGGGAGGATGTTGCGGACCGCCCAAGTTGCTAGCCCAATTGCCCACCATTTCGGGCTAGAGAGCCAAGATAAGGCCAAGAGTGCTAGCTTGGCCCAATTCCGGAAGCTTCTAGGCAACTCTAGCACATTTGAGCTTGTAAATATTCTAGATAGTTGGTAGATTTCTCTAGAATCTCTAGAGCTTGGCAAGCCTCCCCTATAAAAAGGGCATGGCATTTAGCATTTGAGCAACAAGCTTAGAGTGAGCAACAAGCTTAGAGCAAGCAACTCAAGCATTGTAAACTCTCTCTTGTAATCTTTCTTGCAAGCAATACAATTCTCTCATTTGGCTCCATTGCTCTCTTCTCTCTAGCTCTTTAAAATCCTCCAAGGCTTAGCTAGGCGAGAAGCTCGAAGGCTTACTTAGCAACACTCGGCAAAGGTTGTCTAAGTGCCGCACGGGTTCGTTGCGCAAAACACTCATCCCGTGACATTAAGCTCAGAACGGTATTTACTTTTGTATCCAATTTCTGTTATTGATGTCAATTTTCCAATCTCCAGAAATGTAAGATAGGCTATTTGGCTTATTAGATTTTTTGATATAATTGGCGGGCCTGACGATGAACCATAGCTCTTAAATCACCATTCTTGATTAGGTTATAAAATCCGAAATCAGGGAGGCATTATGTTTTTTTAACTTAAATTTTTATTCCAGTAAAAGCCAAATTTGTCTGTAGCCAAATTTATGTCTGTACTAATTTGACACTTCAAAAAAAGGGGCAAAAAATTATATAACAACATAATTTGATTGAAGATATCCTAATCATATGTACTCATTCATATTCATTAATATATATATATATATGTATAGAGTCATTCTCTAGTATAGATGTCATTTTTTTTTTCATGCGGACAAGTTTTTAAACTTTGGAGTTAGTTAAAAACTTTCTTAAATCGCACGATTTAAGAATGTGTCCGCATTAAAAAGGATGCGGGCGACTACACTTAAGAATGATTATATATATATTTTTTATCGTCGACATTATTACATTGACCTTCACTAAGTAAAATATATTCAAATTAAACTATTATTATTCTATGATCATCGAACGGCTATAAATCTTTGAAAATGACCAAAAGAAAAAAATCGAAGGAATCAATTACGTAACGCTTTGTTTCAACTTTCAATGAGGGCCAAATCAGATTCCAGAATCAAGAGATTCAAGAAAGGGTGTGGTTATGTTAAAACTACTTTAAGGTAGAGCACGCTTTCATAACCACACGATCGAAATTATAACGTGTTTTTTTTATTATTTATCACTTTGGGTGTGTAGCTGTTAATTTGTGCTCTATCTTAAAATAGCTCTGAGATAGCCATAACCTTCAAAAAAATGTCATGGCACCAAAAGAAACGATAATTCATATTTTATTTTATTTTATTTTATTTTAATATAGACATTTACATTTAAAGAATAAAAAAACAATCATCAATTCTGCCATCATTTTCTTAACGATATATCATTACTTCAGAAGCAGGGTTGGCAAAATCTGGAGCTGGATCGGATTCATATTTCTAAACCCAAATCTCCATCCAGATTTGAAAAAAAAAATATGCGGATCCGGATGCAGGCAAATATTCTAAATATCTAGATTCGCAAAATTAAAATTCAATAATTTAATATATAATTTAAAAAATCAATAATTTACCTAATAATATCAAATAAAATCTAATCATAATTCAAAAATTAATAATTCAACATGAATAACATACAATAATCTCATAACTCTATAAATAAAATTTAATTTTTTACTTTTTATTTCATTTTTAATATATATTTTTAATTTAAAATAAAATTCAATGATTTACCTAATAATACCAAATAAAATTCAATCATAATCCAACAATTAACAATTCAACATGAATAAGATACAACAACATCATAAATCCACAAATAAAATTTATTTTTATTTAATTTTTAATATATATTTTCAATTTAAAATAAAATTCAATAATTTACCTAATAATTCCAAATAAAATCAAATCATAATCCAACAATTAATAATTCAATGTGAATAATATACAATAACATAAAATTTAATTTTTAAATTTTATTTAATTTTTAATTTAAAATAAAATTTATCCGGATCCAGATATCTAATTTTTCAAATATACTTATATTTAGATTCGGATCTAATTTTTGTACCCGGATCCGTATTTTTTAATATGCGGATCCGGATTTTTCGGGGATTTAATTGCCATCCCAATTTGAAATAATCCAAGCGTGGAAAGTGTCTTCTGGTCCATAGCCTGCCCGTGTTCTTTGTCCCTCTTGTTTGTACTACCTTCACTCACTTCTCGTATTTATTATGTAGCGATCACTTCTCGTATTGATCTCGAAACCCCAAGAAAAAAAAAAAAGGAGTCCGTAGATTCTCGCGATGAAGAGGCACATCTTGTTGCTGATAGCTTGCAAGTTCTTACTCCAAAGAACTACACGCGCGATATTCACATCCTCAGCTACGCGTTTCTTTTGATGTTTCTCGCTTATGGAGCTGCTCAGAATTTAGAGACCACTGTTAATACAGTTGAGTAGCTGCCCCTGCCCCTCGCCGCTTTCTAGTTTTTGAGCTGACAGTTGTTGTTTTTTTTATTTGTTGCAGCTAATTTTTGATGATTTTATTTTTTCTATCAGGAGGGGAATTTGGGAAAGATTTCGCTTGGGATATTGTACACGTCGTTCACATGTTTCTCTTTAGTTGCTTCATTGGTGGTTCGAGTGTTGGGTTCCAAGAACGCTCTGATCCTTGGGACTACTGGCTATTGGTTATTCGTAGCTGCCAATTTGTTCCCTTCGTGGTACTATACACTCACCTCCCATCTATGTTACAATTTAGAATCTGGATCTAATAATGAGCTAACCTCTGCTGTACTTAGCGATGAATCCAAATCGTTTGATTAAATGTTGTTGTAGTTAAAATGTTATCGAGGACAATGTTCGTAACTGTTGTGCTTTTGCTTAACTTTGAAACCACACCAGGTAATAAGTTTAGTAAACACTCACTTTTACTTCGCATCCAATGTCCAATAAATAAATAAAATAAATCTTTATTTATTTATTTATTTTTCTGTAGGTACACTATGGTGCCAGGCTGCCAGCATTGTTGTATCTTGGATTTGCTGCTTCTATCATATGGGTTGGAGAGGTGTAGATGCTGTTTTTGGATTCTCTTATTTAATAATATATTCGAGTGGGAATTATCTATGAAGTTACTAATGTCATAGAAATTTGTTATGGTCTATTAGGGAACATATTCGATTTCCGCTGCACTCAGTCATGCAAGCAATCATAAGTTGCATGAAGGAACGGTGGTTGGCAGCTTCAAACATCTCAAGCTTACCCTCGTCAATCATCGAAGGACACTCAATTCTCTTCATATTCATTCCTTCTTAATTGGCGATCCCAATCTCGCACTCAACGTCTTTTTTACAAAACCGCCGAAAAAAATGGTGAGTTTTTTCCACTCTAATCACTGTCTGTTTCGCTCTAATACTATTTACTTCACTTTATCTTCTGTTTGGTTATTGAGAAAATTGTTTTGGAAATGGAGGAAAATTCGGAAACTTATTATCGACTGCTGCTTTTTTTGTTTTTGTTATTCTCATTATGTTGAATTCAGATCTTTGATGTTAGATCTTAATTTTGAGTACAAAATTCGTATGATTTAAGAATATTTATTGATTGCAACGCGTTATATGTGGTTTGTTAGGTAGTAGATCTAATTTGATTGTATCTGAATAAAGACCATGCCTAATAAATATGCTTGATCTTAATTCCAAATCAATATATAATTATGAAAACAAATCAAAATCCAACAATAATTCTTATCCATTTCACTTTCACAAGGCTAGAAACCACAGCCACAAAAACACAATCCTCGAATTATCGGAGTCTTACTTACCTTGAAAACCCCTTTGTTTTCAAAACCTTGTTCTTCATTTCATCAAAATGGTATGATTAAAATCTTTTATTCAATTTTGCTCAATAGACTTCAGGAGCAGAGAGAATTTCTAAATCATGGCATCATCTTCATCTTCAACTTCAACTCCTTCTAACCCTATTACTCTTTCTTCTACACTTTCTTTACCCAAATCTTGCACTTCTCACACTACCAATAAAATAGAAAATCTTGTAGAATACTCCTATATTCCTGAATCTGCCCAAATTAGTGAATCCTCATACCCTCTTATTAGTCCTTACCAGTTGTACAAACGACCCAGTTCTTTTTTACCCGGCCCTCGTAACTCTCATATCCACTAAAAGGCCTCACCCAAAAGAATACATCCAGGTCTTTCTAGACTTGATCGTGTTCACTCCAAGCAACCACTGCCGAAAGCAATATGTAACTCGAAATCCCTTCGAGTTAATCTCAAACCGAAAAGAGAAGGTTATACTCATCTCCATCTCGGAGTAAGATTAATCATCACCCTTCATGGGACAAAAGGATTACCGTCACAAACAATTGCTATGCTAGATACCCTGGTTCAAACAAGATACAAGATGTTTGTTAGGTACTCGTCCTCACAACCCTTCATGCAGGAAGTGTTCTACTCACTTTCTATCCAAATTTCAACCTTTCTCTTCAAGATACCAACCTTCCAACAGCCTTGAAAGTCCAAGTTTAAATTCAAGGTGCAGAACAAATTTCTTCAGCCAAAATTGCTACTCTCCATCATCAATTGGTCTATAGGCTTCAAAATCATGCCTTAGATCTACCCACACCTGAACATCACCTGACACCCTCATGGTGTTAGCAGAATCAGATCAAATCCCAACCATCATTCAGATCCCAAGACAAATTCCTCGACATGAGCTCATACAGCTTATGCCTCTTGAATGGATCTCCAACTATGAGCAGTTCCATAATAATACAAAATTCTCCTATTCGACATCGAAAAGCATGTTTGAAAGACGACATGATGGAACAGTTCGTATGACTTTCAAACCACCTCCAAGTGCTCCACAAGAGCCTCCTCGGCTCTCTTTCACTTATTCCTCCATGATCACAGCTGCTCGACATGACTCAAGAAGATCTGCCAATCACAGGTTTCAATTCGATGGTTACCCTGTATATCCAGCCAAACACAACGGACATTTCTTATGGGATGTCCCTGGCTCAGGAATGTGCGACCCAAATTGTCCCTGTTGGGATGATTGGGAAGAGGACGATGATTATGACACCAAAAGGAAAAGAAAACCTTACCTGTCCCATGTAAACACTGTGAACCCAAACCACCAAAAGACCCTCCACCTCCACCAAGTCCACTACCCATTTACAAAAAAGAACTCAAATGGATTGCAAGAAATTGCAAATCTGAAGTTCCCTCATTTTCTTACAACTCCACACCAATCGTACAACCTTTGGCTTGTATGATGTTTTCCTCCACCTCTTCAGACTATTCTTCATCTTTTCCTCCTCTTGACACCCATACTGATCACAACGCAATGTTGTGTCTAAACCTTTCATTCCTTCAGTTATTACCTCAATCGGTCATCTTGAACCTCCTAAACCTTTTGAATCAGTCCTCAACTGGCAAACCCAAAATGCCCGAGCACAAAATGATACCTTGTTGAATATCCATTCCAAGGTCGAAAAAATCAGTTTACGAACTGAACAGATTGAGACGAAAGTTGACTCAATTACAGCTCAAATGGAGCAGATCCACCAGAATCTTAAATCCAGAATTGTTCAATTGGATTCAGAGCTCTGAACCATGCTTGCTCAACGATACAATGGCCCAGAGTTTGACCAAAAAGAAAGAGAGATTAGACGCTTACAAACTGAGCTTGCCCAGATTGAATCTGAAAAACAAAGACCTACCTTGTTTACTACATCACCACCCATACCCACCATAAGTCCACCTTACCACCCATTTGCTTCTATGCTTTCTCCAATCAGATCTTATGATCCATCCAAATTATTTGGCATGACCCATACTCTATTCAGAGACCACCCTATTCCACCAACACCTAAACCCAAATCAACACCAAAACCCAAACCTCAGCCTCCTCCTCCAGTTAGAACCTACACATCCTCCTTAACTATTCCAGAGCACCACTCTTCAACTCACACCCCAACATCACCACAGCCTCCACCACCAACACAGTCTAAAGATAAAACACCTATGCATCAATATAGTGCTCTGATACCATATTAGTACGTGGCGTTGTTTACACCAGGTCTACAACAGTTAGAACTGTACTTTGGGCCGAGAGTCTGCAAGTCCCGGTTTCCACCGATATACTTGTATGAGCATCAAAATCCTTAAAACAATTTTGTAGGTTTTACAACCCAAAACAGACTTTCTTTTTAGTCTAAAACAGGGTACCAAACCAGATAAAATTTATCAAGTTTTCTGATGCACAGGATCCTTGCTGAAAGGCAAGTGCAGAGCATACTTCCTTGAGATTTCAAAATGAACAGATAAAATCTTTATTCTTTTCTTTTCTTTAGAACTTCATTTGCAGAGAGAGAGAAGAGTTTAGAAAGTCATAGCTTAGAAAACACGAGAGTTTTTATTGATAATGCTTGATAGCTGATGATGATTTTACAATGAAGCGAGAAATCCTTTATATAAGGATTCCAAAGCATAAAGATAAGACAAGACCCTTATCTTTTGCTTTTTGAAAAGTAAAAGACACACTTATTACACTCCTTTAATTATTACAAGCGACAAAGACTTAAAGCATGACGTGGACATGACTTTTACAAAAGTAAAAGCTTAAAGTAAAAGCAAGCTTTAATGATTACAACAAGACAAAATCATAAAGCAAACATAATTATTACAAGAAGACAAACTACTTTAATTATTGCAACAAGACAAACTACTTTATGGAGAATGAGATTCATGTAGTAAATTCGGATGACCAATCGACCGGTCCTGGGTCACCTTCTGGTGGGGGAAATGGCTGGGAGCGCCTAGGAAACTTCCTGTGGGGACCAGGAGTAGGTGGATGGGGCCTGTAGCCTGTTGGTAAAGTCTTGGGTGATGATGACTTGGATCTGGGGCTTGGTATTTGGGTTGCTTTGTCTTTTTCGAGGTGAGGTTGAGATGATGATCCTGGTTCATACATGGTTGGTTGTGGAAATTGTTGAAGGTGTTGGCTGAGTGGAAGGAAGTCTTCCCATGGGTCTTGAGAGTCTTGGTAAAGAAAATCAGTGTAGTCTGGTTTTTCTTCCTTGATGATGATACCGGTGGACTTTGGTTTGGATATGGCTGATGGAGTGGGAATCATAATCATGTCATGTTGTGGGCGGGATGTGTGAAAATATCCTTATGCGGTGGAGTTTGGTGGTTGAGTTGGGAAAGGTAATTGTTGAGGTTGGGTGGAATTCATTTTCAATGAGGGCGGATGAGAGAGTGGTGAAATATTCATATACCGATCTTGGGTCCGAAAAAAGGTTGGTGTCTGGATGTTGAAATATGGGCGATGGATAATGAACACGATGTGAACATTTTGGCTTCGTTGATGCGATCAAGATTATATAATTCGGTTAATTCTTGTAATTTCTTTCTCCACCAGGGAATGGGGAGAACCACTCAAAAAGAGTCCGGATAAGAGAGGTGGATTTTTCTCGGATTAAGGAGATGGGACAAGGTTGAATGAATCCAAAACCAACTTAGTAGCATATAAGACAGTTAGGCACCGGATGTACCATAACTCATCTTCTTGGTAAATTTCATTGGGTGGATCAGTGTTAAACCAATAAGAAACATGTTTTCTACGGATGGAAGGTTGAGAAAGGAAATGAATCTTAAAAGGTAAGCTTTCATGAAGAATCGAAACATAGCCTTTTTTGCAAATTCTTGGAGGGCAAAGACTGAGGTGAAGGTTTTGCCAAGGGGAAATGTCTTTTTGGTGATAGCTTCAGAAGGGAGTGAAGTAGCCATGAGAATAATTGGGAAGTGATATTTGGTGGAAACAAGGGCTAGAGGCTGTTCTGGTTTTGAGAGTCGGGATAGCATATCAGGGATGAGGTTTTGAGATCCTTTTATATGCTTGACAGAGAAATCATATTTGGAAAACCAATCTTTTAACCTGAGTAACATCTTTTGAAAGTGATACCTTTGAAATTGAAGATATTGGGAAAGACTGAACTGTCCATTCGAATGAGAAAATGATGTCCAATGAGATGAAACTCAAATTTTTTGATACCATTCTTTACCGCTAAGATTTCTTTGAAGACGCTATGGTAGTGCTTCTGTGTGTCAGAAAATTGTCCACTAGCGTGAGCGATAAAGTGTTCTTTTCCATTGATTTCTTCAAGAAGGATGGCACCCCATAATTCATCACTAGCATCTGTCTGCAATATGCGTTTGCCATCTGTGATCAACTTTAATAGTGGCAGATCTTGCGCAAGTTGCTTGAGAGTAGTGACAGCACTTGTATGGTCTGAATTCCACTCTGGAGGCTTCTTTTTCAATAAAGCCGAAAGGTGATGAGTGTAATGGTCGACATGTGGGATAAAGTCTCTGATGTAGTTGACAATGCCAAGAAATTGTTGGACTTGCTTTTTGGAAAGTTGCTGATCTGGAAAGTGAAGCAATTCTTGGGCAATGTGCTTTCCTGGCTGGTAGTGTCCGTCTTTAATGATCATACCAAGGAATTCAATATTATCCGTTGCAATGGTGCTTTTCTTTGCTGATAACATGATACCATGGGTTTGGATAATGTCAAAAAAGTGATTTAACAACTGGCGATGTTCATCATGTGTTCTCAAAACAAGAAATATCGTCAATGTAAATCAATGCATGATGCAGGATGGGTTCAAAGATTTTGACCATGGATTTTTGGAAAATGGAAGGGGCTGTTTTGAGACCGAAGGGTAAAACTGTCCATTGGAAATGAGCATTGGGAATACAAAAAGCAGTTTTGTACCGTTCAGAAGGTTCAATGCCTAATTGCCAAAAGCCTGATTTTAAATCAAATTTTGAAAAAATCTGGGCATTTTTGAGAAAAGTAAACATGCTTTGTCTTTTGGGCAATGGGAATTTATCATCTTGTAAAAACATGTTTAATGGCTGGTAGTCAATGACTAAGCGTTTCTTTCCTCTGACAATCTCAGAATGCTTTTCAACATAAAAGGCTTGGCAAGCCCATTGAGAATGGGTAGGTTCGATAAGACCTTGGGCTAACAATTGAGAACACTCTGTTTGGGCTAGGACTAAGTCAGAAGGACTCATTCCTGGATGAGTGGCTTTTGTGGGATTAATATCTTTATTTAGTTTAAAGGGCAACTTAATGAAGAAAGACTGATTTTTCCAAAGTGGGTTTGGATGGGTGTACTCATAATGGGATTCTGGACAATATTGTAAAAGCTTGGTGGAAATGTCGTGGTAAGATGGGGGTGTTTCAGACAAATTGTAAAGTTTCAAAATGTCTGTGAAAGGTTTGAACATGGATTTGACTCGGATGCCAGTGGGAATGATCTGGAGGTGTTTGATCTGGTGAATTATGTCAAAACCTAACAAGATATCCTTATTAGGCAGATTGGATCCGATAACTTTGGTCCAAATGACACAATTAGGAAAAAGTTGAATACCAATGGGTTTTTTGGTAATCAATTTGGTAGTGAAGAATTTGCCATTAGCAACCCTGAAATGTTCTTCATAATGGGTCCAGCTTTCAGGGGGAAGAATGTCTGGGTTTAACATACTTCTCTGGGCTCCAGTATCTAAAAGACCAATTGCTGGAATGGGCCTGTGAAATTTTGAAGGCAAGATTTGGAGTTTAATGGAAGGAATGGGAACAGAAGTGTCGAGAGACAACAACTGTCGATGGAAAATGCTTTGGGGCTCATCATTTTCTGAATCACTAGATGTGTCTTCCAGTGCGAACACTGTTTCATCAGTGGGTTCTTCTTGTTCAGAGAAATAGAATTCAAGCTCTTCCTCAACAATTACCTTTCCCAACTCAACCGCAACAACAAAAGAGGGATAAGAAACAAAAGCATTCAAAGATTGTTAAATTATTGAAACTTGAAAAAAAATAGATTTAAAATAAAACCAGAGCTAGATTACTCGAATCAATTCTCTAAAATTTTATCCAATCATCAATCACCAAACGTATTACCCCATAATCCATCATTTAATTGATTGATTATATATTTCAATTGTTTCTACAACAAAAGAAAGCCTCACAGCCACAAACGTTTAGCCTCTAAAATACTCAAAATTGGACATTCCAGAGCAACGGATCTTAGATGTCAAACCCGAATTTAGTAATCCCAACTCATAAATGATTTTAACAGCTGAAAAAATTAAACCATAATCTAGTAATCCCAACTCGTGGAAAATCTAATTAAGGAAAAATATTTTAAGGAAAAAAAAAGGGAGAAAGAAATAATACAACTCACCGACGCGACGACAATATTTTGTTGAAGCTAGGTTATGAGGACAAGAGCACGACGGGCTAAGGCGACGATGACGACCGCGAGGCGAACAGCGGAAGAAGAAGGTGTGCGACTGACGGTTGGAGAATTAGTGTGTGTTAGTGTGAGAGAGTGGTTGGTCAATCAATTTGAGTGTTTAGATAGGGTAAAAGCTCATTTAGTCCATGTATTTTAAGATTAGCGTTCATTTAGTCCTTATATTTTTAAAAATATCTCGAAACATCCATGCCGTTAAAGTATTGATACCCCTACTGTTACTTTTTATTTCTTTTGAGTTACTTTTACAATATTACCCTTTTTATAATAATTTTTTTGGACATTAATAAAAAGAAAATAATTAAATTACCAATTTAACCCTAAAAATAAAAATAAAATATTTATATTAATTTTTTTGCAAGTACCCTTTTATAATAATTTTTTTGGTTTGGACATTAATAAAAAGAAAATAATTAAATTAACAATTTAACCCTAAAAATAAAAAATATTAATTTTTAATTGTCAAAAATTAAGTTGTAAAAAATTGTATGCAAACTACCAAGTGTGCAAATGGTGCTTGCAAAAAAATTAATATAATTTTTTTTTAATTTTTTAGGGTTAAATTGGTAATTTAATTATTTTCTTTTTATTAATTTTCAAATAAAATAATTATTATAAAAGGGTAATATTGTAAAAGTAAGTCAAAAGAAATAAAAAGTAACGGTAGGGGTATCAATACTTTAACGACAGGGGTATTTTGAGGTATTTTTAAAAATACAGGGATTAAATGGACACTAATTTTAAAATATAGGGACTAAATGAGCTTTTACCTGTTTAGATATTACTTAGTATTTCACCTTTTTTTATTATTTATATATTTCACATGTTAAATCAATGAACCGGTATGTTTCTTAGTTCAAATTCAAATCGTACACATATTAATTGGTTTTTTAAGGGCAACAATAAAATTTATTCTTAATCTTTGGAACATTAATTCTTACATTATGTTTATCTTGGAGCTGCTTTAAAGTAAAGCACTAATCACAGATACACAAGTAAAGAGATAAATAGTTAAAAAAACACGTTATATAACTTTGATCATGTGGTTATGAAGGCGTACTCTACCTTAGAGCACTAATTACAACCACACACAAAATGATAAATAATAAAAAAACACGTTATAACTTTGATCGTGTGGTTATGAAGGCGTGCTCTACCTTAGAATAACTCGAAGGTAACCATAGCCTCAGAATTAATGTTCTAACAATTAAGAATAAATTTTATTGCTATCTTGTAAAAAACTGATAATATGTGTACAATTCGGATTTGAACCGGAAAACATATCAGTTCATTTATTTAACATTAAAAAATATATTAATAACCAAAAAAAAGGTGAAACACTAAAAAGTAAAATCTAAACACTCAAACTCATCGTCGACTCACTCTCTCACACTAACACACACTAATTCCTTAGCCGTCAGCCGCAAACCCTCTTCTTCCGTCGTTCACCTTGCGGTCATCATCATTGCCTTAGCCCGCAGCGCTCGTGTCTTTGAAACCTCGCTTCAGCCAGACATTGTCATTGCGTTGATGAGTTGTGTCATTTTCTTTCTCTCTTTTTTTTCTTTCCTTAATTAGATTTTTCGTGAGTTGGGATCACTATATTATGGTTTAATTTTTTTCAGTTGTTATAATCGTTTGTGAGTTGGGATTACTAGATTTGGGTTTGACATATAAGATCCGTTGCTTTGGAATGTCCAATTATGAGCATTTTAGAGGCTAAACATTTGTGGTCGTGGGGCTTTCTTTTGCTGTAGAAACAATTGAAATATATATTCAATCAATAAAATGATGGATTATGGAGTAATACGTTTGGTCATTGATGATTGGATAAAATTTTAGAGAATTGATTCGAGTAATCTAGCTCTGGTTTTATTTTAAATCTTTTTTTTTTCAAGTTTCAATAATTCAACAATCTTTGAATGCTTTTGTTTCTTATCTCTCTTTTGTTGTTGCGGTTTGTATCTAAGACCTTCTATTTCGAGGATTGTGTTTTTGTGGCTGTGATTTCTAGCCTTGTAAACGTGGAATGGATAAGAATTATTGTTGGATTTTGATTTGTTTTCGTAATTATATGTTGATTTGGAATTAAGATCAATCACATTAATTGGGTATGGTCTTTATATATGTTGACTTGCACATGTGAAATGAAAATAAGTAATATGCATTATTTCTTTCAATGTGATTTGCTGAATTTTGTGCTTGACTGCTTTAATAGGATGGCTTTCCGGTAATTTATTTGTTTAATTTCATCGTATTGGATCCGACGTTTTAGTTGTAGTGTATAATTTTTAATTCAGTTTCCCATTCTTTTGTGTTTTATAACGTGCATAAGAAGAAATTTTAGTTGATTACTTGTTATTATATGATCAAAACATATCTTGCCCTCTCATTGATGTTCTGAAACCGAATCCCACCTTTATATGTGCATTGGTGGGCTATTGATGATAGATTCACAATCCTGCCCTCAATACCAGTTTCTTCAGCCGTGCGCTTCATTGTGTCCAGAAGCAAATTTGTTAACAGAAAATGCCCTGCAAAAGTAATATTTAAAGTTGAATTTATAACAACCAATGCAGCTTCAAATTAAAGTATTCACCAATATGATTTGTTTCAAATTGCATCTCTATTCCGTCTTCAGAAATCTGGTTGGGACAGAACATGATTCCAGCATTGTTTCTGCATTAAATTAATTTTTGCATGTTATAATATGCTTTTACTGTTTCTCGGAAATACCAGTAGATTGTAATGTGATATTTCGAGAACGAGGGGCGAGTAAAATTACATTAAGGTGTTGTTCGGTTCGCATTAGAGAACGCTGGAAAAAAAAAATTGATTTCCTTTCAATTAGTCTTTCCGCTGTTCGGTTGGCCAATGCAAAGAGGAATTCAATTTCCGAATAAGTTCTGAGTTCTTCAAAATCGGGAAACTCAATTCTCGTCTAGAGAGTCGAGAATTTAATTTCACGTCTTGTGTCAACAATGAAATTTCATAATTACCCCTGGGTGGAGTTTGTATGTAAATTGTTAGGGACATAGATTTTGACATCAACGAAAATATTGTTATATTTTCTTTTACAAAGACAGATGTAAAATAAAAAAAAAATTAATATTCTTGGCCCTTTTTAATATATTTTATATAATTTTTAGGATCAAACAATTTTTGGACAAACAATAATTACTTGGACTAGGTGTTGCTATTCAAACAATTCATGGGTGGTGGAAATTAGGGTTAGGCATTTTCGGATTCGGGTCAACCCGATCGGATTTCGGGTTGATCGGATGGCTGGAATTTCATCCGAACTTAATCCGAATTCTTAACCCGATCTGAACTAACTTCGGATCAGATCGGATTGGGTCAAAATCTCGGATTAAATTCGGTTTGGCTCGGGTTTGGATAATATAACGTTCGGGTCGGAAAATTACTAATTTAACAATACATATTACACATATTATTAACTAATCAAGTAATTATCAATTTAACATATAATATATGATATATTACCCAATACAGTTAAACACATTACAACTAATCATCTATATATATACCATGGAATTGGAAGCTTCAAATTTCAAAAGGGAAATTCGGGTTCGGGTCGCTGCTTGCCGGGTCCAGATGCTGCTTAGAGGAACTTGAGGATATAGAGGCGGTAGCAGCAGATCTGTAGGCGGTAGCAGCAGATCCGGTTGGCGTCGGCGGTGGTGATTGGGGGCAGAATGGGTTTGCTGCATCTGGTGGCGCCACAACCACTTTCTTGAGTTTCTTCTCCAATGTGTGTGCATGTGTCCAACCATGTGCGTGTCATTGTTCTGTTTTGTCTTCTTGACTCTTGAGAGTTGAGAGTTTAGACTTGAGAGAGAGATGAGAGTGAGATGAGAACTGAAGTAGTGGAGTTGACTATTGAGAGTAGAGAGAGACGAGACTGTTGCATGCTCATTGTTGGTGGTTTGACTTTTGAGTTTGAGTGGCCAAGAATGGTGTAACCGTGTGAATGAGAGTGTGTGATGTGTGTATACGCGTGTGCCGTGTGGTGTGTGAGTGTTGTGCGTGCGTTCTTTTCTTTTTTTATTATTTTAGCCAATCCGATCAGGTTTTCGGATCAGATTAGGTTTGACCCGATCGATCACAACCCGATCGGGTTGACAAAAACTCATCCGATCGGGAATTATCCTCCATCCGATCCAATCTTAACCCGGTTTTTTTCGGATCGGACCAGATAAAATGCCCACCCCTAGTGGAAATTTTGTTTTGGGTGAGCTGTAAAGTAACAGAATCTGTAACTTAGCAGCACCATATATAGCGAGAGGTAAAGCTGAAACCTTATCCTCCCCAAAAATATCATTATTTTAAAGTTTTGAGTTTTAAATAATATTTGAATTGAATTACACTTCAAATCAGGTTAATTCAAAAAGATAAAATTAAATTTTTTAGTTACATTAAATAAATTAATTACAAAGTAATATTTAATTAAATTATAAATATAATTGTAACTAATTTATTTATTTACCACTTTTTCAAATTAGATTAATTTATAATTTTAAATCATATCGAATGGTAAATATTGATAGTTTAATACTAGAGGGTAAATTTGTTCAAATAAAAATCTTACACTTCCTATTGCGTAAAATTCCATACCAAAACCGAACAATGGAAATTAAATTTCCCTCTCCTTTCCTCTCCTCTCTTTTTCTCTCCCCTCTTCTTGCTTTTTTTCCTCTCCTCTTCTCATATTTCGTGCAACCGAACACCACCTAAGATGTTATGGGGAAGATTAAGAGTATAAGGAATAGAGGAAAGATCAAGTTTCAGAATATCAACACGAGCAGTGTCATCTCACTACTAGAAAAAAAAAAAAGGCTTTTATGACGGGCATTACCCATCATTCGTCATGTTGCATGACAGTTGAGTGATCTTCATTAATTTCGATGTCAAGAAAATAAGATGACTGATTCTATATGTCATTTTATGTATAACATATTATCTGTAACGATTCTATCATAATTGTTTTGATGAAAAAATTTCATGCATGACTAATATTTGCCATTAACACTTTCATTCATGACTAATAGTCTAATATATGTCATAAGACAATGACATAAATAAATTTGGTGGGATTCTAAAATCTTGAATGAATTTTGTCGAGATTCCAAAATTTAGCTGATATTCATATTTTTTATTATTCCATTATTAATGTATTTCATTAGTTATTATTTATATTTAATTAAATTTTAATTTTGAATTATATAAATATGTTTTATAAACTATATTCGAATTTAATTTTTCCAAATTTTAAAAAATAATTTTTATATTTAAATCAATACTACAAAAGAATGTGAATTTAAAATTAATATAAAAAGCCAAAAGTAATTTCAAATTTTGGCATAATTCATAAACAAAATATTTCTTATTTGGGTATACAATCCTTCTCAACAAATATAAAGAAAAAAACCAATTTCAGACCAATTAGCTGCTACTACTGGGAATAAAGCCTCTTCAAAACATCACCCCCACCATCTTTGAGAGCAAGTCCCACAAGCCCCACAAAAATGGTCTCTAAAAAATTGATTGATAAAAGATTTGTATTTGAATATAATCATGGGTTAACAAATAAAATGAAAGAATTCTAGGCTAGATAAATGGATAAAAAGTTATCTTCTACAAGTGTCAGCTCCAAAGTATTATTGCCTTGCCAATAACTATTGACCAAACCCAATAAATTATGCATTAATAAATTGATCCAAAAAAATTGAAAGCTCAAAAAGATGTTGTAGCTAGCTAAAATACTTATCTTCAAATATCTAAGTCTTGTAACTATCAAAACCCAGAAAACTTTAAAAAAAAATTGTTAATAATAGTTGAAAAAAGAGCAAACAAAAGATGATCAAGAATTACATAATCAAATAAAACCCCCTTGTTATGGAAAAAAGTAATCAGCTTGTAGTTATAGACCTGTTTTACCATACATTGAGATTAACAAAAAATAAAACACAAAAATCCATTAACAAGCACTTAGAAAATCCAAAATAATAAAATAAAATCTAGTTTGAAGTTACAATAAATAGGCATCCAAAAACTCAATAAGTTAAATCCAAATAACACTACTCTATATTTTTTATTCTCTTTATAATGCAGATAACTGTCATCCAAGCATTTTAAACAAACACAAGATGAGCAACAAAAGTAATAACATTTTAACAAAATTGCTAGCCTCCCAGATTCCTTTTTCTAAGCTAACATAATCTAGAAGATAATACTATTACAATAAAAATAATTTACTACTAAAACAAACTACACTTGCAAAAAGTACTTACCAATAGTATAAGCAACAATAAGTTATACACCAGAACCCATCATTGACTCGATAAGAGACGATGCTTCATTTGTTACTCCTTGTGTTGTGATACATATCACTACATGTAATAACACAGCCTTGAGCCTAGCTAGATCTTGAAACACAAATTCTTCTACCATAGTCAGTTTAACACAAATAAGAACAAAAATAGCATATTAAAAGTTACTTAAAATTTAGAAGCAAAAATAAAATTCCATGGAAGTTATTATGCACAACATTTAATAAAATCTATACTTGTCGCAACATTTAATAAAATTCTATGAAAGTTATTACTAACAACATCCACATACCACTATACTTAAAACATAAAAGTTAAAAAGTACTTTCATTAGTATTTGTTAAACACTTATGAAATTTCCACTAATGCTTATATTAAAAACTAACCATTTCCGAATTTGGAGTCATGCAAAGTCATTCGCGGGAGCTTGAATAATTGGCATAATGGAACATAATATTATGCAAAAACTGGTCATGCAAATCTATTAAAACAATCAATTAACTTAATTTTTCACCATGCGTATATTTGAACCTAAAATTACAAGAATTTGCTCTAAACTTCAAAGAGAGCAAAGACACCATAAGATAGGATATTCTTTGATCTAAACTCCATCAATTTGATTTGTAAGTGATAAATTCATCATCCAAAATCAGCCAAATTAACTTCCATTTTTGATTTTAAAGAACCCAAATTTTAATTAGGTCAAAACCCAAGGCATTGAGAGATCAATTTCCATTTTTAACTATGCGTAATAAATGGAAAAAGCCAATTAATCAAGGAATAATAGTAAATGGAAAAGCCAATTAATCAAGGAATAATAAGGAGCAACGGATTTTATTTTCAAATCAAACAAGTTATTTTTGTCTTTACCTTCTTCACCAGAGCAATGATGAGCGGCAGATTTCTTCAAAACTAAAATGATTTTGGGAAATTGAGTACCCAAGTTTCAACATTACCTTCTAGAAAACTTCAAAATAATTCAGGAGTTTCTTGTCATTGTTATTAATTAGAGAATTTTCCCTTTTTTATGCCAAAAGTAAGATAGAGGTCCTGTTTAAGATTAAGATGTTGTACCTTTTAAGTTACGTAAAGCCAAGACCTTTGTTGTCTCCGAGTCAATTCTACTTGCCCCTCCTACAATCATTTTCCTTCATCAATTAATTATCCCCAAATATATATCTTAATTGTGTTCAAATATATTTATTTGAGTTGTTACCTTTTTAGTGCTTAGACACTTTACTACTAAATAATTACAAATTTAATTATAACGATTAGTTAACTGTTAGTTGATCGCATACATCATTTTGATGTTGGGGGGGTAAAGTAAAGCCAAAACAACAATTTCATTGAATATAAATGATAAAATTATTATTAGAAACATATTATGATTGTATTAATAAAAAAATGTTAATATACTTTGTATTAATGTTTTGTAAATTCATTAATATTCTTTGTATTTTTTTGAAAGTAAGGGCCAAGTTAGTATTTTAAAGGTTAACCAACAATTAACTAACAGTCTTAATAGAAAAATCATAAAATGTAAGATTTTATAATTTTTTAGTAGTAAAATGTTATGGAACAATACTTGTTGCACCTATATCTTATATTTCCCAATAACTTAAGTAGTAAAAAGATAATAACATTTTTTTATATACATGAATTCTCTTTTATAAAAAAAAGGTTCTAATGCTTTCATTGTTAAGAGAGAGAGAGAAAATGAGGGCAATTCTTAAAGCAAATAGTAATATGAAGAACTGAAGAAGATTTACAAAAGCATGCTATCAATATATACTATGAACATGAAAAACATGAGACTATTTAAAAGAAAGAGAGGGCAAAAAGCATAACCATTTTTCGCTCTCTCTCTCTTTTTGTTTTTTTTTTTTCACCCTTTTAAAAAAATGTGTCTACAGTTAAGACATGATTTGCATAGAATAATCCTTAATTTTTGGAAAAAAAGACAAAAAGAATAATTTAGAAATCACATTGAGTTTAATTATTTTCAAAATGAGTTTTTAAAAAATGTTTATTAGTATTTTGGTTAATTTCTAATCAAACCCATGCTAATCGAAAAATGTCATTTGTTCCCCTCATTATAAAACAAACTACTCAACATATTTTTAATTTAAAAAAAATCACATCAAAAATGTCATTTTCTTTTTTCTAAAAGTAGTATATAAAACACCAATTAAAAAATAATATCGCCCAATTTTTAAAAATTGCTTTTGAATCATAAATGTGACTTGGCAAGATAAGGGTGCATTTGGCATTATCTTTCAAAAGGTGTGTTTGTATTTTTTAATAATAAAAAATTATTAGTTGTTGATGAACATAAAAACTGAAATACAAGTGTGCAACCCAAGAGGGGGGGTGAATTGGGATTTAAAAACTTATCTTAACAAAACACACAACAATCCAATCTAATGCCTTAATAAATTCAAAACAATAAATTCAATAAATGCACAATAATAAATGAGTAAGGAGGAGAAAGCAAACTCAAGGATTTTTACGTGGTTCGGCTATCCCCGCCTCGTCCACGCCTCCAAGCAACCCAAGCTTGAGGATTTCACTATCCAAGCCTTTCCAAGGCTTCAAATGTTTACAATTGACTTCCAAGGTGTCAATGAACCTTTACAACAAGAGATTATCCCCAATCTCTTCACTCAAGTGTTTCCCACACTTATACACTCTCAAATTTGATGAGAAAAATAAAGATTACAATAAAAACTCTCTTTAAGAGTGGATATGCAAATAATAGCACAATAAGAATTTAATCTATGATGATTTTCGAATTTGGAGCTCAATATATGTTGTGTGCACTTGTTTATGCTTGCCAAAATTACCAAAAATGATTTGGATTTGAGTTTATATAGATGGAGCTAAAAAACTAGCCGTTATGCACTTTTTGCTCATAACCGGATTACCGTTTATGGTATCCGGAATTCCGCTTGCATGTTACCGTTAAGGCAAAAATTTGAATTTTTGAGTATCCGGAATGCCGCTTGTGATATCCGGATTGCCGTTTATGCTCCAGAACCTTTCGCCTCAGAATCGGGATTTCCGCTTAGCACAACCGGATTGCCGTTTATGCTCCGTGGCTTTACGCCCCATAACCGGATTACCGCTTTACGAATCCGGATTGCCGCTTTCCATCTGGAGAGTTTCGCCATAACCGGGATTGCCGCTTAGATAACCGGATTGCTAATTTTCAATTCGGATGAATTCTCGCCCAAAATTCGGTCTTCCGCTTAATGACATCCGGATAGCCGGATGCTACAAGAATCGCTTCTTCTGAATAATGCTACAAAGAACTGTTTTCAAAATTATAGTTTGACCCCAAACTGTCCATAACTGCACTATGGCCCAAAACGTTATATTTTTTGCAAATAAGTCCAATTTCAGAATTTCTAAATAATATTTTCTAAATCCCAAAACTTTCTGAAATTATAATATGACCCAAAATGCTATGAAACTTTTCAAATAAATCCTTATCCAAAATTTCAAGCAATACTTGTTGATTTCAAAGTTTTCAAAATTCTTTCAATTAAACCATAAACTTGAAAAACAACCAATTTCATAAAAACATTTTTCCATTAAATATAAAACCTTTATAATGTGAAAATAATAATTTATTTAATATATATGAAAAACAATTTAAGCTTTCAAAAATTTAATCATTCTTAATTTTGTTTGTTATCATCAAAATCAATATTATGTTAACATAAATGTTAACAATCTCCCCCTTTTTGATGATGACAAACCTTTCATGTATTTAAAGAATGATTAAATAAATTTCTCCCCCTAAATGCAAGCTCTCCTTATAATTTGAGCTTAAAAGATTAATCATTCTTAATCTTGTTTGTTATCATCAAAATCATTATGGAAACATATATGTTAACAATCTCCCCCTTTTTGATGATGACAAACCTTTCATGTATTTAAAGAATGATTCCATAAATTGCTCCATTTAAATGTAAACTTCTCTCACAATTTGCCAATGAATTAAATTAACAAATTTAAATACATGCATTTTTCTCCCCCTCATCATCAAAAAGAAACTTAATTGGCAAAGAAAAAGAGTAGAAATTTTGTGTAAATTTAAAAACATTTATTCTTCTCCCCTTCATTATTGAAAAAAAAACTTTAAAGGAAAAGAATAAGAGTAGCAAATTTGTTACCCATGTTGTCCAAGTAGAAATTTTGATAAAATCTCCCCTAACAACAAGCATCACCTTAAATACAAGTTTAGTAATATTACTCTCAAATTATCATAAATTATCATACAAACCAACTCGATACACAAATCATCACACCAAAATATCATGAACCATTATTCCATCAATTACCAAGTCAATAACTCATAACATAAAATTATCATATAAAACACCAATGTAATCAAATCATCATTATATCTTAAAATCATCAAAATCATAAATCAATCATCAAAACAATACTCAAAATGCATATTATTCTCCTCCTTTTGACAACATCAAAATGATATATTATTTTGTCTCCCCCTTTGGACAACAAAAAAGTTCAAAATGTATATTAACAAAAATCATATTGTATGCTCCCCCTAAATATATGGCCAATTTAAAATTTTAACCAAAATGATTTTATCAAAAAAAAATATCATATTTATCTCCCCCTTTCGATACCATTTAAAACAAGCAATGCATATTCAACAATACAACGATAAAGTACAAAAAATGCATCCATTCACCAATCATAGATTGCATAAGATCAAACTTCATCAAATGCAATATAATCATTAAAATCAAACACACCACTTATCTATCATGCTTAAACACTTCAAAAACATTAATATCAAACAAATCCATCATGATGAGTTGATAAGCTATGATCATATATATATATAACCATACATCATAATAAAGCACTCAATGTTATACATAATGATAATTCCATCATGTAAGCATACAAGCATACTTTCGCAAATTCAATCTATTATCTATTTATCATGATCTACTCAACATAATAAATAAGCAAGATAAGCTTATCCATTTCATGTTAATGCACTTAATGTTATGATACCAAATGAAATGTTAAATATTTACTAAGATTAAAAGACCATCACTCATAATCAATTAGGCAATAATTGTTACCAAAACAATTAAAATCATCTTGCCTCATTATTTTTGCTTAGACCATGATCAAGTGATTATCCTCACTAGCTTTCATCAAGGAACTCTCCACCATTCCTTGATTGTGGTACCTACAAAGAAAATATTCAAGTTGTGTCTTTTGGTACCCAAATACTCTTGGGTCCTTGAATGTTAGCAATGGTTCCTTTTGGAACCCAAACACATTTTACTCCATAATATACTTTTCTTTTAATAGGACAACTATTCTTCATATGACCATTTTGATTGCAATAATGACATACAATTTTATGATCACTTGTGGAGGTAGCTTTAACAAAATAATTCTTATAATATTTTTGTTTCAAATTAGGCTTATAGCCAATACCTCCTTTATCAAATACACATTTTTGTGTATTAAGTAAGTTATCCAACATCTTTTGCCCATTTGTGAATTTTAACACAATTTGATTTAGCTCATTGCTCTTCTTCTTAAGCACTTCATTTTCTTTCATTAATTCATCAACATGTGATTTCTCATGCTCATATGAAGTACTTTGTTTGCATTTAAATGATGCAATCCTATTATGTAACATTTCATTATCTAAATCCAATTCTTTGATCTTTTCATTTAATGAAACATTGCATTTTTGTAAAGTATCATTTTCACTTTTCAAGTCATCTATGTGAGATTCTAGATGCTCATGTGAAGTGCTACATTTGTCATTTGATAATGCAACTTTATCATGCAATGTTTTATTCTCTAATTCTAATTCCTTTATCTTCTCATTCAATGAATCAATGCATTTTTGCATGGCATCCTTTTCATTTGTTAGTTCTAGTATTTTCTTCTTAAGGCATGCATTCTTTTTACCAAGTTTCATCCACTCATCATGCAATTCTTTAAAAGCATCATGTAATTCATCATATGTAGGAAGATCACTTACCTCATCAAGTTCATCATCCGATTCATCTCCAATTGCCATAAGTGCCAAATTTGACACTTCATGAGATTCCTCCTTGTTTGTAGTCTCCTCATACACAACTTCAAGTTTTCTCCATATTTCATAAGCATTAGAACAATTTGAAACTCTATGAAATTCCTTTTTATCTAAGGCACAAAATAAAGCATTCATAGCCTTGGAATTTAAAGACATATTTTTCCTATCCAACTCACTTAAAGCATTTTTCCTAGGAATGAATGAACCATCACAAACTATTTCCCATATTTCATAATCTAAGGCTTGTAAAAAGATTCTCATCCTAGTTTTCCAATAAGGATAATCATTTCCATCGAAAAATGGAGGTCTAGTGGTAGATTGGCCTTCCATGATGGTTGAGCTAATTTAGGTTGCTATTGATCTTTAACTCTAGACGGTTAAGTCTAAACAAGAGCACCTTGCTCTGATACCAATTGAAATACAAGTGTGCAACCCAAGAGGGGGGGTGAATTGGGATTTAAAAACTTATCTTAACAAAACACACAACAATCCAATCTAATGCCTTAATAAATTCGAAAACAATAAATTCAATAAATGCACAATAATAAATGAGTAAGGGAGGAGAAAGCAAACTCAAGGATTTTTACGTGGTTCGGCTATCCCGCCTCGTCCACGCCTCCAAGCAACCCAAGCTTGAGGATTTCACTATCCAAGCCTTTCCAAGGCTTCAAATGTTTACAATTGACTTCCAAGGTGTCAATGAACCTTTACAACAAGAGATTATCCCCCAATCTCTTCACTCAAGTGTTTCCCACACTTATACACTCTCAAATTTGATGAGAAAAATAAAGATTACAATAAAAACTCTCTTTAAGAGTGGATATGCAAATAATAGCACAATAAGAATTTAATCTATGATGATTTTCGAATTTGGAGCTCAATATATGTTGTGTGCACTTGTTTATGCTTGCCAAAATTACCAAAAATGATTTGGATTTGAGTTTATATAGATGGAGCTAAAAAACTAGCCGTTATGCACTTTTTGCTCATAACTTGGATTGGTTTATGGTATCCTAATTCCGCTTTGCATGTTACCGTTAAGGCAAAAATTTGAATTTTTGAGTATCCTAATGCCGCTTGTGATATCCGGATTGCCGTTTATGCTCAGAACCTTTCGTCCTCAGAATCGGATTTCCGCTTAGCACAACCGGATTGCCGTTTATGCTCCGAAGCTTTACCATAACCGGATTACGTTTCTAATCCGGATTGCCGCTTTCCATCTCCGGAGAGTTTCGCCTCATAACCGGATTGCCGCTTAGCATAACCGGGATTGCCGCTTTTGATGTAATGCTACTGGTGACCTGTTTTCAAAATTATAGTTTGACCCCAAACTGTCTATAACTGCACTATGGCCCAAAACGTTATATTTTTGCAAATAAGTCCAATTTCAGAATTTCTAAATAATATTTTCTAAATCCCAAAACTTTCTGAAATTATAATATGACCCAAAATGCTATGAAACTTTTCAAATAAATCCTTATCCAAAATTTCAAGCAATACTTGTTGATTTCAAAGTTTTCAAAATTCTTTCAATTAAATCATAAACTTGAAAAACAACCAATTTCATAAAAACATTTTTCCATTAAATATAAAACCTTTATAATGTGAAAATAATAATTTATTTAATATATATGAAAAACAATTTAAGCTTTCAAAAATTTAATCATTCTTAATTTTGTTTGTTATCATCAAAATCAATATTATGTTAACATAAATGTTAACAATCTCCCCTTTTGATGATGACAAACCTTTCATGTATTTAAAGAATGATTAAATAAATTTCTCCCCTAAATGCAAGCTCTCCTTATAATTTGAGCTTAAAAGATTAATCATTCTTAATCTTGTTTGTTATCATCAAAATCATTATGGAAACATATATGTTAACAAAAACAAGTCTGATAATTTATTTTAAAAGTAGTATTTAAAATAAAAATTGAAAAAATATACTTGGTAGTTTTCATGAAGCAATTATAAAATAAAAGATATTTGTGACCATATTCTTATTTTTTTCTAATTGTTGTGAAATTTTAAATAAAAAAAAGGAAGACATACGGGGTCATGGTAATTATGATGAAGTAAAACCAAAAAGTTTGTGGAGCCTTTGTGCAATTACAGATGCAGTTAAATTGAAACAACAATTAATCCTAGTCTATAGATTCTTCAACAAAAAGTAGCAAATGGATACCATCCATTTCTATCAAATAAAAAACGATGTGTAATAAGTGTTCTACCGAACATGCTTTTGATTTTATTAGTTTCGCAAAACAGAAAATGATTGACCAGAAACAACGACGAAACAAGCCTAATATTTCTCCCTATGTTTTATTATTTACTCGTTCAGTCGTTTGTGTTAACGGGTTTGTTTGGGGTTGGAACTTTGAAGGTATTAGAAAATGTAAGTGGGATATGGATCCAAATTTGCAAGGGCCGCAACCGATAAAATTAAAGACCCATTTTCATATGTTCGAAAAGAGCAGTCAAAATAATAGACTTTTTCTTACATAAATTCTTAAATAAAATATGAAAAAGAGACATTTATCTCTTTGTGGATCATTTATAATTTTGAATATCAGAACGTAGTGTAAACGATTATATATTTTTATTTTTAGCACATAACTATTGATTTTTCATGTGAAGAACTTTAAACTAGAATTTTAATTTAAAAAATTTTACTTTGACGAATAAATAAATAGAACTCTAATGTGTAGTTTCGCCAAACTGCTCAAGTAACGTAGTAGAGCCCGCATTACAAATTAGTTGAATAAAAGTTCACATTCTTCCCCACAAAAAAAGATTTAACAATAAAGAAAACAATAAGTTGATTGAAAGATAAACACAAAGAGTCAATGTATCAAAGCAACCATCAAATACCATAATGTTGAACTTTTGAATCCTAAAGCTATAAGCGAAGCTAACCTGTGATGATAGCAGTAAGATTGGTTGCATCAATCCCATCAGTAACCTGCTCAGCAGTTGAAGCTGAACCAAACCCTCTTGAGCCAGGCCTTATCGTTATCAAAGAGACGATACCCATCTGCTTAGATCACTCAGATACAACAAAAAAGAAAAATATATTTAATAAATATAACCTCAAACTTCCTCTTCAGCTAACTCACAAAAAAAAAAGGAAAAAAAATCTATGTTTGTTTTTGTTTCGTTTTGCTAAAGATGATGCAAGGTTAATAAAGAGGGAGGGAATGCAAAAGGGATTTATAAGTGTTTGGAGGTTTGTAGGTGGGGACTGGGGGGAAATAGAAAGCTTCATGTGCAATGTGGACGTGGCTGCAATAATTAATTCTCGCTGTTGATGAGCTGTTAATAGATTCAACGACCTTTCAACTAGTCACACTTGTACCATTATTGTGGGCTTATTTCAGAGAATGTAAACAGTGTTTCTTGGATGATGCCGAGTTATTAGATTCCTCTAGTGCATAATACAGGTGCCTTTCTTTTTTCTTTTTTAATAATTCCTATTTTCTAATTCAATTGAGTTTTAATATGGTGGTGCGAGGAGGTTCTGATTGACCTATATTCGGGGATTTTGTACGAAATGTTTTCTAGGAATGACTTCTGTACGGTTTATTGTGTTTTATGTTCATTTTATTATAAGTTTTTTTTTTAAAACTTGTTTTTGTATTTTTCTGCTGTTAAATAAAGTCATTGGTTTTTTTTTTTTTTTTTATATATCTAAGATCTCCCTCTAAATCCTAAATTACAATGACAATTTGTGATGTTTTCCGGTACACTATGAAGAATTAATTCTGCCTCTAATTTGAATGAAGTCTTCACCTTCACTAGTTGAGGTTAGTCGCGAAGTGCTAAATTTAGGCCAAACTCGAAAAATTCTTCAAGTGTGAGTGGTAAATCCTTGTAGTGAATGAAGTAGTTATTTTTGTTATGAGGACTAGTTAGTAAATGGAGTGTGTGACCTCTAGTTTACTCTCATTATATGTTAATTAAATTAGTAAAATTTATTGAGCGGAAACACAAGGTATTAAGTACGGAAAAGGATATTCTTCTGATCTGATCTCTTCTAAACTTTTCAAGATCTTCTGCCATGTATCTTTTAGTGGTAGTATATGGGTAAGATTCAACTTCTTTTATTTATTTATTTATTAACTACCAATCAGTAATTGACTTATTTGTTCAAGATATGATCAGATCAGGAGAAAATCCTGATCCATTAAGTACAAGCCGGTGCTCATAGATACCGAAGAAATTGAATTGTTTATTGGGCTATTAACAGTGTTAAAATTTATTGTTCCCATACAATCTGCTGCATTATTTAAACACGTGGCAGCACGGTGCCACTTCCACTGTTACATGGAGCTAATATTTTTCGGTGAAAAGTACATGACAGGAATTACGGGATGGAGAGACAAAAGGAGAGGCATCATTTTTTAATTTTTATTTTCTTACTTTTTGTGTTTTACAAATTTTTTATCTCAATTATTTTTCTTTTTCTCTTTCATTTGTGACACACAATAATAAATTAGAAGTCTATTTTTCCTTATTGCGGTAGGTGTTGGAGTGATAATCATCCTTTCTCTATTTTAGCACGAGGTAGTTGATACATATTTCTAGTTACTCCATTTTTAGTAAATGGATTGTGTGACCTCTAATTTACTCTCATTATATGTTAATTAAATTACATTGATAAATGGAGAGCACATCTGAGTTAGCGAAGAAGGATCCTCCGCCTTTGGAGGATGATCGTTCTACAAAAAAAGTTAAGTTTAGGGGCTGAAAGAGGCGATAGGGATAATCCTCCATCAGTGTCCTTTAAAGATAAGTTGATGGAATCACATGCTTCTTTTGAGGATGATCTTGTTGGAAAAATATGCTCTTTAAAGCATATTTATATATTTATTATAATAAATAATTTTTCTAATTAATAAAATAAATGAGGTATTTTATTCAAGTATCTTAATTGCATTAATATTTTGAGTAAAATCCATTTGATCATATTATATATATTTATGTGATCACCATGTGGATTCACAGAAGACATAAATACAAGTTATCTTATGATTAAATAAATTATGTTCGCAGTTGATAAATAAAGTTGGGCACTTTATTTAGGTATAGACTGTAATAAATTCATTGAATGGTTTGTCTTAATCATGTATGAATTTATTGATGTAAAGACTGACTACATTGAACAGGATCACATATGAGATTTAATTAACCTCAAATGTCCTGGCCGACTTATTAAATCTCATACGCATTGATTTTAGTGTAATCTTAATCTTGAGTTAGTTATGATTTCATAATTGTAATTGTTATTTCATTTGAGTTACCAATGGGCACGACACACACTTGTAGTCAAGATTATCCTAGATCTTGGTGGAGGCAATTATGAGTATTGGTTTATAGATTAACAATATAGAATTTGTACGACACATCTCTTGATGGGTTTTCGGACTTGATCATAGAATTCTCACAGTGTCTCAACATATTTAGTATGTTGAAAATGATCATTAGAGAAAACCAAAGAAGTATCAAGGAACAAGATGTAATTAAATCGATTGGACAGTTGAGATATCGATTTAATTAATGATGTGATATAAAGGATTATGCAGTAAAGAAATCAATGTAGCTTGGGCAAATTATTATTTGAGCATACAATTATGGAGGTCAGTTCCAATCTTATAGTGGAGTAGAATTGGAATTAAATAATTATATTTGTTTAATTACAAATTTAATTATTGTAGCCACTATTGTATGCTCCCAAATGATCCCCGAGTTAGCTCATTTAATTGACAACACCATCACTGGATCAAAAAGTAAGAAAACTAGCGTATTAGGTGAAAATCATAATTATAATATTTGTTAAAGTCTAGTATGTTATATTTAAGTGTAAAAGGGGGGGTTTGTGATATTTTATAAGGTGGTCCCCTAGTTAGTTACAAATTCTCTCCATTTTTACGTAAGTGGAGAGATAGTATTTAATTTAAATATTTAAATATTTAAATTAAAAGAGGAATCCTATTTTAAATTAAAATAAAAATTCTAATCCTAACATACTAGGGTTTTTTATAAGATATTATAAAATGGGTACTTTTCTCCCAAAAATAGAGAGAATAGAATTCCAGGGTTTTCGAGAAAAATATAGAAGACATCTAAGAGACGCCAGTTACAATTGGGAGTGGTGAAACAGACGCCCACACGTCCAGTGTCGATCTTGAGTCATAGCTTGGAAGATCGTTTGGAGACGGATCTACAACTCTCAATCGTTCGTCTTCTCAGATCATCAAAGGTACGAATTTTTAGATTACCTAATTCTTATATATTGTATGAGATCGGTTCAAAAAGGTTTTAATTAAAAAATTAAAAAACCTGATTTTTTCCCTACAGATCTCATGGGAAAACTGGTTTTTGGTTTGGAGGATGTAGTGATTGAAACAGTAAGATATATGCCCTCGATTTCCTTTCCACAAAGGGTTCATGCTCAACTTGTCAAACCATGGAAGGCAACGATGGTTATCAAGCTTCTTGGAAGATCTGTTGGTTACAAAGTTCTGTGCAATCGTCTGGAATCCTTATGGAGCAGGTCACGGGGTTTTTCAGTGATTGATCTTGGGAATAAAATTTTCTTGGTTAAGTTTAAAACGGAGGATGATGCCTACTATGCTTTAACTCAAGTACAATGGACTATATTGGGGCATTACTTAACGGTTCAACAATGGTCTCCTAGGTTTGATTGTTCTACGGAAACCATTGATTCAATAATTGCATGGATCCGTCTTCCGAGAATGCCTCTGCATTACTATCTCAAAAGAAATCTTAGGATGTTAGGGCATGTAATTGGGAAGGTCATTAGGATTGATTATAATACCGAATCTGTGTCGAAAGGCAAGTTTGCTTGCATAGCGGTAGAGTTGGCCCTGGCTAAACCACTTTGTTCCCAAATTCTTCTTGATGGAAAGATTCAAAAGGTTGAATACGAAAATCTCCCTACCATTTGCTTTGAATGTGGAAAATATGGTCATTTAAGTAGTTCATGCTCTGAAAGCAAAAGCAATGAGAATCTTAGTGGAGCTGAGAAGGTGCAAGATGAGAATACGTTCGGTACTAGGGCGGCGCCACCACTATCGACCCATAGTTCTGGTAACCCTAAGTTTGGTCCATGGATGGTTGTTTCTCGAAAAGGTAAGTTTAAGAGCAATAAGGAAATGGAAGCCATTAGAGATTCAGTTCAGAACCAGTATGGGAGGTTTGAAAGAGGCCTGCGTTTCTCTCTATTGGCCAATGGAACTGAGATGGAAAGAGGTTCAAAGTCAACTAATGAAACCCCCTTGCCAGCGAAAACCCCATGATTGATTTAGAAACAAATATGCCAACTAGTCAATTTTCCCACCAAGCCAAGTCAATTAGAAAACTTCCAAGCAAAAAGCCAGCAAAGCCCGCAATTAAAAATACTCCCATTGCTCTCAATACCAATCCTACAGCACATTAAGATAAAAGCGCCAAGACCAATACAACCCAAAATTTTATAACTGAACGTTCCACCTTAATTCCCATGCAACGTCCTCGTCCCTTACGTAAACATATAAAAACCATGGCTAAGCCTATTAATCTTACCACTTCCTCCACAAGCCTCGATTCTACGAAGCATTCTGTAGTGACTCTGGAACAGATTGCTAGCAACAGAAACAAACATGAGTTTGTAACTACACCCAACCCCTTATATTTTTGTGAGAATGGAAAAGACAAGGAGTTTGTTGATCAACCTATAGGGATCCACCAAATTTGGGAGGCTGGGACATGGACAATCTGACAGATGATCCAGATGATAGCGATTATATAGGAGAGAGTGGAGATGAGGAATCGGAAGAGTCGAGTTCTGCTGGATCCTTGGAGGACGAAAATCAGATGGGTTTGGAAAACCAGACTGTTAAGCCTGAGGGGTGAGGGATATTTTCTCTTTTTTCCTTTTTATGTTTTTAATGGTTTTCTCCATTATGTTTCGGAATTGTCAGGGAGTTTTATCTCAGGGCTTTCGTAGAACTTTTAATGGTTTTGTCAGCCATTATAAACCTGCTATGGTAGCTGTGTTTGAGCCCAGAGTCAGTGGAATCAAGGCTAATACTTTTATTAAAAAGAGTGGCTTTGCAAGATCTCCTAGAGTGGAAGATGTAGGCTTTTCTGGAGGAATTTGGCTGTTTTGGAAGGAAGATTTGTATGTTGAGATTGTCATGAACTATCCACAGTTTATCTATTTCAGGGTGTCTAACAACACTAGGCTAATTTCTTTAATAACTGTTATATATGCTAGCTCGATTCCTTCCATGAGGAAGCAACTTTGGAGTGAACTTGCTAAGCTTACCAATTTTGTCCAAGGGCCCTGGATTCTTGGCAGTGATTTCAATGCTATTTTAAATGCGTCGGAAAAAATGGGAGGTTCTTTGAGATCTAATAGTGTGTGTTAGCTTTTCAACTGTTGGTGTCACCGTAATAAATTTTGTGATTTGGAATTCAAAGGCCCGCCTTTCACTTGGGCTCATGGTTCTTTACACAAAAGACTTGATAGAGCAATTTGTAATGATAATTGGATCAAAAGATTCCCTGATGCTTTTTTCCTCCACCTTCCTAAGGTTTGCTCTAATCATAGACCAATCTTAGTCCGATTTGGGAAGCTTCGAACTGCCCGTAATGGCCTTAAGCTTTTCTACTTCTTTGCTGCTTGGCTGACTGATAAGAGGTTTGAGAGTTTTGTCTCAAGTGTTTGGCAGCAAGATTTGGAGTATATGAATTCGGTTAAACACTTTGTTGAAAAGGTTTCCCTCTGCAATACAGAAGTGTTTGGTAATATTTTCAGGCGTGAAAATCGTTTGTTAGCAAGAATTGGGGGCATCCAGCGAGCTTTGGAAAATCACCAGTCTAAACTGACTCGTCCGGAAATTAAGCTCAAAAAGGAGCTGGAGGCAGTGTTAACCCAAGAAGAAATTTTATGGTATCAAAAATCTAGGAGGGAGTGGATCCAATGTGGTAATTGTAATACTACCTTTTTCTATCGCAAAACAATCCAGCAGAGAATGAGAAATAACATTGAGATGATTAAAGATGATATGGATAATTGGTTGCTGGATAATAATAAGATTAGAGATTATGCTGTGTCTTTGTCAAAGCTCTACTCCTAAGAGGATGTAACCTATCAGCCGTCTATTGTTCATGTTTTCCTAGTACTTGAGGAAAGTCGAATGCAAGCTTTGGGCAAGCAGTGGATAATAAGGAAATAAAGAACGTTATCTTCAGCATGAAGGCTTTGAAAGCCCCTGGATTAGACGGGCTGCATGCTCTCTTTTACCAGATTCAGTGGCATGCAGTGGGAAAATCAATTTGTAGACTTATCAAAGGCATTTTTAACGGCAACGAGATCCTTAAGGAACTGAACAAAACTTTGATTGTGTTGATCCTTAAGTCGAATAATCCTAATAGCTTTAAGCTTTTTCATCCCATTAGCCTCTGCCCGGTTATTTATAAGACTATCACTAAGCTATTAGCCAACCGTTTGAAATCTATTATGCCTGATCTCATTGGACCAACCCAAACTAATTTCATTCTGAGGAAGACACATAACGGAAAACATTGTGATTGCCCAGGAAATTATCCATTCGATGAGACTTAAGAAAAGGAGGATTGGGTAGATGGCTATTAAGGTGGATTTGGAAAAGGCGTAAGCAGGGATTTTATTTATGAAACTTTAAGGGAGTTTGGGCTGCCTACTGATTTTGTTCGGCTTATTATGGAATGCATTACTACGATGACTATGCAACTTTTATGGAATGGAGAAATTACTGAGAGTTTCACCCCATCTAGGTGCATTAGACAGGGAGACACCATTTCTCTATATATTTTTGTTTTGTGTATAGAAAGATTAAGCCATAGGATAAATGAAGCTGTGAAGAGAGGGCACTGCAAACCTATTAATTTGTCTCATGGAGGTACCACTTTATCTCACTTATTTTTTACTGACGATCTTATTTTGCTTACAGAGGCTTCCTGTAGGCAAGTAATGGTTGTAAATGAAGTGTTGAATGTTTTTTGTACGAGCTCTGAAGAGAAAGTCAGTAAAACCAAGACACAAGTTTTTTTCTCTCGCAACGCGAAGTCAGCTGAGGCTAAGAAAATTAGTGGTTCTTTAGGTTTTTCTGTCACAAAAGACCTAGGGAAATATTTAGGCATGCTGTTCATTCATTCACAAGTTAATAAGATGACTTATAACGGAATTTCGGACAAAGTGAACCAACGCTTGTCGGGGTGGAATGCGATGCATTTGTCCTTGGCAGGAAGGATTACTCTCACTCAATCGGTAATCCAAGCTATTCCTATTCATGCAATGCAGACCACGAGGATTCCATCTTGTGTTCGGGAGAAAATTGATCAAGCTTATAGAAGGTTTATTTAGAGTGGGGCAACGAATAAGAAGAAAATCAGTTTGGTGAAATGGGATAACATATATCAACCGAAACCTTGCGGAGGCCTTGGTCTTAAGCAGCTTAGCTTGATGAATGATGCTCTGCTCATGAAGATTTGGTGGGGTTTAATTGCTTCACCGAATAGTTATGGGTGAATGTACTCTTAAGTATGGCCTTGTTCATAATGCTCTTTTCAGCAGTCTACCTACGAAATATGGTTCTTACATGTGGAAGGCTGTGGGAGGCATCTAGCTTTAGGTGTTGAAAGGGATCAAATGGGACATTGGAAATTGCAACCGAGTTAGATTTTGGAGGGATAACTCGGTAACAGAGGAATACCCTTTGTATACTTTTGCTTTGCAGCCGATACCTTTAGAGTAGTTAGAGGAGTGTGTAGCAAAGTTTATCACCGTTGAGGGTAACTTGGAATTTTATTGTCCCAACATTTACTTCTCAAAATTGCAGCGATAAAGCCCCCTAGTGTAGATGATGAGGATGATCACAAGTACTGGGCGTATTCCAAGTCAGGAGTGTTCACAACTGATTCAGCATATCGGGCTTTGTAAAAAATGGTGGTTCACAATGAAGACTCTTTTTGGTGCATTCTTTGGCAGTGGAGAGTTCCCCAATGTATCAAAACCTTTTTGTGGGTGGTGGGTCAGAATAGACTTAAAACTAAAGCTGAACTTTTCCGAAGGCATATTGTTGATGATATGAGCTGTGCAAGACGTGCCTGTTGTATTGAAAATACTCTTCATGTTTTAAGGGATTGCCCTAGTGCTAAGCATGTTTGGTCGACATTGATACCTCACGGGATTAGTCATCAAATTTTTAGTTTAAATCTCCGAGATTGGATGTTATATAATTTGAGGAACTTGTGGAAGTATGATAGTATGTTTGATTGACCGTGTTTTTTTGGGGATACCGTTTGGAGGCTTTGATTTAGGCGTAATCAAAATCTGCATAATGGTGCTTTTAATAGCATGAGTAATATTGTAATGGATATTAAGATCCGTACAGAAGAAATTCAAGAGGTTAATCAGAGTGTCATGACCCAATCCAGACCTGGTAAAATATATATTGTCCGTTTTGAGCCTTAACAAGGCCTGCACGATTTTATTCCTAGGGCACCCATACATCCCAAAACACATCTTGCCAATTAAGGTGTGGATCACCCTTTATAAACCCAACATCTCTCTCATACTTTGCCAATGTGGGATTCGCTTAGGGTGTTACATACACCCCCTAAGAGACTTAACATCCTCACTAAGGTTTGCTCCACCATCGCTCAAGACGACACGTGGAGCCGCTCTGATTCCATAATGTCATGACCCAACCCAGACCTGTCGCCTTAACAAGGCCCGCACTGTTTTGTTCTTGGGATGCTCATACATCCCAAAACGCGTCTTGCCAATTAAGGTGTGGATCGCCCTTTTTAAACCCAACATCTCTCTCATGCTTTGTCGATGTAGGATTTACCTAGGGTGTTACACAGAGTTTATTTTTTCCTACTGCCACAAAGATTGAGAAATATTTTGAGTGGGTGGCCTTTAATTGGTCTTGGTTTAAACTCAACACAGATGGAGCTCGTAAAAGTCCTAGTCTGCCTAGTGCGGGTGGCTTGATTAGAAACTGTTTTGGGAGTGGATAATTGGTTTTGGAATGAATATTGGTGTTGGTACCATCATTGGTGCTAAGTTATGGGGTCTTTATCAGGGGTTATGTTTGGCTTGGGATAATGGAATCCGACAGCTTCAGGTGGAGGTTAACAGCTTATGTGTTACTCGTTTGGTGGCTGATGACATTATTAGGCCAAATGCATATGCCTCTCTTATCAAGGGTATCAAAGATTTGCTTAACAGAACCTAGCAAGTGCAGATCAAGATGTCTAACGAGAATCTAATTTTGCAGCTTTCTTACAAACTCTGCTCTTTCCCGGCCTGTTGGACTGCATATTTTCAATTCACTTTATTTAGGGGCTGAATTTTAGATTCATTATGATTGTATCAGGGTTTCTTATCCTCGTTTTGTTTTGTCTTAGTCTTTACTAGGCACGTTTTTGTACCAAAAAAAATATGTTAATTAAATTACTAAAATTTATTGAGCGGAAACAAGAGGTTTTAAGCACAAGCCAGTGCTCATAGATACTGAAGAAATTGAATTGCTTATTGGGCTATTAACAGTGTTCAAATTTATTGTTCCTATATAATCTGCTGCATTATTTATACATGTGGCAGCACGGTGCCACATCCATTGTTATTTTGAGCTAATATTTTTCGGTGAAAAGTGAATGATAGAAATTACGGGATGGAGAGATGAAAGGAGAGGCATCATTTTTTAATTTTTATTTTCTTACTTTTTGTGTTTTACAAAGTTTTATCTTCAATTGTTTTTCCTTTTCTCTTTCATTTGTGACACACAATAATAAATTAGAAGTCTATTTTTCCTTATTGCGGTAGGTGTTGCAGTGACAATCATCCTTTCTCCATTTTAGCACTCGGTAGTGGGGCTGCTTTTAAAAGCAATTTATGATACGATTTACTGGGATAATTGTAGTTGATGCATATTTCTAGTTAATTAGAGAAATAGATAAGTGGGGCAATATAATAAATGACACAGAGAAAATTTATGTAGTTCAATATTTAGTGTTCACCAATGTAGAAAGAGTAATTTCGCTATTGAATAAGGATTGAAACATTTTAAAGCTATTTGCTTATGTCCATCATATACGTCAAAAGCTTTCTATTTATAATAAATTTAGATAATTCAAATCCAATAACTCCTCGTTCTAATGATGTTTATCACTTAATTAGAGTTTTATTTGATATCAATATTTATCTCTAACATTTATCTCATTCTCAAACTCATTGAGCTTTTGGAGCTTCTAAATTCTTCTATTTTAATAATCATGAACGAAACTTTATTGGGCTTGAATAGCTTGGATTATTTAATTAAAATTATCTCTCATAGCTATGTTCTCCGGCAGCTTTACTCTTCTATAGTCGCACTTATTTGACGTATTAAACTTTATTTTAATAACAATGAATGAAACTTTAGTGCGCTTGAAGAAGGATTCAACAACTAGTATTATTTAATAAAATTATCTCTCATAGCTATGCTCTCCTGTAACTTTACTCTCCTATATTCATGCTTATTTGAATTATTAAGCATCGAGTAATTGAGCTCTCATGCTATCATGTTTTCCTGTATGTATGCTCTTCTGCAGTCGTGCTTATTCGACTTATTATGTTTCCAGCTATTGATCTCTCCTGCTGCTATGCTCTCCTGTAACTGTGCTCTCTTGTAGTCATGTTTTTTTAGGTGAACTCTCCTATAGTTATGCTATTCTGCAATCGTGCTTATTTGACTTATTCAAGTTTCTAGCTATTGAGCTCTTTTGCTATCGTGATCTCTTATAGGTTTGCTCTCTTATAGTCGTGCTTCTTTTGACTTTTTACATTTCTTGTTACAACAATTATAACCACTAAATTATCAATTACATGACTTATCAATATGTGTCTTCATTTACATATTTCTATGAATCATAAAGTTCAAAGAATTTTCAATTAGTGGTTTAATTTTTTACTTTGTGTAAAATTGAGTGGTAGAAACATTATAAAAAAATGTGTGAGCAATTCATTCTTGGTTTCTCATGGTCATTATATCATATCAAAACACTTTAATAACTAAACACATACAATATGTTTTTGACACTCACACCACCTTTAACAATAAAATTAACCAAACTCCTTATTGTTGTATTGTATAATTGATTATTTTTTCATTAGAGCATAAACTGATTATTCTTTAAATTACAGCAATTCTGAACATGCTTCTAATCTTTTTTATTTTAAAAATAGTGTTGTAGGGTTTTTAGGCTAAGTACTAATTTCGGTAGTTGATGCTAGTATTGTACAATAGTTAAGATAAGTGGTAGACACTAAACAAGCATTCTATACCCCCAATATTTTTTTCTTTTTTATTGTTAACGCACTGAATTTTTGCCAATGTGCAAAAAGGGTAAATATCCAAAACCCCAATCATAAACAGCCGAAAATACAACTGTGTTAATTAAATTAATTTTTTAATTTAGTCATTCTCATTAATTATAACCACTTTCTCTTATCGATTAGAGTGATGATACAACCACAAACTCTTGTACAAATTTATTTTGTGCAAACTGATTTGACATTAACTCATTAGTTGAATAAAAATACATAATAATAAAAAAATCATGTGGACCAAGAGTATTTAATCCAAACAATTCAATCATGCTACATTAGTTTGTACAAAAAAGAATTTATAACTACGTTATTACTCCACCGATTATATACACCATCCAATTTGTTCCAACTTGCAAATATATGATTTGACTTTGATTATCATCAAACCTCATGTTTTGCATGTTTCAGTTGATATTTCCACGCTGCTAAGGCTTCCCCTTTTAGTTCAAAGTGTCTTAAAAATTATATTTTTTATTAAAAAAATTTAATTATTTAGTTATCAACGAGAATTTTTATTAAAATTATAAAAAATATTTTCAATTGATAAGTGTTCTAAAATTATATTATGAAATGAATGAAACAATAGTGTCTAACAAACAAAGAATATTATAGACAATTTAACTACTAGAAAATGCTCTTTAACATCTACTTTCAAAAGTTTAGAATTTGAGTTGTTAATAAAGGTATAGTAGCTTGTTTGGTCTCCTTTTAGCATAACTTTTCAAATGGAGGTTATTTAAGGCTTTACAAATAAAGTTTTTACCAAAAAAATTATTTTTTTGGTTGTCAATAAGAATTTTTATTAAAATTATAAAATTATTTTAATAGGTAATTTTTTTTATAAATATGATTGACAAATAAGTAAATGATATTTTAGATATTTTAACATTTTAAAAAAGAGGCCAAACTATATTACATATAATGTTAAGAAAAAATTAAGACGTACTCTTGAAAAATTAAAATTTAAGCTCAATATAGCTTATTTAAGCTTTAAACCTTTAGTAAAAAAAAAAATATCAAATAAGAACAAAAAATTTGAAAAGAGCTTGTGGAATTAAATAAATATTTATGACCATTAGATAAATCATAGTAAACAAGTACTTAATCTCCAAAATTTTACTCAAACTACAAATAGACAACGCAAAAATTTTTTAAAAGAGCTTTAAGAATTACATAATCACTTATAATCATTAAATAGGTCATATCAAATATATACTCAATAAGAATCTTCTCTTGCAATTATGAACAATAATAAATATACTTTCTCAAATATTATTAGAAGCATATATATTTTCCTAGATATAACGGTAAAGACCTCGTATCCAATAAACATAAAATTTTCAATTATACGCATATTTTATTTGTAATAAAAGTACATGTATATAAACTATTAGCAGACGATTCTAACTACCTTACAACTATTGTATAATACCCTTAATTTTGTCTTTTTGTGTTTGTGTTGTCACCATTAGATTTAACGAAAGAGTAGTTTTAATGGGTGGATGTGTGAAGTTGGTTATTAACATTGCAGCCCTTGTTGTGTACTGAAATTATAAATAATAAAATATTTTAAAATTTTGTCACATAAATTTGGACTGTTTCAAATTAGTAAATAATTAGATAACTAAAAATAGGATGAGAGTATTTGCATCCCACAAAATACTTTTTAAATTGATATTTTAACAAACTTTTTAATTACAAAATACCGAAAAGATGATTTACAATTAAGGGAATTGCATTTTTTTTTTGAAAATATTGACGCTAATTTCTAATCAACTAGAGGATTAAATAATGGGACGATTGTTGGTAAATTAAATCAATTGCTATTGGTGTCAATGTGCAAGTGTACACAACAAGTAATAAAGTGATGTATAATCAAGATCGTTTCCACAGGGACTGATGTTACTAGAAATGCTATAGCAATCACGATAGTGCAACTTCCTTCTATCTAAAGAAAATTTTAATTAAAACTAAATATCCACTAGAATTAATAATATACTAAACTGAATGCAATAAATGAGCAACTAGATAAATTATGCGAAAAGAATTTAATAAGAATCAGGTAGTTGAATGATCAAACTCTCTTTATGAGCTGACTATTTTATTCAAACTAACTCCAGTTACTGCAGCAACTCCTATGAAAAAATATCCTAACAAAACCACACAACAATCTAATCTAACGTCTTAATAAATTCGAAAGCAATAAGTTCAATCAAAGCACAATAATAAATGAGTAAGATAGAAGAGAAACAAACACATGAAATTTTGCGTGGTTCGGCAATTCCCGCCTACGTCCACGCCTCCAAGCGATCCAAGCTTGAGGTTTTCACTATCCAAGCTTTCCAAGGCTTAAAATACTTATAATTGACTTCAAGGTGCCAATGAACCTTTATAACAATGAGATTATATCTCAATCTCTTCACTCAAGTATCTCACACACTCAAACACTCACAATTTAGATGAGAAAATGAAAATTACAATAAAAACTCTCTTAAAGAATAGATGAACAAATTGAAGAACAATAATGATTCAATGAATATTGATTTGCGAATTGAGAGATCAAGATAAGTTGTGTGCTTTTTTTTTTTGTGCTTGCTAGAGAGCTTGAAAATGAATTGGATTTGAGTTTTTATAGATGGAGCTAAAAAACTAGCAGTTATGAGCTTTTTACTCATAACCGGATTACCATTTATAGTATCCAGAATTTCGCTTGCATGTTACCATTAAAGCAAAAATTTGAATTTTAGAACATCCGAAATGCTGCTTGTGATATCCAGATTGCCGTTTACTCTCCAGAAGCTTGCTGCCCAATAACCGAATTGCCGCTTATCGAATCCGGATTGTTGTTTTTCATCTGGAAAGTTTCTGTCCCGTAACCGAATTTCCGTTTAGCATATCCGGAATGCCGCTTGCTACAATAACGGTACAGTGCACTATTTGTCAAAATTATAATTTGACCCTAAAATTTTATAAAACTACATTATGGCCCAAAACGTTATAAACATTTACAATTAAGTCCAATTTTAGAATTTCTTAATAATACTTTGTGAATCCCAAAACTTTCTAAAATTATGATATCACCCAAACTATGTAAATTTATAAAATGACCTAAAATATATAAATATTTCCAAATAGGTCCAAATCCGAAATTCAAAACAATATTGATTAAAATCAAAGGTTGTAAAATTCTTTTATTTTGGCTCACAACTTTGAAAAATAACTTAACTCCATAAAATCATTTTCTTATTTTAAAAGCACAATATATAAAAATTTATTTTAACTGCTCTCAATTTTCTTTAATCAACATATGTGGTTTGTTGTCATTAAAATCAATATTTATAACCATATAGGTTAACATCCTATAGCACTGGGCAGAATTGTTTTGCATCCTCAGCTATCGCTTGTTGGACTCCTCATACCCTTACAAATCTAACAATGACAAGTTGTTATCTCATATAAAGAATGGTTGAAATAATATCTATTAGAGCATGTGGTTTGTTATCATCAAAATAATATTCACTAAGACAGGCCCTTTTATGGCTCTCTCTTAACTTGAATTATCAAATGGGAGGTCAACCGAAATAATGATTGAAATAATATCTATTAGAGTAAAATGCTACAGCAGACGTGCAGCAACTCATAAGAACAATTAAGATCCTATTTAGATTGTTTGTCACCCAACTACAATAAAATTTAGTTCATAACTTGGAAAAGGAAAACAAATAGCGAAGTATCAGCCATGAAATACAACGTTTCAACCAAAGAGTAAATGAGAAAAATAAATAAAGACTGATAGCAGTTAAGTGCAAAGAGTTCTGTCGATTCTTTAATGGCGCATATTTGTTCTCCTTGAATTCTTCTTCTTCCTTATTTTTCTCTTAATTTCCTTGATGTAATTCACTGTCGCCGCTTTTCATATGTTGCGTGCTCTTTTTATACTCAAAACTTAGGGTAAACAGAAACTTAGAATGTGCATGAGTCAGATTAGGAAATTGCAGATCATGATTCTTGCAGGTATCTCGCGTGGAATTTCCTTTGTTTTTGTTCCAGAATTGCTATAACACTAGTTGCTACTTCAATGGCTGCAACAACTTACTGCTCAATATTTGCTTCAATTCCTTTGTAGCCATGCTCTTCCCTCATTTTTGCACACCTATTGCATCAGCATTTCTTCCTTGAAACTTGAGTTTCCGAACACCTACAATTATGCACACAATCTAAGCATGAATTATTCTAAATCAAACAAAATTTATTAAGATTAAACTAAATTGAATGTTTATGCAAAATGTAGCAAAAACACAATAAAAACACATCATTTTCTCTCTAAGTTTTATTGATTTAAGTTTAAAAGTGCCCTGATAACTCTTGTTTCCTAGAGTTATCACACTCTCAAACTTAAACCATTACTTGTCCTCAAGTGATGATAACAATACTAACACTTCAATCACACAATCATGCAACAAATAACTTAGCTCTGTCATCAAATTTGTAGGGATTCTTCTATCATCGGATCACACTTTTAATCATGCAACATTGTATAGCAGTTCAAGTTTTAGCCTTAGGCTTAATTCTGTCCAAAGTGTGTGTGTGCCACTTTGATCAATTCCCAGAGATGTTGCAACATTACACAGTCTTTACATATAATTCAAAGGTAGACACAAATATATTCACAGATAGAGGAACAGAATTTACTAATAAACTCAAACTGTGCTACAACACACCACACATTTTTTTCTCTCTTCAATGTAGCATTGAATTTTCATGTGAATATTAATCATTTGTAATGATGACATCCAATTATTCACCCACTGCACAAATCATAGTTGCTGCAGTAATACTCATAACATAGTCTTATCTAAAAACATCTTTAACTCAAGGTTGAACATGGGGCTCATGGACAGACCTGGCTACTCAATATCTAAGACAGAGGACTTATAATTTTTTTTAATCAGAAAAATGTTGCAGCAATACTCGTAACTCTTGTTGTCTTTGGACTCAAGTCTGCATATGGGGTACATACTCAGCCCTGGTTACTCAGCAACTTAAGCCATTGAAGTAAAATTTATTTCATAACAAGCATAATTCAACACAGATAAAATTTCCCCCAAACTTGGAATTTATTCTACCCTCAACATTTTTCTCCTAGTTCTACTACAACATTCTCATAAAACTCAATCAAAGTATAAGTGTCAGAACAAAATTTTAAACTCTATCTTTAACTATTTTTACTTAGCATTCTCATAAATATTAAATAATACTCACTTTGTCTTCATTAGGTTTTCAAATCCAAACACAAATACTAGGTAATAAAGCTTTACTTAACACACAACATAACGATAAACACATATTGTAGAAACACAACCCCCCCAAAGCTTGAGAGGTGTTGTGTCCCCACAAGTACTCAAAATAAACCAGAAAAATGAACCATGCACATACTAAATAAAAAGATATGCATACTGAATTAGAAAATTTAAACTAAATGAAAAAAAGGTTCTACAAAAAGAAATAACATAAACGGGAGGATAGGGGATACTGCCCTGTTGCTAGAAGCACTGCTGCAACAGATAGCATTGAATCATCACTTTTTGGAGGCACTTCGCAGGCGAGCCTTGGGAGACTCATTGGGTGAGGCAATAGACCGTGGCTTTTGCTTTCGGGTGGGAGGGGTTTCAGTAGGTGCTGCCTCCTAGGGTGGAAGAGATCTAATCTTCTTTTGTGCTGGTGTATCGGAGGCAGTGGCTCTGCCCTCTCCTTTGCCCTTGCTGGTCCGTTTAGGATTTGAGTGGATGGATTTACAAAAGGTGTGTTATGAGGTAGTTGGAGCTACTTTTTTGGCTGTAGACCCTTCACCTGTGATTGCGGCAATGATATCGAGAAGGCGCTTTATTTTTGTTGGTATACGAGTCACCTTGGCTGCTGCCACCTCTAAGCATCAATGTCTTCGACTTCGTCTTCAGAGGTAGAATGGCTAATTACTTTTTCCTTGCCCTTCCGTGAGGGTACTGGTAGGGGCGGCTCCTCTGCAGGTTCCTCTTCCTCTTCTGTCAGGGAACTGTCAGTTGTAGACTTGATATCCTCTTCTATAGGCTGGTCTGAGTGGTCATCAGCATCTGTATCAGCCTTTGCTTATGGTTCTGCCGTAGCTTCTTCTTCTGGTTCATCGAAGTCAGCAGCCTCTGCACTGACTTCTGCTGGAGCATTTGTAGTGGAGGTACCAAAATTGAATTGCTGCAGTAACGAGTCAAGGAATTTACGATGTGCGCTTTTCATGTATATAGCAAATTAGTGGAGGTGGTCCTCCAAGTGCTATAAATAATTCCAAAACCTGTTGTTTTCCCTTTGCTGAGCAGCAACACTCTGAGTGATATTTGCATTCACTTCTTGGATTCTCCTTTCCAATCCAACAATTCTTCTTATCCTCCTTCTGCAAAGAAATGGTTCGGTTGCTTGCAAGAAGCTGAGCTTCGCTAGTAATTCGCTCAATGGTGCGTGCAGTGAGAGCACCATCATTCTTAACACGGTCATCTTGTGCATTAATGTAGACTTCCGACACTATGCAGATGCTGGTGATAAGGGAAGGAAATAGTAAAGCAATTGCTTTGCTCTTTTTTTAGCACACTCCCTAATTTCTTTTTCTATAATGACTCCCACATCTATGGGTGACCCTCGAATAAGGACATACAAAAGTGTTAATCTCTCTTGTGAAACAGTGGTGGTGTGTGTGGTTGGCATTAATCTGGATTTTAAGAATTTCACCCACACCTTGACAATGGGTTTTAAATCTATCCTATTAACCACACGTCCTTCTTCAGTAGCCCAAGATACCTTTATAGTAAGTGTCGTGAAAATTTTAATCTATCTTTGGGGAGTTAATTTGTCAAGCAACTTGGCATACTCGCAATTAACTTCAGAGGGCAAATTATAGAAAGCATTAATAACTTGAGAGTCTAATGGCACAAGAGAATTTCTTACCTAAATATTACGCTGGCTAGGGCTAATAAATTGGCTTAAAATTCTTTCACCAATGGTAATATTGGGTCTAGTGGATGGTCACAAAATTCAAGCCACCCGCGCTTTGCTGCAGCATTGTAGAGAGATTGCACGATTCCTGTGGGTTGCTCTGGAAACTGAAACCCTTTTTCTTCCAAAAGTTTGCGTGGTTCAACAAATTCTTTATACTTCTCTTTTGCATGGTAACTTTGGAATCACAAGGGATCTTTTAGTCTGCTGGCTTTCTTTTTGTACCATGGCATTGTTATAGCAATAGGATGACTGTGGTAATTTACCCAAGAGTGAAACGCAAAGAAGAATTGATGAGGCAATGGGGTCGTGATTGTAAAGGGAAGAGAAAATAGTGTTAGAGGTTGATGTGAATAGTGAAACCCTTATATAGGTTGAAATAAATAAAATAAATTCGATAACAGAGATAAATTTGGGAAGGAATTTTTAAATTTATGAAACATATCCCATAATAATAGGAAAAAATATGGGTGCTGTCATTGTGGGATTAAAATTCCTTTCCTAATCTTTATCTTGATTCACCCAACCAGCTGTCACACATATCTCCAACGGTAAAAACAATTGGGTTTCTGAATTAAGTCGCTGTAACGGTAAAAGTGATTGCTGCAGCAACAAATTGTGTGCTCTAGCAATCTGCTCAATAATCCCTTTGAATGGCTGTTGTTAAGTCGCTTGTGCTTATAACCTATTAACATCACAACACCAACTGTCATTATTGAATCCATCTCCAAGATTTGCGTGATTTGGCTTTTTTTTTCAAAAGGTGAAAATTAAACATTCCTAAATAAGAATATTGAAACTAAGAGAAACATTTAGTATACAGAAACATATAGGACCCATGTCATTTAAAATGACTGCCTAGCAATGGGTTGCCTCCCATTTAGCGCTTGATTTAAAGTCTTTCAGCCTGACCTTCCCTTATAGCTCGCAATGCCTGTTCACTAAGGAATAAGATTTCCTTCGAGCAATCTGCAGCTGAATGTCTGTAATGCTCAACTCTTTGTCCATTACTTTGAATTCCTGACCTGTCTTCTCATCGAAGAGATCAACCGCTCCATGAGGATAAATTCTGAGCAGCTTGAAAGGTCCAAACCATCTTGATTTTAGTTTCCCTAGAAATAGCGTGAGTCTTGTATTATGGAGCAGAACTAGTTGGCCTAGAATTAGGCTTCTTTGCTAGATGTGTTTATCATGCCATTGTTTTGTCTTCTCCTTCTAGATCCTTGCGTTTTCATAAGAGAATAACCTTAATTCATCGAGTTCACAAAGTTGGAGTTTTCTCTACTCTGCTGTAGCATGTATATCCCAATTTAATTGCATCAGTGTCCAGTATGCTTTATGCTCTAGCTTAAGTGGCAAATGGCAGGCTTTTCCATACACAATTCGGTATGGAGACATGCCAAGTGGTGTCTTGTATGCTGTTCTATAAGCCCATAAGGAGTCATGTAAGCACAACGACCAATCTTTCCTAGTTGGGTTCACTACCTTTTCCAGAATCTTTTTAATCTCTCTATTGGACACTTCTGCCTGGCCATTGGATTGTGGGTGGTATGTTGTTGCAATTTTATGCTTGACTCCATATTTAGCCATTGCTGCAACAAATACTTTGTTGCATAAATGAGTACCCTCATCACTTATAAATGCTCGTGGAGTGCCAAATCTGGAGAAGATGTTTTTCTGAAGAAAATTTACCACTGCCTTGGCATCGTTTATGGGTAATGCTGCAGCTTCCACCTACTTGGAGACATAATCCACAACAACTAAGATATATAAGTTTCCAAAGGATGGTGGAAAGGGGACCATGAAATCTATTCCCTAAACATAAAAAATCTCCACTTCCAGGATGTTTGTCAATAGCATTTCATGTCTTTGAGTTATGTTTCTTGTCTTTTGGCACCTGCCACAACATTTAGCAAACTCATAAGCATCTTTAAAAACAGAAGGCCAAAAATAACATGATTGCAGAACTTTAGCAGTTGTTCTGTGTCTATCAAAATGTCCTCTATATGGTGCAGCATGGCAAGATTGCAATATATGTGGAATTTTTTCCTCTGAAGCACATCTTTGTATTACTTAGTCTGAGCATAACTTATACAAGTATAGGTCATCCCACTGGTAGCTTCTAACATTATGAAGAAATTTCTTTCTCTGTTGATAAGTCAACTTAGGTCGTAGCAATCCACTTACTAAATAATTAGCAAAATTAGCATGCTATGGGGATCCAGGTTGTTGTAGTACCTGTGCATGCTGTAACATTAGCAATTGTTCATCAGGAAATGTTTTGGTGATGTCTTGTCCAGTTAATGTGCTAGCATCGGCTTCTAGCCTAGACAGATGGTCTACTACTTGATTTTCAGTCCTCTTCCTATCTTTGATTTCCAAATCAAATTCTTGTAACAACAAGACCCATCTTATTAATCTAGGTTTGACATCTTTCTTTGAAATCAGGTACTTTATGGCTGCATTATCTATGTAAACTGTCACTTTAGTACCCACCAAGTAAGCTCTGAATTTATCAAAAGCCAATACCACTGCTAACAGCTCTTTTTCTATAATGGTGCAATTAATCTAAGATTGAGTGAGAGTTTTGCTAGCATATTATATAGAGTGGAAAATCTTATTCTTTCTCTGCCCTAGCACTGTCCCAATAGAATGGTCACTGGCATCACACATCAGCTCAAAAGATAGAGTCCAATCTGGTGCTATAACCATTGATGCAGTGATCAAAGCTTTCTTCAATTCTCTAAAAGCTTGAAGACAATCCTTATCAAAATGAAAAGGCTTGTCATGTTCTAGCAGTGAGCATAATGGTTTAGCTACTCTGGAGAAATCTTTTATGAATCTTCTATAGAATCCAGAATGTCCCAAAAAACTTCTAATACCCTTGACTAAAGTGGAAGGTGGTAGTTTGTCTATCACTTCTATCTTTGCCTTATCTACCTCAATAACATTTTTGGACACCCTAAGACCTAACATTATACCTTCTTGCACCATGAAGTGACATTTTTCCCAATTGAGCACCAAGTTAGTCATCTCACATCTTTTAAGAACTTCTTCCAAATTGTGTAAACAGTCCATATATGTTTCTCCAAAGACTGAGAAATTATCTATGAAGACTTCCAATGTTTGCTCCACCATGTCTAAGAAAATAGACATCATACATCTCTGAAAAGGTTGCTGGAGCATTGCACAGACCGAAGACATTCTTCTGAAAGCAAAAGTTCCAAGGGGGCAGTTAAATGTAGTTTATTCCCGATCCTCTAGGGATACAGCAATTTGGTTATAATCCGAATACCCATCGAGGAAACAATAGTGTTTCAATAGATGGCAAAGTTATTTTCATTTCTCTGTCTGAAAGATTTAGAGGCTCAATGAACCTATTGTGTCTGTCAGATGGTCTTTCCCCTATCCAACATATCTGGTTTGGTGTAGCAGCTTCTTCTTCAAAGCTTTCAAAAGTGACAACTTTGATATCTTATTTACTGCAACATCTATTTATTCTTTCTGTTATAGTAAAATCTACCACACTTAAGAAATTGCAATCTTCTGCCTCATCAGGGTTCTTCATAGCCTCTAATACATTGAAGGTAACTTGTTGATTATTCACCCTTATGGTCAGTTCTCCTTTTTGCACATCTATCAAAGTCTTCCCTATTGCTAGGAAAGGTCTTCCAAGTATAATTGATACCTCTTTATCAGCCTCAAAGTCTAGAATAATGAAATCCACTAGAAAGATGAATTTATCAACCTTTACCAACACGTCTTCAATCATTTCTTCAGGATATGCCTGAAATCTATCAACCAATTACAGAGTGATTGTTGTTGGCCTGCACTCTCCTACTCCTAGTTGCCTAAATATAGATAATGGCATTAGATTGATGCTGGCTCCCAAGTCACATAGTACTCTGCGATTATACCTAGTTCCAATAGAGCATGGTATTATGAAACTTCCAGGATTTTTCAATTTTTGGGGAATCTTATTCTGAAGCATGCGACTACTTTCCTGTGTTAAAGCAACAGTTTTAAATTCTCTCAACCTTCTTTTTCTTGCTAGGATATCTTTTAGAAATTTCACATAATTAGGCATTTGTTCTAATGCTTTCACAAAAGGTATGTTGATGTGTAATTGCTTCAACACTTCCAGGAATTTGCTAAATTGTTTGTCTTGTTTTTGTTTCTGGAATCTTAGTGGAAAAAGAGGTGGATGCTTGAATTACTGTACAGCTTCAGGAGGCATCCACCTCTGCTCCTTTGATTTATTGTGAGTTGTCACCATTGGTGTTGCAACATCTTCTCCAGCAGTTATTGGGTGATTTCCTTCCAAGGTTGCTATAGCTTGACCACTAGTATCAGTATCTTGATGGATGGGTTGCTGTAACATCTTTTCAACTTGAGACTGTTCTTGTGAGGGGTTAAGTTCCATCCTCCTTTTAGCCACATTAACAAGAATGTCAATACACTTTCCAGATCTTAGGTTGATTACTTTACAATGTTCTTTACCCTCTTTTCTTGGATCTTTTGTATAGTTGGGTAAACTTCCTTGAGATCTACTACTCATTGCTGTAGCAAGTTGTCCAATTTGGTTTTCCAAGTTTATCAAAGATACAGCTTGACTTTGTACAATTGCCTCATTCTTCACGATATATGCCTTAATGAGTGTTTCCAATGAAGTGATTTGGTCGTGGCTATTGTGTTTATGTCCTTAGCTTTGCTGACAAAAACCAAATGGCTGAGCATGTCTGTTCTGTCCATTAAGTGTTGGAGCATGCTGATTTTAATTGCTCCATAAAAAATTTAGGTGTTGTTTCCATCTAGGGTTGTAAGTATTTAAGTATGGGTTGTTCTAAGGCTATCGGTTAAAGTTACCCATATAGTTTACTGATGTTGGATTTCCTAGACAATTGTCAAATACGTGCTCCTCACCATAATACACACAAGATAGTTCAACCATTTGCTTTACTGCTGCTGGCGCAGTAGTCATAACTTTCACCATATTGGTCAATGATGTTACTTGTGCTGACAATACTGTAATTGCGTCTATGTTATGTACTTTTGCTGCTCCTCTTGCAGCAAACTGTTTAGTTGATGGCCACTGATAGTTATTGTTAGCAAATCTCTCCAAAATTACATAGGCTTCAGTATATGATTTAGATAATAGGGCTCCATTTTCTGAAGCGTCGACCATCACTCTTGTACTTGGGTTTAACCCATTATAAAAGGTTTCTAGCTATATGCAACAACGAATGCCATGATGTTGACATCTTCTGAGAAACTCTTTAAATCTTTCCCAAGCTTCATATAAGCTCTCATCTTCAAGTTGATGAAAGAGATGATCTCATTCCCTAATTTTGCATTCTTGGTTGGTGGAAAATATTTCATTAAGAATTTGTCAGCCAAGTCATGCCATGTGCTGATGGAATCAGATGGTAAGGAATTCAGCCATGCTCTTACTCGATCTCATAAGGAGTATGAAAAAACCTCAGTCTTAGAGCATCTTGTGTTGCTCCAATAATTTTAAAAACATCACTTATTTCCAAAAATAACTTAAGTGGAGATGAGGATCTTCAGATGGAAGTCCATTAAATTAACCCAATGTTTGTAGCTTTTGAAACATTACTGGTTTAAGTTCAAAGTTGGCGGCTTCCACTTCAGGTCTGACTAAGCCACGATGTATAAGTTGAGGAGTTAACACAGCATAATCTCTTATAACTCTGTCTCTGTCATTTGCCAGGTAAATAATATTGTTGTCGCCTGGTTGTCTCTGATTAATGTGTCCATTTTGCCCCTCTTGAACATTGACAGGTTGTAGTGGCCCGTGAGGATTCAAGTTTCCCACATCTTGCAAATTATCCATTTCTGAAGCAGTATTCGAATTTCTTTGCTCTCTTCGCAATCTCTTTATAGTCTTTTCAATCTCAGGATCAATTTGAAATGCAACAAATCTGTCCTTGCTCATGCAAGCCGTGATCTGTCAATAAAAAGAACAAATTAAACTAAGTTGGCATAATCAAGATTGATTTCACACTTTAAAGATAAACAATCATTCCGCGGCAACGGCACCAAAAACTTGTTGGTAAATTAAATCAATTGCTATTGGTGTCAATGTGCAAATGTACACAACAAGTAATAAAGTGATAAGTAATCAAGATCGTCTCTACAGGGATTGATGTTACTAGAAATGCTACAGCAATCACGATAGTGCAACTTCCTTCTATCTAAAAAAAATTCTAATTAAAACTAAATAACCACTGGAATTAATAATCTACTAAAATGAATGCAGTAAACGAGCAACTAGATAAATTATGTGAAAAGAATTTAATAAGAATCAGGTAGTATAATGATCAAACTCTTTTTATGGCCTGACTATTTTATTCAAACTAACTCTAGTTGCTACAGTAACTCCTATAGCACTGGGCAGAATTGTTTTGTATCCTCAGCTATCGCTTGTTGGACTCCTCATACCCTTACACAATCTAACAATGACCAGTTATTATCTCATATAAGGAATGGCATTACAAACATCTAATCTCTCTACCCTATAAGGTGAATCTCTATATCTAGTTCTTCACAAGTTAAAACTCAATCCAGGAAACTTAAATTAAGATCAACTATTACTCTAATAAGTTCCACTAAGACAGGCCCTTTTATGGCTCTCTCTTAACTTGAATCATCAAATGGGAGGTCAACCGAAATAATATCTATTAGAGCAAAATGATGCAGCTCACGTGCAGCAACTCATAAGAACAGTTAAGATCCTATTTAGATTGTTTGTCACCCAACTACAATAAAATTTAGTTCATAACTTGGAAAAGAAAAACAAACAGCTAAGTATCAACCATGAAATACAACATTTCAACCAAAGAGTAAATGAGGAAAATAAATAAAGACTGATAGCAGTTAAGTCCAAAGAGTTCTGCCGATTCTTTAATGGCGCAGATTTGTTCTCCTTGAATTCTTCTTCTTCCTTCTTTTTCTCTTGATTTCTTTGATGTAATTCACTGTCATCGCTTTTCATATGTTGCGTGCTCTTTTTATACTCGAAACTTAGGGTAAACGGAAACTTAGGATGTGCATGAGTCAGATTAGGAAATTACAGATCATGATTTTTACAAATATCCCCCCTGGAATTTCCTCTGTCTTTATTCCAGAATTGCTACAACACTGGTTGCTACATCAATGGCTACAACAACTTCACTGCTCCAGATTTGCTTCAATTCCTTTGTAACCATGCTCTTCCCTCATTTTTGCACACTTATTGCATCAGCACTTCTTCCTTGAAACTTGAATTTCTGAATACCTACAATTATGCGCACAATCTAAGCATGAATTATTCTAAATCAAACAAAATTTATTAAGATTAAACTAAATTGAATGTTTATATAAAATGTAGCAAAAACACAATAGAAACACATTATTTTCTCCCTAAGTCTTATTAATTTAAGTCTAAAAGTGCCCTGATAACTCTTATTTCATAGAGTTATCAACAATATAAGAAAAGAACACAGAGAATTTATGTGGTATAAAAAGAGCAATGTTTACAATCAAATAAGAATTACAATAAAGCTCTGTTTTTTTATTGGGTCTAACTATTTGCTCTTGTACTCTATGCATCAAGGATTCTTTACTCATAATAAAATTTATATCCTGAGTCCTTGATAATTCCTCGTGTTGATTATCTTTATCACTTAGACTTCTATCTGATGTCAATATTTATTGAATTAAGCTTTGTCTGATATCAATGCTTGTCTCCAGCATTTATCTCATTTTTGAACTAGCTTTGTACTTCAAGAGCCTCTAGATTCTTTTACTGGACTTTAATAATGTTTCTAACTACTGATGCCTAGTTATTGGATTTAGCAGCTAAGCTATTTTAGTTAAACTCATCTCCCATGGTGGTGCTCTCGTGTTGTTATACTCTACTATAATTGTAATCTCCCACAATCATACTTTTTTGACTTATTAAGTGTTACCACAATGCTTTGTTGCAACTATGTTCTCTAACAGTTGTGCTAATTTGACTTTATGCTTTCATTTAACTAAGCTTAATTGACTTATTAAGCTTCCTACTAAGCTTGCATGCTCTCATGTAACTGTGCTTAATTGACTTATTAAGCTTTGTACTAAGCTTGTATGCTCCCATGCTCCTGAGCTCACATGCTCACATGCCTTAATGCTCATGTGCTCACATGCCTTAATGCTCATGTGCTCTCATGCTCACATGTTCTCATGCTTTCATGTACCGTGCTTAATAGATTTATTAAACTTTCTACTGGGCTTGCATGCTCTTATGCTCACGTGCTTTCATGTACCGTGCTTAATAGATTTATTAAACTTTCTACTGGGCTTGCATGCTCTTATGCTCACGTGCTCTCATGCTAACATGCTTTCATTACAAGCTCTCATGCTCTTATATAGCTATGCTTAATTGACTTATTAAACTTTCTACTAAACTAGCATGCTCTCATGCTCGCATGTTCACATGCTCAAATGTTGTCATGCTTACATACTCTCTCATGGTCTCATGCTAACATGCTCTTATGCTCTCATGCTCATATGCTTCTACTCATGTGCACTCATACTCACATGATTAAATGTTCTCATGGTCTCATGTTGACATGCTTTCATGCTCTAGTTATTTTACTTGCTACATTTTCCCTAACAATAGAAAAAATTCAACAAATTAATCATTTGCAAAAAAAAAATTGTTTTGCAACTAAAGTAGAAATATAAGAAAAAGAATATAAAAAAGAAGCAACAATATTAGTGAAAGAAAATAGTATGGTGCAATTAAAAAAAGAAGAAATTAAGGGGCAAAATAAAAAATCAATCGATCGTTAGAACAATTGTGTTGTGGGCGCTTTTTTTTGGTTTTTTAAAGGGGTTGGGTGCAAAACATAAGTATGAGCAAATGGCTACTATAAATGAGAAAAAGACTGGAGAAAATGGGTTTGATTAATAAGTATTTTTATGGATGTTTGAAAAAAAAAGTAGTCTTATTTAGATAAGGTCAATTTTGGTATTAATAGTGCTGTTAATAAATGTGTCAACATAAAAATTAGCTAGATATGTTTAAGTGCTTTTATAGGTGTTAAAAAAAAAAAGAAAGGAAAATTAAATAGTCTTTAGCTAAGGTCAATTTTGGCATTAACAATGTTGTTTGGAGTAAAAATAAATTTTAATGATCAAGCTCTTGCAATTAAAGGGACGAACCAATGGTTCCGAAGAAGTTGGTTGTTGTTAATTATAATTGGTTGATTAATATATTTTTTTTAAGCATAAGAGGTTCATCACTAGCGGTTGATTAATGATTAAACAGAGAAAATTGGGTAGAATATGGAGAAGAAGGGAAGAAGAATGGAAAAATAAAATTATCATTGTACTTATAAATAAATTGTAAATAAGAAAGAAAATAAAGGGTTGAATTATAGAAAATAAAAGAGGATTAGGATACCATGATTATCACATAATTTTATCCTTAGTAAAATGAAATTTTTGCATTCGATAATCAAAAAATTGAATTTAATCAAGAGGGGAGCTATTGTCACCTTTGGAAACATCTTATAAAACACCCCTTCTTCATATTTACTATTTTAGTGATTATTAAAAGTTTATACAAGAACAACAATCATCTCTTTAATGCTGATTATGTTTGTGGCAAAAACCAAGAATAGCTAATAATTTTTCTATAACCACTCCATTTTTCATTATTAAGAAAATCGACCATAATAATTTCATAAAATAATTTTTTTAAAAAAATCATAAGGGTTTAAGTTGTGGAAAATATAGATAGAAAAATTATAGATAATAATGTGGGTTCCATTTTCAAATTTTAATGAAAATGTTTAATAAATAAAATCGCGAAGAAAGAAGATCATATTCTGGTATTGCACACTTATGCAAGGAAATTGTGAGATTTTATTAGAAAAGAAAATGAAAGCAAGAGTATTTTAAGGAGTTAAAATAGGTGTAAACAAAAAGTTTAATTTATTTTAATTATTGAATGGGTGCCGTTAAGAAAAGACTTTCAAGAAATTATTAAAAGGGTGCCAATAGTTTTAAACTCTTCAATTAATTCAAATCTAACATTGGAAATTTAGATTTTTTGGGCGGCATAAAAGAGCCAAATTTATGAAGATTTGATAATCTTTTATGATGATAAAGGCATGTAACCTCAGTGTCAAGGTGGGTCGTCTATGTGGGCAATGTGACAAGTCTTTCGTATTGATATCGACACGCACTCATGCGTAGGCGAAGAGACTAGGGGTGGGCAAACCCAACTCAACCCAATGAACCCAACCTAACCCAATTAAATTTTGACGAGTTGAGTGATTTTTTATGGGTTAATTGGATCAATTTTTTTAACCCAATTAATAATTGGATTGGGTTAATTATGATAAATCCATCAAACCCAACCCAACCTATATAAATAATAATAATAAGAAGAAAATTCTTAATTGTAAAATCCTAAAGACCTAAATGGCTAATCTATTTTTTATTTTCTTTTTATTTTTTTCAATTTCTCTTTATTTTTTAGTAAATACTTAGCAAGTTAACAGTACATAATTATAAATCAATTTCATTTTATTACAGGACATGATACTAGCTAATTATCTAAAAGGTCTTAATTTGGAATTCAAAAAAGAGATACAGGAAGCCGAGAACAAAGTCTAGAAACTCGTTGTTGAAATTTTCTCAATTTTAATATAGTTAGTTTTTCAATTTTCTTTGTCGAATACTTCATGTTATAACATGTTTATATTTGATTTCAATAATTTTTATTTCCAATTTAATATATTTTTCTTTATTTAATTTTTAATTTTGATTTGACCTTCAAGTCTTCAACCCAATCAACCCAACCCAACCTAACCCGATTATCTAAGGGTTGGGTTAGATTGGGTTGAACATATTTATTTAATTGGGTTGGGTTAATTTTATTTCAACTCATTTAATAATGGCAAACCCAACCCATGCCCACCCCTAGAATAGACCATTCAAGAGTCAATGAGTTTTGTAAATTGCGGTCAATATATTCCCAATTGCTTATAGATTCTCGTGTTCCAGCCGAAAATTTCTCCATAAAATATTAAAAACGGTTAATGATATTGGATCTCTATTTTTTTTTCAAATTAGTCTACTAACTTCTCCATTTGAACATCGAGAATGTAATATTATGCAAATTATTACAAAGTAAAGAGCATTTAGATACTTCAAATAGACCTAGCCTTAAATTTGTTGCACGTTTCCACTTTGATTATGACGACAAGGTAGGCGGGGCAAGGATCGATTGATGTCGCTTTCATTTTAGAACTGGACTTGATGTTTCACTCCTATATCTTTCAAAAGGAAAAAAGATCTCTTAAAGCTTTTTCCTAGATCCAATAAAGTGTAACAAAGGGGGCTTTCATTTGTACAAATAGTGAAGATCCCTAAAATTTGGTGATTCACCGTCGAAGTTATTTCAAATCCAAGATCTTGGATTGAATTGATTGTATTTGTTAGGAAGTGAAAAATCGTATAGATATGATCCTCGGCCTGCAACTTGATTAATTGGATTAGTTCTTTCTGGAGCCCTATATGAAGCTTTTCTAGACGTCTTTCCAAAAATTCCTTTATCATTTCCCCCAAGAAGAATAATTCCTGTAACTCTATGAATTTTTTTAGAATAGCCTTTTCTTAAATATCATTCAAAAATGTTTCGGATTGACTAGTATTCCAACAATTAGTAACTCGGGATTCTAGACTTTTATTAAATGAGAGAGGGGTCTAACATGGCAAAAATACTATAGATGAAAGATATCTAAAGGGAATGAATGCGTTCTTGTATTATTGATAATAATAGGGATGAAACCGCTATGGCAAGCCAAAGTTTGATTAAGAGGGAAAAGAAAAGGCACAAATTGGAACAAAAATATCATTTGATTTGTCAATCCTCAAGAAAAGAAATAAACAAAGTTCCATCATTGAGCAATAAATGGAAAATTCACGGAAATTTAAAATCCTCATCGGGTAATAATGCAATATTGGAATTCTCAATTCAAGCCGAGAATACTTTTTCTTATGCTCATTCGAGAACTACTATCTTTGGCTTTGGAACTGAGTCATTTTCTTGTATTAGAGAAATTTGGTATGGTATTGCTACTGTGCATGACTTCGAGAGTCATGATTATATTATTAAGGAACCTTTAATGTCGTAGGGTTAAAACCAAAAACTCTTTTTTGTTTTTCATAAGTCTTGAGTAGCAAAATCTTGCGCTATGAATGTATTGCATTCCAAAAGTAGAACAGACATTAGAGCGCGTTTACTTGATTCGATACTGATGATAGAATTTTAAATGATATAATTTCATTGTTTATCCACAGGTTCCCAAATGAAATGGCTTATTCGAAAAAACCTCGTTCATTGGAAGATTAGTCTATTAGTGAACTATCTTTCTAGGGATTGTGAAAGATGTTACACTAAAAATATTCTTGTTATTGCTTAATCCTCATGTCACTAGTTCAAATCTGGTCCTGGCATGTGATTAATATCTATATGTTATGGTCCCTAATATTGGGAGGTCCAATACAAAGATGATGATTTGGTTTCCTTTTCCATCTTTGCCTAAGTGCAGCATATAACTCCCCATTGTACTGCACTCTCCAAGTGTGCCTGTTCCCCATATTCTTTTTTAATATCTAATTTCGTACCTTTTATAAGTTATTCAGTAATTAAACCTTCATTGTGGGATACAGCAATTTGATAGCTCGCAAGGCTCATAACCTTGAGGTCATTGTTTCATGGAAGAGATGTAGCATTACGAGCTATTCGTGAGTGACAAAAGAACTTGAAAACTAAAATTCGAAAGGAATTCTATCCTATTGGGTTTAAGAAGGACTAGATTCGACGGCAGTGCACCAAGGAAAGGAGAAGGCCAAGGTCTACAAGAATACCTCTAGTAAAAGTACCAAAACTTCAATCGATATGCCCTTAGGCATGACCATATATAACATAGAAATCACACTTGGAAATTTTTTCTCTCTCAAATTTTAGTTCAATACTCTTTCTACTACTATGTTTACTATAGAATAGAAATATTTTCAAAATGAATAATTAATAATAATGACCTAGCATTTCTAGATTCAACAATTATTGTATTATGGCTATGACAATAAAATTTGTACCCTTTAGACCTTTCTGGATAACTAATAAAATATCCATTAATTGTTCTTGAATTTAATTTCTTTTCATGCTGATTATAAATCTTTACTTTCGCTTGACAGCCCCAAACATGCAGGTGTCTTAAACTGAGTTTCCTTCTTGTCTACAGTTCAAAAGGAATTTTTGGAACTGCCTTACTAAGAACCTTGTTTAACAAATCAACAACAGTCTTTAATGCTTTTATCCACAACGATATGGATAAAGATGAGTAACGTAACATACTTTTAACCATATCCAATAAGGTATGGTTATACTTTTCTGCTACACCATTTTGTTCTATGTACCTAGCATTGTGTATTAAGCACATATGCCATGTTTTTCAAAGAACCTAGCAAATGGACCAGTGCATTGTCCATTTTCAATTATCTTCTATAATATTCACCACCACTGTCAGACCTAACAATTTTCACCTTCTTATCTAGTTGCCTTCAACCTCATTGATAAATACCTCTAGGGCATCCACTGATTGAGATTTTTCTTGCAACAAATAGATATAGCAATAACGTGAAAAATCATCAATAAAAGTCATGAAATACTTTTCTCCACCAAAAGATGAAATGTTATAAGACTTGGTTATATCAGTGTGCATAACCTCAAGAAGTTGTGTACTTCTTGTGACTCTTTTTTTACTTATGTGTTTTGTTTGTTTTCCATTCCTACAATCCACACAAATGTCAAGGTGAGGAAAATCCAAATTTGAAAGGATTTCATTCTTTACTAAATGTTGTGCAAATTTTATTATATTCACAAGCGTACGAATCTATTATAAAATAGATTTATGGTGACGAGTTCGATCCCATGAGGAGTTAGATTTAATTATGCGTAAGATTAATTTTTTTCTAAGTGTACGTATGAGTTGTTGGAAGTGAATTTTTTTATCTTAAGATTTAAAATAAAATGGCAGGAATGAATTAAATATGAAAATAATGCAAATGAAATACTTGAGTATCTAGATCACACTCAACATTTAAATATGAGCTTAATATTTCTTTTTTAGTTCCAATTAATTCATGAAGGGCGTATTTTCACTTATCAAAATTCTCACTCTAATAAATATGGTATCAAGTGCTCAGTATACCAAAAAGTAATGATCTTTCACTAAGCGTGGTATTTAAAAAGCGTTGTGCCAGACCATAATAACCTTCAGTCAACAATGTGGCAAGAATGTCTACTAAATAGTTTAAATACATGACATGACTCAAAAGTCATATTATTCTCAAGTATAAGAGTGTCTAGTTATAATATACCCGGTGAGTCCGGGGTCGGACCACAAGAAATTTAAAATATAGTAGTCAATTTAAAACAAAAAAATTAATGCAGGAAAAGAAATCACTAGAAATCAATTAAAAAATATGCTAAGGTTACGGGATCCACTCTCAGTATTCAAACTATAATTTTAATACTCTCTCATTTTTATATTTTGTCTCACTTTTACCAGTTAGTTATTATATCATTTAATTCTTAACTAACTATGTAGGTAGATAAATATGGAATCAAGTACATAATGTGCCACAACTATATTAATGTGTCGATATTATGTCAAAATACCATACAAATCCAAGGAAATCTATAAATTAATATGACATAAAAATAACTAGAAAATAATAAAATAAACTTAAAACTCACTTGAGAAAGTAATTAATTTTATGATTTGAAACTTTGAGCTTCACCATTCACCTCAGCTTAGTAAAATTAGTCACTCATATTGAAAGAAAACAAAACACTCTTTTTATTATTTGACATACTTCCAAAATATATGACAAGAAAATTGATACAAAAGAAAACAAGAAAAGAAAAGAAATAATAAATCCTCAGCTGCACTCTATTCTCTCTCGGCTTCAGCTCTTGGCTCTCTAGCTTTCCGAATACCCTCATGCCTGCATCTTCTTGCCTTTTATAGGATAAAGGAATGCATTGTTTCTTTTATTTTTTATTATTATTTTATTTTATATTATATATATTAATTGAAAAGTGTGATGGTCAGAAGGCCTGATGGCCTCCTGACCATCACCAACATGATTGCCCACTTTTTTTTTATTTTTTTTTATTACATCTCCTCAATAATGCTATCTAAATGACTCCAGCAATTCTTTTTTGTTCCTATATTTAGTTTCAACTCGTCTTTATTCTTGAAATATATCTACAATATAAAATTAAAATATTATAAATTATTTTAATGTAAAAATATATTTAGAGAGTATTAAGGTAATTTATGAATAATGAGTACATTAATTGATCCAATAAGTGAAAAACTGAAAATTTTATCTTTATTAAATGTACACTTTTAGTGTCAATCAATACACTCTCTGTTAACACTGAGTTAAGATGACTCAAAAAATACTAGAGGAGAATTTTCTCCTAATAAATACGGTATTAAATGCTCATTGTGCTAAACAATAATGATATTTCACTAGAGAACAGGTATACTGTGTAAAATTCAAACAAGATACATTGTTTGTCGATAATAAGTCAAAACAACAATATAAATCAGAGAGTAAAAGAAAATAAACTTACCTAATTAAGCCCATGGATCATGTTGAAGCTTCACCTTCAACTTAAGCTTGAAACTAAACTAGCCACTCATAATTGAACTAGGAGTAAAATGATAATTTTATTAAAATACATAGGAAATACAAGATGAAGAAATAATTATAGAAAATGGAGCTAAAAATGGATTCAGGGAGTCAAATTAGGGGGAAAGCCCTTTATTTATATATATAATGGGTAAATCGTGGCCATCAGATGAAAACCATTCGGACGCTCAGGATTGAACGACGTGGCAAGCTTTGATTGGCTGGCACACATCATTAGTCAACACCACATCAGTATTCCAATCAAATAAGATATTGTCACATCATCGGTCAATGCCACATCATCATACTGTATATGTGAGCAGCGTCGTACTTGCAAATAGTACCATAGACATGAGCAGTACTCAATACTCTTTTATGCTCCTCCTAAGGTTTTCAATTGGTTCGAGTTTAAAAAATGCCATATGTTTAACTGTTTGACTTCTCGTTAGTAGTGAAATAGTCAAAATATCCCTAAAATATATAAAATATTTAAATTATAATAAAATATACATAGTAAAAGTTTAGAGGATTTAAATATATAAAAGTATAAATGTTAGTGAGACTTGAAGTATGAAACGATAACTTTACCTTTTATAAATATGCATTCTCTAAAACTCAGCACTAAACTCTCTATTCTTGCTTTAGATATATGACTTAAATGCTTACGCAACAAGTAAACTGAACTTTCGTTCACTAAACCACATTTAGTGCCAACATTATAATGCAAGGTTAATAGAGATTCAGTAAAAACATTATCAAGTTTTAATTTGTATAGACCATCAAAAAGAATTCCAGAACCAACAATATTATTATATTTAAATAAACTGAAACGTTTATTCTTAAATGTAAAAAAGTATCCAACAGAATCAAGTTTGAACAAGAACATTAAATTGAGAGAAATAGAAAGAACAGAAAGAGTTTGAAAAAGATATAAATGATGTCTAGTGGCTAAAATGAAATGGTAGGTCCTAATGCCTTCAACTGGAGTTTTAACCTAGTTTCCCATGAAAATAAACTTCTCATTTGGGTTTATGGTTTAGATCATAAGAAATCCCCATATCGTGCTGGAAACGTGAGTAGTGCAACCAAAATCAATCCACTATATATTGAAAGGAACTTCTGCTAAGTTTGATTTAAAACATACTAAAGCACTAGGCTTACTTTTCTTTTCGAACCAAGCTCGCGCTTCAAGCAATCTTTAGCGAAGTGTCCAAGTTTATTGCAGAAATGACACTTTTTTATTCTTGATGTCCTTTTATGGATTTGGATGGGTTGCACTTCTAGCTGTGATGCTTCTTTCTTGCTTTTGTGATAATTTTTTCTTTTAGGCTCCTTTATAACCTATGAGATTAACTAAGAGAATTCCTTGGTTCTTCAGTCTTGCTTTTTTCTGAATGAACATGGTTTGGAGTTTATTCATACTCTATTTATCTTTAGTAGTTTTATAATTTATTTGAAATGACTATACTTAGAAGGCAAAGAGTTGATAATGAATTGCATACGGAAGCTCTCACTCACTTTTATTCCCATAGACCTCAACTTTAATGTTGTATCTATCATCTCAGTCATAGGCTAATGCATGGTACCATTAAAATTATAGGTGGCCAATGTATCCATTAATGCCCGACAAGAGACTTGTCAGCTGATTAAGACTGAGAGCGCTCTTTCACAAATTCCATATATTCTTTAGAACTTTTAGTTTGTGGAATTGTGGGCTTGATGTTATTGGCTTCTATCATCCATAACTTTATTAGGCTTAGTTTGTTTGATCTATCTCCAGTCTTATGAAGAGATCTCTCTTCAGTGTTGCGTTCATCAGTAATAACAGCTAGTCTTTCAGTTAGTAGTGCTAAGTCAAGATCCAGAATATCTAAGTGAAACTAGACTTGCTCAGACCAATTTGGGTAATTAAGGCCATTGAACATAACAACAAATGAAGCTTGTGAATGAAGAGTGACAGGCACAGATGCTATATATATATATATATATATAAATGCTCATACATTAATGCTTTAAACTTAAATGCATTATATAAATTCAGATAAAATTGACATAAACTTTTAGCACATATTGAAATTCACCTTTGACCGATACAACAATACACTACAGTAAAATATAATTGATGTTTAATTTTAATTCACATAATTAGTAACTAAATACATATTAACTGGACATGTCTACTATCTTTGGATATACTAAGCATATCTAATCAAGCCTACTTATTACCACAATCATAATCATAAATTATAAAATTAATTGATCAACCTTTGGGCAATTTCAAAATATTTTATAATCTATGAATTTCAATATATTCATGCAACAAAATCATCATGTCATTCAATCATAAGCATCACAATAATTATGAGCACTTGAAACTTTAATTTAATTTGACATCTATAAAGAACTTTGTAATTTGGCTACTTTGTTGACTCACAAATTACCATAATATAAGTGTCAAATTGAACATTTATAACAAAGTAATTTCCTTAATAAAATAAATTAAACCACAAACATCAACTGAAATTTCAAACATTCAAATTGGAACATTAAGAAATTTCAAAAATCATTAATTCAGAAGCATTCAAAATTATGAGAACAAAATTTATAAAGCTTGATGCACATAAAGTCAGTAGCTTTATCATGCTAAACCCAATCAATCACATCTATAATTTAACAAAATAGAATATCAGAGACTAAACTAAAATTTCACATGTAGTTACTCCTAAATTTTGATTTGAAGAGACCATGTGATGGCCGTTGCCAATTCTGTTGGACTAAATACAACAAAATTCTAAACTTTGGCCAAAAACATAAACAAAAAGTTCTTAGGGTGACTCATGAAAAAATCCAAAAGAAACCCTAATTTAACTTTGTGTATTGTGCTAACAACAGTCAAAAACATCTTCGGCTACCTTTTTTTAATAACAAAATAAAACATACCAAAATTCCCATGCCATTAATTTTCTTTCAACGTTATGTATATGTGGAATAATAATCCAAATTGGCATATATCCATAAGGACAATTGAAAACTAAGAGAGGGTTCTGATATCAATTGTTGGGAATTTTCTATAATTCTCACAAAGCAAATAAACCCTAATTTGCATAAACTTCAATCTCTAAAATCATAGCAGATCATGATTTTCACATCATGATAATTGAGAGAAGACATAACTTGATCCATAGTAATTTTCTTGATAAAATCTCATTGCAAAGAATTAAAGATTAGCAAATTATTTCTCTCTCTTGACCCCTTTAGAGTAACTCACTTTATCGATGGAGAGAAAATTAACGTAATATATATATAGGGGTGGAGGGAGGATGAATTTTAATAAAACATGAATTCTCACTTTCCGTCAAAATGTACAGCTAGATTTTTCCAATTAACCAATAAGATTTTAGCCTTTTATTATTTTATTATTTAAATCTTATATTTTTTACTAATTCAATAATGTGGCACGTAGGCCACTATAAAATATTCCAACACTATATTCAAGTATCTATAACCCAGGATGGAGGGATCACCCTAATCTTAGCTATGGGAATCCACAAATAAATCAACCCATGGCTCAAAGCCAATAGAATTTTCCAGCAATTCAAGCAGTCGTACCCCTCACGCAACAGCTAGGCCAAACTTCAAATTATGGTATTTCCTTAAAAGATATTGTTAATTCTCTTGCCATTAATACTTTATAATTTGAATAGGAGATGAAATAATTTCAACAAGAAGCAAAGGCTAGTACCCAAAGTTTGGACAATTAGATAAGCCAAATGGCAATCACAATACGTCAGCTAGAGGCATAGAATTTGGGGAACTTACTTTCTCAAATGATAGTAAATCCAAGAGAAAATGCAAATGCAATCATTTTGAGAAGTGGTAAAGAAGTTGAGACACCAATAAAAGACCCCCTTAAATCGTCAAAGTAAGAAAAAAAGAAAAATATTGTTGTAGATATGAACACTTTGAATGATAATGATATACCTAAGCGCTAGTTTGAACCTCTTTTTTATTATAAACCAGTACGTCCTTTTACCCATGCTTTAAATGAATCTAGAAAAGATAAGCAAAATAAAAATTTGTATGAGATTGTTCATAGATGCAAGGTAAATATTCCCACTTTTAAATGCTATTAAACAAGTACTTTGTTATACTAAATTTCTTTAGGAATTGTTTGTAATTAAGAGAAAATAAAAACTTAAAAGATGTGAGAAAATAAAAGTAGGGGAAAATGTTTCTACAGTTATTCAAAGAAAATTCTTTACAAAGTGCAAAGACCCAGGTATGTTTACTATTCTTTATACGATAGGTAACCATAGAATTGAAAAGGCCATGTTAGATTTAGGAGCTTCTATCAATGTCATGCTATATTCTGTATATACTTCTTTAAAACTTGGACTTTTGAATTAAATCGGTTTTGTAATTCAATTAGCTGATATTTGTAATGCCTATCTTAAGGGTGTAGTTGAGGATGTTCTTGTACAATTCAATGAATTATTTTTCCCTATTGATTTCTATATACTTGATATGGAAAATGGTGATCAAATTACTCATATTTTGTTAGGAAGACCATTGTTAAAGACATCCAAGACTAAGATAGGTGTTCGTAATGGCACACTTACCATGGAATTTAATGGTGAAACTACTAAGTTTAATATTTATGATGTTATAAAATATCCTGGTGATGATGATCCTATTTATTTTGATTGTATAATTGACTCTTTAGCACATAAAGTTTTTGAACTTGATGGAAAAAATGAATTTAAAGTGGCAATCAATAAGCATCCTAAAAAAGAGAATGAAAAATTAACCTTGTATATTGATTTGCAAGAAACTATTGTAGTACTGAATGATTTTCTAAAATTCTGCGGATATTAAAGAAATTAGCCCATTTATATACATGCATTGTATCTTTCTTAAAGAATAAGCAAAACGTTCCCGTCAATGGCAAAGAAGTTTAAACCTGTCCATGATGGATATAGTGAAGAATGAGATCCTCAAACTTCTTCAAGCTAGAGTGATTTATCCAATTTCAGACAACAATTGGGTTAGCCCACTCAAGTGGTTTCTAAAAAGACTGGAATGACTGCTTTCAAAAATCAAAATAATAAATGAGTAGCTACTCGTATTTAGAATGAGTGGCAGGTTTGTATAAATTAAAAAAATTAAATACTATAACTCGCAAGGACATTTTCATTTACCTTTTATTGATCAAATGCTTGAAAGGTTGGCTGGTCATTCTTACTAGTGTTCCCTTGATGGTTATTTAGGTTATTCTTAGATTGCGATTACTCCAAAGGATCAAGACAAGATTACATTTACGTGCTCATTCAGGACTTTTGCATATCATCGCATGCCCTTTGGTCTTTGCAGCCACTTTTCAAAGATGTATGGTTAGAATTTTTCAGATTATATTGAGCATTTTATCGAAGTGTTTATGAATGATTTCATAATTTATGGAGACTTCTTTGATAGTTGTTTGCATAATCTTACACTTGTTCTTTAAAGTTGCATAAAAGCTAACCTTGTGTTAGATTCTTAAAAATGTTATTTAATGGTTGAACAAGGTATTGTTTTTGTTCATGCTATCTCAACTAGGGGAATTGAGGTAGATAAAGCTAAAGTTGAATTAATCTTTACCTGACCCTCTAGTACGCAAGAAGTTCATTCTTTTTTAGACATGCACGCTTTTATCGAAGATTCATCAATGACTTCTCCAAAATAACATTACCCTTTGTTGAGTGTTAGAAAGTGTATATTTATAAAGGAGAAAATCGTCATTTTGTACTTCAAGTTTTACTAACATCTTTAATTTTCTTAATTTAAGTCTCTTGTTATTTAATTATGTGTGTTCTGTTTTAATTAAGTATTTTGTGTATTTTAGGGGTATTATGGTCATTTCACAATGAACGAGATTTCGGATAGCAAAACGGACGTCACTTTTGAACTCGGACAAATCGAAAACCTTAAGAGGAGCATAAAAGGAAAAATGGCACTTTCACACGTGCGGCACTATTCACATGTATGCGGTCGTTCATGGATACGCATTCACGACACTTAATGCTCGACCACGTTCTTGTTCAAACCGTGTGCAAACCGTGTTACTGTTCAAACCGCGTGGTCAAACCCGTGGTCAAACCGTGTTACTGTTCACTGATGACGTGGCGCAATCCTGTGCATCCAAACTATTTTTAATCCGATGGCCATGATTCACTCAATGTATCTATAAAAAGGGGGCCTCTCCCCCCTAATTTGATACCCCTGAATCCATTTTTGAGCTTAGTTTTCTGTAATTCTCTCTCCATCTTGTATTTTCTACGTATTTTAATAAAATTCCCATTTTACCCTTAGTTCAATAATGAGTAGCTAATTTTCTTTCAAGCTTGGGTTGAAGGTGAAGTCTCAACATGTGTCATGGGCTTTATTTGGTAAATTTATTTTCTCCTCCCCTCTAATTTCTGTGGAGGTTTTGACTTTTAAATCGACAAATAATAATAATCTTGTCTAGTTCACCCGGTTTTACCTGGACACCTAGTATAAGATTATTATTATTTGGCACGATAAGCCCTGACACCATATTGATTAGGCGTGGTTCATGAGGTGTGGATTTCCCCCTCATGATTTAATTGGTATTAATAAAGAATATTTAGCCCATGGTGCATGTTGATACGGATCCAGATACCCAAGTGTTTTATCTCAATAGTTTCCAATTTAATTATTTCTGCCAATCCAATTTAAATTCCAGTATCATCTAAATCACTTCTACACAAATCCAACCACCCATTTACATAATTAATTCTACATATAATTAAAATCCACCTCCTCGTGGGATCGACACTCAACACCATTGATCTATTCTACAATAGATTCGTGCGCTTGCGAGTTCAACAAAATTTGCACAACAAGTTTTTGGCGCCGTTGCCGGGGAGGTAAGTATTTTAATTTGTAAAATTAATTTTTTGTGAATATTATTATTATTATTATTATTATTTTATTTGTTTCCTTGTAATTTTTTTTTTAATTAATAAAAAAAAACGAATTTACATTTTCTAGGTAAGAATTTCTTTTTCTCTTCTTTAAATTTCTGCAATTTAATTTTCAAGTTATTTTTCTTTGTAATTTTTTATTTATCTCATTAATTTATTTTATTTCACGTATTTGTTTTAGTGTGTTTTTTTTTTAGAAAGGTTGTAACAGCGCAGTAAGGTTAGTATCATAATTTCTCCTTCTTCTTTATTTTTATTTGTTTTGTTCTCAATTTATTTACTTTATTTGCATGCATGGTCGTAGGTCATTATCACCTAATCTTGAACCTATAGACCTTGAATTAGAAAGAACACTTCGCACACACAAACATATTGCACGTAAAGATAAAACTGAAATGGATTTGCAACAACCAGAACCACAGGAGAGGCCATTTAAGGACTACTTTAGTCCCTTAGCTAATTTGAGCACATCATGCATTAGATACCCAAATGTAGCTGCTAGGAGTTTTGAGCTAAAACCTAGTGTGCTAAATTGTCTCCCAACGTTTTATGGATTAGAAAATGAGGACCCATATAATCATCTGAATGATTTTCATACAATTTGTCAAACTTTTAAATATGAAAATTTTTCAGAAGATGACGTTAAACTTAGACTATTCCCATTTTCTTTAAAGGATAGAGCTCGTTCATGGTTCAATACATTGCCTGCTAATAGCATTACAACATGGGAACAAATGGTAACGAAATTTTTAAATAAATATTTCCCAGTTCATAAAACCAATGCTATTCGCAGGGAAATCTCAGAGTTCACCCAGAGAGAAGACGAGCAATTTTTCGAAGCGTGGGAGCGATTCAATGGGCTACTTTTGAAGTGTCCACATCATGGGTACGAGAAATGGCACCAATGCCAATACTTCTTGGAGGGATTATTGCCAAATGTGCAAGAATGGCTAATGGCAACAAGTGGAGGAGAGCTAATGTCAAAAAGTGCATCAGAGATTTGGGATTTCTTCCAAATGACAAGCAGATAATTCCCAACAACGGAGTCGATCTCTCAGGAATACTAGAAGAATTAAAGGAGTAAATGAGGTTCACATTGGCGAGTCAAGTTCGGGAATTAAAGAAGTCAAAGATATAATTGAAGGTCTTTCTCGACAAATAGCATCGTTGACGACTGCTAAATCAACAGAGCCACATGACCATAACTCATATTCAGATCAAGCCAATGCCATCGGTGTCATGAGGAAGCCGTCAAATTACAACCCATACTCCAACACATATAATCCTGGATGGAGAGACCACCCCAATTTTTCATGGTCTCAAGGATTCCAACAGAATGGACCAAAGAGCCTCCAACTCCACCAATGCAACCAATTCCTCAAGCCTCTCAGCCACCATTTAGACCATACAATCAGAACCAAAACTACTCTCAACCCAGACAATGGGAGGATGCCTTCCAGAATGTCAAGAATGTTACTAACTCCATGATCGAGCAACAGAACCGCACCATTGATGGACTACGAAATGAGATGAGAGCAGGCTTCAACTCACAAGTCCAATCAGTTTCAAGCCTAGAGAAGATGGTAGGACAACTTGCTTCTTCGATTCGGACTTTGGCAATGATTGTTGAGAAAGGCAAATTTCCAAGTCAACCAAAGCCTAATCCTAAAGGAGTACATGAAGCAACTACTAGTTCACCACAACAAAGATGGAGAGGTCAAAGCCGTCATGACCTTACGAAAAGGAAAAGAAGTCGACAACAAAGTGGAGATGCCAAAGACAAAATCAACTCAGTTGTACTGTAAATGCCGAGGACTCACCACCGGAGGAGAAAGAAGAAACCAACCCACGAGGATACGTTCCTAAAGCTCCATTTCCTCGGAGGTTAGCTAAAGGAAAGAAGGAAAATCCACAGGTGAGATTCTTGAAGTCTTCAAACAGTAAGTGTTAACATCCCTTTACTTGATGCAATAAAGCAAGTTCCATCTTATGCCAAGTTTCTTAAAGACCTTTGTACTAAAAGAGAAACATTCATGTTCAGAAAAGGCATTTTTAACTGAAAATGTTAGTTCTATACTCCAACACAAAATTCCTCTAAAATGTAAAGACCCGGCTCCCCACTATTTCATGTAGTATAGGAACCACACAATTGAGAATGCTTTGTTGGATTTAGGAGCTAGTGTTAATCTTTTGCCTTACTCAAGATTTGTGAAACTTGGATTGGGAGAATTACACCCAACTCCAAAGGTGTTACGACTTGCGACGATCCACGAAAATACCTCGTGGTATTGTGGAGGGCGTGCTTATACGAGGTAGATAAGTTTTATTTTCCTGTTGATTTCATTGTAATTGACACTCAACCAATACAGGATTCAAGGAAGCATATCCCCATTATCCTAGGCCGACCATTCTTGGCAACTGCCGATGCTCACATTCAATGCAGGGGCGAAACATGCGGTTGTCCTTTGGCAATATGACCATGGAGCTCAACATCTTCAACATTGCCAAACAACCTCACAATGCGAGATGATGGAATTGTTGATGTGGATTTAATTGAAGCATTAGTTGATAATACTTTTATTTCAAACCTTAGTGATGACCCTTTACAAACATGTTTAACTCACTTTGGTTTGGATTTTGATGTTGACAGATCGATCGATGAGGTCAACGCCCTACTTGACTCAAAGACCATCCATGGACACTAATAAATGGAAGTCAAGAGTTGAACAACTAGCACCATCGAGAAGAAAATCATCCCATCATCGAATCACCACCGAAACTCGAGCTCAAACCATTACCCAACACTTTGGAATATGCGTTCTTAGGAGAAGAAAGCACTCTTCTGCAAATCATCTCATCATCCCTAAATGACGAGCAAAAAGGTAAGTTGTTGGATGTTTTAAAAGAGCACAAAGGAGCATTAGGATGGACCATAGCATGAGACATAAAAGGTATAAACCCAAAGAGACGCATGCATTACATTCACCTTGATGAAAATGCTAAATCTACTAGGGAAATGCAACGTCGGTTAAATCTAATATGAAAGAAGTTGTTAGAACGGAAGTCCTTAAGCTATTAGATGCGGTATCATTTACCCCATTTCGATAGTTCATGGGTCGATCTGTGCAAGTGGTCCCCAAAAAGTCGGAGTCACGTAGTTACCAATGCGATAATGAATTGATACCCATAGAGTGACTACGGGATGGCGTGTATGCATTGATTATAGAAAGTTAAATTGTCACACGTAAAGACCATTTTCCTTTACCATTTATTGATCAAATGCTTGATAGATTAGCAGGCCATGAATTTTATTGCTTTCTAGATGGCTACTCGGGATATAATCGATTCCCATAAGACCAAAAGATCAAGAGAAAACCACTTTCACTTGCCCTTTTGGCACTTTTGCATATAGGAGGATGCCATTTGGATTATGTAATGCACTGCTACATTTCAACGTTGTATGTTAAGCATTTTTTCTGATATGGTTGAACGGTTTCTTGAAGTCTTTATGGATGACTTTTCTGTCTTTGGTGACTCATTTGATCAATGTTTACATCATCTAACACAAGTTTTGCAGAGATGTATAGAGAAGAATTTGGTCTTAAATTGGGAGAAGTGCCATTTTATGGTAAAACAAGGTATAGTTCTTGGTCACATCATTTCATGCAAAGGTATTGAGGTTGACAAAGCCAAGGTGGATCTCATTTCTAATCTTCCTCCGCCTAAATCAGTCAGAGAAGTAAGATCTTTCCTTGGGCATCTTTGGTTTTTATAGACGTTTTATTAAAGATTTTAGCAAAGTTTCTAGACCCTTATGCAATCTACTTGCTAAGGATGTACCTTTTGTCTTTAATGATTCATGTCTTGTGGCGTTTGAAAAACTAAAGCATTTGTTGACAACATCACCCATCATTCAGCCACCAAACTGGAGCTTACCATTTGAGCTTATGTGTGATGCATCTGATTATGCAGTAGGAGCAGTATTAGGACAAAGAGTAGATCGAATTCCTCATGTTATTTACTATGCTAGTATGACATTGAACGATGCACAGTTGAACTATTCAACTACTGAAAAAGAAATGCTAGCAATAGTGTTTGCATTAGAAAAATTTCGGTCTTATCTTATTGGTTGTAAAATAATTGTATTCACAGATCATGCTTTGCTCAAATATCTTCTCACAAAGAAAGATGCAAAAGCTAGACTAATTCGCTGGGTGTTACTTTTGCAGGAGTTTGACTTGGAATTCAAAGATAAGAAAGGTTCTGAAAATGTTGTGGCTGACCATCTCTCTCGTCTCCATTTTGACACAATAACAGAACCCTTACTATTGAATGAGTCATTTCCGGATGAGCAATTAATGAGTGTGGAAGTATTACCTTGGTATGCTGATATCGTTAATTATCTTGTTACAGGTAAACTTCCAGAGCATTGGACCAAGCAAGACAAGGCTAAATTCTTTGCGGAAATAAAGAATTTTTTCTGATGACCCCTATCTGTTTAAGTATTGTGCAGATCAAATTATTCGACGATGTGTCCCAGAGAATGAAGTTCATAACATCCTTTCGTTCTGCCATGAACAAGCTTGTGGAGGCCATTTCAGCGCTAAGAAAACAGGGACTAAAGTTCTACAATGTGGTTTCTATTGGCCAACTATATTTCGAGATGCTTACACCTTTTGTTCTTCATGTGATAGGTGTCAACGAATGGGGAGCATTACACGAAGGAACATGATGCCACTAAATCCAATTTTAGTGGTTGAGATTTTTGATGTATGGGGTATCGACTTCATGGGACCCTTTCCCCCATCTTTTGGCCATCAATACATATTGGTTGCTGTTGACTACGTTTCGAAATGGGTAGAGGCAATTCCATGCAGAACCAATGATCATAAAGTGGTGATCGGGTTTCTGAAGAGCAACATTGTTTCACGCTTTGGATTCCTCGAGCGATAATCGGTGATGGTGGTACCCACTTTTGCAACAAATCATTCAAAGCACTTTTGACAAAGTACTCCATCACTCATAAAGTGGCGACCCGTATCATCCGCAAACCAGTGGCCAAGTTGAGATCTCCAATCGAGAAATAAAGCACATCTTAGAAAAGACCGTGAGGCCAGACAGAAAAGATTGGTCATTAAGACTTGATGATGCATTATGGGCATATAGAACGGCGTTCAAAACCCCAATTGGGATGTCACCCTACAGGCTAGTGTATGGAAAAGCTTGCCACCTACCTGTGGAACTCGAGCATCGTGCGTACTGGGCCATCAAGAAATTCAATTTTGACATGCGGCAAGCTAGCTCAGAAAGAAGATTACAAAATGGCGAGAACTTGAAGAAATTCGTAATGATGCATACGAAAATGCCAAGGTTTACAAGCAACGAATGAAAGTCTTTCATGATAAGCGATTATGAGAAAATCTTTCACTCCAGTCGAAAGTACTTTTATTCAATTCTCGCTTGCATTTATTCCCAGGTAAGCTACGCTCTCGATGGTCCGGCCCCTTCATTGTTCACACTGTTTTTCCACATGGGGCAATTGAAATTAAGGACCCAAAGAACGGTGTCACATTTAAAGTTAATGGTCAAAGATTAAAGCCATATCTAGAGTACCAACCACATGGAGAGGACACCGAAATAAATTTAAGTGACCCACCAGATTTGAATTAAGATTTTTCTTTTCGGTGATTTATTTATTTATTTATTTTCTTCTGCTAATTGAAATCATTTGTGCATAAGTGTGTTTGTTTAACCATTAAGTTTTCTTTTATCACTTTTAATCATGAGACAGTTCTTCTTGAACATCCTTAGAAGACTTCAACGTGTCCAATCTCATCTTAGAGGCCAAATATGATTTTGTAAAACACATCGTATTTGGAAGTTACAACCACCGGAGTTAATATCCCACGTTGAGGATTAGAAAGCCAACTCAGAGACATTGAGAGCAGTGTCTACAACATCCAGTTGGAGCTTGAGGTAAATTCCATAAGAGGACGATTGTGATTTTCTTTGTGTGTTTTTGTTTGTTACTCTGTTTGTGTGTTTTAGTTTGTGTGTTTTAGTTTGTCACCCCGGTCAAGTGGCGGATAACGGTACTCCGTGACAATCAAGTCGGTTACTCCAGTTTCCCATAATTACTGATCTTCTGAGGCGAAGGTATGGATAGAAACGAGATCTTAGCAAAGCTTAATAGTCGATTCCTTCACTTCCTCGAATGCCCTCCTCACAATCTATAAAGCTCGATCTGAACGCATGCGATTGCTCATGAGGAATAACATACCCGATGATATTTCTTTGGTTAATTGAGGCTAAAGTACGCTTGGCAGGTGAGTTGCCTCCTAAATTTATTGCATACATGCCTGGTTGTGGTAAAGGAAATTATGCAAGAAAGCGAAGAGCTCGAAAGATTTCGGTTGCTTGTCATAAGTGTGCGAATGATATGCAATAAAAAAACGATGTTCTTTAGGAATGGTGTCGATAACAGAGAAGATAAGATTCAATTCATTAGGATGGCTTGAATAAGGAGTCATTGGATGATATCATTTTGTCTCTTGAAACGCATCCCAGTGGATATGTGCAAGGAGCGATTCTCCAGTTATGGCCATCATTCCAGAAAGAGCATGCACGATCTGATCTCGAATCGACTATAAACGACCACTTTGCCGCTTTATAAGAAAACTGGATGGGAAGCTTATCCTCGACCCATAGAGGGCGTTGAAGCCGTTTCTGGACGTAAAACCAGAGGAAGATGTGAGCCACAGTCGCAACTATCTGTAAATATCCTTTTACTTTACTGTTGTTTTATTTTACTGTTGTTTTACCATTTGCATTATTGTCTTTAATAATTTTATATTTGTCATTACTTGCTTTTCCTTTTTACTGTTTTCTTTTTGACTCTCAAGCCATGTGCATTACACGATTAATTGACATAGACATGACACCTCATTCACAGCTGTGACCCATTGCCGCCAAGATCCTTAAATATGACTCTTTTCGTTTACACTCACAAATTGTTTTTGAGAAGTATCATAATGGCAGCTACTCCCAATAAACAATTCAAGAACATTTGTGTGCTTTCCGGATTTAACTATGGCAAATATAAAGAGTTCTTTGAGGCAGCCATTGATCTTGGTCGATGCATAGCAGAGAGAAAATTACACTTAGTATACGGCGGAGGTGACCGAGGGTTATCAAAATTGGTCTCAGAAACTGCTTTTGTCAGAGGAAGTCAAGTGTTAGGCATCATACCACAAACCCTAAAACCTTTAGGTCGCTTGTCTAATTCACCGACCGGAGAAGAGTTAGTTGTCTCGGGTATGCAAGAAAGAATAACCGAAATGCTTAATCATCTTTGATGCTTTTATTTTCTTACCGGAGATCTTGCAACTCTGAGAGCACTTATCACTTTAGCATCTTGGGCCCATCTGCACATTCATCAGAAACCCATCGGTTTGTTAAATGTCAATAATTTTTATGATGGCTTTATCGCATTTCTTAACCATGCAATAAAAACTACTTCATTCCTCTACGGTGAAAAAGCTTTTTATTTGTGCTCACACCGCTAATGAGCTACTTGATCTTTACAAGCTTATCGACTGAGCCGGATCCCAAGACCTTGGTGTTGGAGTGTACAAATAACGATGGTAACAATAAGCAGCAGTGAAAGAAGTACAAATTAGATTTAAATCTCCTTTGTAAATATTTTATTCTGTGTTACACCACCCAGGTGATGTCTTCTAAACTCTACTTCTTTCCTTTAAAACATTGAGGACAATGTTTAGTTCTGGTTGGGAGGAGGGGATAGTTGACAATTGTGGAATGTTGGTTAAGTTTTTACTAATTTTTTGTTGTAGAAACTAACTGTTGCTAATCGCTTTTGTGTTGAAGATGGCTGAATATGGAGTGTAGTTACTCTAGAAACGCATCTTCTCAGTTAAAAAAAAAATAAAAAATAAAAAAAAATAATAAAAATAATAAAAAAAAATAATAAAAAAAAAAATTTTTATTTTTCGTGTGATCCTTCTAACCTTTTGACTTCTCCTTTATAAATATGCATTTTCAAATTTTGAGTCGAAGATGGCTGAATATAGAGTGTAGTGCCTCTAGAAACGCATCTTCTTAGTTTAAAAAAAAAATCATTTTTCTATCATTTTAAGTGTAACATTTTCAATTAGTTTTTCTGCATTATTTTCACATTTCTGCATGCATATTTTCCTTTCATGTTTAGAATAGGTTGGGGGGTAGAATGTTGTTTAAAAAATAAAAAATAAAAAATAAAAAATAGTGTGATTTTGTTTTTATTTTTGGATGACATGATGATTTTCGAATTTTAGTATTTGTATTATCTTTGGTTTTGAGTGATGTTACACTATGTTTGCTACTCTACATGTTGATGTCGGAGATAAATATGAGTTGCTTGAAAGAATTGACATGTCATAATGAATACCAAGTGAGCTTTTGAGCCTATTATTTTTCTTGGAGAGTAACCCTTTTTGCCCATTCTTTATACAGCTTAGCAGTATTATTATTTTATACATGATCTTTAGATTTCCTTGGAGTCAACCCTTTTAAAAAAAAAAAAATAAAAAAAAAAAAAATGCGTTGCTACATCTAAAGGTCCATTTAACTAGTAGATATGGAGGATTATCTAGAGCCCTAAAAGATGATGGAAAGGCCATCTTTGACCCGTTTGAACCTTTCTAGCCATCCCTTATGTGAAATATCCATAGTTAGCCCTTTTGAGCCTTTTATTAAATTTTTTTAAAAAAAAAAAAAAAAAAAAAAACTTTTCTTTGTCAACTTATCGTCTTCACCCACCCCAATTTGGAGTATTACCCAATATCTTACAAGTTCCATCACCTATTCATGTTTGAGAAAAATATAAATAATTGTTTTGTTTAGTAAAGTTGTGCAATACTGAAAAAAAAAAGAAAAAAAAAGAAAAAAAAAGAGAAAGCAAAGAAAAAAAAAAGAAAAAAAAATTCTCTAAAAAAAAAAAAGAGAAAAAAAAGAGAGAGAGATATAATACAATAATAAATAAGTAAAATGCACTTTTTAGTTTCCAAAAGATATTATTTTTCTTAAACATATATTTTGTTTCCTCTATTTTCCTTTCTTTGTTAGCCATGTCCCTAGCCTACGTTATATCCTAATAAAAGTCCTTCTTGATTTTAGGGAACTATAGTCTGAAGTAGAAGCTAGTTATATGGGCTATAAAGATGTAGTAATGCATAAAAAAAATAAATAAATAAAAAATATACATTGGGTTGACTAATATTCTGTTTGACTTGAGATCGTGTTATTTCTAAGCTATGGGCATATTTCCTTCATCTTGGTGAGAGTGTGTGATATTATTTCTTTACTATCTTCACTCCATTTATCATTCATTAAAGTGACAATTTTTATTGGGTTTAATTTCCTTGTGAGAGTGTCACTATTACTGTGAGAATTTTGGGGTTGGACATGTCATTTTTGAAAGTAGCTGTATTTACTTGGTTGATTCATGTGGATGGTTGATGTGGGTGTGATGTTTCTTTAGACTGGAGATAATGCTTATACTTTTATTTGATTGCTATCATTAGTCTGATTGAATAAACAAGTTTGTTTAAAAAAAAATAAATAAATAAATAAATTTGGGTTTGAATTTTATTTTCGCTTTATTTGCTAGGGACTAGCAATAAGCTGGTTGAGAGGGGTGTTGAGAGTTAGAAAGTGTATATTTATAAAGGAGAAAATCGTCATTTTGTACTTCAAGTTTTACTAACATCTTTAATTTTCTTAATTTAAGTCTCTTGTTATTTAATTATGTGTGTTCTGTTTTAATTAAGTATTTTGTGTATTTTAGGGGTATTATGGTCATTTCACAATGAACGAGATTTCGGATAGCAAAACGGACGTCACTTTTGAACTCGGGACAAATAAAACCTTAAGAGGAGCATAAAAGGAAAAATGGCACTGCTCACACGTCGGCACTATTCACATGTACTGCATCGTTCATGGATATCGCTTCACGACACTGCTCGCATTGCTAGCGTTCTGTTCAAACCGTGTGCAAACCGTGTTCTTGTTCAAACCGCGTGGTCAAACCCGTGGTCAAACCGTGTTCTTGTTCACCGATGACGTGGCGCAATCTCGTGCATCCAAACTATTTTTAATCCGATGGCCATGATTCACTCAATGTATCTATATAAAGGGGCTTCCCCAATTTGATACCCCTGAATCCATTTTTGAGCTTAGTTTTCTGTAATTCTCTCTCCATCTTGTATTTTCTACGTATTTTAATAAAATTCCCATTTTACCCCTAGTTCAATAATGAGTAGCTAATTTTCTTTCAAGCTTGGGTTGAAGGTGAAGTCTCAACATGTGTCATGGGCTTTATTTGGTAAATTTATTTTCTCCTCCCCTCTAATTTCTGTGGAGGTTTTGACTTTTAAATCGACAAATAATAATAATCTTGTCTAGTTAATTCTGGTTTTTTCTAAGCACCCTAGTATAAGATTATTATTATTTGGCACGATAAGCCCTTGACACCATATTGATTAGAGCGTGGTTCATGAGGTGTGGATTTCCCCCTCATGATTTAATTGGTATTAATAAAGAATATTTAGCCCATGGTGCATGTTGATACGGATCCAGATACCCAAGTGTTTTATCTCAATAGTTTCCAATTTAATTATTTCTGCCAATCCAATTTAAATTCCAGTATCATCTAAATCACTTCTACACAAATCCAACCACCCATTTACATAATTAATTCTACATATAATTAAAATCCACCTCCTCGTGGGATCGACACTCAACACCATTGATCTATTCTACAATAGATTCGTGCGCTTGCGAGTTCAACAAAATTTGCACAACACCCTTATGCAAATTACTGTATCAAGATGTGGCTTTTGAGTTCGATAAAGCTACAAAAAAGCGTTTGATAAGCTGAAGGAATTATTAACTTCTACACCAGTTATCCAACACCCTAATTGGAACGTTCCTTTTGAGATAAGCAAGTGATTATGCAGTAGCGCTGGTTTGGCTCAAAGAATTAAAAAAAAAAACTTATGCTATTTATTATGCTTCGGGAACTTTGAATGATGCCCAAAGAAATTATTCCGCTACTAAAAAAGAACTTTTAACTGTTATTTTCGCTTTAAAAAGGTTTCAATCTTATTTGCTTGGTACCAAATCATTATTTACTCTGATTATGCAGTTCGTTATTTGATGACAAAGAAAAAGGCAAAACTAAGACTAATAAGATGGATACTTTTTTATGTGAATTTGATTTAGAGATCAAAGACAAAAGAGGGATAGAAAATCATTTTATAGATCATTTGAGCTGTTTAGTTCATGTGGATGATGCACTCCTCCTAAAGGAAACCTTCCCTGACGAGCAATTGTTCTCCATGAATGCGATATACCTTGGTGTTGGAATATTATAAATTATTTGTGTGGATCAAGTGATAAGAAGGTGCATTCTTGAAAAAAAAATGATTTCTATTCTCATATTTTTCATTCTTATACTTACGAAGGTCACTTTAGAGCTACGTGTACGGAAAGAACAGTATTAGAATGTGTTTTCTATTGGTTGTCTTTATTTCAAGATTCTTTTTTTTTTTAAGTCATGTGATCATTGTCAAAAGATATGTAATATATCCTAACGGAATGATATGGGACAAACTCCCATACTATTTTGTGAAATTTTTTATGTTTGGGGCATCGATTTTATGAGATAATTCCTTATATCTTCCGGTTATATATATATATTGTTTATTGTTGATTATGTCTCAAAATGAGTGAAATCTAAAGCCACTAGGACTGATGATTTTAAAGCCATTTAAGATTTTATCAAGTCTAACGTCTTCTCTAGGTTTAAAATTCCAAGAACTCTAATAACTGATCAAAGCACTCATTTTTGCAATTGCACTATAGAAACTTTACTTAAAAAGTACTCTATGACCCACAAGGTGGCAACTACCTATCATCCGTAAACTAGTGAATAAGTGGAAATGCCAAATCGAGAGATTAAATCCATTATTGAAAAGATAGTCAACCCAAGTAGAAAAGATTGGAGTTTACTCCTGGATGACGCCTTGTGGGCATATAGGGTAGCATACAAAACACCTATTCACCTATTGGTATGTTACCTCATCGGTTGTTGTTTAGAAAATCATGCCCATCTTTCAGTTAAAGTAGAAAACAAAGCTTATTGGGCCATTAAGATTTTTAATATAAATATGCATGTGAGTGGAGAACACAGGAAGTTGCAACCGCAAGAGTTAGAGGAAATTCCCAATGACGCCTACGATGGTGCAAGAATTTACAAGGAAAGGACAAAGGTTGTTCATGACAAGATGATCTCTAGGAAGGAGAATAAAGTTGGTTAAAAATTTCTTCTCTACTATTCACAGCTTCGTTTGTTTTTGGGTAAGTTATATTTCGTTTATTTCCAGGTATGTTATAAATCTCATTGGATTGAACCTTTTGTTGTTACAAATATTTTTCCTCATGGTGCAGTTGAAATTCAAATCTCAGGGACTTCTAAATGTTCAAGGTAAATAGCCATACACTTAAACTTTCCATAAAGGTTTCCAAGTAAAGAATGTGGCACAGTTGGTCTTGGAGGATCCGATTTATACTGATTGAAAAAGAGAGCATTGAGTCAGGCTAATGACATTAAACACAGGCACTGCTTGGGGAGGCAACAACCCAAAGGAAGTTTTATTTTTTCTTCTTACTTTTGCATTTATATTTTTTCATTTTCTTTGCATTTCACCTCGTATTAGAGACAACATAAGTTTTAAGTGTGTGGGAAGAAGGGATTTAGATTGTGTTTTAAATAACAAGTCGCCTGCTTTTTTTTAAAAAAAAAGGCATTTTGCTGCTTTTTTTTTCAACGATTTTGGTTGTGTATGTCTTGAGCAAGATTCAATTGAGCTTGAAAAATTCATAACATGCTTACATAAGTGATCTTGCAATTTGGAGTTAAGTAGTCTAGCTATTTTCTTTCATGTGAGGTATGCTTCCATGAATTTGTTTACCTAGAGCTTGACTTGATTCTCTTTGAGGTCATATTGGCAATTGTATGCATGAACTTGATTAAGGTCCTCTTTGTTATGAACTACATAAATCAAATAGCCTACTTAGTAATTAACTATTTCCTCTGTTGAAACCTGTTGTGCAAATTTTATTAAACTAATAAGCGCACGAATCTATTGTAGAATAGATCAATGGTGTCGAGTGTCGATCCCCCGAGGAGGTGGATTTTAATTAGATGTAAAATTAATTTTGTAAGTGGTGGTTGGATTTGTAGGGAAATTGATTTAAACTATTCTAGAATTTAAATTGCAATGGTGGGAATAAATTAAAGTGAATCTATTGAAGACAAGTACTTGGGTATCTGGATCCATACCAACATACATCATGGGCTAAATATTCCTTATTAGTGTCAATTAAATCATGAGGGGGGAATCCACATCTCATGAACCACACTCTAATCAATATGATGCTAAGGGCTTATCGTGCCAAATAGTAATAACCTTGTACTAGGGAGCCGGTTAAACTAAAGCGGTATCTAGACAAGAATATTACTATCTGTCGACGAAAAGTCAAAACTTCCACAAAAATTAGAGGGGAAGAGAAAGTAAATTTACCAAATAAAGCCTATGACACATGTTGAGACTTCACATTCAACCCAAACTTGAAAAAAAATTAGCTACTCATAATTGAACTAAAGTTAAAATAGAAATTTATTAAAATACGTAGAAAATACAAGATGAAGAAAGAACTACAGAAAACTAAGCTCAAAAATAGATTCAAAGGTATCGAAATAGGGGGGAGAGCCCTCTTTTTATAGATACACTGAATAAATCATGGCCATCGGATTAAAAATAATTCGGATGCTCAGGATTGCGCCACGTCATCAGTCAATAGTACGTGGTTTGACCACGGGTTTGACCACGCGGTTTGAACAAAGGACGCGTATGAAACGATATCGTGAAACGATCTGCGAATGTGAGCGATTCATACATGTAAGCAGTGCCGTATGTGTGAATAGTGCCATTTTTTCTTTTATGCTCCACCTAAGGTTTTCGATTGTTCTGAGTTCAAAAGTGATGTCCGTTTTGCTATCCGATCTCTCGTTCATTGTGAAATGACCATAATGCCCCTAAAAAACACAAAATACTTAATTAAAACAAAACACACATAATTTAATAATAATGGACTTAAATATATAAAAGTAGGGATGTTAATGAGACTTGAAGTGTAAAATGACAATTTTCTCCTTTATAAATATACACTTTCTAACACTCAACACACCCTTCCAACCAGCTTATTGTTAGTCCCTAGCAAATAAAGCGAAAACAAAATTCAAATCTAAAACGTTTTTTTTTAAACAATCTTGTTTATTCAATCAGACTAATGATAGCAATTAAATAAAAGTATAAGCATTATCTGCAGTCTAAAGAAACATCACACCCACATCAACCATCCACATGCATCAGTCCAGCAAACTTTGTCACAGCTATAATAATCAAGCCACTTTCAAGAATGACATGTCAAACCCCAAAATCTCGCCGGTAATAGTGACACTCTCATAAGAAAATTAAACCAAATAAAAATTGTCACCTCAATTAATGATAAATTGATTGAAGGTAATAAAGAAATAATATCACACACTCTCCCAAGATGAAAGGAATATGCCCACAGCTTAGAAATAATGCGATCTCAAACAAAATACTAATCAACCCAATGTATTTATTTATTTATTTATTTTTATGCATCACTACATCTTTTTAGCCCATATAACTAGCTTCTACTTCAGACTATAGTTCCCTAAAATCAAGAAGGACTTTTATTAGGACGTAACGTAGGCTAGTGACATGGCTAACAAAGAAAGGGAAATAAGGAAAACAAAGTGTATGTTTGAGAAAAATATAGAGATTTTTTTTTTGGAAGTTGCAAGGTGGATTTCACCTATTATTGTTATTTTTATTTTTTTTTCTCTTTTTTTCTTGAAACAACACATTTTTTTGCTTTTTTTTTTTTGCACAACTTCACTGAACAAAATAATTATTTATATTTTTCTCAAACATAAATAGGTGATGGAACATGTAAGATATCGGGTAATACTCCAAATCGGAGTGGGTCAAGATGATAAGTTTGGCAAAGAAAAGTTTTTTTTTAAGGGCTCAAAAGGGTTAACTATGGATATTTCATAAAAGGTATGGCTAGCAAGGCTTAAACGAGTCAAAGATGACCTTTCCATCGTTTTTTAGGGCTCTAAATAATCTTCCATATCAACTAGTTAGATGGACCTTCAGATGTAGCAACACATATTTTTTCTTTTTTTTATTTAACTCTTTTTTTTTAGAGGATTGACTCAAAGGAAATCTAAAGATCATGCATAAAATAATAAACTGCTAAGCTATATGAAGAATAGGCTAAAAGGGTTACTCTCCAAGAAAAATGACAAGCTTAAAAACTCACTTGGTATTCATTATGACATGTGCATTCTTTCAAGCAACTCATATTTATCTTCGACATCAACATGTAGAGTAGCAAACACGGCGTAACATCTCTTAAGAACAAAGATAATACAAATACTAAAATTTGAAATTCATCATGTCATCCAATGTTAAAATAAATCATACAATTTTTTTTTTATAAACAACATTCTACCCCCCAACTTATTCTAAACACGAAAAGAAAATATGCATGCAGAAATTTGAAAATGATGCCGAAAGACTGAGTAGAAAGGTTACAATTAAAATGATGGAAAAAGAAAATGTCCAGAATTTTTTTACATTAAAAAGATACGTTTCTAGAGGCATTACTCCATATTTAGCCATCTTCGACTCAAAAATTTTAAAATGTATACTTATAAAGGAGAAATTAAAAAGAAGAAGAAAAAAATGAATATCAAAGCTTAATAAAAAAAAGAAAATGCTTGGAATTTTTTTTCTTTTGGTTTTTTTTTAAACGAAGAAGATGCGTTTTTAAAGTAACTACATTCCATATTCAGCCATCTTCAACACAAAAAGTTAACAGCAGATAGTTTCTAAAACAAAAATTTAGTAAAAACTTAATCAAGATTTTATAATTATTGACTATTCCCTCCCCCCAACCAAAACAAAACATTGTCCTCAATGTTTTAAAAGAAAAAAGTAGAATTTAGAAGACATTACCTGGGTGGTGCAACACAGAAGAAAATATTTACAAGCGGAAAGTTAAATCTAATTTGTACTTCTTACTACAGCTACTGTTACCATCATTATTTGGATACTCCAATACTAAGGTCCTGGGATCTGGCTCTGGTTTGTAAACTTGTAACAGATCAAGTAACTCATTAGTAGCGTGAGCATAAATAAAAAGCTTTTTCGCTGTGGAAGGAATGAAATAGTTTTTTGTTGCATGGTTAAGAAATGCGATAAAGTCATCATAAAAATTATTGACATTTAACAAACCAATGGGTTTATGGTGAATGTGTAGATGGGCCCAAGATGCTAATGTGATAAGTGCCTCTAGAGTTGCAAGATCTCCTGGTAAGAAAATAAAAGCATCAGCATGATTAAGCATTTCAATTATTCTTTCTTGCATACCTGAGACGACTAACTCTTCTCCAATCTGTAAGTCAGACAAACAGCCTAAAGGTTTTAGGATTGTTGGGATGATGCCTAACACTTGACTCCCTCTGACATAAGCAGCTTCTGAGACCAGTTTTGATAACCCTCGGTCACCTCCGCCATATACCAAGTGTAATTTCCTTGCTGCTATGCTTCGACCAAGATCAATGGATGCCTCAACAAACTCTTTATATTTGCCATAGTTAAATCAAGAAAGCACACAAATGTTCTTGAATTGTTTATTGAGAGTAGCTGCCATTGGAATAATTCTCAAAAACAATTTGTGAGTGCAAATAAAAAAATCATATTTAAGAATCTTGGCGGCAGTGGGTCACAACTGTGAATGAGGTATCATGCCTATGTCAATTAATGTGTAAAGCACATGACTCGAGAGTCAAAAAAGAAATAGTAAAAAGAAAAAGCAAATAATGATAAAATAAAATTATTAAAGACAATAATGCAAATGATAAAACCACAGTGAAGTAAAATAACAGTGAAGTAAAAGGATATTTACAAGTAGTTGCGATTGTGGCTCACATCTTCCTCTGATTTTACGTCCAGAAATGGCTTCAACTCCTTTTATGGGTCGAGGATAGGCTTCCCATCTAGTTTTCTTATAAACTGGCAAACAGGGTCGTTTACAGTCAGATTCCCGAGTATTTATCGTACATGCTCTTTCTAAAATAATGGCCATAACTGGAGAATCACTCCTTGCACATATCCACTGGGATGCGTTTCAAGAGACAAAAAGATATCATCCAATGACTCTTTATTCAAGCCATCCCTAATTAATTGAATCTTATCTTCTCTATTATCAGAAACCATTCTTAACGAACATGGGTTTTTATCGCATCTCACTGTAGCACACTTATGACGAGCAATCGAAATCTTTGCTTTCTTGCGTAATTTCCTTTACCACAACCAGGCATGTATGCAATAAATTTAGGAGGCAACTCACCTACCAAGTGTACTTTGGCCTCGATTAACCAGCGGATATCAGCAAGTATGTTATTCTTCATGATCAATCACATGCGTTCGGGCCGAGTTTTATAGATTGTAAAGAGGGCATTCTGAGGAAGTGAAGGGAACCGATTGTGAAGCTTTGCTAAAATCTCATTGTTGTGCATTCCTTCGTCTCAGAATATCAATTATTATGGGAAACTGAAGTAACCGACTTGATTGTCATGGAGTACCGTTATCCACCACTTGACCGGGGTGACAAACTAAAAACACACAAACGGAATAACAAACAAAACCATGCAAAGAAAATTATAATCGTCCTCTTATGGAATTTACCTCTAACTCTAACTAGATGTTGTAGACACCTCTCTCAATATCTCTGAGTTGGCTTTCTAAATCCTCAACATGGGATATTAACTCTGGTGATTGTAGCTTCCAAATACGATGTGTTTTATAAAATCGTATCTGGCCTCTGAGATGAGATTGGACACGTTGAAGTCGTCTAAGAATCATCAAACGGATCTGTCTCATATTAAAAGTGATAAAAAAAATTTAATGGTTAAACAAACACACTTATGAACAATTAATTCCAATTAGCAGAAGAATAGTTAAAAAAAATTGATAAATCAAATCACTGAAAAGAAAAATCTCAATTCAAATCTGGTGGGTCACTCAAATTTATTTTGGTGTACTCTCCATGTGGTTAGTACTCTAGATATGGCTTTAATCTTTGACCATTAATTTTAAATGTGACACCGTTCTTTGGGTCCTTAATTTCAATTGCCCCATGTGGAAAAACAGTATGAATAATAAGGGGCCAGACCATCAAGAGTGTAGCTTACCTGGGAATAGGTGCAAGCGAGAATTGAATAAAAGCACTTTCTGACCAGGAATGAAAGATTTTCTCATAATATGCTTGTCATGAAAGACTTTCATTCGTTGCTTGTAAACCTTGGCATTTTCGAATGCATCGTTACAAATTTCTTCAAATTCTGCCAGCTATAATCGTTTTTCTGAGCCAGCTTGCTGTATGTCAAAATTGAATTTCTTGATGGCCCAGTACGCACGATGTTCGAGTTCCACATAGAGGTGGCAAGCTTTTCCATACACTAGCCTATAGGGTGACATCCCAATTGGGATCTTGAAAGCTGTTCTATATGTCCATAATGCATCATCGGGTCTTAATGACCAATCTTTTCTATCTGGCCTCACCGTTTTTTCTAATATGTGCTTTATTTCTCGATTGGAGATCTCAACTTGGCCACTAGTTTGAGGATGATACGGGGTCGCCACTTTATGAGTGATAGAGTACTTTGTCAAAAGTGGGTACCACCATCACTGCTTATTTCTCGAGGAAATCCAAAGCGTAAAACAATGTTGCTTTTCAGAAACTCTATTACTACTTTGTGATCATTGGTTCTGCATGAAATTACTTCTACCCATTTCGATCCATAGTCAACAATAACCAATATATATTGATGGCCAAAAGAAGTGGGAAAGGGTCCCATAAAGTCGATACCTCACACGTCAAAAATCTCAACCACTAAAACTGAATTTAGTGGCATTATGTTCCTTCATGTAATACTCCCCATTTGTTGACACCTATCACATGAAGAACAAAAGGTGTAAGTATCTCAAAATATAGTTGGCCAATGGAAACCACATTGTAGAACTTTAGTCGTTGTTTTCTTAGCACTGAAATGACCTCCACAAGCTTGTTCATGGCAAAAAAAAAAGATGTTCTGAATTTCATTCTCTGGGACACATCGTCTAATAATTTGATCTGCACAATACTTGAACAGATAGGGGTCATCCTAGAAAAATTTCTTTATTTCCGCAAAAAATTTAGCCTTATCCTGCTTGGCCTAATGCTCGGAAGTTTCTTGTAACAAGATAATTAACGATATCAAAGATACCAAGGTAATACTTCCATACTCATTAATTGTTCATCTGGAAATGACTCATTCAATGGTAATGGTTCCATTATTGTGTCAAAATGGAGACAAGAGAGATGGTCAACCACAACATTTTCTGTCCCGTTCTTATCTTTGAATTCCAAGTCAAACTCCTGCAAAAGCAACACCTAATGAATTAATCTAGCTTTTGCATCTTTCTTTGTGAGAAGATATTTCAGAGCAACATGATCTGTGAACACAATAATTTTACAACCAATGAGATAAGATCGAAATTTTTCTAATGCAAACACTACCGCCAGCATTTATTTTTCAGTAGTTGAGTAGTTCAACTGTGCATCATTTGATGTCATAGTAAATAATATGGGGAATTCGATCAACTGTTTGTCCTAATATTGCTCCTACTGCATAATCAGATGCATCACAAATGAGCTCGAATGGTAAGCTCTAGTTTGGTGACTGAATGATGAGTTATGACGTCAACAATTGCTTTAGCTTTTTAAATGCTACAAGACATGAATCATTAAAGGCAAAATATATATCGTTAGCAGGTAAATTGCATAAGGGTCTAGAAACTTTGCTAAAATCCTTAATGAAACGTCTATAAAAACCAGCATGCCCAAGGAAAGATCTTATTTCTCTGACTGTTTTAGGTGGAGGAAGATTGGAAATGAGATCCACCTTGGCTTTGTCAACCTCATTACCTTTCCATGAAATGATGCGACCGAAAACTATACCTTGTTTTACCATAAAATAGCACTTCTCCCAATTTAAAACAAATTTTTTCTCGATACATCTCTGTAGAACTTTTGTCAAATGATGTAAATATTGATCAAATGAATCTCTAAAAATAGAAAAATCATCCATAAAGACTTCAAGAAATTGTTCAACCATATTAGAAAAAATGCATAACCTACAACGTTGAAATGTAGCAAATACATTACATAATCCAAATGGCATCTTCCTACATGTAAAAGTGCCAAAAGGGCAAGTGAAAGTGGTTTTCTCTTGATCTTTTGGTGCTATGGGAATCTGATTATATCCTGAGTAGCTATCTAGAAAGTAATAAAATTCATGGCCTGCTAATCTATCAAGCATTTGATCAATAAATGGTAAAGGAAAATGGTCTTTACGTGTAACAAAATTTAACTTTCTATAATCAATGCATACACGCCATCCTGTAGTCATTTTAGTGGGTATCAATTCATTATCAGCATTGGTAACTACTGTGACTCCTGACTTTTTAGGGACAACTTGCACAGGACTGACCCATGAACTATCAGAAATGGGGTAAAGGATACCTGCATCTAACAGTTTAAGGACTTCAGTTCTAACAACTTCTTTTATGTTAGGATTTAACCGATTTGCATTTCCCTAGTAGATTTAGCATTTTCATCAAGGTGAAAGTAATGCATGCGATTTCTTTGCATTTTCATCACTTGTGAATGCAATGCATGCGATTTCTTTGGTTTATACCTTTTATGTCAGCTATGGTCCATCCTAATGCTCTTTTATGCTCTTTTACAACATCCAACAACTTACCTTTTTGTTCGTTATTTAGGGATGATAAGACGATTACTGGCAAAGTGCTTTCTTCTCCCAAGAACGCATATTCCAAAGTGTTGGGTAATGGTTTGAGCTCAAGTTTCGGTGCTGATTCTGATAATGGGTTAAATTTTTTCTCTGATGGTGCTAGTTGTTCAACTCTTAACTTCCATTTATTAGTGTCCATGGATGGTGCTGAGTCAAGAAGAGCATTGACCCTATCGACTGATATGTCAATATCAAAATCCAAACCAAAGTGAGTTAAACATGTTTGTAAAAGGTCATCACTAAGGTTTGAAAAAAAAGTATCATCAACTAGTGCTTCAATTAAATCCACATCAACAATTTCATTATCTGTATTGTGAGGTTGTTTGGCAATGTTGAAGATGTTTAGCTCCATAGTTATATTGCCGAAAGACAACTGCATATTTCCAGTCCTGCATTGAATGTGAGCATTCGCAGTTGCCAAGAAAGGTCGGCCGAGGATAATAGGGATGTGCTTCCTTAAATCCTGGATTGGTTGAGTGTCAATTATAATAAAATTAACAGGAAAATAAAACTTGTCTACCTGGATAAGCACGTCCTCTACAATACCACGAGGTTTTTTCGTGGATTGATCTGCAAGCTGTAACACCACTGGAGTTGGGTGTAATTCTCCAAGTCTAAGTTTTACAAATACTGAATAAGGCAACAGATTTACACTAACTCCTAAATCCAACAAAGCATTCTCAATTGTGTGGTTCCCTATACTAGATGAGATAGTGGGGGAGCCTAGGTCTTTACATTTTAGAGGAATTTTGTGTTAGAATATAGAACTAACATTTTTTGTTAAAAATGTCTTCTTTTGAACATGAATGTTTCTCTTTTTAGTACAAAGGTCTTTAAGAAACTTGGCATAAGATGGAACTTATTTTATAGCATCAAGCAAAGGGATGTTAACATTTACTTGTTTGAAGATTTCAAGAATCTCACTTGTGGATTTTCCCTTTTTTCCTTTAATTAACCTCTGAGGAAATGGAACTTTAGGAACGTATTCTCGTGGGTTGGTTTCTTCTTTCTCCTCCGGTAGTGAGTCGTTAACAATCACAGGTACAATTTGATTTTCTTTTATCGCAGGCATCTCTACTTTGTTGTCGACTTCTTTTCCTTTTCGCAAGGTCATGACTGCTTTGACCTCTCTATGGTGCTGTGGTGAACTGGTACTTGCTTCATGTACTCCTTTAGGATTAGGCACTGGTTGATTTGGAAACTTGCCTTTCTCAACAGTCATTGCCAAGGTCTAAACTGAAGAAGCAAGCTGTCCCACCATCTTCTCAAGGCTTGAAACTGATTGGGCTTATGAGTTGAAGCTTGCTCTCATCTCATTTCGTAGTCCATCAATGGTTCGGTTTTGTTGCTCGATCATGGAGTTATTAACATTCTTGACATTCTGGAATGCATCCTCCCATTGTCTGGGTTGAGAGTAATTCTGATTCTGATTGTATGGTCTAAATGGTGGCTGAGAGGCTTGAGAAATTTGAGGAATTAGTTGCATTGGTGGAGCTGGAGCTGCTGGTCCATTCTGTTGGAATCCTTGAGACCATCAAAAATTGGGGTGGTCTCTCCATCCAAGATAATATATGTTGGAGTATGGGTTGTACTTTGATGGCTTTCTCATGACACCGATGGCATTGGCTTGATCTGAGTATGAGTCATGGTCATGTGGTTCTGTTGAATTAGCAGTTGTCAACGATGCTATTTGTCAAGAAAGGCTTTCAACCATCTCTTTGACTTCTTTGATTCCTAAACTTGACTCGCCAATGTGAACCTCATTCACTCCCTTAATTCTTTTAGTATTCATGAGCGATCGACTCCGTTGTTAGGAATTATCCGCTTGTCGCTGGAAGAATTCCCAAATCTCTGATGCACTTTTTAACATTAGCTCTCCTCCACTTGTTGTCATTAACGATTCTTGCACATTTGACAATAATCCCTCCAAAAAGTATTGGCATTGGTGTCATTTCTAATACCCATGATGTGGACACTTCAAAAGTAGCCCATTGAATCGCTCCCATACTTCGAAAAACTGCTCGTCTTCTTTCTGGGTAGACTCTAAAATTTCCCTGCGAATAGAATTGCTTTTATGCCCTGAGAAATATTTATTCAAAAACTTTGTTACCATTTGTTCCCATGATGTAATGCTATTAGCAGGCAACGTATTAAAGAATAAACGCGCTCTATCTTTTAAAGAAAATAGGAATAATCTAAGTTTAAAATTATCGTCTGAAAAAATTTCATATTTAAAAGTTTGACAAATAGTATGAAAATCATTCAGATGATTATATGGATCCTTATTTTCTAGGCCATAGAATGCTGGGAAACAATTTAGGATACTAGGTTTTAACTCAAAACTCCTAGCAGCTACATTTGGGTATCTTATACATAATGTGCTTAAATTAGCTAAGAGACTGAAGTAGTCCTTAAATGGCCTCTCCTGTGGTTCTGGTTGTTGGTGTTGCAAATTCATTTCAATTTTATTTTTAGATACAGAGTGTTTGTGCGTGCAAAGTGTTTTTTCCAATTCAAAGTCTATAGGCTAAAGATTAGTAAATTGTGACTTTCGACCATGCATGCAAAGAATACAAAAAAAATGAAAACAAAACTTAATAAAAAAAAAAGAAAAATTATGATACTAACCTTGTCACGCTGTTACAATCTTACTATGAAAACACACAAAAAATACATGAAATAAAATAAATAAAATAAAAATAAATTAACAAGATAAATGAAAAATTACAAAGAAAAATAACTTGAAAATTAAATTGCAGAAATTTCTTACCTAAAAATGTAAATTCACTTCTTTTCCTTAATAAAAAAATTACAAGGAAACAACTAAAATAATAAATTATTTATAAAAAAAATTAATTCTACAAATTAAAATACTTACCTCCCCGGCAACGGCGCTAAAAACTTGTTGGGTAAATTTTATTGAACTCGCAAACGTATGAATCTATTGTAGAATAGATCAATGGTGTCGAGTGTCGATCCCACGAGGTAGATTTTAAATAGATGTAGAATTAATTTTGTAAGTGGTGGTTGGATTTATAAGGAAATTGATTTAAATTATGCTAGAATTTAAATTGCAATGGCGGGAATAAATTAAAGTGAATCTATTGAAGACAAGAACTTGGGTATCTGGTTCCATATCAACATGCATTATGGGCTAAATATTCCTTATTAGTGTCAATTAAATCATGAGGGGGGAATCTACACCTCATGAACCACACTCTAATCAATATGGTGATAAGGGCTTATCGTGCCAAATAGTAATAACCTTATACTAGAGAGCCAGTTAAACCAGAGCGGTATCTAAACAAGAATATTACTATCTGTCAACGAAAAGTTAAAACCTCCACAAAAATTAGAGGGGAAGAGAAAGTAAATTTACCAAATAAAGCCCATGACACTTTGTTAGCCTATATGGCTATAAATATTGATTTTGATGATAACAAACCACATGTGTTGATTAAAGAAAATTGAGAGTAGTTAAAAATAAAGTTTTATATATTGTGCTTTTAAAATAAGAAAATGATTTTATGGAGTTAAGTTATTCCTCAAAGTTGTGAGCTAAAGTGAAAGAATTTTACAATCTTTGTTTTTAATAAATATTATTTTTGAACTTGGATTTGGACTTATTTGAAAATATTTAAATATTATGGGCCATTCTAAAATTTCACAAAGTTTAGGCTTGTTCATAATTTCAGAAAGCTTTGGGATTCACATAGTATTATCAAGAAATTCTGAAATTGGACTTAATTGCAAATTTGTATAACTTGTTGGGCCATAGTGCGATTATGGAAAGTTTTGGGGTCAAACTGTAATTTTTGCAAACAGTGCACTGTACCGTTACTCAGAAAGCGGCAATCCGGATATGCTAAACGAATTCCGGTTCTTGGGCAAAAAGTTCTGAGCATAAACGGCAATCCGATTGTCTTCGCGAATTCCGATTAAGGGCGAAAGCTTCTGGAGCATAAACGGCAATCCGGATATCACAAGCGGCATTCCGGATACTCAAAAATTCAAATTTTTGCCTTAACGGTAACATGCAAGCGGAATTCCGGATACCATAAACGAATCCAGTTATGAGTAAAATACTCATAACTAGTAGTTTTTTGGCTCTATCTATAAAAACTCAAATCCAATTCTTTTTCAAGCTCTCTAGCAAGCACAAACAAAAAGCATACAACATATCTTGAGCTCTCAATTCGCAAATCTTTATTATTTGAATCATTCTTGTTCTTGAATTTGTTCATCTACTCTTTAAGAGAGTTTTCATTGTAATTTTCATTTCCTCATTCAAATTGTGAGTGTTTGAGTGTGTGAAACACTTGAGTGAAGAGATTGAGATATAATCTCATTGTTGTAAAGGTTCATTGACACCTTGAAGTCAATTGTAAGCATTTTAAGCCTTGGAAGGCTTGGATAGTGAAAACCTCAAGTTTGGATCGCTTGGAGGTGTGGACGTAGGCGGGGATTGCCGAACCACGTAAAATTTCGTGTGTTTGTTTCTCTTCTCTCTTACTTATTTATTATTGTGCTTGGATTGAACTTATTGCTTTTGAATTTATTAAGGCTTTAGATTGGATTGTTGTGTGGTTTTGTTAGGAGATTTTTTTAATACCAATTCACCCCCCCTCTTGGGTTGCACACTTGTATTTCATTTGGTATCAGAGCGGGGTTCTCTTATTTAGATTTAACCATCTAGAGCTAAAGATCAATGGCAACTCATAATGATTCTACATTTAGGGAAGGACAATCCACCACTAGACCACCATATTTTGATGGAAACGATTATCCTTATTGGAAAACTAGGATGAGAATTTACTTGCAAGCTTTAGATTACGAAATTTGGGAAATCGTTAATGACGGTCCTTTCATGCTTTTGACTAAAAACGAAGTAGGGGAAGACATTCCAAAACCTTCATGGGAATGGAATGAATTGGAAAAGAGAAAAGCTTCTTTAAATTCCAAAGATATGAATGCCTTATTTTGTGCACTTGATAAGAAAGAGTTTCATAGAGTGTCTAGTTGTGAAAGTGCTAATGAAATTTGGCACAAACTTGAAGTTGTGTATGAAGGCACGAATCAAGTGAAAGAGTCGAAAATTAGTAGGTACACTCGACAATATGAATTGTTCCAAATAGAACAAAATGAGAGTGTATATTCTATGTATACTAGATTCACGGATATAGTGAACACTTTAGGAGCCCTAGGAAAAACCTTTTCTAATAGCGAGAAAGTTAAGAAAATCATTAGGTCGCTACCTAAAGAATGGAGACCAAAAAGGACTGCCATTGAGGAAGCCAAATATTTAAATGTTTTACCTATTGATGATTTAATTGGCTCTCTTATTTCATATGAAGAAGATTTGGCAGCAGAAAAAGGGCATGAGGAAAAGAAGAAAAACATTGCTCTCAAAGCCTCAAAACGTGAGAGTGATGAGGAAAGCGAGATGGATGATGAGGAGTTGGCAATGTTGGCTAGAAGATTCAGAAAATTTTACAAGAAGAATAATGAGCAGAGAAAGTTCAGAGGTTACAAGAATAAAAAGGAGAAGAAAGAACCAATCACTTGCTATGAATGCAAGAAGCCCGGACACATACGACCGGAATGTCCTCTCCTCAACAAACTCAAGAAGAAAGCTATGGTGGCCACATGGGATGATAGCGATGAGGAATCAAGTGATGAGGAAGAGCAACAAGAAATGATAAACTTAGCTCTCATGGCCTTTGGAGAAGAATCATGTGATGAACTTGATGAGGTAAGTGATCTTCCTTCATATGATGAATTGCATAATGCTTTTAAAGAATTGCATGATGAATTGATGAAGATGGGTAAAAAGAATGTTTGCCTTAAAAAGAAAATGGTAGAGCTTAAAAATGAAAATGAATCATTTAGTGCAAAGATTACTTGCCTAGAATTGGAGAATAAAACTTTGCATGATAAAGTTGCATTATTTGAGATCTCTACCACATCACATGAGCATTTAGAATCACATGTGAATGACTTGAAAAATAAAAATGAAATGCTTAGAAAGAAGAGCAATGATCTAAATGAGATTGTGCTAAAATTTACAAATGGGCAAAAGATGTTGGATAACTTGCTTAATTCACAAAAGTGTGTGTTTGACAAAGGAGGAATTGGTTACAAACCAAACTTGAAACAAAAATATTACAAGAACTACTTTGTAAAGAATATATCTATTCACAATCAAATTGTATGTCATTATTGTAATCAAGATGGTCATATGAAATATAGATGTCCAGTGAAGAGAAATGCATATTATGGTTTGAAATGTGTTTGGGTTCTGAAAGGAATCATTGCTAACTCTCAAGGACCCAAAAAGGTTTGGGTACCCAAAACTTAAAATTTTCTCTACAGGGCTTGAAGAAGAAGAATAATAAGTGGTACTTGGACATTGGTTGTTCAAGACACATGAAAGAAAATTATTCTTGGTTTTCAAGTTTTACCAAGATCGAAAATGGTGGAGATGTATCATTTGGAGATAATTCAAAACGAAAAATCATTGGCATTGACAATGTCGGTAATATATCCTCTACTCTCATTGAAAATGTGTGTTTGGTTGAGAATTTAAAACACAACTTGCTTAACATTAGTCAATTATGTGATAAAAAATATAGAGTTATCTTTGATAAATCAAAATGTATTTTGAGAATGCATGTGATGGCAAGATTTTATTTGTAGGAAATAGATGTGTTAATGTCTATACCATCAATATAGATTATGTATCCTCAAATGATAAATGTTTCTCCGCATTGCATGATGATGGTTGGTTGTGACATAGAAGATTAGGTCATGCAAGCATGGATTTGATTTCAAAAATTGTGAAAAATAATTTGGTTAAAGGTCTTCCAAAAATTAATTTTCAAAAAGATAGAATTTGTGAAGCTTGCCAACTTGGAAAACAAATCAAATCTTCTTTCAAAAGCAAGAAAAATATCTCTACTTCAAAACCTCTTCAATTACTTCACATAGATTTATTTGGTCCTTCTAGATATGCTAGTTTAAGTGGCAAATATTATACTTTTGTAATTGTGGATGATTACTCTAGATTCACATGGGTATTGTTCTTAACTAATAAGGATGATGCTTTTGATGCATTTAGGATTTTCTGTAAAAAGTTCAAAATGAAAAAGGATATTCAATTACTTGTATTAGAAGTGACCATGGTGGAGAGTTTGAAAATCATGCATTTGAGAAGTTTTGTAATGAGTTTGGCATTGAGCATCAATTTTCATCATCTAGGACTCCTCAACAAAATGGAGTTGTAGAGAGAAAGAATAGGTTTATTCAAGAAATGGCTAGGACCATGCTAAATGAAAATTCTTTGCCAAAATATTTTTGGGCCGAAGCCGTCAACACCGCATGTTATGTTTTGAATCGTGTGTTGATTAGACCTAATCTTAATAAAACTCCATATGAGCTTTGGAAGGATAGAAAACCCAACATTGGCTATTTCAAAGTTTTCGGATACAAATGTTTTGTTTTGAACACAAAAGATAATCTAGGTAAATTTGATTCAAAATCCGATGTTGGTATTTTTCTTGGTTATTCAAACTCAAGCAAAGCTTATAGAGTGTATAATAAAAGAACTTTGGTTGTGGAAGAATCTATGCATGTCATATTTGATGAGTCTAATCCCTCCTCTGCGGAGAAAGGAGTTGTTGATGATAATGCAGAAGAAGAACATCAAGAAGAATCATCAAATGATAACCAAAAGGATGCACCTCATGGAATTCAAGAAGAGCATCATGAAGAATCAAATGCAGAGCAAAATGAAGGTACATCTCAAACACTCCCCAAGGAGTGGAGGTATGTTTCTTCTCACCCTAAGGATGTAATTTTAGGAGATCCCTCAAGAGTTGTTACAACTAGATCATCACTTAGGAACACATGTGAACATGCTGCATTTATTTCTCAAATTGAACCAAAATCCTTTGCGGATGCGGAAAATGATAAGTCTTGGATTATGGCAATGCAAGAGGAGTTGAATCAATTTGAGAGAAACAATGTGTGGGAATTAGTCCCTAATCCGGAACATCAATCCGTTATAGGCACTAAATGGGTATTTAGAAATAAAATGGATGAATCCGGTGTGGTTGTAAGAAACAAAGCTAGATTAGTGGCTCAAGGTTACAACCAAGAAGAAGGAATTGATTTTGATGAAACATTTGCACCTGTAGTTAGATTAGAATCCATTAGGATGCTGTTAGCTTATGCATGTCATAAGGATTTCATTTTATATCAAATGGATGTCAAGAGTACTTTCTTAAACGGTTATATTATTGAGGAAGTTTATGTGAAACAACCTCCTGGTTTTGAAAATGAAAAATTTTTAGACCATGTGTATAAGTTATCTAAGGCTTTGTATGGTCTTAAACAAGCACCTAGAGCATGGTATGATAGACTTAAAAATTTCTTGTTAGATAACGATTTTTCGATGGGAAAAGCGGACACAACTTTATTTGTTAAGCATAAAAGCCAAGATATACTTATTGTTCAAATTTATGTTGATGATATTATTTTTGGTTCTACTAATGAGTTGTTGTGTAAAGATTTTTCATCTTGTATGAGCAAAGAATTTGAGATGAGTATGATGGGAGAGTTGAAGTACTTCCTTGGACTCCAAATCAAACAAAACGAGGAAGGAATTTTCATAAATCAAGCCAAGTACATGAAAGATCTACTCAAAAGATTTGGCTATGAAAATGGAACGGCAAAAAGCACTCCAATGAGTACTACAATCAAGCTGGACAAAGATGAGAAAGGTAAGGAAGTTGATATCAAGACATATCGAGGTATGATCGGATCCTTACTCTATTTAACTGCTAGCAGGCCTGACATTATGTTTAGTGTATGCTTGTGTGCTAGATTTCAATCTTGTCCTAAAGAGTCACACTTGCTTGCTGTTAAACGAATTTTTCGTTATTTGATTGGCACCATTAATCTTGGTCTTTGGTATCCTAGAGGAGCACATATTGACTTAACTTGTTATTCAGATGCTGATTTTGCTGGTTATAAGGTTGATAGAAAAAGCACTAGTGGAACATGTCACTTCTTAGGTCATTCACTTGTCTCTTGGTTTAGTAAGAAACAAAACTCAGTTGCGCTTTCAACCACTGAGGCCGAATATATAGCCGCAGGTAGTTGTTGTGCACAAATTCTTTGGATGAAACAAACCCTTAGAGACTATGGCATTAAACTCGATCAAATACCTATCTTGTGTGACAATACTAGTGCTATTAATCTATCCAAGAACCCAATTCAATATTCTAGGACAAAGCATATAGAAATTAGGCATCACTTCCTTAGAGATCATGTTCAAAAAGGAGATGTTGTGATTAAATTTGTTTCGACTGAAAATCAACTTGCGGATATCTTTACAAAACCTCTTAGTGAAGAAATTTTTATAAAGATAAGACATGAGCTTGGAATGTTGAATGTTGCATCTTGAGTTATGAATTGTTGCTATGTTTGTTATTGTATGGATTTATACTTCATGTATTAAATAGCTTGATATGTTTGTTATTTTATGCTTCATGAATTAAATGGCTTATTGAAAAATTTTGGATCTCAAAATGATTTAAAATTGATCAATTTTTAAGCCAAAAATAAAATGGTGTGTATAATACAAGTATAAGAGCTTACAAATTTTCAATAAGTAGTAAAAAATTTTCTAAGTCCAAACCGGTATACCGCTTTCTATTCAACCGGAAATCCGTTTTCTTCTTGTTGCTCTCGGGTCAATATTCGGCTAACCGGATTTACCAAACCGGTAAACCGGATTTGAAAAATCACTCTCTGCCACACATCCGGAAATCCGGTTCATCAAACCGTAAAACCGAATTGTCTTTGTCGATAAATTACTCACTAACCGCTAATCTGGCAGGTTAGTGAAATCCGGAAATCCGGATTTGCTTAAGTATGTACTGGACTATAACCGGATAACCGGTTATAACATTCGGTAAACCGGATTCGAAATTGTCTTCACTGCCTCCAAACCGGATAACCGGTTATGTTATCCGGAAAACCGGATTCAAGGAATTCATTTCTAGAGCTCAACCGGATGACTGGTTACTAACATCCGGTAAACCGGATTCCCCTTGGAGCTTACTGCCTTCAAACCGGATAACCGGTTCGCTATCCGAAATCCGAATTTGCCAGATACTTACCGAACGCAACCGATGACCGGTTCGCATCCGAATTCCGACCGCAAAGGTTCTTTTTGTTCTTCATCTCCTTCTCCTATTCTAAAACCGGTTCTCATTCTCTCTCTAAAGCCGCTTCTCCCTCTCTCATTTTCTCTTCAAAATCCATCACTTTTCATGTGTTTTTGATGCAAATTGATCCAAGAAAATTGTTCCCCATCCGTTCTTGTGTCCAAAATCATCTTTAAAATTCATTTTCAACCTCAAAAACATCAAGATCCGAAATCAACCTAGGTTTTTTCGAAATTTTCTCTCTCTCTAAATTTCTTCCTCTCAAGTTGTTTTTGAGCCAAATTGTTTCTCAAAATTGGTTCCAATCTTCATTATCTTCATTTTCCGTAACTCATTTCACCTCAAATCACTCAACTTCACCATGTCTAGCTCACTACTGGTTCAAGAAAAGGCAGAGACCGTTCAACCCCCTGCGGTCACGGCAAGAAGTTTGCGACACCACCATTCAATCCACTTTTGAGTCCTCACACCTTCTAACAAGCATTTGATCAACCGATTTCATCAAAATTTCCGGACTCGAGGGGTACTTCAATACGTTTTATATTTCCGAACCCAATTGGCTTCATAGTCTTCATATTAGTCATAGAAATTTATTTCAATTGCTGGGTGATGTTGGTTGGAATGGTGCTCTTATGATTGACGAATATGTTTATCCCGACTTGGTGAAAGTGTTTTACTCGAATATGGACGTTTCCAAGGAGAAAAGAACTCGAGTAATCACCAATGTTGGAGGAGTTATGATTGATTTTGATGTTTCGTTGTTGAACTCTATCCTAGGATCATCCGATTTTGGTCTAGAAATTTTTTCGCCTAGGAAATCTCCCAAAATTGATAGGTATGTTCATGTTGACGCCGTTCAAAATATTTGTGGGCGTAAAGATCTTTCTGTTGAAGATTGTACCATTCATTTCCGTACTCGCTGTCTGTGTCTTCAAACTCGTATTTTACTTCGTTTTATTCAGTCCATTGTTCTTCCTAGATCAGGGCATTTGAATGAGGTTTCTCACATGGACGTTGCTTTGATTGACTGTATTCTTAACCGTCGTCCGGTTAACTTAGGTTATATCATCATCCGAACTATGTTGACCATACCTTCCTTGATTTCTCGCTCCCTTCCATATGGTCAATTTATTACCCAAATCCTTAAACACTTTGAAGTTCCGATTAATGAACCATCGTTTAGACCATCTAAGGGTATAGGGGATGATGCTGTTATTGGCTTAGGTTTTGAGCGGCGTGATCGCACTTGGGTCAAAGTCACTGAAAACAAGTACACCTTCCTTGCTCCGAGTGAGATCGGCAACTCAATGATGTGATTCCTGTTGATCAACTCCCTGATTTCTCACTGCTTTGAGGCCGGCGTCGCCGTCGAGAGTCTCCTGGTGTCTACCTCTGCTCCCTCGCCTCTGCACCTGCATTACCACCTCCCGAGCATCCTATTTCCGATGAGGTTACACTTCAGAGACATGGATGAGGTGAGGATGCTCTCGATCGCGGGCAGACCGAGTTTCAAAGAAGAGCAGCAGCAGCTCATTCACTGCCAGCGCCTCCTTTTTGAGCATTTCGGTATTCCATATCCGTATCCACCTCCATCACCACCATCCTCACCACCTCAGTAGTCTCTTATGCTTGTATCGGACACACCTACATGTTATTTACTGCTTTATGTATTTTCCGTTTTCGATTATATGGATGGTTGTTATGACTATGGATTATGTATTTGATTTGGATTATATGCATTTGCTTTGCATATGTATTATGTTCTTTAAATTTAGTTTTGGATGCTATGGATTTTTTTTATTTGTTTGTTATGATATCTTTTCATGCTGTGGATTTTTTTTAACTAATGTACTTGTGTTGAGATTTTGATGGTTGATAGGGGGGAGCTCTTGTTCTTTTTGATGATGAAGGGGGAGATATAATATGTCTATGTGTTATGAAAATTGATATGCATGTATGCAGGGGGAGCGTTTAAATTTTTTTGAAATTATTTCTTAACCTTGCATTGATTAAGGGGAGCTTTTTCATAACTAAATCAATTTTCTTTAATGTGTTTTGTCATCATCAAAAAGGGGAGAGACACATGTTGAGACTTCACCTTCAACCCAAGCTTGAAAGAAAATTTATTAAAATACGTAGAAAATTTAAGATGGAGAAAGAATTACAGAAAACTAAGCTCAAAAATAGATTCATAGGTGTCGAAATAGGGGGGGAGAGCCCCCTTTTTATAGATACACTGAATAAATCATGGTCATCGGATTAAAAATAATTCGGACGCTCAGGATTGCGCCACGTCATCAGTCAACAGTACGCGGTTTAACCACAGGTTTGATCACAGGTTTGACCACGCGGTATGAACAGTGTTGTGAACAGTACCATACATGTGAGAAGTTCCGTATGTGTGAATAGTGTAATTTTTTCTTTTATGCTCTTCCTAAGGTTTTCGACTGTCCTGAGTTCAAAAGTGATGTCTGTTTTGCTATCCAATCTTGTTCCTTGTGAAATGACCATGATGCTCCTAAAATACACAAAATACTCAATTAAAACAAAACACACATAATTTAATAATAATGGACTTAAATATATAAAAGTAGGGATGTTAGTGAAACTTAAAGTGTAAAATGACAATTTTCTTCTTTATAAATATACATTTTCTAACACTCAACAAAACCCTTTTGAGCTTTATTGGCTTTTATCATTTGACTATGAACCCAAGTTACAAACTTCAAACCTGAAAAATAATGCCTTTACAGAAGCCGTAGAGCTAGTGGAACATTGTTTACCATTATGATAAGTATACGTGTGCAAAAAATAAGTATGAGGGTGTATAGATTGTAGTATAGCTATGATTGGTGAAAGGAAACATATTTTCATTCTCAATTCATAAGTTTTATTGTTAATGTGGTTTTAAGCTATAAAAAAAAAAAATATAGATCAGCTGGCATGGGACTGTTCTAGCTTAACCACGGTCCTCAGTTCGAGACTTGAAAATACAACTGCGTTAAATACTTTTTGGGAGAGCTTTGCCGCCCTAATGGCCCTACTCGGCTCTGTTCGTAATTCCTCCTAAAATTCCAAGAAAGGGGATTGTTTGTGGCATGAATCATAAGGGCTGTACGCGGCTTAGAATCAAGGTGAGTAATATTTAGAAATGTAGCTCAAAAGCCATCAAACTCATGGAGCAAAAGTGAATCAGTTCAAGCCCAAATGTATAAGAAATTTAAACCAATCATTCCATTTAATAACTTCACTACTAGTAGAAAAATGGGTTTTACTGACATTAATTTAGCGTCAGTAATTACTTTTATTGACACTTGTTAATTGTGTCTGTGTTGCTCAAGCCAGAACTCCCTGACACTAATTTTTTGTGTCAGTAATTTGTTTTACTATAATATCACTAAATTAATGACACGATGATGTTGATATTTAATGATATTATTTATACGTCAGTGATTTATGTGACTATAAATTAGAAACTGACTCGATAATATCAAAAATTATTATTATTAGTTTAAATATATAGTGTCAGTATTTAATAATATTATGCTGCTTTTGGTTAATAGTACATTTTTATTTTAATTATATTTTTCATGTTTGTTGTACAACCAAAAGAAAACTGAAATATATTTATTATTAAATATCTTGCAACACAATTCATATAATAAACATCTCAAATACATCACTTAAATTCAAACAATTCAACTACATCACTATTTGTAAAAGACTTAACATAAGTATCAAATTAAATTTTCAACAATCTCTAAACAACAAGTGCTAACTACTACTAAATTAAGTTTTCAACCAAAAAAAAAAGCACAGCAAGGTCACTCAATATCCATTCGCGGCTTCATTTTTTTCCCACCTACAAGTACAAAAAAATCAATTAGTATACTGTGAAAAATAAATCTTGGTTATTTTGAAGCAAAAATACTCATAAATTACTTCAACATGGAAAAGTAGGATTAAAAGAAGCAAGTTAAGGAATCAGAAAAAGAAATTGTAGAATCTACACGTTGCCAAGTTAATTACAGCTTGCAATCATGATACCACAAATTGCTTCACCAAAAGTATTCTATCAAGTGTTAAAGAGAATACTTAATAAGTATATCAATATTCAGTAATGATGACATGAACGATGGTGTCTACAACTTGACAAGCATAAGTTATTATTATTATTTTTTTTTGTAATCCATTTCATTGTCTAAATTTAAAGTACACAATACTATAATATATGATCAAATACATTAAGTTAACAAGCACTATAGCATTTATAGTGCCCACATTCAACGATGATCAATTAGACCGAAAGCCAAAAATTGAAAAAAAAAAAAGATATTTAATGAGCTTAAAGAGGAAAAATAAAAATTAACAAAATTTAAATGAATGGTGAAGAAATTAACCAAGCCGAGATGAAAAACAGAGATAGAAGGCAACTATAATCCAAACATTACAAATCAGTTTGCTTTTTAAGACACGAACCTAGTTTCCAATAACAGTACTTTGAAATTCTTTTAAAAAAAATATAAGGGTTTCCCAATTACTAAATCTTTTTAGGTTTGAAGTGGATTGATAATTAAATTGAAGAAAGAAAGGAAAGTGGAGCAAAAAATTAGACTCAGGTATAGGTCAAGTAAAAAAGTAAAAGATAAAAATCAGATTCAGTGCAAACCTGGGTTTCAAACGATTAGCAAAGGAACAACTTCTTCTTTCTTCAATCTAATATTCTTCTTCGAACATGGAATACTAACAAAATACAATTAGTAATTCATAAACATATAGTAAAATGAGCTAGGTATTTTTTTAGACGAGATTGAGAAATATATATTTGATTCAAGAAATAAAACACATAAAAAAATGGACTAGGTTTCCTCAAAGAAAACAAAATGGGAAAATAAGCGAATAGTCTATACAAAAACCAACCCACCACCCTTGGAGAACCATCCTTCTTCTAAGCAAAAATCTATACAAGATTAGCCCAAACCTCCAATATAGTAAAATGGGTTCGACAGACTATTTCTAATCTTTCATTTGCAAAGTAAAGCTAAAATGAGAATTGTCTACTAGCAACCTCCCTATAGTTTGCCCACTATATTATTACTATACTATTGGATGTTCTCAATTAAACATGTGAATAATATATATATATATATATATATATATATATATAAGGTAATTTATATAAACTCCTCTGTAGTATTTTCATACCTATGCCAAAAGAGAGGAGAGAAAGAAATGGTGTCTGATCTCAGTGGTAAAGGAACCACTATAGTAAAGGAACGAACATGGAAGCAAAATAAACTTGTGCAAACGGAGCCACTAGCATTCTGTAAAATTAAAGATTTTGGGTGAAATCCTCTCTTATAAACACTTATTTGTATTGGGAGCATGTATACTTCTGAGTATGATATAATTCTATAAAATTTAGACTCCCGATAGATAGAAAACACGTATTAGTATTAATTAAATGGAAGCATCAACAATAATCAATAAATCATTATGGAAAAAAAAATTAAAAATGAAAGGAGTTGAGGGACACCATTGTGATGCAACATTGACAATCAAAAGAAACTTTCCCTTGTAGATGCTACGATCAACATCTTGTCCCTTAGCATCCTGCAAATAAGATAAATTTTATAAAAATTAAAAAATATATCTGTCAAATTCCAAATTGAATTAAAAATCGAAAAAAAGGGAAAGAAAATGATAGGAACACAAATAATAAAAATAAAGCTGAATTTAACAACGAAATCTTGAACAGAAGTTTTCAATTGGCTTGTCATTGTATAATCCGATTTCAAAGTGAAAAACAAGGCCTTGAAACCAAAGAAATTGGCTTCGTTTTTTATGGTCTCAAAAGGGTTTGCTTATAATTCTAAGTGAAATGTTTCGTCAAAAAGGCTGAAGCTTGACGTGACAGTAGAGAAGCGGCAAAGAAGGACCAAGACGAAAGCGAAAATGCGGCGGCGTCAAAAAGGTAATTAACATATTAACTCCTCTGCATTATTTTCATACATGCGCCAAAGAGAGACGAGAAAGAATGGTTCTTGATCTCGGCGGTAAAGGAACGATGGCTGACTGGGCTAAAGTTGATGTGACGGCATAACAGCGGTAGCAGCGACGTACAGAAAGGTGGCTAGCTAGTTGTCGGTGGCTGAAGCTTGACAACAACGTACAGAAAAGTGGCTAGCTAGTTGTCGGTGGCTGAAGCTTGACAACAACGTACAGAAAAGTGGCTAGCTAGTTGTCGGTGGCTGAAGCTTGATAACGGCAGAGCCAAGGCAGCAGTGTCGTCGAGGAACGACAGCCGGCAGCAGTGAAAGTCGAGGAGCAGCAGCCAGCAACAGTGAAAGTCGAGGAGCAACCGCCGGCACGAGTGAAAGTCGAGGAGTAGCAGCCAGCAGTAGTGAAAGTTGAGGAGCAGGGAAGTGGCGGCAGCAACTTAACAAGTGGTGTGTTTGATTAGGTTCGATTTAGGGTTTCTTATTTTTCGTTTTATGCTTTGGAAAATTATATAGTGTAATTGTTGGCATTGTAATTTAATAAAACAGCAAACTATAAGTCGACACGTGGTCAAGTAAAATTATTATTATTAAACAACGGATTATAAGTTGACATGTGGCTAAATAAAAAATATTATTTTCAAATTTATTATTATTAATTAACTAATTAATAATAATAATAATAATAATAATATTATTATTATTATTATTATTATTATTATTATTATTATTATTATTATTGTCCACAAAGTAATTGTGTAAAATTTAATTAAATAAAAAAATTAATCAAATTCAAAATTTAAAAACACATACATCAATGGTTTGCGCTCTAAACTTACAAATTTTAAGTTTAGAGATCTTGAATTCGAGTTCAAATTAAAACGAAGTTAATATTATTTTTTTTTTTTACCACTGATGCTTTAGTATCAATAATCATTGAGTTTTAAGCTACTGACAACTTAATATCAATGATTTATAATACATACTTGTTAAAGGCAGAAAATGGTCCAAACGTATACTATTTCTGACACTTTTTATTAAGTGTCAGAAATAAAGTATCAGTAAATATCGTTTTTGTTGTAGTGCTTATTCAATTTGGCTTTAAAGCATTTAAACTATATACAAGTCCTGCACTGAAAAGAGAGATCTTTCAAGGGAACACTTTTCGTTATGATTCATGTTGCATGTGATCCCAACGATGGAGAATGAGAAGATATGCAAGCTTATGGTAGATCATTTCCATGAAGAATGAAGTTGGGCAAAACACATCCCTTCAAACATGTGAGAGTAGCGTATTTATTTTCGTAAGGGTTTAGATATTTAGTTTATTCCATTTTCAAGTGAAAATGCTAACTAAAATTATAAGTTGTTTAAGAATGTTTGTTCATGATGTGTTAAGAGTTTCGAAGAGCATTGTTGTTCTTCGTGATGGCATGGCAACCTTGATGTTACTAAGAAAATGAATTTGAGTTTTGTCCAAGTACAAGCAAAAGTTAAGTGTGGGGGAATTTGATGAGAATACAGAAAGTCATATTTTTCTCCTTTAGTGTTTAGTCAATAATACTTATTGGTGCCTAAATGTACTGATTATTCTTGTATTTTGGTTTATATGCAAATGAAGGCGTTAAGTGCAAAATGAAGCTAAATGGTCAATTCTGGACAGTTTCAGTATCACTTCGTAAATTGGGTATAATTCTCTCATCCGAACTCCAATTGAGATGATTCGAGATGCTATAGAAAGGCATGAAAAAGATCTATAACTTCATGTTTTGGGTTTTGAGAGATACTAGCTGCATCAAGATCGAAATCGAGCTTAAAGCTAACTCACCTGCACTATTAACGTTTTCGAACAATCTTTATCCCACAATTAAAATACACAAGTTTGATGCGATTTATTTTAGAAGATTCCAGATATAATGCACCAAAAAGATCCAATTGAAATCACTACTTTTTTATTTATATTAAGGTTTTATTTTATTTTTACTAATTAATTAGATTTGAATATTTTTATTTTAGAATAATATTTAGAATTTAGGAGATTTTGTAGCATAGGGGAATTAAAGTGTATAAAAAGGAGAGAAATCATCAGATTTGGCTCTCACACTCCCTCTCTCTACTCTCTTCTGCAGCATGGCCTGCTTGATTAAACTTTTACTATTGGTCGAAGGAAACAAAAGCCTCGGAATTAATAAAACCACGAGAACTAGTTTGTTTTTATTGTTTAATTTATGCGTTGAGTATCGAATGTTCCTATGCACTTATTTCCATGATTGTTGCGTTTAATCACTAGGAGCCCTATTGGTTTATTATTCATTGCAATCTACTGATAGGTTAGATATCAAATCTGTAATTGTTTGATTATTCTAACATATGAAGTAATAAAGATTGACTGATTTGTTATGTCAGAATTTATTAGGGCATCTTCAATGGGACACTAAAAATTACACCAAATCACTTTTTATATTATTTTTGGTGTAAAATACATCTCCAATGGGACACCAAAATCAACACTAAAATGGTGTTATGAATAATATTACACCAAATATTGTGCAACATTATTCATTTGGTGCTAGGGATAAAAAGTCTCAAATATCCTTATTACTTTTTTTATTTACATATATGTCTTATTTTATATAATATTTTAAGTTATTATTTTTATTATTTTTCTTTTTAATTTTTTAATATTATACTAATATTTTATATAAAAAATATTCAACAAAAAAATTAATAATAATAATAAAATGCCAATAACATTAATTACTAGATTACACATTACAAAATTAAATTAACACAAATTAAAAAAGTTACTACTACTAGCATAAATTAGAACAATTATTTATAATCTTGGAGATCATTATTAGATCATCCAATATCATCAAAATATTGGCCAATATTATTGGAAGCATTTTGAGATGCTTGGCCTTGATGAGATCTTCTCTGCAAAATCCTAATTTGTTCATTTTGAAAATATTGACGTAAGCTTGGATACTTATCGAATTTAAATCTTTAAGTAAAATTTCGTTTTCTTCACAATATGTGACCATCTCTAATTTTTTTTTTTTTCATTTTGGGCTTGTATCATTTGAATTTGATAATACTAGATTTCAAGAATTTCTTACTCGACACAAACAAATCAAGGATAAAGAGGCTCACATTCGAAATGCACTAATTGATCATTTATGGGATAAATTTAGTATTTTGAATAACTAGAGTATTATTATTATTATTGCATTTTTCTATATTAATATAATGTTTAATTTTCATAATGTACTAATTTAGTTAATTAAGTACAAATTTAATAATTTTCTATATTTTTTTGTTAATATAAAATTACTTATTACTTAATTATCTATATTAATAGTATTATTTATTGTGTTAATTGAATTAATTATTGAGGATTAAAAGAATAAAAAGAAGAATATTCTTTTTAGTGTAAATGGGTTGGGGATGAAATAGTAATTTGGTGTGAAAAATGTACATTTTTTGTGTTGGTGCTACACCAAAATGGTGTTATCCATTGGAAATGGCCTTAGATCTTAAGAAAAATAGTCGACCAAATTAAAAGTAACTGCTTGAGCTTGTGTTGTTTGGTGACGAAGCAAAACGTGAAAACATTAAGGATAGTCGAAACTAAAGTTTTTGAATAATGAAGTTGATTGAATTAAGCCTGAGATAACAAAATTAGGGTTTTTGGTCCTTTTATATAATAACTGTAAATATTGCAAATCTGTCAAAATAGGCAAATTTAAAATACTATTTTATAATAAAATTTTCCTATTTGAAATAAGAAACTTAAGACAAACAACACCTAAATCCAATTTCTAGAAAAATGATAAAAATCTTTAAAAAAATTAGAAAAAAATAGGACAGTATCTTAAAACTAAAAATGACCAAGGAATAAATGGACTTTAAGGCTCAAGCTCGGATCAGAATGGTGCAAGCAATTTTGGATTTGATTTGTCTTATTGCAAGCTTTGACATAGTATATTATATGAAAAAAAATGGACACACATAGCCTAAGTCATACCCTCTGGAAGGTACCCAATTTGCAACACCCACGCATCCTACATCAGTCCCCCTTATTTGGAAAAAAAACTCATCCTCAAGTGTGGATCATACAATGCCTCATCATCTAGATGATATTCGAATAGATTAACCATATTGAATTTGTGAGAGATATTCTAGTTATCTGGTAGCTGGAGCACATAAGCATTATCATTAATCTCCAAACTACTTGAAATGGTCCACATGCTGCTTCTTTAATTCAGTTTGGATTCTAGGGAAATAACTTCACCACAAGTGCACCATCACTAAAAAGACCTTCTTGCGTTGGTGCTTGTCTGCCTCAACCTTGTACTTAGCATTAGCATCTTCCAAATGAGCCGTACCTCGGCATGAAACTGAAGCACCTTTTCTGCTATATTATCTGCTACTTTACTACCTCCTACTGTCGTGGGCATGATAGCTAGATCACAAACCTGACGTATGGAACAAATGTAGACAATCTCAAAAGAGCCTCGCCAATAGATTGATTCACCATGCTATTATAAGCAAACTCGAACTAAGACAAGGCGGATTCCTAGTTTTGTTGCTTATCACCACAGACACAATGCAACATGTTGCCCAAAGTTCAATTGACTACCTCTGTTTGGCCATTTATCTGTGAATGAAAGGCACTACTAGATTGCAATTATATGCCAAACTTATCCCGAAGATGTTTGCCAGCACCTGCTAATGAACTTGACATCTCTGTCTGAAGTGATGGTCTCTAGATTAATCTAATTGATTGTACTGCATGTGGATGAACATAAATTTAGGTTCCATTGAAGAGGAAAACAAATCATGTGCAAAACTGATTAGTTATTGTCCTAATTTAGTTTTTATTATAACCAATTAGGGACAATCTTCTTTTGAACAGAATTGGAGGCTTTAGATTATCTGTACTCTTTTAAAGGAATCCTTATTCCTCCTTCTGCAGCATGCAACATATTTATGTACAGCATTGGAAAATTATTGGCATTCCCTTGCTCTTGCCATGGTCAGTTACAATACGAAACTGGTCATCCCAAGTCCTTTATATGGCTTACATGTGAACCCCTTGAAGTCATAACTTGTTTTGCTTGATCTAGGTTACCATTCCTTTGTTGTTTTAGGTTTTTCTGGCGTTTATTTTTCAGCCTAAACTCATTATGAACTTCTGTTTCAGGTGCTCTAGTTCTTTGCGCTTTTTTATTTTAAAGAAAATTCCCAACATGCTCTGTTTTTGACATTATGGTTGTATTTCTTTGTTACAGATCCTACACACACACGTCCATTGTAATTCCTCCTTGTTTCATTGTCGGCAAGTAAATTGATGCAAAGCCAACTTTATTATTAAGTCGTAGGATTAAAAACTAAAGTAACAATGATTATAGATTAGGTATATAAAAAGTAATTCAATCCTTTCAAACAAGTGAAATTTCTGTTAATCATATTGTAGCCTATATATTTTATTAGTATTATGTTACTTTCTCAGTGACGGGGTGTTTGAGTGAGAACCCACGTTATTATTATTATTATTTAAGGAAGGAAATGGAATAGTTGAAGAATCCAAAGTTATTCTATTATACAATTCTTCAGCAAAATACCTCTAGATTTATTATTCTTTAAAATAATGCTCGTGATGTAAAATAAAATTTCTTAAAAAATGAGAAAGAAACACGTTAATGAATGTGGAGATTTATTAGGAAGGAGTGAATTAAGTTATTTATGATATTAAAATAAAGGCATTTCAAAATAAATTATTGGTTAATTTCTTATATGGCGTTCTTTAAGAAAAGGAATTTTATTAGAAATTTAAAATGTGCCGATAGCTTCACTGATAAAAATATCAATTCAGAAAATGAGAATTTCATTTCCACCCGCACTTAGGCATTTAAGACGTGGCCATCAGTTTTATTCTCCAATTCCATTAGTTGACGGGAATTGGACTCGTGACTCTACTAATATTAAACAACCAGGGGCTGATATCTGGGAAGGAAAAAGAAAAAAGAAAAGAAAAAAGGATGCAGTCTCAATTACCTTAATTTTATAATAAAGAGAGAAAAAAAAGTGACTAATAAAAAAATTACTTGGCTTTAGCCAAGTGATCAGAACCTTTTTCTCATCACGCAGACGTATTATAAGATTTAATTTAAAATTTTTTTTTTGAGTTTAAGAACTTGGATGAAAATAATATTTTTTTCAAAAGAAAAATTAACGTTTCTCGAATATTTAAGAGGATTAAAAATTTAAGTAATATCGTATACAAATTAATATAAACAAATCTCAAAATATATATAATTATAAATATCATAAACAATAATTTCTTAAAAAAAACTAATAAAAAAAAATAACGGCACGACACTTGACAAAGTGGAAAATTGGAGATGCACAACTTGCATAGCATCCAGGTGATATGAACAGTTGACACATAATAACCCGACTTCGAATCAATTGGGTCTGGCCACTGGCGGTCGGAGGTTTCAAACGATGGAAGCAGTTGCGGAGGGGCTATGGGGGCTAGCGGATTACCACGAGAACAAAGGAGAAATTGGAAAGGCTGTGAAATGCCTCGAAGCCATTTGCCAGAGCCATGTCTCTTTCTTACCCATCATTGAGGTCAAGACTCGTCTTCGCATATCCACTCTTCTCCTCAAACATACCCACAACGTGAATCACGCTAAGTCCCATCTCGAGCGTTCCCAGTTGCTCCTCAAGGCCATCCCATCTTGCTTTGAGTTGAAGTGCAGAACTTTCAGCTTGCTCAGTCAGTGTTACCATCTTGTGGGTGCCATTCCTCCGCAAAAGCTCATTCTTTACAAGGCTCTTGACCTCACTTCTTCAGCTTCACAAGAGTATGATTCATTAACAGCTCATTTCTTCACAAGAGTATGATTCATTAACAGCTCATTTCTTTCTTTTTTTTAAATTCCTTTTTAGTTTGATGTCTAATTTCTTTTCAGTGTTGCTGTCAAGTTATGGTCTTGCAACTTCAACTCCCAGCTAGCAAATGCTTTTATTATTGAAGGAGACTATCAGAGTTCTATCTCTGCTTTACAATCCGGTTATGTTTGTGCCACTGAAATTGCTTATCCCGATTTGCAGGTTTCTTTCTGGTAAAAACTTAATTTGTACAAACAAAATTTGATCGTCTTATCTCTCTAGTAATTGATTGCTTTCGCTTATCAGATGTTCTTTGCCACTGCCATTCTTCATGTGCACCTTATGCAATGGGATGATGAGAATTCAGTTTTGAGATCTATTAATCAATGTGACAGGGTCTGGGAGTCTATTGATCCAAATCGAGTAAGTCAGCAGTTCATTGCCCTATGCTTAAGCATAGTCATGGATTGATTACCTTATTACTGTATACTTAAACTTATAACATCTGCAGAGAGGACAATGCCTTGGTTTGCTGTTTTACAATGAGCTGCTGCACATATTCTACCGACTTCGCGTCTGTGATTACAAGAATGCAGCGCATCATGTTGATAATTTGGATGCTGCTATGAAGGCTGACATGCAGAAAATGCAGGAAATTCAGCAGTTGACAAGTGAACTTGATGCCTTGAATCAGAGTCTTTCCCGCCCTGACCTCCCTTCCAGGGAGAGGTCAGCCCTCGCTGGAAGACAAGTGAAGCTTCAACAGCGGCTTAGAAGTCTGGAAGATTCAAGCTTAACTGGAAAAGAATTTCTTGAGCCTTCGTATTTTGGAAATGCTAGACAGGCATGGGGTGATAAACTTGTGCTAGCACCGTCTCCTATGGATGGGGAATGGCTGCCAAAAAGTGCTGTATATGCATTGGTGGACCTTATGGTAGTCATACTTGGGCGCCCAAAAGGACTTTTTAAGGAATGTATGCAGCGGATTCAATCAGGAATGCAGACTATCCATGGTTAATTTTTTGGACTAAGATTGTTCTTTTTCTATCTTTCTCCTTTCTGGTAACCATAGGTTGATGCTGGTTGCATCGCGGTATTTTCCTTAAATTTTAGTATTTTCCTTGACTCAGCTATTTAACTTGCATAGATACTCAGTGATTTGGTAATAGTTTTGGATATGAAAAGTTTCAACTCTTTGCTTGGGATACATCCAACTATAGCTTTGTCAATTTTCTAGTATAGCAGATGATATATCTTTGTTTAGCCTGCATCTCCTTAATCATCATGATGTATTAGGAGTTTCCTACTGTAAATAAGTTAGCATTAGCAGTTTAGAATTAGTTGAATTCTCTGCCAAGGTCCCTGAGTGGTTATGCTTGTTGCAGATGCGCTTTTGAAGCTTGGAATTACTGATGGTGTGAGAGGTATTAGACTTGCTTTTTGATGATGCGTTAATGATATTGCATTGATCTTTCTTTCACTTTCTAAGATCATTTCTTTTTAAAAGTTTTCTGGAATTTTTGTTGAGCAGAAGTAGATTTGCAACACTCAGCTATCTGGATGGCTGGTGTGTATTTAATGCTACTGATGCAGTTCCTTGAGAACAAAGTGGCTGTGGAGCTCACACGGTCAGGATTTGTTGAAGCACAAGAGGTAGTTTGTGTGGCACAATAATCTCCACACTCAATCTTGTGTCTTTCTTTTGGGATGACTTGCACCTCCTTAGTTATTATTATTATTTTTGTGGATAACCTTTACTTAGACTTCTTGTTATTGATCCAATCTTGATTCTCCATAGTAGTCGAGTAAAATCAGCTATATGCTGGGGACCAAATGGCCGCAAGTTGGAGATGTAAAACACACTTATGCATTCTGGAAACTTGCCTCTGTCAAACAGTTGATGATAACATACCTTCTGACTACTATGGTCTTCTGTTGTAGGACTGATATCTACTCCTAGGAAGGAACTTAAATCCCACCCAAATTTGATAACTCAACTTAGGAAAATGAATACTAACTCAAACATTTATAAGTTATTAAGTTATTAAATTCCTCCCTAAGGAACCAATAGACAGAAGATTTGGAAGCGAAGGAAAATTTCAGATAGAACGGGGAGAAAAATCAGAAGAATATATGAGAAAGTCAATATCTTCATTCAATATTTCACTAATTCATTACTCAAAAGTCTTATTAAAAAGTGAAAGGCACTATTATTGTTTCCCATAATCCCAAACAGAGTAGTAAAAGAAGTCTACAAGCAATATGAAAATGGAAATCTCACTTGAACACAAATAAGTAAAACCAAATATGCTCAAGTAAATTACCTATACTGACAAAACAAATGACAACTGAAATAAGGGAAAATAAAAAGAAGTCCTATGTAAGCATAGCCAGTCCTATATAATTCCTGTATTAATATACTGCACAAATTAATAAGAAAATTGAGTTCTTTATTCTGCCACATCTTGTCTATGAAGATCCTCTGTAATATTTAATCCTTCATTAGATCCAAACTCACTTTTCAGTACTTTTTCTTATGTCATAGACTCATCTCTACGTTTTCCATCTGAGATCCTTTCTGTTTGATTACTAATGCTATTGGTTTAAATAGACTTTTACCCATTGTTGGTTCCTTCATCTTCTTGCACACCCAACTTATCTATTGTCTATTCAAAAATTTGAAGTTACTAATTAGTATTTCTGTGTTTGCAGGCATTGGTGCAAATGAAAAATTGGTTCATTCGATTTCCAACTATTTTGCAGGCGTGTGAGAGTATGATTGAGATGCTAAGGGGACAGTATGCTCATTCTGTTGGCTGTTATAGTGAAGCGGCTTTTCATTATGTCGAAGCAGCAAAGGTTAATTATTTAATCTGTGACTCTAAGCTTGGAAAATATTCTATATTACTTGTAAGTTCTGTTTAGTATTTTTAATAATTCTGAGTGATTGATGTGGGGAAAAATTCTTATGGTGCACATGGCTGCACATACTTTGTTTTTATGTGGACTTAACAAATGCCATTTATCTGTCTGCATATATATCAATTTTCATTTAAAAAATTATATTTTTTATTAGTTTGAAATTGAAAAGAAAATGTTTGTTACTTGCTCAGATAACGGAGAGCAAATCAATGCAAGCAATGTGCCATGCTTATGCTGCTGTTTCTTACTTCTGTATTGGTGATGCTGAATCATCTTCACAGGTTCAAATTTCATCTGCTTACAGGTTTTTTACATTTGTATCCATATAGTGAGTTAGTATATGGTAATACCAATTTTGTTGAGCAGTTTATATTGTATCACTGAAAAGTAGTTTTATGCAGGCAATTGATTTGATTGGACCAGTTTACCAAATGAAGGATACCATTACTGGAGTTCGAGAGGAAGCAAGTCTCCATTTTGCGTATGGCCTTTTATTGATGAGGCAGCAAGATTTTCAAGAAGCAAGGTAGATTTTTTGAATTCTTGTTACCTTCTGCTGCAATTGGATCATAATGGTAAAAACTAGAGAGAAGTTTACATTTCATATTGGAATAATTCAATCCATTTTGTTCTCCATGGCTATTTGCAAAGGACTTCATTTACCATAACATATTCTAACATGGTCTGTAGTCCATTGAAGACACCTGTTGTGTTTCTATCCTTTTTCTTTTTTTTCCCGGGTATGAATTTGTGCCCATATATGACATGGTTGGCTGAATAAAATGGATTCTTATGAATCTAACCTTTAAATTTCATGTAAATTACAATGGTACTATATTATATTTTTCCGAATCCGTGTTGATATGCTAGACATCATTAATTGAAGAATGAATCTAAAAAAAAAAAAATCTAATCTTGCTTTCTTTCTTTATTAAGTATGCTGAAACAATAAATCTGATGCAGAAATCGACTTGCCAAAGGCTTGCAGATTGCTCATAATCATATGGGAAACCTTCAACTTGTTTCACAGTATTTGACAATCCTTGGAAACTTGGCACTTGCTTTGCATGACACTGTACAAGCCAGAGAGATCTTAAGATCCTCTCTTACACTGGCAAAGAAGCTTTATGATATTCCGACTCAGATCTGGGCACTCTCTGTTTTGACAGGTTTATCTGGCTCCCAATAACCCTTCGCATTCTTCACAATGGAAATATAGTTGGTCTCTGTGCTCACTAATTTTCTAGTATATTTTGCCATTCATATGTTATATTGTATTATAATGATACAATCACATTTTTTTAAGAGGAAGAACTCTTAGCAACTATTGCTTCCTCATGTACTTAGTTGTTGGTTTTTGAAGCAAAACAAGATTACACGGATATTGATAATAATAATTATTTTCTGGTTGTTCTTCTGATAAAAGTTCTGTATAATCTGTTTAATGACTTTATTTATTTATTTTTTTACTAAGCTGCATTTGACTAGTTGATTCAGCCATGCATTTATTGGAGTTCAATTTCTAATTTGCTTCAAATGGACCGGTATTTCTCCAAATGATGAAAATGGATTAGAGCATTATCCATTACTGTTATTGAAGAAAAATGTCTTGTTATAAGATCGTTTGGCTGTCATTTGTTTTCACTTTGACAATTTTCATTATTTCAACCCTTGTGTAATTGCCATTAAATTTAGAAACTAGAACTCCTTCTAAGTAATCACCCACTCGTTGAAGTCCTTGTCACATCTTTGTTTCATTTATTCAGTTCTTTTAGAATTATAAGATTGGAAAGCTTTTCTCATCCAAGCTACGCAACATTTTGGCTTGTAGCTCTTTATCAACAGTTAGGTGAGAGAGGAAATGAAATGGAGAATGATGAATATCGAAGAAAAAAGCTGGATGAGCTGCAAAAGAGGCTTGCTGATGCATATTCTTCTATTCATCACATTGAATTAGTAAGGGTCTTTGTTTTATACTTATTTATATGTTTATTATATTTTTGGCTATATGGTCAGAACCAGCTAGACATAATTACGTCTTCTAATCAATAGTTCATCCTGTATACTTCTCTGAGCAGATTAGCAAAGTGAAACTTGAAGTTCAACAATTTCATGAGCTTGACATCAAGCGTGCAATGGCAAACCAATCTATGAGTGTCAATCTTGACATTCCAGAGTCTATTGGTCTATCAACACCATTACCAGTACAGTCATCATCAAGGCTTATTGATTTAGATGGTGGAAGGCGCGGGAAGAGAAAAATCTAGTTTCTTCTGTTTTGTTTTTTTTTTTAATTTATTTAGTTATTCCAAAGTTCTGTAAATTTCCTTGAGGTTTTAGGAAACCAGAGGCCTTGCATAAGGCTTATGGAACTTCAACCGTAGATTGTAGAAAGTGAAATTCGAACAAGATATGACACCCTTCGCGCTATGTTTGTTGTATAGTATTTGAGTTGGTGTTTCCCCATTTTGCTATGTGAAGTCATTTTGTGTTTCTATTTTCTTTCTAGCACACTTGTGGCACAGACTTCATGATAGTGAGATTGTTAAGTGGTTATAGCTGCTGAGGCTATTCATTGTAAGCAATTCGGTAATTCTTTGATATATTTAAGTTAGCTGTCACGTGTTCATTATCATGTTATGTTATTTCAATATGTGCCATTGCTGCAATAAAGTCTCAAAAATTGTTCCTTCATTTCCTTTCCCTTTCTTTCCTTAGCCACGGGGGCAGTGATGTGATCGAGAGTCGGTTGCAAGTTTTTCTCGTTTGGAAATTTGAGCACATGCCAATTCTATCAAATAATTAAGACTATGGCTAAAAATGGGAAGGTTACTCATGTGTAACCAATGGAAGGGGAAAAGCATGAGTTAGTGATGTAACATATGGTGATTTGGATCAAAACTTTTAGTGCAATAACCCTAATCCTTTACAAGTTCAGGTTCTAGTTTATCATTTGCTTTCTTCTTTTTGGGCGGTACAAATGTCTTGCTCTTTCTTTTTGGTGGTCAAGCTGCGTCTTCTTGAGTCAGTCCTGCAATTTCTTTGAGAGGCTTCCACATGAACTTCCTCCTGTATATTCATTTAGTTGTTAACAGACATCTGATCATGTTAAGTTGGACCAAATGTAGAACAAAAACTCTTACCAACAGACTTACCAGTTTCCACACTCTGCAATGACTCTGACTTTTGGCCGGAGTTTAGGAAGCAAAGCAAGGAACTGCAACTCTGACTTTGACAGAACCTGTGCAAAGGTATGATTAACATTTAACAGTTGACCAAACTAAAATGGTATGCTTCTTTATTTGTTGTGTGTCTGTATATATATATTCTTTTTATCATAATGGCTAAAGGAACTTCGATGAATCCTTATGGCAATGTACCTTGGCTTCAATTATCCAGACTACAAGCCCTTTTGCACTTGGGGGCAATGCAGCAAGCCTGTAATCGACTTCAGGTGGGAAATACCACCTAGCTATTGGTTGCTTTCCCATATGAGCCTAAATTAGACAGAAACAGCTGTATGAAAATATGAGCAGAGCTGCCATATGCTTTTGAGTTTTGATGATTGTCCTATTTATTTTTATTCAATACATGCATGGTGCACAGTCAACTTACAGGGCAAACAGGGTAAACTTTAGTGAGAGTAGTTTCAGGATCACCAAGGCCGCGAGCACTAAGGTCGAGGAAGTAGTAGCCCTGGTATCTGAGACGGTTAAGATAACGGCCCTCATAACCACCCTCATGTGGTGTATAAATGGCAATGGCTTTGTGCTTCTCCACATCTGAAAGCCAAAGCCCCAGATCAGGTTTTAGCAAATCCCCTCCAATGAAGTCCCCTATTTCAATGCCACTATTAGCACTACAATTGATCACTCCAACTCTTTTAGATGCCTTACCATTTCCCCTTCTCAATCCTTGCATCATCATCCAGTTTCGTGTTGGTTGCTGCTTCTGTTGGATTTTGATGGAGGCAGCTGTCCCATAGTGCAAGCAAGCTGCTGCAGCCATCTATTTCTTTTATCTTAATTGAAGCTTGTGTTGCTTTAGAAAAAATGAATGTCATGACAAAGCAAGAAAAGAAAGAATGTAAGCCAAAACCAAAGCCACGTTGTATGGTTGAGAAACAAGATAAGAAACATAATCTCATTTGCTAATACTTGGGCCTGGATTTGGAACAACCGGCCCAAGCCCATATTCTGATAATAAGTCGAGTCCCTTCAAGGCAGGGCCTGGGGTTCTCTATTAATTATAAATAATTTTTAATAAAATAAAAATATTTAAATTAAATATAATTATCCAATACAAAATAAAATAATAATCTAATACACAAAATATTAGTACCATAACATAATAAACCACAAATAGTAACATAAAAACACATATAAGTTTAATATTTTGAGTTTTTTCTTTTTTATTTAAATTTAATTTATTTTTTATTTATAAATTAAAAAGCCCACACTTCTTATAAGTACTTTTTTTATATGAATTATCTAATCACTATAAATACTTATGTAATTTGATAATTTCTTTTCAAATTTTTCGTTGCCATTAGATTGTTTTTTGAATAGAACTTTTGAAATTAAATTAGTTATTTTGCCTCTATTAGTAAATACTCAATTTTTAGCTTATAGGAGTATAGGTTGTAAAGTTTTTTAAAATGTTAAAATATCTAAATATTCTTTACTTATTTCATAATCTTATTTCATTCCTTTCATAACATAACTTTAAATAACTTACCTATTAAAATAATTTTTAATAAAAGTTCTCATTGACAACCGAACAATTAAAACTTTTATGGTAATTATTAAAAAAAACTATATTTAAATAATCTCTATTTGAAAATATATATCAAAAAAATCCTTAAACTTTAAAGATTATTTTGCGTATTCCTAACACTACATATGTACATGTATCAATTTCTTAAAATTGTACTTATTTCTTTTATCAATATTTATACTTTGAATTTGATATGATCCATTACTTAATTATTAGCGTAGTGCATACTTTTCCTCTATATCACTTACACAAATATAATTAATTCAAAATAATAATTTTGGAACTACACCTCTAGAAAGTTATAGCCTCATCATAGTAATTAAATTAGTTTAGTCTAGTATTATGACTATAAAGAGATTTTACTATAAACAGTTAAAAAAATAACATGCAATAACAATTAACATTTTCATAATTTGATGTTTTATTTCCTTTACAATCATTCTTGCTCATTTTCTTTCAATTATATCAAATTACTAGATTTTATGTTCTCAATCAATAAAATTAAAAAGGATTTCAAAAATATTTTTTTATGGTACAATTTTAATAATTGGTATTATAAACTTATTTGTTATATTGTTATCAGTCTCTTATTAAATATATATATATGTCACGTTGTTTGATATGTGATTTTTTACCTTTTTGTATGCACTAACATTCATATATACATTGATAATAATTTTACAAATTACATAAAAGTAATAAAAAGTTATGAATCCTCCCTTCGATCCCTATCAAAATAAATACCAATTTATTTTAATTATCAATACTTTTTTACGTGATATTTAGATATATAAAGAAAATAAATTGATATTTTATTTAGATAAATACCAATTTATTCCGATTATCAATGCTTTTTTACATTATATTTAGATATAAAACGAAAATCAATCCTACAGAGACAAAATTTTGGGAATTAAGACTCGTTGGATTTCATCCCCTACTCCCTTATAGCATATTTACTAATCAATAATCGGAATGGGTTAGAATTAGAATGGAGAATAAGAATTAGAATAAATTGTTTACTTTAACTATAGAAATCATAATTAGAATGAGGTAGATTATTACAAGTTATTAAAAAATCGTTAATTAACTATTGTTATAATTATCATTTTGTATTTTAATAACTGTGATTATTATTATTCAAAAAATTATTATTATTATTATTAACTATTACTGCCAATGCTACCATTACCAATACTACTACTACTACTACTCCTCTACGACTACTATTACTAATAATAATAATAATAATAATAACAACAACAACAACAACAACAATAATGCATTTCAAAAATAAATTAATAATAATGAAAATCATCATCACCATCATCATCAACGACAACAACAAAATTATCATCATTGTCGACATCATCATCATCATCATTAGGTCAAATCCAGTTATAGTTCGTGATGCGATGGTTGTTGTTGCAATTGGTTTGATGTGATGATCGCTATTGGTTTGGTTTTCACCATTTTTATAATTTTTTATTATTTAAATCAAGGATAAAATTGGAATTAGGTAATTCGATTGGGGGTAAAAAAATAATTTTTGGGAATGGAATTTTAACTCCGACCCCTCCTTTGCGAATTAGAACTTTAAGAATGATTCCTAAATTTGTAGACTTTGCATAATTTCCATTATAATTTCAAGCTTAATTTTTATGTTTGAGATTGAGGTACTGTACCTTTTAAGCTACAACTGTTGTAAAAAAATGATATAACTATGAAACAAAAGTTAATAATTTGTAGCAAATATAAATTTTAAATAACAATTTTAATAAAATTATTAAAGATATAATAGATTTTTTATTATACAAGTGAAAAATCATTTCAATATAGTTTCCAAGATATAGCAGTTAGTGTTTATCAAACACTTTAATACTGTAACTTCTAAAAAGTTACAGATGTCTAACTTTAATCTCAAATGCACCCTAATGTCATTGGTGGCTCAAATTTGCCACCAACGGAAGCTAATTTCGTGCGCACGGGTACATTTAGGAAAAGCTCGCCTTGGAGTGGAGTGCGCTTCGCTTAGCACTAAGTGCGGGATGCACTTAGAAGTGAGATGCATTTAGAAATGGGCCTCCAACATAACTAGCTAACTATGGTGCTCTGAGCGATCATCCAAGCCAAGCCCGAATTTTAAAGTTTTCTACAATTGTAAATATCCTAGAGTTTTATAAAATCGAGCATTTAAGTCCAAGAGATATTTGTGGAAGTTGCTAGGAAACTTTAAGAACCTAGCACCTAAGCCTATATATAGGGGTAAACCCCCTCATTTGCTCAACAACCACATTACACACAAACACTCCAGCACACACACACAAGTTCTCTAGCTGTCTTGTAGTGTGTAATAAAATATATTTTGGCCATATTACTCTCTTCTCTCTAACATTTCCACAAAGCATTCTCTCTTGATTAGTTGAGAAGTTCGAACAAGCTTACTTAGCGACTTGTGTACTAGAAGTCGTTTAAGTGCCGCACAGGTTGCTGCGCAACGAAACTCATCCCGTGACAAGTGGTATTAGAGCTAAGGTTTGCACCCACACAAGCTAGCTCAACGAGCAATGGCCAACCCTCCTAGCACTACACAAAGAGGGTGTAGTCGGTAGAGTCACTTGAGAAAACTCGTGGCCACGAGGAAGGACGTGCACAAGCTAAGTCCTGTGGCAAGTGCAAGGTTGTTTCCATAGCGCCTTAGAGCCTCGCGTCGACACGCTTAAAACTTTGATGTCTACTGTCCCGACACCCTTGATGCTTTGGAGCTAAGAGTCGACGGTCTCAAGGGCGAGTATGGTGAGTTTATGGTAGCCATCAAGGTCCTCATGGAAGACCAAGCCAACTCTCTCTGAGGGGAGTTTCAGGCATTACATGATGAGCTGCTCAGTTTGCATTGCTTCGTGCAAAGCGAGTTACAAGTGGTCTATGCAAAGTTTGATGAAGTCCGCTAGGACTATGCTTGGAACAAGCGCATACTCATACCTAGCTCGGCTTCCACAAACACGAGTGATGCGCGCCACATCAACGTCCTAAATCTCAACACCTACAATGGTGTACACAACGCGACCGTCGTAGACAACTTCTTCTTCAAGTTTGAGTAATACTTAAATACCATGGGTATTCGCAATGAGGCATCGAAGGTAGGCACCGCACCTACATTCCTACGAGGCGCCCCATAACTATGGTTGCGGTGGAAGCATGGTGAGATGGGTAAAGGCATTTGCGCCATCAACACATGGGTTGAGTTCCAATGAAAACTAAGCAAGCATTTTGCCCCAAGTAATGCGAAGAAATAAGCACTTTTATCGTTCAAGTAAACGGGTAGTGTGCACAACTACATCAACGACTTCATTACCCTTATGCTTGAGATCTTTGACATGTTCGATAAAGACTCTCTCTTCTACTTCTAAGATGGCCTCAAGGATAGGCCAAGGTGAAACTTGATAGGCGTGGCATACAAACTCTCGATGTTAGCATCATTATCGTGTAATCATTTGCCGACTACTCCGTCCAATCCAAGGACAAAAGGTCTAACAAAAGAAAAGGTTAGGGGAGAGGACTGAAAGGACAAAGGCCACAATCGGAAGGATTGAGGACAAAAAAAGCCTTCAAGCGGCAAGAGCGGGCAAAGATAAATAAAAAAAACAGCAATCGCCCAAGCCTTGAAGCCCATAGTTCATATGTAATGGCCTTCATTGGGTATTGTCTGGAGAATAAGTAGCTTAATGTTCTAGTGGCCCAACTCAAGGGTAACTCCACACTGTCGACGGAGGAACCCCAACAGAGCATGGGTACGCTCCAACGCCTTGCACACTTAAGAGCCACCCACTAGCTCCTAAGAAAAAAGTACCCATGTACATGAGTGCGTCCATCAATGGCCAAGTTGTGCGTGCCTTGCTTGACACCGGAGCAACATACAACTTTATTTTTTAAGATGAGGCTAAGCGCCTAGGCGTCAAGATGACCAAGGAATGAGGCACTATGAAGGCAGTAAACTCATCTGCCAAGCCCATTGCAAGCATCGCACAATGCATACGTGTAACTCTTGGAACATGGAGCGGAAAGCTCAATTTCTCTATCATGCCCATGGATGACTCTAAGATGGTCCTTGACATAGAATTCTTCGACCAAGTCCATGGCTTTCTATTATCAGCCATGAGCACTCTAAGCATCATCAATAGGAGTATGGCGTGCATGATTCCCTCAAAGCGCTCGAAGACCACGTACAAAATACTCTTGGCCATGCAATTCAAGAAGGGTTTTCGGAAAGACCTAAGCTTCTTGGTCTCCATCTCGGAGTTGAATGATAAAGAAGATCGAGCCAAATCCCTCCGCTTATCCAAAATGTCCTCGAGGAGTTTAAAGACGTCCTACCTCTAGAACTTTCAAAAAGCATCCACCTAAACGTGAGGTGGACCATGAGATCGAGATGAAGCAAGGCGCGAAGCCATCAGCCTTAGTGCCCTACTGCATGGCGCCATCCGAACTTGAGGAGTTATAGAGACAACTCAAGGACTTGCTAGACATAAGCTATATCGCCAATCCAAGGCCGTATTCTGTACACCCCTGCTCTTCCAAAAAAAAAAGATGGATTGCTACGAAAGTGCATCGACTACCACGCACTCAGCAAGATAACAATCAAGAACAAATATCCGATCCATTGATCGCTGATTTGTTCGACCAACTTGGCAAAGTGTGGTACTTCACCAAGCTCGACTTGCGGTCCAAGTATTATGAAGTGCATATCGCCAAAGGACACGAGCCAAAAACAGCATGCGTGACCAGATACAGATATTTTAAATTCCTTGTTATGTCGTTTGGCTTCACCAATGCACCGGCCACATTTTGCACCTTTTTAAATTCCTTCCTTGACCGTTTCATCATCGTGTACTTGGACGACATTGTGGTGTATAACACTACATTTGAGGAATATGGCCAACACTTGTGAAAAGTTCTCTAAGTACTACTCAAAAACAAAACTCTACCTCACGATAGAGAAATGCTTGTTTATTCAATGAGAGGTAGAGTTCTTCGATCATAAAATAGCGGATAGGAAATTGATAATGGAGAACTCGAAGGTGAATGCCATCCTTGAATGAGAACCTCCCACCAAAGTACCCGAATTTCGGTCCTTCCTCAGATCAGTGAATTATTAGCACCGCTTTATTAAGGGATATTCGGCAAAAGTGACACCCTTCATCGACTTATTAAAAAAGAATCGAGCATGACATTAGTTCGAGGAGTACCAACACGCATTGGAAGAGTTGAAGAAGGTAATCTCTGTGGAACCCATTCTCATTCTTTCAGACCATACTAAGCCTTTGGAAGTCCAAACAAATACCTCTGACTTCGCCATTGATAGAGCCCTTATGCAAGAAGGCCACCCAATAGCGTTCGAGAGTCGAAAACCTAGTGACACAGAACATTGCTACACCGTGCAAGAGAAATAGATGACCACCATTATCTATTGCCTATATGTGTGCCGACACTATTTATTTGTCTCACACTTTGTGATCTTAACGAATAATGTAGCCACGAGCTACTTCCAAATGCAAAAGAAGTTGAGCCGCAAGCAAGCAAAGTGGCAAGATTTGCTTGTGAAATTCGATTATCGGCTTAAATATAAGCCTAGAAAAGCCAACGTCGTTGCGGACGCTCTAAGTCGCAAAGTAGAGTTAGCAACACTTAACATGAGCCAACCGAAGTCCGACTTTGTCGCACACATCAAATAAGGTCTCCTGCAAGACCCGTTAGCAAAAGACTTATTGGGGAAGGTTTTCGAAGGCAAGACAAGGCGATTTTGGTAAGAAGAATGCATCTTCATCACCAAAGGAGATCGACTCTTCATGCCTAAGTGGGGAAATCTACTAAAAGAAGTTATCAACGACCTAAGAGTAGAGTGCATGACCGCACTCATCCAAACCTCATACTTTTAGCCACACATAAGAGACGACATCAAGGCCTATGTATGGACTTGTCTTGTGTGCCAACAAGACAAGGTGGATCACCAACTTCTAACAAAATTATTAGAGCCCTTGCCAATAGAATCAAGGCCATGAGAGAGTGTGACCATCGATTTTCTTGACCTTACCCAAGTCCAAAGGGTGTGAAAGCATTATAGTTGTGGTCGACTGCTATAGCAAGTATACGACTTTCATCACCGCACTTATCGATTACAAATTGGTTGAAGTTGCCCGCCTATTCATTAAACATATTGTGAAGTTATGGGGAGTTTTGAAGAGCATCATGAGCAATCGAGACCCACGATTCACCGGCCGATTTTGGATGGAACTCTTCAAGATGTTAAGAATTGATCTCAAGTTCTTGACAAGCTCCTACCCTCAAACCGATGGACAGACTGAGTGTATCAATAGCCTATACGAGATATATCTTAGGCATTACGTAAGCGCTCACCAGCAAGATTGGGCCAAGCAATTGGATGTTGCTCAATTCTCGTATAATCTTTAATGAAGCGAGGCTACGAGCAAAAGTTCGTTTAAGATCATCTTGAGATTCTAACCTTTGACACCCAATGCCATAGCCTTGACATGTGGAGGAAAAATTCTATCGACACAAGGAAGTGGATATTATATAAGCCTACCTCGACAAAGCCGCACGCAAGATGAAGAAATGGGTTGATTCAAAGAGACGGCATGTTGAATACAAGGAAGGCGATCAAGTAATGGTGAAGCTCCTACCCCAACAATTCAAGACTTTGCGGAAAGTTCACAAGGGATTAGTGAGGCAATATGAGGGGCCTTTCGAAGTAGTACGACGTGTCAGTAAAGTCTTGTACCAACTCTAACTTCCGCCAAGATTCAAGATTCATCCGATCTTCAATATATGTCTACTTAAGCCATACCATGCAGATGCAAAAGACCCAACCCGCGGAGAGTCAAGACATGCCCCAATTGCCATTGTTATCGTATTCAACAAGGACGTGGAATACATCCTTGCTGATCGAGTCATTTGAAGAAAGGGCATACCGACATACAACAAGTACTTGGTGAAGTGGAGAAACCTCCCCAAAAGCGAAGCAATATGGGAATATAAAGACGACATATAATTCATAGAACATGTCCAAAGGTATAAGCACGAGAACACGATGAGGACACTACGAGCATAGGTGGGGGAGGATTGTCACGAGCCGCTAAAATTTGCCACCAATGAAGGCTAATTCCGTGCACATGGGTACGTTTAGCAAAAGTTCGCCTCGAAGTGGAATACACTTAAAAGTGGGCTACGCTTAGTATTAAAGGTGGGATGCCCTTAGAAATAGGCCATCAACACAACTAGTTAGCCATAGTGTTCTTAGCAATCATGCAAGCCCCGCCCGAATTCTAGAGTTTTTTACAATTGTAAATATCCTAGAGTTTTCTAGAATTGAGCATTTAAGTCCAAGAGATATTTGTGGAAGTTGGTAGGAAACTTCAAGAACCTAGCACCCAAGCCTATAAATAGGGGTGAGCCCCCTCATTTGCTCAACAACCACACACACAAACACTCCAAGCACACACACAAGCTCTCTAGCTCTCTTGTAAAGCTCTCTTGTAATTTATTCTTTAGTGTGTATTAAAATATATTTTGGCCATATTGCTCTCTTCTCTCTAGCATTTTTGCAGAGCGTTTTCACTTGGCTAGTTGAAAAGTTCGAAAAGGCTTATTTAGCAATTTATGTACTAGAAGTCGTCTAAGTGTTGCACGAGTTGCTGCACAGCAAAACTCATCCCTTGACACTAAGCACCCTTAGAGGTTGTTTGTTAAATGTCTAAAGTATGAAATTTTATTAATTTTAGACATTTTCTATAATATACTTGTTTGTTTTTTTAAAACATATGTCTGATTTTCAAACATTTACTTCTGAATAGAAAAAGTAAACTTTTGTGACTTTTATCTGAATGCGAAAAAGTCTGAATGACAAGTAAATATTATATTCCAAAAATATCTCTGTAAAATAGTTTATTTCCTAAACTATAAAAGTTAATACTCCTTTTTTGTTTTAATTTACAAGCACATAAATGTCAAATAACCAAATTTAAGATGTTTTTTAATTGTAAAAACAAACAAGATGCCACTTAAATTCAGATATTTAAAAAAAAAACAAACATGTCATTTAGATTTTCATATTGAGATCTATTCAGACTTTAGAAAAATTTAGACTCATTTAGATTTTAGATAAAAAAAAATGTTGTCTTAATTTTAATATCATTAACTTAAATATCACTAACCTTTTAAATAGAAAGCATGTAGGCCACGTATATTAGTAAAAGTCCAGAACCAAATAAAGCATGAACATAGCCGAAAATATGTACAAATGCTTGCAATGGGAAAACATTAAAAAATAAAAATTCAAGAGCTAATAACAAATAATAATTAATAGAGTGCAGCTATTTATATTTTAAAAATTATTTGAATATTGTATTATTTTATAAATTCATATATTTATTTTAAAAAATTAAGTTTTACTTTATATATTAAAAAGATCCTTACTTAAACAATTTAAATTAATTATCTTTATATACTTAAAATACCTATAAAGCTATTCAATGCATTTAATTTCAAGAGATTTAACAAAATTTTTACAACAATATAATATAATCAAGTGGAGTTAAAAAAATTATTTAAAAAAATTTAGTTATTATTTTTTATTTATTTATGTTCAATATTAGATTCTACACTCAAAATAATTTTTCAAGAAAATAATAATAAAAAATATTTCATAAATACTAGAAATTAAAAAAAGAATAAAAAGAAGAAGACGAAGGAGAAGAAAAACAAGAGGTCAAAAGCCAAAAAAGAAAATGTTTTACAGTAATTTTGTTTATTTTATTTTTTAAAAATAAAAAATAATGATTGCAAATTTTATTTCATTTATGGAAAAAAATAAAAATATTAGTTTTATCATTATCATGTAAATATGATTAAGATACTATTGGGGAAAAAAATTAAGGTTTAAAGTATGAATAATGAGTGTGCTTCGGTCCGGCTACGACATGGTACCGTACCACCCTCTTTGAAAATATTATTGAGGCCCCTTTAATTCAATTTTATTTAAATTTTGCTTCACAAATATTAAGTTCATTTCTCCCAAACTCGTGAATCATTCAACGGCCGATCAACGGCAAATCAGTTCACTCGGTGGCTGTGGCTAGTCGGAAAAGATAGAGGAAATTGTGGGGAACAAACCTCGAGTGGTGGGGTCACCGGAAACATGCAAAAATATGGCGAATCACGGTTTTTCACTGTTTAGATCGACGGCTTTCCGAACACTTTCCGGCGATAAGGATGGCATGGAGATGACCGGCATCGCACGAACTTCCGATTGGTACCAATCTTGGCCGGTGGAGTGGCTTAAACTAAACTAAACAAAACGGCAATGGGTTGGGTTTGCGGGTTCGGGTCGACCTGGTTTATTTTACCACAAGGTCGGCGTGGAAATGACCGGCATCGCACGAGCTTCCGATCGATACCAACTGTAGCTGGTAGAGTGGCCGGAAATGGAAACAGAATGTAGATTGAGTTCGCGGGTTTTGTGATAAAGACAAGGGGTATTTTGATACATGTGCAATATAGAATAAAAATTTATAAATAATAAATACTATAAGGGTACTAACTAAAATATTTATATGGATTCAGTAAAAATTAATTTAATATTTATAAAGAAAATGTAACTAAAATAGACCCGTAACTTCGGGAGAAGGGGTGCCTCCTTACAAAGGGGGTCGCAGAAGGATGCGCTTCATAGTTGTCTAAAATAATTATGTAATATTGATTAATAATAAATTTTTTTAATAATAATTTACATGATAAATATTTTTATAATAAAATTTTTGGGTGAAAATATCGGTGTCCTAATTCATAACCAATACTATTCTCGAGGCAGCTCTAGCAAGCAGTGAACAAAAACCAGGACCAGGAGTTATTGTCTCTCTTTGAATTTGAAGTATTAGGGTTTATCAACTCGATTGGCAGTTGGATTCTTACGATTAGATTGGGGGTTCACAGAATAGAGAGATTAAAAAAAAAAAATGATTGGCGGTGCCTCTACTTGGAGGTGCTTGAGGGTTCGTCAGCTGACCCGCATTTTGTCTTACAATCATCATCATCATGAATTCAGCACCTTCAATTTTGGGAACAAGTTCAATTCAGTTTCATTATCAAGCAGAAGCAGAGGAAGAACATACCCATGGAATCGCTTTTCTTCCATCACCTCTTTCCTTTCAGATTCTGCCTCTTCAAGAAGCATTTTTTTCTCAACATCAACTTCTACCAAAGATAAAAAGGATTTCCTGAATAAACCAGTTACTAAAAGCAATGCCCCAGAGCAGCAAATTGCTGACATGAAGATACTTCGAACTCTTGCCAGTTATTTGTGGATGAAAGACAACTTTGAGTTCCGTTTGAGGGTTATTACTGCTTTGGGTTTTCTTGTTGGTGCTAAGGTTTTGAATGTTCAAGTTCCTTTCCTTTTCAAGCTTGCTGTTGATTGGTTAACAACTGCAACCACCAATGCCACAGCTCTTGCTCCTAATTCCACCTTCTTAGCTCTTTTTGGCACCCCAGCTGCCGTTTTAATTGGCTATGGAATTGCCCGTACTACTGCTTCTGCTTTCAACGGTACAATTCCCCACACATATCATGTAATTTGCTAATACTATTGTGGTTGAACTTTTTACCCTTCATTTTGCTTTCTTGCATTTCGCATTTTTGTAATTAAACGTCCCTTTGTTGTGCCAGAATTACGGACTGCTGTGTTCTCCAAGGTAGCATTGCGAACTATCCGATCCGTATCTAGGAAGGTAATTCCCATGTCATGTTTTTGCAAAATGCCACTTGAACTCATACGTTCATAGTTTCAAAATCTTATACATACGGATACTGGTATGACCATCATATGCTATAAATCCTGGTTTCTTACAAGCTAGTTTTTTACTCTTTGCAGGTCTTTTCACATTTGCATGAACTTGACCTTCGGTATCATCTTAGGTGGTTCTTTGCTTCAAGAAACTTTCTTGTGCTGCATGCTTGAAAGTTTTCATTTTATAATTCTGTATTACATTTGTCTCATGGTAACAAACTTAAATCAGCACACATAGTATAATCTAGTGCCTGTGTGTTGTATCACATTTTCACTCTTCCCTAAAAAACTAACATAAACTGTAGACTTTTCATTCTTGCATGAAGAGGAATATACCTCTCATCCCCCATTTAAAGTTATTGACTGTTATTGACTGTTCTTGTGAGAACATTAAATAGTGATAGTTCATGAATAAAATGTATGCTTGGTGGGATTCTTGAATGCACTACCGAAGTTGTAGGCTGGGTACCGTAATTGGATCAGTGGGTTGTGGACAATATTGAGATAGATCCCTGATCGAGCCTTATTCAAAGTTTTGACATGTTAAAATCCTGTTGAATGGGCACTTTTGTATATTTGATTCAAAGATTCCTATTTGACTGTTTGGATGTTGATAAGCATATAACAGAGGATCTAAATAAAATTTCATGATCCATGCAGATTCAAAAAGGACTTTCAAATCTGCACTCAACGGTGTATTAGGAAAATATGGCACAACTGTAGGCATAAATTAAAAAAATATGATGAACATTTTTTTTAATTGCTATGCTGTTGTAATATATACTTTTTTAAAAAAATTATTATGCCGCAGCAATATAACAGCCTTGTTCTGATTTAAAGTTTTTTTCAAAGCACCCAATTGTACTCATTTGATTCTGTTATTGTCATGTGTCAGTCGAGAAACGGGGGCTTTAAATAGAATAATCGATCGTGGCAGCCGGGCAATAAACTTTATTCTCTCGTCAATGGTTTTCAATGTTGTACCCACTATTTTAGAGGTATGACTGTCTTTAACTACTGGTGAGCAACTTTGAAAATATTACTGGTCTTACGTACTTCTGCATCCAGTTATCTAACATAGATGGTATTCAGTGTGTGGCGTATCTTCAAACTTTTATCTCAATCTGTTGAGTTCATTTGTTGTTCAAGATTTTGTATTATTTCTGATTTAACATGTATCCCTCCAGATATCTATGGTATCAGGCATACTGGCATACAAGTTTGGAGCACCTTTTGCATGGATAACTTCACTTTCTGTGGTGGCATATGTTGTTTTTACCTTGTCAGTGACACAGGTAATATACCTCCTGCCAATTTCTTATCAATATCTTTCAAGTTCTTTAAAAAGACAATAGCTGTACTTCCATTCATCATTTCTTTCAGTTCAGCAGTCACATGCTTTGTTCCCCCTAATTTGGCTGCTTGGGGAGAAGGTGGATAAGAACAACTGTCTGTTTAATATAATGGTCTTCATCATCTTCATTTAAGCTTCTGTTCATCTTTTGCAGTGGCGAACCAAGTTTAGGAAGGCCATGAATAAAGCTGACAATGATGCAAATACAAGGGCAATTGATTCACTAATCAATTATGAGGTGATGTTAATGTGTACAAGTTGAAATGTTTTTTTATGGCTTCAATTAAATGCTTTCTTTTAAATCTATTGCAGACTGTTAAATATTTCAACAATGAAGCTTTTGAAGCTGAACAATATGATGAGTTTTTAAGGAGTAAGTTGAAGCTCGAGCTTAAATACTTTTTATGGACATTTCTTGTTCACTCCATCTTATAAATCCAACTGGTCTTCTTTTGATTTTCCCTTTGTAATAATTAAATGTAATAAGTGTAATTGTAGTTGTCATATTTGGGTTTGTGGTTGTGATTGAATTTGTTCCATATGAGAGGACCTTCACCTATTAGTACAAGCTTTGGGTAAAGCAGTTAATTAGCATGGTATCATAGTAGGTTTGATCAAGTGGTCCTTTGTTTGAATCCCTGATCACATTAAATTAGATAATTTTTGCTTTTTGCCCCCAAAAAAAATTGTGTTTTTGTTTGGCCAAGTGGTCTTGTGCTATACTATGAAGTTTGTGGTTGTTGTGTTTGATCCTTGTTTGTTGCATGTAAGGGGAGTGTTAACAATCAGCATACTGTTTGGGTTAAGCAGGTAACTAATAGTTAAACTAGTTCTTTGTCTAACCTGAACTAAACAAGCTTGTCAGACTAATGATAAGCAGGTTACATTTTCGACCTCTATTATGAATTATTTTTCATTATAGATCAGGTAGGATATTAGAAACCGGTAGAAAGTCAGTTTTTTTCAATTAAACAAAGAGTCTAACAATTTAAATTGGATTTGATGTCAGATTACCAATCTGATCAGTAAAGAGCAAAAGCAAACACCAAATTTATGATTTATTTTGTTCAGATAGCTGCAACAAAATCTGACTAGAGGATTCTGGTTGCAGAGTAAGTACTGAGACCTGACCTTTGAGTGCTTAAGTTGGAAATAATCGAGTAATGCTACACTTAAATAGTGTGGTTACAGACTATGTATCCCAAGTGATATGGCATCTCAAATGTCATAGATTGATAGGTATTGCAAGATTAGCACACTTATGATGGATAATAAAGTTGACTAACACTTAAGATACAAACTATGTTACAAACTGTATAATTGTAGTATTAATGAAAATAATTTGCCTGGGCTTGCAAAGTCGCTAAAACTAATTAGTCGTTTCTTAACCTCCCCCAGCAAACTTTTGTTGAGAGCAATAGGTAATCAAATCCATCTTCAAGTGTCTAAGGAATGAATTTGGTGGGAAACTCAAAGAATTATGTGGGGTGATGGTAGAAAAGAAGAGAAAGAGCAAGAGAATCCTGAACCTTAAGGGTTTTAGAAGCATTCTCGAGTGGAAGAGAAGATTGACCCTCTTTTTCCCTCATTTTCTCTCCCTTTCTCTCCTTTTCATTCCTCTCCTTTCCTCTCATTCTTCCAACCAAACATGGGCTAAGGATTTGAGAAGCATTCTTGAATGGAAGAGAAGATTTCCATACTTTAATACGATTGTTTTCCAGCTATCCAGCTTCTTCTAAATCGAATAAATGCAAACCTATAAACCACTCTCTAATTATTGGTCTCCCGCAGTTATGAAATCCCTAATGGACTTGGATCCTGGTAAAAGCTATGATGATCCAAACCTGGCTAAAAATTTAATGTAAACCTCCTAAATGTGGCTTATTCCATTATGGATCTAATTACCAGAACACCGATGTCTCTATTTTCTTCTTTGTTTCTCTCGTACTGCAAATTGAAAAGCGGTTGGAGTTGTAGTGACTCATCCATGATCAACAAAAGTCCTGAAAGTTGATTTTTTGGCCGTAAAATTTTCAAATGTACAAACTGCATACATGTGCATTCGTATGATATTAAATTGTTCGATTTGTACCACTTATATTTTGCTGTATATCCTCTTCGTTATATTGTGTTCCAGCCTTGACTTGTCTTTTCACTTCTTGTTAACTCCATTGCGAATTTGAAGGTTTGGTTGAAGATGAATTGTGATGCTGTTGTTTTGGGGTTTTATATATTCTAGAGATGATATGCATTTAAAAATTTTTAAAAGAGAAAAGTTACTGAACATGTTGGTAGGACTTGTCTGCAATATTGTTCTATTGAGTATACCAGGGTCTTCACCACTTGAAAAGTTGGGGAAAAAAATGGTAAAAGTTTTAGGAACTGTATTGCCCTCCTTACTTTTACCTTTGTTCTAATTTTTAATGCTGCTTCTACTCTTATGATGCTACCTTTCAGGATACGAAGATGCTGCCTTGAAAACACAAAGAAGTCTTGCTTTTTTGAATTTTGGTCAAAATGTGATTTTTAGTGCAGCTTTGTCTACAGCTATGGTTTTGTGCTCACATGGGATTTTGAGTGGCGAGATGACAGTTGGTGATCTGGTATATTTCTTCTTTGTATACTCTTAATGCAATTGATTGCTGTTTCACTCATTAATTATAAATCTGGAACACAGGTTATGGTAAATGGGCTTCTTTTCCAGCTATCGCTTCCTTTAAATTTCCTTGGCAGTGTTTATCGTGAGACTGTGCAAAGTCTTGTTGACATGAAGTCAATGTTTCAGTTACTGGAGGTACTTTTGAGGAATTTTCTATACTTGCATTTAAGCATTTGTAGGTTCTTGATCATCTGTTACAAAATTTTATTTTTCATCTCTCAGGTTTGTAGTTGATATCAGAGAGTTTTTTGTTTTCCTTGGTGATAGACCCATGATCTAGAGAATGGAGATGTTCATAAGTGTCTAGCAAAGTCATGAATTTGTTTTGACTGCATTGGTTTCCCTTCATTTTCGTTTATTATTTGTTTCTCTACGATATTTTGGGCTGTTGAGAGAGCAACGTCCATAGGTTGTAGTCATTTTGGATCCATCCAAATTTGATGAAAGAAAAGAGAATGAGAAAGAAAAACTGCGTCCTCTGTTAGTTGATAAATTCATTTATAATAATGGAGCTAGCATAGTGCTGAATTGCTTGTAATCAAAGCTTTATTCATTTTTCGGGATTGGCTGTACTGACTTGAAATGTCCAAGTAAATAGTCGAAATATGTTAGGGGAAATTTGACAACCCTAATTCAAAGTTGAAATCAAAACTTGAAAACTCTTAACAGGAAAGTGGAAACATTCTATGCAAAAGTCTTGTGTATATTTAACATAATTTTTCTTCCAATTTATTACTACAGGAGAAGGCTGATATTCAGGACAGAGATAATGCGATGCCTCTGAATTTGAAAGGGGGGAGCATCCAGTTTGACAATGTGCACTTTAGGTCATTAATGTTCTCTTTCTTATCCTTTTACTTTCAAATTCCATAAGGGTAGCATCTGTCATTTGAGCCACTGGCCCATTGAATTGGTCTTTAAGCATTATAATTAGGCTGATTCCAAATCTATGCCTTGCAAGAAATGGCCATCGTGATTAGTTACTGGTTGCAACATTTATCTTCTCAAAACTCATCACGTTCACACTGTTGAGGCCATATTTAAAAGAGTTTCTTTACAATGTTTTAGACAGTGCCCCTTCCAATATAGTCATCTGATCTTCTCCATCTTAAGTTACATTTGATTGGAAAGAGTAATTTTAGCCATTTACATTATTATTATTACAATAATTATAGAGCCACAAATTAGTGTTTACAAACTAATGTGGCATGAAGCGATTGATTGAAAAGTGATAACAGTTATTTTTTTCAATTATGTGGACCCATGATGGTTTTATTCAACCAGTCTTCTCATGCCACATCCAGTTTGTACACATTTGTTTGTACAAGGTGGTTGTGGCTTTGTTATTACTCTTATTATTATTATTTTATGGAGAAGAAACTTAGTGCATCAAAGAAGAAAGATTAGCCACTAAGGCTTTGGATAGCAGTTGGCTTGTGCCCTCAACAAAACATTTCCTCTCCCACAAATGTGGGTGGAGGTAGATTTCTCCCCAAATATTCTTGGGATCAGAATCCCAAGCTGGTCTCAGTATATTTCTGCCCATTAGATGATACAGTCCTGGTGGTTTCTATCATTAGTTTTCACTCCATTTGGAGCTTAGACTGTGATTTGGGGTCATAAATATGAGTTTACTGATATGCAATCCAACTACTTGTTTTGGACTGTTATTGTCAGTACTCTACCTGAAGTTCATTGAAATTTTGTTAGGGATTAATTTTGATTTAGTTCAGGTTTATGTAGTAGTATTTATTTATTTTTTGGGGGGGAAAAAACAATTAGTTTATCTGGTACTTCTAAACTTTGCCGCTCATTTTCCAACTTGCTCAATCTTTCTTGATCATGAATTGGTGATGCATCCTATTTTTCATTCTTGCAACAGTTATCTGACTGAAAGGAAGATTTTAGATGGGGTATCTTTTGTTGTACCAGCTGGAAAAAGTGTGGCTATTGTTGGAACTAGTGGCAGTGGTAAGGCTCTCCTGTTATCTTTTTTCATTTTTAATCAAACTCCTTACATGCTTAGATGGTTTGTACGGTCATGTTGACCATGAAGCCAGTGGTTTTTGTAAGCCTTCAGCTTTTCCTTGGCTCAGCCAATTTTCCTTTAATCCATCACTTCGAGTGACTTTTTCTTCTTTAATGTTAATGGTTTCTTTTATAATGCTTGAAGGCACAATCTATGATCTTAGTTTTTAGACTGAGAACATGGTCTTATTGGTGCAAATTGAAGTTTATATCGCTTTATTTTAATTGAATTTTTTTAATAACCTTTAACCAAATGAAGCTCATTTTTCAGTCATTAGATTTCCTTTACTTAAATTCTCTTTGCAGCGTCTCTGAATTTTGTTTTTATCTGAATTGCTAACCCCTGCAGGCAAGTCCACCATTCTTAGATTGCTCTTCAGGTTTTTTGACACCCATTCTGGCAGTGTAAGAATCAATACTTTGTTTCTGTAGATATGTCCCAATATATGTTCCAGTTGGTGTGAAAAATCTATTAATATTCCTTGATTTATTTTATTTTATTTTATTTTTTATAATTATTATTGAAGCTCCAGGTTACTCTTTGTGGATTCAAATTTTTAGCTCTTAATAATAAGTAAAATTTTTGTGTGGATTTTCTTGCTGGTAAAAGGAATTTCACCATCTATCTGGTTTTTGTATTTCTTGTCTATATTCATTCTCTTTTTTGTCCTTATAAAATGTTTAAAATTATTAATTTTCCTCCATTCTCTCCCGCCCTCTCAGATATCTAACCAACCATGGTTGAAAAGTCATAAAAATTTAGTTCTTCCTATTTTGAAGATAAAACTTTCACATTTAGCCTGTTGTGATATAAACCGTGGCTTGAAAGCGATTTCTTTTTTGATACTTTGACAGATAAGGATTGATGGTCAGGATATATGTGAAGTGACACTGGAAAGCTTACGGAAGTCTATTGGAGTCGTACCACAAGATACAGTGAGTATATCTTGTAAATCTAATGTTAACTTCTTTGTGTGTATATGCCTATTCCTCTGTTAATGAAACCCATTGGTCTTCCTGTGGAATACCTTGCAAGTTTTAATGTTGATGATGTGAGCAGCTTCTATTTTAATGGCAGGTGCTTTTTAATGATACAATATTTCACAACATTCGGTATGGTCGTCTTTCAGCAACAAAAGAAGAGGTGTGGTGGTGAACTATTTGTGTCATTTCTATTTTTGCCTTTTCACTTTGTAATATATGCACCACTAGCATTAGTTCTTGCCTAAGACATCTTTTCATTCAGGTTTATGATGCCGCCCGCCGCGCAGCAATTCATGACACGATTGTGAACTTCCCTGCTAAATATTGTACTGTGGTAGGGGAACGAGGACTGAAGGTGAGAATCATACTGGCATAAACCAAGCAATAGTGTCATAGAATGTGTTTGTACTTCAAGGCTTTAGGTCAGTGGGCCTTCTACTTTGACTGGCCCCTCCCTCTCTGGCAGGGGCAGAGCCTGTTCTATATACAAAAGAAATTTGAAAGGAGACCTCCGTTTGTGTCTGTAGGCCAGTCAAATTAGCATTTGCTCCTTTTTTCCATTTTGTTGAATTCTAAATTCATAATGAGTCTTAGGTTTTTTTTACCCGTTTTATTTAATGTGGCCGTTTCATAGCTCCAAAGTCTTAAATAATTGGGATTTTTAAACCAGATCATTTTTAACATGCTTGACTTTTTGGCAAAAATTTCTAGATTGAAGGGAAATAATCTTTCTATGGATGCTTTTAACTAGACTCTTGAACTTTTGATGATCGGGTGACTTTCCTTTCCAGTTAAGTGGTGGTGAGAAGCAGCGTGTGGCACTAGCCCGTGCATTCTTAAAAGCACCTCCTATTTTGTAAGTGTTTATTCTCTTACATTTGACTTTGTTTGTGTGCATGTATTGCATCATGCATATAAGTACTGGTTTGTGATTTGTAATTGCACACTATTTGGAGAAGTCCTTTCCCAGTATACACAAGCTGTTTCTTAACTCTTTTAAAAGGGATTAATAAAAAAATTAAGGGGGGCTTCTTTAGTTACCAGTAGGTGTGTGTTGGAGATACAAAGTTGTAAATTGTTATAATAAACGAATATGTTACAAATGATTTATTTGATATTAACATTTATAACTTACAATAATAATATTGGAAGATTATTTGGTAAAACTAGCTTTTATCCTAGTTAATATGTTAGATAATATGATTTTTATGATTCCTAGCAACTAGTTTATTTTCTTTTAATGTTATCGTTTTTTAATTGTTTCATTTTACATGATATTAATATATTCTGAGGATGTAAAATGAATTTTTCCAACACTGATTACGAGCTTGAAGCATCTTTTACGAATCTTAGGACTAGTATTTTTGTTGTCATACTTCTGTTTATGCTTTGTACTTAGGGTGCAAATTCTGATTCTTATATTGGTTTCTCATTGCCAAAATATATGACCTGTTACTTTCTTGATATGGGTTCATATATTGCATTTCTCAATGGTTTGCTGCATGATGGACTAAAAAGTATGGAATTTTAGAATAGTGAACCCCAGTTTAGATAACAGCCCGAAAAACTTCAGGTGAATTGATACTAAATTACAAGATTTTGTGGTTTCATTTCCTTACTGTGAAGATACTGATCGTTGGCAAAATTTAATTTCCACAGTGCCTGTAAATTCCTTTGGTATTGCTTGGTTGCTTTTACTGTTCAGACTTCTGTGCCTCTTACATGTCTGATGAGCGTAGGTCTATTTTCTATTCCACTTAATCATGTTGCTGTCTCTCAGCTACAGCTACATTCTTTTGGCATATTTTATGTCATTGTGACCTAATTGGTATCAAGTGTCTGACCATGTTCCTTTCTTTCAAATCTCTTGTATTTTTGTTTCATTGAGTTGAACGGTATCCGTTTGAGCTGGTTATCATTGGTAACTCATCCATATTTCCCAAGAATACTGTGAAGGATATATTTTCATTGTAGCTGTCTAGAGTGTAGAGCCTATCCTACTTCTGTGTGCGACTAATTGTTCTGTCCCTGTACTTATGATGGGATCTTGATTTAGGATGATTGGGCATTAACAGATCATGTAGCATCTTTGAAGTACTGTATTCACCGCCTTAATCCCGCTTTCTTTTCAATTAAGATAACAAATTCCTGTTGTCAATCTCTGACTCTAGGTTCACTGAGGTTTCTTTTAATATCTGACTTTGAGTCCACAAAGTTGACGACCTATGCAAGCTATGATTAGTCTTTTATACTACTGTTCATTTAGATTAAAGTCCTGTTTGGGATTAAGGTACTGTAGTTTTTAAGCTACAGCTACTGTTGAAAAAAAGTTGTAACTATAAAACAAAAATTAATAATATGTAGTAAATATAAATTTTAAATAATAATTTTGACAAAATTATTAAAGATATAATAAATTTTCTATCATGCAAGTGAAAAATCATATCAACATAGCTTCCAAGCTACAGCAACTAGTGCTTATCAAACATGTAGCTAGCCCAACCTCAATCCCAAATGCACCCTAATAAGATGATGAAGCATTTTAGAGGCAAGCAATGCTTGATTTTGAGAAGATTTATAGGAACCGCAACCTTAAGGAGAAAACCATCATCTGATTCTCTTCCCGCATTTCTGTTTGTCTCATGCGGTTAATGACTTGTTATTTCATATGGTTCTATCAGGTTATGTGATGAAGCTACGAGTGCACTTGACAGCACAACTGAAGCTGAGATATTAAATGCATTGAAGTCACTGGCAAATAATAGAACTTCAATTTTCATAGCTCACAGGCTCACAACTGCAATGCAGTGTGATGAGGTAAGCATTCTTTACCAACAAAGCTATTTGCCAATTCATGGGGCTGAAATTGGAAGATGTTAAGTTACCAACCTTTTTTTGTGTTGTGCCTCCAATGGTTATATATATATATATATATATATATATGTGTGTGTGTGTGTGTGTGTGTGTGTGTGTGTGTGTGTGTGTGTGTGTATGTATGTATGTATGTTCTAATCTAGGATCCTAGACTTTGTTAAAGCCCGGGAAAGGTATTAAACCGTGCGGTTTAACCATGTAATGATCGTGAAAACTATTAAACAGCATGGTTTTTATATATATATATGTATGTATGTATGTATGTTCTAGTCTAGGATCCTGGACTTTGTTAAAGTCCGGGAAAGGTATTAAACCGTGCGGTTTAACCATGTAATGATCGTGAAAACTATTAAAGAGCATGGTTTTATAGTGTGATGGCATTATGCTAGGATCCTGGATCAGATCAGCAATATACACAGACACACATCTATGTGTGTGTGTGTGTATACACATACACATACATATGCATATTTTGCTGTATTAACTAGCAAGGTAGGATCAGCTGAAGTTTTTAAGTTAATGTAGCTTAGTGCTGTTCTTCTCACTCTTTACACAATTTCAATTATGTTTTTCAGATTATAGTTCTGGAAAATGGGAAGGTAATTGAACAGGGTTCCCATGATGATCTGTTGACAAAAGCAGGGAGATATGCCCAGCTATGGGGACAGCAAAATAATACCACGGATGCCATTGATGCAGCCGTCAAATTAGGAGCATGAAACTAAAGTTAGTGACATACATACAAGTAAAATTGCTCGAGCATACTTTTGTATCCATGCAAAATCTGTAGATGTAACCTTTTCAATTTTGTAATCTTTGTAACTTTTTTGTTTTGACTATATATACAATGGGTGATATAGAGGTAAAACTGTTATGGTTTAATTCATTGTGCTGAAAGGCACTAAATGAGAACGATGTAATTGTAGCAATAAGTGGAAATAAGTATTTTTGCGATTAAATCAAGTTCATTATTTCATAATACTTGGATTGTGAAGAGACATTGTATTACTAAGCTTTTATGCCTGTGAGTGGCCGCTATGGTCAATGGTCAATAGCCTAAAAGATGGGTAAATTTCAAAAGCTCCCCTATGGTTTGGCATATTCTCACTTTACTGGAATGTATTCAAATATTCTCAGAAACTTCCCTTGACGTTTGTATTTCCATTCTCTGACCGTTTGTTGACTGCCAAATAAACAAAATACCCTCGAGTTTAAAAAGCATAACTTTTATATTGAAATTAATGTACTGTTGGTTAATAGCATGATGACTTAGCCGAATAAGAGAAACATATGTTTTGATAATTGAGAAAATAAGAACATTTCCATTATGAATTAGTTAAAACGACATGGAAATTGCATTGAAATTTGTGTTCTTGAAACTTACAAAACAAGCAAATATCAGCAAATTTTCAGAATTCATATCCAAAAGCAACATCCTTAGTTCCAATTTGTGTGGTTTTAAGTAAATGTTTGCTCAGATATGGAATATGGGTGCAAGGTAACATATATTCCATAAATAATTTGTCATTAAGAATACATGGTGTTGGGTTTATGTGCATAACATGAGAACAACGTTCAATATTTATGAGCTTTTCAACCTCACAAAACCAGGTTTCAAGAATTGTACCTCAAAATCAAATTTATGGCCACAAGACCAAGATGGACAATTTCGTGAAACACGAAAAAGAAAGCTTCGATAAATAAAATCAAGAATTAACATTTCCAACATCATTCTTTCCCAAGTAAATAAGCATAATATGCCCAATCAAAAAAAGAAAAGAAAAGCATAATATGCTCTGCACACTGCTTTTCATCATTCAAAAGCTCCTTTCGAAGCACTAAATCTTCTTGAAGAGTCTTGCATTTTCTAACAGTGCCAAGGGGCTGAGTAGTAATCTTTCTCTGAAAACAATGATAAAACGAACATCTGCATTCATCATAGCAATGCAAACAAAAATTCTGATAGCATAAATTAATAAATTAAGGATCAACTTGCAGGGGGACACTGCGTGGGAAACAAATCTTAAATAGACATTATGTATTCCTAAAATCAAAACTTCAAGGGGAAAGAGGAAAAGAATGTGAAATAAATCATCCCAAAATTCCTTCAAGCATTACTAACCTTCTTCAAGCTATCTTCAACGTGCATTTTCATCTATAATTTAACTACAACTACGAATCCATGGATAAAAATTAGCAGCAGCAGCCAAAAATAGTTAAAAGATTTTCAAGACCCATTTTCAATCAATCACAAGGCAGCAACTTAGCTCTATGTTTAACAGGCATTTGCAATGTACTCATTTAACTACAATTAATACTAATCGATGGAAAAAATCAGAAGCAACAACAACAATCTCAAACAATTTTCAAGACCCGTTTTTCAAGTTTTCACCAAGACTTCCAATTTCAACTAATAAAACTAACATGCATTGAGAAAATCCGATTCATACCTCATTCAAGGCTATAAAATAGTTTGGCCGGTCGCCGACGAAACCCACTGGTTAGTGCTGTCACCTTATAGTCGTGAATTTTTCATCGACGATATTGGAGTCGTCGGCTTCGTCGTCATGGTCACTAATTTGTGGCCAAAGTACTTTGTCCAAGCATTAACAGAGAAAATGAAATGGGTTTGAGTCTTGCTCGCTTCGGATTTGATGGGGGAAAGCTGATATATATATTTTTTTGGGTTAATGTCTGTTGGGTAAAAGCCTGCTTCAGCTTATTACAAGTGGAAATATTAAATTTGTTTGAATTTCTTTATCTTAGTGGTGTTCATGCCTTCATCACCCAATTTATACGACACAGAATACTAGCCTTAGAGAAGGTCTATGAGAATACGTGAATACATCCTATCTAAGTAAGAAGACCCCAAATCTCGAAGGAGATTTCTAAAAATTTTCCCTTAAAAATAGAAGACACAAATATAATGGTAAGAAATAGGAATGATTTATTTATTTATTTTCATTCGGGAGTGAGAACTAAGATTGAAGCTTGTGGAGATTGAAGTCCATTAAAATTGAAAATGAGAAATGGGAATTCCGTTCGAAGGTGTGAATGAGAATTTTATTCTTTAGATTGATAGTTTTATCTTATTACCCTTGAAATTTTTATTGTCCTTTTTATAAAATCAAAAATAATTGTAATAATAGTAATTATTATTATAATAAGTATAATTATACTTTAAATTCGAATTGTTGTCGTCAGGGCTAGGCAAAATCGGGTTCAGATTGGATTCGGATAAACTCGATCAGGTTTCGAGTTGGTCAAATTAGACAAAAATTCATCCAAATTCAACCCGAATTTACAACCCGATCCGGTCCGAATTATATTTGAATCGGGTAAAAAAATCGGGTTTAATTCAATTTAGATTGAGTTTGGTTAACAATTGCTAATTAATAATTTAACATATGTTATATAATATGTTACACATTCGATTATTTGTATTTGAACTATATAGTATATACCATTGATTATAGAAGGCTGGAAGTGGAAGCCTCAAAAATCTAAACTCAAAACAAAAATTCGAGTTGTTGTTTGCTGGATTCAAATGGAGCTTGGAGGAAGAACTTGGTGATGTCGTGCGTGGAGGCATGGAGACAACAGATCGGTAGGCGATAGCAACAAATCTGGTTGCGGTCCTCGCGGAGCAGCTGATCGATTGGCAATTGGCATCGGTGGTGATTGTGGCGAGCATGTGTTGGTTGTCGGCTATGCGTGTTTCTACTTGTGTAACTTGTGTTGAGTGTTGATTTGAGGGTGAGGCAGTGATCCGTGAGGCGTGAGGGAGGGGAAGGAAGCTGCTATGTGTAGTTACGTGCGCTGAGTATATGGTCTACTGGTTTTGTGCCTCTGTCTTTGTGGTGTGTGGTGTGCCGTATACGTGTGTGGTGTGTAAGGCTGTGTAGTGAGTGGTTTATGGTGTCACTAGTGCGTTCTGGATACGTGTGTCAGTGTGTGCTTTTCACTTTCTTTCTTTAAGCTAACCTGATTGGGTTGTCGGATCATGATTCAATCAGGTTGGCAACATTTGATCCGATCGGATATTATGGTCAATTCATTCTGATCCGAACCTGATTTTTTTCGAGTCGGATTGAATTAGTTATTTTGCCCACTCCTAGTTGTGGTTGGAAAAAATACACATTCAAGTGCAATAAGAATCTGTTAAGTTCGGATATGATGAATATTTTGGTTTAATTCAGAGTATAAGGATTTGATAAAACTCGGATGAGTTTGGAAAAAAGGGACAAGAAAAAAAAAACCAATACACTGTGGGATATATCTATGACCAAACAAATTCAATAAATAATATGGAGTGAAAAGGCATTCAATTCAAATCTCTATATCTATGTCCAATGATCAATAATTTTAATTTTCATATGCAAAGTTGATTATCATTATTAGCACCATGATCTTGATCATGATGCGATGCCATTTGAATATATTACTAAACAAAAAAATTCAAAATAAATCATATATGATACACACAATAATTTTATATGTGAACTTTTACATAAATCAAATAGTTTGGATTTCAACTTGATGCTTGGGAATTTGTTACGAACTCACGAGGTAGAACTTACTCTTAATCGACTTGCAGGAGGAGGGTGTATTAGAATTTATATACACTAACTAGTCTCATACCTAGTTGATGTGAGATCTTAACATTTCATCCTTCTTGAGAAGCGACATCTACAGTGGTTCACACACCTCGATTAGTGATACATTTAAGGTCTCGAAGCCTGGATCATGGTGGTAAGAGCCTTTGCACCCCAAAGATAGATCTCACTCTTGAAAACTAACTGGCAAAAGGAGGATGTCTTGGAGTTAATAAACCACAACCACAACTAGTCCTATACCTAGTCGATGTAGGATCCTAACAAACTTTTAATATGTCGCTAAACTATGCTAATCACTCAAACAAGCAAAAAAAAAACATGTACTTATCATAAAGGCTAAAGGACAATTGCTAAGTCGGCCACTCAGTTAGGTGTCGACATTGAAGGCTAGATGGTTGTGTGTTGGCTGTGTTTGTGGGTTAACGCGGCTCAATATCTGGGATTTTAGGTTTTGATTGCTTTCATGGCTCTTTGCTTTTATATTTTAGTTTTTTCATTTAAGAGCAATCCAACAAATTGTTGAAATCAATCTGGCTTATCCGATGTGAAGTAACTCTAATTCAATATTGAGCAATATATGCAAACAAGTCGGATTTATGCGAATTCAATCTGATGTCTAATACAAATTGATTTTTTTTCTTTTTTTATGAGAGGTTTAATCCACAAACAGAAATCGTTAGATCACAATTCATCAAAGTTATGTAACCAGGCCAAATTGGAACCTGATACTAACCAAAGGAGTGTCATTATCTAATCCAGAGAGTAGAAAACAAAACAAGAGTACATAAAAAAAAAAGATGATGATCGCAACGAATTTTTTTTTTTGAATACTGGTTACGCACCAGATATTGCATTGCACAAATATTTACAACTGCTATTACAGCAGACATGACACTGATATTTACAATCAGATGAACATAACTGGGCCTTATGTATTACATTAAATTCTATAGAGTACATGCTCAGACAAATGACCCTCACAGAATAGGGATACCCCTACTCCACTCGCATTCGCAAGGGAGAAGAACTTTCCTCATGCTTGTAAGGGTAGCAGCCCAACCACCAGACCAAAGGCCTAGTGGCATAACGATACTTAACTTTAATGATCTAGTCCACTACTTTTTTCATTGAGTTTGAAGAAATACAGTAGAAATATCTAATTCTAAGCTAAACCTTTGATGAATTGTGATCTAACGATTAAGAATTTTTTTTTATGGTTCTAACTAATGCTGGGACAAATTGATGGAAAGAGGGATAAGGATATCTATAATACTCTTTTTAGTCTAAAAATACCTAGACTAATGAAGTAAATTAAACGTTGATTCTAGGAATACCCATGAATATAGGTATTAAAACTTATTGATTATGTAGAATACTAAGAAATAACAAAAGCTCAAAACTCAAGCAAAGTATGAAACTAAAAATCATAATAAATAACTCAATTAATTCTAATGTTACAAGAAAGATATTTATAGTGACTAAACCTAAGACTCTTGCCTAAACTAGGAATATAACTTAAATAAGAAATGCCAAAATAATAAAACCCTAAATATACAGTTAAATACATTAATTAAAATGTTCATAGGATTTATAAATTCCAATCTAATTAGGAATCCTTGAACTTCTTACTCTTCATTAAATATTATCTCAAAGAAGAGGGTTGTGAGACTTACCCTAAATAAAAGAGTAATGATAAATACTCAAACACGTAAATAAACAAATTTTAGTAAAAAAAAAAAATCTTATTACATTAGACTCTAAATAATATGGCTATGTCTATCTCATATACTTTTGTTGATTGACTTAAAAATTCCTATGTATATTAATATCTTTTGTTTTATGTGCACTTTTGCTGAAATTACATGGTCACAATATGGATGCAAAACTAAAATATACGTAATTTTTAACTAAGCGATCCTTTACATTTTAAAATAAGGAATAAGTTAAAAGATAAGAAAAATAGTCACTTCAATGCAGTATATTTGGTCTTGTAGTGTATTAAAATTTGTGTTTTTCTATTTTTTTAACGTATTCCTTACCATGTTAAAGTGTTGATACCAAAATTTGGATTAGCGATAAGAGTTGAGAACATTTTATTTGGGGAACAGGCTGTGAAAGAGCTTGATATCCTCGAGATTATCATTGTTGAGAGTGAAAAGCTTAGCACAACATCCTACAAAACAATATCTCTTCTGGGGTTGCCAAGGATATTATCAGTATTAGAACCTTCCATACTTAAGTCAAAGATCGAGAGTGGCATGATGACAAGTAAACAATTAGAGAGAAAAGAGAAAATGCTTGGAGGATATTGTACACCTTTCCAATATGTCTATTTCTCTATGTCTATCATGTATATCGCTACCTTTTAGTGATGACCTCTTTATATAAGAGAGAGAATCATAAGTATAATTAAATTAGGCGAACTTATATTTTATCTTGTAAGATTCAAGTTTGATGAGAACTAGAATACGTATTATTTTATCTTATTTAGATTAAACCATGTTATTGGATTTAGATCCTTGGGTTCGAGAGTCCATTTATTTATGTCATCAGGTTGATTTTATTAAAAATATGGATATAACAGGAGCCCCCAAGATTATAGTATTCACGAGTTTAAGGTGAATATTGTAAATTGATATAGTTATAATATGTTACATTTTATTATTATCCCTGTAGTATGACGTGGACAACATCCCAAGTGTTGTAAGGAAATCTTGAATGACATGAGTTAATCTTCAAATGTCATGAGGAAAATTTGAATGGCATGAGGTCAATATCAATGACATGAGCAAATCTCTAATATTATAAGAATAACTTGAATGATATGAGGAGTTTGCAAATTTTATGAGGACAACTTGAATGACATGAGAAAATCTCCAATGTCATAAGGATATATTAAATGACATGAGGAAATTTCAAAATTATGAAGATAACTTGAATGACATGATAAGATCATGAAGGTCAAAATATCAACCTTAAAATTAAAATAATGCCTTAATAAGGGCTATGATCAAGATGAAAACAATGCCACATTAAGGGCTTGCAAATAATGCCACGATAAAGGCTTAAAAATGATAAATAATGTTAGGGAATCTTGAATGTCTTGAGGCAATCTCAGATGACATGTGGAAAATTCAAATGTTATAAGGTCATAACGTCGAGGCTAAATTAAGTGTCTTGAGATCGAGGCTCAAAAATATGAGGCCAATCCACATGTTATAAGATCAAGGCCTATGAGTAAGAAGCCGAGTTATATGTGATAAGATCGAGATATTTATTACGAGATTAAGGCTTATGAGTATAAGGTTGAGGTTATGTATAGTAAGATAAAAGCCTATGAATATGAGGCTAAGGTTCGTATTTACAAGATTGAGGCCAATGAGTATGAGGCTGAGATATGTATTACCAGATTGAGGCCTATGAATATAAGGCTAAGATATGTATTACGAGACTAAGGCCTATGAGTATGAGACTGAGGTTCGTATTACCAAATTAAGGCCTAAAAGTATGAGACTGAGATAATAATACATGATTGAGTCCTCATCGGCCACTAGTGGCTAGAAAACAAGCAGTTGTGGTTGGGATAGAAGCTATAAGTCGTAAGAGAAGTTGAAAAATAGTTGCAGTGTATGCTAATGCGCCATCATAGTCATTAGATCGAGATCTACAATTGCAGTTAATAGATGATCGCAACAACTCTGATAGTTTCTAAGCGATATCAACTATTGGAGAAACTAACATGGGAAGTAAAATCCAGGTGATGGCAGCTCATGATTCTAGGAAATCGCGCAAATTTGATGTTGTCATTTTGCAGCACTTGCAGCTTGTTTGAGTGTTTCTGATCGGTTTTTAGAAGCGGTGATGATGGAGTTTGCTCGTTGATTGCTGAAGATGCTAATAAGGACCACAAAATTCAAATCGGCGGTGGGATGGTTGTCGTGAACAGTGGCTAGAATTTGTGTTTGGCTTTGGTTGTTTACCTGACCTATTTCCTTTGCTCTTTTTTCTTTATATTATTGATTTATTTTATTGTGTTTTGTTGCTATGTTGACTTGTATTTGTTGAGCTTTTTAGGCTTTTTGGCAATATCCCCATAGACTGCGCAAACTCTTGATTTCAAATTTTGATGAATGATAAGACTTGAGAAAAAGTCATTTTACTTAGGAAACGACTTTGAGAGAGCTTAATATCCTCGAGATTGTCATTGTTGAGAGTGAAAAGCTCAGTATTCGAAATCCCACAAAACAATAACTTATCGAGGGGTATTGCCAATATAGACCCTCCAATTCTTAAGTCGGGGTCACCTCCAATGCTTAAGTCAGAGGTTGAGAGTGGCACGATAACAAATAAATAATTAGAGAAAAAAAAGAATTAGAGAAAAGGCTCGGAGGTAGGGGTGGCAAAAATACTCTGCCAGTCCCAAGCATTGTGGGCCGAGTATTACCTGGCTCGGATATAAGGGCGGGTCGATCTTGAGCATCACTTGATAAACCTAGAGCCTGACTCGAAACTCGGATTTTATTAAAAAAATATTATAAAATATATGTTATTTTAAATATTTATATTTATTTGACTCATTTATTACACATATATAAAGTTTTAAACTCTTAAATTTTATATTTTCATGTCATATTTTATTGAAATAAATTTAAAACTTATAAAATTACCAAAAAGTATAAAAATATACACATATAATATTAAAAAATATAAAATTCAGGTATCCGGATTAAAACCCAACCCAGAGTTTTGCCAACCCTACTTGAAGGATATTGTACCCCCTCTCCAATATGTTTATTTCCCTATGTCTATTGTGTATATCCCGAACGATGACCTCTTTATATAAGAGAGAATTAGAAGTACAATTAAGTTAGAAAAATTTATTTCTTATCTTGTAGGATTCAGGTTTAACGAGAATGAGGACATCCATTGTTTTATCCTACTTAATTTAATGCTGTTATTGGATTTGAGTATTTAGGCTTGAGGGCCCATTTGTTTATGTCAACAGAATACAGATCGCATTGGGTAAAAATATGACTATAACATAAAGTAAAGAAACTCATTATAATATAGTGCTTTGGTTTTGAAGTTTATAGTCGACAATCTCTTTGCTAATAAATTTTCAACAAACATTAAGAAAATATATAAATATCTTTATTTTAATTATATATAAACGTCCTCTTTGTGTTTCCTTATAAGCTAACAATGATTCAATCCAAGTAGCGACAATTTCTTAACAAAATCTACAGATTGATCCATCCATTTGAAATTTCAAATTATTGAATCTAGTCCATTTTACTCAGCCATAACGAAAAGACATAGCTTTCAATCTCTTTTTTTCTTTTTTCTTTTCTGATTAATTTATAGCACTATTTATAAAGCGTGGATCGTGTGAGCTGAAAACAAAAAAACATTGTTTTAATTAATTATAATAAATTTGCATAATATTACGTCAATACAGCAATTTCGGTAGGTAAAAAAGCATATGAAATGGCCATATTTTCCAGGGACAAATAGACATGGGGCAGCTCTGACGGCGGTGCAATGCCGATTATTTTGATGGAAAATGTAGAAAAAATGCTTGGCATCAATGTTAGACTCCAACTTTATGTTGGTATTTGCATTACACAGAAAGACATTAGCACATGACATGCTGCCTTTGAAATCAGTTTCTTACGTTAGATTCCATTGGAAGTCTGAAACCCTCTTATTAATTCTTTTTTCTTTTTCTCTCTCTCTCTCTCTTTTTTTTTTTTTTTACTAAAGAGAAAGGAGATTAATGACATTTTGCTCCTTAATTCCAAGATATTGTCTTTAGTGATCTTTATCATTTAAGGTTACAATAAATTTTAAATTAATTATTTCACTTTCGACGGCGAAGCCATGTGTGTTGAGTATAAATTTTATGAAAAAAAATTTGGGAAAATCTTATTTACTATCATAAATTTTATGAAGAAAAATCACATTAAATTCTTACTACTCCCTCATTGAATATCTAAAAAATAGAGAAATTATCATTAATTACCCTTCTTTTTCAAGTCACAGTAAACCAATTCTCTTCCCAATAAAAACCTCAAACTTAGAACTGTTTGTACGACTTAAAAAGAGAGTTGTCATATATGCAATATTATTATACTGGTAAGTCAATTTATTGTCTTTCCTTGTTCTTGCTTTCATTTCATATGCGGTATAGGCTCTTTTTTCCAACTGTATGTATATTTTCATTTACTATTGATCGAACCCCTCTCCCCCGACCCAAAAAAAAAAAAAAAATAGGCACCATACCCAAATTAAATGTATTCTATTGTATTTGAATCTTTGGTCTTTTTTTTAAGGATAACAGATTAACCAACGAGATTATCATTTAGAGATAAAGGAACTATTGTCATTAATAACAATTTTTTTTTCTAAAATCTTCAATTCTTTTTTGAATTGTCCAAATCTCAAAGTTTATACATAATTTAATGAGGAAAAAATTATATATAGACCAATTCAAAAAAAAAAATTATGGCTTTGCACCTTTGCCTCTGTCTAGTGCTGAGAGACTGTCCCAATGCTAAATATGTTTGGGTTTCCTTGATTTCCTTGAGATCAGATACCAATTTTTCAGTATTAACTTACGAGATTGGATGTTAAATAATTTGAAGAATTTCTGGAAATATGATGGAATGATCTACTAGCCGAGTCTTTTTGGAGTCTTAGTTTGGAGGCTTTGGTTTTGGCATAATCAAAATGTCCATACTATCGTATAAAACAACACTGGTAATATTGTAATTAATATTAAGATTCGTATAGACAAGATTGAGAATTTGAACAGGATTCTATTTTATCCTGGTGCCACGAAGATTGAAAAATATTTTGGGTAGGTGGCCTCGAGTAGCCTTGGTTCAAGCTCAACATTGATAGAACCTATACAAGTTCAAGACAATCTAGTTCAAGTGGTTTGATTAGAAATTATTGTGGCAAGTGGATAACTGGCTTTAGCATGAATATTGTAGTAGGTTCAATACTAGAGTAGATTGATGGGGCCTATATCAGGGTTTAAGCTTGGCCCGGGACAATGGAATTCGGCAGCTTCATGTTGATGTTGATTGTTGACAGCCTTTGTGTTACTCAATTGGTGGCTAATCACAATGTTATGCTGAATGAGTCTGTCTCCCTTACCTGGGGATCAAAGATTTATTGAATAAAAACTTGCAAGTGAATAATAAGCATGCTTACAGAAAAACCAAATTTGCCACACACTTCCTTTACTTGTTGGGTTGCATATTTTCATTTCACCTCCTGATGGGGCTGAATTATGGCTCCTCATGATTGTGTTAAGGTTTTACACCCTCGTTCCATTTTACCTTAGTTTTGGCTAGACATGTTTATTTACCAAAAAAAATAATAGAAAAAAGACATTATTGAAGGGAAAATATTATCATTTCATCTAAAAAAAAAAGAAATTGATTATCTAAGAATTCTATAAATTAAAACCACTTGATTAGTGTGCTAAAAGATCATATTCACCTTTCAACAATATATTTTTTTTTGGATATTAACTTCGAGAATTAATAGAGTATTAAAAACAATATCAAAGAAGGAAGAAAGTGTCATTCTCCCTCAAAACAATGAAAGTTTTTAAGGCAATCATATAATTATACTATATAGTATAAGATGGAATTTCAAAATATAAATAGATTAAACATTCGTATTACGTTAAAGTTTCAGATTGATTTAGTTGATGGATAGAGTTATTGTCTAAAATATAGAAAAACATAATTTCCAATGTGGACGGAGTTAAATGACTGGAAAAATACGGATTCCAATGTAATATTTCTTGTCTTGTTTTTTTTAGGGGAAAGTAAAGCTTTCCATTAAGCAAACTTTGAAAATAAACACATGATTTGTCCTGAAAATTTTCCAGCCATAGAACTTGACTTTCAAAATCTAGAGCTACTTTTGCTATAGAATGAGCAATAGAATTACAACCCCTAGGGAGTAGGGACATATGTAATTGAGGATAAGTTCTGGTTTTTCATTCTAGCTTAAATCTTTGCAATTTTCCATGATATTTCAGTCTTGCTGCTCTTCTTGTTCAAAAGAGAGACCCACCACTTCTTTTGAGTCTGATTCAATTATCATTGGGAAACAAACTGCTTGTTGGGCACTTTAAATACCGAGCAGCATAGTTTCAGCCTCCATACACGCCACATTTCCTCGATAAGGAACTCCTTGGACTGCTGCAGCAACAACCCTGCCACTAGAATTTCTAATGACTGCCCATAACCCTACCTGCTGGTTTGGAACATTGATTGTAGCATCAACATTCACTTTGAAACACCCGCGTGAAGGGGTAGTCCATACCAGTTGTCTATTTCTACTGTGACATGAAATAGCTTGGTCATTTGGAATTTTAAGTCGTTTGTAAGACTCCACAATAGCTACTGCTTTGGCACCTAATTGTTTGGGATCTTCTTCTTTACCTTCAAACGCAAGACAATTCTTGGAGTACCAAATGGCCAAGCACACAGCAACAATAAGTTCCAATTCCTTCTTTTTTCTCATCGTAGCTAAATCTTGGAGCACACTCAACATGTCCTCACGAGCCAGCTGCTTAACTTCCTTATAAAATTCTGTCAACTTCCAAACCCTTCTAGCTGCTTTGTAACCTCTGCAATTGCACCTTTGACAAAAAGGATCCATCACCACTTTCCTCTTCCATAAGTTAATAACTGTTGGTAGAATTTGTATCTTTTTTTGTTTATTTTACCTCTGTCAGCATGATTTTTTCGTGCGAACATTGGTGTGTGTGTGTGTGTAGAGAGAGAGAGATCCCTTAAATTATTAAAACAAGAGATATACTAAAAGATTAAAAAAATACATATTCTAATATACTGTAGGACTAAATACATTGTATTAGAGTGTGTGTTTTACTTGTATTTAATTTATCAATTACTCTAAAAACTTAAAAAATTTCTTATTTATTAATGACTTATATATACATATGAATAATTTCATTTTACTCTCTTGTGAATTGATTATCTAATTAAATACATGTATTAAGATATGAATGCTTCTTATTCTACCAAAAAAAAAAAAGATGTTTCACTCTTTCATATACTATGAGATTTCACTTAGAAAAGAAAATGTTCCATAATTTTTGGGTCTACAATCATCGGTTACAACTTTTAAAAACCTTAATTTCTCACCTCTTTTTGTTGAGAAAAAAGAGAAAGTTCGTCAACCTATCCCCATTTTTCCTTACCTTTTGAATAAAAAGAGAAGCTTGTAAGTGGAATAATTTGAAGGCAATCAATTAATCAGAGATAATTTGAAATTCTCTCTCTATATATAAGATCATTTTGTAGTGAGGATATCCTCACTATAATACTAACAGACAAAAATGTAAAATGAGCTTCCAATTAAATTTTTTTGACTATATTAAAATTAAAAATTAAATAAAGAAATAAAGAACATAAATTTAAAGATATTATAAGATAAAATATATTGTATTAAAGTATGAATTTTTTTCATTTTTCAACCCAGGAATGTATATAAAAGTAGGGGTGGCCTCTCGGCTTAGCAGGCAGCAACACATAATGAAATGACGGTGTGGAATAGAAGCCCTAAGAAATCCCAATCCCATGTTTGGCTTTTGTCTATAAATACTTATTATATGGTCTTAGAAATTTTATTAGGAAATTCTGAACCCGGAAGAGGTAGTGTTGTTACTGTAGAAGCAGTACCTACTGACACAACGAAAGAAAGAGAGACATTAGTGGTCAAAGAAAACCCCACCACCTATAATTTCTGTCTACTGTGTCTGCAGTAGTAAGTATGCTTCTGTTCTCTTCTCCTTTCTTGTATTAATTGAGAGAGAGAGAGAAGAGTGAGCTTTGTTATCCAACAATCTATCTAGTGCTTTGCCAGATTTGTAGCTTTCGTTTTTTCTCTTCTCTGACTCTCACGAGAAGAGGACAGTGACATTTCAATTTCTCTCCCTCTTCTCTTCCGTGATTTGTGCACTTCTTTTCTTTTACTTTTCATTTTTATTTTTCCCTTCTTCACTTTTTTCAATTTTTTTTTTTATTTTTTTACTTTTCTTTTTCATGTAACGCAACTGTTGGTCGTTGTTGAAGCATCAGACTTAGGGTTTTTGAAGATTTACAGCTGTGTAAATGAAAATATTGTTCAAGACTAAACCCTAGTTACTAGAATTAAATCGGTAAGTGAACCCCAAATTTTTATGGGGATTACTCATTCTTTCGTTATTTATACTTCTAATAACTCAGTAAGTTTTTTTTTTGTCATTTTAACAAGATTAATCTGTTCTGCTGCAAGCTATTTGTTGTTTGATCTCTCATAACTATGGCGAGAAATTGTTGATGCATTGATTAATTTTCTTGGTTTTGTTATTATTATTAATCTTATTTTGATTGTTTGCTTGATCTAATTTTGAATGAGAGGCGTTCCTTCATCTAGCTTCTACCCCTCGGGCTTAGTGGGTTCTCTGCTCTCGTCTTTTTACGAAATTGCGAGTTGTCTAATCATCTTTCTCTTGTCATTTCTGTATTAGGGTTTGGTGCAAGCATTTCCCTTCTTTGGAAACTTTTTTTATTTTTCAAATTATTACCTTCTTTGGAAACTTATTCCTTCTCTTCTTAAATTAATGTTTCAATGGTTTGCTATACGTTTCCTTTTAAAATTCGCAGCAGAACTTAAATCGACTCCTTACCTTTTAGACTTAATTATTCTGGTGGTTGTTTTCCTATTGACTTAGATCTAGTAATTCATGTATTTTATAATAGGCTATGTTAAGAAAATATGGATCTAAATGTGAGTATTAGACTATCTTCTTCATATTGATGACCCATTTCGTCTTTTAATTTTCTCAAAAATTAAATCCATTTGAAATTGATGAAAAATTAATAGCTTATGGATCTTTCAAGTGCACTTGAATAAATAATTTAAGAGAGCTTTCTTCAGTCCACTCATGGATGAGGCAAGGGTTTGGATTAGCTGCCGACTCATTCATTCAAACACAGTAGAAAGAGGAGCATTTTGGTTATCCTATTGTGAATGTGTGAATGAAGCGGGAGATAATATTCATCCTTTCTTCTCTGTGCTTGGACTGAAGGGAGCTCCTTTTTGTTATCTGTTTACGATTTCTTTTTTCAATTGTTGCATCTAATCACCCATTAAAAGACAACTCGGCCGTGAGATTTCTTTAACCTTGATTCGGTACGGTTTCTAATTAAAAGCTGTTTAAATTACCAATTTGGTTATGTAATTAATTTGATGAGTTAGTATCTAGCCCTCCATTTGATATAAACTTTCCAGTCTTGTTCTTACCTTTAAATTGTTGTTGTAATGATCACGTTCTTCTTTGATTTTACTCAATTTGAATTAATCTTTTTCTCCTCCCTTATTTTAGTTGCATGCCACTGGGCTATGGCACTTTATCAGTGACTATTAAATGAAAATCTTATTGTTGCTGATGAATTGCAATTAAGCTAGAGCCTTCAGCAATGGGAGATCCTTTTCTCCACAATTATTTTTTGTTTTGTTATTAAGATTTCAAGTTTCATTCTGTGCATATGACGGGTACCAAAAAATTTGCTCTTCTCATCCTTATTTTCTTGAATATTTTATTGTTAATTCAGTCTTGAATACTTGCTTGGTAATGCAGGCCCGCATATCTTTCTCTTCCATCGGTTCATTAATTTGATTGAAAAGGATATTTCCTCCGAATGAATCATATATTAGAATTTGCATTTGCATGTGCAACTTGTCAAATTTTAGATGAAATTTGGCAACCACATAACAATAATGATATTCCCTTGTCTTTTTATCTTCATCAGTGTCTCCTTTGCCTGCAGTCTCTCTTGAGAGGGTACATGGTAGAATTATTTTGGTGTTGGACATTTCATACAATAAAAATATTGATATTCACTGGTTCAATCTTTCATTGGAGTTCTTTCTACTTTCCACAAAAATATGAAGTTGGGGTAGTTTTTGAAGCTATGTTCTGCATATCTCAGAATATTACTATAAATATATGTATTTAAATTTTCAATATAAATCCTAAATTATAATATATTTATAGATTATAACCATTAAGGGAAAGAAAGGAATTAAAAAAAGCCACCCCATTCAAATTTTTAAGCTAGATGTTCAACATCAATTGATAAGAAATTATTATAAGCAAATTAAAACTGTAAGTCACCAGCATCTGGATATCGTATGTATGTATGTATATATGTGCATACACAGACACACACATTATCTTTTGATGCTGGCATGCCAACGTTTCAATCTCAAAGTAGCACCTGAAATCTTAAATCATATTCATGCATGATGTGTGTGTGTGTGTGTGTGTGTCTAACTCCCTCTAAATATGGGATGTACAAGGGTTGAATTATACTTTTGAAGAGTTTCCTTCGTGAGGGTAAAAATGTGTACATAAAGCAGATCAGCAGAGAGCACAGTCGCTTGTCTTTATTCCTTTGGTCAGGATCAGCCTCAGGTATCCCATTCGCATGCATTCAGGAAAAAAATAATAATAATAATAATTACATGCTGCCGCAGTTGCCCCCACCGCCAGTCCCAGTCTCTATGAATTGAATTGGGTTGGAACTTGGACCTATATAAATATATATATATATTTTCTTTGTGGGTTTGTTGGCATTCGTGATTACACCCTATATCTCTATATATATTTATATTTTAAATTTTTTTATTAAGATAAATTGGATAAAATATGCTAACCCTAGAATTAGGGTTATTCTGCAGCTTAGTGTTATCGAATTATACGATTAATTAATACCTTATTAGGGTACGGATTAATCATAATTAAGTAGTCACATTGGATTTCATCGCTTCTTTTCTTGAGCTAAACCGAAAAATAACACTTTGATGTGCATATAAAGTAATTAAATATCAATTAAATTGAGTCTTGAAATCACGCATAAAATTAAAATAAGCCAGTTCCTAGCTGCGCCTTTCGAGATTGAAAGTACACTTGAACTTCATTTAAAAAACAAAAAAAGAAGTTTCAGAGTAATGGTAATTGTGCAAATAAAGGCCAGTGCGAGCTATTATTAGGATCGTAGCCTGCATTTGAGAAAAATAAATTTGAAAAAGAGAATACCTTCATGGATTTAAAAATTTTTATTTCATGAAGTTGCAATTATTCATTGATCGACTAGAATTCAACTTTAAAAATTTATTTGGGAAATTTTTAGTTTCTCCCTTCAGGTTTACCGTATTTCTACTTTGATAGAATATGCAAGCGTACGTATTGTTAGAAACCTCCCATACTGTTGATATTCGGTTATTTAAATCATTAATTGATCGAATAATTAACTAAAAAGCACATGTATCATAAAAACAAAATCTCAAAGAGATGAGCGGTGCAATAGGTCGTTCAGTCGTTGTGATGAGCAGGGTGATAGGTCGTTGTGATGATAAAAGATCTCATACTCTCTTTTTTTTTTCCTCCTTTTCTTTTGGACAAAACCAATATATCATGATCATTCTTATCATGTCGTAACATATTTTTACCATTTGCAATAAACTCCAACAAACACGGACATCATTTCTAAATTTGCAAAAAAGTATTGAAAACCAAAGATATATTTGGCACACTGTACTGCATTACAGTATATTACATTAAATTGTAATTAAATGCAATGTTTGATGTACTATGGACTATATACATATAATATTGTAATATTATTTTATATTAATATTAATATTAAATTAGTATTTTTTAAATTTATTAATGTTTAGTGTTATAGTATTATTTTTTTAAATTAATTATTAAATGATTATTTTTATACATTAATTTTTATAACATAAAATAATTTAATAATATATTATTATAATATAATACAATATTATAATAATATAATATCAAATTTTTAACTTAGGTATAAATTTTTTTATTAATCCCGAATATAATTATTTAATTTAAATTTATTTTTATTTTTAAGTTTAGTATTTTAGTACATAATAAATGATTAAACAATTAAAATACTTTTTTACATATTTAAAGTAAAATAATTAAAATGATTTTATGTAATAAAAGTAAAATAATGTGTCATCATTTGTTTGTTAAATATTTAGGTTTATTAATATTTTATATTTGATATTATTTTAAAATTATTTTAGTTAATGTAATATAAGTTAATATTTAATAAATTTAATTTTACTTTAAATTATTGAATAATAAAAGTAAAATGCTAAATTTAAAATATGGTCAGTATTTTAATGCAATACAGTCTAAATTTTATTTCTCAAAAGTTTATTTTGTACTCCTTTCATTGTATTAACTAATTTTTTAATACAAATTTATATAAAAATAATATTTTAATGCAATACAATTCAGCGTTAAAACAAACAGTGAAATGCACCCTAAAAGCAAACCTACACAATTACTTCAGCAGAACCTCCAAAAATTAGACAAATAAGCCCAAACAAACTGCATGAATCCAACTCTTCATCTTCCACCAGAGGCATGCCAGATCCCTATAATTACTGCATCTATAGCCTCATGATTAAGTCTTCCTGGGATGAAATATATATGAAGCAGCGGTAACCACAATCCGCACTATGCATTAGTTCAATTTATGAAAAATTTAGACAAATTAAATACCTTAACAAACCATTATCATCATAAACCATCACCAACATTTCACAAAACCCATCTTCGGTTATAGCCAATATCATCACCAGTGGAGAAAAAATATCCATTGCAAATAAAGAGTTTCTAAGTCGTCGCCGTAATCGCTTACGACAGTCCTAATAACCAGAGCTCTTGAACTAATTAATTTTCTTTTGAGCAGCAACAAGTTTCTTCAAAACATTTGCCGGGAACTGAAATGGATTCTCAGATTTGTTGTTTCGAATTTGGTAGACGAACAAGGTTTTTCAGTTGAGCTACTAATCTCTGGGTAAAAGCATGCTTCGTGTATTATCCAACGGTTATTTGAGTGTCTTAGACACATCCCTTGTCCTAAGTGGAAAATGTTTGAAATTTAATTGAGAGCGAGGGAAAGTATGATGCATGGCACAAGCGACACTAGATTTTCGTTCTACTGTATGTTTTTTAAAACTCTAGAAGAAGAAAAAAATATATCGATTGAAAAATATTGAATATTATTAATGAGAGGCTTGTGTATGTTTCACAAACTATAAATAATAAGCTTATATATACTATTATCTAACTTAATTATAATCCTTCTCAAATAAAAAAAATAATCTCAAATCCTAATTAGACTAAAATTACAAATATGACTCAATTAAACTTAATAAAATAAGATAAAACTTAATAAAATACTAAATTCTAAATAACCTAAATATTATAATTTCTAATGAATTCTAATTTATTTTATCTAATATGCTTTCTACATCAAAGTAATACTTTGCCATTCATTTCTAACCATGGGCAAAGCCTAATACAAACGGAAGTAGGGATGACAAATTGATGAGTTGGGCCGAGCCAGGCTTTTTCAAGCCTAGACCCAAGTCCATGTTAGCGACATATAAGAGTTGATTTTGCGTCGGCCTAGACTTCTACATACTTTTTAATCTTTTTTAAATTATGGTAAACTTGTAATAAGTTAATAATTAGCAAGTTGTTATATTCTAAAATACATTAAAAAATAACTATTTCAAGATAAAATAATAAATAAAGAAAATAAAACAAATAAAACTTACAGATTTAGCTTTTATTATTGCAATCTTTAATTCAAGCACATTTTTAATTAATTAAGACTTAAAAAAGAGTTTGGTGTTATAATTGTAGGTTTTTTGAATCATCATTAATTTATGAATAAGGGATTTAAGTTTTCAATTTTTTCATTATCTTTTGGATTTTAGTTCATTATTTTAATTTTAATTTTACATTTAAAACTATAGAGTGTATAGCTTGGCCTAGGTTATTTTTCTTAAGGCCTTGTCTAGACCCTTAGGTGAAAGGTCAAAACGAGCTTGCACGGCCTTTGAGGGCTGGGGTGACCCTGACTTTCTTGCCGAGCCTAAACAGAAGAAAAACTTTTTAGTAATATGTCCATACATTCTATCAAAATTGAAGTCCGGTAAACTTAAGGGGAAAAATGAAAAATTACCCAAACTAACTTGTAAGGAGAAGTAGCCCAAAGTCCACATTAGAAGTCTTATCTTAGCAATACAAGATGCAATTAGAGACATTACAATTTGTTCTTATTTGATAGCTGATGTCCATGGCGGTCAATATGTTGTCATGGGTGACTTTGTATATTGTATACACTACCAAGTAGCTACCCTCCTTAGTTTTTGCCATTCATGATGAGGACTTTCCCTGAGAAATACTTATCTTAATACTAATTGTTATGCACACATTAGGTAGACTCATTTCCAAAAGCCAACTTATAAGAGCAGGAGGGAAAATGCTTTAAACCCACTATCAAGCCTTACTTAAAAAGATGGGATGCAATTTGACTCATTATAATTTTTTGAATAAATTAATTATGTAAATTGGTCATGAAGCTATTGTAAGCCAATCTTTTTGTTCTAGTGAGAAAAAATCGATGGTTTAATCAATTGAATGAAAAAATCAAACTGAAAATTGAATAACTGTAAAAAAGCAAAGGAATTGATGGTGCATTTACTAAATGTGAATCAAAATTGACAAGAGTAGAAACGGCCTAGGATAAGAATAAGAAATGAGAATCATAATAAGTTGTTTACTTAAGCTGTAGAAATCAGAATCAAAATGAGTTTCATTTCCATTGTTATGTTTACTTTATCATGGAATCGGAACGGATTGTTTCAACTTGCTAAAAATACCCTTTGTTAATTGTCATTCCCAATATTATTTGTATTTATTATAATATTAACAATAATAAGAATAAAAATAATATTAAAACTAAAAATAATAATAATATAGACAATAATAATAGATAACAATAATAATTAAAATAATAAAATAAATAAATTTTGATAGTAATGATATTAACAACAACAAAATAATAATAAGGTTTAATTTCATCTTACCCCCTTATTAGATTAACTACTTCAATTCACCCTCAAAAGTATGAAAACGTCAATCTACCACCCAAAAGCCGCTAACTCTCTATTAGTTTTAATATTCAAAAGGGTAAAATTGTACTTGTATACATACATTAACAGGCATTAGATGTAGAGTATTGTGCATGTCAAATCAATGTCAACAACACTGTACACCTTATATATAAGCCCTTAATTTTTTTTATTAAGTTAATTTTAAAATAAATATTTTAATATAAAAAATATTTTAATTATTTTGAACTATATCACCATCCTTTTGTATTTCATGCATTACTGCATCTTCTTCACATGGCTAACAAAGAAGCTTAGAAACAGAGCATGATAAGAATGACAAAAAACAAGAGAATTCACTACTAAAAATCGTATAAAGACCAAATATTTAAGACTACTACAGAGACAGAACACCCTTATGATAGCTAAGGTTAGAAATTTCTATTAAAATCTTTTTTTTTCCAAGTTGAAGGGTGTAGTAAATATTCAAGATTATAGATGACAATGTTGAGTACCAATTATCAATGTGTTAATGATATCTATTATTGTTGGATTGACAGTTGTAGAAAAAAATTGATGAACAAAGCCTAGGTTAAGTAAATTTGAGTTTTTTGATTTTATCAATCATTTTGTTAAAATTAATACTTTCATTTGTGAAGATTTGTTAGTAAAGAGAGGATAATCATACTGGTGTTATTGTTAATTTTAATGATCTTGGTGTTAATGAGGTATTTTGTTTGTAATTAGTATGATTATTTTTTTATTTTTTTTTTCAAAGTATTTTGTTTTAGACTAAACTTCATACATTTTTTTTGTATTTGTATTTGAAACTGAATTTTTTTTCAAGAAGAAATTGTATTTGCCAACTTCTCGCTGGAAATTCATTTAGTGTAGACAAGTGCACTTTATATTACTTATTCTTATTTTGTAATTTTAATATGAATATCATGTTTAGATTTTGTTAACAGTTATGATAGTATGATTTCTTTTGGTGATGTTATTGATTATATGTACGATTTTTATTTGTAGGCAAACTTGAGGGTGAAGACCATTATTAATTTTGTTGGTGAAACACTTGAGGTTGGCTTCATTAAACCAGACACTCTTAAGTAGAGTGGTCTTGATTAATGCTGTAATGAAAATGGTGTTTGTTAGAAATAATTACAGAGCTGAGAGATTTATAACTGAAGTGACACTACCTTGGAATGGATTGAAGGGGACAATTGATAATGATAATGAATTTTATCAAGTTTGGCATTTGTACAACCAGAAGAAGTATACTGAGATTGTATTTGATATGAAAATAATACCACTTAATATGAATAATGTCATTAGAAGAAGGCTGTTTGAGGATGACATTGAAGATGTTGCTACTAGACCTAATGCTGAGGAGCCTAATATTTTTAATGTGTTTAAAAAATAGCATGAGGGACAATAAAATGAAGCAATGACAACCAAAGACACATCTACATTAGAACAGTATAAACAAGCAGGAGGTTCACAGAGGGGTTACAGAAAGCAGTCTATGGGAAGAAAACCAACAATAGGGGTGCATCATTTCACTAATATGAATCCCTTCATTCCTAAACCTGCTCTGAGTATGAACTTGAACTTCAGCCTCAACCTCCTAATAATTTCATGAAATGAGAGTTATCATGACATTTTTATACTTAAACAATATTACTTAAAGAGTAAATGATGTATTTTTATTATATTTTTAGTTATAGTTTGCATGAGCATTTATTTAAGTTTAATTCTAATAAATTGATTGTATTTTATATCACTTTGTGCTCTGACTATGTGTATGATTGTAGGTGATAAAAAAGCGCAAGCTTTATAGATGGAATACTGCAGCAGCAGACTTGCAGAAATAACAAAGAACTTGTCTGCAGATAAACTAAAACAAGTTTGAATCAGAAAAGATGTTGTAGTAATTGATACAGGAAAGACATCACAAAAAGATATGTTATCTGAAGTTTCCAAAAAAGAGACATATGGCCACATGCTTTTGGTTGTCCTAATTCCAAAATATAAAAAGAGCACACGTGAAAGCAAAAAGGAGGAAGCTGTCACACAAAAACAACAGAGAGAATAAGAGAGAGTTGAGGGTTACGGCAAGGCATTTTTCTGAGAAAAAGAAATAGAGAGACGTCTTGTATTAGCAAATCTCAATTCTTTCTATTTATTTGCTTGTTTTTTTCTCTCTATGAGAATGTATTTAATGACAAAAACGTGTGCTGTTACTATTTTATCACCTATCATGAACTAAACTTTTATTTAGTTGGGTGTTAAACAAACTTAATGATTATTTGACTTATATATGTGTGTTGCTTATAATCTGTTATAGCATTTTGTCTTGATTTTACTTATTCTAAATTTCTATTTCAGTTGACCACCAATTTAGTGGATATTAGCTGAAAAAGAGCCTAAAAAAGATCTGACTTAGTAGAACAAATGAAAACAATTCATGGTTTTAGATTGGGTTTCCTAAGTTGAGTTAATCTCAATTTGAATAGGGCCATACTTAATTTGAGGTTAGTGAAGAACTAGACATAGGGATTCACCTTGTAAGGTAATTGGAATCTAGAACGCATAATATTATATCCAATATTAGTATAACAACTAGTCACTGTTAGGTTGAATATAAATATAAAATATCCAACATGCGACAGCTGATGATGCATAAAAGATTCTGCCCAGTGTTGTAACAATAGTACCGCAATTGAAAAACAGTCAATATTATTAAGTGAGTTTAAACACTCAACCACTCATTTCCCATTGAGTATATCTTTGTGTCTGCCTTGAGATTTTTCCTTATTGCATTATGTTTATTGCATTTTTAATTTGGTTAGGTCATTAATTTCATCAATTATTTTATTTTAATTAGAATGAATTTACACTATTAAGATTATTGTAATAAGTCCTCTAACATCAATCAATGTAGAGACGATCTGGATACTCATCATTATATTACTTATTGTGTACAATTACACATTAACACATATAGCAATACACATCAACACCTTCATCTGAACTTTAGCAGCAATCCCCGTTTGAACCTCCACCTAAACTTCATCCTCAATCCTAACCTCAACCTCCACCTGAACTTTAGCCTCAACCTCAACCTGAATTTCAGCCTCAATCCTAACCTCAACTTCAACTTGTCCCGCTTTAACCTCAACCGCTTGCTCAACCTGAACCTGAACCTTATCCATATGACCAAGACACGCCTATTTTTGATAATGCATCTACTCCTGAACCATAAATCACCGAAGATATACTACAAAAACTCAGGCTAGCTGTCACTACTTTTGAGAATCTAGCTATGTAGTTCATTACTCCTACCAAAGAAACAGTTGCTGAAATACCAACAACTGAACCACAATTTGAGTATACCCTATACCTAATGCCTACAGTTAACCTTTCATTGTAGCAAGAAACACCATGTAATAAAGGTGTTGTACCCCTTAAACATGAGGTTGCAGACAAAGCTAATGATTTTGAAACTGATTCCTTCAACTTCTCACAATATAGTGACTATGTATGTGACTTTAAGATTGAGGATGCTGATGACTTCTCTAAATTTCTTGTTGTGAATGATGAGGATGACATTGATCTTGATAAGGAAGCAGTTAATCCACCAATATCTCAGTTTTTCAAGGGTTATCTTTCACAACCATTTTTAAAAGATGTTATCCTTACACAAGACTTGGCATCATAGGTTGACCAAGTAAAGTCTTCTTAAAAAAAAAAAAGCAAAGCAACTTCAGCTCCAAAAAAGGCGATGAAAGCTTCACAAAAAGAAGCTAATAAAAGGAAATATGCATCTATCAAAGTAAGGGCTTCTCAAAGGCAAGTGAGTAAAAGATAATTTGTAACTGATCCAAGAATAGTTTAGAACAAGAAAGTAAAGAAAACAAGGAAGAGAAATGTTGTAGATTTAGAGCATGTAATAAGTAGACCAAAGACAACCACGAAAATGAAGTCAAGCATGAATATGGATTATGGTACTGGTCTTTTATCATAAACTATTTGCCATAACGACAAGTCATCACAAACAGAAGATGATTTTTATTTTTCTTTTTTGAATTAGCAGATGATATTGATGATAAAGAATCTAGAGAACAGAAAACTCAATATCATAAGGATGATCATGATGCACAAAATGACTTATTGGATGGATAAATAAGTGACAACAGAGATTATGGGTCAATGTCAGATTTTAAAAACGAGCATCCTTTAGCAGACTGTCTTATGTGTTGGGTGGTTAAATGTTTGTAGATGGAGTAGAACCTAATGAGTTCAGAGTTGGACAAGTATTAAAAAAAATTCAATCTTTTGTATACGGTCCCAAAGGATTATTATATAAAACAAGGTTTCAGAGGTAGAAAAACTAAGTTTGAGAGAAGAAGAGTTGTATGTAAATGTCTTGTAGACAAGTGCCCCTTCAAAGATTTGGACAATGTTTTCAAATTAGAATCTTACATAGCACACATACATGTGAGGGTCTTGTGAAAAATCCAGAAGTGACTGTTGGTTGGATTGTAAGAGAATATAAGAATAAAGTGATAAGTGATCTAAAGATTATTGTAGGCAGTCTTGTTGATGATCTTAAGACAATGTATGGAGTAGAGGTAGATCCCCAAAAAGTTTATAAAGCAAAGACAAAGATATTGGATTCAACTGTTGGTGGAGATCATGTTGAAAGCTTCAACAACTTTGGAAATATACTCACATCATCAAACAGCAAATGACAGGGGCTTTAACATTACTTAAAGTAGCAAAAGAAAACACATTTACAAATAAGCATAGATTTCAAAAGTTCATGGTGAGCTTTCAAGGTCTTAAAGATGACTTTAATAAAGGGTCTAAGCCATTTATTAGACTGGACGGTTGTATTTAAAAGGCCCTTTTGAAGGTGTTTTACTGTTAGCTATCACACTTGATGCAAATCAGAGTATTTTTTCAATTGTAATATGTGTTTGCGAGTCTAAAAACATTTAGAGTTGGACTTGATTTTTGGGGCATTTGGCTGACACAGGCAACTTACCTTAATGACTGATAGGGCATAAAGGTTTCTTACAGCATTGAACTTAGAATTTAGTAGATCATATTACAGATTTTGTGCAAGACATGTCTTCACTAACCTGTTGAGCTGAGGAATCAGTATTAGAGGGCTATTAGAGCATCAAATAAGAATGCATTCACTGCAGCAATGAAAGACATATAAGATATTGATACTAATGTATTTGAGTAGCTGAGAAAATTGAACCCTAAGTACTAGTCAGTTTATGCTTTTGATAAGTCTATTAAATATAATTATACAACAAATAATATGACTGAGAGTTAGAATACATGGATTAGTGAAATGAGGATGGCACCCATAATCACTTTAGTATAGTACATCAAAAGAAGAATGATGAGAGCAATAAATAATAGAAAGATAAACTATTCACAATGGAAAATTAATGCTCTTGCCTTCATCAACAGCAAAATGAACCAGACATTGAAAAAAGGGAATGAAGTTTAACATTACGCCAGCAAATGAGATTCTCTTTGAAGTTGAATCTGCTACAAAGTCATAGGTTATCAATTTACAAGAGCATACATGTGAGTGTGGGCTATGGCAAATTAGTGGCTTACCTTGCAGACATGCAATGCCTTGCACAACTTATATGAGGGGTACTTATGAGAAGTTTATTGCTCTTTGTTACTCAAAAGAGGCATATTTAAGATGTTACTCAAGCATGATTCATCTTTTGCCTAATAAGTCTAAATGGCCACGTATAGAAATAGAGAAAATCTTGCCTCCAAATGTTCAAAGACCACCTGGTATGACCAAAACATGTAGAAAAAAGAAGGTTGATAAACCACCAGCTCACAAAAGACAATTCACTACATCCTGCAAGTTTTGTAGAGTTTATTAGCCATAATATTGCATACAAGGAAATAAAGAATATGTTGGTAAGGCAGTGGTTAAAAAATTCTATAATTTTGTATAACTGTCTGATATATATTTTCATTTGTGCACAAATAATCAAGCAAATGTTGTTCGATTTTTGCTTTATGTTTGAAAAAAACATAGGAAGACATTGGCAGCAGTTTTAAGCTCAAGTGCTTCACTTGCAAGAGACCTGCTGGTGGGAACTCATAAAATGTTAGCACTGCCACCGGTGGCTCTATGCTTGGTGGATTAGTTCATAGTAATGCTTGTAAAAGTGCACTTTAGCCTAATAGATCTATATCAAGTTCGTAATGTTGTTTTTTTTCGAGTTTGTAACTAATATTTATGATTATTTGTTCACTACTATGAACATTTACTAATTTCAAGTTTTGATTGACTTTTGATTAGGGGTTAGATTGATGTTTGTTAGTTTAGTTGGGGGTATTTTGAAGTATGTTAATCTAGATGATGAATTAAAGTTTATATTAACTATGTAAGTATCTTTTTTTTTCCTCACTAATCATAAAGGCATAACAGCTCAGACTTCACCTTTTACATCAACACAAATGTCAAGTAAAAGAACAATGGGTTTAGTAACTAGGAGAACCACAAGGAATACAACAACAATGTAATCATGCAGAACAAATACCTAGGACATCTGTAGAAGGGATTCTCATTAGAGAATGTTCAACATTTGCAAGGGTGTCTCCTCAATCTACACTTATAAGATTGAGAGACTTGAAGGGCAAGGGCAAAGCATTGCTTTGAAGTGGCTGGTAAGCATCTTAGCTTACTAAATTACCTATATATTTTTCTTTTAAAGGTTATTAATTGTATTGTAAATTGTTTGCCTGCTTATTTGTTGTTGTGTTGTTGGGTTGTAAACTTACATTGTAGAGGATATTAGATTCAACCAAAATGAAATAAAGGCAATATCAAACTTATGCTTTATTGTTTACTACTGTACAATGATGTTACTGATTTTTTTTTTTTTTTGTGTTTGGTTAAGTGTGAAGACAATAGCTATGTTAAAGCTTAGTAGAGTTCATGTAATTATTTTGACTAATTTCTTAGGAGTGTTGCAAAGAATATTTGGTATGGATATTGGAGTTCTTGTAATTGCAGCAGAAAAGATAACATTGTTAGCTGCTGCTGAATATTAATTGCAACATTCTAATTAAATAATATATGTATTACAAACATTGTGATGAAGCTTACAAAATGCAATAGGTGAGCTCTTTTTCGAAATGTCTTGTGCTCTTTAGAGTTAGTTTTCTATCTTTATTTGTTTCTTGCACGGCTAAACCTTAATAATTTTTAAGAAAATTGCCACAAATATAGAATAGATAGTATGAACATTATGAGGACAATACAAGAAAAATGATATTTTATAAAAAAAAATAGTCACTAAATATAACGAATTAGACACCTTATATTTTATATGACAAAAAATAAATCATCACACATTAGTCGTGGAAAGACCATCTTCAAAAGTTTTAGCGACCAAATTGTTTTCATCATTAAAGAATTTACCTTTTCGTGACTAAATGTTTCGTTTCTAATTAAAGTTTGAAAAGTCATAAATAGTATTAAAAAATGTCCAAATAGTGGTTTAAAAACATATTTGGAACAATATTTTGTAGTCATTGAATGTTACCTTCAATGAAGAAAACTTATCATCTCCAATTTTTAGGATTTGTAACTATTTCTTTTGTTACAAATTTAATTGTTTATTTTTTAATTAATTATCTTGTATCAAAAGATTGTTAGCGATTTTTTTCCTTACTGTTAAAAACACTCTATGACTAAAATAATTAGTCTAAACAAGTAACATAACCTTACATTATTATTAACAAATAAAAGGATCCAAACATTGATAAACCAAAATGTGCAAATAGTAGTAAGATTAAATAAAAAGATAGTTAAAAACATTTTACAAAGTTATCATACAAATTCAATTACAAAATGTACAAATGTCAATGATTTAAAGTATTGCATTGAGAAAATTGAAAAATGTAATTAATTGTCTTGGTCTTTGATCTTTATCGATGAATTCTTTAAAGGGCGAGTTACTCTTCAAATGCTTTTTCTAGTTGTGATAAATAATATTTGTCGTAAAAAAGTAGAATCAGTGACCAATTAACAAGTCTCAAAACAAAAATTGTTGGTTATAAAATATAAAATAAGTTAGGACGAGACTATTGGTTACGATTTAAAAAATTTGTCATAATAAGTACCATTCTTTGACCAAAATTAAAATTTTTTAAAAATTATTGTCTTAAAAAGTCAAATTTCTTCTAGTGATAATTTGCAGCAGCTTTATCATTGAACTTAATTTTGCAACAAATTTGTTAACAGCCTCCAAAACCTTGTGCTCCTTTGGTACCACCTCATAATTATGTTCAAAAGCATCATCTAACAATCTCACTCCTTTAGCAATTATTTTGTACTCTTGCTTAGTCGGTTCTCATCACCTAAAGAAATTACAATTTTTTCTTCTCACATTTGTAGTACAACCTTTGGGAATTTGGAATAGACTCTGAGATTTTCATCAATATTCAATCACCATAGTTAGTGCAAAATTTGTTTCTAAACTTGATAATTTTGTCATTGATTTAGAGCTCTCCATCTTCATCTACATAACCACTCTAGCTACCTTTAGATGATGACATTATGCTTGTTTTTTTACTTTACTTTGTTAATAACTTGATATTTTGATGGCGTTAACGATTTTGTAGCCATTGAGGTGTGTTGGAAGCTAGATTTAATGCAAGAACCTGCCAAATACAATTTTGAACTTTAAATTTTTGTTCTTTCTTTAATCGTCGGTTGTTTTTTGTTCTTTCTTTAATCGTCGGTTGTTTTAACTTACAAAGATAATGGCATGCAATGTAATATGTCTGACTTCAAAGCCCAAATTCTATTAACACTAACAGCAATCCTTGCAATTTTTTCAACTTCAAAGCCCAATTGACAAATAACATTAATGGTAATCTTCATAATTTATTTAACTTCAAAGCCCAAATTAGGAATAAATATTACATTTTTTGGTCCATTAAGACATTTCACTTTTTGAATATTTAAATCTTATAAACAACTTACTTTTTTATATTTTATTATTTATTTTGTAAGTGTCTCATATCATCTTGCAGACATGTCAAATCAACTATTACTTTTAAATTCATACACTAACGTTAAGAGCTTACTCCGTTATAACTTAGAGTATTTTTGTATTTTAATCAGTCAATGTTACTTAGTTGTTAAAAAAAATGGTTTTTGAGGGGTAGATTGAAGTTTTCATACTTTTGGGGGTAAATTAAAGTATGTCAATTTAATAACATGGTAGGGTGAAATTTACCCTAATAATAATAATAATAATAATAAATGATGATGATGATTATGATTATGATGATTATGTTTTTTTATTTATATTTTTCATTTAAAGGGGCATTTTGGAAATATTAAAGTGTTAATGGTGGTAGAATAGAAACTTTAAGGAATAGGATATTGATTCCTAACCCCTGAGAATCAATCTGTCATTCTTCATTTCCAAATTTAGGTGGACCTAGCAATTTCGATTCCTATCTCCATTTGAAGTATACATTGTCACTGACTTCGATTTCATATTCCAATTCCCCAATCCGAGAAGTAAATACACCCTAAAGGCAAAAAAAAAAAATTAAAATGGAACTTAATCGAAATCCAACCTTTTTTTTTTTTTTTTTGCTTGGTTCATTAACTAAATTTTATTAATTCGGTTCAGCTTAGTTCTACAAAGACCAAACTAAAGATAATTGTTGCCAACTCTAGATTGTAGAAATATTTTAAGGGTACGATTATTTGAACCCATTATATTCCTCTGAACGCCCATCTAATTTTAATTGTTAAAAATTGCATATTGAAAAATTTTCAAAATTACCTCAACTCATTTCCTCTCTCAACTTCAAGATTTGTATTTTCTCTCTCCAGTATCATATTAAGCAATTTGAAATTAATTTTATTTAGCTGTTGCTCATTGATCCTTTTGTTTTCTTGGTAAACCAAACTATATTTCTTTCTTTCTATTGCCATTTTTTTTTCCCTTTTGTTCATCGAATTGTTGCAAGAAATACTAACACCAAAGAAAATTTTAAAATTTTTATGGATGGTGAAAATTGATTGGTATTCATTCTCTAATTGTGGGTTTTGTTTCTATGACTTTGTGATAGCTTTCGTGAAACCGATTTTGAAATTTTGAGAACTAAACATCAATGTTTATTTGCAATTGAAAGAAAACATTTAAAGTACCTAATATTAAATTAAAGAATTTTGAGAGAAAAAAATGATTAATTAAGTAATTTCATCAAATTTATTCTGAAAATAAAACTCATTCGTGTAAAAAAAATTAATTTAAAAAGAAGGTTTAAAAAGAAATTGATTGGTTCAAATATCTTCACCTATATTTAAATTTTGCGATGGGCTATTTGCATGCTAATAATTACTTTGAAGCTTCTAATTTTAATTTAAAACTTATTAAAAAAATACACATCATGTGAATTACTATTAAAGATGATTTATTATAAATCAATATTACATAATTACTTTGAACACTTATATAGCACACTCATCATTCAATGTATAATTTTCATGCCTTAAACTCTAAAATTTATATTTCTAAAATTTTAATCAACACTTAGACGACAATTAGGAAATAGATTCAATATTTTTAAAAAAATTTACTATAAAGTATGTATGATAGTTTTATTTTTTAGAAAATAAAATAAAAAGTACTATAAGATTGCCATTATTTTTTTTCTTTTAACCCTTCTTCTTTTTCGACTTGTTCTTTCCTCCTTCTTCTTTTTTTCTTTTTTTATAGTATTTATAATTTATTTGCTATTATTATGTTCTCATTACAAGATATTTTAGTTGAAAATCCAATATTGAATAGAAATAAAAAAATTAAAATCGTGTTAAATAATTTATTTTCACTTGCTTTATTATAAAGTGCAAATATATGTTAAATCTCTTTAAAATTACATGTGCTAAATAGTTTTATTGGTGTTTTAAATAAATAAAGTTAATTAATTTAAAAAATTTAAGTGTTTTAATTTTAAAAAAATTACAAAGAAAAAGTTAATTTTTTAAAATTAATAGAGTGCAAATAAATGCATCCTTAAACTTTGCATACCTTTCTACGATGGAGTTATTTAGTGGCGTGGGTGCTTTCAAGACACTGAAGGGATGTTACCAGCACAACTCACGTTGTGTTCACAAGGGCCTAACCCAAACCCATTAGAAATGAGAATTGGCCCAATGTGAAAGATTATTTACAGGGGAAAAAAAGGAGGAAAAAAAACCCCAAGTATAAATCACACTCTTATCGCCGGTAGAGGGATCTAAAGTCTAAACGACGCGTTGACAGAACAAATGAAATGAGTGAGGATTGAGGAGTCGTCTTTGTCTTCGAATCGAAACTGATTGTGGGTGTGTGTGAAGTTGTGAGGCAGAAAAATTCTTGATGAAATCCGAATCAATGGCGTACAGAAGGAGGCAGCAGGAGAAGGGATTATTTTCAACAACAAGAAAGACATTAGCAGATGATGAAGAGGATGATGACTCGAGTTCAAATTCGAATTCATCTTCGTCTCGGTTAGCTGCCAAAGCCATAAGAGCTTCATCTGCTCATAGAGATTCATCTCTCTCCTCTGCTTACAACCGCACCACCACTTCTTCTTCTTCTTCTTCTTCTCCTCCATCTCCACTTCTGGTAAAGTGATGAATCCCTTTTATCTGCTCTGCTGCTTATCTTTATTGGCCAATTATACATTTTAATATTTTAACTGGGTCTTTGTATTGGGGGTGGTGGTCTTATCAATATAGGATTCCAAGCCTTATGAGTACACATCAATGAAAAGTTTAAATGAATCCAAACATGGGTTTTGGAGTAATCTTGCTAGAAAAGCTAAAGCTGTTATCTTGGACGAGGATGGTGATGGTGATGGTGATGGTGATGTGCCCCAACAACAGCAGCTGCCTCAAAATGCAACACATCACAATCACATGCCTGGGACTGACTCAAGACCCAAGGTGAGGACGAGATTTCATTTCAGCTATGACATTGTTTAGAGTGTGTTTGACATTAATATGTGGTATTATATTTCTGATTCGCACTGGCAGTTCCGTGATCAATACCAATCAAATGACAGCCATCGAAAATCAGAAGGTCCTGCCTTGCAGAAGGGATTTGATGCGATTACATCTTCAATAAGTTATATCGGCAATGCTGTTGAGGTGAGCTTTTGCCAAGTATTCTTTATTCCATTATATACCTTGGCTTCTACAAATTGTATTGGTAATGCTTTTCATCTATGATCTTCTTCGGCATGTGCAAAGTTTTATACTAGTGGCAGATGTATATCTCTCCTTTAATTTATGACTTTTGTGTTTCCCTTTTTTAGGAGGGCCTTACTGTTGTGGAAAACCGAACATCAGGCATCATTCAAGAAACTCGTAAGCATATCCGCAAGAAGCCTGGCATTTCTGCCACACAGAACCAGGGGATTAAACAACCTCATGTACAGGCCCAAGTCCAACCCTCTGTGCAAAATGATCAAGAACTTCAATTGAAGGCATCTCGCGACGTAAGGTGGCAACTGTATGTCACTGGTTCATGTGATAGAAATATATTGCATGTTTGGGTTGCCCAGCCTTGTCATAATACTACCACTTGTGGTGTTTTTTGTATTTGGTGTGCCTCTCTGAATTACAGTAAGCAGCACTTCCTGTGAGCAAAGCCTTGAATGGCTCTAAGATTTCAAACTGGATCGAGTTTAGTCATTGGCTTTTTTCATAGTTAAGATGCATGTTCCATCCAGTAGTCTACTTTAGGTATTGATGCCTATAAGAAAACTTAGTGGAAACACAAATGGAGGAGGGACCGGAAAAGAAGTGGTTTTTTGGGGCTTAAGGTGGCTGAAGTATTTTAGGAACCAAAACATATCATTTATTATTTTTCATTTTCAATGTAATTGCTAATGTTTCTAGATGATGTGCATGATTGCTTTCTGGTTGTGCAATAGGTTGCAATGGCAATGGCTGCTAAGGCGAAGCTTCTTCTTCGGGAGTTGAAAACCGTGAAAGCAGATTTGGCTTTTGCTAAAGAGCGATGTGCTCAGCTGGAGGAAGAAAATAAAATCCTTCGGGAGAGTCGTCAAAGGGGGGACAACCCAGAAGATGATGATTTGGTAACCTATTCTCTTTTTCTACTTTCCTTTCTCCTGTCGAGTCTATCTGTGTGGTGATGTGTATCTGTTTTATTTAGTTAGTTTTGTCAATGGTAGATTTAAACAGATATATTACTTTCTTAAAAAGTGAAAATCTGAATGATGAGTCTTGCTGATCCGTTTGTTCTTTCTTTGTCACTTTTTACTTTTAAGTTGCATTATTTGGATAGAAATACAAGTTCTTAATTTACAGTGTTTGTTTTATAAGTGCATCTGTCTAGTATTTTTATGATATCTTACTTGGCTACTATGAACCAGGAAAGGAAGGGCAAATATTTGTAGTTACACTACTGGCTATGAGTCTTTCAATCTGCTGCCACACTCAGTTCAGTGGTTTTTTGAGCTGATGCATAATGGATTCATGTTTTTGTAGTTGTTAATGTGTTTGTCCATCTGCCTGTACATGTTTAGTTTGTAGAGTGTGTTTGTGTCCGAGATATTTAGTAATGAGGTACAACCAAGGCTTTAAGTTGTTGCTGTTACCCACTTAATTATTACTAATATCAATGGCATCAGGATTCCAGGTCAGTAGTCGAGAGATGAATTTTTTGTTTGGCAAATCTTAAGCGGATCAGCTTTTTCTAAGATTGAATTAAAATGATCTCAATGCACTGAAGAATCTAAAACTGATGTCTGCATTTGTCCATCAGATACGGCTTCAACTAGAAACACTTTTAGCAGAGAAGGCTCGATTGGCGCATGAGAACTCAGTGTACGCACGTGAGAATCGCTTCTTAAGGGAGGTTGTTGAGTATCACCAGCTCACCATGCAGGATGTTTTGTATTTGAATGAGGGTACTGAGGAATTTACTGAAGTTTACCCAATTAAGGTTGTATCAAATCCAGAGTCTATACCTGGGCCACCATTTTCAACCTCCTCACTGCCCCATCATACAAGTGTGCAAGTGACTCATGATGGCTTGCCTCGCCCTTCACCACCACCAGAGGTTGCCCAAACTGCCAGCGCACCAAGCTCTGTGTCCCCACTCTCAAGCCAAAGGATGTGACAACACACATTATATCTGTTTGAATGGTATTGCCCTGTACCGAGTCTTGTCACCAGAGGTTAGAAATTGTAACAGTATATATTCATGTTCTTATATTTATTTATTCCTTGGTATCGGTTCTTCCCCTTGTATGGGCGACTAGATATTGGTATATCCTTGATTATGTATTTTAAGACTTTACTATACTCATTTGTTGAACTCAAAAGTCAGAATGTTGCTGTGATAATTTCCCCTCTGAAGCTCATTTTTGGCTTTCATACAATAGTTCAAACAAAATTGATCTGTCACTTATCTTCAAATGTTAGATTTGTGAGATTTATGTGAATCTAACTTTTCAATAGACATGTGAATCCATGTGGCCATTGGAATTGGATATTGGCATGGCACATCTGTGACGGTGATACTCGAGATAATTCAATTATTTGTTTTTGTTATGTGATGAGGTGACGCCTGGAATTCTCGTGCAACAAACATGAACTAGGGATGGATCCAAAAAAATGTATTGTGCTAATCAGTTAGAATTTATTTATGGTCAGCTAGTAAACCTTTTTTGGTGGTACAATTTTTTATTTTTTTGAAATTGTTCTTTATTACAATGTGAAGTACACTATGAGTCTAGGTACTTATACATGTAGTATATGTAATATTGTGTTTTGCTCACATTAAAGTGATTTGAGGAACTTGTAACCCGCATCACTTTGGAAGATGATGATTTGAGATCACCAAAATTTTCCTAATTTTTTCCGTATCTTTTCTGCTAATTGGGTCAATTATCAATTTATCGTAATGTTTATCATTTTTTGGTATGCGACAGACAAAAAATATCTATTGTTAATTAACATAAGAACTCTGGACAGACAAAAAATACTTATTTGATTATTTCCCCACAAAATAGCTCATATTGATTTTACATAATAACATAAGAAGGTCCAAGAGAACAAGATGTTGTCATGTTTGAACTCGCGATTCAATGGATCGTCGAGGCTTGATGGCTCAATATTTTGGTATGTGACATGACATAAAAGCATAGGTAATTAATTTCATTGTTTTAAATTATTACAATTTTTTTTGGGTAATAATCCTTGGGTGACAGATTTTTTGACAAATTTTAAAAAGGTGAAATATTTTTTAAAAATAGGTGAGCAGGTGACCATCCGTTAATTTTTTCGTTAACTTTAACGGGAACAATAAATTAATTATAAAATGATATTTTTGCCTCCAGAATTAATTATAAAATAGCGTTTCTACCCCTATAATAGCTACAAAATGACATTTCTATTCTTAAAATTAGTTACAAAATATATTTTTGCCCCTACTCAATTATTTTTATTTTTAAATAGAAAAAAATTATAAAAATTTGCATCTAAGTACAATTAACAGGCTTTTTTTGTTAGATCATATAATTTTTTTTTTATTCTGCTTTTTTTGTTGAATCATATAATTTTTTTTAAAATTCTTATTGAATCAAACTTTGTCATTAAAATTTATAAAAAAAATTTGTTTGATTCAACAAGAATTTTTTTAAAAAAATTGTATGACTTAACAAAAAATAGTCCATTAATTGCACTTAAATATAATTTTTTATAATTTTTTGTATTTAAAAAATAAAAAATAATTGAGTAGGGGAAAAAATATATTTTGAAACTAATTTAGGGATAAAAATGTCATTTTGTAGCTATTATAGGGATAGAAAAATTATTTTATAATTAATTTACTGTTCCGTTAAAGTTAACAGATTGTCACCTGCTCGCCTATTTTTAAAAAATGTTTCACTTTTTTTAAATTTGTCAAAAAATCTGTCACTCAGGGGTAGTTAACCCTTCTTTTGTTTTTTTTTTCAAATTCAACCATGCTCTTAACATTAGTTATAAACAGTCAAATTAAGAAAATTTTGGTAACTAAAGAAATAAATATATCGCCCGGGGGGGGGGTAAGATGGGGAAATATGAAGCTTTGTCTGACACAACGCTATGGTCACCTGAATAATAAGTTGTGCCAATTCTAGTAATACAACGTTAAATGGCCCGTTTTAAGGCTCAAAAATGACTTTGTAAATTTAAAAGTTAATTTTAGTATTTGATATAGAAATTAAAAGTCACTTCTATTAAAATCAATCCCTCTCAAAGAAGGAAGGATTAACTTTTCAAATATAATTTTGAGAATCAATTTTACTATTTAACACAATTTCAAAAATATCCTTATAGTTATTATCTAAACCCAAAACTATCCTATTCAAATTAGAAACAAAATTAATATTGCATTAAATTTTTATTATAATTTTTTTTATAATTCACGTATTCACTTACCCTATTTCTTCTTCATATTTTTCATTCCATCAAAAGTTATCTCAATTTGTTATTTTGTGCCTCAAAAGTATGCAATAAGATAACAATTTTTTAATTTCATAAAATCTATTCATTATTTACTTGAGCATACATTATTACTTTATTAGCCCTTATTTATAAAGTATCTTATTTATGTATTAGGCATGTGATGTCAATACTAGAGATATAAATCACATGTCTTTTATAAATGAAAGATTATTCACAACTATTAATGAAATGGGCATTTCATTATATAAGGCTGAAACTATTCTACTTCTATTGTGAGTTGTTTTATCTTGATCACTAAAGTAGAGATTTCAAGTAGAATTAACATATGTATATGTGATATGCATATTGAACTAGACTATAGTGAATTACTGAATTATTATCTAGTTTAACAAATGTCAATGATCATAATTTACATAAGTTTTAATAAGTTTAATCGACCTTAGTCCTGAATAGATAATTAACTTGCATTCATATATTATATCTTTTGAGTTATCCCGGAGTGAAATACACATAAGTGGTCGAAAACCTCGATAGCTTAGAAATGTAATTTCATTGATCATGGGAACATATACTTACAAGATAGAATCTATACTAATGATGCTTACTTAAATTGCTTGAGGTAACTTGATCATTTAAATATGTGGCCATAGTTTATTTAGTAAATTATTTATTAAATAATAATATTTATTTATAAATTTATTTACAAATATAGATATATTGAAAGTGATCATTTGAATAAATAGTAAATCAAGGGTAAATATGTGATTTACAAAGGCACAACATTCATCATGAGCCTAGCTTTGATTATGGCATTAGATAGCGGGTTTATTAAGTGGTTATTATTAGTCAAAGACGAAGGCTAAAATTAATTAAAAAGAGTTTTACTTAATTGAGCTTTTATTTAATTACTTGGGTTACTAGAGTGTAATTTTAGGTTTTAGTGAAATAGCCTGGAGTTAACTTGGTAATTTTGACATGTCATGAGTTTAGGCTTTTAATATTAAGTTGGAGGTAGAAAGCCCATGAGTTTGTAGTCCCAATGTTAACTCAATTCATGGTCAAACTTGACTCTAATAAGTGCTTATATAATAGAGAGGAAATTAGAAGAGAGAAAAGATTTTTCTTATAGATTTTTCTTGAAAAAGAAAAGGATACAATTCTAAGGTTTTCAGCTCCATCACAAAATTAAGATTCTTTACACGCCTACTCATGTAAGGGAGACTATTGAGGATAATAGAGGAGATTGTAAGCTTCTTCGACAGTTCTTCACCAGGAAGTCAACGTACTTTTCTAGCCCTATACATGTATAAATAATAATAAAGAAAAAGTTCGCTGATTTTATTAAATAGAAAAATTATTTTTCTAAGACATTATTTACCAACACTCTCTTGCGACCACCATAAAAGCAATATCACCATCAAACATATGTGTTTCGTTACCCTTTAATTGAATTTTGTTTATTTATAAAAATTCCATGCGCGAATCAATGGGTTCATGTATGTGGGCTGTGGGTGTTTTTTATTGTTAGTTTTTAGGCCATCTATCAATACTTTTCAATAATATTATTGAATATTGTATGTCACTTTTTTTACCATGTATTATGTTCGCCTTCATTTTCCTTTTTGTTCATCATAATTTTTAAAGTAATATTTATGTTAAAATATATTTACAATAATATAGATGGACAAAAAGAAGAAAATTATCAATCAAACTGAAACTAGAGATAGCCAACGGGCTAGGGGCATATGGCACAACACATGTCCGTTGAGCACGGCATGACACGAGCACATTTTGGTGGAGCACATGGCACGACACGACATACACGTTGGTTGAGTTGAGCTTAAAAATTTAGGCATGCAATCTTTAAAAGCATAGTATAATTAAAGATGGGATAAAGTATGGCACGTGAAAGGCTCTCAATAAGCATGACTCACATTTTAATGAAAGTGAACTTAAAATTTTATGATTTTACAAATAACTTGAAATTAAATATTTTAATTTATTTTATTAATTCGTACAAGTTTTTTAAACTCGTTTAATTCTTAATTTCCAAAAAAAAAACTCTAATTGGTTTATATTCATAATTTATTAAATGAATAATTGATATCATGATTTTATAAATATGTATTAGTGTTATTATGGAGTATGATATGTGACTTTATGTAAGTTTAAGTTAACAATTAAGTTAATCCTTAAGAAATTATTATTATTATTGTTATTGTTGTTGTTAGTAAGTATTAAAAAGGAATTATAATAAAATAGGCACTAGTTTAGTAATTAATATTCTCTTACTATTATTAGTTGATTATTATTGAATATGGATTTAAGTTTTAAATTTGATTATATTGAATTTGACTAAAGAAACATGGATCTACTAGGCTCCAAAAAAATACGGCATGCTCTCTTAAAAAAATTAAAAAGAAAAAGAAAAAAAAGCTTATTGTACTTTTGTCTTAGGCATGGCTCACGATACGGCACGACATAACACAAGCAAAAATAAGGGCACACATGGGCCTTTTTTTTTGCCAACTTGACCCGTTATCCATCTTTAACTAAAATTAAAACTAATAATGTATTACTGGGTGAAACTATTTAGGATAAGAAAACTAATTTTTTATAACTTGTGTATCCTAGAGGTAAAAGAGGTACATCACCCTTGGACTCATTTCGCTAAATTAGGATGGAAAAATTCAGTCAAACCAAATTTCACACTAATGAAAGAGATAGGGAAAGATATCAATGAACTAGAAAGTCAAGAAGAAAACGTATTAACAATGGAGCAAAAGAATGAGAAATAAATTTTAAGAAACAATATTGTTAAAAGTATAATGACAAAGTGGTATTACATGACAATTTATTACTTATTTTCTTTTAAAGATTTTTTAGCTGATTACATTTTTTTTTATATTTTTGTGGAGGAGTACCTTGTTATACTTTCACTATACAACAACAATGTTATTTGATAAAAATTATAGTTGATTTTTTAATTATCAATTAATAAAAATTATAGTTGATTTTTTAATTATCAATTATTTTAAGATAACAAAATAAAATAACTAAAATCAGTAGAGTATAAATTTTATTTTTTAATTAAAATTATTATAAATACATAATAAAAAATATTACGTGTACATATTTTTATATTTATAAGTAAATTTAATCCTACATTATATCTAATTTAATTATTTATTTTCTTATAACAGTTTAATCAAACACTTATACTTGTTTTCAAAACTCAAAACTTTTCAATCAGGCACTCATCATATGTTTTCATTGTTTAACCCTTTGACAACATGAGAAAGCCATTGTTCAATTCTTCGACAAAAAAAAATCAAAATCAAAATCAAAAGCTCTGCCCTTCCTCTCTATGTATACGATGACTGGTAGGGCAGACCTTCGATTGAGCTAGGAGCATGAGTTCGTAGACGGCTGGGGGGTTGGGCTGGCTTGGCTGTCTTTTCGATCAATCATTGCCCACCCAATGTCGTTATTGGTGCGAGTTGTAAGAAGTCTCGGTCTCCAGTCGAGCTGGGGCGTTATTTCTTGTATCTCTCAAGCCCTGGTTGGCTATTGACTTCTATCACCCAACAATCGTTGAATCCGAATCCGAAAGTGACTGAACCCGCTTTTGAGCTAACTGAATTAGTTATGCCGACGACAATATTTTCTCTTCTTAAAAAGATAAAAATTTACTAAACATTAAACTAATTCTCTTCATCGTTAATTATTTTTATAACATAACTAATAATAATTATTTTAAAAACTTATAATATTATCAAACTAGCCCTAGCATTGTGAAACTAGCCTTAAATTGCTTAGAAATTTAATAAGTAATCCACGTAATACCCTCTTATACCCGATTCTCTATTTCCACACAATTAGCTTCACAAGATGCCATCCAAAGTGACAACACAAAGGGCCATCAGGCCCAACAAACACTTGAGGAAGCCCACGAGTGTAGACCTCTTTGAACTTGGAACTGGATGGATCGTTAGCAAAAAGGATCACAAGAACAAGATCGTCTCTCCTAATGTTACTGTTAGGAGTCCCTAACCATTATGTGTTATTTATTTATTAAATAATAAATTTTATAATTAGTAAAATTAATATTTTATCATCCAATAATTGAATCTCATGTTAGTTGAAAATCAAAATTATTGAGATCCATAATATTACTTGTCTCTTAATCAGCATGAGACATGTGAAATGATTGATCGAAGAGAGGCCGTGATATAAGTTTTTGCCATAATTCAAGACTTTCCAACTAAAACCCATTGAAAATTGTATACCATCCTAATATGTCCCAAACATGCAAGTAAACCAAAAAGATAATAAAACTGTAAGGTGGATCGCCAATTTCTCCCCTATTGTAATCAACATATACCATTTATTCTCCTGTTGTTTTTATAATGGCCAAAAACCCCCCTCACAGCATAAATATACAATATTATCCTTATTTTCAATTACTCTTTTATTTACATTTATTATAAATTAAATAAATTACATGAATAGAAACTAAATAAAAAAATTAAGTATTAAAAACAAGAAATATATGTTTTGATATGAGCAAAAAAATTAATAATAAATTTTTTTTCTTGTAATTATTTATTTTGTGAACATTTTCTTATAATAAAATTTTTGTAATATTTTAAAATTAAATGTAAAAAGTATAGCCTTTAAAAAAATGTAAAAAGTATAGACAAAATATTTTACTATTTATCTTATAATAAATTTTTATTTGTCATCCAAGTTTTCTTATCATAATTTTTTTATCATTTTATAATATTTTTCTTATATATTTATTATAATAATTTTTTCACAAAATAAATAAGTACAAGAAAAAAATTTCATTATTAATTTTTTCTCATATCAAAACATATATTTCTTATTTTTAATGCTTAATTTTTTATTTAGTTTCTATTCATGTGATTTATTTAATTTATAATAAATATAAATAAAAGAGTAGTTAAAAATAAGGGTAATATTGTAAACGTACGCTATTAGGAGGTTTTTGGCCATTATAAAAACAGCAGTGGTGAAAATAGTATTTGTTAATTACTGTAGGGGGGAAATTGACAATCTCCCAAAAATGTAATTACTTCTAAGAAATGGGAATGGGCTGGGAATGAGAATGGGCTGGAATGTAAATGAGGAATGGGAATGTGATTTCAATGTTTACTTGACAAAAATAAATGGGAATGAGAATATGCTGGAATGCCATTGATGTGTTTATTTGGTAAAATAAATGGGAATGAGGAATGGGAATGATAATCAATTTACCAAAATACCCATAGTATTAAATAATGTAATTTTCATTGACTAGATACATGTATAAATATTATTATAAAAATGATATTAATTAAAAAATAAAATTAATAATAATAATAATATTTTAGTTATTATTATTATTATTATTAACAATAAAAATAATGATAAAAATAATAATTAATAAAAATAGTTAATTTATCATTATTAACAATATTATCCTTATTATTGTTGTTATTATTATTATTATTATTAAATTTTATTAACTTTATTATTTTAGTTATTATTAATTGTTGTTATTATTATTTTTATTAATATTATCAGTATTAATATTTATTATTATTATTAAAATTAAATTTTATTAACTTTATTATTTTATTTATTATTTATTATTGTTATTAATATTAAAATTTATTATTTTAGTTATTATTTATTATTGTTATTAATATTAAAATTTATTATTTTAGTTATTATTAATTATTGTTATTAATATTATCATTATTAATAATAATAATACTGATAAAAATAATATTAATAAAAATAATTAATTTATCATTATTAACAATATTATCCTTATTATTGTTCTTATTATTATTATTAATTTATTATTATTATTAAATTTTATCAACTTTATTATTTTAGTTATTATTAATTATTATTATTATAATTAAATTTTATTAGCTTTATTATTATAGTTATTATTAATTATTGTTACTATTATTATTATTATTAAAAATAAATTTCATTAACTTTATTATTTTATTTATTATTAATTATTGTTATTAATATTAATATTTATTATTTTAGTTATTATTAATTATTGTAATTTTATTAACTTTATTATTTTATTTATTATTGATTATTGTTATTAATATTAAAATTTATTATTATAGTTATTATTAATTATTATTATTATAATTAAATTTTATTAACTTTATTATTTTAGTTATTATTAATTATTGTTATTATTATTTTTATTAATAATAATAATTATAAATGTTAATAATGATAATATTAATAAAAATAATAATAACAATAACAATAATTAATAATAACTAAAATAATAAAGTTACTAAAATTTAATAATAATAAATTTAATAATAATAAAATTAATAATAATAATAACAACAATAATAAGGATAATATTGTTAATAATGATAAATTAATTATTTTATTAATTATTATTTTTATCATTATTTTTATTGTTAATAATGATAATAATAATAATAATAATAATAATAATAATTACTAATAATAACTAAAATAATAAAATTTAATAATAATAATAATAATTATTATTATTAATAACATTTTAAAAAATAAAATTATTTGTGATTTGAACAAGGGTAATTTAGGAAATATGAAAAAATTAGAAGGATAGAAAAGTAAATTTATGTTTCATTCCCATTCCCACATTTTCATTCCCAACCCCCCCATGGGAATGGAATTCCCATTCCTTATTCCCAAATTGTGTGGGACCCACACATTTTATTCCCATTCCCAAATTACATTTTGCCAAGTAAACATGAGTTTCATTCCCATTCCCCATTCCCATGAAGTAAACACACCATAAGTTTCATTTGATATAACCTTTTAAACAAAGTTTAATGAACTAGAGTTTTTATTAAAAAAAAGATTTTAATTGTTTCATTATCGATGAGAATTTTTATTAAAAATTATTAAATTACTTTAACATCCTTCAAAAAAATAAAATTACTTTAGTTGATAAAATTTTAAAGTTATGTTATAAAAAGAATGAAATAAAAATGTAAGTTAAACAATGGAAAATTTATAAGGTCTCCAACCTTTATTTTCAAAAGGCTAAAATTTGAGCTTTTGTTAGTGCCTGCTTGGTATGTTTTATTTAATAGTTATAAGTACTTATTTAATTTCATAAACTCTTTTCAAAATTTTAGTTATTATTTGTTTTCTTTTTTAAGTAAAATTTTCAATGATTCAATAAACTATTTTACCTCTGCTAACAAAAGCTTAAATTTTGAGTTTTTGATAATAAAGGTTGAAAAGTTATTTTTTAAAATATTAAAATATCTAAAACATTTTTTTACTTATTTAATAATTTTTTATGCCTTCCATTTATAACATAACTTTTATAATATTTGTCTATTAAAATGATTTAATAGAAACTCTCATCAACAACCAAATAATCAAATTTTTTTAATAAAAATTTTAGTTATAAAAATTCCACTAAAAAAAATTTATTAAATAAATTCTATTTAAAAAATATATTAAATAGATCCTTAATAAAGATTAAATAACTTATTTAAGCTTTAAAATTTTTATTAAGAAAATAACTAAATAATAATAAAAAATTAAAAAATAACTCATAATGTCAAATAAATACTTATAATCATTCGATAAACTAAACCAATTAAGCACTAATACAACTATGAAACATGCCCCTTAAACCCTCAGGACAATATTATTTCGGGACAATATTATTATGTCCCTGGGACGAAATCGTTTATGAAAAATTTATTTAAATAAATAATTATTGTTCGTTGGCTCTAACCCAAGTTAGCAGCTTTTTTATTATTATTATTATTATTATTATTATTATTATTATTATTATTATTATTATTATTATTATTATTATTATTATTTTGAAAAATAGGAATTTGGGCGCCTACTACGATGCAAAAGACATTTGAAATTTCAAAACCGAAAGAGACGAACAGTGTGGTGACTGAGAACATTAACTTCAAATATGGCGAAAACCAACACTTACGAAGAGGCTCGTAAGAAAAGACTTGAAGAAAACAATCAGAGATTACAGGTCTTGTGCGGTTGCTTGTTTTCTTTTTTTTTTTTTTTCTTTTTTTTCTTTATTTTTTGGTTTTGAATGCTTGAGCTTGACAATAATAATAATAATGGACAAAACTGCATTGAATTGCAGGAATTGGGTATTGAAAAGATCTCGAAAACTTTGTCACAGCTTTCAAAATCTGTCAAATCTGTCAAAAAATCCCCACAGGCCCAGGTATTGTTCGAATCTTTGTTTTTCTGACGAATTATTAATTATTTAATTATTGAACTAAAAATTGTTCAATTTCAGCGACATCTTCCAAAATTCAAATCAAAGAGTGTTATTAACATAGTAGAACCAAGGCGCTCTTCTCGTGCTCGTAACTATGTCATTTCCTATCGTGATGATGTAAGTTCATCAAAAACAATCTTAGTAGGACATGTTTTGCATTTGAAATTGTTTTATAACAAACTGTTGATGTTGGTCTTTTGCAATATGTTCTTGCTAGATTGATATCATTCCTTTTTTTTGCTTCCATTGCAGCTTGACATAAACCTTCCCCATTTACGGAAAAGGTCAAGATCAAATTCTTCATCATGGGCCAGGTTGATTGATTTGTTTTCTTTTTGTCGAGTTAATAATACCAGTTTTCTATTTTAGTTATTAATTTAAGTGACTAATCTGTGGGTATATAAACAATATAGTTATCTTGCGAGGCCATTGGAAGAAGTCAAAATGGCATCTTACGAAGAAAGGGCTCGAGCGTTGAAGTCTGCTGGGCAACTTCAAAGCAGCCTACAATCTGGATATCCATCTTTTATTAAATCAATGGTTAGGTCTCATGTTTATAGTTGCTTTTGGTTGGTAAGTCTTGTTTGACTTACTCAAATGAACAATTTAGCTGAAAATAAAATGCATAAGTTGGGTTTATTTCACTAATTCATTTGTTATTCTTTTTCATTCAATTAAGGGGCTTCCTAATCAGTTTTGCAAGCAAAACCTTCCAAAAACTGTGACAGATATGGTTCTAGAGGATGAAAATGGCAGGGAATTTGAGGCTGTTTATATTGGGCAAAAGACCGGGCTTAGTGGTGGGTGGAGAGCTTTTGCATTACATCACAAGTTGGATGATGGTGATGCTTTGGTTTTTGAATTGGTTGAACAAAAGAGGTTTAAGGTATGGTTTATATATTTATAATTTTCAAGTAACCAAATAAGCTTGAATGCTCTGTTTTTGCTATTGTACCTGATTTTTATTTGTAAGCTGCTTTGGAGTACAAATGAAGTCAATGTAGCACATCAAGTTTAAATATAAGCATGTTACATTATGGTCTTATTTCCTAAATTTTAGTTTATATAACCTGACCTGCTATATTTTTGTTTGTAAGTTGAGGTCTAATGGTTTTGTCTTGTGTGGCTAACTCAGTTCATTTTCTAAAGCTCCTTTTTCTTGCATTTGTCTTCTTATTCACAGTTTGTACGCAACAGACGCTTTAGATACAAATTTCTGTTTAACTATCTTATATTTACAATTGTTTTTGTGTCATATCCTAGTAAAAGTTATATTTTATCAGAGATTGTCTAGTTTATAGGAACATAGAGCATTTCAGATTCTTTTATTGTTTTAGTAAAAGCCTTCTTACATGCATGGAGTTTAATTTGTTGTACAACTGATAAATTAAACTCTTCAAATTCATCAAGATATTATGCAAGGTAGTTAAACTTGTGAATTGTATTGAGCTTAATTTGTTGTAGAATTGATAAATTAAGCTACCATTCTATTCAGATGTTCAGCGAAACTTTTAGATAAAACCATGTGTTTCTTTTTCCTATTCTTTTTATCTTCTGTAATTGCTATAGATTGAATGACTTGGGCTATCCATTATATCTTTAAGTTATAACCTTCAGGTTGGACTTAGGGAATTTAGGGATGCACAAGTAAACTAAAGTTTAGATCTTTCTATAAAATACTCAAATTTATATTAAGCAATAAGATATCCATTAAGTTTAGTTTAACTTTCCATTGCTCTTGACACCGTTCATTGTGGAACAAATTTTCACTCTACAAGCATGATCGACGGATTGGGTTGAGCCAAGTTTATTGAACATGAGACCTGAACTGACACAACAGAATATTAGCCAATAAATGAGCTGACACATCATAACTTAGTACTACACGTTAATTTTGAAAAGAAACTTGCCATTTTATTTATAAGATTGACCCAAAAACATGGCAGTAATTAGTTTCAAGGGGATAAAATGGTAATTTTGTTTCATTGATACCGGGACACATAGTGACATGACAGAAAACACAGTATGGGCATAAGGATGACATGGCATGGCATGATTAACCTCTGCAAAACACAAGCCTTTCTCCTACCATTCTCTAAATTTTGATACCACACCCATTTATTTAGAACGGACACACTATTTACTTGAAATACAATAACAAAATCTATAGCTGACGATAAGTTGGTCATGCAACTTGATATTGTCTTCAATCAGTTAACAAAATGGCCAACCTTTTTGCCGCTGCAAAGATCTAACCTTGAAGGATCTTTCAAGTTGGGTTTAATGTTCTTGTTTACTACTGATTTCTTGTTGCTGGGTGAGTCTTGCAAAGCACAAAGAGCATAGGAGTAAGAAAATTGCTCAATTGTCCACCTGAAAACACCCTTACAACTATTATCATGCCTAACTTCTCGTAAGAATGAGAAGATTGCTCAATTATCTACCTCTAAACAACCCTTGCCACTAGTATCATGCCTAACCTCTCCATTCTTGAATTTTTAAACATTTAACACAACTGGTATAGGAGAGGTGGGAGCCTGATGTTCGGTAGCTGCAATTGCTGCTCTATAAGGTTGGGGCATTGGAATTCTCCCCTGGCTCTTGCATAGTCCTGGGCCCTTTATCTGCAGGAAAAAAATGGCCTAGCTTTTTGATCCTTTCTAGGATTTGTTGTTGCTCTTCAAACAATCAATTTTTAGTGTGCTTACATTGTTGCACTTGATCTTCCATTGTCAATTAGTAATACCACTTTGACATTGAGACATTAAAACTCTCCTTTGGACCTATAGCTCGAACAATAGATGAAAGGGAAAAGAATAGAACAAACTAACTTTTGGCTAATTCAAAACCAGAATCTCTGTAGTAAATCCTATTTCGACGCATTTTTGGATCCTTCATCTAGACACTAGTTACCTAAGGATCAATGAGATAACAAAATAGAAAAAGGGTTTACCTATTCAGCTAATAATTCCTTTCTGCTAAGGCTAATCTGCCATGGATGACTGAAAAATAATCTGAGGATATATACAAAAGATGTCTTGATCTCTCCAACTTGATGGGTCATCCCTGCTTATAAAAATGTTCATGTTTAACCATACTGTTCTAAAATTAGATAGTCATATAAATTCTGGTGCGACTGCAGATATATATAATTAGGGCATCATCACTTTCAAGTCAAGAACATGATGCAAATGCCATAGACAATGGATTTACTTCTACAGCCAAAAAGACAAGAAGGCGCATGGAGCTTGACTTCCAACCAAAACGTAAACACGAGAATGAAGAAGTATCAAGTCCTCAAGAGCTCCAGCGGCAAAACATGATGGAGAGTGGAGGAACAAAGGATGCAGAACCAGAAGAAGAGTCTGGATCTGCACCCAAAAAGGAAAAGGTAGTATCAGTTGAAGAGAAGGATAAATGTGCCCAGAAGACCCCGAAGTCATTTAGAAAGAAAACAAATTAGACAAGGGGGAAGTTGGATCTTTGTCCTGTGATTGTGCTTCTTTTGGTGTTTTTCATATCTACAAAGTGAAGCACTCTCCTCCATCTGTATTATTATAAATTATTACTGAATCTTCATATGGTGTGCATGAATGGAGATGTCTACTTTTAACAGCTGAATCATCATTTTCTTTTATCAGCAAAGCATTGGGATTTTAGCTCTTGAGGAAATTTAATAAGGAACCTTGGTTGTATTTGGCCAAGCGCTTGTCCGAT